>CM031712.1:9344212-10791712 GCA_018466805.1 Hippocampus abdominalis | reverse complement strand
GTGCAGGGGTGGGCAAACTGTTGTGCTCCTGGGCCACGGTGGATTTTTTTTTCTTTTTTTCACTGACACATGGGACAGATTATTGGCAGATGAGGTTTTAAAAAAAGGAGGAAAAATTGAACGTTTTTTTCTCTCTCGCCCTCCCTTTGTGTGTGTGTATGTATGTATGTATATGTGTATGTATATGTATATATACATATATATATATATATATATGTATATATACATATATATGTATATATATATATGTACACATACATATATATGTATATATATATGTATATATACATATATATGTGTATGTATATGTATATATATATATATATATCCACATATAGAGCGAGGGCGAGTAAGCACAAAATGTTTCAAACAACCCCATCTTGACTATTTTGCTGTTTAACACTTTTTAAAGTGGCAACGTGGCCATTGTCGGCCATTTGTAGTTAGTCGGGGCGGGGTCAAGTAATTTGTAATTTTCTATGTCCGATTTGGTTGGAAAAAAAACACAATTTTTTTTTAAAAGATATATTTTTTAAATATAGCCTCTATTTTTTAAAACGGACACCTTTCGTATATTTCTTGACATGGCCCATCTGACTGAAAGATGGTCGTTTAAATAATTCAAATAATTCACTTTTCAGAACTTAATCTTGATTCATTTACCAATATTTAAATTAATGGTATCATTCTTTAGATTGCTCAGATTTAATTGTATCGTTTAGGGTAATTCGATGAGATACAATTGAATCGCAAATGAATAAACATTGACGAATAATTTACAAATACGATGTCCTGAACCCATTTAATTTATTTTTTGGGGTTTTTTTTTGGGGGGGGGGGGTTGCGGGGGGGGGGGCTGCTACAACAACAAAAAGTTTGCCATCCTTTGCCCACCCCGACGTAGACTTTTTTGGGGCATGCTTTCTGTGCAATGCATTCTTTTTTTTTTTTATTGTAAATATATTTTTCCTAATTTATTTTTCAATCTGGTTTTGCATTCAAGAACCAAAGTGCACGTTTGCGAAACTCCTTGAGGCCAAAATGTAAATTTTGTACAAGTTTTTTTGAAATGTTGTCCATGTTCGTTTTTTTTTTTTGTACGCAGGACGTTTTTTTGTTGACGCGTCCCGCTTTTTATGCAGCGCCTCATCCAACTTTTTGCTTTTGAAATACTGAGCGTGAAATTGTAAACGTTGGAACACGTTTTTGTGGCTTTTGTACTAGGTCAGGTTCTTTTTTTTTTTTTGTTCTTCCCCAGCTTCGAGCAGCGCTCCCAAGTCGCGTACCTAACTGCCTTGTCTTTTGTGAGTATTTTCAATAAATCTTGACGAATTCATGTAAAGTTCTCCTTTTGGTGCATTTTTGCAAAGTCACGTGCTCTTGCGTTCACTTTTCCGTTGTTCGGCGGACTTTTTTTGTTGTCTTTTCAACGTGACTCGCACTGATTTTTGTAAAGAGTGGTTTTTTTTCCAGAAAGAAGGATGTCTTGTTTTATTTAAAATTGCTTTGAGAGTATTTTTCATGAAGAACATGTTTTTCGTGGTTGCTTATGTCGTTCTTTTTTTGCAGGAGGGAGGGACCTTTTTAGTGTCTTATTTTTTTCGAAATGTCATTTTTCATAAATGTATTTATTTCCCAAAAGGGGCGTGTTTGTCTTATTTATTTTGATGGAATTTGCGTCGCCTTAAGAGAGGAGTCTGAGTGGATTTTTACGTCATATTTTTGCATCTTGTCTTTTTTTCCCTTTTTTGCAGGAAAAAATGCTTTGTATTTGTTATTTATGGATGCATTTATTTACATACGAGAAGTCTGTATATTTTGGGGATGGTTTAATTTAAATTTTCTATTTGCTGAATCTTCTATGTAAGTTTGGCTCTTTATTAGATTTGGGGGGGTGGATCCATGTGTTAAGCATTTTTAATTCGGTTTATTCTTCTTCTGAATCCCGTGTTTCGCCTTTCATTTCACTTTCATTGTACTGATATCGATGTTTTGTCAAAAGTTAAGCTCTGAGAAAGGAGCTGTGTGTGTTTTTTTCCCACTTCTTTACGTGTCTATTGTATGCAGAACGTGCGTGTGTTAAGTGTTAACTTGTCGTGGTGATGGATGCCAAGCAACACTAACCGCTTAGCCGAACTTCAAAGTGCATCGAGATACAAAAGGAGCATTTTTTTCTAACCCTTCTTTTTGGGGAGGGGGGGGGGGCGCCCCTTGTGTCGTTGTGACGCTGCATTAAGATTTCTATGGCAATGGCCGAGTCAAAGTGCAATGATAAGACTTGGGTTGTGATGGGGGGGGGGGGGGGGGTGGACTCGCCGCCTCAAAGGCGTCGCTTGCAAAGAATGTAATATTCGCTTCCCCTTGGGGTCGGAAACGCTAATCTACGTGCAGCTTTATGTCGAACTAGAAAAGAGGAGAAATCTCCCCGCCCCCCTTCTCTCTCCAGCCTCCCTCTTGTCGCATTGTGCACCTCTGCTCATATTTTAGCTTCGGTGTTCAAAGTGAACTTTTTAGGTCGACTTTAAAATGCGCGATAAAAGAAAGTTTTGGTGCAAGTGGGTGCAAAGACCGCATGTCTTGCCCCTTGAAGTGCGTGACGATGTGCGCTTTGTGCAGCGAGCAAACAACACGGACGACGCTTTTCTTCCCACACACACTATATGAGATAGTTGGATCTCAATTGAAAGTCTGCTTTGAAGTGCGACTTCATGTGAGAGGCCGAGGAAGGGGGAGAAAAAAAAAGTCCTTTGTGCTGGCCTCTCTCTATTATTTCACCCCACCCAAAAAAAAAAAACCTTTTAGTTCCACTTGTCAACTTGGTGCGCGGAGTTAAAACACGCTTGCGCGCGCGCGTGCGCGAGAGCGTTGACGACCGGGGAGTTGAGAACACGCCGCGCCAATTGGACACGGCAATCTTCGGCCCCTTTGAAAAAAGGTCTCTTAATTCGATATGTGCGCAAGAATGATGGCCTTGAATGAGCGGCCGGGATGGGTGGTTCGTAAGTCGGAACGCGCGGTTGGTTAAGCAGTCGAGTGACAGCTGCGGTCAAGGAGAAATAAATGTGAAATATGCGACGGGGGCAAGGTTGAGTTCCGGGCGTTCGTTATCTCGAAACGAGGCGTAAACCGAAATCGCACAATTTTGAGCGATTAATTAAATGAAAAATGGTCGTCAGGACTGCCGTTCGTAAAAAAAAAAGTTTAGCCAGCCGATGCTGACAAAATGAATAGTTATGGCTGCCCTTCATAACATCGAAACCACGTATGTCACCGGTGAAGTGAGGAGCTCTCTCATCGAATTTTTTTTTTAAAGCACCAGACAATTGTCATTGGGAAACCACGTGCGTCAGTAGAATCGTAAACCGACGAAACGCGTCATTTGATGGCCATTTGGTTTGTGTCCACGGTCACTTCATTAGGCACACCTGACGTCAATCTCGAGATGCGCTCTTTGCAGATGCCTACATGGTGACAATATTATCAGGAGGGATGGAGGGGACCTTTTCCCCTATTAAGGGGCAGTTTATTATTTTTTTAATGTATTACAAGCCCCCCCGAGGGTCGTCATATATTTATGATAAAATATGATGCGGCAAATAATTATATTATATTTTAAGCTATTTGGGGAGCTTTAAAAACAACACGTCCATGTGTTATTTTTGGATTATACTTGGACCCTTTTGAACACACTCAATTAAAAAAAACTGCATCACGTTTGGAAGCAAATAATTCCAAACCACACCCCCAATAATAGACAAATCTTGTGTGTGGGTGTACCTAATGTAGTGTCTTGTGCTTAAATACATCCCGAGGCTCATTTGAGTGTGAATTTTCATTTCTTTTGCAAAATAATAGTGGAGCTAATCCCACTTCCGGAAACTGTCCGGCATTGTTGAACAAAAGGCCTTTTAATGGGGGGATTAGCAGGCGAGGAGCAAGAAAAAAAAAAGACCACCACCACCACCTC
The DNA here is from genome assembly GCA_018466805.1 of Hippocampus abdominalis. Classification (NCBI taxonomy): domain Eukaryota; kingdom Metazoa; phylum Chordata; class Actinopteri; order Syngnathiformes; family Syngnathidae; genus Hippocampus; species Hippocampus abdominalis. Next base: position 10,787,745 of record CM031712.1, on the reverse strand, counting down.
CCTACATCCCTCCGTCCCAACCCTCCATCCGCACCTCGAGCAGGTCAATAATTATTCGAACGGAGAAGAAAGGAGAAGACAGGTGCAATTTAAGGAAATTAAACACACACCGGGGGGAAAAAACGCTGTTCACATTCACTTTTTCATATTGGATGAATGTTTTATGCATTTGCAGATATCTGAAGGCCCTTTGAAGCTTTTTTTTCCTTGTGTCACTTTGAGTTTGAATACATTACAGAGAGCATAAAATTCAAATTCAATTTTATTTTATTTTATTTGTTTGATTTTTAAAAAAAATCCGATTTACATCACTTTATTTGTTGTTTAAAAAGACCCTTATTAAATTTATTTGTTGAATAACGTCCATGTGTTTGATGTGTTTTATTTTCGAGAGATTTGAAATGTGTGTACAGTATATGTATATATTTTTTAGGAAGGTGTGTGTACTAAAAGTTGCAGGCTTGGTCCCGTTTATGTTCTGTTTATTAAAATTTTTCTATATGCAAAGTGTTTTCAAATGACATTTAGGCGGGGGTCCATTTTTTCAATTGCGAAAGATTAAAATGACATTTTAAAAGACAAATAAGGCCTTTTAACGTCCAATTTTTTTGTCACACATAACTTTGAAAACATTTGGTTTTACCGCCTCACCATCCATCGGTCTACCCCCGCCCCCCACCGCCCCCAACATATTGTCTAAAAATCGCATAGTTATTTCAATTTGGAAGGACCCGTGCAGCTCATGTATTAACATCACTGTAAAGTGTGGGTGCGCGCGCACGATGGTAAATAGCCAAAGGGCTTGGCAGGTCGCAAGCTCGTGATGTGATCGGCAACCCGCAGCCTCGGCCATCAAGATGTGTTTGTTTGTTTATTTATTTTTATTTTTTATTGCCTTCACGATTTCTTGGGAGCCTTTTCCAGTGAGAAGAAGCGAATTGCGCACGAGGACGCGGCTGGCCATCCAATTGCGGAAGTGCAGCACGCCGGCTATCCAATTGCGTAAGTGCAGCACCTCGCCGGCCATTAAATTGCGGAAGTACAGCAGCTCGCCAGCCATCCAATTGCGGAAGTACAGCACCACGCCCGCCATTACATTGCGGAAGTACAGCAGCTCGCCGGCCATCCAATTGCGGAAGTGCAGCACCACGCCGGCCATTACATTACGGAAGTACAGCAGTTCGCGTGGACGCAGCACCACTAAAACAAGAAAAATAGATGTCAAATAAAAAATGGACATACACAATTCGAACTCAAGAATTCAGTGAATGTTAGTTCAATGAGGTATATAGTTAAAAGTAACTTAGTTTTATCAAAAACTATTGAATCTTCAAAAACTATACTATAAGTGAAATAATTAACACTCAGATAAACTATGAGATGATGAAAAGCAACCATTTTGCTATTTTTGCATATGAATTTAATTGTAAATACAGCCACAAAAACTTTTATATTTCGTTGTTGAAGTTAAATAAATTGTTAATTGTAACTAATTATAAATACAAAAAAATAGATATGTAAAAAAATGAACTCTTACTTTTTACTTTTTATTTTTATTTTCATTTATCTTCATCACATAAGCATTCGCCATATAAATTGGCGCCATTTTTCTTTAAACTCCCATTGACACATCAGCTTGTATGTGACGTCATCTTATCCTCCCGTTGTTTTTACTTTTTAACTTTGTAAACACGTTTTAAAACCTCCAAAATCGTCCACTATATCGTTCTCTTTTCTTTCTAGAACTTGTTTTGTTCTGCCTTTTGACTTCCTGTGATGCCCTCACACGTGGGAAAGGAGAGCCACAACTTTAAGTAATGAGTGCACACATTCACGCGTTGTGATCATTATTACGATTACTTATCCTGTCTAAAATAAATATATATACTGTATAAAAAAATCACATGTGAAGAGAGACGATTGCCAAAAGGGCGTAAAGTCAAACTTGTAACTGACCCAAGTCGAGGACCTCGGTGAGAGGAGCTTCTCCCACACACGGGCATGCATGATTAAGCGGCGTGGCACATTCTCGGTGAAAACGTGCCACGTAGTTGACACCTGCAGGCTGAATGGGGGCGACCCCGACCCCCCACACATGCGCACCCGCGTGACTTTCCGCACAGCTGCCGCTCCTCTGAGCCCCTTTTACGTCCGATATGAGCGTCGTGTACAGTTGACACGGCATTCCGCGCAGTCCAAATACAGTATCAGTCAAACTTCAATCCCAAATACCAAAATTAAGCATTTCAGTCATTTAAAGCAAAATACGTGTACGTGAACACGTGTCACTTCGAGGAATAACAATCATATAATAATAAGAAGAAATCGTGTTGGACTTTTTGGCCTTTAGATTCTACAGAGCCAGGCCTTAAAAGAAATATAAAAAGTGCAGCGTAGCTTTACTTTTTATTGCAATGTATTTTTAGCCTCACAACTGTTATATATTTTTTAAATATCAGATACAAGAAACATTTATTGGTAATTGTATGTAACATAATGCATGTAATTTAATATATTTAACGAGCACTAATTTGTTCACTTTTAGCCCGTGCATCCTGCAGAATTTGACATAACCACCCAAGCCCCGCCCCCATTTTTTTATTTAGTACGTGCACTCTGTAGAATCAGTATAAATTAATTACAATTTTTTTTATTTTAATAATTTATTTATTTTCTCTCATACTATTTGGCCTACGTGGTATACCCCATTTTTAATTTTTTATTTATTTTATTTTATTTTTTTATAGCAAATACAAAACTTGATCGGTGCTTCGTCAAACTTTTAGAAATTATTTATTTCGAGTATCTCCTGCTGGTGCTCTGCAGAATCTGAAATTTTTTTTTTTACATTCCTGTTTAGGTCCTGTTGAACGCGTTAAGTGGATATGTTAAACACACACACACACGCACACACATGCACATGCACACACGCACACACACACACACACACACACGCACGTTACTTCACAGCAACTTTAGACGGAGGCTCCTCTCTGGCCACAGTGGGAATCCTTCTGTCCTTTCTCCACATTGAGTGGCCTGAACGTGGTTGACATACTGTACTAGCAAATGACGCGTCTTCTAGTGGGGAGGAAAAGACAGGGGGAAAAAAAGAACGAGGGATAAATTTAAGAAAGAGAAGAGTCTCAGCGACGCAGCGAAAACCATAAAGGCGTCAGTGCCCTCGATAAAAAGAGACAGCGTATGATCATATATCATCATAAGCCACGAGCATTACTGAGTATGAATCACTGCTTTATGTGCGCCGTTTCACACGTCACTTTGGAAGAAGAAGAAGAAGAAGAAGAAGAAGAAGAAGCAAGGGTGGTAGGGGGGCACTTTCCATGTATGCATCGACTTTCGGGGTCATTTCGTTACCTCCCGCAGAAAAAAAAACATTACACACGATGTACACCCGCGGTTTTTTTTTTTTTTTAATATTGGCCATAAATTGGCAGACAAATGAAATGGCTGCCGCGGCGACCTAATGAAGACGCGCGTGACGTCCTCTTTTAATACGCTCTATTAACTATTATTACAGTGGTGTCAGGACCCCGCTGGCTGCCCGTTACCACGCGCCGATCACCTGCTCGGAGGTGGGCTCGCCATGGGATGCAAATGGGGGGCCATCCATAACGACCCCTGCATGTATGCGTGCATGCAAAATAAAATACATTAAAAAAAGGAGGAAATCCAGTGATTTTTAACAGATTACCTATAAAACAGGAAACAATGAGAGACGTCGGAACATCGATTTGCATTTTTTTTCAGTCGTTCATTTGAAGTTAATGTTCACTTGTAAATGCTTTCGATAATGCAAAACGCGAATGCAAATTAATAAGAACAGTGCCGAAGAGGTGACTTTTGACCAAGCGTGTCAAAGGTTGTCATCTTGATAGTTCTCGTTCACGTTCCCGCCTGCTGACGGTCCGATGCAAATGGGGCGCCGTCGTCATCATCATCAGCTTGATGACGCGTCAATCACGGAGAAACAAATGCCGGCTAACAACACCAAGGCGATGCAGAAAAGAAGGAGGGGAAGCCTTTTGAGCAGACAGCAAGTGTCACTGTGAAGGCCAAAGCATATGGAAGTCCCCCCGGCGGAGGGTCACTGCATCTTAATCACGCCCCCCGCGCAATACAACACTCACACACACTCGTAATCACAATCATCATCAGAGTCATGTCCGATGTCGCAAGGGTCTACTTTTCACAGTGGAGGAAACGCGCTGCAGGTTTAATCAGAATAAGACCTGCGTTTTTCGTTTTCAAAACAAAACCGGAAGTTAAAAACCCAACAACTTGGTTTTGTCACTATTCGTTTTTCGGATTTTGGGTTTTGTGTACAGACGGAATAAAAATAAAAATAAATAAATAAATAAATAAATAAATACATATATATATATATATATATATACAGTGAAACTCCTCTACAACGAAATCATGTTTGCAGCAAGAAATTTTTCACAACAGGGGGTTTTTCACTGTAGCAAATTTGAAACAGGAAAGTGGGAATGGTGTTAATGCATGAAGATTTTGTCACACTAGGGGGTATTTTCACCTATGTAGATTTTGTTATATATATATACAGTATATATATACTGTATATATACACTATATATGTATATATACTGTATATATACACTAGGGGGTATTTTCACCTATGTAGATTTCGTTATATATATATATACTGTATACAGTAAATATTCTCTAGTACGGACTCATGTTTGCGCTGTCCAATCTGTCCTTATAACAGAAATTCCTCTTTTGGGAAATGAGCATGGTACATGTCCTTTATGAACCTGCAAGTATGTTGAAAACTGCATGCGTAACAACACAAGCAATAAAATGCAAAAATATACTGTCCAAAAACTGTTTATATAACAAAAACAGCAGTACAGTACACAGTACAGGTGTAGATTTAAAAAACCACAACACAGTATAGTATGTACAGTATTTTAATGTTGATTTTTTTCAGTCTTGGGAAAAAATGAGTCTATTTTGGGTTGTTTTGTTTTGTTGGGTTCTTCCTCGTTTTCTATGCCATGATCTACAGGACGAAAGTAAATAAAGTTAAAATCGTTCGCAATTACAGTAAAACGCACGCCAATAAAAAGTCACTGACACATAGTCGTTTCGAATTCGATGACATAAACGGCGGAGCAAACACGTTTCTTCCATCTTCTCCAGTTGTGTTGAGTGGGCGTTGCTTTTTAAGCTCGTGCCGCGATCAACAGGACGTAAGTGAATAAAGTTAGAAATCGTTCGCAATTACAGTAAAACGCACGCCAATAAAAACTCACTTACACGTCGTCGTTTCAAATCTGATTATCAAAAAATGCGAAGTGAAAAGGTGTCTCCGTTGGTGTCTTTCCGTGTATCGGGTGGAGCGTTGCGTGTATTTAAACTCCCGCTGCATGACGTCTCCATCCGGGTTACGGCTAGTGGAATTTCCGCTTACGTAGTTCCGGTAACATGTAATATCGTAGTCAAAATGTTAATGCATAGGTTTTTATTACGGGAGAAGGATATTCCTTTTCATAGAATTCCGGGGATGGGAATGTTTACTGTATATATATATATATATATAACGAAATCTACATGGGTGAAAATACCCCCTAGTGTGAAAAAATCTTCATGCATATATATATATATATATATTACCCAAAATGCAACACGCCATAGTTTGTGAAAACAAGGACCATATTGTATTGCTTTTGTTCCTGGCATATACACTTCTTGGAAAATCATGCCTAAAAGTTGTCATGCGGTTGGATTGCGACGACCATAACATGATGGGTACTAAATTATCATTCCACATTTTTCCCATGGACCCGGAGTGTCATAAAAGAGAGTGGAACATGACGGTTTGCAATGGAGGCCAACTGACAGCATTGGACGTTTTAGTGAGCACTTCCTAAGTGGTGAGAATTGTTATTGAGTGTGATAAAATAGATTTTATTGCATTCTCCATATTTTAGGATCTAAACAGCTGTGGGGTGAAAAAAATTTCGTACTGTATCTTAAAACAACCATGTGTTGTGAGTCTTAAAACGTATTTCTATTTAATGAGAACTAATTTCACATTTGAGTCTTTTTAGACGTGTACCCTGAACTGGTTGCCAGCCAATCGCAGGGCACGCACAGACAAACAACCATTCACATTCCCAGTCATACATCGGGAAAATTTAAAGTGTCCAATCAACCTAGCATGCATGTTTTTGGTATGTGGGAGGAAACACCGGAGTACAGTGATCCCTCGCTCTAACGCGGTTCACTTTCCGCGGCTTCACTGTTCAACTATTTTTTTTGGTGCAGTTTTTTAATGCTTTTAACCCTTTAAATCAGATCGCGTCGGCGGGGGCGCGTGTCAACAGTACAGTATTTCCAAAAATTATTATAGTTATTTGTAGAAAACAGGGTTTGGTCTTTGATTTCATTGTATATATAGTTAATTATTGTGTAATAACTGTAAAAAAAAAAAAAAGTTCACTACATCACGGATTTCACTTATCAGTAGTTCTTTTTGGAACGTAACCCCGGCAATAAACGAGGGATTACTGTACCCGGAGAAAACCCACGCAAGCAAAGAGAGAACATATCGGAAGGCCGGGGCCCAGAATCGAAACCTGGACTTCTGTACTGTGAGGCAGATGTGCTAAACACTATTCCATCATATTATCTGATAACGCTATTCTTTGTTTTTGTCAGTTCAATTTTTGGAGGGAGCGAATCACATCATGGAAGGCGATGTAGTCTCTGTTTGCGTGTATCATAAATACTTGGAACCTTTTCCACGCAAAGCTAAGCACCACACGCTGCTGCAGCAGACTGAGGTTGTAAACGTGTTTATGTGTGTCGAGAAAAATCCGGCCTGGGTCTTGTCTAATTCCTGGCCCGTGTCATTAAGTTGATACCCCAAATCAATTGTTTCCTGCAAACAGCCAGGGTCTGCGGCTGCAAGCAGCGAGAGGCCCATTTGAGTGCGCCGGCGAGCAGGAAGCAGCGCCTACCTGCCACTCATTAAAGCCACCAGGAGTCAATAGTGAGCAGGGGGAAGGATTAGACCCCCTCGTTATACCTGCCGCGCAATTAACACTACTTATTCTCCCTAACAAACGATCGAGTGACTGTGCTAATCATACAAATCCTTTACTTTCTTTGTCGTTATTGTGTTGTTTTTATTTTTTTAATCTGCGAATATTTATAGGCAGGAAGGAGTGAGTGCGAAGGTGTGTGTGTGTGTGTGTGTGGGGGGGGGGCACTTTTAGGAATTAAGGGGGGGGGCTTCCCCCCAAGAACTCGGAGCTACGGCAAGTTGTTGCACACTTGAAGTGAAAAGGGACTTGACCTTTGCCTTTATGTGTCCCATTCGCCCAAACTCAAGGCCGTAGAAGACAACGTCCAACCCCTCCCCTCAATGACAATTGTGTCTTTTGTGAGGGGACGCGCGCCGCTGTCACGCGTCCATTTCAACCTCTCTGAAGTGTTGGTGAACCTTTTCTCTTGTGAATCTGTCTGGACTCAAATTCTGTGGTGTCATCTGTCGAAAATGTCATCTCCGCCTTTCTGTGACTCTTCCAGTGGCTCTGTTCCAACTGGCCAATGCCACTTTGGCCTGTCTGACAGCATTGTGCCCCAAGCCTCACAATGGTGGGAGGGAAATGACCACTGAGCTTAAAGTCTCATCAGCAGGTTACAACAAAGATAGAGAGACTGGAAGTGTCACAGAAAGGCAGAAAGGCGATGTCTGAAGATTTTCTTCGGTGATGACTATGATACGTTTTCTTTCCATCTCCTTGATGGAGAAACAGCAAGTTGTGGCAGTCTTACGAAAAAGTCAAATTCAGTTCAACCGTCAAGGTTAGAGCGCATTTTAGATTTATCCTATAAGTCCACCCAAAAGCCTTTTTGTGAGGAGTACAAAAGTACGCCAGAGTGAAATGGTTTGGAAGGTGAGGTAGACCTGAAAAGGACATTCTTCCAGAAATGTCATGGCATGTCAAGAATAGTGTACATATTGCAAAACATAGAGGGGGTGAGGGTTCACTTCTGTTCTGGGGCTGCTTTGCTTCATCAGCATTGGACGACGAAATTGAAAAATGCCCTGTGAAGAAGGCACCCACTGATTTGAAGTTAACTTTTGTCTTGCAAATGTGCTTTTGAAGGGAAGGATAGTTGAATCTAAACCTCCCCGCCTTCTTTGCCCCCCTCCCTCCCCTGTCCCCCTGCTTCTCGTCATAACGCTGTTGCCTTTCGCTTGGCGGATCAAAGCCGCCAAAAACTAGTGTCGCTGGGATGAACACCGTTGGCCGTGACAGGGCCACAAAGAGGCGGGAGGTAGCGCGCGATGTCAGACACGTCTTGCGGCAGAAAGGCTGAGAAAGGGCCGAAAAGTGGCTATTTAATACCTCCACTTGAGGAGCGCCAGGTTACAGTGGCTCGGCTACAAGTGACGAAAGGTCAGATTGATGCGGGAAGTTTGGACACCAAAACGTAACTGCACTTAGTATAAAGAGAAAATAAAGAAAGAATCAAATAAACTCTATTAAAAAAAAAAAACTACTGTGAGGTTAAAAAATAAAAAAATAAAAATAGTAGAAAATTAGAAAAATAAATACTAACAAACCAATAAGAACATATTTAAATACAAATATATAAAATAACATTTCACCCACAAATAAAACAATCACCCTTTCATGCACAAATAATAAAAACCTGATAACCTGATAAGCTGTCCACTGTGGTAAACGCTGTCCCTGAAAGTAGTTTCATGAAATAAAAGACGAGAAATTAAACTCATTGGGTGACAAAACCAAAGAAAGAAAATAAAAAATACAAACAATCCATGAAATCCGAAATCAAACCATTAAATGTCATTTAAAAAACAACAACAAAACAAGACCCAACCAAACCATACAGTTAGTTATCTGATACATTAGTATCAAAGACACAGAGTATTAAAGACACATGAACAGAAATTATTTTAAAATAAATAATCGAATGAGACAATTTTGAAATGAAAATAATGACATATGATCAAAATGGATAACAGAAACCAAACAAAAACAACAACAAAATTGCAAAAAGCTAAATAAACACGTTTGAGTAAAATTGAACCCATTAATAATAATGGGGGTGGGGGGAATAAATGCATGAACAAACAATACTTCAAACAAAAACCATACAATGAAATAATAAAAGATGAAAGGGATAACCAAATAAACATGTGCCCAAAGAAAAAAAAATGGGTCCAACAAAAATCTTCACATGTGACTGGAAGGCATTCGATAATTATTTGTATTCATTGGAAAAATGAGGATATTAACATGACACATCAGCCCCCCCCCCCCCCCCCCCATTCTCCCAACCCCTCCAGCATGAATGCCAGCATTGTCTGCAGCTTTCTGATTGCGATCCACCATATCATAACCCCCGCGAGGCAAAAAACATCAATATCCCCGTGGAAAAAGACACGTTTCTATGGACAAACTCAAGAATTCTCCGGCATGGCGTGGAGGGAAAAAAAAAAAGCGAGGGCATGGGAGGGGGGCGCAAATGAAAGGGATCAAAGAGAGTCTACCCAAGTGAGGGTGGGGGGTGGGGGGAAGTGGGCCAGGGGGGGTCAATGAGGGGCCAACAGATAGACGACTACTTTCGATGACCGAGCAACGTTTGTGTGTTTAAAAATAAAATAAAAAGTTTCCCCAAAGCGTCACCATGACAGTTTGATTCCAACCAAGCGACAAGCGCAAAACCGTTTTTAACCTCTGATGTCACAAAACGAAAAAAAAAAATCACGTTAACAGCACAGTACAACCTTTTTACACATCTAAAAAATCTGTAGGCACCCAAAAATAACCAACAATATTAAAATAGGGCTGAAAAAAATGGTTTTAATAATCCATTCAACTGTTGATTATTTTGTCAATTCATTCGATTTATTTCTTTTTAAATTCTCATCCATTCCATCCAAACATACTCAGTCTGCTTTCATCTGCACATGGATTTTAACTGAAAAAACATTGCGAAATTATGAATTCACCCATCCATAATCCTCACGAGGGTCCCGTGCCTGCTGGAGCCTATCCCAGTTGACTTCGGGCAAGAGGCTAACTAGTTGCCAGCCAATCGCAGGGCCCAGATAGACGAACAACTATTCTCGCTTCCAATCACAACTAGGGACAATTTAGGGTGATCCATTAACCTACCATGCATGTTTTTGGAATATGGGAGGAAACCGGAGTACCCGGAGAAAACCCAAGCAGGCACGGGGAGAACATGCAAACTTCACACAGGAAGGCCGGAGCCGGAATCGAACACTGCGCCTCTGCACTGTGAGGTCGACGTACTAACCATTCAGTAGACGTGCTAACCATTCGACCAGCGGTTCGAAATTATTAATTGACGCTCAAAATAACATTTTCAATAATTTGATAATTGAGTAGTTGCTGTTAATTAATGTAATTCTGAAAAAGTCTGTAATCCACTGTATCATTGTGCACAGTGCGTTTAAAAAAAATGAAAAAAAACGACAATTTAAACAAATAAAAATAAATAAATATATATATATATATATACAAATATTTACATCATTAAATGATATTATTAAAATCGATATTTCACATTCATGTTAACAAGAAGAATTAAATGCAAATGTATTGTACTTAAAAGTTAAACACAACTGAACTGTTCCTAAAAAAATGCACTGTACATTAAGCATAAAAATGTACTGCAAATTAAAAGTGGAAAAAATAATCTGTACTGGATTAAAAAAAAAAAAAGATTTCTTCCAATGTATTGCTCACAGAATCATGATATTTTTGTTGTTGTGTTATCAACGGCTATATTGTTGGCAAAATCTTGCCCAGATAGCCAAAGTGATGATCTACAGAAAACAAAAATGAAAATGTCGCTTGTGCATCAAGTCAAGCCGGCGCGATCTGAGGTCTCAATCGTGAGCCCCCTCGCTTCACGCCAGCGCATCCATCCAGGTAGTGCGTTTGCATGGAAACAAGGCAAAAATAAACAAGGCCGAACAGGAGACTGGTGCCTTTGTTGCGGCTCAGACAGCTGGCCGGCCCTCCATTATCCTCCGGCAGACTGACCGCATCCGTCCTTTAGGACCCCCGTCGCCTCCCCTTGCCGAGCACAAAAAGAGAGGGCTGTTGTGCTCGCTCGGGCCCGGCTCGGGCCTCTCCGGACATTTCTCTCGCTTCCCGGCTGAAAAGAGTGGGAGTTCCAGTCAACGCGGCCTAAGCGGCGCGAGCACAAAGGCATCCCGGCATGCCGACTCCCGGCAGTGTGAAAGACATGAAGGGGCTGCCGAGCATCTGGAGGGGGGTGAGGGGAGCAACGGAAGTGGTGTTGTGCTTGATTTGTCTTTCTAACTAGCCGTGGAGTGCATTCACTTCACTTGACTCCCAGTGAGAGATTCACTGAAACACTCAAGCTGGGTTAAAAAAAAATCAATTTTCATTTTTATGAACACTGCTTTGTTATGTTGTATCATATTTTACTATGACAAAATGAGTAGAAGAGGATGCTAATTGGCGATTAGCATGATGCTAACGATCCTCGCGGGTGGCTAACCGCTATGCTAGCATATACATTAAATGGACTAGTTGCTGTTGGTACTTTGTTGGATGCTCATTCGACATGTAGCTAAGCTAAAGCGCTAATTTTCTCTAATTTTTCTGCTCCGATCTGTTCAGAAAATGGTTGTGACCAACAATCTAAACTTTAAACATATTCACTATATATGATCCCAAGTTACGGTACCAATTAGATCAAACCTCCAGTTATTACATATCTCAAAGGTTAACCTGTGCCAGGATAATCTCCTGTGGTGTGGAGCATGTTATGAGTGATTTTCACTCCACGAATATGGTGAGAAAACAGTCGGGAGCGCCGATTGTAAATATGGCACTTGAACGGTCTCACATCCTGATGTGTGCGGTCAACGTTGAGTTGGACTTGATTGAGTCATCGTAAGTGATAGAATGAGAAGAATTCAATATCTAAAAGTCAGGGTATGGCATACAGGCAGGTGGGAGTGGGAGGTGGGGGGCGGGGGGGCAAGGTCTGTATTCATGCGGACACGCGGACCCCGATGCGGTTTCAAAAACGGCCCTCATGATTTACACCCATCACACAAGTAAAGGACCGGGCGGTGTTGACAGCTCCACTTGACGGCTTCCCGTTCGCACTGTTTTAATGGCGGTGCGCGTGGAGCGCAGGGCCACCATTATACCGAGGAGCTTATGTGCCACTCCCGCCACGCCGGCTCGGCCGCCGTGCGACAGGTCCCCCATGCCTCTATTTATTTATTTTTAACAGCCTGGCTGCTACTTTTCAGCCCGCTTGCGGGTATGGGATGGGTACGGGGTGAAAAAACACTGGCGCGTCAGGAAGTGAAATCTCCTGACACCGAGCCAGGTGTCCTCTTTTGAAGACACATTCCGCAGGTCACAGTGCAGACGCCACGCGGTTGCCGTGTTTCATCTCGTTCAACATTTGTGCAGGCAGCGCAAGATGGCCCCCGGGGCCAGAAAGAGTCACGCCGCTAGATGTTTCTCTGTCTATATTTAGCCAAGGCCCGCTACGCCTTTGGCTCCGACACTTCATATGACATCATCAAGGCCCGCCTTTCAATTGCTCAGGAATAGGAAACAACTTATTCCATGGGCGGATTCACAGCCCATATGCTAATAGACATTTGTAGAGTTCAGTCCTGGGAAAAGGAAAGTGAAAATGACCACGTTCGGCTCTGCCATCAAAAAGCATGGCCGCAGTTTGTGAACAAAGCCTTTTGAGATATCCACTCTCTTCTTTATTTCTTGCCCATTTCTTCTCAGAATTATTACAATAGTGCTACAGAAGCCATGGCTTCTTCCTTGGCAATTGTACCACGCTGCTTGCAGCTCAATAAGCAACAAAAAGTAGTGCCTATCTATGTGGCGCCTCTAAACGTAAATAATTAAAATGATAAAGCATTTTCTTTTTTTTACGGCAGCATGGCGTGTTTTCTAAATTGTTTATTTGATATAGAGATAGCATAGCGTTTGGGATAACAATACAGTTTTGTGCCGTGTCATTGTTTTGTACTATCCGGAAGGCGATTGGCATGCATGGACTTTTTATCCACTTTTTATCCACTCCGTAATTGTTGTGACGTGTCACGGCCGTGCGTACAGTGAAACTCCTCTACAACGAAACCTACATGGGCGAAAATACCCCCTAGTATGAAAAAATTAACACCATTCCCACTTTCCTGCCCCCCATACAACGAAAAAAAAACCCCATTGCGTTATACGAAATCTTTATCTCTTCTCTTGCCGAGATTCACTACAACGAAGTCTACTGCTTCGTTCGGAAACGGCAACAGCAACCACCATACTGGTTTACACAAGTGCAGTAGTCCAGGAAGTATTTGTTAGTTTCAGACGCAGCAAGAATGTTTCATTGCTAAAATGGCGACAAAACGAACCTTTGGATGTGAAGCAGCTAAGACAAAAAGAGCTCTGACGCTGGAAGAGAGGGTAAAAGTGATCAAAATGAAAGACGGAGGAAGCAAAATAAAAGACATTATCCAAGAAATTGATGTACACACGTTTGTGTGTGCATGTACACATACGTTTGTGTGTGTGTGTGTGTTAGATCTGAAATCAAATTTGCTACAGTGAAAAAACCCCTGTTGTGAAACATTTCTTGCCGTAAACATGATTTCGTTGTATCACCGCCTTCATTGTTTATGTCTTGTGACCTGTTGTAATTGTCATATGCTTTTTTGCTGGAGTTTTTTTGCCTAACTTAAACTATCCTCAAATTGAGGATAGTTCAAGTTTGGGTCTTTTTCTCCCCCTTTCCCTCCCTTGTGGTTTCTTCCGACTTCCAGGCTGATTGAACGCTGGCGCGTCTGGCTGCCGCTGCTCGACCCGTTTGGTGTTTTGTTGTTTTGTCTGATTGTAAAGTGTCCTTGGGTGTCTTGAAAGGCGCTTATAAATAAAATGTATTATTATTATTATTATTATTATTATTATTAGAGGAGTTTCACTGTAATTGTACTCATACTCTGCTTTGATTGACATTTACACAGAGCCGTGCATTTGTGTCATTGGCCTACTGTACCGCAAAATCATGCCCTGTAAAACAGCTGCAGGCCTTGTTATTGTGCACTTTGACTGTAATGTAGTGGAGCAAAGTGTGGCAGAAGAGATGAATATGAAAGCATTGACATGATATGGGCAGTGGCGCATTTGAGAAGCCATGAACCCTTTCTGGCACAGCGGTTATGACAGTGGACAGCTTATCAGGTTACAGGCTCCAAATGTGACAAGTTCATACAGAAAATCGTGGAAGCAAAGCGGTTTGGCTGACGTTGTGATCGCATTCTGTGTTTTCAAAGAACGCACGCTTCACGTGCGCCTCAGCGCGCACGTGAAGGCCTGTGAGAAAAGCGGGCGGAGTCACGTGGAACATATGGCCGCCTCAAACACAAACTCCTCGTCAACCCTGCGTGGGAACGGCGGAGCTGCACGCATGGCCGCTGCGCACTGGCCCTTACTCTTGGCACATGTAGGTAAACAATTGCGCCTTGTCTGCGGCCGGGGTCCTCGTCTTTTCTACATGGCTGCAGAACATGTGTTGCGGCCAGAGTCGCAGCAAAGGTCGGGCCGGCGAGCTATGCTTTGAACACTTCAAAGCCGCGGGATGAGACCGAAGCTTTTAAGTTTTATGGCAGGTGTAAGCAGGGGTTGCTGACCAGCCCAGGGTGGTCTGCTCCTCGGGCCGCAGGAGGTTGCTCTCGGTGGTAGGGGGACCCTCCAGCAAAAAGTGGAGCTGACCAGAAGGCCTCCTGTGTAGCAGGGGCCACATTTGGAGTCCTTGGATTGTGAGCAGGAGCAGACCGGACACTTCAAGGGTCTCTGGTTTCAGAGGACCCCAGCAGGGAATGTCTGTGGCCTGCGTCAGGCCCATTTGGAAACAGATACAATGGTGGAGGAGAAGGGCGGAAACCTGACGGCCTTGGCGTGGAGGTGACGAGGACGCGGCACTCTCCATGCCCCCCCCCCCAACGGAGCGCAACAAGACCCGATAGCAAGTTCAAAGGATCTGATGCCATCATTTGTCTCAGCATCTTCAGTGCAACATGTGACATTTCAAAGGCGTCTCACTGTGCTTTAAACCCACCGAGTGATCGTCTCCTACTTGACTCAATCAGTTTACACAATAATACCGAAAAGCGGGATTGATCTACTCATATTGATGACCGGACAAATCTTGAGCATTTTTACCCGCTTCAGGTCAAAGGGAGCAAAGGCCTGATTATCGAATGTCAGACAGATTCTCCCGTGCTGTGGGATGCACTCAGAGTGATTTTCCCTCCCTGGTCTGGTTGGAAAACAGTTAGGCCGGCAATCATAAATGTTGAACCTGCTCACCTTCAGGTTCTCTGACTTCTTACCATGTTCCAAAAAACACACTGATTTAAAAATTGTCAGTAAGTGTGAATGTAAGTGGGAATTGTTGTTTGTCTGTGTGCCCCATGACTGACGGGTGACCAATCCAGGGTGCACCAGTCAAGGGTGTACCCTTCCCTTAGCTGGGATAGCGAGGACAAGCATGACAAATAATGGATCGCATCGCGACTGGCATCCAAGTCGCTCAAATAGCCACCGTCGGTTCCACGTTAGGCGCACCACGACGTGAACATTGAAAATTGAAACAAAAGTGGCATAAGAGCTCCTCTGGCAGCGGAGTCGTTTCAATAGATCATTTCCAAAGTCTTGCAATATCTATAATCATGCATCCCAGGAAGATGCGGCGCCTTCCGCTTGATGATCCCGGAATGACAGGCCCGCCGTGCGGAGGCGGGAATCCATTACAGGCATACGGTGAAGCAGGTGTGTTTTCCCAGATGGCTGGTGGAGAAGGTTGGTGGGTGGATGGGGGCTGGGGGGTGGGGTGCTCTTCAAAACTTTGATCATTCCTGCCATGGTGCTTTTAACCAAGCAGCACCATTGCTCGGAATTCAAGATGTTTAGAGACATTTGCAGGGTTAAACAACAACAAAAAAAGACCACAAAAAAAGATGTTGTAAAAACCAAGCAATTACCTTTTTACTTGAATTCTTCTCTTTACAAGCTCAGAAAGTATAAAATACTGTGAAAGTAAATCAGGACAGTAAAATAGGAACATAGGAACCTAAATTGCGAACGCCAGATTCGTTTCTGCAAATGATTCCATTGACCCTGCAAACTGCAATTGACTGGCAACAAGTCCTGTTTGTAGTCCAACACGATGCGATTGGTATAGAAAATAGACGGATGGGTTCGATGTCTGCGGGTGGCTAGCGACCAGACAGGTGTGGAATCTCTTCTACCAGAAGATTACCTAACATGCATGTCAGTCCTTAACCCATTCAGGTACAGCAGTAACTACAGTGGACAGCTGATCATTTTATCAGGTTGCAGGGTGCATGAAAGGGTTAAGCGCGTCATCAAGCCGTCATCCTATCGATTTACAGAAACATTTGAAACAGGGACTGCTGAAGGAACTTGTACTACTTCCAAAAACTGATGAAGAGATCTGAGGTCTGCCATGGCAAAAAGTCCCGCGGTCTGTCAAGATTAACGCGATATAGAAAAAGGGTGGCTGAGATCTTGTCCCCACAAGTGACCGGCAACCACTCCGCTGTGTAAACTTTCTGGAACAGATGTCACCAAAAAATTGCATGGATGGGTCCTGGTCCTTCCAGCGACAGGCGACCAGTCCAGGGCATACCGTGCTGGGACCCAAGCGACACAAAAATTGTACGTGTGGGTTTTTATTCGTCCGTGACCGTGTTAATAAGGTCCTGGTGGCTCTGTGGTAACTACAGTGGAGAGCAGATCATGTTATCAAGGAATCAAGGTCAAGGTCATCTTTATTGTCAAATATGCTTACATGTGACATGCAGCATAGATGAAATTTCTTTCTCTCTCACTCCTCCGTGCAATATGCATGCAAACACGCTGTGCATTAAACACACAGCTGAGAAGATAGCAGCTACACTGTATAAAGGACATAATGTACAATCTGAGCGGTATAAACAATATAGACAATATAGACAATATGGATATGGACAATATGGACAAAGTAAAGTGAGGTAGTGCGTTGTGCAATACGCAATTCGCAGTATGCAGATGATGGATAATGGATAATGAGGGGAGGGTCATAGTCTGTGACAGGAGGCAGGGGTTGGGCAGAGGCAGAGGGTGGGGAGAGCAGGGAGGGAGTTGAGTCTCCTGACCGCCCGGTGGAAGAAACTGTTTTTGAGCCTGCTGGTTCTGGCACGGAGACTTTGCAATCTCCTTCCCGACGGCAGCAGGCTGAAGAGGCTGTGGGATGGGTGGGTGGGGTCACCTGCGATCTGGATGGCTTGGCGGGTCAGACGGGAGTGGTAGATGTCCACGAGTGGGGGGAGAGAGACACCAATGATCTTCTCAGCTGCTCTCACGGTGCGCTGCAAAGTCTTTTGGCAGGACACAGTGCAAGCACCATACCACACAGTGATGCAGCTGGACAGGATGCTCTCAATGGTGCCTGTATAAAATGTCTGCATGATGGGGGGAGGGGCTCTTGCTCTCCTCAGTTTGCGGAGGAAGTACAGGCGCTGGTTGGCTTTTTTGGCCAGTGATGATGTATTGTGGCTCCAGGACAGGTCTTCCGAGATGTGCACTCCCAGGAACTTGGTGTTGCTCACTCTCTCCACTGTGGCACCATTGATGGTCAGTGGAGCGTGCTGGGGATGCGTCTTTCGGAAGTCCACAACAATCTTCTCCACATTCAAGTGGAGATTGTTGTCTTTACACCACATGTTATCAGGTTGCATGAAAGGGTTAAGCGCATCATCAAGCCGTCATCCTATCGATTTACAGAAACATTTGAAACAGGAACTGCTGAAGGACCTGGGACTACAGTCATACCTCAGTTTTCGACCATAATCCATTCCAGAAGGCTGTTCGAAAACCGATTTGTTGGAAAACCGAAACCACGCTGTTTTTGAAAAAAATCTTTATTGAACACGAAGCATCACTTCCTCGTCTACCCGAGGAAGCGTCACTTCCTCGTGTAAGGAAGGTGAGAGGAGTCAAGTGGCGCATTCTAGTTTGGTCGAGAACCGATTTTCGGTCGAAATCCGAGGCATAAAAAACTCGAAATTTTTGGTCGAAAACCGATTTGGTCGAGAACAGAGACGTTCGAAAACCGAGGTTTGACTGTACTTCCAGAAACTGATGGAATGGTTCTGAGGTCTGCCACGGCAAGAAGTCCCACGGTCCGTCAACATTAACGTAATATAGAAAAAGGGTGGCTGAGATCTTGTCCCCGCAAGTGACTGGCAACCACTCCGCTGTGTAACCTTTCTGGTTACAGATGATACCAAAAAAATGCAGGGATGGGTCCTGGTATTTCCAGCGACAGGTGACCAGTCCAGGGCATACCCTGCTGGGACCCGAGCGGGACAAAAATTGGCCGCGTGGGTCTTTATCCAGCCGTGACCGTGCTAATAAGGTCCTGGTGGTCCTGACAAACATGCAGGAGGAGGCATTGCCAGTCTGCACAAGTCACTAGTTTCGACATTACAAATAGCACAGGCTAGGATAGCAGCCCTCTCGCCGCCTCTCAATTAATTCAGTCTTGTTTAAAATCCAACATTTTTGCACCACGGAGCCAAAAAATTATCCCCGCAGAATGTTTAACTTCTCTCCGTGTTACTGTTACGCCGAGCTCCCGGCGAGGCATGATTAAAAGTGCATTACCTGGGCCGAGTGATTCCCTGAATGAGCTATGCTAAATTGCTCCTTTTCTCTACCTGGTGATTAATTGAACTTGCAGGGCCACATTTCAAGGCGCTTTGTTTTCCCGTCCGCGCTCATCCGCCGTTTTATTCCAGACACGTTTCTAACGTCTCTCCGGGAGTCCAATTAAGGATTTACATTGTGACAGAATTTTTCACTTTAATTACCATACGTTGAGCGCGCCTTTTGATGAATTTCCTTATTTATCAAACAACACAGAGGAACTGGAATTCATCAAGCGAGTGTAATTGCGTCGGCTTTTGTCTCAAGAAAGCATTCAGATGATGATGATGAACAGCTGAGACTTGTCTTTGCCAGTAGAACTGCTCGCCAGTGAACGCTTTCAGCTTGATGTTGTGAAGACATCAAATGGAACCAACAAGTGACGTGATCCCGTTCGGGCATCTATCTACTAATTATTTTGCTTGAAAAGACATCACGTCACTTTTCACCCTAAAGAGCCTGCATCTTTGTCATTTTAGCGTCACACTTGATTTAAAAAAATTTTTTTTTTTATATCGTTCACTTATAAATCCATAAGTACGGCAGATGAGTGAGAAGAATACGGAAGGTTGTTATCACATGCCGGTCACATGCAGCATTTTCACTGCAGCTGGTTTTGATGTTGCGGTGTGATATATTCATCATTGAAGTAGTCTGTCGGAGAGAGTGATGTATGATAAAGATTTTTCAAAAACGTCTCCAAACATTCACACGCAGTGGTATGTAGTGTCGTAAATTAACCCTTTCACGCACCCTGTAACCTGATAACATGATAAGATGTCCACTGTAGTAACCGCTGTCCCCGAAAGGGTTAATATGAATTAATTGGACCTCATACAGTGGTAGTCCTACTTACGAACAGTCTCGTCATACGAATTTTTTTAAATTATGAAACACCTCAATATGAAAATATTGCCTCTTGTTACGAAAGAATTTTCAAGATACGAAAGGTAAAAATAAAGTATGGGCTGCTACTCGCAGCTCAGAGTTTCCTGAACGCAACATACTGATAGCTGCTCTGCCATTGGCTGTTACCTAGCATCTTCCTGGCATCCCATTGGCTAAGGGGACTTCTACCATATGTGCCTATGCAGTGTCCTCGTCATTCGCCCCTCGGGTCATGAGGTGTTCCGATAGTTTTACGTAAATTGGAATCACCCAGAAAAAGTGTTCACCAGTTGGGCGGTCGCTTACTTTGCTGATGTTTGCGTGGACATTTTCGAAGGATTGTTAAAAGCCGACAAAAGAAAACGTCCTTGGATCAGTTCTTTACAAAACGCCAGGCAAAAACCATTTCTGAGAGAGAACATGAATGCAAGATGGCTAAAAACGATGAGGACGCTGTTAAAAGTTAAATGACCATCATTTTTATTCTTTATTCTTTGTTTGTTTACGTTATACACAACGCTCATGTACTGTGAATTAATCTAATTGTAACATGTATTTGTTACATATTTTGATGCATTTTTATAATCTAGGAAACATTTATGTCTGAATTTTGGGGGGGCTTGGAACGGATTAGGGCAATTACATGGAAAACCCGTCTCTACTTACAACATTTTCTAGTTAAGAAATTTCTTCCACAACCAATTCATTTAGTAAGTAGAGGTACCACTGTATCAAAATAACACGGATGTTTAAGCATCCGAGATACAATCTCTGAAAATTGGCATTGGTTGAATACGCGACGGCGGCCCGGTAGTCCAGTGGTTAGCACGTCGGCTTCACAGTGCAGAGGTACCGGGTTCGATCCCAGCTCCGGCCTCCCTGTGTGGAGTTTGCATGTTCTCCCCGGGCTTGCGTGGGTTTTCTCCGGGTGCTCCGGTTTCCTCCCACATTCCAAAAACATGCATGGCAGGCTGATTGGACACTCTAAATTGTCCCTAGGTGTGAGTGTGAGTGTGGGCGTGGATGGTTGTTCGTCTCTGTGTGCCCTGCGATTGGCTGGCAACCAATTCAGGGTGTCCCCCGCCTACTGCCCGAAGACTGCTGGGATAGGCTCCAGCACCCACCGCGACCCTAGTGAGGATCAAGCGGTTCGGAAAATGGATGGATGGATGGATGAATACGCGACTGCCGTCATGGGCCTTTTTCGGCATCGTCAAATTTACGGCTGCACGTTAGAGCAGTCTGCTGTCCCTGAAAAAATGCTTCTTTTTTTTCCCCCCCACTTGTGGCTCTGCGGGCTGACAGCAACATCAGAAGCCATGCAGATACTCCATAAATAATCATCTCATTTCCAGAAAGGAGTTGAATAAATAAGATGGCGAAGCGCAGCGACCCCGCTGCCTGCTAGTGAGGCCGGCGGTATTCTGAAGCTAGCTGTGTCATTCCCGCCTAATGCCCAATTTTCTTGTGCCACATCCTTGGCGTGACCCTGCAAATATCCTCCGGGGCCCTTCATTAGTCCAGCAGGATCCCGCACGCTAAAGGCTCCCCACTTAATTTGGCCCGGCAGGACTTTGCCCCCCCAACCCGAGTGGGGATCGCATGGGTGAAACCCGGAAGACTCACAGAGGCGTATTTGATACGTTTCTGTTCTGAGCAAATGAAACACAAATCTGTCCCTTCTTTCACTGGCATCTTTTATAACCTGGATCGCGTCATGCCCTGGCGCATCATCTTTTTTTTTTTTTTTTGGGCCACTTGCTGCTCCAATTGACCCTGCAAGAGGAGCCGATGAAAATGACAAGCGGACCCCAGAGGCTGCCGCATCTTTTGGTGGCCGTATGGTGCCTCAAGCCTTACGATATCTGTCCACGCTGGATACATTTGCATTTTTCAGCCTTTCTTGGGGCCTTGATTTTGTTTAGATGGATGGCTTGGGAAAAAAAAAAAAGATTGATGGCAAGATATATTTTACAGTCTTTTTTGCTATATTGACATTTAACCCTGGAGAACCCACGGAGTCAAATTTGGCCCCTATAAATTCTACTACTCAAATGCTACCCTTAAATCAGAAAGGGCCCTAATCCTAAATTAGGATTAAAGTATTAAATATTTGAAAAAACATATATTTTGGTGTTCAGTGAACATATAGCAGCCATTTAATGTAAAATTCATAATTTTCCAAAGAAGAAAAGGGGTCTTGGGTTTTCCAGGGCTAAACGAGTCGCTAGATCAATGTATTGCCTCTTGGAGTTCACACTGACTCCTACTGCTTTTTTTGTTTGTTTTTTTTGTTTGTTTTTTTAATGAATGATGGAGAGATGACATTGTCAAAACATCTGCACCAGGGACACTTTCTGGTAAATTCTACCTTGAAAACATTCCTACTCCTTGCTTTGTCAGCTCTGACTGAGAAGCATCCAGACTTAAAAGCAGTCCTCCAAGTGGACGTCAAATGTCGTTATGAGAAGTGCCCCCCCCCCCCCCCCCCCAACCCCCCATCCTTCTCTTCCCTCCCTCACTTTCACAGCATCCCACCTTGCAGGTTACCGTCTGCTCTGTAATTAGTTTGATTTCCAAGGCAACCAAGGCAGGCTAATGTAGTGATAATGAGGGAACATACATACCAGGTGGAGGGTGTGGACGGACCTGTAAAAAAAAAAAAAAAATGTAACGAGGCGTTCGCGCTTGACCTTAAGATTGGCTCAGGAAAAGCGGTGGTGTTAAAGAGTGGTGGAAAATAGTTCATTAAAGGGCTCACACTTGGATGTTTGCTTTCCACGGAGGATTTTTAGCTTTTTTTTTTGAGAGTCAAACGAATCAAACTTCCTAATTTTGGGGTCATTTTTTTGGGGGGTTCGGGTGGGGTTCCAATATAAAAATTTGTTGTTGCTCACTTGTTCTCATAAGCTCGGTATTTGATCTGTGATACAGACATAAATATTATATTATATTTATTTATTTATTTTTTATTAACTTTTTAGTTAATTTTAGGCTTTGAAAGGTTCAGATGAAATTCCTTCTTTTAAGTTGATGGCTATTGTCAAGGGAAAAATAGCAACCCTTTAGCTGACTAGCAACTGGACAAGCACTTTGAGAATAGGTTAAAATTAATGAATAAATAAATTGTCAAGTCGGGAGATAATTAGGTTAAAATGAGTTGATAGGTTGGTACACATACTGTAGATAAGAGACTAGGAAGATAAACTGGTCAGGATGGGTAGATAGAAAGTACGTTGCTAGCTATAGCAATAGGAAATAAGCTAGCTAGTGCACATTGGTAGGGAGGAAAGAAAGGTAGCTAGGTAGATAATTCAAAAGGGAAGTCGGTAGATTGGGTGTTAGAAAGTTAACGTATAGGTCAGGAACTAAGAAGCACTATGGAGGCAAAAGACAACAACTACCTTGGGAGGTAACTCAGTAAGAAAGAAATGACTGGTCGTGTAGCGAGCAACTATAGTGGATTTCCAAAATCTACAGACCCCTCTTCAAAGGATTATGTGACAGAATGAAAAAAAAAAAGAGAGACCAAAATAAGTAAAACTATATCTTCCTTTGTTTGGGAGAATTTGTTTTTGTCCAATGAAACTACAGTTGACCTTTATAGCCACAATGGCCAAAGGAAGAGTATTTCTGGTGCAAACACAACAACAACAATGTGGCAGTGTCATGCTTTAGGACTGTTTTTTTGTTTTTTTAGCTAAACGCCTTAGACAAGGTGGAAGGAATTATGAACAGTTCCAAATGCCGGTCACTGTTAGCACATAACTTTGAGACTTTCGCGAATAAGTGAGACTTTTTATATCCATTGTAGATAGAATTCTAAGTCTAGGAGGTTAGTAGGTCGGAAAATAAGTATGTAGCAAGGGAAAAAGCTGCCTGGTGAAGCAATGTTAAAAGAAAGGTTGGTAAGAAGAAGACGACGGGTTTTTCGATTGGCTTTGGAGACAGTAATGGTATTAAAGCTGCACAGCTGAAATACATTGAAAGGGTATCGCATTGATTTTGCTTTGACTCTCGCTGTTACTTGGTGGAATTGTTGTGACTTAGTGTGCTCACATTATGAGTTTTTTTTTTGTTTGTTTGGGGTTTTTTTTCCCAAAACTTGCTTCCCATAGGTTCTCAACGTTTGATCTTTGTTGACTTCTGACATTTAAGACATTTGGGTTTCAGATTGAATTTGTCCCTGATTTAGTCGAGCGGATCTTCAAACAGTCCGGGACGATCGAGTCGAGTTGATCGGACATTTTCCTGTGAGCTCCTCCCGGAGAGACCCCTGTAGATTTACGGTGGTCTCCGACGAGGAAGGTCTACAGATGTTTGCAAGATGTTTTTTTTTTTAATTCACCCCCTTTTACCCCACCCTCTCTCAGATTATCCCCTGTAGCAAAATCTCATTAAAGCGCAATTTACAGAGCCGCACTGATGTTGCCATCAAGCAAAATTAAAGGCATTAATTTTTCACAGACACACACACACACAATAAATGATGGAGGATGTTATGGGGGGGAAAAGTATTATCTTGAAATGAAGTCGCATTAAAAAAAAAAAGTCGATGGAGCAACGGGATTGGATGTGAGGGAAGATGTGCAAATGTGGCCCATTTAGGGGGAGCGTGGTGGTGCGGAGACGTGCACATTACGAGGCCTCCATGCTGGGCTGGCATGAGGGACGGGGGAAATATGGAAACCCTTGTGGAGGCGAGGACATGCCATGGCTGAGGTGCACGCATGGATACTCACAACTTCACTTCACAGAAGAACACAAGCGGCAGATGAACATTTTCTCATACCTTAATGCAGGGCCTAAAAGGAAATATCCAAAAAATACATAAAATGCCGCAAACATGTACAAACAATTTTTCATCTATTTGTCATCACGAATTAAATCAGGATTATTATAACTCAAAGGTGAACAGATAGTTCTTTTAGATATTTAAATCAACGTCAACATCCATTTTTATTTGTAAATGTCATCAGTTTAGACTGATTTAAACATTTAATAATTGCTTTGGTCATATCAAATTTCATTTATGAACCAATAGTAAAATATATACATTTTTTTAAAAGTTTGAATTGTACACCCGGATATCTTCATACTGTAATTGTTTTTGATTTTTTTTTTGTTTTTTTTTTTTTTTTGATTCACATCCATTCAGGTTGCATATAGGGCAGGTCTCAAAACATTGAATAATTCATATTTTAATATTAAATTTAATTTATCAACTCAAATGGTCCTCCGATGGGGAAAAAAAGGTTGCCCACCCTTGAACCAGTGCTTGACATAATATAGTAAAAATTAGAGTACATTATTATTAAAGCTGAAATAAAATCACACCCTGCTGTATTAAAACACTTCATTTGAATGTTCTCCAAAACATTCAATAATTCATTGGAAATTAAGATAACTTATGACGACATTTAATTTGTCTTCAACGTAATTCTTTATTTGTTGCTACTAAATAATTATGGAAAGAATATATTTTCACTAGAATTATTATGGAATCCGCATGGGGAAATTAGATTTCGGTTCACTACATTCACAGTGTTTAATATTTAATTGGAAATAGCAATTTCGCCCCCTCACCACCCCCTTCACACACACACACACACACACGCACGCACACACACACACACACACACACACACACACACACACACACACACACACACACATTTTGTGTTTTTAAACACAATTAATTATTATGGTTCGTCATTTTAAATATTTAACGCATGTTAACGCATATTTATTATGGTTCATCATTTTAAATAGTTAACGCATGGGAACGTTCCCATATTTTCCAGATAATCACGATCGTCCGTGACCCTCGCGTGATCCTTGACGGATGAAACAGAGCACGTTTGAATCCTAACACTCATAAAAAAATAGAAAGGAAAAAGAAAATCAAAATCAGCCGAATGTCCATTGATTACTAAATTAAGTCTCCATTTTGTTGGAGGAGGCGAAAAAAAAAGCGGCGTGGAAATCGCAGGCTGAAGCTCGCAAGCTTGGGAGCGTGCAAGAGGCAGCACCCCGGAGGTGATTTATTCTGCAGCTCCTGCACACCGCGTAGGGTCGCATTAAAAAAAAAAAAAAAAGTGTAGCGGAATATTGTAGTCCGCTGATTTATGTCAGCGTTTATGATTCGGAAACGCTGCGATTAACATTCAGGAGGAAGAGGAAGATGAAGAGCAAAGAACATCGGCCGCCCGCGAGCTGGGACGACTTTGCACCCAACAGAACAACATTATGACTGTCATTATTTTTAAAAAATATGACTATTATTACTATTATTATTATTAATGATGGGATACTTGATTTTTTAAAAAGTAGCACAGTCAAATATCCACGTTTTGCGTAAAAATGCATGTGCATTATGTGCATACATTATGTGCATACAAATGTGTTGTCGTAAATATGCATTTGCATTTTGCAAATGCATATTTACGACAACACGAAACGAACTAAATACATTTACGACGTGTTTCGATGACTTTTAGAATAAAAAAATAATCACGAAGTTTTCAAGTGCTTTTGCTATTGTGCAAGTTTTACAAGAATGTGAATTACGAAATGATCAGTGAAATATTCTGATTCGATTGTTTTGACTGAAATGAAATTCAAGGTTTCACATTAATTCTGCGGTTTCGATTTTATATATATTATTTATATGATTTATATACATTTATATGTCTATTTTTACATTTTCCGTAAAATGCTCCATTATTTTTCGTATAAACGCAAACATTTATCGGAAAAAAAATTGTATTTATGATACATTTTCATTTTCATCATTTTTGTGTTGGCCCATTTAAATCCATATTTTTAAGGTTAGTTTGACGCGAAAATTCCATTCCCTTCATAATAATACAATTCATTTTCTTCCACCATTTCAGTCTCATCGTGTAAATAACATCATAAAACAGTGTATAGTTATATGAATAATTTTACAAAAGAAACCATACATTAATCTAAAATGTTACAGCTCATATTATCTTTTTTTTTTTTGTTTCCTTGTGCATGACAATGCAGGTGCAGTTGCTTTTTTTTGAGTGGAGAAAAGTTGCCTCAGTCCGCCTGCCGCACATTAATAATCCTAAAGTGAATGCGTGTGTGTGTGAGCTTGTGTGCTTGTGTGTGAGAGAGAGCGAGAGAGACGGAGACAGAGGAGCACTTGTTTTGGTCCTCAGCTGCGCCGTGGAATCAAGTAAATATCAAAGCTGTTTCCAGGAGTGTTGCATTCTCTCCCTTCTTGCATCCCCATCCCACCTGCTGTCGCGGGTTAAGTTGTTTTCAATGCAGCTTCCATTGGGAGGCTACGCACGTCTGCACGCTCCAAATTCCATTGTCTCCCCCCCCCCCCCACCCTCCTTCTTCTTCTTCTTCTTCCCATTTCCTTACCTCCCCCTTCAATTCATCCTCCGATATTTTGATAGGCCATCTCTTTTGCATTCTAATTTTGTTAGACTTGCCTCCTGCGGTCAGCGTGACCATTAGTGAGAGCGCTACGGAATTTATTTGGATTCAATTTGAGGAGGAGGACGTCGCGTTTGGAGTCATCTACCTTCCGGCTGGCATGTAGCTTCTTCTTTTTTTTTTTTTTTTTTTAAAGATGAACGTGAGGGCACAGTTAACTCTCCGTCCCTATCGCCCGCCTATTCCTCATTTTAATGTTGCCAATACCACTTAGGCAACATTTTAAAAGGTGAAAGGAAAGAGTCCAATATTCAGCAGTGGGATTTGTTTAAAATAATAATAATTACTAAAAAAAGTATTTTACTGCTGGGGATTGGAGGGGAAGCAGAGGGGCGGGGGGTGTTTGAATGGCATGGGTGGGGAGGAGGGATGGCTTCAAAAGCTGCTTACCAGCAGGGGGCGGCAACATTGCATTGGAGTGTCCCCCCCATCCCCCCGACCCTCCCTTCCTTCCTCCTGCTTGTGGACTTATTGGCAGGTGCTTCGTGGCGGAGGAATTAAGGCTGTCAACATGTCAGCCGCTATCCTCCTTCAACTTATTCGCCGTAGCTTTCAAACGTTGCACTCCAGTGTGACAAGATCAGAGACGATGAGGAGGAAGAAGCGGCACAGAGGGGCCCCTTATAAAAGTGGCCTTCCATGATCCATTTTTGATGTTGTTGTTTTGAGGGTGAGGTACGTGGCTGGCCCACACAAGACCTCAAGGACTGGAAATACAGTCAGTGGTGCCTTCTATGCTGACTGAAACACTCTCGGAAGTATTTAGCTATTCAAAATAGAAAATGCAGTCTTTGTTCCAAGAATTTGTCTTTCTAGTGTATTCAATGATAAAACACCACAAGAAAACGAGAGACAAGTACCAAGCACATTTGAAAATGCAAATTATAAAGATGTTGTTTGTTTGTTTGTTTTATACACAGGGCGGCTAAATGGTCGACTGGTTAGCGCGTCGGTGCAGAGGTGCCGATTGCAGCTCCGACCGTCATGTGTGGAATTTGCATATTCTCACGAGCCTGTGTGGGTTTTCTACGGGTATGCCGGTTTCCTCCCACATTCCTAAAAAACATGCATGGCAGGTTAATGGAACACTCTAAATTGTCCTTAGGTGTGAGTGTGGGCACGGATGGTTGTTCGTTTCTGTGTGCCCTGCGATTGTCTGGCAACTGGTTCAGGGTGTCCCCAGCCTACTGCCCAAAGATGGCTGGGATAGGCTCCAGCACACACCCTGACTTTTGTGAGGATATAGCGGACCGGGAAATGGATGGGTGGATGGATGGATAAAGATTTTTTTGTCTGCTTGTTTTATACACAGGGTGGCCAGGTGGTCGACTGGTTCTCGCGTCGGCCTCACCGTGCAGAAATGCAGGGTTCGATTGCGGCTCCGGCCTTCCTGCGTGGAGTTTGCATGTTCTCCCCGTGCCTGCGTGGGTTTTCTCCGGGTACTCCGGTTTCCTCCCACATTCCAAAAAAAAACATGCATGGCAGGTTCATTGGAACATTCTAAATTATCCCAGGGTGTGAGCGTGAGTGCTGGAAAACAGTTCAGGGTGTACCCCGCCTACTGCAGGGCTTCAAAGGCAGAGTGGTCATTTGGACGAGAAATCACATGATCAATTTTTTAACCCTTTAACCCCCCTGTAACCTGACGACATGATAAGCTGTCCACTGTAGTAACCACTGTCCCTGAAAGGGTTAATTTCTATGCGATGGTTTCGTTCCAGATGCCAGTGTAGTTCGCCTTGGAAATTGGATGGCAGACAGGCCAGGAGTCCATGGCGGTCACTTAAAGATGTGATTTACGAGGGTCATTAAGAGAGGGAGCAGCCGAGGTGGGGTGTCCTGGCTACCCTCTGCTTCCAAAAAACACCATGTGGGGCGGCACGGGTGGTCGAGCTGTTGGTGTTCAACAGGGATCGATATTCAGCTCCCTCGTGACCGTGTCCTTGAGGGTGAGGCCGGGTATCCACGACAACAAACATACTTTTTCTGTCCTGATTTTGCCCTTTCCTGATCAAGTTCGCCCGACTATCTTCGCTGAGTGTCCGAGAAAATTATCCTTTGGTCTGAGGCGTGTTAAGAGCGGATTTGTCTCAACAGGAGGGTTAGGAACTGATCGTGTGTTGGGAAAGCCGACCCATTCAAGTCATTTGATTCAGTGGACTGCGAAGTGAAAGAAAGGCAGAACCGACACGGAATTGCAAATGCTTCAGGTTGCAAAGAAGAGAGGACCACACACCGGGGGTCGTGGCAAGATACAAAAATGGGAAGAAAAGTGGAACTTTTGATCTTGGACAATTTCAACTGGTTCATGGTTGTCCCAAAATCTCCTTTTTTTTTTGCCCCAAGTTGCTTCTGTCAGATCTCCGGAATAACAAAAATGCAAGACCGCCTTGCGGGAGTGTATGAAGGTGCACATGACACCCCTGGATGCGGCATGTCCGCGTTTTTAGGTTTGGCTTTTAGGCTCGGCCGTCGAGTAGGTGCTGTGCATGAAACGAATGAAAGCCCATCTTACCGATGATGGAAACGCTCAACCGGCCTTGAGCGAGACTCCCACTGCCGCACCAATTTAGGGCTTTGGCCCAAACCTGTTCCCCCCCAAAAGGTTCGACCCCCCCCACCTTATCCCTGTGCAGGGTCAAGCAGCTAGCAGAATGACCCAGCTGCTCCAGAAAAGTCCTCCTTCCATATTTTGATGCCATATTGGCAGGTTTGCTTGTCAAAATGGACAGCGTGCATGAAATGCACCCATGCAAGTCTGGAGAATGGATGAATACCATGATCTCTAAATTTTTCATAAAGATTGGACTCAATCATCACCTCCGTACCACCCATATGACTGCGCTGTTGAATTATTAGCAGATACCCCAGTGCCAAGCTCTCGCCTCTACCAAGTATCCCAACCTGAACAAGAGACACTCAGGGAGTACATATCCAGTTCATTAGTTGCAGGTTTAACCCTCCTATTATCATCTGGGTCAATTTGACCCCATCCGATTAAAAAAAATAATAATAGTTACCTTTCTTTTTTTTGCTCCATATTTCATTACTATTCCTTATTTCATGGGGGCAACTGATTAAGCATAAAATGATCATGTTTTTTTTCAATGTCCTGAACACATATTGCGCACATTTATGATCCTCAGGGGTCAATTTGACCCCAAGCTTTTTTAGCTGTAGAAAACATTTACACTTTTCAAGGTTTTTAATCAGCTCTTTGCATGATATGAAGCAGAATGTGTCCGAGAAAGAGGGTTGTTTAATCGAAGACCCTGATTTTGTGGCATTCTCAACTGATGAATGTGTTTTGACCCTCTCGACCACCAGTAGACACGTTCCCTTAAAAAAAATAAAAATAAAAGATAGTATGATAATATTCCAGGCCCTCACGTGACCAGCTGTCGGCATGGCAGAGTCTTTAAAAGCAGATGGTAACAAGGCATGATTACAGACAGGTGCAGCTCATGCGGGAACGCCCACTCTCCAGCAAGAGACTGGAAAAACAAAGTAAACAGGACTGTATCATGACAGCTTCTGGTCCAAAGGTGCAGGTAAGCCTTTATACACACACACACACACACACACACACACACACACACACACACACACACACACACACACAGTCCTGGCCAGATAGAAAAATACAAGAAAACACCACGTTTCCAGGGGGTTGATTTTGGGCTATTTTAATAGTTCAACCAGCCAAGTAGACATGCCAAGCACTCGGCCATTGCGCTGCCCGCGAGAGAGAACCAAGCAAGGTAAAAATCAAATAACCCTTCCCCAAAAAATGGAAAAAATTGATGGGACCACCTCCGGAGTGCCTACAAGCCCAGCATCTGTGTCAGATGTTGTTCATTAACATCAGTATGTTCCTGCCCGCCACTTGGCTACTTGTCCTTCGCACTGAGCAGATTCCCACTGAGGGGGTTGCCAGGGGATGAGAGCCGAATCCTCCTAGCAGGGGTGGGGGAAGCATTCATCCAGCTCGTTAGAATTCTAGTCTTGGGCAAAGGGGACAACAGCATCTTATCAATATGTATTGCAATCCATTTTTGTTATTTCCAAGCCAACTGTCTAATCTTCTAAAGGGGGTGGGGGGGAGTAACAAAACAAAAAGAACATTTTGATTTTGTTAATGTTGTCATTTGATTTTCTATAAGCGAAGGGTGGCTTAGTGTTGGAGGGGGATCGCCTAAAATTGCATTTTTTTGTGTGTCTTCAGGCTGTATGGCCCAGGCCTCGGTAATATGAGATACAATTAATTATTTGACTCCACGGGTGGTTGCATTCATTTCGAAAGCCCATAACAAGTACAGTTCAACGTCTTTACTTTGAAAAAACACACACACGCTCTGGGCTCTGTCATGTTTTGGGGGGGATTTTGAATTTAAAGACAGTAAATTCTTTTTAATGCCCACACAAAAATAATAGGCTATTTTCTAAACGATGTGCCATGCTGGCGCCCGGCATCATCAGGACGCCATTTTCGCCTCCCTGTTGATCCGCTAATTTGCAAGCGGGCGCACCTGGTGCGTGATACGGCACGAACGGATGCTTGGAAAATGGCTTGATTCTCAGTCGGTTTTGCTTATTCCCGCGTGGGGGCATCGTTGCTGACAACGTTAGCATAAATGGGGCTCTTAAAACCAAGACGGAAGAAGATCGGTCATTGGGTAGAAGAGAGAGAAAAGGGGGAAAATGGTGCCCAGTGTTAAAATTTCATAGTAGGAACCAGTCGAGCATAGCTACGCCGAATTGCCAAACGTCAATTGCTAACACACCCGCTCACAGATTTTTCTGTCGAACTTATTAGCGCCATGTTAGCAAAGCGGAAGCTAGCATTGGCCCACTGGCTAGCTTGTAAGCGAAAAACTGCTGCTTGTCCCTTTATATCCACGGCAAAAAAAATCTTTGAATTTTCTGGATGAAGCTAAAATACATAATAACCTTTAAAAATGAATTTAATTTGGACTTCTCCAAAATTTGAAATTACATTCCGCATGAAGTGTTTCAGTGCTTCTTGCACCATTTTCTGTTCTCTGAAGAATTGAATGAAAAAACCCACGACAGATTGTTGATTCAGGAATTGAGTCAATCGACCAATGTTTGTAAGGATGTCCACTTTGATGTCTTTCTGTGACTCCTGCAGTCTCTCTCCATCTCTGTTGAAAAAACACATCCTGTTTGAAGCCTCGCGACCGAGAGTTACTGGTGAGCTCCTGCTTTCATGTCAAAATGCGAACAGAATCGGATTGTCGTCGCATTATATGTTATTGTTCCAGTCATGCGTCCAGCATCCAAAATATAACTGGAAGTGTCACAGAAAAGCATAGAACGTGAACGTCCTTGAAAAAAACCCAACTACTGAAACAGTGAATGGTGACGATCAAATTAAGCACCTGGAAAGGCAAAAGTATATTTTAGATTCCTCCTGAGAGTTCACGGAGTCAAACGTAATAATATCATCAGCCAGCTTAATTGCAAACTATCGTCACGTCTATGTTATCAGGTTGTGAAGCGGCGCCAGCATCCTCACACTTGGGTGACTTTTTTTCGACATCAAATAATTTGCAAGCCATTTATTTTTAAAAGTCACGTGAAATGAGTTTCAAATGATGTTTAGCAGTTAATATTGGCTTTTGTTGCTGTTTTTTCGGGGATGAGCAATTTTTGCTTTTGTGTTGGGGCCTGGTCCTTTACCACAGTAGTTTTTTTCTAAGATTCTGGTTTGGATTATTGACTCCCATCAGGCGCTTATCTTGCTAACAGTGACTTTTTTTTTTAATACCGTGGACAGCCAATCGGGGTGGGGGAACGAGCACAGTTTGGGGTGGCGCCGCACCTCGCCGCTAATTTCAGGGTTAGCAGGAAAAGCGCCCGACAGGAGGACAGCGTCGCCGTGGCAACCAGCTAAAAAAGCACTGTCCGCAGTCTTGATAGGGGCCCTTGAATAATCAGTGGGCCTGTGGCACATCGGTCAGCAACCATCCGCTAGCTTCCATCACCATCTGAGATGATATGAGCACACAGGTAATTTTTCTTCCCTTCCTTCCCATCCATCTTCTTTTATATTTTTAGATGTGAGCACAATGGCCTCCATATCAAACATTTTAAATGATGCTTGAAATACCACTCGCTTGACTTTGATGTCACAGGCAATTAAATCCAACCTGACTCCCTTTTTCCAGCGTTAATAACAGCAATCTCGCCAGGGCCCGGTGCCTAATTAATATGTGCTATTTGTCACTTGGCCTTGACACATGTATTTCAAAGTAGGGGACAAGTGTCGGGGGTGGCTGAGGCAGTGCTTTGGGTAAAAGGGGAGGGGGTGTATGGGAGAAGAGGTAGAACGTGATTTCTCGCTGCTAAGCGACTGTGCAGGCGTGGCGGTTTTCTGAAGCTTTTCATTCAATTAAATTTTTTTTTTTTTTTAATCACGTCTTCATTCATTTGAATTCAAAAAATGAGATAATTGATAATAGTTGATCAATAATAACATCATGGGGTAAAGCACACCCATTTATTAACCAACAGGCACACAACAAACTGTCCATTATTGCAGATAAAAACAATTCATATCTTCAACAGTGAGGCATGAGTGTCAGCTTGAGATGAAAATATGAAGGTTGGTTCTACAAGCCATAATGTCGACAAAGTGTTTTCTAGCTTTAAAAATAAACTTTGGAGTTGCAGCGTCGTACAGTGGTACCTCTACTTACGGAATTAATATGTTCTCGAAGAAATTTCTTGACGACAGAATTTTGTAAGTAGAGACACGTTTCCCATGTCAATGCCCTAATTCGTTCCAAGACCCCCCAAAATTCTGATATAAATGTTTTATAAAGCATAAAAATGTATCAAAACATGTAAAAAAAATTCCCTGACGTCTTGTAAAGAACTGATCCAAGGACGTTTGCTTTTGTCGGCTTTTAACAATCCTTCGAAAATGTCCGAGGCAAACATCAGCATAGTGAGCGATCGCCCGACTGGTGAACACTTTTTCTGGGTGATTCGCATTTATGTAAAACTATCGGAATGCCCGAGGGGTGAATGACGGCGACGTTGCATCGATCTATCTATCTATCTATCTATCTATCTATCTATCTATCTATCTATCTATCTATCTATCTACACACAGACACATTCGGTAGAGGTCCCTCTTAGCCAATGGGATGCCAGGATGATGCTCGGTAATAGCCAATGGCAGAGCAGCTGTAAGTATGTTGCGTTCAGGAAACTCGGACCTGCGACTGTCAGCCCAAACTGTATTTTTACCTTTCATATCTTGAAATTTATTTCGTAACAAGAGGCAATATTTTCTTGTTGAGGCGTTTCGTAACTTGAACATTTCGTATTAAGAGATGTCATAAGTAGAGGTACCATTGTACCTGAAAGCTTCCAACAGGTTGTGTGAAGCCGAGCTAAGACCAATTCAGGAGTTCCCTGAATTTATACATATAACCACATGCTCCCTTTTTATGCAACCAACCAACTCAGACCATGTATCAAATTGCCCACCCACCTCCACAAAAAAAAAAGCAAAGCAGTTGTCAGAGGGTCAGCTGACCAACAGCATTCATTCGTGTATTCACACACAATGTAACATTTCTCTCACCCCGCTTGCACGCGAAAGCTCATGCCAGCCTGTCACATCTGCGCCCAGAGCGAATTGCATCCCCGAGCTCTCGTCTCGCCGTCAAAGTCACGTGTGGAGAAAGCAGTTTTATTGGATGAACAGACTAATGTAGCATGCAGTGTACTTGCACCAGCATTTTATGCCACATTGAAGGAATCAATTCATTTGCATAATTCCAAGCGAGCGTGCATTGTGGGAAGGCATGGCTAGGCGTCCTGTCTCACTCATGCCAGCTTCTCCGAAATTAATCATTTTGCGACACAATTAATTACACTTATGACAATTTCAAAACGCCGTATACCCCCATCGACCAGCGTGCCTTTTTTTTTTTCCCACCACCACGCTGCAGAGTGCGGGAGCATCCCCGCCCGTGATTTGAGACACCTAAACAGAGAGAAGCGTACGCCTCGGGCGGAATAGAATTAATATTTTGTTTCCCATCTGGTGGAATCAGCAGAATTAATGAGGGAAAGAGGCCCGTAGCGACGTACTAGCCAGGCTTCAATCTGCCTCTCTCTCTGCTGCCGCTTGCAGCAAGCA
The DNA here is from genome assembly GCA_018466805.1 of Hippocampus abdominalis. NCBI lineage: Eukaryota > Metazoa > Chordata > Actinopteri > Syngnathiformes > Syngnathidae > Hippocampus > Hippocampus abdominalis. The sequence continues at coordinate 10,752,357 of CM031712.1, read as the reverse complement.
CCAAGTGGGCACAGTTTGGGGAGGGGTGGAGGCGGCATGGGACGGGTTGGGAGGGAGGCATTCCATAGTGGGCTGCTCCAGTATCCGTCAACCACAATGCACCAGGCTGATCACTACTGTCAGTAAATAACTGTTGTGGTGTCAGCCGCATTCCCTTACTCACTCAGTTGCTGATACATGCTCTACTCTATATATATACATTCAAGCAAGCATCACCAAGGCACGGTTCGAGGCTGGCCGGCCATTTGGTACAGACAGCACAGCTAGGTAAGAGGAAAAAAAGCGGGTAATTGGGGTTTACATTCTGACTGGGGGCCGGCACGGTGGTCGAGTGGTTAGTGCGTCGACCTAACAGTGCAGAGTTACCGGGTTCGATTCCAGCCTCCGGCCTTCCTGTGTGGAGTTTGCATGTTCTCCCTGAGCCTGCGTGGGTCTTCTCCGGGTGGTCCAGTTTCCTCCCAAAACATACATGACAGGCTGAACACTCAAAACTCTAGGTGTGAGTGTGAGCGCGGACGGTTGTCTCTGATTGGCTGGCAACTGGTTCAGGGTGTCCCCTGCCTACTGCCCGAAGACAGCTGGGATAGGCTCCGGCACGCTCCGCGACCCTTGTGAGGATAAAGCGGATCCAAATATGGATGGATGGATTTTGGAATGTCTCGGTTCTCGTCCAATTCGGTTTTCGACCAAAAATTTCGAGTTTTTTTATGCCTCGGATGACGAACAAATTTTGGTTCTCGAACAAACTGAGCGCACTTGAATGCACCATTTGACTCCTCTCGCCTTCCTTACAGGAGGAAGAGACGCTTCCTCGGGTAGACGAGGAAGTGACGCTTCCTCGTGTTGCTTTCCATTGTGAGCAGACGTGTTCAGTAAACATTTTTATTTTAAAAAGAGCGTGGTTTTGGTTTTCGAACAATTTCGGTTTTCGAACAGCTTTCTGGAATGGATTATGGACGAAAACCGAGGTTTGACTGTATTGTGTAAGCATTTTCTCGTCACCAAACCACTCATGACCTCATTTATACAATAGTTGACTAAATCGTTCTTATTGACTTCTTTATATAGTTTGAGTCATACCGGCCCTCCAAAGGAAATGGTAACTACAATGTGGCCCGACAAAAATGAGTTTGACACCCCTGAAATGGGTGATCAACACCCACAATCCCATGCCCCTCAAAGGCTAATTTTTTTTCCCGTGTTCATCCATTTTCTGTATCTCCTGCCGTTATTAGGTTGAAGATAAATGGAGTCTATTCCTACTAGCTTTTGAGTGAAAGGCGGGCTATACCCTGGACTGGTCACCAGCCATTCAAGTATAACATGAAGGTACAGCTAAAAAGTCATCAAAAGAAACATGATGCACCATTAGCTGCATTTCCATTACATAATGCAGTCATTAATACATAAGGTACATTTAAATTCCCCTGTGTTGTTAAATATAAAATACTAATAATATCATAACATTAACCCTTTCATGCACCCTATAACCTGATAAGATGATAAGCCGTCAACTGCAGTAACCGCTGTCCCTGAAAGGGTTAAATATGATCCTTTATCGTCTGTTTTTTTTTTTTTTACTGCAAATAGGATGAAGAAATACAGCATATTTGAGGGCCTGCATTATTTGGAATGAGCGATGTCTGCTGTCTGCATGCCATTTGTCAGAGTAATGAAGAGTATCTGTAACAATGATATATTTATGTGAAAACATCCTCCAGGAATACATCGTGATAAGTAGGAATTTTAAGGCTGCGTTTTTATATTCAGTGATCTCATCTTGCCCTTTTTACCCCCACCACCACCCCCATTCGGCAAGGACCGCATGCAGTGGGACTTTGTCTTGTATTGTGATATGAAAGGGTCACATGTTCATTTCATTCATTTGCGGCTTCAATTTGCCTTTGATGGTGGGGAAAAGAGCGGCACTTGTATACCAGGATGGGCACTCCGACGGTGTCATCCAATCTGGGCACTCCATTACCTCCATCTTCTTTTTCTGGATGTGTGTGCGTGAACCCACTCACAGGCAGCCATACTGCCCCCCCTCCAAACCCTTCTCTAAATTTGGATCGCTCGCTCCATGCGGCATGGTGCAGCCTGCAGAAGGTGCCAGTCGTCCCTTTGAAGCATCACTTCAATTACAGGGTTTAACCCCATAGGTCAGCCCTTGATTATTTACACAAAGCATCGGTGTCGTCCGGCTGCAAACCTTCTTTTTTGCCTTTGCCACAACTACAAAGACGGCCTTTCCTTGAAAGGAGTGAATTGCACATCGACACTCATCCCTCTCTGACACTGGGACTGATATTACATCGTTACACTTCACATAGACATGAACACACTGGCCTCATTGATTTGTATCCCCAAAGTACCGTTTGTTGAACAAGAAGAGCATCCACTTGTGCTACGGAGTGTACATTTACAGTAAAATGTCAACTGGTGTTTTTACAGCTATGCTATAAAAAGCTACGGCTGATAAGGATGGACGTAAAAAAATTGCAAACTATATACTGTAGTACCATGCGTGCATACAGTAGAAGGAAAAAAACTGTAAAGTCAGGTTGATAAAGGTGGTCAAGGTCAAGATCAAAGTTGATCAAGACAAAGTTGGGACTATGACCAAAGCAGGTCAAATTAAATTCAGACCAAGACCAAATAATGATAACCCAGAACCTGATAACCTGATAAACTGTCCACTGTAGTAACCACTGTGCCTGAAAGGGTTAAAGCAAGTTGTACCGGGCGAGATGTTCCAGACGACCAATCGTTGACAATGTCACTACATGGGCTACGATGGTCAAAGACAACTCAAAATTGGCCACGAGACACTACGTTTGTCTGCGACATGTCTGTCGGTTCAAAATCGGGCTACATTCGTGCAGTCCGATGTCATTAGACCAAGCCCAGGCTCGAACGAGACCAATGCCTCGGCAGATCAAGACAAAGCGTTACTTTTTGTTTACTTTATTACTCATAATTAAATAGCTGTGATTGATAAAGGTTAGCTAGCTAGATAGATAGATATCTATCTAGCAAGCTAAATAGCTAGCTAGCTAGCTTGCTAGATAGATATCTATCTAGCTAGCTAGATAGATAGCTAGCTATTTAGCTTGCTAGATAGATAGATAGATAGATAGATAGATAGATAGATAGATAGATAGATAGATAGATAGATAGATAGATAGATAGATAGATAGATAGCTATTTAGCTTGCTAGCTAGATAGCTAGATAGATAGATATAAATGCTGTTACTATTGCTGTTATAAATTGCAACCCTCTGTACGATTTATCATCACAAGGGGCAGGGGTGTCAGTAATAGATTGTATTGCTTTTTGGTTTGCTGTTTACTTAGCCTTTCCAATTGCCCATGTTCCGGCTGCACACAGCCGGTGGCCTTACATGGATTTATTTTTTCATGAGGGGTAGTGTAGTTTCTATCACTCCTTCTTCAATAATATAAACAGGAGACCATCAACAACCCCAAATATGTAAGGCGTCTTCCATTTGAGTTTGATATGGCCATCGTGCGCTGGAGCATGATGGATGCTCAGAAACATACCTTGGGCCCGGTGGCTCTCTGCACCAACCCCCATAAAAGTTGCAACTGCCAGCTCAGGTGGAAAAATGTAGCTGAGTAAAAGATGTATTCAATAAATAGCATGGGCCAGCATGGGGCTTGGGGGGAAAGTGTGCAAGAGACGGAGGTCTGGAGAGTAGAATGTAATGGAGGACGAGGTAGATGAGGCATGAGTGTACATTAAACAGCGGCGTTTGATGCCTGGGAGAGCAAGCGTACCGCTGGGAATATAACTTAACTAGCATTGTTGGCTTTCAATTTTAAAGGGGAAGTCAGGCTCGGCATGTGTACGTTATGTTTTAATTGTGTGCTTCTCTGATGGATCGGCTTACACTGTGAAAATACACGTCAAAAATGGATGATTGCTAACCGAGGGATGGGCTAATTTTCCTTGATCAAAAATGGGGAATCAATTAGTGTGGAGGTTAGCAGTCCGGTCCAATTCCTCGTTTGTCAAATAATTGGTCAACAGAGTAGTGTCAATAGCATGTATTTGAAACTCCAGCTGCCATACGAGAGTATGAAGGTGGTGCTGGATGCCAAGAGAAGTTGGTGAAGTTGGGTTGCAGTCAGCAATACGGACCAAGACCATGGCGGGTCGTGAACCTGAGCGTATTTGTCAACCAAACAGTCGGACATGAGCAGACATAAGCCACCATAAGCCACCAAGGGAGTTTGGGCCCACGTCAAGATCAAGACTTAGACAATGTTAGACCTTATTTCTTTTCCCCCCACCGCATAAGCACAATCTGTGAGAAAGCATAATAAGATAAGATAAGAAAACCTTCATTTGTCCCGCACTGGGGAAATTTGCAATCTTCAGCAGCAGAATTGAAGGGGGAAGGGGGGGGGGGGGTCTTCCAAACTTTATTTTTCGCTTGTTAGTACACATTCAGCTCAGCTCTCCGCGCCGCATTCCTCGACTTGAGTGATTTTGAGCGGCACCAAATCAAATGATGGCGACTCCCCTGCACATGATAGTTGTTGTCATTACAGCCCGCAGACAAAAGCCTAATCAGAGACGAGGCAGTCATGCAGCTCTCCGCTTTATTAGCATCCCTTTATCTCTGATGTCATCAGCGGACGATCATCAACTAAAAGTTAACAGCACAAACCGTAAGCTCCTCGATCTCCTCGAGACGACACACCGCCATCATTTGCGATGTTGTCCCCCCCCACCACCGCCCTCACCCACCTTCTTTTTTTTCCCATTTTGCCCTGTGACGGATTATCATTACCTTTTCTTGCAAATACCCCGCTCATTACGTTAGCGTACAACCTAAACATTAGCAGAGAGCTTCTCTCTCTCTCTCTCTCTCTCTCTCTCTCTCTCTCTCCTGTGAAGAGAGAGGGAAAAAGAAGAGCAATGGAGGCAGATTTTTTTTTTTTCCTCCAGCCTCAGCTTTCCAGCCCTGGCGTGCTCAGCTATTAAGCACAATGAACGCAGGCTTTTGTTATTAACATCTGTTCATCAGGGATCAGCCCAGGCCTAATCACCCCTCACACCTTCTGTTTCTGCACAAGAAGCGAGGCAATCAAGGGCATCATTTGGCAGCTGGCAGGAACTACTAATGCTTTTCTCCTGCTCTAACACCCCCCGCACTCCCTCCACCACTTCCTTCAGTCCTCATCCTAAAAAAAAAAAAAAGTGTCTCCCATTCGCTTGTAGGATTCTTGGAAAAAAAGGAAACAAGTCACAGACAAATAAGCACAAAGCTTTGCGACGGTCCAAACGGTCCGGCGCCCCCCCCCTCGTGGGTGGCTCATCTCGATCACTAATGTCCATCCATCCCAGGCAGATGTTCACAGGTTCATATCATCCCCCCCCACCCCCCAACTCCCTCCCATTCCATTCCCCTAAGCAACATTCAGACTCCATGCCAGAGGGAGGCCGAAAAAAAAAAAAGATAGGCACAGGAAGAGGTGGAGTGAAAAAAAAAACATGACAGAATCCACTGACGGACACTGAGCCGGAGACGATAACGAGATGTCAGATTAGCAGTGGGAGATGCCGTGTCAATAAAAAGGAAAAAAAAAGGGATGGGGGAAAAAAAAAAAGAAATCACAGTTTGGGATTCACTGTGAGAGCAAAGGGAATGTCTCTCTGCACGTAATACGGCCGCTCAAGTATGTGACACACGTGCATATCGGCGGGAACCGAAAAACCATTTGGGGTTTCTCCTCTACCGCAGTGACTTCATTCTTTTGGCATCCCGCGCATGTTCACGGGCAACTGTGATGTGTATTTTTCCCCCTACCGTGTCTGTATGCCAGACGTGTAATTGTTCAATCCGCTACAGCACATTGTGCCTCCTCCTGTTACCCCAAGAAGGAGACGGCGACGAATAATAAGAGGTAAGGGGGCATTCTGTGTTTGCCGTGTCTGAATTAGCATTAGCATTGAAGACAGGATGACTGAGGACATGTTCCTCTCATCAGAGGGAATGTCGATCACACACACACACACACACACACACACACACAAATACTCTCTGATGACGAGCCCATTCTGAAGAAGTTATCTCGCATCTTCGACATCAGAAGATGGCGTTTTGCCAGGAGTCCGCTGCCAATTAAAGAAACCGGCATGACTGATCTTGACAATGCTGCTTTTAGAAGCAGGTGGTCCTCTCAAATTCGTAAAATGCGTTTTTAACCCTTTCAGGGACAGCGTTTCCTACAGTGGAGAGCTTATCATGTTATTAGAGTACAGGGTGCATGAAAGGGTGAAGCTGGTATCTCTGTGAGCAGCGAATGTTTGCGAACACAGCGAATTTTGGGTATGTCACTGTTAGTAAAATCTTGTAAAAAAAAATATATCAGGCAGTTTTCTACTTTTACTGTTTTTTTCTTGTCGACAAGAAAGTTCAAAATTGGGATTTTTTGTGGGACAATTTTTGAATAAAGCTTTTGAAATGTTTAACGTAGTCCAAAAAAAAAAAAGAAGCATTGCATTCACAAGCGTTCACCACTCAATGAGATACCGGCTTTAGCTACTCCCCTCTAAGTGTGTGTCATGATAAAAAATGCCTACACTAAAAGGTCGCTGATTGGTTCATTTCGATGTCAATCAAACTGGCACACAGGGATCAGACAGATCATCCAATCTGATGCAGAAAAGCCTGGCGTCCGGTACCCTACTACTGCCATCCAGTCCCAGAGACGCCGAGCGTCCGTGGGCGGGACAAAAACCAGCTTGTATCCAATGACTCGTCTCCGTTCAACGCATTGGGACACCCTACCCTGAACTCTCGAGAAGCTCGGCGTCTGGGCAGTACAGTCAAACTCCTCTACAACGAAATCATGTTTGCAGCAAGAATTTTTTCACAACAGAGGGTTTTTCACTGTAGCAAATTTGACCTCAAATGTAAACACACACACACACACAAACACACACACACAAACGAATGTGTACACACACACACACAAACGTATGTGTCCTCTTTATTTTTATTCCAATAGTGCATAGGTATGAGCACCCACTTATTTGACACTTCATATAGTCAGTGTAGAAAGAAAAAAAGGGAAAGAAATTGCGAAATTTACGATAAGCATTCACTTTCACTTACATCAATTTCTTGGATAATGTCTTTTATTTTGCTTCCTCCGTCTTTCATTTTGATCACTTTTGCCCTCTCTTCCAGCGTCAGAGCGCTTCTTTTCTTAGCTGTTTGACATCCAAAGGTCCGTTTTGTAGCCATTTTAGCAATGCAACGTTCATGCTGCGTCTGAATCTAACAATAACAGATACTTCCTGGTATCCCGGTGGCTTTTCTTTCCACTATCTCACTGTCTCTAACTCGACCTACCCTCGATCGCCACCCAAGACAGCGTTGCTCATCTGATGAACTTTTAAAGCCAGCCACGGGACGTTTCGTAGTCCTCGGTGGCCATAGTTGGCGCGATGGAACTCGCCTTCTCTCTAATTAGCGCTCCAGTTAGCGTAAGCTTTTTAGCATGATAACAAGTAAAGCATTCGAGGAAACGTTTGTTTATTTGAATGTCCGTCGAGCCATAAGCAATTTACTCTGAGCAGCTAATCGGATGCATTCCACGCTATCTTCCACGGCTCAAGCTACATTATCTACACACACAGTGGGGTCCCTCTTGGCCAATCGGAGGCCAGGATGATGCTCGGTAAGCCAATGGCAGAGCAGCTATGAGTATGTTGCGTCCAGGAAACTTTCAGCTGTGACCGAAATAAACACCGTTCACTATGTAAACCAGTGTGGTGGTTGCTGTTGCCGCTTCCGAACGAAGCAGTAGAGGTCGCTGTTGGATTATACTTCATTGTAGTGAATGTCTTCGCGAGGCAGGAGCAGAGAAAAGGATTTCGTATAACGCAACAGGGTTTTTTTCGTCGTATGGGGGGCAGGAGAATGGGAATGGTGTTAATGCATGAAGATTTTTTCACATTAGGGGGTATATTCGCCCATGTAGGTTTCGTTCGAGAGGAGTTTCACTGTAGACGCTCTGCGGACGCTCAGCGCCCACTGTTTAAAGCACAGCAAAGCTGCGGGAATAAATGAGAAGGGAGTCGCGTCGTAACCAATAAGAATACGCTGATTCGGAACAAAAGTTGAGCACGTTGTAGCGCATATTTAGTCACTGACATGTACACACAATTAAATTTACATTCATATATTGGATCACTTATTCTTTGACATTTTAGGGGAAGCCGAGCTTCCCTTGCAGTCCGAGAGCCACCGCCACTGGTTGAAATGTAAATTGAAAAAAAAAAAAGAGGCCTTCTCCCTCACAGGTTGATTGGAATGTTTACAGTCATTGACAGGAAGTAGGGGAAAATGCCTTCCAGTTGCATATACTTGGCGTCAGTGTTTCTCACGTCATATGGAGTCATAATTGCGATCATTTCGATTGCTTTAAGTCACCATCCATCCATAACCAAGACAAATTACGCCCATATGCTTTAGCGCACGTGTTCGCGCTGGATGTGTTTGGCCTCCTGTTACAGCAACCTAATTGACTTAAGACTTTGGCGCCAAGACGGGGCTAAAAACAAGCTTTCTTACAACACTTAACCCACACACAAACACGGCCCCCCACCTCGCACACTACTGCTAAGTGTGAGCAGGAGCTCTCGCTCTAATTAGCCTGTTTGCAGCCTTCCAGCATCACTTTTAATGAGCTATACGCTCCTCAAAGTCATTTTCATTTCTCCAGCTTGTGTTTATGTTTGTGTGCATTTTTATTTTCTCCAGCCCTCCGTTTGTTGGTGCTATTTTTTTTTTCCCAATTGAAAAATGTCCAGTCAGGGTGCATCCATCTGTTTATTCAAGCAGGGCAAACTGATTTTTTAAAACCTTAACTGTCTTTTTTTTAAAGCCTGAAAGACTACACAAGGGGGGGAATGAGCATCTGTTTTCTTCCTGCCGCTTATAGTGTGTGGTGCACTCAAAATGAGCAACAAAATTTGTTCTACATGAAAAAAAAACACTCTGCAACATAGCAGGGATGTGGTTGGTGAGCTTTGACGAAGTAGCTCCACAAATCGCGAGCCTTCTCCGCCAAACAACATATAAGTAGATAGATAAATTTCCCATGGCGGCGCGGCTACCTGCAGCGGCTTCTCTCTCTCCCCCGGCAATTCGGTGTTCTTCGTGTTCTCTATGTTCCTTGTTTTCACTGCGTTGCGCACCAAGGCGCGCATACCATCGTGAGTTTCTGCTCGCCATCGACAGAACCACAAAAACAGACAATAATCCAACGAAGGCGAACAAACTTCTTGACCGCGATCTGCTACGTGACTGCGGTCTGCTGCGCAGGCCTGCTCAATCACCGACCCCCACCCCTGCAACCAGCCCACAGTGGAAGCGCCACGGGCGGAATCTAAGGAAGCAGAAGAGGGGGAAGCGCGGAGGTATCCGGGCTAGGCTAGCAGCTAGCCCTCATCGACCGGCTATCCCGACCATCACGCTGGCCAACGTACGCTCGCTGGACAACAAAATGGACTATATCCGCTTACTTCGGACATCTTGCAGAATCGTGAGTGACTGCTGCGTTTTTGTTTTCGTGGAGACATGGCTCAACGACAGTGTCCCGGATCGGGCTATTCGGCTAGCCGGGCTAACGTGCTGCCGAGCAGACAGAGAGCTCGTCGAGGGGGGGAAGACTCGCGGCGGGGGACTCTGTGTTTACATCAACGATGCCTGGTGCCGAGACGCTGTTGTGGTTTGCAAGCGCTGCTCACCAACCTTGGAGTTTATGATTATCAAATGCCGGCCATTCTACCTGCCGAGGGAATTTAGTGCCATATTGCTGGTAGCAATATACATTCCCCCTGGCTCAACCAACAGCAGGAGTATGGCCCTGTCTGAACTCCATCAGCACATCAGTGAGCAGCAGACAGCCCACCCCGACGCCTTTCTCATCTTGGCTGGAGACTTCAATCATGCAAACCCCAAGAGCGTGCTTCCACAACTCCATGGCCACATCAACTTTCCCACAAGAGGCACAAACACTCTGGACAATGTCTACACTACAGTTAGAGGATCCTACAAAGCCCTCCCCCTCCCCCACCTTGGTGCCTCAGATCACACCACTGTGATGCTAATGCCAGCATACAGGCCACTGGTGAAAGTCATCAAACCAGTGAGGAAGCAAGTACGAGTGTGGCCTGAGGGTTCCATAGAAGCACTCCAAGACTGTTTCTTCACCACAGACTGGAGTGTGTTCAAACATGCAACGACCAACCTCAACGAGTACACGGAGACCGTCACGTCCTACATAAGGAAGTGCACGGATGATGTCACGGTCTCCAGAACCATCACCATCCGGGCCAATCAGAAGCCATGGCTGACAGGTGAGGTCCACAGGCTCTTGAGGGCCAGGAACACTGCCTTCAGAGCTGGAAACGTGGTGGGCCTCAGGACTGCCAGGGCCAATCTGTCACGTGGCATCAGACTGGCCAAGAGACAATACTCAAGGAGGATTGCAGACCAGTTCAAAGACAGCGGAGACACCAGGAACCTGTGGCGGGGGATCCAGACCATCACGGACTACAAGCCCTCTCCGCACGTCTGCGACAGCTCCATCTCTCTGCTGAACGACCTGAACGACTTCTTCGCCCGTTTTGAGACAGACAACAACACCCCAGCACAGAAGACCCCTCCCCCCCCTGGTGACCAGGTGCTGACGCTTTCACAGGATAGTGTGAGGCGTTCCCTCAGGAGTACAAACCCACGGAAAGCGGCAGGTCCTGACAACATTCCCGGTCGCGTCCTGAGAGACTGTGCTGAGGAGCTCACAGAGGTTTTCACAGACATCTTTAACACCTCACTGAGCCAGGCTGTTGTCCCCACTTGTCTCAAGACCACCACCATCATCCCGGTCCCGAAGAAGCCGTCGCCCTCCAGCTACAATGACTACCGCCCGGTCGCACTCACCCCCATCCTCATGAAGTGCTTCGAGCGGTTAGTCATGCAGCACATAAAGTCTGCCCTCCCCCCCACCCTGGACCCCTACCAGTTTGCATATCGGCAGAACAGATCGACAGCAGACGCCATCTCCACCACCCTCCACTCAGCCCTCACCCACCTGGAGACCAAGAACTCACACGTCAGAATGCTGTTCATCGACTTCAGCTCAGCATTCAACACCATCATCCCGCAGAAGCTCATCCACAAACTGGACCACCTGGGTCTCAACACCTCCCTGTGCAACTGGCTGTTGGACTTCCTGACGGAGAGACCACAGGCTGTTCGGGTCGGCGGCAACACCTCCAGCACCATCATGATGAACACAGGTGCCCCACAAGGATGTGTGCTGAGCCCCCTCCTCTTCACATTGCTGACCCACGATTGCACTCCCTCGTCCAGCTCCAATCTGTTGACACGACTGTGGTGGGTCTCATCAACAACGGCGATGAGACAATCTACAGGAGTGAGGTGAGCAGGCTGGCCTTGTGGTGTAAAGACAACAATCTCCACTTGAATGTGGAGAAGACAAAGGAGATTGTTGTGGACTTCCGAAAGACGCATCCCCAGCACGCTCCACTGACCATCAATGGTGCCACAGTGGAGAGAGTGAGCAACACCAAGTTCCTGGGAGTGCACATCTCGGAAGACCTGTCCTGGAGCCACAATACATCATCACTGGCCAAAAAAGCCAACCAGCGCCTGTACTTCCTCCGCAAACTGAGGAGAGCAAGAGCCCCTCCCCCCATCATGCAGACATTTTATACAGGCACCATTGAGAGCATCCTGTCCAGCTGCATCACTGTGTGGTATGGTGCTTGCACTGTGTCCTGCCAAAAGACTTTGCAGCGCACCGTGAGAGCAGCTGAGAAGATCATTGGTGTCTCTCTCCCCCCACTCGTGGACATCTACCACTCCCGTCTGACCCGCCAAGCCATCCAGATCGCAGGTGACCCCACCCACCCATCCCACAGCCTCTTCAGCCTGCTGCCGTCGGGAAGGAGATTGCAAAGTCTCCGTGCCAGAACCAGCAGGCTCAAAAACAGTTTCTTCCACCGGGCGGTCAGGAGACTCAACTCCCTCCCTGCTCTGCCCGCTCTCCCCACCCTCTGCCTCTGCCCAACCCCTGCCTCCTGTCACAGACTATGACTATGACCCTCCCCTCATTATCCATTATCCATCATCTGCACATTGCGAATTGCGTATTGCACAACGCACTACCTCACTTTACTTTGTCCATATTGTCCATATCCATATTGTCTATATTGTTTATACCGCTCAGATTGTACATTATGTCCTTTATACAGTGTAGCTGCTATCTTCTCAGCTGTGTGTTTAATGCACAGCATGTTTGCATGCATATTGCACGGAGGAGTGAGAGAAAGAAATTTCATCTATGCTGCATGTCACATGTAAGCATATTTGACAATAAAGATGACCTTGATTCCTTGATTCCTTGAACAGTACCAGGACTTAATGAAAAATATAAAGAAAAAGAGGTGTTGTAGATTCATGAAACAATTCAAGGTGAAAAACAAATGTTATCATTTGAAGCTAGCCGTAGTAGTAATAGTATGACTCAAAACAAAACAAAAAAATAACAAAAGAAAAAAATAGAAGAAGCTAAGCTAACTGTTAGCTTAGCAGCTAGGTACTGTAGTTACCAGCTAGGCCCTAGCTGGTAGCTACAGTACACCCATCCATCCATCCATTTTCCGAACCGCTTCATCCTCACTAGGGTCGCGGGGGGCGCTGGAGCCTATCCCAGCAGTCTTCGGGCAGTAGGCGGGGGACACCCTGAATTGGTTGCCAGCCAATCGCAGGGCACACAGAGACGAACAACCATCCACGCTCACGCTCACGCTCATACCTAGGGACAATTCAGAGTGCCCAATGAGCCTGCCATGCATGTTTTTGGAATGTGGGAGGAAACCGGAGCACCCGGAGAAAACCCACGCAAGCCCGGGGAGAACATGCAAACTCCACACAGGGAGGCCGGAGCTGGGATCGAACCCGGTACCTCTGCACTGTGAAGCCGACGTGCTAACCACTGGACTGCCGGGCCGCCCAGCTACAGTACACTACAGTTGAAAATTTTATTGTGGTGAGTAATTTGGAAGACATGTTACATGAACACAACACAACTAGTTGTTCTGCTAATTGTGTCTGGCAATCGCTAATAGGCTACTGTTGTATTTTATCACCAAGGTTTGCGGCTCAGCGTCACTCACTGTTGAACGTGCATATCAGGATTTGCGATCAGAAATATTGAACGTGTTTCACATTAACAATTGTCAGCTTCGCCAAGAAGGCGGAGGAAACATCCTCCTAAACACAGCCCACATCAGGGGATACAACAAGGTATTGAGCTCAAGAATTGTAGTCTTGATAAGCTGAATTTGCCCTGAGATATCCCACAACCGACACTTTACAATCAAAACAAGGCTATAAATAATAAAATGAGAAATTTAAACTTTGCGGTTTTAAATAGTGCAAATCGGCGTTGACGCCGTGGTGGGAAGCCGTTTCTGCCGTTGTCTCTTGGCCGGCGGGAGGACGACCAAAAGGAGGTGATGGAGCCATCGAGGTGCCTGATCCGTATTTGCAGCGCAGGCGGGGAGCCCGACCACCGGAAGCGGAGCGCAAGAAGCCCCGCCACCGAGCACCGTAGCAGTCCCCCCCACGGGCAAACGGGCAAACGGAGTATCCATATACCCCGCTTAAGAATCTACATGGCCACCTGTCTTCTCCAGGAATGTCATTCGCTGGTTAAAAAAAGAAAAAAGAAAAGAAAAAGCAGTCAGAAAGGAAAAGTTACTAACGTCTCACTTTCGCTATGAATACAAATACATTACCAGATGATATTTGTATGTCATTCGGAGACTTATTTGGAAAAAGGTCTCCCCGTGATGTCTCCCCCGCGTCATTCATATTCTCAAATGTTTCCACCATTTGCGCTGGTTTTCCATTCCCAGCCGCGGGGGTCAAAGACGAAGCACTCGCTTGACATTAGTCACCAATAGCTTTTTGGTCATGGCTCACGACGTCCACGCTTTATGCCGAACAGACAAGGGTCGTCAATTTTATTGTTTAAAAGTCATCGCACCCGGGCTGTGATTGACTCGATTTACTTTCATTTCTTGACCTAACTACCCGTTCAGCTTTCATATGTATTCAAGACCGCTCATTTCCCCGCCACCAATGTCTCATTCTTCATTGACTGCTCTTTTTTACCGTAATGGTGCGTGGTCAACCATTATCTCCCTGATGGATCCTTTCACCTTGGCGTCACCCAGACTGAACCTAGATACCTAAAATTCCAATCCTCAAGACTGTCGCTAACCAGTAAAGCTCTGCGTAAATATGTGTGCTTCTCATGGGAGGTGGCGTGCCCGCAGTGTGCACGATAACAGCTGCGCTGGTCTAATATGACACTCGTAAATGGAGAAGGCCTACTGATTTGACTGTTTTAACCCTTTCGGGGACAATGGACGGTTTATCACTTTATCAGGTTACAGGTTATCATTGATGCATGAAAGGGTTCAATTTTAAAAAATGTCGACACAGAAAGGTACTTAAATACTGACGTTTTAATTGGATTTTTAGTTTAAACTTTATACAACACCCATTTTAAACAAAAATAGAAAAAAAACACGACCGTTTTCAATTTTAAATCCAAGCATTAGCTACTCTCAGGATTTTATGCTAGCAAAACAATGTTCCCATAGCTTCCTAACAACGAGAACTTTTATTAATCAACATTAACAACTGAACAAAGATTTTTATTTTTTTTTTAACCACCAGATGTTGGTGCAGCACAAGACAACGCATTGATAAACTATCATTCTTCGAGTCAAAAACATCAAACAATACGTCCCAAAGTATATCCAGTAAAATAATGAAGCAGTCTCGCAGGAATTTCTGATTCGTCAAATTGAAAATATTGCAGATTCTTGGATACAGCCATTTTGGGTGCGTTTTAAGTCCAGAGGAAGACCCTGACCGTGCAGGTGGAGATTAAACTCCTGGATATGTTCCAGGAATGACAGAGTTAGGCGGCCCCAGTCAAGAAAATTTATCGTTGCCTCTCAGTATAAACCGTGAAATTCCACACCTTTGCCAAAGCACTTATCAGTACTATACAGTATTTTTTTTTAATCCATTTTCATTTACAATAAAAACCAGTGAATCTTTGAATCCCAAAGTCTGTGGAAGGCCTCACACAAGGAAAAATACAGTAACTGTTTTTTAAATTTTTCTGGCAGATTTTCCCCAACTGCGGGTGGGTCTGGAACATATAGCCCTTGATAAACAGTGGTTCAATATACAGTACAGTATATCACAGTAAAATTGCCCAGAAAACTAAATCATTAAGTACAGGTACCTGAAAAATTTACTTAAGTACAGCAACAAAGTATTTGCACTCAGCATCACTGACTTCCCTTCTCTGTCAAAGTAAAAACAATATGGCACTAAACACTGCCATGTCAACACAAGTAGGGGCGTGTCAATTTCTACACGCCATTGACACCAGACAGAGGAGGAGGGGCTATTCTTGAAATGAATTGGGGGGGCGATGGAGAGAAAGTGATGGATGAATCTACGGAAAGTCATGCTAATGATTGAATACGTGCAGATGTGCACATAATGACAGAAGCATACGCCTACTACTGACAATCAACGAACACGATTGCATCAGCTAGCAAAGAAAAGTAGGCTGGGCCCGGATGGGTTAAATGGCTTCGACCCCATACCCCCCCACCCACCCCCACCCCCACCCAGTGTCAAGCATGGATGGGGAGACCAGGGTGGGAGGGGGGGGGGGGTGCTCCTGTACTGTGAGCGATCGCTTCCGCTCTCCAGGGCTCCAGTGTGGGGCCCGGACTGGCTGTTAGCCGGAGATGGATGAGCAGACATCCCGCCTTTAGTCTTCCACGGGCACAAAACAACACGGAAAACCTCAACATGGAACCAGGAGGGAGGGGAACACGCCACGCCAGACGGAACAATGACGTCAAACCCTCCTACCCACCCAAAAAAAAAAAGCAAAATCGAAATTCACGCTAAACTCTCAACAGGCATGTTCTTTAATTGACGGCGCCACACAACAGCTGCTTAAACTGACCAATAAAAGAAATTGCTTCCATGAAAGTTAGCGTGTAGCAGAGGTTGGTGGAAAAAACAAGTATTTCT
This sequence comes from Hippocampus abdominalis, assembly GCA_018466805.1. NCBI lineage: Eukaryota > Metazoa > Chordata > Actinopteri > Syngnathiformes > Syngnathidae > Hippocampus > Hippocampus abdominalis. Next base: position 10,736,146 of record CM031712.1, on the reverse strand, counting down.
AACAGTGACAGTCGCTGATGCACTTTCAGCTGTTTCATGAACGGGACAAACAGTCAAACACACAAATACATCATGAAAACAATCACAAGGAGCATTGAGGAGAGTTGAACAGTGTGATAGCTTTACATGGACAATTTGTTATGTTTTGTTTTTAATGTTAAAAATAAAATAATAATAATAAAATTCAACATTTTCTGGTAAACTTGGGTTGTGTTTAATTTTGGTTATTCGAATTTGTGACGAGCCAATAAAAACTAATATATCTATCTATCTATCTATCTATCTATCTATCTATCTATCTATCTATCTATCTATCTATCTATCTATCTATCTATCTATCTATCTATCTATCTATCTATCTATCTATCTATCTATCTATCTATGTATATATGTATAGAATTATTCTGGCTCCCGAAGAGCCATATATTTTTTGTTTTCTGTTGTGTAGTTAGAGCTGCTTTACTGTACAGTACAGTATTTTGTAAAGTAAATACTGCACGTTATTGTGAACGGCAACCGGATATTGTTGCGTGAGACACTTCCTGTTCGGAGAAGGTTCGTGTTCCAAGCCAAGCACAGCCCGTATATTTGTATCTTGTAATTTTAAGCAATAGTATTAATTCGTGGAGTATGTTCACCGTGAATTTATATTTAAAAGACGTTACAATTGTTTACTATTAGCATTTACCATAGCGATTAGCGCATTAGCTCGCGAACGTTAGCAATCGACGGGGCTTTCCTCAAAGGAGAGAACATTAAGCAAGGTTTCAAAGTACACGTAGTTCGTTTTGGGATGGAGTTCAATAAGTGACTGAATACCCAAAAGTCAAGCCTACAAAATGCAATCATGGGCTACTCCCTACTTTTAAGGCAGCTCCTTTCCCCGAAGGAGAACCTGAAGACTATGGTCCAAAATATTGGGTATTGTATTGCAATATGTGAAAATACAAACGCTGAATGCATGCATGTCCCAAAATAATCTTATTTAAATTATATTATGATCTATGAAATACATAAATGGATCATATACCCCGTGACAGGAATTCTTGGTGGACATGACATCATATTGACTCTACTGGAACGGAGATGACCCTCAAAGCTAAGAACAAACAGCAGACTGATCTCTCCAAGTTCACTTTGGCCTCATGTCCCTCCTCCCCTTTTGCGGTGTTCAGCAGGGCCAGAACAATGTATCCAAAGTGAAGTTCTCCCAGCAGGTGGAGGTTCAAACAGGTCCCAGACCAGAGGCACCTCGGGAGGGATCAGATGACTGCTGCCTATGGGCATGGCCCAAATTTGACCCGTACATAAAAACAAGCCTGTTCCACACTGTTGGTGCTCTCACTGGGCTAAAACAACACCAGGCGAAAGTGTGTGTCACGTCTTAGTGAAGGAGGACACATTGAGATGTTGGGCGCACTTGAAGATAATGACCCCAACTTGGATAAACACACAAATGAACATGTTGTCTTTTTTTTGTTTTTTTTTAAAAAAAACATGTTAACTCTGAGTTGAACGTGTCAGTGTGGCCAAATTTTCTTGAAAATGAGTGTATTGTTTTTCAAACTCTTTAATAATATTCAAGTTTTTATTCTTTTAGAGACCAGTTCAAACGAGAGCGCAACTGCTGGAGATCTTAACGGCCATCGATGGCCTCCAGCTGCTAAGCCCGGCCCACCGGCCCGGTGACTGATGAGCCCGACTTGACCCCTTCCCTCGGCTAAAGGGAAGCACGTTGAAATCATCTTAAGAGTGGCGGCAGCTTCACAGCGCTGGAGAACCATCCGTGGCCATGCTGAGCTAACAGGTGGTCGCTTGACATTTTGCAATAGTTGGAAAAAGGTACTTAGCATTCATTTACAAACTCACTGGGCACAATTTATTCTACACCTACACTAAGGGGTTCTCGAACTTTTTGGGTTCTTGGAGTTGGTCAAAGTACAATTGTTTACTTTAATTTCAGACATTGGTCCCAGATGCCTTTAGTTAAGGCCTGTCATGATTTTTACTCTTCCACCCAAATTTGTGTTGAAACTGATGATATGATTAAAAAAAAAAATTGCACCGGAAGTATGAATGCGCACTTCCATTAAGCCAGGTTAAATTTACAGTAGCTCCTCCCCACGACATACAAAAAGTGTCTTTGTCTTGTCAACAAACTTCCTTGACACCAATTCCCATTTAGACAGGCTTTGGCCACAAAAATAAACATTTCTGAAGAGTGAACCACGAAAATGTAAAAGATTACTATCACAAGAAAATCAGAAATTTGGAGAGCCATGTTTTTTTGTTGGCTAGCATAACATTGCGGCCTGAAGTACGTGTAACATGCATGATGACAGGCAGGCATCACATATTTTTCTCTTCCCCTCCAATGACAAAAGCATATCTAAGGGAGATCGGAGGGATAGGAGAGCGCGTGGAATCATGCAGAAACTGGTAGGGAGAGTATGTGAGGAACCGTAAACACCCACCAGGACTTCTCTTTGAAAATGATGAACGGCAAGAAAAGCAGCACTGGTTGTCTCCTGCGAGATGACAGCAACAACAAGAAAAAGAACATTTGACCACCTGTACGTGCATCGTTTTCTTTTCCCGCCTCCCGAGCGTAAGCAGAACAACCCCTCCTTCCCGACCGTTGGGACCCCATTCCCGTGTTAGGCTGAGCTTTCTGATCCTCTTCCTGTGAGTACCAAGACAAGACCGTTTGTTTGATAGCACGATGGCCTCAAGACTCATAGAGGAGGAAGGTGGCGCATGACGGACTGGGATCAGACCACATACATCAGTGCAGAGATGTGAATAGACAAGAATATGATAGGGAAAAATTCACGCGGGTGGAATTTGCCTCCAGATGCGAATGAGAGTTACTTTAAATTAAATATATGCCTCATGTATTAAATGGCCTCTTTTTGGACCATTACGATCAACGTTGCTCCAATTGTTACTCTGCTTTTTCAGCTGCAGTTTTAATTTCAGATTTTTTATGAAGTTAAGTACAACGCATTTGTTTATTTGTGGACAAAACAAAATACAGTCAAACCTCGGTTTTCGAACGTCTCGGTTCTCGACCAATTTGGTTTCCGACCAAAGATTTTGAGTTTTTTATGCCTCGGATGACGAACAAATTTCGGTTCTCGAACAAACTGAGCGCACTTGAATGCACCATTTGACTCCTCTCGCCTTCCTTACACGAGGAAGTGACGCTTCCTCGGGTTGTTTTTCATCGTGAGCAGACGTGTTAAATACATATTTTTATTTTAAAAAGCGTGGTTTCGGTTTTCGAACAATTTCTGTTTTTGGACGGCCTTCTGGAACGGATTATGGCTGAAAACCGAGGTCTGACTATACATAATTTTTTTGGGGGGGGGGGTCATTTTTTGGGATGGGCATTTTGAAAGGGCAGTATAATCAGCCATTCCACAACTGTATATTATTACCATTAGATTTTTTGTCATCACTGCCCAGCACGTGGGGTCACTAACTTTATTTAATTAATTCATTTTTTCCCCAGTGTGTGTCATTACTATAAAGCAGGCCTCTCCAAATCTCTTTCATTTTTTTATGTTTATAATTTTTCTTTACAAATGCAAATAGAATATCCACGATACAATAAGTACAAATAGAACATATATGTAATATACACAAACATCTCCCTGTCTCAGTGTACTGTCCTCTCAAAATCGCTCAATATAGAAGCGAACGTCTAAACCACTCGCAACAAAAGTGAGCACACCCCGAAGTGAAAGGGCCTTCCTTCCCCAATGGCAGATGACTCGTCTCAGCTGTGAGTGGAGAGTTTGGCGTCATTTTCAGCGTTCTCATTTGAACAAATACATTTCTTCAACTTAAATAATGTTTTTGTTATTGGATGTGCACCTAATGAAGTGTCCAGCGAGCTCCATATGGTGGCCGCCCAATTTATTTGCTGCCATATGATATGTGTACAGTAATCCTGTCGGGCTTGGCAGGCTGTTGTTGCCAGTCGTTAGCCACGGATTAATACTTGCATGGATACTATACATTGAACCCCTGAAAAAAGAATAAATAAACACCGGAATGATGCCACAACTCTTGAGCTGGCGTCCATAAATTGTGGAGATGTAGTGTCACCAGATCGCTGGCATATGGCCGTGCTAGGACACCACGCCTTGTAAATGGAGCTCCAGAGCAAGCGCTCCATAAAGATGCCAAGACATGCTTAAATATTTATGTAGATGAATGGAGTCATAAATAAATGGTTAAATGAATGATGGCCCGGGTCCGACTCCACGGCAATAGATACGTTATGTTTTATTCAGGTGGTCCCCTCGTTCCGCAAAAAAAAAAAAGCGCTCTGATTTCCCCAGAAATCTTTAGACACGCTGGCTATCTTTATGTTCGGTGTTCGGTATATTAGTGCTCCTCTATCTAACAAAGCCATTTCCTCCCTTTAAAGACACATGAAAGTGGCCCTGTGTGCGTCCCCCGTGGGGCTATTGTGTGTCTGTGGGATCCCCCGCTGGGCGAGACGAGATTGCTGCTTTGGCGCGCCCTCTACAGACCAATACTGGAACTGACAATAGGGACACGGTTGAGAACTTTTTAGGATGGGAGGCTCGTAGCGCGACTGAAACAATGAAATGAAAAAAAAAGATATACGTCATTTTCCGTCAAGCTCATCAGATTTTGTCTTGAGGCATGGTGAGGCAGCAGTTGGATCATTATTCTGATCAGCAGGAGTAACCAGTTCCGGTCCTCGAAGGGTCCATGTCGTCCATTTTTTTCGACGTGTCCCTCCACGAACACACCTGATTCAAATCAATGCTCAGCCGAACAACGATCCTGATCATTTAAATCCGTTGAATCATTGAATGACGAAGGGATCGAAATGCCAAAATGCAACTAACATCAATTTGGTGCTAATCCAATTCACAAGAAGTCAGGCTAAAACAAAAACTGTAATACACTGTTTAAAAATTGTACATTTCCACTCCTGGCTGTGTGACAAAATTTTCGACCACAAACATTTGAACACAATCAGTATTGTTTAAATTCCGTAATTTTTTTTTGACAGACATAAATACGAATTGACTGATTAAAATTGCCAAGATGACGTTTGAAAAAAAACTGTATGAAACTTAAAAAACCCCAACACCAAACACTGTGATTGATTACATTTTGAGACTTCATGTTACATACTTTATGTATTTTATTTTACACTATACTTAGCACACTAAACACAACTACCTGATCATTTTTCTTCACTTCAAAGAATCACACAGGAACAACAACAAAAAATATTTGACTTAAAATGTGTAAAAAAAATACTTTTTTTTGCTCACTAACTAAATTGTCACGATGAGCTACATTTTGAGACATCATTGAATTTAAACAGCAAACTGTTTTTTATTTCTATTTTGTTTCGGGTTTTATTTATTTCCTGTTGAATAATGCATAATTCTTAATGACAATATTCATCTATCATCTCTCTATGAATTTGGTGCACATCCAAATTAGGATTGCTTAGGCCCCGGAGCAGTTCCGCACTCCAGTTAGATTATTTACAATTATTTCTGACATCAAACATGCAATAAAAAGAAATATATTCACGCATTTAGTGCAGAAATGTCACAGTTAACACGTCAATTGATAAAACATATTCCTCCCTTATGTCCTCTGTGACCCGATGTGAACTTTTGCTTTTGTCACACTAAGCAGTTAGCAGCTGCCTCTTAATTGTTCAGTATTTCAACTTCTATTTGCACTCTCCGTCTCGGTGTGCAAATTCAACTTTTATGTGCGTATTGGTGTTTGTAAATGACTCCCCGAGGGATGGAAGCGGTGTTTTTTTTTTTTTTTTTAATTGAGCGGAATTAAACAAATGTAAACAGGCAGTCCCGACATCAGAGCGAATACATTATTTTATTTCGAAGCAGAAAAGTAAAGAAAGCCAGCAGCAGTTTGGCGCACAAAAAAAAAAAGTCCAAAAACAAAGTGATGTTTCTTTTTTTGGCGGAAGGTTGGGGGGAAGCTGTTTTTGGGGTGTTTGTTGTTTGTGTGCGGGTGGGTGGAGGCTTTGAAGCCGGTGCCTTGCCCCGTGCGTCTTTATAGTGGAGCAGCTGAGGCCCTGGCCTGCAGCTCGCCCCAGCGCCGAAGCTCACACACCAGCTGTATTCTCCGTCACAGACCTCTGGTGGGCCTTTTGAAGTACGGCCCCCCCTTAGCCGACTCAGCACCGTACATCCGCAGACCATCTCCAGTTAAATTTGTTTCCCAAAAAAATGTGGAGAAAGTCACTCCCATTTACATGTATTTTCTTTTCTGAAGGGAAAGGAAGAAGTTGTTTGATATCCACTGACAAGCAAAACAACAAGCCGCTCAGCTTTGGGCACTCTGGGGTGTCTGACTGATTGACTGCATGGGCAAAGTTCCCAGGGTCCGTCTTTGTGTCTGACTGCTTTTCAAACAGCCCCAGGCTTGAGAGAGTTTCGCCCCAGGCTGAAAAATGATAAATTAGAATTACATTTTCCCAAATCAGTGTGTCTAGGTTGGACTCGGAGGAAAAAAAGGTGAGCGAATGAAGACCGGGGCTATGCTTTTTATCCGGCGGGAATTAAATCAAATCAAAAGCGTTTGTTCTTGTGGGCCAATGTCGGATGATATTAATATGCAAAGTTGAAAAAAAAAAAAGGGGGGGTGGGGGGGACGGGCTCCCGCTGCTATGGCCTAACAACTGATAGCAGACTTTTTCTATTTGATTTAGTCGTTTGCATCTTAGCGACAAGAAGCTGCAAATGTGCTGCGCCACACGCAGCGGATTTGACATTGTGAAAGGAGAGTTACGCATACACTTGAATGCAGTATGTATTGAACAACTCAAGAGTGGAAGTTTGTTGGAATCTATACGCTTGCCCAAGTGTGAAGTAGCCGGTATCGCTAGTTTAAGTCCATCCATGCAGCCATCTTGGAATCAATATGCTAACGACCCTTTTCAGGGTCACGAGAAGCAGGGGCCAATTCTTAGCTGATATTGGACGAGAGTAGGTGCCAGTCGCTACACTAAAGTCATCAGAGGGACCCAAGAGTGAACCCAGTTTTTTGCAGACACAGAAGGCATATGCTGAGACGACTAGCCGTTGATTAAAATTATATTACGTCATGAAAACGAATGCAACAGCTCCAACTAAAATTGAAAGGGACATTTTCAACAAAATAAAATGAATAAAAACCAACACTGAAACTACATTTTACATTTACAAAGTACAAAATGTAACTAAAGCTAACTATGTCGTGAAAATGTCCTTTGTTTTCATCTTTGGCAAATAATTGTTGACATCATCTAGCAGCAGCCAATCAAAAACGATGATGTAATTCCTCAGCGCCAGCCATGCTAGCAATTAACTCAACCCGAAACGTAGCGCTAGCTAACACAAGTTTTTCTCTTTTTCTTGTTTCATTAAAAAAAAAAAAAAAAAAAGTTTGATTAACCCTTTCCGGGACAGCGGTTACCACAGTGGACAGCTTATCTAATTATCAGATTACAGGGTGCCTGAACGGGTTAATGTTCAGAAAAATGAACCAAATGCTGCTTCACCACGTATCAGGACACAGTCGTGATTCTCTGCAATGTTCTCCAGTGGGTAACAGCTTTTCAATCAATAGTTGCGCAGCACCGGGGACGGATGACACCAGCGTCCGTGCCGCGGCTCGCTTCACGAGCATCGTTAGCCCCAAAAAAAGCCCTTGTGCAAGCAACCCGCGCATGTTTAATGGTGTTGTGATCGTAAATGCGAGCGCGGCAAAAGGTCGCCCTTTGACGGATACGCATACTGCCGCGTCGCGATTGGTCGCGGGGCAACACCGCTGACTGATGCTCTTCTCCGCCGCCGTGCGGGCACGTTGATGGACGAGGCTTAGCGCTAAATAACAAGTTGGCTAAGCAGGTGAAATATCTGCCGTTGCCTAAAGGTTAGCACAATATAACTTGTGCGCTGCGACGCAGATCTGCAGCCGTACCGCAGAACTACAGTGGTGAGAATTAAATAGAAGTGGCAATATTTGGTAGCTGTACTTTTTGCAGATTTATCAGGTATCTAAACTTTACTTGAGTATTTATTTCTGACGACACTTTACTGACTGCATTCCACAAATGAAAATTGATTTTCGAAATAGAATTGTTACTTTCTTCAACCACCTCAAACGACACAGTGTAAAAATGTTTGAGGAATACTAATAGAGTGAGATGTTGGGAACTTTTAAGACATAATAAAAACACGTTTGAGAGACTGCTAGCTTGCGAGCGAGCTAATGCTAGTGCCTCAAATCACAACCTGGAATCCTCATTTGGATATACATTTTTTTTTTTTTGGTGACTCTTAAAAATCTGGTAGGTTTGTGAAGAACGCTCTTTGCTGCGTCAAATTCAGATTTTTTTAAAAAATCCATTTTACAGGCACTTTAGCCACAGAGTACATTGTTTTCCCCCCTCTGAAAAACAACGAGACCTTTTGATTGATGTCTTACGTGACTGAATTATAATCACATGATAATATCTATCGACCACTATTGATTTGTTATTAGAGGACTGGTTTAACCCAGATTGATAGCGGCAGATCTGTCAAGTCCAAGGCCATAAAGAGATCATTGACAAGCGCCAATGAGCAGTCTTAACGTGCCCCAGAGGTCCCCTTCAAAGACCGATCAATATCTGACCTCCACTGCTATTATTTTCCCGCAATAGCATTGAAATGCCCATTTGGAACATTGATGTACAGTATCTGTCTGGGAGCGAAAAGGGATTTTTTTGTTTTTGTCCTTAACCTTGAAGTAATAGCCTTTACACACTTGAATTATGGTGGGTCAGAAGCGATTATAGTGTGTCGTCCGATTTCGTACACATTCCAAGATAAGAGCTGTATTGAAAATTCAGGTTGCCTCAAAGATAACCAACGTCATGAAAATAATTTTTCAGGCTGCTTATTGTCACGCCAAGTTGTAGTTTGCTGTCGAATGCAACATAGCGCGAAGAGGATTACACATGTAGCGCAAAATATAAAAAAAATATAACAATACTCACATGCCTACGGACTTTTGCTAAAAACAATTATTATCTCCAGGAAGCAGCACACTGTCCATTGAATTTAAGCTAAAAATAAAAAAATGTCACCAAAAGTTTATTTTTTTCCATACTGTATATATTAATTCATTCCAGTTAAAAGTCTTCACCCTCTTTTCATTTTTATGACAGGTGTTGTAATACAATTGTACGCACTACACTTTTAAGCATCCTTTAATGATTTAAATTAAGATTACACAAAAACTGAATCAAGTTACTTTTGCTAATTTTGAAAGGAAAGATTTCTGTGCAGTTTTGTCCACCTCTGCTAGAATTGATTTTTGTCTATTTAAAAAAAAATATACAGTCATACCTCGGTTTTCGTCTACAATCCGTTCCAGAAGGCACGCTCTTTTTAAAAAAGAAATCTTTATTGAACACGTCTGTTCACAATGGAACGCTACACGAGGAAGCGCTTCCTCGTGTAAGGAAAGCGAGAGGCGTCAAGTGACGCATTCAAGTGCGCTCAGTTTGTTCGAGAACCAAAATTCGGTCGTCATCCGAGGCATGAAAAACTCGAAATGTTTGGTCGAAAACCGATTTGGTCGAGAACAGAGACGTTCGAAAACCGAGATTTGACTGTATGTATATTTTTTAAACATTTAACTAATGTCACAATCAATGACAATATTTGTCTATAGCATCTATTAATTTAGTGCTAATTTGAATTGAGATTATTTGGCCTCGGAGGAAGTCCGCACTCTGCTTCGTACCATTCCAATTATATTACAGTATTTATCCTCTTGGTAAAAAATTCATTTGAGCTAGAATGTTGGATCTCATTAGACCATGCAGGTGTGTTGGTTGCAATTCATACACAAACATCCACGTTTGTGTGTGTGCGCACCGGAGGTACAGTCGAGTGGGGGGTGGGGGGGGGTACCCTATTACAGAGGTCCTGGGGGGACAGAGTACCTCTCAGTGAGTGACCTTTATTACGAGGCAGGCCAGTGGGTCATTGAGCGTGACACATATGTATTAGTCTGATTAGGGCATTGGCCGAAGCAAAGTCCGCAGGTGTCCAGCAGCATGACACCGGGCTCTCTGGCTCTCTCTCTTTCTCTGCTCTCTCTCGAATTACGAGCAGATGACTGAGGCGGCCATGTGACCTTTTAAGTTAAAGGAGAAAATGACTTTACATGTCAGGCAGGCTAAAGAATAGCGAGCTTTGGTCAGCGTGCTTTATTTCTGTTGGAGAGAGCATCGGCATACCAGGGAAATGATGCTACCGGTGCTCGGGCTTTAATCAAATTCTCACAGAGAAAACGAATGTTCAGGGAAGTCTTGTAATTTCTAAAAAGGAGGAAAGTTTCATGTCCAACAGAAGCCGAGTGTAAATATTGCATACTGTATATATTTTTCTGTTTTTTTAAATATCTTTTTAACTTAACAAATGTGGACATACTTTTCATTGTCACATGTAGCGTTTTGTCATTAACCTTTTGAGGCACAGCGGTGACTACAGTGGACAGTTTATCACACAGGTGTCAAACCCAAGGCCCGGGGGCCAGATCTGGCCCACCACGTCATTTTATGTGGCCCGCAAAAGCAAATCAAACATGTCAACTTACATGATGCTTGCTAAAATCTCGACCAAAATTTCAAATTCTCATTTGTAATAAATAAATGTGATACTGCTTGCTACAGTAACTTCTCGACCAGACATAATTGTAACTAAAATCAGGCACATAAAAAAAATGAGTTTGAAATCCCTGGCTTATCGTGTTATCAGGTGACAGGGTGCATGAAAGGGTTAATATTGACATGTTAAACAATGTAGCCATTTGTTTTATTAATATCCATGATGACCGTGATATTACAGTTTACTAGGTTCAATGGATAGCATGTGCTGTATCTCCAAATTCTGTAACAAGTCGTGCTTTTTGAAACAAAAAACAAAAACAAAAAAAGATTTTCGGCTGTAAAAGGAAAAAAAATGTTTATCCATCTTTAAAAATCTAGATTGAAATACAAATCAACAAGTCCATGCCGATAAAAGCATAACCTCCTTAACCTCCGCTGACCCAGTCATGCCTTAAAAGGACCCGTACAATTTCAAGACAATACGCTTGGACAGGTGATGCGAGTGAGTAATCCATTAGAACATAGGTGTCAAACTCAGGTCCTCGTGGGCCGCTGTCCTGCATGTTTTCCGTTCAAGACAATGCGGAACGCTTGAACCTGCTCATTTGAATCAGGTGTGTTGCAACAGGGAGACTTGGAAAACATGCAGGACAGCGGCCCACGAGGACCTGAGTTTCCATTAGAAGGATACCGAATCCCTTGCTCAGCAGAGCACAGTTTGAACGCGAGCAGCAAGACCCCGACGCGCTCCCGGAGCCGGGGTCTTGTCAAAGCCGAGAGGCGGCATGATGGAGAGCCCTCGCCGCGGTACGCCGGACTCCGACCCTCACCCGCGTACGCGGCCGCTCGGGCCGCACCCGCGGGCGCCTGGCGGTCACAACGCAATCCAGATGTACTGCTGTGCGTGGGAGGACGCTCAACAAAGGCTTGATACAGATGAAGACATTTCTCGCTAGTCTCCTGTCTGTTTGTCTCACAGGCCTTGGGAGATTTCCATTATCAGGGGGAATATTCACTGGAATCCTTCAACCTTGTCAGACGACGGCATGCGCTCCCAGAGGACGCCGCGCTTTAACTCAGAGGGACATTAATGTAAAGGCAACCTGCAAAAATATCACAATTGCACCAGATAATGGCCAAGAGACCCACGGTAACAAATTTTCCTCATATATCTTCGCCGATGACATTCACATTATTCTGTATGACTATCTGAAAACATTAGACTGACGTCCACCGAGGCAGAAAAGTCCATTTTTGAATGAGCATTAAATTGCATACACCATTGAAGATTTGCCGGGTTTGAAATCCAAATAAAAGCATTTTTGTTGTTGACAAGAAATTTAAAATCACAGACTTTAATCAAATGAAAGTGTTCACAACTGACGCAATTTGTTACCAACATGATTTCCCCCCCATTGCAAATCACAAATATCTCCACAGAAACTATTAAAATTTCTTTTTGAAACCGAGATAAAAGTATTTTGTTGTTGAAAAAGATAACATTAATTTTGTTGTCATAAATTTGGTCAGATTAAAGGGAAAAAAAAAAGAGGCAAAATTAGACAGATGGTTTGGGTTCTACTGAGTGATACTATGTTAAACAATGTCATTGACATCGAGGCATTTGGAGTTGGCGGAATTTCTTGCTGAAAGGATATAAGTCCTCCCTTAACATCACTGGCACTGCTCTCTCTTGGTTAAAATCATTCCTCACCGACCGCCACCAGTTCATCAGCATTCAAAAATCTCAGTACAACACAGCCCCAGTTGCCCAAGGTGTCCCCCAAGGCTCGATACTTAGCCCCCTCCTCTATATCTTTTTCATGCGTCCCCTTGGTCTCAATTTGCTATGCTGATGACACCCAGTGCTGCATCTCCACCAAATCCTATCACTGCTGCCACTCACTCCACCATCATCGACTGCTTTTTTTCATTAAAAAAAAATTGATGCAGACCAGCTTCCTGAAACTCACGAGCAACTACTCAACTCAACTCCCACTTCTACCCATATCCGTAACCTTGGTGTCATATTTTTTTTCACTCTCATTTGAAACCCACATCAACGACATCACCAAACCTGCTTTCTTACACCTCAAAAATATCACCCATATTCACCCCTCTCTCTCTCTCTCTCTCCCCTCAGCTTCTGAAACACTGATTCACGCCTTTATCACCTCACAACTCGACAACTGCCTGAGCATCATTTACGGCTTACCCACCTAAACCCGCAACAAACTTCAATACATCCAAAATTCTGCTGCCCATCTCTTCACCCACTCCCACACCAGAGACCACATCACCCCAATCCTCCAACACCCACACTGGCGGCTCCCCATCCAACACTGAATCCAGTTTAAAATGCTTCTCATCACCCTTTACAACCTCGCCCCCTCCTACCTCACTGACCTCCTTCACCATCACACCCCCACCTGCAATCTTAGATCTGCCCATGCCAACTTCTTCACCCCTCCATCCAAACCAAGCACCAGACCTGGGGAGACTGGAACTTTCTCCCTCATCACCTCAGGCACACTCACACACTGCACTCTTTTAAAATGGCACTCATGTCTCGTTTTTGTTATTTAATTTAATTTAATTATTTATTTTTTTCATACACACTGTTGCACCCATATATTTTTTTAATTATTTTATTTAATTAATTTTTTTGTTCTGTTTTTTTTTGTCTTTTACCATGTAAAGTGTTTTTGAATAAAGTGCTACACGAAGAAAATGTATTTTTTATTTTTTTTATATTATATTATCACATTTTGTAACAATGTCATCCTTCATTCATATTTGTACAGCTGCATTTTGACAGTAGCATAAGTTAAGCAGACCTCATCAAAATACCATTATCGGTAATTGGAATTCTCTGTGTCTGGCTGCCCTCGAGGTGTTAAAGGCTGTCAAAATGAGTTACGTAAAAGGACACGATGACAGTAGATGACAGCACTCGTACGTGTGTGTGTGTATGTGTGTGTGTGTGTGTGTGTTTGTGCATGTGTGTGTGTGTGTGTGAAAGGTTTGGACAGTTTGGACAGTTCGCGAGCCAACGGGGACATTGGCGCTCCGGCTGGGAAGGTAATGATATCAGATGCCACACTACACAACAACAGGTGCTTTGGCAGTGCCACCTTCTACCTCCTCGCTGCGTCAATGACATCAGCGCCGATCTGCCGGCTAATTATAGCTCGCCCGTGCCTTTTCTTGTTGCGAATCAAACGCGAGACATATTTTTGGGGAGGAGATCAGACACAGGTTCGTAACTTTTGACAAGTTGACTGTGTTGACACGTTGTAAGCTGTCTTTTGTACATCCTAATTCAATTTAAAAAAAAACTGCATCTGGAATAACAATGACTACACACTACTCACAAAATATGGGGGATTTTTGGCTAAAATGCACAATAACCTTTCCAGGTGAATGTCCGATGACCTCGTCATGAACATTTCCAGGGACGTTCAATTCTATACCTTTCTGTGAGTCTTCCAGTCCCTCTCTTGTAAACGTCTGACTAACCCTTTCATACTCCAATAATGACAACCTGTAACGTGATAACATGATAAGCTGACCACCGTAGTAACTGCTGTCCCTCAAAGGGCTCAATGAGCGACAATCCAATTTTTTGTTCTTTCATGCTGATTAGCAAAATTCGGGACTGATTATTCAAGAGCGAATTTGGTTTGTTTGATCATGAACAAATGAACAATCTTGGCCCAGAGCTTCGGGATGCTGCCCGTCTCCCTGTCTGACGTCTTTGCAAAAATATTCAACTGTGCAACAAGAAACTCTCCTCAAGTATTTGTTTGAGATGTTCTTTCCCTGAACAAGTACTATAGAGTAATAGCCTACAGTATATAAAAAAAAGACAATCTCAAAATCCAACCCACCCTGAGTGGGCATATTAAGTGAGAGATGTGAATTGAAGTAATCTTAAAAAGGGTTTTAAAAGTCTTCAAATTGGCAATCCTAAACCTGCAGAAAGCCTGACACTTAGACCGTAAAGTCAACATGTTGTCTTCTCCCCGATAACGCGATCACATTGGTAACAGCGGCATTGTACTGCATTTATCTGCACGGCGAGCACAAATAAATAACATAAAACCTCAATTGAAAGAATAGTGAACCTGCTTAAAATCACGACCCGTCAATTGAGTTGCTCCAGAAGCCTTGTGACTAATTCGGTGGAAGGGGCTCAGCTCCCGGGTGGAGAATGGGAGCAGATTTCGGTGCAAGCATTTGGATGACCATATGGAACTCTTTGTGGCGCCAAGAGACCATGCGGCTCGGAAACCCGATCACCATCTCCCTGGTGACAGCTGGGGCCTTTGCACCATCAGAACATTTGCAGACTTTCTAATTTGTCATAACCAGCCTCCTGTGGCAAAGAAATATGCTGCGAGAATTAGGTAAACAAAGTTTTCCGGGACATGTGAAAAAGGGGAGCAGACAGGAATGGGACACAGGGGACCCAACCTTGGTCACTGTTGGATACTGATCAACTCACGGTCTTGACGATTGGCAGTTTCGCGATGCAGTGAAATTATTGTGTGGGATACGCCAAGACCGATTTTTTTTTTCTTCCGCGACATGCTTACAAAATGTTCAGGGCTACCAATTGCAAACGTTAAATCTGATCAATATCAAGAGTCACACATTCTCATGTCCACACGGACCGATATGCAGTCTCCGTAAATCATGGCCGATAATTCATTCATGATTTTTCCTCCCCATTCTACTCTGAAAATATTTGGGGACAGACAATCGTAAACGTTCAACCTGTTTATCACATATCCTTTCATGCGCTCTGTAACCCTGATAACATGATAAGCTGTCCACTGTAGTCGCCATTGTGCCTTAAAGGGTTAAACAGTATGTGTGCTATGTCATGGATCGGGACGAAAATCCCATTTAGCGTACGAGACTCATAATGCCATTTTGATATCCACTGCCCAATTGTCAGATATCTCAAGAAAACAACCCTCAACTATAATCCTGTGGTGTCCAAGAGTGTTTTTGCCTCCTGATTCCGCTCTGAAAATTGTTGGACCCGACAATCCGAAATGTTAAACCTGTTTTAATATCCAGGACTGCAAATCCTCAAGACAAGTGATTTGTCTGTCCCCGGTCTTTTGTCTGGTAATTGTGTACCGCAACCGTTTGTATCGTTTCTTTCATGACGTCTTACCTATTTGGTTTTTATATATTGACATTGTGGTCTAA
Source organism: Hippocampus abdominalis (assembly GCA_018466805.1). NCBI lineage: Eukaryota > Metazoa > Chordata > Actinopteri > Syngnathiformes > Syngnathidae > Hippocampus > Hippocampus abdominalis. The sequence goes on along the minus strand of CM031712.1, from coordinate 10,720,242 downwards.
AAGTTTTATGTGTCTCACTGTGCTATTTTAGAAACTTGCAATGGGACTACGGCTGAAAACTAGCATTTATGCTAACTCCGGCGCATTGACACTGTTTATTCTTGTGTTGATTAACGTGTACTGTCCCAATTAAATAAGAAAAATAAATAAAAAACAAAAAAGAATGGAAGACCAGCTGTTTTTGTTGCATGGGTACATAATGTATCTCCAAAGCCATATCGCCTTAAATTAATGATCAGAGGAAGACCAAACAAGCTAACAGTTAGCTAGCTCCTTCAATTTCTTTTAATTTATCACTCTATTTTATTATATATACATGTTTTTGTTGTATTTTCTGTATTTCCGTGCTCTCACAGTTAATGATCAGAGGAAGACCGAACAAGCTAACAGTTAGCTAGCCCCTTCAATTTCTTTTAACTTATCACTCTATTCTATTATATATACATTTTTTGTTGTATTTTCTGTATTTCCGTGCTCTCACAGTTAATGATCAGAGGAAGACCAAACCAGCTAACAGTTAGCTAGCTCCTTCAATTTCTTTTAACTTATCACTCTATTTTATTATAATTTATTTTTTTTGTATTTTCTGTATTTCCGTGCTCTCACAGGTCAATAGATATTGTTATGTGCGCAGTTTGTTGATTTAGTGTTAATTCAAATTATTTAAGGCCTTCGATATTATGTGTGCGGCCTGGTTTAACCCCGCCCCAGCCCCCCCAAAAAACAAAACAAAACAAAACAGCAAGACAAGTTCATGGTGTTTTCCGGAAGTACAAGAATGAGCCATTCTTGCCTACATAAATTAAACAAGGCAGCTCATGAGTGTGTTTCTATGTCTGGTGTGTGCATGTACCGCCGCAGCAAGGGTTGTCGGTCGAGCTCCAGCGCTCTCAACTCAAAGGTCCCCGAAGAACGCCGTTGGTTACAAAAGCTTGTCGGTAAATATATCCCATTAATATTTTATTGAACTGTTTTTTTTCTCTCTCTCTCAGTGCACCTTGTTGTTTTCTCCCCATTTGTCAGAATGGACCATGTACTTTATGCTCATCAACTCGAAAATTCCCCCGCTGCAATCTCCAGCGTGTCCAATGTTTTCTGCCCGAAGGCACAATTCTCTTGTCATCGTTGCGCACGCGGGGGCCTTGTTTCCTTGTTTCGCTGTGATGTCATTGTTTTGCAAAACAAAAGGTCTTGCCATCTATTATGGGACCGAACCTGTTTCAACTCACAGTTAGCGCGCTAAAAACCCTGATTGTTTAGTGAACAAATTAACGACTCTTTAACAGAGGCTGATGGTAACAGGGGAGTAATTGCTTGAATGGAACCAGGCGTACCAGCGGGTCAAATAGGTCTTTTGGGCCGACGGTGGCGGTTGTAAACGAAGACTCAAAGTCTCGTTGCACTTAGAAGAGCTCTGGGAAAGGCTTGTAGCCTCGGCATTTTCTACGGGGAAATAGCCTGAGTGATTTTTTTTTTGTGTGCTTGCACAGTGGTAATGTTCGCTAATGCTGATGGTTGACTCTCAGCGGGCGGCCTCGCAATTCTCAGGTGGGCCTTTCGAAAGCACCGGGCTGCATTAAGTGGATGTGAGATTTTCAAAATGCACCACTGCATCCAGGCTGCCGGTTCTGCCGTTGAACACGACTCGGGGCCCGCCAAGTGTTCTTGTATGCTGCCGTGTGTCTCTGACGAAGCAGAATGGAGAGGCTATCAAATCCAGTCAGGTCGAGAAGCGATGGATCTTGTTTATTTGTTTCAAGCTGGCACCTCGGGGAGAAGAGCAGACGGAAGAGACGTGTTCAAGTGGGCATCGGGGACGCTGTAAAACAATACGGGAATAATAGACGTTGGCAGGCAAGGCGGTTTTTCAAGATGGCGCAAACATGACTTCTTGTCAAGTACATGTTTTTCACTTTAACACTACCGCAAATTGTCCACACGACTTGTCCTGCCCCCTCGGTGTGCACAATATAGCCTGACGGTGGCAGTAGCGAGCCAGATGGAGTAAAGATGTGATGTTTCATCCTTTTTTGTTTACGCCTTACGCCAACCACAAACTTGACGCAAGACGTCTTCAAGTTCTAATCGTTTCTAAAAAGAAGTGAGAGTGTATGCCTGTGTTGGACGTTCTATTTGTAGATGTTAGTGACATGTTTCTGTCTAAGTAACATTTGTTAGATGGTCTAAAATTACCCCAGTATCAAGGCTGACTTCTATTTTGCCTCTCTGTGACTGTTTATATGAACTCTTTCATTCCACAAGACGTACTTGTACGTCTTTTTAAAATTAGGCCCCGCCTACCAAGGACCTACTTGTACGTCTAAGTCTTTTTTTTTGTGTCATAGAGAGGAGGAGGGTCTGATGCAATCTGTGAATGAGAATAAGCCATTTGCATTGTAAATCATGTAAAAAAAAGCAACCAGTAGGTGGCAGTGGTGCCTCACGTGCTTGAAATGCATGCTTTTACAAAAAGCTCTTTTTCTCCGTTTTCTGCCCAGGAATCGCCATTTTCATGAAACTTAGCCATTTGGTAATGTCGATTGCTGAAGAATGGAAAAAGATAGAAAACAATTTTTTTTTCGACTGAAAGAAGAGCGTCCAAACTTTATTTTGGTAGACTCCATGTTTATATAGCATTAGAACCAAATATTCTGTGGGCCTTGTAAATTCAGTCAAAATCCAGTAAAACACTGGGATTGAGGGGGTTGCTCCAGTGAAAGTGGCTGGGATTGAATGAGTTAAATGTTAGCATTAAGCTAGTGGCTTTATGTTTGGATCCAGCAAGGATTGTGCTCTGGTCTGATGAGACAAAGATGGAACTCTGGTGTCTTGTCTCGAGTGAAGCATCATGAAATTGTGATGATTTTCAGTGTTAGCAACTGGGAAACGAGTCAGGATTGACCGAAAGGCATATGTAGCAATTACAGAGGCATCCTGGATGAAAACCTGCTCAAGGGTGGTCAGGACCTCAGACTGGGGCAAAGGTTTACCTTCCAACAGAACAATGAGCTTGACCACGCAGCCAAGACAACGAAGGAGTGGCTTTAGGACAACTATGTGAACGTCTTTGCCCAAAGATAGGTGAGTAAAGCTTGTCGCATCATATTAAAAAAACAAAAAAAACAAAAACAAAAAAAACTTGAGGCAATGATTAATGCGAAAGGTACATTGCAAAGTACGGAACAAAGGGTGTGAATATTCACAGTACGTACATGTGATGTCTATATATTTTTTTTTAAATCACATTGTCACCTTGAAACAGTAATCCATGCCTTTGTCACATCCCAGCTGGATTTCTGTAATGCACTTTACTTTGGAGTCAGCCAATCCTCCATGAAGCGTCTCCAGTTGGTCCAAAATGCTGCTGCTCGCCTCTTGACTGGTACTCGCAAGAGGAAGCACATTAGTCCGACTCTGGCATGCCTGTACTGGCTCCCGATACATTTTAGAGTTCTTTTTAACTCATTCACTCCCAAAGACGTTGTTAAACGTCTTTTCAGACTTGGTCTAGAATTGGCTGGTACTGAATGAGTTTTTAAGATCCTTTCCAGATATTATTAGAGGTACGAAGAACTAAGTGGAGGCTCAGAGGGGATTGAGTCTTTTTCCTTGCCTATCTTTGGAATAACATTTCACTGAACCTTCGGCAAGCCCCCTCTCGCTGCCCATCTTAAAAACTCGTCTCAAAACTCATTTGTATTCTTTGGTTTCTGACTCAGCATGAGACTTGATTTAAAAAACGTTTTTTTTTTAGTTTTACTGTTTTTGTCCTTTCTACCATCTTTGTTATTAATTTGAGTTGAGAATTTTGAAGGGAAATGTATTCCATTCTGGGAGGAGGGTGTAACAAAATGAGGAAAAAGTGAGCTGCTGTAAATACTTTCCGAATGCACTATACATATTTCATCCTCATTTGTTTTGTTTGATTTCTAGTTGAACTTCAACGGTAGTGACAAACATATGTAACCCTTTCAGGGACAGTGGTTACTACAGTGGACAGCTTACCGTGTTATCAGGTTACAGGGAGCATGAAAGGAAGTGGAAAGTTCAGCAACTCAACCCCAGCAGCATCCCACCTGTACACCGAAGAAATAAAATGCCCGCGAAAATTTTGGGTGTTCAATTGATGCCAAGTGAGAACACTTTGTTCCTCGTTGGGAGAACTGTTAAGTTAGCTGCACATTCAGGGAAGGCGGAATGACGTGGTTTCCTGTCAAGGAAAATGTTCCACGCTAGCAGCCAGGCACAAAAAATTGGGGTGAGATCAGAGAGTTGAGGGCGGGTGGGGGGGCGGGGGGGGGGGGGTGAAGAAAAGAAACACTGGCTTTAGAAATGCCTCAGCGGCAAGAACGAGGAGGACTGTAACTAAGATATGTAGTTTTCCAGAGAAAGAGCTCGAGAGAGAGAGAGAGACAGCTTGAGAGAGAGAGAGGGAGAGAGGGCTATGGATTTTAATCCGTCAGTCGATAAAGGTCAGCGCTCGAAAAGGGCTTTATTCCCCGGCTCCACATCAAAGTGTAAATCCGCTGATTGCGGGACCGTGAATGGGTAGTCAACAAGGCTCCATTTGTGGTCCGTTTCTATGGCGCAGTGTGTGCAAGACCCCGCGTGCGCTTGCCGCCATAATGCAGGGGAGTTTGTATCCGGGGTGCCCACTGCCCGTCGCCCCCTCTTTGCCCCCCAAACCCCCTGCCTTAGATCAATGGGGCCGCATGACCTTTGCATTGTGCTGCCAGCTTGGCCCGTGATGTCATGCCATCTATCCAGTGTTCTTCTTAAAGAGGGGGGGCGGGGGGACAAAGCAAAGTCCCACAACTTCCTTCCACTGGGCAAAAGAAAGGACAGCATGGAAATGTATCCACCAGAAATGGGACTTCAAACTTGACCAAGTGAAAGATGCCTCACGCCCACATTGTCGCTTAATGCTGACTGACCATTTTTGGGCAGGGTGGGGCTTGTTTAACCGTCTTTATCAGTGGTTTTCCAACCTTTTACACCAAGTACCAACGAAATTACTTTGTAATTCCTGAGCTCTAGTACCACCATCACCACGACATTAAAATACAGTAGCGCATGTGGTTTTCATTCCTATAGTACATCAAAGTAGTATTATCGTAAGCAGCTGGAACACGATGCCGAGTTTGAACATTAGCACACTTAACAAAAATGTACTTCAATGATTCATATACATGTACTGCGTTTAAAAGTTACAATGGAAAATATTCTGACCAAAATTTATACTTGAGCACAATTCCAAAGTACAGTCAAACCTCGGTTTTCGTCGATAATCCGTTCCAGAAGGCTGTTCGAAAACCGAAATTGTTCGAAAACGGAAACCACGCTCTTTTTAAAATAAAAATCTTTACTAAACATGTCTGCTCACAATGGAAACCAACACGAGGAAGCGTTACTTCCTCGTCTTCCTCTAATTTTTGGTCGAAAACCGAATTGGTCGAGAACCGAGACGCTCGAAAACCGAGGTTTGACTGTAAAAGAAAAAAACAGAAGGACTGTATAGAAAAGCTAAATGCAAGCTAACTATACTGCACTAGGTCAAGAAAAATTTTGAAACATGCGTCATTTTACTGGACAGTTACGATATACAGTGGTACCTCGACTTATGAACATCTCTCCATATGAAATTTTCAAGTTATGAAACGTCTCAACAGGAAACTATTGCCTCTTGTTATGAAATACATTTCCTACATACGCAAGGTAAAAATACAATATGGGCCGCTACTCGCAATTCCGAGTTTCCTGAACGCAACATACTTATAGCTGCTCTGCCATTGGCTATTCTCGAGCATCTTCCTGGTATCCCATTGGCTAAGAGGGACCTCTACCGTATGTGTCGATGTGTGTGGACGGAAAGACGTATCTATCAGCGTCCTCGTCATTCGCCCCTGGGGCCATGAGGCGCTCCGATAGTTTTACGTAAATGTGTGTCACCCTCAGTAAAACTGCTCACCAGTCAGGCGATCGCTCACTATGCTAATGTTTGCCTTGGATATTTTTGAAGGATTGTGAAAAGCCAACAAAAGCAAACCGTTCTTTACAAAACGCAAGGCAAAAATAATCTAATTGGAACAAGTATTTTGTTTCATATTTTGATGCATTTTTATGCTTTCGGAAACATTTATGTCTGAATTTTTGGGGGGCTTGGAACGGATTAGGGCATTTACAGGCAAAACGCGCCTCGATTTTCAAAATTAAGAAATTTCTTCCAGAACCAATTAATTTTATAAGTAGATGTACCACTGTTCTAACTAGGCACTGCTTTTTTTTTTTAGCTACTTTTTCAGATATCTTCAACCAAAAATTCCCCCCTTCAATTGGCAGACAACTCTGCTTAAATTCAACCCTACAGTACCCCCATTTCCTTCCTTTGTTCTTGTTTTCTTTGGTCTTTTCCTCCTGGTTTCGCAGCATCACTTTTTTTTTTGGGAGTGTTGTTTGCTACTGATCTATTGCGATTGAAACCAAAACGTGGCGGGGCCAAAGAAAAGAGGAGCCCTTCTCATTGTTCCCCGAGTGAAAGGTCCTATTTATAGGCGAGGCGAGACGACGGCAGCTGGTAGGTTCTTCCCTCTATAGAAGATAGAGAGAACTGTTCACAGAGTTGTGGAGTGCGTTTGAATGGCAATCTAAAGAGGTAGGCGTGAACCATTTGTTTTGCTATGTTTGTGTTTGCTGTCAACGTGTCTGTCTGTGTTGTGTGGCGGCCCCTTTTTACCCCCCCACTCCCCCTCAGAGCACCCCATCACCACCACCACCATCAAGCCCAAACCAAACTCAGGCGTAATTTGCGGCGAAGGATGCCCCCCCCCCCCCCCCTCCTTAAAAGAGAGCCATCTTTGTCGTGGCGACAGATGTTGTAATTGCCAACTGATGGATCGTTTGTCCGAGACATTGTTAGGACTTTCGTTGGCCCCCACGACCCATTGGAAGGGGAGAGAAGGGGTTAAAAGAACCACGGGGGTAAAGATGGAGTGGCGGGTGGGGGGGGGGGGGATGGATGGGAGACGGGCTCGCATATATCAAGTCTTTTGATTGCGGCCTTGGGAGGTTAATAATGTGATTGGCCACGCGTCAGAGGAGACACTGTCCGGGATAAAAGAGTCGCCGTCCACGGCCTCGGTGTGATGGCATGAAAAAGTCTCGAAAGGAAAAAAAAAAAAAAAAACAAACATTCAACGGTTTACTTGAAAGCCAAATAATGCCCGCTGACATGTTTGATGAATGGGAGACACATGCACGCGCTCCCACAAGACGTTGGCAACGTCACATTGGAACATTCCATTAGCAATGTAAAACGTTTAAATTGACCCTTTCAAATTCCAAAGATGATATTGACCCTAATGAAAATCATTTCAAGTTTAAAATACAGATATGTCGACTATTTGGGAGGGGGAGGGGGGGTTGGTGGAATCTGGCTATGGAAACATTGCTGTAATTTGATCATGGTGATCAAATTTTAAGAATTTTGACTACCGCAATTAGCATTGATATTTGATCACTCCAATCCCGCAGCAAGATGCGGCAGCGGACCGAAACGCTCATTTGGTATTACCGTTTGAAATGGGTTATTTAAAAAAAAAAAAGAATTAAAAAAAAGAGGATTCAAATTTAATTTAATAATAATAATAATACATTTTATTTATAAGCGCCTTTCAAAACACGCAAGGACACTTACAATCAAATAAAGCAATAAAACCACAGATAAAATTATAAATAATAAAAGAAGAGATGAGTCTAAACAGAGTATGCAATTTTAAATAGGTGGGTTTTGAGAATTTAATTTTTTAAGAATGTAGTCCAAATTCCCACATGTCGAGAAGAAACAAAGGTCACTGTGGAAAGCTGTCACTGTGTCCTATCAAAGGATGAATTTTGAGAATTCCCGTTTCAAATGAATGCTACTGGTGTGTGTACCTGTGATAGAATTTTTAATGTTTAAAATTTTATTTTCGCGATAACATATGACATTCCATCTTTGGACAGAAATGTGCTTTGACGCCTCAAAAATGCCTCCGAAAATCAGAACCTGGGACCAACCCAAAGGTCACCGCGCTAAGCGTCCGCTCAGCGCAGTCACCCACTTCACCCCAGATACATTTGTTTCTGCGTGCCACTGGATCGTGTTAGGCCCCGCCCCCCAAAGGCACACACACCAAAGGCTCCCCAGAGGTCAATTAGGCCAGACAAGGAGCCGTTCAAACAAAGGGTGCTAGAGGCCTGGAGCGGCGAAGGGAAGCACGTAATTAACAGTTATAAAGTACTTTAGTCTGTTAATTAAATTAGTTAATCCTTTTATCAGTAATGCTTTGTTGAGGGAGGGAGTCTTCTGCCACTGTCAAACATGGACTCCTCTCTCTCTCTCTCTCTCTCTCACTCGTCCTCTCTCTCGTGCGCGAAGCGTGACTAGCTGCTAATGGAGACATGCTAATGTGTCGTTAGCCAAATACTTGAACAGTACAAAAAGACATCGGCGTCATTTATTATTTTTTTTATTTATTTATTTTTGCTCATCAACCCAGGTAAAACGAGTTAAGCTCCTCGTCAACGTTATTTTTATTTTTTTTTGTGATCGGACGTCCAAAAGAAAACGCGTGTACGGATCAAATGCCCACGTGAGCATTTGAATTTGAGATGAATTCTGTCCAATGATTATTTTAATGTGCTGCCAAGACTCATTCCTTTGTCCCTCCTGGAACATTTGCACGCCCCCCCCCCCCCTCCATCCCCTCTGCCTTTTGCCCCCCCCCCCCCCCCCCAAAAAAAACAATCCTTCTATCTGTCTCGAGCTCCAGACATTATTTAAATGAGGCCGGCTCACCGTCACATTTATTTTACAGCGCTACTTGAAGTCTTAACAATAACACGCGTGTAATCCCGTGTGATGTCGCCTCACACGGCGCGGACGCTTTTCAGGTGCGGAACCTTTGAATGCTAAGTCTTTTTTTTTCACTCCTCTTAAAAAAAAGTGCTTTAATAATCAAGGGGGAGCCGCTGGATAGTTGGGAAACAAAGACGTCGGATTTTTGTCGAAACGTTGCCGATTAAAGTTGTTACACTCCATGCTTGCTAGCAAGCAACAAGGTGCATTCAGGGTACTTTCACAAAATCAGTCATTGGTAAACAGATTGAACCGTTCTGCAGGTTTGTCTTCTATCGTAAGACTGAGAGAAGCCAAAATGAAAAACACGATTTAATTTCGATTAACGATCCAGCCCTACATTGATTGATCCGAATCGTACGGCAAACCCGTCGGATCGGCGCCCGAGATAAGGGAGGCGTTTGCAATCAAACAAACACTCCACTCGCCTGGTGCACGGCGCTTGATTTGTTTACTTGCACGACGAAAGCGCGGCGCTGATTGCAATCACTCTCGAGCATCCGTCGCTTCGTTAAGGCCTGGCGAGGTGGTGATGATGCAGATTCGGAAGCACCTCGTGCTCCTTACACCCGCCAATGCTGAATTGAAAGCGAATTAAGCCGGAGTTAATTAAACGCAATCCCCAACATCCTCCCTAATTTTGGCAACAAAAGACAGAACAATGAATGAAATGAAATGAAAGCCGCAAGCGGCTTAATCAATGCAAAACTACGGACGAAAAAAAAAAGAGCGCCTGGAGTGACATTATTGAATCTACAGTGAAGCTCCGCGTATGCCTCAGAGGAAACCAAAGAAAAAGAAAATTCTTTTAATTTCACTTCTATAAAAGGTATTTTGTAGTTCCGTTTCATTTTTGACACACAGTCACTAAAATTTTATAGACTTTATATCCTCCCACTTGGCTGACATTGGCTACAGCTAACGGTTCGCCGTAGGCAAGCTAACGGTTAGCTGTAGCCAATGTTAGCTGCTAACCTGTGAGTGACCCTGAGCAGGATAAGCGTTTGAAACGGATGAATGCAAACACACTTTACACATGTAAATGTCTATTTGTGTTCACAAAAGGACACGCATCTGCTTTGGGGAGGGGAAAAAAAAAAGACATTTCCTTGCTTTTTTTACTTCTATTAAACTTAATGACTATGGGAAAATGTAGGTCCCAGGGTGAAGCCAGTTGAGAAGAACTGTCTTATTAGGTATTAAATGTGCTGTCTGTGAAATTGGATTTACCATTTTAGAAGCGTCCGACAACAATGCGACGCGCCGCTCTTAGCGCCGTAACTTGAGGCTATACGTTCCGAGTTTACAAACTCCCCCCAAGCGTGAAGAATTGCTCCCCTATAATTTCTGGCGCTCTTTGATGGGGATTTACGCTCAAATGAAAACGCATGCGAAATGAGCAGCCCTCTGAGGCCCCCACGGCGCGCAAAGATGGCATGCCGCAATAATCTTAAAAAATGTAATTAAACACAGATAAGATTAATACAATCAGGGAGAGATGATTGAAAGATGCTGTTGTCGGGCAGGAGGGTGGCGAGGGCCCCCGGGCCCCCCGAAAAAAGGAGGCGGCTAGCTGTCGGGAAGGAGGCCCCTTTTTTTTGGGGGGGGGGGGGTGGCGCTGGGATTATCCTGGGCCAGGTGGGGGAGCCTCGTGGTTGGAGCATTTAAATTAGCGCCTGGATGTCAATCCCCATTAGGAGGGATTAAAGGCCCGCTGGCAGGCAGAAATGTGCTGCCGCGGACCAGTTGGGGAGGGGTCTCGCACGACAGCCGGGGAGGTATGGCAGAAGTCAGTCACCATGTTGTCATTTGCCTCATCTCAATTGCACATGTACATTGTGGGGGAACTGTGTTGTAGTGAGTTGATGGAGCGGCCATCTTGTGACATCTATACAGTACGCAATTAGGAACCCGTTTTGAGAGGTGTCAATTGCTTGTGTATTTTTGCGTTTGGCAAGCAAATCGTACCGTCAAAAGCTGTCAACGATAAACCGAGAATTGCGCAAGAATGCCGTCATCGCCTTCAACAAAGCCATTAGACATGCATGCTTTGCTAGCTTTCCAAATGTACCCGATCCTTCGCCACATAGTATTTGCTGCAAAAATCACATTTGAACAATTCAGGAAAACCGAAAAAAGGGACAAAATGGAATTCCGTTGCCGCCTGTCAATGTTTATGGATTACCGTGATCCGGATGATTGAGAAATTTTACCGTCGAAAGAAAGAACACCTTTTTAGCAACATACCTGTCAACTTGTACGTTTTTTTTTATACGTTTTTTTTTTTAATCATTTCAAATCACGTACGGCGTATTACAACTTATATACGGGGAAAAAATGTGAACCGATCTCACAAAGACCATTTTGGCTCAAATCCAGATCGTCTCACCTGCTGGTAGCCAACGACAATGCCGTCGTCGATCGCTACTATTGTCACGGCAAACCAGCAAAAGTAATCCTCAATCGTATACATGTACAGTCAAACCTCGGTTTTCGTCCATAATCCGTTCCAGAAGGCTGTTCGAAAGCTGAAATTGTTCGAAAACCGAAACCACGCTTTTTTTTAAAATAAAAATGTTTACTGAACACATCTGCTCACAATGGGAGGAAGGCGAGAGGAGTCAAATGGTGCATTCAAGTGTGCACAGTTTGTTCGAGAACCGAAATTTGTTCGTCATCCGAGGTATAAAAAACTTGAAATTTTTGGTCGAAAACTGAATTGGTCGAGAACCGAGACGTTCGAAAACCGAGGTTTGACTGTATTTTTTTTCATCGCTGTGTACGGTTGGATTGATAAAGCATGATGTGCGCATGCGCGGTAAACCGTTTTTCGGGTTTTCGTTGCTTTGTAAGGGGAGTCGTAATCATTTATAAGGGCAGCTATTAGCCGAAGTTGACAGGTACATTGGTATCTTTGAGTGCGATGTGAAATGACTTGGACTTGGCAATGACGATGTTCGGCTAATGACATGATTTTCAGAAACAGCCAAAAAAAAAACAAAAAAAAATGATGACGGATGACGAACAACTTTCGGTTCTCGAGCTAACTGAGCGCACTTGAATGCACCATTTGACTCCTCTCGCCTTCCTTACACGAGGAAGTGACGCTTCCTCGGGTAGACGAGGAAGTGACGCTTCCTCGTGTTGCTTTCCATTGTGAGCAGACGTGTTCAGTAAACATTTTTATTTTAAATCGAGTGTGGTTTCGGTTTTCGAACAATTTTTCGAACAGCCTTCTGGAACGGATTATGGACGAAAACCGAGGTTTGACTGTATCTGTCATGGGGCCTGTTTTAAGGTAACTATGGTAACAGGGCAGCCTCTATCCTCATGACACCAGGTTCAGAAGTGACGCGGCCCAAAGAACCAGTCTCTGCTGAGAGTCTGTCTGCCTAGCGGGATTGTGCAAATGTCCCCTCCAAAAAAGCTACATGTAGAATTACTGGCTTATTGCCATCTGACAGCGCTACTTTTTTTTTTTTTTTGTCAGCAAAACAAACCAATGAGCAGCGATCCGATTAAAACAATCTCTCTGAGTCCCGATGAACATAAATCTGCATGAAAATAGCCCTGCGTGATGTGGTAGTTTAATCCACCGCACTACGTGGCACTCTGGCCCTGTAGAACCTTCGCCGGGAACGCATCGCTCAGCGGGCCCGGAAAAGGGAGAGGATCGGCCACGCTTGCCCTCGTTCGTAAAAATTGTCCTCTCTCTCAACGGCGGAGTACAAACCTCAACTTTTACTGCCCGCTGGAGTAAAGTGGGATTCAAACATACTTTTTTTTTTTTTAAGTTAAGATTTGCGATCGTGTGCCCTCCGTAAATATCGCCATCCAAACCTCAAAATGAATTCATTTCTTACTGCGGAAGCCGAGTCCTCATCCTGAAAATTGTCGAAATGGTTCAGCAGACACAGAATAGAGCTCCTCCCGCGGGCCCCGCGTCGCAAGCCCCATTGAAAACCTGTGGCGTGAGCGAAAGAGGAGAGGACCCAGCTGGCTGGATGATTTGGAGAGATCCCTCTTCCTGTACGTTCCCATCTTGTGAAAAACATTCGAGGAGATGACGAGGTGCTGCTTTGTTGGCAAAAGACGGGGTGTGTAAACATCAAGCAATAATTGTAGCACATGATTTGATGTAAAATTAATGTTGATTTTTTTTTTTTTTTTTGGGCCTATATTTAAGGCAAAAAATGAATTCATTAGAAGCTAAAAACAACATAACCAGGGTTGCCAGTAATTAGGGAAGGAAATGTATATACAGTAATCCCTCGTTTATCACGGGGATTATGTTCCAAAAAGAACCAGTGATAAGTGAAATCCGTGAAGTAGTGAACTTTATTTTTTTACAGTTATTACACAATAATTAACTATATATACAATGAAATCAAAGACCAACCCCTGTTTTCAGGCACAATAAAAAAACCAAAACAAACGTTTTCAACAAATAACTATATTAGTTTTTGGAAATACTTTACTGCTGACACACGGCCCCACCGACGCGTTCTGATTTAAAGGGTTAAAAGCATGAAAAAACTGCACAAAAAAATCTGTGGAAAAAAAAAAAAACTTCAAATACCCGACAACGCAGGATAATCTTTTTGAGACAACCGCCATATGCCCAAATGTGAAGAAAAAAAAATGCTCAAATTTAGATTTTTCACTTACTCACGTTGCCTCCTTACGAAGCGAGAAATTAGCAATGACAGCGAAAACAAGCTAGGAACAAGATACTTGAGTGGAATAACTTAAGACGTTCAAACGGCGCGAGAAAGGGTTCAACCAACCACAGGTGCTGCTGTGTGTTCGAATGGCGGATGGGGAGGGTGTGGGGGGGGGGGCGGAAAAAAAAACAGACAGACAACGTCAGATGTCACCGTTTGGTATTTGTACAAAGCTCTGGAGAGAGGCTTGCCTGGAGCCATCGCGCCGCTTCCGAAAAAAACGAGTGTAGCCGGGGCCTCGTCCCCCCCACAAAGCCTCCCCACCACCACCACCACCGTCGACACTGAGCTCTCCAGCGGCAACAGGAAATCAAACAATTAGCGGGTGGGAAATAAAAGGTCCCGTTTCACCCTCAGGCACTTGTAAACACGGTTGCGGCGTTTTTGTGTGTGTGGTTTTTTTTTTCACGCAAAGAAAACAACGCCGTCATCCTGAAAAGTTTGGGATTGATGTGACATGACTTTCATGGAACGAACACAATCGTCCCAAAAAGTACCACATCGTTTCAATATTAAGATATAACTAACAACATAACTTAACCCTTTCATACACCTGATAACATAAGAGGTCCACTTTAGTAACCACTGTCCCTGAAAGAGACTTCATCTTGAAAAATAGGTTTTATTAATATTAAAGATTATTATGACAATTTTTTTTTTCAATGAGCATTAATCACAGCAATGTACAGTATTAACACAGCTGTAGGATGCATTGTGGCAAAAACAGCCAAAACATTAGGTAGGCCTTCATTATCTTTTTCCAAAAATATTGTTTTGATTTGAACAACTTGTTACTATATTTATACATGCCAATGGCGTACAATTGCACCGCATCCAACGGAAACATGTCTAAATATTTTTATAAGGGCTACGCCCCATCAAAAAAAACCAAAACAAAAAAACAAAACACTTTAAGAAATAAGCTCTAAACTACAATTACCGGTACAACAAAAAACATTGTGAAATTAATTACAGATTTGGCACCGAATAAAGTTGGTGGTGAGTGTATTTAAGATAGCAACAAAAAAAAAAATCCATATATTTAGTAGTGCAGCTCCTTCGAACCACATCCAATGCATAACAACGAGGCAGAAACGACTCAATGAACCGATCCTTGGATTGGATAAACATCAGTCGGTGACTCAAAAGTTTTATGGTTTTTATCGTCCGTACATACGCTTGGCCAACTGGGTATTGAGACTACATTTAGAGCAACATGGAAGCAAGCTTGAAAGCGTTCAGGAAAAGAAAACATCAATGTTACCGGATTGCTTTCTCTAAGTGGAATTCTTAACTATGGGAGCCCTTCACAGCAAGGAGTTTTTGTTTGCATCATAAAAAAAAAAAAAAAAAAAAAGCCAGGCCGAGCTCAAGGACATTGCACATGGGACGTACCGGGGCATCCCACTTCAAACCCCCCCTACAACACAAACCCATCACCAAAACATCGAAGTTAATGCAGACAGAAGAAAACACTGTCCGTCTAAAATGGAAGTTTTCCAGGCTGGGTTTGTTTTGAGCGGATGTACACTTCAATAGTCCAATCTCATTATTCCTGTAAACTCATTTAGATTGAGTTATAATTAGATTAAACGCCTGACTAATAACCCTTCAATCTAATAAATATGCATTCGTGGAAAATAGATGACCCGGTGTGAACAGAGACTACCATTTTATAAATACACAGAAATATAAAAACATCTGAAATGTCATTACCTTAAAATAGACTCATTCGTACGAATTGCATAAACTGGCTAAAATTCTCCACACACTGTCCAATTAAAACTCTTTGAAATGAAATTCAAACATCAGGGCGATGGTAGTGAGTGACCTTGAGGTGATTTGATAAGAGTGGGAAACCTGTAAATGTGGTTTGGTTCTTTTGCTACATAATTAGCTAAAAGAGTATTTAGAGCAAGTAGATTGACCTTTTAGGGGATACATGTTTATATTGAGAACACGCAAACTGCATCATGATTCATGTCCACGGTGAATGTGAAAGTGACTGACGAGGTGCCATTTCCACACCAGAACATCACTTTTACTCATGTGCTGGTCAAGCTTCCATCCACGATGGCTGTGCTGGTGCTCTACTGCCCTCCAATGGCGGGGAAATGTATGCTAGCGCTCGTTTGGCTAACCTGCTTGCACTCAGAAGACGAGCTCAAAAAGCAGAGAAAAAGACTCCACACGCAGGGGAGATGGTTCAAAGCAGAGATCGCCATGCCCCCCCCCCCCTGAAAAAAAAGCTCCATTATTATATTAATAGAGAATATATATATAATACGTTTTTTTGGAGTGTAGTTTTCAGAATAAAAGGCGTTCCTTCATTAAACTTGGTTTACAACTATCTTTACAAAATGCAACTTCCTTCTCATAGGAGGATTCAGGTATCGAAAAAAATAACCTTTTTTTTCTCGAAAATATTGAGTTTTATTTTCTGGTTAGCCATATACAGTCAAGATGTATTTGTTTTTCACATACCTGTAGTTATGCCTCTAATTGAATTTAGTATTTTGTTTTCTAAGCTGTAAGTGTCGTTTTATGCCTCTTACTACATACAGTATATGTATTTACATTGAAATTTAATAGGTGAAAAATAGGTGTTGTTAAACTTGTTTTACAACTATCTTTACAAAATGCAACTTCAGTCTCATAGGAGGATTCAAGTATCGAAAAAATAACCTTTTTTTTCTCTAAAATATTGAGTTATTTTACATATTTCAACCGCATATCCAAATGGTATGAAATATGTAGTAGAATTCTTGACAGCTTAAGAGCATTTTTTTTTTATAATGAGGATGTCACAGAAATGTAAATCTTGCAATTCTCTCCAAATGACAGCTGGGCGACCCCAGGTAGCTTGAAGCGGTTCAGGGAAAGAATGCCTTAGTACCTTATATTATGTTTGACATGTTGAATCTTGGAATCGTGAATTTTTATGTTGAAAATGTAACATTATTCTCTGAAACATAATGCAACAAAAATACAAAAAATAAAAGATAATACTTTGTTCTTGGAAAGGTTAGGACTTTTCTTGATTTTTTTTTTCCACCCGGTAAAAATATGCATGTTTGTGTACTGGCATTATTTTTATTCATTTATTTATTTATTTATTCCAATGGCATTTTGGAGTACACAAATCTTAAATTGTTTAGAAAGACCTCTCCTCTGTCAGGGGTTCCTCGTTCCAAAAAGTTGGAGAATCCCTACCTTAGGGTACCAATGTCCACTAAAAGTAAAACAATTGTTGCGATCCCCAAAAAGTCTGTTCATGACACAGCGATTCCAAAAGTGCCCGAATAAAAACAAACACAATGTATATTATTATTATTTAAAAAAAATTTTTTTACACATTATCTGTAATAACACAGGTGCAGCAACATAGCTCGACAGACGAGAGATTCATGCTCCTGCTCGTATGAATTTTTAAAAAGAATTGTAGTTAGCACTGTGCCCCTCGAGGTTTAAGTTGAGTTTTAATGTGCTCAACTTTTAATCACTTTCGATGTGGGATAAATGCAGACAGTTTTTAAAATAAGAAAAAAACATTTTTTGCCTAGGCCCAGATGGCCGTGTCACAATGGCGGTGCGAGGCAGGCAGCTTTGATGGCTGTGAGTGATTGATTTCAGGCTTGACTGGCTCTGATAGAGTCCCCTCAGGAGGCGCCTGGCAACCACGGGCCTGCGCCAGAGGCTCTCGGCGCGAGGGAAAAACCAGATTGAGGCCAAAAATTTCACTCGCGTGCCCAGCGGCTCCATCGGCGTCCCCCCATAGAGGTCCAATACATCCCGGCCCTCTTGCAAACCCCTGGAATTGGATGGATTGTGTCACTGGCCTCCATTTTCAATGGCAACGTGTTTTGAAAGTGGAGTAATTGGTCCTTCGATATGTCACAGCATGTTCCTCGCAACACGAAAACATGTCTATTTTCAAGTGTCACCCCCCGGTAAATTCCCCTCGGTTGCTTCTATGGTGTGAGTTTAGGTTGGAAAAATCATGATTAGCAAATGCATCTCAATGATGATGTCACCATTTTTTTTTCTTTTTGTGATCAATAGCTCCCTTCCTTTTTGTCACTCGAAAACTGCGGTCAACTGTTGTCATCTGCTCTGATTGCAGATATTGACTGATAGCTGTAATGGAATACAACGGTCATCTTGGCGTGACACTTTGAAGCACTGCCGCTGAGCCACTAGTTGCACTCGTTCGGCTGGCGCAAGGGTGTGGAGGGGGACACCTCACACTTCACAATCGACATGTTTTGGCCCACCCAAGTCAGC
Organism: Hippocampus abdominalis; assembly: GCA_018466805.1. NCBI lineage: Eukaryota > Metazoa > Chordata > Actinopteri > Syngnathiformes > Syngnathidae > Hippocampus > Hippocampus abdominalis. The sequence continues at coordinate 10,702,338 of CM031712.1, read as the reverse complement.
TCGCTTACGATGTGAATTGACGATTGATTCATGGAAATTAGTCTCCCAAAATGTTTGGCTGCGCTAAAAATTCTGAAAGGATTGAAAAGCTAAATACACGGGTAGCATAGCGTCCATGGCTAGCTAGCATGTCAGGCTTATAATTCTGAGATTCTGGATTTGAATCTTGCCTCCGGCCTTCCTGTGTGGAGTTTGGATGCTCCCCCTGTACTTGCATAGATTTTTTTCAACATTCGAAAAACATGTTCGGTTGGCTGAAGACGACATTTTCGAGACCAAATGTAGGACAAAGTCATTAACAAAGTCAGAGCAGATCATGACCAAGACCAAAGAAATGTTAGCCCAAAGTAAGCCCAAACCAAGCCCGATTGAGACCAAGAAAAGATGCAAGACCGCGTCGTAACAAGACCAAACGAGATAGCTCACCTAATGCTCAAAAGACAGCAAGCGCTACAGAATATCAAAGCATAGAAGCAGACATTTTCTTTTTTTTTTTTGCTTTCCAAGAATACGTTCTCCAAATGTGATCAGCAACCAGCAATTATAAGGACGTCAGGTCAGCAGTCCATCGAAGACAAAATAATGCAGAGATTCTGCTGCTGGCTAGGACACTCATCCAAAACATCACGAGAGTAGCACTCCGCTCGAATCCACAGCACCGAGAAATACCAAATGTCTGGAGAATTGGGAAGTGGAGAGACCAGGACCAGCCTGCTCGGATTAGTTTTGTGGCTGGCCCAAGAAGGATGATAGGTGGAAATTAGCTAACTGTGCTTGTTGGCATTGTGCTTTCATCACTGACGTTTCTAAGGTTACCCGCACAAAAAAAACAAACAAACAAAATAAAAGCCATAAATAGAGCAACCCCTCGAAGCGCAAGATTAGCTTGCAATTATGTTTATACAGCGAATCGCAGCGGCTAATTGCTTAAACCAAATAAACACACTGTGATTGGCCGCTATGGTGGCGTTACTATGGTAATAATTGAAGTGTGCTGACATTGACATCCGGCAGGAAGCTTTCGTCCTTGTTTGAGCTATTAACATATTATGCGCCACCGCTCACTTATTCAGTTCACATTCCGTCGTATTCATACTTGAAATATGTTATATTGCTGAATTATTATTGTAAATACCGTGTTTTCCGCACGATGAGATACACCTTCAATGAATGGCCTATTTCAGAATTGTTTTCATATATATGGTGCACCGCATTATGAGGCGCACAGGATAGACGCTACAGTAGTGGCTGCGGTGGCGTTATGCATCCACTAGATGGAGCTACGCTAAAGAGAATACAATACAATACAATACAGCTTTATTTATATTGAGCTTTCACAACTACTACAGCTGGAAAAAAGCTCTTTACAGAACATTTAAAATACTGCGTCCAATAAATCATATTATTGATCCATATATAAGGTGCATCGGAGAAAAATCGGCTTTACAGAAAATTTTATGCTTATCGGTGGGCCTTATAGTGCGGAAAATACGGTAATTATAAAACAGGTTCTGTGCCTTACAATCTAACTATTTTTTAATGTGCTTCCATAAGAGATATGCGCGGTCACATTTAAAATACAGTCGAGGTACCTTCTCCCTCTTTGTTACAGTATACAAAAAAACGGGTTTGTTGCCTATATTTGCGGTGCTTTCGTTACGTATTCAGATATTTGTTTCACCGTGAATTATATTTCATGATTTTATTTGTCGGAAATTATGCAATTTTACTACCTTGGCACAAGGTCAACTTAAGTGACTATAACCACAAGTTTGATTCTTATGAATGCGCTACTACCTAGCCGCTGCTGGGTCGTAACAGGAACGGCATCAAAATTCCGCCGGACAAATCATCCAGGTGACTGACTCAGGACGACATCTAACAGGACGAATCGAAAGTCACTTACCGGTACACTACAATGAAAGAAACGTGACAGTAAACGCACACGTGAACAGGTCATGTTGCCGTGTGAGTGCTGTGAACAATTTTCACAGACATGTCGGAGAAACAGGAGGAGGGTATCGTCATCGTTCACGCTGCCTTTCGTTGAAAAAAAAAAAAAAAAACGCTCGTAAATCTAACCGGAGACGGAGGGGCGGGCTGCGAGGTGAGCGAGAGGGCAGGGCCCGCTCTGCCCGCCTGGGGAGTTTGGCATGTGCCCTCCCTGGGCCTCCCACCAACCCGGGGTCAGAGTAAATAAAGGGGGGAGACGTGGGCCGCCTCTAGCAACTGCTTAGCAACCCTTTTTTGCACCCCCACTCGCTTCCATCCCTTCGCCCCCCCCCCCCAGAGTAACAGGAAGCGCTTAAGAATGGTGACCACGACTTCATAACTCAGACAAACTTATGCTCGTCAATACATCGACATTTCAAATTGAAATCCACACACAGACAGCAACTCATATTCTCAACGTGGTTAGCTAGCGTTCCCGAGTGGTCACAGGACGGCCTAGGAAGCGATCCAAACAATCCCCGATCGAGCGCTATGACGACTTAGCAAGCTGGCAACTGCTTTACACGTAATAAAAGAAAAAAAAAACATTAAGGAACGACAGGGCTGACTGAGCCCGTCGGATTAGCAGCGTGAAAGGGGAACTAAGCTGTTTTATTACATTGCATTTAATGTTCCGTTCGTCGACGCCGGCGCCAAAGGTTAACGCGCTTCGCAGCTTGTCCGACGTAGCGCGGATATAAAACGCGGCGTACTCTCGCCATGTGTATGGCTACGGGACAATAACGTACAGCCGGCCCTCCCTTCTTCCATTGCCTCCCGCTGGAGGAATTCCCAACCCTCTCTGCAGGTAGCCAGCCAGCCAAGACCGGTAGAACATATGTTTTCCTCCCCATGTTCGGGTCAAAACAAGGTCACTGGTTGCTAGGAAGATTGTTGAAGATTCGATTGCTCAGGCTCTCAAGAATAATACGCTAGTATCACCTGCATACATACAACAACGGGCGATAAAAGAGCAGTGGATGTGGAAAGTGTCCAATTATAACAACTGCATGTCGAAAGACATGAATATGCATATGGGAAGGGCAAAGTGAACGTGAACAGGTACGACGGACACAGAAGTGAATAGTCCGCGGTGACGTATGGCGCAAAACCTGAATAATCGATACCTTATAGTGTACGACGTGACTGGAAAAAATTGTGAGACCAGCAGAAAGGCTAGTAAGTAGCGTTATATGCAGCAAAAAAAAAAAAAAAAAAATCTCAGATGAAGTGTGTTCCATTGAAAGTGTACATGTTACGCTGCGTTCCCACTGCCCCCTCACTCCACATGCTCAAGCTGAGAAGCGCTCTGAACTTTGACCGCACGAGTTATGAATTTTCTTTTAAGACTCAAAGCAACTTATGGGAAACTTTTTTGGGGGGGGGGGCAAGGGGGGGCAATGTACACAGGATATTCATGTTTCAAAGCAAATGTGGAATTCAATCACATTTGCCAGTTGCACGCGTGTTTGTTTTGGTCCCCTTTTTTTTTGTAAGTCCAAACCCAAATGTTGTGTGTGACGGTACCGCTGAGCAAACATACGCTGGCACTTAACACCCGTCACTCAACCATAAAAATCTGCAATCGCATTAGGTGGAAGATCATCTGGAATGGAGATTTACCACAACAGGCTGCTACATTTGATCAGATCGTGTGTTGTTGCGTCCGTCTTGGTAAATTTGAAGCCTGTTCCAAGTTAAGATCTTGCTTTATGATGACTTGTAGACGCGACGTGTCGATGTTTTGTCGAATTTCACAACCACGCAAAAGTTCATTAACCGTGTCAGGGACAGCTTATCATGTTATCAGGCTATAAATATTGGTGCATGAAAGGGTTAAATAGAAACTGGGACTCCAAAATGATGCATTTGATGCATTATTATGCTTTAGGAAACATTTATGTTTGAATTTTGGGGGGGCTTGGAACGAATTAGGGCATTTACATGGAAAACGCGTCTCTACTTAAAAAAGATTTTCGAGTGAAGAAATTTCTTCCAGAACCAATTAAAAAAAGTAGAGGTACCACTGTACCTCTAAGTCCCCATACGGTTTGCTTAGCTTCCCGGCAAACTCCAAAGGCCCGTAAAATGAATAAACAACAACAATCACACTTAGCCAATCTGTGCTGAGGTGGGTGGCGGCCATGAGACCCCGTCAACTACCACGCGCGACGGGAGGCCTCCTCTCGGCCCCGACGACGGGAGCTGTGACAAAGTAAGACGAGAAGCTCTTTTCCCCCTCTGTCCAACAGCGCACTACACTTCCATTTGTTCTTATTACCGGAAAGGCGGAGAGGTGGCGAGAAATAAGAAAATCGGACTTTCTTAATGTGCGAAAAGTATCTTTCAGTCCCCAAAAGCCGGAGAAGAAGCCACTCGCCCCAATCGGTCCTATTGAGGACTACATTTAGTCCATCACACGGCGGCCTGCCCCGCAAGGACGCGGCGGCGGATGAATTCGGGGATGGGGGGGGGGACGTCTTGTGAGAGTGCGAAATGCGAGTTAATGGGAGGAGAGTCGTCGTCGTCGTTTGAGTGGAGAAAGCCGGCGGAGGAGGGTAGTTAAAGAGCACAAGTGTGCCTGAGGGGTACTCAGTGTATCTGGACTCACACTGGGAAAAGTGTATTTATCAACTTAATAGCGGGTGTCTGATTGAACATGACTATGATTACAGTAAAGTTGTTTCTTCTTTTGGCTTCCCGTTCCTCCCGCTGCTCTTCCTCCTCCTCCTCTCTCGCCCTCCCACACGCCTTTCCCGCCACCCAGAAAATTGGTTTCATTTATTGTAAAATGGTAAAAAAGGAAGAAAAAAAAAACACGACATGAATGCTAAAAGTCAAGCATTCACAATAATGCCACTGCCAGTCAAAACATTTTGCCCTTTAGGTGATGGAGGAGGTTTTGTTTTCGTTTGCATAAATAACTCAAAAAGTCACCAGATGCAAAGAGAGAGACGTGGCGTGAGACTCACAGTCAAGTCCAGATTGTTGGATGGCTTTCAAAATGTGCAAAAGAGTCCGGGACGACAATCGTGGTCAATTTTTAGCCTACAACGATGATTTTTTGTTTTGTTTTTTAGGACAACATTGACTTCGATAAGAGAATTAACAGGGAGCAATTAGCACATCTGACTGGTTCAAAACACAGTTTAAAAAAATGTCACTCCCCATTTTACCATATTATTTTATCTGAAAGATAATTCTACATCGTCACGACTTTCACCCTTTCATGCACAAATAATGAGATTCTACATTTGTTTTTCGTCTTTAGGCATGGAAAAAAAAATCGCCTTGGATGGCAATACACTTTCATTGTAGTTAAGATGTATTTAAGTCTCCATTGTATTTTTTTTTTCATTTTTTTATCATCAAATCATTTCATTCATTAAATTATTATCATTATTACATTGTAATTATGATCATTATTACATTGTAATTAAGATGAATTAATATAAGAGAAAATGACATTTGAAAAGCTGTCCACTCCAGTGACCATCCCCGAAAGGGTTCATTGGCACTCACACTGGTTATATGAAGCAAGTAGTAAACTCAGCATGTTCAAATAATACGCGGTTAGCAAATCTGACTCTCACTTGTTGACGTTTTGAGTTTGAATCTCAGCTCTGGTCTTCCTGTGCGGACTTTGCTTGTTTTGTTTGGTTTGGTTTTGTTTTCCTTCCTGGTGCTACGACTTCCTCTTCCATCCCAAAGACTCAACGTATCCATAGTTGCGATTATGAATTGTTCTTTGTCTATTTATAGCCTGAGATTTGCAACCCCGTAGTCTGGGTAAGCACAACAGAAAATGGATGGATGGCTCGTAAAACCCCCCAAATAAATCGATTTTCATCCTCGTTGTGTGACACTTTGAGCAAACACTCACAGCAAAAAAAAGTAAAGAGACAAGAATTCCAAATAGGCAAAGAGAGAAGCGATGATTGGGGAAGAGCAAGCAAACGTATTAACAAGACGAGGAGTCTGACTGGTACAAGTGGTAGAGAGGGAGCTATTTAGCTGATAAGGCAGCCAAGGCCCTTCAGGTGTCTCCTGCTTCACTGCGGCGTAAATGAGCTCCAATTAAACAGGCGGGCCCCCGTGCTCCGGGTCTCCCCGCAGCCCTCCTCAGCCCGCTCCATACCCCGAAAAACCTCCCCCCCGTTTTTTTTTTTTTTTTTTTTTGCCCCTCGCTGCTCGCCCGTAAGGCCAAACCCACCCCACGGCTCCTGCAGCTGCTCGCTCACTCTCGCTTTTCTGTTTTTCGCTCACACTGTGACCCAAAGGTCTGCTTAACTTCCGCGTATGTGTGTGAGGGGTTTCTCTACGCTAGCCTGAGCGTGTTTGTTAGCCCCGCAGCATTTTTCGCTTATTGTCAGCGCTCGATAAGTGGCGGCGTGGTGGGCATGCGGCATGGCACGCTTTGGTTGTTTGCCGCGTATTGCCGCCATTTCTCTCAAACTACAAACTCAGAAACGAAGGGGGGTTACAAAAAAAAACAAGCATGCAATGGAACTCGATTGCTTGTCTTGTTTCTCTGTTAAGATGTTGACTTTTGAATGGTTCACATACAAATCTTTGCATCTGCGTGCCTGTCAAACCATCAAATTCCTTTTTGTGTATCCGAGCGACACAAAATATATATATATATATATATATATACAGTGAAACTCCTCTACAACGAAATCATGTTTGCAGCAAGAAATTTTTCACAACAGGGAGTTTTTCACTGTAGCAAATTTGAAACAGGAAAGTGGGCATGGTGTTAATGCATGAAGATTTTTTCACACTCGGGGATATTTTCACCCATGTAGATTTTGTTGTATTTCACTGTATATATATATATATATATATATATATATACAGTGAAATAATAATATGCATATTGTGTTAAAGGGTATTTTCACCCATGTAGATTTCGTTGTATTTCACTGTATATATATATATATATATATATATATATATATATATATATATATATATATATATACAGGTCCTCAAATAATTTGCATATTGTGTTAAAGGTCATTATTTTCTGTAATGTACTGATAAACATTAGACTTTCGTATATTTTAGATGCATTGCACACAACTGAAGCAGTTCAAGCCTTTTATTGTTTTGATATTGATGATTTTGGCAAAAAAAAAAAAATTGAGGAAAAAAACAAAAATCCCTATCTCAAAAAATTTGCATATTTCATCTGACCAACAAAAAAAGTGTTTTTAAAACCCCCCAAAAAGTTAAACATCAAATAATTATGTTCTGTTATGCACTCAATACTTGGTCAGAAATCCTTTTGCAGAAATGACTGCTACAATGCTGTGTGGCATTGAGGCAATCAGCCTGTGGCACTGCTGAGGTGTTATAGAGACCCAGGATGCTTCGATAGCGGCCTTACGCTCATCCACAGTGTTGGGTCTGGTGTCTCTCAACTTCCTCTTCACAATAAACCAAAAATTCTCTTCAGGTCAGGAGAGTTGGCGGGCCAATTGAGCACAGTCATACCATGGTCACTAAACTAATACCAGTAGTTTTGGCACTGTGAGCAGGTGCCAGGTCGTGCTGAAAAATGAAATCTTCATCTCCGTAAAGCTTTTCAGCAGATGGAAGCATGAAGTGCTCCAAAATCTCCCGATAGCTAGCTGCATTGACCCTACCCTTGATAAAACACAGTGGACCAACACCAAGAGCTGACATTGCACCCCACACCATCACTGACTGTGGGTACTTGACACTAGACTTCAGGCATTTTGGCATTTCCTTCTCCCGAGTCTTCCTCCAGACTCTGGCACCTTGATTTCCGAATGATTTGGTTTCATCTGAAAAAAGGACTTTGGACCACTGAGCAACAGTCCAGTGCTGCTTCCCTGTAGCCCAGGTCAGCCGCTTCTGCTGCTGTTTCTGGTTCAAAAGTGGCGTGACCCATTTCCTGCACATGCCTGTGCACGGTGGTTCTGGATGTCTCTACTCCAGACTGAGTCCGCTGCTTCCACAGGTCCCTCAAGGTCTGGAATCGGCCCTTCTCTGCAATCTTCCTCAGGGTCCGGTCACCTCTTCTGGTTGTGCAGCGTTTTCTACCACACTTTTTCCTTCCCACAGACTTCCCACATAGGTGTCTTGATACAGCATCCTGGGAACAGCCGATTCGCTCAGAGATTTCTTTCAGTGCCTTACCCTCTTGTTTAAGGGTGTCAATGGTGGCCTTCTGGACAGCAGTCAGGTCGGCAGTCTTACCCATGATTGCGGTTTGGAGTCATGAAACAGGCTGGGAGTTTTGAAAAGCCTCAGGAATGATTTGCGGGTGTTTAGAGTTAACTCGTTGATTCAGATAATTCGGTTAAAAGCTCCTTCATAGTACCATATGCTAATTTTTGGAGATCGGAATTTGGGGTTTTCATGAGCCGTATGCCAAAAATCATCAGTATTAAAACAAAAGACCTCAAATATTTCAGTTGGTGTGCCTCCATCCTTCCATCCATCCATTTTCTGATCCGCTTCTTCTCACAAGGTTTGCGGTGGGTGCTGGAGCCTATCTCAGCCCTCTTCGAGCACTAGTGGGAGACACCCTGAACAGCCAGCCAATCATCGGGCACACATAGACAAACAACCATTCGCGCTCACACTCACACCTAGGAATCATTTAGAGTGTTCAGTTAACTTGCCACGCATGTTTTGGGAATGTGGCAGGAAACTGGAATACCCGAAGAAAACCCAAACAGGGACGGGAAGAACATACAAACTCTGCACAGTGAGGCCGGAGCTGGAATCGAACCCACGACCTTTGCACTGTGAGGTCGACGCGCGAACCACTGGACCACCGAGCCTAGTTGGTGTGCAATAAATCTAAAATATATGAAAGTTGAATTTTTATCATTACATCATGGAAAAGAATGGAACTTTATCACAAGATGCTAATTTTTTTTCCGAAGGACCTGTTTAGAGCACACAAGCCTGGTTTGTACATTCTGGCCTAAAAGTGTATTGTATGAAACTGGCACTGGCAGACACTCAAGGTCCCTGTGTCATCAACAAAAAGCCTTTGTTCCATTCTGTCCCCTAACATCGGAACAACTAAAATTAGCGGGGTTTTGCGTCTGCAGCTTTTTGGAGAAGCCTTCAAGCCTTGACCAAACATGACATTAACAGTTTGCAAACATTGTTTGATTCGTCGCAAAGGCCTTTGCCATGCGGCGGCTCGCGGGGGGTCCTCGAGCAGCGGGTGATTCGGGCCAATTAGATAAGGTGGCGATTTTGGCGGCCAGATTGGGAGAGTCGCCGCTTGGCCGCGGGCCAGGACGCCGGGGGTGCAACCCCTGATCCTGCAGGAGCCAAGTTTAAATGACCACCGCCTGAAATGAGAGAAGGAGGGGGGCGATGGGGGAAATTAACATTGGATGAGCAGAAGGTTGGAGATCATAACGGCGTTTTTGGCTTCTGCAACAAAGCCCGAATGCGACGAAAATATGTTCATTTACGGATAATAAAGCAGGCTTTGTTTCGGAGTGGAAAAGTCCTGAAAGACCGCATCTTTTGGCGGGGTCCTAAAAAGCACCATACAAATCTCCTTTCTTATGAATACAGATTGAGACGTGTCTTCGTACCTCCCCAATTTCATGATACCTTTTGTGACAGATGTCTTTTGTTCGGTGAGACCGTCCGACCCGTGGCTCAGTGAAGCTTTGACAACACTGATTTAAGAATATTGCTGTATTCATTATTCTATTCACTGCATTGTTTTTAAAGCACACAGAGCTTGAAGGTGACCTTGAACCCTTTCGGGGACAGCGGTTACTAAACTGGACAGCCTATCATGATAATTTGAGAGCCACAGTCCCAGACACCGGTTTATGAAATGGTACAAAAAGTCAAGTACGCAAAATGAAAACACTTGCAAGGAGCATGGAATGGACCGGCCACGTGACAGACGGCCACGTGACAGACGGCCGAGCTGAGCTACAGTCGGAGCCCCCCGATGTCACTCACAAGGCCACGGCCCTTCAAGGCACACAGCCATACACGAGTGGACTGCAAATTATGTTTTTATTTTCATACACAGTGGTACCTCTACTTACGAAATGAATTGGTTCTGGAAGACCTTTCAGAATTAGAAAATGTTGTAAGTAGAGACCAGTTTTCCATGTAAATACCCTAATCCGTTCCAAGCCCCCCCAAAATTGAGACATAAATGTTTTCTAAAGCATAAAAATGCATCAAAATATGGAACAAATACATGTTACAATTAGATTATTGCACAATAAATGAGAGTTGTGCATAATGTAAAAAAAAAAAAAATGAATAGAGGAAAGAATAAAAATGATGGTCATTTAACCTTTAACCGCATCCTTGTCATTTTTGCCCTCTTTAGTTCATGTTCTCTTTCAGAAGTGGTTTTTGCCTGGCGTTTTGGAACGAATTGATCCAAGGACGTTTGCTTTCGTCGACTTTTAACAATCCTTCGAAAATGTCCAAGGCAAACATCAGCATAGTGAGCGATCGCCCGACTGGTGAACACTTTTTACGGGTGATTCACATTTACGTTAAAACTTTTGTAACGCCTCATGGCCCGAGGCGCGATTGACGAGGAGTCTGCATAGACACATATCTCTCGATCTACACATATCGACACATACGGTAGAGGTCCCTCTTAGCCAATGGAATGCCAGGATAATGCTCAGTAATAGCCAATGGCAGAGCAGCTATGAGTATGTTGCGTTCAGGAAACTCGGACCTGTGACTAGCTGCCCATACTGTATTTTTACCTTTCGTATCTTGAAATTTATTTCGTAACAAGAGGCAATATTTTCCTGTTGATGCTTTTCGTAACTTGAACATTTTGGATGAAGAGACGTTCGTAAGTAGAGGTACCACTGGAATATAAAGTCTCTTCGAACGTCTCTGTTCTTGACCAAATCGGTTTTCGACCAAAAACGTTGAGGTTTGTATGCTTCGGATTATGACCGAAAATCGGTTCTCGACCAAACTTGACTCCTCTCGCCTTCCTTATACAGTAAGTGACGCTTCCTCGGGGAGACGAGGGAGTGATGCTTCGTCGTGTAGCGTTCCATTGTAAGCAGACGTGTTCAATGAATTTTTTTTTTTTTAAAGAGCATGGTTTCAGTTTTCGAACAAATCGGTTTTCGAACAGCCTTCTGGAACGGATTATGGTCGAAAACCGAGGTATGACTGTAATCCTAAATTTACCAAAACTCCCAAGATTTTGTTAAACGACTCTCCATTCAGACGATTATTTAGTGTGCAAATTTTAAAAGTCTATTGCACCAAACATATACACTGTTGGTGCACTGTAAAAAGGCTGTTTTTTAAAAGACCTGAAATGATGTGATTATATTCTATAAGGCAACGTCTTTGAAATTTCTGTGCAGTGAAAGAGAGAATGAGATTTTAGCGTGAAAGGAGGGCTTTTGTTCCCAGTGGTCGCATACAATTGTCGGGCTTTAGTAGATGTGAACGGACTGTTGGCGGCCTCCCGCCGATCGGGGAAAGGACAATTACCCGTTCTTGTCAGCGGTGCCTCGTGCATAATACATACCTGACATTCTGCTAGCGTTACTTGCCACGTGTAACCAGTCACACTCCAAATGGTGTGTATGTTCAAATTGATGGCCGCGATTATGATACTTTAAAAACCCCCATAAATGCGACATTTAAATATTAAGCCACATGTAATTAAGCAGAGAGACATATTCGTCCCCGTTGTTAGGGGGCAATTACAGCAATTTCCATCAAGGGATTTCTCTGAGCTTGACTTTGGTAAGGAGCAACATTGACTCACTTTACAGTTAAATTGAAGTCATTTTTCTTCATTCGCGTGAATAAGGAAAGCTCGACCTGGTGGAGTTGAGTCCTGCGTTGTGTGACTTACAGGTTTTAATGTCCACCCATCCACTTTCTAGACCACGGGTGTCAAACTCACTCACTTCATTCTACGTGGCCCGCAAAAACAAATCAAACATGTCAACTTCCAGGATGCTAGCTAAAATCAGTGCCAAAATTTAAAAAAATTAATCCATCCATTTTCTGATGCGCTTTATCCTTACAAGGGTCGTGGGGTGTGCTGGAGCCTATCCCAGCTGTCGTGGGGCAGTAGGCGGGGGACATCCTGAACCGGTGGCCAGCCAAACACAGGGCACACACCCTGTCCCGTGATTTAAAAAAAAAAGTTTTTTTTTCACTTCACAAACACTTGGCAAGTTTATGACAGTGGCGTTTGGGTCATCTCGAGTACACCACTCATGATGATGACATCAGGATTTGTCGCCATTATGTGTAGGGGGGTCTCTTACATTAAAAAAAAATCCGAAATAATAATAAGATCTTTAAAATGATGTGTATATTCCGTAAGACAGAACAAAAACAACTCAAGAACTTCAAACTGATGTTGTCCATCAAAGTGACAAAGCGTCTCTGCATTTTAGTTCACATTACAGCCGCTTTACATCATGACACACTAATGCGTCTCTGTCAGCTTGCTCGATGGCGTCACCCCCCACAGCCCCCCTCCAGTTGACAAGCTCAAATTAAGACATAATTGTCCCCCGCTCATAGCAACCCACTCACTTTTTCCCCAAAATGGGCGTCGGCGTCAAAACGCAATATGGCCGTCAGTGAATGACAGGGGGCCCTCTTCTGGCCGATGGTGCGACCCGTCGAAGAGATCAACGCCCGCGCCCAGCAGCGGCTCCTCCCTCGGAATGTTATTACGGAGGAAAAAGCAAGGTCAGATTGCAAGGGATGATGATTCATGGGAAGCTATTCTCAATTTGGGGGTATATATATTTTTTTTTTTTGGGGGCGGGACATATTGACCTCGGCGTTTCTGACAACAGCATCCATCACGCGCGAAGGCGCTCCAACAGGCAACTGTGCGGCCAAGTGAATCCGATTAAGGGATATTAGTACGAGATGGATGTCAACGCCGCGGAGGGATGGAGCTCAACATTCTTCATGCATTCCACTGTCTACACATGCCGGTTTTGATATATTTGATCAACGGGCTTTTTTTGACAGCATCTCTGTTTAATGAATTGAATTTGCAGGTTGTCGAGGAGGCTCAGGGAAAAGTTCGCAGACCTTTTTTTTTTTTAACGTGTAATTTTTGACTAGCTATACAGTGAAACTCCTCTACAACGAAATCTACATGGGTGAAAATACCCCCTAGTGTGAAAAAATCTTGATGCATTAACACCATGCCCACTTTTCTGTTTCAAATTTGCTACAGTGAAAAACCCCCTGTTGTGAAAAAGTTCTTGCTGCAAACATGAATTCGTTGTAGAGGAGTTTCACTGTATTTATATACATACATCGTACAGAGAAGTGAATGTGGAAAGCAGCGAGGATAGTCAGCAGGATTGGAGTTATTTAATTTTTTTTTTTATTGATACAGCGAAACTCCTCTACAACGAAATCTACATAGGTGAAAATACCCCCTAGTGTGAAAAAATCTTCATGCATTAACTCCATGCCCACTTTCCTGTTTCAAATTTGCGACAGTGAAAAAACCCTGTTGTGAAAAATTTCTTGCTGCAAACATGATTTCGTTGTAGAGGAGTTTCGCTGTATGTATCAAGAAATCATATTGTTGGTGTCTATTTGCATTATCGCCAGTGACGACTGTACAGCCCGCACATGTGAAAGTAAATAAAAAGCAATCAGAATAGCAAAGCGTTTGTATTTTTGACATGAAAAAAAAAATAAAAAAAACGAAAAAAACAGCTATGTACAAGCCATTGAGGACACTTGAAAGTATGACATGACTGTGCTCTGCGCGCCCGTTCGGCCTTGTTGTCAAGCTGGTGCGCAGCTTTGGCAATATTTTGGCAAAGATACCGTGCTTTCTTTTCGCAATGCTCACAAATAAAATTGATTTTTATGAGTCTTTCTGCATAACCCAAGTACCACATGAAAAGCACATAGAGTACTAATAATAACAGAAGCAGAAACATGTGAGACATTCTGAAACATTCCGGGTGAGGGGGGGAGAAAAGAAACAAAACCAAACAAAAAAAAGCTATTAAACCAGCATGGAATATGAGATTAATATTGAAGTTTGTGTGTGTGTGTGTGTGTGTGTGTGTGTGTGTTAATTGTACGGACTTGTTGTTCTCTGTTGGGAGCATCCAGCCAACGAAACCTGTTTTCTAAGCAGAGTTGAGTGTGTGTGTGTGTGTGTGTTTTAGCCACAGAACAGAGGAGCATTGTGCACACCGCAAGCGTGCCATCCACATGCTCCGGCGACTCACGTTAGTCGAGGGCGGCCCACAGCCCCAAAGCGCCGTGACCTTTGAACCTCGCACCAATCGAGTGTGTGAATGTGTGCGTTGGGCCGGTCCAGGTTCAACACACACGAGAAAAACTTTCGGCACGCACATGAATATGACTGACAATGAATTTGTGCAATTGTATGATTTTCATTTCTATGTACGGGATTTTGTTTTTAATGACATTTTAATGACGTTACATTTATCAACTAATCTGGCAGGATTTGAAATATACCACGATACAAAATATGCGGTTTCGATCATAATGACATAAAAACAATTCTTGAAATACAAATTCATTTCTTCATTATATCTTTTAACCATAATTCATAATAGTTTTGTACTGCACGATAATTCAATTCAAATTTTTTTTTAATTACCCCTTTAAAAATATTTCATAATTTATTATTTTTTTTTTTTTTTACCGAAACATTAAAAAAAAAGAATAAGTTCATTATTGCGCTCAAATGTCCTTTATCTTTAAAATTAATAATGCATACATTTAACTCAATATTTTCTTAAAATATACCTTGAGCGTATCTTTTTTTTTTCTTGACTGCTTGTATCAACGGTTCCTCAACAGATTTCATTGTATCGTTAAAAAATCCGATTTGCCGCATCCATCCTATTTTCACCTCAAAAAACAACAACAACAAAAATCCTATTTTCCCTTTCCCTTTTTTTTTTAAAATCAGCCTCAGCATGATGGTGTTTTTCCACAAAGGAGTTTTACGGCGCGCCAGCATGGCATCTTGTCCGCCCGAGAGGTGAGTACCAGGTGTGGGGGGGGATTGTTCTCGTGCTGTTAACGCCGCATTGTTCCATTTTACACCCCCACACACACACACACACTCACAAAAAAAAACAAAACCCATCCATACATAAACTACAGTCAACTGTATGACATTGCAACAGCTGCAGGTTCTACGGCTTCGCATTTGTTTCGTATTATTTAATACAACGAGAGGACAAAGCACAGATTTCACTTGCTGTCAGCAGGAGCGGGGGGTTGGGGGGGGGGGGCTTCAGTCCCTCTGCTTCTCAAACGTGGACTTGGAGCACCCTCTACATTCTGGAAGCCATAATGCATGCACCCGCCTCTTCACCGGTGTGGAATTTACAAGGAGCCCGGGAGGGAGGCCCCCATCTAGTGCCATGGAGCGCCATCGGCAGTCAGCCGTGTTACGCAGGCCACAGTTATGACACCCTCAAAGGGTAAGGAACCTGGCGGATGAGCCTGGAGAGGTACAAAGTGGGCCTCAGGATAACCTGACCCCAACCCTTACCCAGAACCATGACCACCGGCCCTCAGCAGGAGGGGCACACGAGGCCTGCTTTGAAAAAAAAAACAACACTCTTGAGATCTGTAGAATTTGAGGATGGATCATAATCTGCAGATGGCGATGATACAACCTCGCAGAAAAAAAGGGTATCGGTAAGAAGGAGGAAAATCTCTTTCATTTTGGACTGTAAATTGGAGAAAAAGATGGTGATGAGTCGCGCTATATTATTATATTCATCTTGTCTTCTTAGTACAGTCAATCCTCGGTTTTCGAACGTCTTGGTTCTCGACCAATTTGGTTTACGACCAAAAATGTCGAGTTTTTTATGCCTGGGATGACAAACAAATTTCGGTTCTCGAACAAACTTTCTTGACTTGGAACAGATTAAAAATGTTACATTGATTCCTATGGGAAACATGGTTTCGGTTTTCGAACTATTTCGGTTTTCGAACAGCCTTCTGGAACGGATTATGAACGAAAACCGAGGTTTGACTGTAGTTGATATAGGTTTAAGATTTCTTTTTTTTATCAGACAATAGTGTTTGGGATTTTTTAGGTGAGGAAAAAAAACTCTTCTTGAGCTGACAGTTGCGGCTGTCACTTCGGCCCTCATCTGAACTGTCACTGCTTTTTTGTGATGTGTCTAAAAAAAAAAACAGCTGACTGGGTCAGGAAACCTTCAAAATAAGGCTCCGCTGACCCGGTCAAGGTTGCGAACGATGTTCGGCGCACGGCAAGGGGTCGGAGCATAGCGCTTAACTAATCCAAAATAGTTATCGCAAACACAACACTAAGCTACAGTACGTGAAACAAGGGAAAATGCTGCCCATCAGTTCACGGGGTAAATCCACTCGCGCTCTTATTGGTCGATGTCGCACCGGGAACCAATCACACGCCTCGTTTGAGTGGGCGTGTACAATAGAGTACAGGCACGCACAAAGCCTTCGGCGTCACATCAGCCCTTTGTCCGGCAACGCGTCTTTCCGCAATATGGCTGCCGATATGCCTGTACAGTCAAACCTCGGTTTTCGTCCATAATCCGTTCCAGAAGGCTGTTCGAAAACCGAAATAGTTCAAAAACCGAAACCACGTTCTTTTTTAAAATAAAAAGGTTTACTGAACACGTCTGCTCACAGCGTCACTTCCTCGTCTACCCGAGGAAGCGTCACTTCCTCGTGTTAGAAAGGCGAGAGGAGTCAAATGGTGCATTCAAGTGCGCTCAGTTTGTTCGAGAACCGACATTTGTTCGTCATCCGAGGCATAAAAAACTCTAAATATTTGGTCCAAAACCGAATTGGTCGAGAACCGAGACGTCCGAAAACCGAGGTTTGACTCTATTTTATTTTTTTGATTAATTTAAAAAATATATATATAAAAAAAATATATATATATAATAAAAAAAAACGTGAAACACTGAAGCCGCTAAACTTGAAACCCGATGTGGCAAGGGATCCCTGTACTCTTTCTCCTTCCCAAAAAAATAACATTTTACTGAGCACATTGTGATCACTGTTTTTGTGTATCGCCATGTGTTACTATCGCATTACAACCCTGGTGGTCATGGCACACAATAACACAGTGCTGAATAAATGATCGTGATGCACAGTTCCAAGTGTGACATCCAGAATAAGTTGATAATCGTTGTTTAGAACACTGTGGCTCCTTGGCTAATAAAGAATTAGAACGCGGAGAAACTGGTCTTTGTTTTGTCTATAAACCACTCAAGGAAATATGAAGAAATCTTTGGAATTCGTCTTGGTAGTTTGTCAAAAGTAATTCAAGGTATAGCTACGAATCATTTTTAAAGCGAAACTACAAGGCCACAATTTGTGCGCTTCTACTCGTCCAAACACGATATTATGATGAATATTGTAAATTAAGCATGTTAATGAATTTTCATTTGTCGCAGGGCGCTAACATGCTATCCTACACCCCCCTTTACCGTCGACTGAAATTGACGTCAAAGTGCCTTCGGGCTCGCATTGCGAATGGCACGAAAACAATTTGTAGTGCTTTTCCACTTCGAAATGGATCGAGAAGGCAACACATCAGTCACGGCGTAAATAAAAGAGACGCTCATTCCCTGTTTTTAGCATTTCGGATCCCACTTGCTAAATAAAGCATCTCATCTCACAAAGCACACATCGCTGAAGTTTTCCATCACCGTAAATGTAACGTGACCCTGGCGTTTACAAAATAAAGTCAGCGTGAGTGCCAGTCAGAGAGTGAATTTTGATTTTGATGTTTGCCTCCAAAACAGCTGTGGTGCCTTTTTTTTTTTTTTGGTCTTGTTTTGGACGGCCTGTTGGCACGACTCTATTCAGGGCTTTCACACCAGTCTCACTCACTTCTCACTCCACGGGCTATGCCTCGCAGGTCATAAATTAAGCCGGGAAAAGGATTGAGGGAAGGGTGCGAGGGGGGGGGGGGGCGTTTGGATTAAGGAAAAAGAGCACATTTTCAATGTTGGTTGATGTTTCAAACACAGGAGAGAGAAGCAGCACACTATTGAAAAGAATACAAGAATAAAGCAACATATTCAGATCTTGCGTTTTGGGTTGTTCACTATGACGGGGGTGGACAAGCTTTTTGCCCTAAAGGGCCACAATTGATTGATTTATTGATACAATTGATTTGGAGATGCTGTTAATAAAATGTGCGTAAAATTGTTTGAACCCTTTGAGGGACAGCGGTCACTGCATGTGTGTTCCAGGTTATCATTATTAGCGCATTAAAGGATTAATAATAACCAACCAAAATGATCAATCAGTTCATTAAAAAAATTTAAGAAAAAAACCATTTCAATTTATTATTTTTTTTTTTTACAAATGCAGAATATTATTACTTAGAATTAATCATTCATTCAAAGTTAATCAATTGACAAATATATAATGATCGGGCAGAAGACAATCACTAAATTAATACAAATGAGGAAATACATTTTATCAAACCAATTTTGGTAAAAGTGTGCAAAGAACTGCCCATGCTAAGAAATTAGATTAGTAAATATCCTGTCAAATTTGTTGCATTAGTTTAGGAATTTTGAACAAAAAAAATGTTCAATTCGAATGTAGTTGTTTTTAAGATGTATTTCATGAAATAAAGCGCTGCCTTGAGATACGACTTTTGTGCATTCTGTGATCACGTATGTGAGAAATCATTTTTCCCCATTGAAACGAATGGAAATGCCATTAATGTGTTCCAAATTGACCCCCTCACCCCACCCCCAAAAAAATAACAGACAAAATATGTGAGGATTTTCGTCATGTATAAAGAGAAAACAGCACTCAATAAGAGTGACCTTTGCATTAAAAAAAAATACAAGATAAAATATAGTTAGAAAAGACTTCTTAATTGGAGGTGGTCTGAGCTCCTCAACACAGTCATAGCAGTCGTGCTTCACAGAGAATAAAGGAATGACAAGAAGGCCTGTTATATTACATGTCTTTGTATGTTGCTGCCCCATTGGTGTTCAAATATCCATTTCTGAAGGGATATGGCTTTAGCATGAATCCAGCAGTTTTAAATGTGCAACGTTAAACGCTCCTTGTTTTATGTTTAGTTTCACACCAAAGTGGGTTTTCAAAATAATGGCTGAACTGGATATCAAAAGGAAAGAAAAATCTGTAATTTTCAGACAGATTTCCTATCAAAATTAAAATAACAAAACCTTTCAGGCAGAAACATGAAGAAGACATAATTGGCTTTCGTGGCCACGAAAAATGATGTGGTGGGTCGGACCTGGCACCAAGGCCTGAGTCTTGCAGCGTGGTGGTTGTGCTGTGTGTGTGTGTGTGTGTGTGTGCGTGTGTGTGTGTGTTCGTGTGTGTGTGTGATAATATGGTTATAGTGACAAGCACTGCCCCCTCAAAACGCAAATGACAACGATGTGACTTCCAATGAAAAGATTCATGATGGAACGCTTTTGGGTGCCGTCGCGCTTATTCACATTTGTAACACGCCGTGATGGAGGCACATTGTCTTCAATAAGGCCGCCATACTCGGCCCAGACATGCCACAATGACCTTGTGGTCCGGGTGAGGGAGGAGGGAGGACTGCAGAAGGGACTAGCATGGTGGATGTAAGAAGATCAAAAATAACATTTAAAAAAAAAAGGAAAAAATGAATAAATAATTTTTTTTAAAAAGAAGTAAAGACAGAAATAGGAGGAAAACAGTCTCCCAGAAAACAAGTGTAACGGCCTTGCGTGAGAGCGCGTACGGAACCATATGGACGCCCTCCACCTCTCCTCATTTCATACGCGTTTCTTTTGACATCAATAACGCCAAGACGTCCAGTGGCGCTTGGACCCCGTCCAAAACAATTATAAAGTTGCCGTGGAAACTGAGGTTCCCGTTGCCAGAGCGAGGCATACTGTCCGCGCTCAGATAACCCCCGTCGCAAAGTCACGGCGCACAAAAGCACTTGACGGGGGTTGGCGAGGTGGGGAGGGGGGAGGGTGGAGTGAAAAGCAGGAGGTGAGGAGACAAAAGCTCCGACATCCATGGATGATGCAATGACAACACATGAGAGTGCGGACTGCACAATTCACTCGAAGAAAAACAAATGATACAGAAATTCCAAAACGATTTTTCCCCATAGGAAATAATGGAAATACTGTTCACTGGCATTTAAAAAGGGGTGTGTATACTTTTTATATCCGCTGTATCTAACACACTGACACCACAGTATGCACGGTACTGTCCATACATTTTATACGGCCACGTATCAGGTACTGAGGCATCACTTACATATAGTGTCAAAGTCAAGGCCCGGGTGCCAGATCTGGCCCGTCACACCATTTTATGTGGCCCGCGAAAGCAAATCAAGCATGTCAAGTTGCATGATGCTTGCTAAAGTTTGAACCAAAATTTCAAACTGTCATATGTAATCCACAATAACAGTCATTATTCTTGATGTCTGATTGTTATTGATCAATTTGTTGCGCGCTGTGTATGTAATATGTGGAGGGGATTAAACATTCCCAAAATTCATAACGGCCCTGCAAGGGAAACTGTAACTACAATGTGGCCTGTGACAAAAATGAGTTTGACACCCCTGATATACACGGTCATCAAAAAAAAAAAAAAAAAAAAAAGACTTGCTCTCAAAAATCCTTAAAAAAAAAAATTTTTTTTAAAGGTTTTCTATACATGGACCTTTTCTCAAGAAACACCTTGCGATACATTGTAATTTAAAAAATAACAACAATAACCTCCTCCCCAAAAAAGCCATGGTTGTTTTTTTTCGCCCAAAAACGGTTTACTATACATGGTCGTTTTTTTCGGCTAAAAATGCCTTTACTGTACATTGTCATTTTTTGGGGCTAAAACCGCCTTACTATACATGGTCGGTTTTTTTTGTGCCAAAAACAGCTTACTATACACGGTGGGGTTTTTTCGGCGAAAAACGCCTTACTATACATGGTCGTTGTTTTTTTTTTTTGCCAAAAAACAGCTTACTATACATGGTGGGGTTTTTTCGGCTAAAACGCCTTTCTATACATGGTCGTTTTTTGGTGCTAAAACCGCCTTACTATACATGGTCGTTTTTTTTTGCCAAAAAACAGCTTACTATACATGGTGGGGTTTTTTCAGCTAAAAACGCCTTACTATACATGGTCGTTTTTGGGGGCTAAAACCACCTTACTATAAATCGTCGTTTTTTGGGGGGGTTAAAAACGCCTTACTATACATGGTCGGGTTTTTTTTGCCAAAAAACAGCTTACTATACATGGTGGGGTTTTTTCGGGTAAAAACGCCTTACTATACATGGTCGTTTTTTTTCGGCTAAAAACGCCTTACTGTAGATGGTTGTTTTTTGGGGCTAAAAACGCCTTTACTATACATGGTCGTTTTTTTCCGCGCTAAACGCCTTACTATACATGGTCGTTTTTTGGGGGCTAAAAATGTGGTGTGAATTGTGTTTATTCGTTTATTGTTTCATATACAGTTCCGATTTTGGATCCTACTACATTGCGCTTTGTGTTGCAGCCAGGCTATCAAACAAAGAGCAACACTACACACACACACACACACAAAAAAAAAAAGGTCTGTGCACCATCAAGGGAGCATTTCATCACCTGGAATGGCCGCGAAGAGCACTGACACTGATGTTCTTCATCAGTGAGATCAAAACAAAGCAGTACAACGCCGGCCTTCTGCGCTCCCATCTGAATAAACACAGCAGACAGTCAGGGGGTCTTTGAAAGCCGCTCAGATTGTCTTTCTGGCTCTAAGAGCCCAGTTACACCCACCGGGGGTTTCGCTCTCTCTCTCTCCGTTGGTGTATGTGTGTATGTGCCCGCCACATTCCTACCTGTTTTACCATCCGTCTGTGTGTCTGTTTGTGTTTGCGCCGTGCTCTTTAGCCGCACGTTGTAATCTTTCGTGCACTCCTAACGAGCTTGTCGCCTCGGCCGCATAATGAGGACCCCCCCCAGCCCCCATGATGGATGTCAAAAAAGCCCTCCATTTACGCCACTTTCCTCTTGTTGTTCATTAGGTTAGCGTAAGGTTACAAATACATTACGCCCGGTCCCAGTGTTTGGTTTTATTTCACCCTCTTTTTTTTTTTTTTTTTATTTGTTCGCTGCACTGTCAAAATTAGGGGTACAGTCAGAGTCCATTTCTATGACACTAATGCCCCCCACAGGGCTAATTGTTCAATCGATATCACGATGTATAATTTCACAACTATGTACGGTCGCACACACTTCCCAGTTTGTTGACAAGCATGCTGTTTTTATGGTTTAATTCAGGGGTCGGCAACCCAAAATGTTGAAAGAGCCATATTGGACAAAAAAAAAAAATGTCTGGAGCCGCAAAAAAATAAAAGCCTTCTATAAAATTTACAATGAAGGAAACACATGCTGTATGTATGTAGGAGACCTGACTGTCTCAGAATTGTTTGTTATTCATTCCTTTGGTGTGTGTTCACAAACGCCCACATATAATTTATTTTGTAATTTCCACGTTTGATTTTTTGGTTTTGGTGCATTATTTTCGCTTTTCTTATTGTCAGTGAATTGATCCTTAATTTCTGTTTTTCGGAGGCTGTCTTTGAACGCCTCTCGAGTCGAACGAACGAGAAGAGAGAAGGCACGGAGTCGGACGCAGACATGTCTGTGTTTGTCGAGACTGTTAAAAGCATAAATAAAGTGGACGTTTTAAAAAACCAACACCACCGCTCTCCTTTTTCGGAGCTGCAACATGTATCTATATCTATTTGAGCAATATTAGCCTACTATCAAAATCTTTTTCCATTTTCAAACATTTTTTATAAAGCTCCAGCGAGATGGCGCTTAAAAAACGCATGCGGCTCTGGAGCCGCGCGTTGCCGACCCCCGGGTCAACTAAGCCTGAACTGTCGTTGTTGTTTTGTGTTTTTCGTCAAATAAGCTGTACATGGAGGAAGCTGAAGAGTAAAAACTCCAAGAGAACGCCCCTGTGATGCTGTTTCCCCACACATGCATTTGTAAGATTTCAAATGCAAAATGTTGCCAGGCTTGGATGTTTTTCTTTCTTAGATAAGGCTTCTGTCTTGCCACCCTACCGCATTGCCCAGACATATGAAGACAACGGGTGATTGTTGTCACATGTCCTTAACAGGCACTACTTGCCTGAAATTACTGCAGATCCTTCAATGTTGGTTCCCTCGAGCACTTTTCATCTCATCTTCTTATCAGTTTTGGAGGAATATCCGGAATATCCACTTCTCGGTCATGTCACTGTGGTGCCATATTTTTTCACTTTCTTCCATGATTTTTTTTGGTATGCTTCTTCTGACTGATACCTCGAAACGATGAGATCTCTCTGATGCTGCGGGAACTACTTGCCGACTGTGGCTTGTTCTTCGAGATGGAAGAACAAAAAAAGAATGCGGGTTAAATTCCAATTACAACATCTGAACTTTATTTGGGGTTGATAAGCGGCACGTTATATTTGCTGACTTTCATTTAACATGAGTCGGAATGTCCATCAGTCCATTTTCTGACCGGCTTATCCTCACAAGGAACAATTTAGAGTGTTCCGTTAACCTGCCAAGCATGTCTTTAGAATGTGGGAGGAAAACGGAGTACCTAGAGAAAACCCACACAGGCACGGGTGATGACATAAAAAAAATCCACACAGGAAGGCCGTAGCCAGAATCGAACCCTGCACCTCTGCACTGCAAGGCCGACGCGCTAAACAGTCGCGTCGCCGAGTAGGAATCTGATTGGTTTAATTCTGAACACAGACACATTCCCAGTAATTGTACAGGTCACACTAACACTTCCCTGCACCCTGTAACCTGATAACATGATAAGTTGCCCACTGTAGTGACCGCTGTCCCTGAAAGGTTTAAAAGTGGAATTTTCCCCCCCCCCCCCCAAAATGTATTCATCTGGATCAAAAAGCTGGTATTTGTACAGGAGGTTGTAGACTTTTTTTTTTCACGGTACCTATATCAAGTTAGGGACTGTTAAAGGATGAATGGACTTAATATGAACAGTTTTTTTAATTTTTATGTGTTTATTTATTTCATTGAGAGAGTGCACATTAATCACTGCAAGAATAAACAGTGTAAATGCGCCGGACTTAGCATAAATGCTAAGCTAATATGAACAGTTTAATGCGATTGTGTAAATCCCCTCTTAATTTATTCACACTCCCACATTTTTTTTGTTATATATATATATATATATATAAAACCCCATAGCTAAAGTATAAAAAGTCACGTACTAATTCCACATGCACATTTATTTGTCTTGTTATGACAACACACCACTGATGGTGCATGCATTGCTTTCTGGGTTACTGTGGGTCACTTGGGCAATTTGTGTTACGCGAATCAATTAAAAGACGATGTTAGCCGCCGGAAAGCAGCTGAAGTGTCAGCAGATTTGCGCCAGAGTCAAACATTTGTTCTCATTAGCGTTTCTTGGGAAGAAATCAGCACCGCTTGAGGGAATCCGGTGATTTTTTACTCGCAAATAGGGAAAGTCGACCCGCTGGCGTTACGCAATTTGTAACACAGAAGCACGGTGCACAACAGTGTGTGTGTGTGTATTGTGTGCTTGATATGTGGGAATATTGTTGTTTGGAAAATGGAAAAAAAAAAGGCAATTTGTGCATTAGACTTAGTGGTGACCATGGGGTTGGGCATTAGTAGCTCAATACTGCCCTCTAGTGGGGGTTTGACAATTACATTAATATTCCTCTGGATACAGATTGCTGGAATAATTATATAGTTTAGATTATAATATTTGAAATGTGTTCAAATAAAACGGTAGAATAGAGGCTAGAAGTAATTTTAATGCGGTTTCTTTTTTAAAACTGCAGAATATGCTTGTGTCTAATTTCACGTTATCAAATGAATGTTGAATCAAATCAAAATGAATCAAATACAATTCAAATATTAAAATGCATGTTGTATATATATATATAATGAAATGTCATTAAATTCAATGGGGGAAAATACAATTTTACAAGAAATAACATCACAACAACAATGTGTAAATTAGATCAATAAAACAAAATACACATTAAAAATAAATGACAATACAATGTATAATAAAATATAGGATAAAAAAATTTGTTATTTTGGAAAATTGCAAAAGATGCAATTTTTTTGTGTGAATTTAGATCCTAATGAAAATAAAACACTAATATGAAAAATATTATGTTACCTTGGTAATAAAAAATAAATAAAACAATAACTAGGATTCGGGGGGAATATTGAAAAAAAGCCGTAAAATATTTGTGTGAACTGACTCAAATGAAAAAGACTAATATTACTAATAGTAAATAAGCAACTACTTGACGAGAGCATGTCAAAATATATAACAATAATGTTACAACTAATTATGATAATAATGAATAAAATTAGCCCAAAGGTCGAAATAAAAGATGAAAGCTGCTTCAAATTAATAATCATAACAGATAATATAATTTAGATACACTAAATTCTAACAAAACAATTAAATAGACTTGCATGGATTTCTTTGCCAAGAAAATATTCAGAATACTACAATATAAATACTGGCACTAAATAATGCATACAATAATTTAATAGCTACTATAGTTTTAAAACTAATGTCTCTCGGGCTTTTTTTTTTTTTTTTTTGCTCCATGATTGCGTAATCTACAGTCGGAATCGACCAGGCAGCAGTCTATTCATTTGACGCCTCGTCATTGGCTGCCGAGCACAGGAAGTGTTATGACGTCGACCAATGGGATGAGACGTTTATTCTTAGGGTTTAGTTCCGGAGTGGCCCGTTATTGATGCAAGTCGTGGCCCGAAAATCGGTGAGTTGTCGCATTTTCGGCGGCTGTACAGCTGCGTGCATGTGACGTCATCTGACACGTACGTCCACGGATGCTCGCGGCGCGTGACAATGACAAGCGGGGTGCGCGCTTACGCTCCAAACGTGACGTTGGACGTCGCCACACGTTTGACCCACTTATCCACCCAGAATGGCCCCGAAATTCAAACGGGTTAACGTCGTTGTGTACCCAAATAATTATTTTATCTAACGATTATTTATCATTCAACGATGTCTCTGACATCACTTACTATTGATCCACTGATGGCGGTGATTAAAGACCACCTGCCTCGGATCTGTCTCCGTTTGTTTATGACTGTCAGCCCTAAACTGAACGCAAGATGGCGCCAGATCTCAGTGTCGACTGTTATTCCTCAACAGGTTGAGAGGACATGAACATGTACCAGGTTCCCAGCCCGGGAATACCAGGCTGTCCACCTGGACTGGAATACCTGACTCAGGTAAACGTTACATATTCTTATTTATTCTATTATTTTATGCATTATTTTTATGAGCAGAAATACAGAGGTGGCACTCGCACTCTACAGCAGATATTTGTGTGGCAAAAAAAAGCAACAATTAGGTAAAAGTACACATTGAAGCAGGAGTTCAGAACATTCAAAGAAAAGTACAAATAAATAATTAATGAGTTCATGTATAGTTGAGGGCGGCCCGGTAGCCCAGTGGTTAGCACGTCGGTTTCACAGTGCAGAGGTACCGGGTTCGATCCCAGCTCCGGCCTCCCTGTGTGGAGTTTGCATGTTCTCCCCGGGCTTGCGTGGGTTTTCTCCGGGTGCTCCGGTTTCCTCCCACATTCCAAAAACATGCATGGCAGGCTCGTTGGGCACTCTAAATTGTCCCTAGGTGTGAGTGTGAGCGTGGATGGTTGTTCGTCTCTGTGTGCCCTGCGATTGGCTGGCAACCAATTCAGGGTGTCCCCCGCCTACTGCCCGAAGACTGCTGGGATAGGCTCCAGCACCCCCCGCGACCCTAGTGAGGATGAAGCGGTTCGGAAAATGAATGAATGAATGAATGTATAGTTGATCATGAAATGTAGTCAAACAGTCACCCCTAATATTTTCAGTGTCTGCTTTTTAGGTGGACCAGCTACTTATCAAACAGAAGGTTGAGCTTGTTGAAGGTAAGTAGCAAGCACGGTTTCCTCGTATTTTTTCCATTTGCGAAAACTACGGTAAAAATACATGTGCAGTTAAGGTGTTATCCCGTTAATACAGTAGCACGTCAATTGTCGACCCTCGCAGCTCTTGTCGGATTCGAGAGTAACAACAAATATGAGGTGCGGAACTCCATGGGTCAGAACGTGTTTTACGCCGTTGAGGAGAACGACTGCCTGAGTCGCCAGTGCTGCGGTCCCATGCGCCCCTTCTCCATCCACATTCTGGATAACTTCGGACAGGAGATCATCACTGTCACCCGCCCGCTCAAGTGCATGTCCTGCTTCTTCCCGTGCTGTCTACAGGAGGTAAGACCATGCTCACATTTCTTACACATATATAAATACATATACAGTCAAACCTCGGTTTTCGAACGTCTCGGTTCTCGTCCAATTCGGTTTTCGACCAAAAATGTCAAGTTTTTTATGCCTCGGATGACGAACAAACTGAGCGCACATGAATGCACCATTTGACTCCTCTCGCCCTCCTTACACGAGGAAGTGACGCATCCTCGGGTAGTCGAGAACGTGATGACGTCGCGTTGGGTCTCGGCCATTACAATGCAACTTCCTCATAGCACAGCCCCAACAAATCATTGTTCAGAAGAAAACAAAATATACGTGTGATTGTACAGTAAGTAACATACATACATTGTAAATAGCACAGCCACCTTATGCTTCATATATGCAGTTGCATATACGCTTATATCTATATTGTATTGTATATTTATATTGCATTCTACACCGTGTACAGTTCTTTTTCTGAAACATTTATTTTGTGCATGCAACACTTAGTTTTTTCTTTTCTACCTCCCCCCCACCCCCACCCACCCAATTTTGCTGCTGTAGACTGCACATTTCCCCAGTGTGGGACAAATAAAAGTTATCTTATCTAATTCAGTCAAAGAAAAAAAAAAAAGAAGTCACTGTAATTGACGAGATGTCTTTAAACACACCACACGCAGCGTGAACGGCTGCGCAACAAACAAAAATGGCGGCCGCGACAAACCGAGGGCTCACATTAGTAACACAATCGACCCAAAAGACAAAAAAACAACACGAACAACTATGTACCGCAAAACTGAAAAGAAACAAACATTACCTGCATCACAGTATGGCGGGAGCAATGATGAAGTCGCATTGAGTGTCGGACATTACTTTGCAACAGAAAAAAAAGAAGTCACTATTATTTACGAGATGTCTTTAAACACATCACACGCAGCGTGAACGGCTGCGCAACAAACAAAAATGGCGGCCGCGAAGAACCGCGGGCTCACATTAGTAACGCAATCGACCAAAAAAAAAAACAAAAACAACACGAACAGTATGGCGGGAGCAATGATGAAGTCGCATTGGGTGTCGGACATAACTGCGCAACAGACAAACACCTGCTATTCCATTCAACATGTCAAAACTTTCACTAGACAAAACGTAACTTTAATAACAACACACAAACAATGCGGGCTTGGAAAAAATCAGGGAGTTACTTGGGCACACCACACAGTCGAAAGAGAAAACAAGGTGAAATATTCTTATAAATTAATGCAGACCATCAAGAGATGCGACTCACTAATGCAACTTCTTCGTAGGTCTGCCTGATGCTACGGCGGGAAGCAGGTGCCATACTGTGCCCTGTTGCCTCACTTCCGTCATAATTTAATAACTTTATGCATCCATCCATCCATCCATCCATCTTCTACCGCTTATCCGAGGTCGGGTCGCGGGGGCAGCAGCTTTAGCAGGGAAGCCCAGACTTCCCTCTCCCCAGCCACTTCTTCCAGCTCTTCCCGGGGGCGAGGCGTTCCCAGGCCAGCACATAGTCTCTCCAGCGTGTCCTGGGTTGTCTCCTCCCAGTGGGACATGCCCGGAACACCTCACCAGGGAGGCGTTCAGGAGGCATCCTAATCAGATGCCCGAGCCACCTCATCTGGCTCCTCTCGATGTGGAGGAGAAGCGGCTCGACTCTGAGCCCCTCCCGGATGACCGAGCTTCTCACCTTTACAACTTTATGCATAATAATAATAATACATTTTACTTATAAGCGACTTTCACAACACTCAAGGACACTTTATAATCAAGAGCAAAACAATCAAACCATAAAATTATAAATAAGAGTGATAACATTTCCACTGTAGTATCTGCTGTCCCTGAAAAGGTTAAATATAATTTTGATTGATTCTCTTCTGAACTGTGACTAAATCAAAGTAAATGTAGTCTGCAAAGTACCACTTGACTTCTGAATCAAATTTGTGTGATTTAAAAAATGTTTTTTTTTTAGTTGGAGGTGCAGGCCCCCCCGGGAAACACGGTGGGGTACGTCATGCAGCAGTGGCACCCCTTCTCCCCGAAATTCATCGTCGCCAATGAACACACGGAGCCGGTCCTGAAGATCCACGGTCCCTTTTGCGGATGGAGTTGCCTTCCAGATGTGGACTTTGAGGTTGGTCGAACCAAATACGGCAATCAAGTTGTCAGGAGTTCGTTCATGGGCATTTCGTGATGTGCTCAGTGATTCTTCGGGTGCTCAAAGCTGATTCTGCTGAACAGGGATTCAAGGTCATTTGTACAGAGTTCGAAGTAACTGAACCGTAAATATCACAAGCCTGTTTTTTCCCTCGCTGTCTGTATGAGCCCCAAAACTCAAGTCATTGGGCCAGTGGGCAGACAGCCTGGAATTGAATGGGAATCCGGCCATGGTTTCATAGGCAACGAATACAAACTTTGCGTCTTCTTTTAGATTCTGACCATGGATGAGGTCAGCAAGATTGGGAAAATCAGCAAGCAATGGACTGGCCTCCTTCGGGAAGTGTTCACAGATTCTGACAACTTTGGTATCCAGTTTCCGATGGACCTGGATGTGAGGATGAAGGCTGTCATGATCGGGGCATGTTTTCTCATTGTAAGTATTCCACTGTGACACATACACAAAAAAAACAAAAAAACATTTCCAGATATTTTGACGTTTACAACAGCGCTTGAGCTCTGAGCACAATTTCCTTCCTCAATGTTGCCAAGGTGATGACATTTTTGATCAAAGGCTCCACCTGAGTAGTTTTACCAGAACATCCTGAATATGTCTGGAAGGATCAGGGAATCTCGAGTTACAAAAAAAAAAAGATTTAGGTCCTCTTATTCATTCAGTCTGACTATTGGGGCCTCTTGAGCTCCGTGTTATATTAGACAAGAAGTCATTTTGTATACATTTTGAGGCACTATTTTTGCTAACCAAGCAGTCTGTTCTGGTGCCAGGCTGTGGCATATTTTTTAGAAATACAGTCAAACCTCGGTTTTCGTCCATAATCCGTTCCAGAAAGCTGTTGGAAAAGGGAAATTGTTCGAAAACCGAGACCACGCTCTTTTTAAAATAAAAATGTTTACTGAACACGTCTGCTCACAATGGAAAGCAACACGAGGAAGCGTCACTTCCGCGTCTACCCGAGGAAGCGTCACTTCCTCGTGTAAGGAAGGCGAGAGGAGTCAAATGGTGCATTCAAGTGCGCTCAGTGTGTTCGAAAACCGAAATTTGTTCGTCATCCGAGGCATAAAAAAATCGAAATTTTTGGTCGAAAACCTAATTGGACGAGAACCGAGACGTTCCAAAACCGAGGTTTGACTGTAGTAAGAATAACCAAAAAAAAAAAAAAAGTTTGGACTTAAGGATCCACAAAGGACCTGTGTGTGATTGCATACATCGATGCGCAGCTAGTTAGCATTCTTTTACGAGTGAAAGGTGAGCAATTGTCTGTTCTGTGTCAGAGTCAACTCAAAGGGGCTCAAAGGTTTCCTCTGAGATGACTTTTCCGTTCGCTGGCTGTCGGAAATGTTCCTGTAGTGACCACTCTTTGTAGAGTTTGGCCCGGATTTAGTGGAAGTGTGACATGAAACTAACCGCCTTCACCATAAACTTAAAACAGATTTTCAGCCCCCTCTGTGTCTTTCAAACGTCAAAACGGTTTTCACAGCTAATTTAGAGGACATGGCAGGCGATTCAACGTTGGTGCTTGCATCATTGTCAGTTTGTTCTCCCTTTTTTTTGTTGTTGTTGCAGGATTTCATGTTTTTTGAGACGACTAACTGAAGATTTAAAAAAAAAACAACTAAAAAAACGTTATGAAAAGCTGCTGGAAGGAACGAGGCCACAAAAGTCCCCACAAAAAAAAGTGAGCCGTCCCGAATGTATTCATGTGTCAGAACGGAGTTCGAAGCAAGCACGACATGAAGAAACACAGACGTGAAGATAGGTTTGTTTTAGTCTTTAGTTGCTTTAGTCGAATTTGAACTCTTTTTAGACTTATGTTAACTTTGGGAAGCCTCGGTTACTATGGAAATTATTTTGTGTAAAAATAAAACGATTCAGTGAGACTGTACAGCGTTATGTAACATGGTACTCAAATTCAAATGGTGCACTAAGTACGTGACGTGTTTGAACCAAAAAAAAAAAATCACTTATTCAGTGTGTCGTTTGATTCCACAGCATGACACGCTTCTGCGCTGCTTTATGTGTGTGATTTCAGTAAACTTTTAATTTAAAGATAACACTTTACAACTATGGAAAAGCTACCGGAACTGATAATGATTTAAAGTGTATGGCTCGTCCTCCTCCACAAGGGGTCGCTAGCGCTTCATGTAAACCACATTCCCGTTGACCGCCATACCTGCTCGATGCCACTGACGCTGCTGTGGACTGTATATTTTCGGATAGACTCAGGTTTGAAATGCATGCCACTTGAATTTAGCGTCACTTACTTGCAACTGACTATGGATTGTACACAAAAAGAAAACAAAAAAAACCCCGTGAGCCTGATTTCTTCTACGCGTTGACATTTTCTATGTTGAGTCACCATTGGTTCACTTCCTACGCGCACTGTAGCAGGAACTCTGGAAAAAAATGGTTACAAATGGTCATTACTGATACTCTGAGGTTTTTTTTTTTCTATAAATATGCAGGTTCCTGATAGTTCTGTTTGCTTTGGTTAACGTGTGTTCAGTTGAACTGTTTGATGATTAACAAAATGTTTGTATGCCTCAGCAGAGATTTTTATTTATTTATTTATTGATATTGTGGATGAATTTGGCTGTCTGTTACAACAATTTCTGGCCTGAAATAGTTGGTGGAATAATTCAGAGAAATAAATGTGACGAACTTTCCTTGAGAAGGCTGAGCTGATCGTATGCGTCTCGTGTGGTGGACTAATAGATGCTACGCCACCTTCAGGCTATTAAAACCTACTTTGTGAGTAAACTACAACCATACTGTCTTACATTTAACGTACAGTCAAACCTCGGTTTTCGTACTTAATCCGTTCCAGAAGACTGTTCAAAAACCGAATTGTTCGGAAACCGAAACCATTTTTCCCATTGAAATCAATGTAAAATGTTTTAATCCGTTTCAAGTCAAGAAAACAACTTTTTTTAAACCACTTATTTTTACAATTTCACACCATAAACTGTACAAATGTAATGGGAGATTACCAATTTTAACATTAACATAGTCACATAGCGGCCCGGTAGTCCAGTGGTTAGCACGTCGGCTTCACAGTGCAGAGGTACCGGGTTCAATTCCAGCTCCGGCCTCCCTGTGTGGAGTTTGCATGTTCTCCCCGGGCCTGCGTGGGTTTTCTCCGGGTGCTCCGGTTTCCTCCCACATTCCAAAAACATGCATGGCAGGCTGATTGGGCACTCTAAATTGTTCCTAGGTATGAGTGTGAGCGTGGATGGTTGTTCGTCTCTGTGTGCCCTGCGATTGGCTGGCAACCAATTCAGGGTGTCCCCCGCCTACTGCCCGAAGACGGCTGGGATAGGCTCCGGCACCCCCCGCGACCCTAGTGAGGATAAAGCGGTTCGGAAAATGGATGGATGGACATAGTCACATAAAAATTGAAGGAACATCTCTCTCTCTCTCTATCTGTCGTGGGGCGTGCGCCTCTCCCAGCTGTCAGCAGGCAGTAGGCGGGGCATTTCAGCATCCCGAACTCCTTCGCCAACACAGACACACGCACACCTGACTCATATTTTGCGATTAAATCTTTCTTAAATTCTATAGTTTTGCGCCCTATTTTCCTCTTTTCTTCACCAGGTTCACCACTTCCACTTGCTTTCTTTGGTGCCATGATTAGGGGCTGATACACGATGCAAAAATAACAGTCCAATATTACGTAGTTCTCACCAAACACGTCTGCTTTTTTAAAAAAAAATCTTAATCGAACAATACAAACTCGTCTGCTCACAAGCTGTTTCTGTACGATTATTGCATAATAATGAGACACCGGACACCAGAGTGTTCATTATGTGCCGCTGCATTGAAAAATGCCGGCCGTTTAACAAATGCATCCCCCCCCCCCCCCCGTGCTGCCAGGGCAAACCATTATTAAAAGAGGGGGATTTCACTCGCGCTAACAGAAGCGTCTCACCAAACACGTCTGCTTTTTTTTATTGAACAATACAAAAACGTCTGCTCACAATGGTCGCTTCCTGTGTAGCGACGCGACACGAGGGAGCGCGGCGACAGGAGGGAGCGTCACTTCACTCCTTTCGGCTTTGCTACCTCCTCTCGGCTTCGCTACCTCGCGAAGCTACACGAGGTAGCGAAGCCAAGAGGAGTAAAGTGACGCATTCAAGTGCGCTCAGTTAGTTCGAGAACCGAAATTTGTTCGTCATCCGAGGCGTAAAAAACTCAAAATTTTAGTTCGAAAACCGAATTGTACGAGAACCGAGACGTCCGAAAACCGAGGTTTGACTGTACTAATAAGTTGTGTACAAATACAGAGAGCCTAAACGTCATGGAACTAGCCAATGAATGTGAATAAACTTCAATAGAGGAAATATCAATTTTAAATTTTTGTTTTTTGTTGTTGTTGTTGTTGTTGTTGATTTTGTTCAATTTAAATTCAAATAAAAAAAATAAAGTAAAATTGTAAAAAATGTCTTGAATTGGGTCTTGTAAATGACTATGAAAACCCCCCACAATTGTTCAAATAATCATCTTGTTGTGCTGCCTTGCCCCCTGCATGTCAAACAAACGCAAGCACGACCACACTTTCTTTTCCAATAAACTAAACCTGCAACACCTGAAGGACGTCGAAATATAAAAGCCTGTTGTACACATGGATAGAAAAAAAAAAGCAGTTTTGCCAGATAACACCGGGTAACAGTGTTGGTGTTGGGAGCTGACACGAACGAACATTGCTGCGACAATACCTCCCTCCCGCCTGCATTTAAAATCAAGCACAGCATTCGTATCACAAAGCCAATTGTACGGTACTTATCCCTGATATAAATCAACGACTACTTGGTGAGCTAGCTAAGCGCTTGGCCAGATAAGACCAAGATTAGTAACAGTAAATGCAACACTTTGCGCTGCTGTGCACAGACAAAAGTTACTGCTAACTCCGGCCGGCCGGCAGAACAATCTGGAATTGGTGGTATCTTGTGTTGCAACCCGGCGTGAAAAACAAATGGCCCAAGCCACATCTGTGCAAACGAGGAATGGATAACAACATATTTGCACAATTGGGAAGGAGACAACAGATTCAGGATGTAAAAGAGGCCATGAGAAACACCACCAACCATTAATAACCCTCTCATGCACCCTGTAACCCGGTAACATGATAAGCTGTCCACTGAAAGGGTTAAAATGGAGCGCAAGTGGTACACCTGAAAAGTTGTACAATTTGGAGTTGCACCTACATTTTCGGAATCATGCCCCCATTTTGTTACTGTCCTGTCTCAAATCTCACAATTACAGTGAAACTCCTCTACAACGAAACCTACATGGGCGAAAATACCCCCTAGTGTGAAAAAATCTTCATGCATTAACACCATTCCGACTTTCTTGCCCCCCATACAACGAAAAAAAAACCCCTGTTCCGTAATACGAAATCTTTTCTCTGCTCTTGTCTCGCGACGGGATTCACTACAACAAAGTCTAATCCAACAGCGACCTCTACTGCTTCGTTCGGAAACAGCAACAGCAACCACCACACTGGTTTACACATGCGCAGTAGTCCAGGAAGTATTTGTTATTGTTAGTTTCAGACGCAGCAAGAACGTTACATTGCTCAAATTGCTACAAAACTGACCTTTGAATGTCAAGCAGCTAAGAAAAGAAGAGCTGCGACACTGGAAGAGAGGGTAAAAGTGATCAAAATGAAAGACAGAGGAAACAAAATAAAATACCTTATCCAAGAAATTGATGTACTGTATTTTCCGCACTAAAAGGCGCACTGGATTATGAGGTGCACCTTCAATGAATGGCTATTTTGTAAATTTATTTTTCATACATTGGACGTATAGCATTATAAGGCGCAATCCACAATGCCTCCACTAGATGGTGCTATGTTCCTTCCATTCAACTCGAGAGGCGTCCGTTCAACTCGAGAGGCGTTCATGACCGCCTCTGAAAAACGTCAATTAACTATTACTGTACTTAAATGAAACTACGAAAATTGAAAATAATGCATCAAAACAGAAAATCAAGCGAGGAAAAATAAATTCTATATCCCCCTACAGAATTTATTTTGTGATGTCCTCGCTTGATTTTCTTCGTAGTTTCATTGAAGTACAGTCAAACCTCGGTTTTCGTCCATAATTCGTTCCAGAAGGCTGTTCGAAAACTGAAATTGTTCGAAAACCGAAACCACGCTCTTTTTAAAATCAAAATGTTTACTGAACACGTCTGCTCACAATGGAAAGCAACACGAGGAAGCGTCACTTCCTCGTGTAAGGAAGGCGAGAGGAGTCAAATGGTGCATTTAAGTGCGCTCAGTTTGTTCGAGAACCGAAATTTGTTCGTCATCCGAGGCATAAAAAACTTGAAATATTTGGTCGAAAACCGAATTGGCCGAGAACCGAGACGTTCGAAAACCGAGGTTTGACTGTAATCATTAATTTACGTTTTTCGGAGGCGGCAATGAACGTCTCTCGAGTGGAACGGAAGAAGAGAAGGCAAGGAGACGGACAAAGACGTACAGGACAGTATATGTAGGACGGGCACCAATACTGCATTTGCCGTGCTATCGGGTCAACCAAATATGACTTGACAGAATGGAGCGTGGGTCGGATTTAGGAACTGCTCTACCGTATATTAACAAATCCAGACTTGTCAAAATGTATGCAACTCATCACTTGTCACAGATGATGAACAGCATCCAATCTTCGGCATATTTCATAAATGTGACCCACTGTATTAAGAGCTCAACCTCACCCACTCTCTCCTCCCCCCACACCCGTCTGGGTAATATGAAAAAGAAAAGTCACTCTTGTCATGGAAACGCAACAGACCGGACTGACGCAATCCTCAATTCTGTTCTCCTTGTAATGTTTCCACAGCCCCTGTTTGCCCACCAAAGGATGAGATGAGATTCAAATGAAAGTCCATCCTGTGTCATATGCTGCTCAAATCTTCATGGTTGTTGTTCCTTTTCTTTCTGAGTGGTCACTGGAAAGTAACTTCATGGAAAGTTTAAGTCTCCGAGCGTCAGGATGAAAAAAATAATTTTGCTTGTGGATCGTCACCAATCTTCGACATCACAGTGTCCTTTTACACCCCTGCTTTGAAAGTGCTTTGTAGTTATTTTTTAGGAAAAACACATGACCAAGAAACAGGAAAGTTGGTATAAATGTCAATCACGAGGACACATGCAGAAAGTAGTAAAAGAATATGATGCTTGAAAACATAATTTAACCCTTTCATGCACCCTGTAAGATGATAACATGATAAGATGTCCACTGTAGTAACCGCTGTCCCTGAAAGGGTTAAAACTGTCATTTTGGTCGTCGCTAGCTGCCTCCCAAAGATTATTTTGTCCAGTTACTTCTAAATGTGAAAGGACAAGTACGAGACAGGATGACACCAGTAAAATCTGAACTATTTGCGTCGTCGTCATTGCGTGTGATCAGAGCTCGGCGGACACATTTGATGACTTGACAGAAAATTAGAACGGCTAATCACGCATGAAGGTCCAAAACATAGGATTTGAATGTGATGACAGTCCTTTTTTTTTTTTAAATGAACTTCAGAGATGCCTTGTACTGGTGGAAAAGTATCTAACCAAATAACTCTCTCATTCCTCTTTTCTGCATCTCCATCTTGCATGCCCACAGACCTTTAAGGTCAAGAGTAATATTCATGAGTACAGAAAATATAGGGGCCGAGCCCCACTGTGACTAATGAAAAAAAAAAAATTATGCACCAACAAAACTAAAATACACTGTAATTGGAAGTGGCTATAAAAATAGCTGAAACCGCTAAAATTCTAGAAATTATGATTTAAAAAAATATAATTTATTAAATTCCTAGAGGAATGTATTGTATGGCCCGAATATAAGAAAGAATATATTATTATCCAAATAATTAGTAATCTGAGACTTACAGTCAAACCTCGGTTATCGAGTTGAAGATATTGTTAACCAATTGGTGTTGTGATGGCGGTAGCGAAGGAACATCTCTCTCTCTCTCTCTCTCTCTCTCCTCTCTCTCTCTCTCTCTCTCTCTATCTACCCGCAGCAGGCAGTCCTCATCTCCTTCCTGAGCGATATGCGTATTGTTGGCCCGAATATAAGGACACCAGAGTGTTGATCATGTGCCGCTGTATTGATAACTGCTGGCCGTAAACAAACGCACACACGCACTTCCTCCGTGCTGCTGGGGCAAACCATTCTGAAAAGAGAGGGGTTGCACTCCCCCTAACAGAAGCGTCTCACCAAACACGTCTGCTTTTTTTTTTTTATTGAACAATACAAACTTGTCTGCTCACAATGGTCGCTACACGAGGAAGCGTTTCAACAAACACGTCTGCTTTTTTAAAAAAAATCTAGTGAATTATACAAAAACGTTTGCTCACAATGGAATAGGTATAAAGTCTAGACCCCGAATATAAGACGACCCCCACTTTTTCAGTCTTATTTCAATGCAAAAAACAGCGTCTTATATTCGGGCCAATACGGTAATTTCATCCGTGCTATCTTGCACATGTAGCACATTTGACAATAAAGTTGACTTGACTTGACAAAAAAAAAAAAAAAAAACCCGCACCTAGCAGACCAGGCAAAATGGAACTCCGTCCCGACAAAGATCTTATTCTTTTGGATGACATGTCAGTTCAACAATATTGATTTGCAGTTGTGGTATGGTAAGTTTTTCAGCAAATACCTCAGGTTAGATTCTGGGGAAAAAAAAAAAAAAAAGAATGGAAATTTGAATTTATGAACACCACTGTAAAATAATTCGGTATTGTACGGCCGTTTCATTTTTAAATAACTGTCCATGGAGATAATTAACCCTTTCGGGGACAGCGGCCGACTCCAGTGGACAGCTCATCATGTTATCAGATGACAGGGTGCATGAAAGGGTTAAATCATGATTGAAAAAAGGAACGTGTTGTGCTTGCAAAACTACGCCGGCTCATAGATTGAACACTTGCGTTGACAGTACCGCTTGTGTGCTTGTTCAATCGGCTATCAATTTGCTTCACACGGGCCTCCGAGTTGGATCAACATGGATGGAACTGATGCAAACAATCCAGGAAGTGACCTCCGCGGGATGTAACTGCGTCTGCCAGGTGATCAAAAAATCTAAAAATATATTTTTTAAAAGTTAAGCAGGCTGAAATCTCGGCAAAGAGGAGTTAACCGAGTGTCGAGAAAATGCGAGTTAACAGTGCGATTGGAAATCCAGCCATATTGTAACAACAAAAAGTAACGTCATACCGGCTGTCGCCAAACCACAGACGGTTCCGTGGCTTAGACATTGCATTAAGCAGATCATTCACCAGAACAGACAGATTTTTTTTTTTTATGATTCATATGACGTCTAACATTGTTGATCGCATTTTTTTTACGGAAGCACTTACCTCCACCTGGTTTGTCACTTTTCATGTTCGGCGTTCCGCTTTCCGAAAGGAAGTTTTCTCATTCATCTGCATGGGTAGACAGACGTCTCCTTGGCAGTCTGCTGCATCATCTGTTTCTTCTTTTAGTCGATTAAACACAAAACCCCCGCCTGTAAGCCTGTAAAAGACAGTCTGGATGAGGGTTGCCGGGAATAGACGACGTTCCGTGTCGTCAGGACGATGCCGCACCGTTTTAGCACTTTTTGCTAATGCGACGACAGCACAGACTTTGGAGTTTTGTGGCACCCAAATGAGCTGGAATGTAAGTGCAGCGCTAAAAACTCGCCACCTGTGCTTCTGGAATGGCTGCGCTTTTGCCTTCAAGTCTCATGTTTGCCAAATAGACAGAACGTGAACAATCCCGTGCAGGTGGTGCTCGATATCATTTACCAGAGCAGCTTTCCTGCTTCTGTATTGACTATATTTCCGTTTTTGGGGGGACGGGGTGAGTGCGCACACACAAACTTCCATGCCAGGGCCTGCCATGCTTTAAAAAGTTAAAGGAGCTCTGGAGTCACAGTCGGGGCTCCGGCTGGACTTGCCCCAAGTACTTTTGGACACTTGTCAAAACGTAATGAAATTCAGCTTTTCCAAATGTTCATATCGCCGTTTTCTTGCTGTCAGCATGCAGAAGAGAATCAGTATGACAAACATGTCGTGTCTGAATCCCTGACTTGAATCTGGATTCAAACAAATTTGTGTCATGTTTCGGTTTGTGACCAACAGGTGGCACTGTGGGGCTTTTCCCTGCAGCTGCACACCAGTTGGTCGTTAGGCAATTATGGCTGCTTGTTAGCTGATGTCGGGTTTGTTTGTCATGTTTAGGTCATGTTTGTTCCGGTCATGT
Source organism: Hippocampus abdominalis (assembly GCA_018466805.1). NCBI lineage: Eukaryota > Metazoa > Chordata > Actinopteri > Syngnathiformes > Syngnathidae > Hippocampus > Hippocampus abdominalis. The sequence continues at coordinate 10,662,576 of CM031712.1, read as the reverse complement.
TTTGTTTAGTGATAGTTTTTGCTTCAGTCATGGTTTTGTTTGATACTTTGGATTTGTTTTGGTTGTTAGCACTTTGTTTTGGATTCGGTTTTCTCTGTGTTTTATTCAATACAATTCGTCAAGTTCACCCTGCTCCTCCCTCCTGCCTGCTTTTTGGGGCCCACCACCACCTCGCAAACATGACAATTTGCTCACACAGCAATTCTAGAGTGTTGTATTAAAGGAATTGGTGATGCGTGGAATCAAGGTGATACTCGTCCGCTAAGCCTACTTTGTGTCGGCTTGGCTTTCGTGTGCTCAACTAGACATTCAAGAGGATTCCTGTTTCTTCTAAATGTGTTTCAGCAACCGGTTGTACTGTAACTATCTCCAAAACATCAGCCCACCACTCGCATTAGCATGACCCCCATGTTGGCAGGAAAAACAACGAATTGTCGTCGTAAAATTGTCTGGCAAGGGCTCGCTGGACAATTTCAAGGTATATTGGAGAAGTAATTCTTAAAAATTAAACTGTCGCGCATTCAGCCCGCAGCCTTGTGATGTCATTAAGTGAAACAATTTCAACGGAGGTTCAGTATAGGAACGATTTGCCAGATGGGGCAAGTCAGTCACCCGTAATGAGGAATGAGACCAACGTGAGCCAAAGTTGTGGTTTTAAGGGCAGCGGGTCGGACGGAATATACTCTGGGTGCTATGCAAGAAGTGCGTTGACTTGTTCCTTATGTCCGAGCCCCGCCTCCCAATTCTGTTTTTGTTTTTTCTGAATCCATTCGCTCCTCATTGCTGCCCGTTTAACAGTGAATTAGTTGTTGCAATTGCAGTGACACACTCTTTCCACGGACATTAAGGCAAAAAGTCTCACAACAACATTGCTTCAGCCCTGACTCAAACTAATATTGTAACATATGACAGAGTACAAACACTGTGCAGTTATCTGTTATTTGAGGGAAATGACAAAATATGTCTGTACTGATGCAAGGACCCGAATTGAAATTATTTAGTTTATTATTTTAGTTTAGCTAGCGATTACCCCCCCACGTCCCCAAAAAAAGGACCAGCATGAAGAGATGAAGAAGAATACAGTACTCCCTCATTTTTCGGGACCAGAACCCCACACGAAAGGTGAAAAAAAAAACGTGAAGTAGGATTTGCCAACATGTTTAAAATATGTAAACAGTGTTTGTACTTTACATATTTGAGGCAAAGATTACAACAGTACACATATTTACATATATTTTTAATTATGAAATCTGCGACCGCATCGGTGTCAAACGTACGGCCTGCGGGCCGGAACCGGGCCCCGAGGAGGTTTGATCAGGCCCGCAGGATAATTTAAAAGTGAGAAAATGCATAAACGACACGGAATTAATACTTTTAATAAGATGCAATTAATGGATTATCCACTAGGGGGCACACTGTTTTCTCTTTAGTTTATAAAGTGCAGGACAGGGATTCAATTTAGATTTTATTTGCACATGTGTAAATGGTTTAAAAACTCCTTTCTTTATAAATCTTGTTGAATCTTAAAATGCATGACTATATTTTTCAAAACCAATTACTTGTTAAAGTTGTCTGCCTTTGTACACTCAGTGGGATCCGTTGCAATGCATATATGTGAATGATAAGTAAATTGCACATTTTCCTCATGTTCTTGTGCTTCGCTATACCAAAACAAAACAAAGACATGATATTTTGGTTATTTATAGCAGAGTATGGTGTAATTTTAATGGTCCGGCCCACTTGACATCTACCAAGGCCGTATGCGGCCCACAATGTGAAATGAGTTTTATATCTACAGTAATTAACATTCATCAACATTGGATTCTGAGAGAGGCGAAGAGGCTTGGTGGCATAGAAGACTGCTTTCACTTGACTCGTACAGGCTTTCGGTTCACTCTGAGACTCTTCTGCCAGAGGCTCTGAGGGTGCAGCTGACGTTTTTAAATTGGAGAAAAACATGGCGATGGGTATCTTGTCTTCTAGTTGAAATAAGTTTAAGGTTTCAGACAATGGTCTTTTTTTTAGCGAATAAAACAACTCTTACCCTAGTTTCGGCTGACTCCAGCCCTCATCTGAACTGTTACTATTTCCTTGTGACGTGTCTATAAAAACAGCTGACCAAGTTAGAAAACCTTTAAAATAAGGCAAAACTGTGAATCAGCCCTCCGCCGCTGCCATTGAAGCAATGCGTCCCTGTTGCTTCAATCCATCTCTGACAAAAGGGCTTAAATCAGCGGTGTCAAACCCATTTTTGTCACAAGCCACTTTGTAGTTACCATTTTTCTTGGAGGGCCATTATGACTGCGAAACCATATAAAGAAGTCAAGAAAGATGGCTTTTTCAACTATAGTTTAAATTACTGTAATCTGGTGGTAAAAAAAAATGATGACAAGATCTCTGTAATTTATTACATCTGAGAATTGGAAAATTTGGCACAGATTTTAGCAAGCATCATACAAGTTGGCATCTTTGATATGCATTCGCGGGCCACATAAAATGATGTGGCGGGCCAGATCTTGCCCCTGGGCCTTAGGTTTGACACCAGTGGCTTACATACTCCCATGTGAGCTGGGACGCATTGCTTAGGCGGCGCCAAGGGGTTGGAGTGCAACTTAAGTCAGTGAAAAACAGTATGTGAGACAACCAACAGCGTGACGAGACAACGAGAGAGGGTGCTGGGAGAGGCTGCAATCCACCCGTGCTTTCATTGGTTGATGTTGCGCCAGGAACCAATCGTATGCCTTGTTTGAGTTCCTGTGGCGTGTACAGTACAGTAAAGCCATATACAAAGCCTCGTAGTCACCTCGGCTCTACGTTCAGCTTCTCTCTCGCTTCTCTCAACATGAAACAACGCTTCCTTACACAAAATGGCTGCCAATGTGGTTGTATTTTTTTCGTGTTTATTTTTTTGGTAAAATATTGTTTTAATGAATACAGTACAGTCGAACCTCGATTTTCGTCCATAATCCGTTCCAGTAGGCTGTTCGAAAACCGAAATTGTTCGAAAACCGAAACCATGCTCTTTTTAAAGTAAAAATGTTTACTGAACACGTCCGCTCACAATGGAAAACAACACGAGGAAGCGTCACTTTCTCGTGTAAGGAAGGCGAGAGGAGTCAAATGGTGCATTCAAGTACGCTCGGTTTTTCCAAGAACCAAAATTTGTTCGTCATCCGAGGCATAAAAAACTCGAAATCTTTGGTCAAAAACCGAATTGGACGAGAACCAAGACGTTCGAAAACCGAGGTTTGACTGTACTTGGAAAAACCCGCAGAAGAACTGAAGCCACAAAACATGAAACCTCAAGTAGCGAGGGATTACTGCAAACACTGACTTCTCACGTTATATTGAGATGGAATATAACAAGCCCTGGCAGATGCGCTCCAAACCAAAATGGACGACTTCTTGTCCACTATCTAGCATGGGTACTTCACACTACTCCGTACAACACGGGTGTCAAACTCAAGGCCCGGGGGCCAGTTCTGTCCCACCACATAATTTTCTGTGACCCGCAGAAGCAATTCGAACATCTCCCAAGAATGATTCTTGCGAAAATATTGCAAAATTTCAAATTGTCACATGTAATAAATAACACATTGTAAACATTAATTTGTGACCAAAGTCCTTGTCACAGTCGCTTCAACAATCGTTGAATAAATTATTCTTGACTTCTTCATATGGATTGACAGTCATTATTGCCCTCCAAGGGAAATGCTGACTCCAATGTGGCCCGCGACAAGAATGAGTTTGACACCCCTGCTGTACAATGCAGGGACACGTGCGGGTCAGGGGAGGCAGGTGAGACAGAGCCTCACCTCTGAATGCGCATTGCATTGCGCAATCATCACAAACTGGGTTGATACATGCAACTGGCTTGTGCTGCTTGCCGTATATCTGCATGTCGCAAATATAATGTTTAGCCAATTGAATAAGCGACCCTTTTTGGTTTATATATTTGTAAAGCTGACACTAAAGGAGTCAGTGCCTCACCAACCACGAACCCCACCGCACGCCACTGGTACAATGTCATGACAGACATGTCTAACCAATTTTTACGTCCGTTGGTGAAACTGGTATCTGGAGATTTTCTTTCATTTTTAATTTTATTTGTTTGAAATAAACCAGCTGACTTTGGGCAAAAAGCAGGGTCTGCCCTTAGAATGGTCACTGGCCAATCAAAGGGCACATATATCGGAAAAACAAGCATTGACAGTCACGGTCTATTCTTAAAGATTCAAATTATCTTTTGTTTTCATGTTAAGTTTAGTTTAGGTGAATGTTTCTGTCATACAGTATCTCCACACAACTGAATGAACAGAGGAATGTCGAAGAAAGGGGGAGTGGTGTGGAGAGCCGGGGGGAGGGTGTCATTATGAGTGTGTAGTCTGGAGAGAGGAAGGGTCTGTTAGGGGCTCAAATACAGCTGCGCTTGGGTCACACTTTCACGCTGGACGTCGGCGTGTCAGGGACTGCTGCTGCTATCTTCCCCTCCCAGCTCACCCAAACCTTTCCGAGACGCTCTCACGTCATCCGGACCGCGCAAAGCTACTAACAACCCGGAGGTGCACTCTCTCAAAATCCAAGTCCTCTTGCCCCTCAGTATTACTGCCATACCCATTTATTGTCTTATTGCGAGAGAGCGCAATTTAAAAAAAGAAAAGAAAAAGGAAGAAAAAGACCCATAGGGCTTTTTGCTTGTAATTCTGACTCCCCCGTCGCGCCGGGCTTGGAGGCAATTAAGTCCACTCTCGTCTGCCTCATTCGGAACCAGGCCCTTTTCACAGCAATGGACTACCTCAAGTTTTGCGTTGTGTTTTCGTGCTGGATGACGTGCGCAGACGCATTTGTGTCCACTGACACACCTCGGGGTCCTGCGCCTATTCCTAATGGTAAGAAGCTGCATGGGCACACTTTCGTTATTCTAATTGTGCATGCGATGGAAGTTGGGAGTTATGTCAACACCGTGGGGTTGCCGGTCGCATGCCTGCGTGGGGGGGGGGGTCTATGACCACGTCAAAACAAATGATCACAGTGCTTGATTCATTAATTTTATGCTGTTTGGGCTCTAACGTGTCATGAAAACAGCTGTTCACATCCCGCAAAAATGTCGGGCACACTTGACACTAATTGCACAAGAAAACTGCACAAATTTCAGTTTGATCGCCATCTAGCATTTGTGTGATGTAGGAAGCGCGGAAGCAATTCAACTTTTTGGACTATTCATTATTGCGCCTGCAACAGGCTACCAGCCCCTGCCGCCCACTTTAGTTGGCCAGGTCCAACAATGCGTCGCTTGTTTTCTTTCAAGCAATATTCAAGAATTTATCGTAAAAAATTGAACTTCGCCATTTTGTTTATGAATCGTACGTCAATGTTACGCCAATAGAGGAGCGATTGTATATGTGGTTGCTGATGGGGGGGAAGCGCGTTTCCACGTTTGGAAGTTTCATGGGGGACTGACGCCTGCAGGAACAGGCGCCTGCTCAGCCGACAGCAGCATTTAACGACCTGTTTGTAAGCCATTATCTCATTAACAAGGAAGGAATACAACTGGCCACAAAAAAAAAAGCGATGGTTTTGTTTTTTTTGTTTTTTTTGGGGTCGAAGCTGCATGATTTATTTGATGCTGAAATTCCCGGGAGCCGCTCCCAGACTAAAAACACATACGGATTGATATATTTTTATATTTAAGATGTGCGTGAACCCACATCGGATGAGGAAATAATCACAATGGAGTGATGTTTGCGAGACGACCGACACAGCGCAAAGAATGACGTCACTGGCAGCATCGTACCAACTAGGCATACAGGTTGCCCAAAAAAATTAAAGAAGAAACAGTATTATTATTATTATTATTATTACCAGTAGTCGTAGTACTAGTAGCAACAGCAGCAAGAGAGAAAGAAGCTCGGCTAACTGGTAGTCATTAATCTCATAACCAGATCGTGGCTGTAAACTCACTCGTGACAAATTATACAAACAGCTGCGGATTTATTTATTTGTTGTGTGTGTGTGTGTGTGTGTGTGTGTGTGTGTGTTAGGACATAAGTGAAGGAATAAATTAATCTCATAGGTACAGGTACCACTGGATTGATTTTTTAGAAGTGCCATCAACTGCTTTTCGGTTCCCCACCCCAACTTCGGCGTGGTATGCGTTGCCAAATCTACATAGCGAGCGCATAAAAGCTCAGTTAACACACCCTTGATGGGTTCAATTATAAGAAGCGAGGCATCCGCTCGCAAACTATATGTTATTGTGCCGGCTGCAAAGTTTGCAGGGTGTACTTGGCGACCCGCTAAATGCCAACGTTGCAAGTATTTGCCTGCACACTGCTTCACTGTGACTCGGAGCACAACGGGGTTGATTCTGCAAGGGTCGGGCCACCTGCCGGCGAGACCCGTTTTTTTTTTTTTTTTTGGAAAAGTAACGCAACATTAAGAGAACACACAACACCCTCCCCCTCGACTCCCCTGTTTGGTTGCCTGAATGAAGCCTTTGACTGACTTTAACTGACCTTTCCTCACTTGTGAGCATATTCAGGGTACCCTGTGTGCGTTATGAGACTTTTGAATGTGTTTGAGTTTAAAATAAAGTCATCTGCCAAAAAAACAAAAACAAAAGCAAGCATTAAAAAAATTGTGTGGAATACTGTCAGTGCAATTTACAATGAGCACCCAGAAATTGTCAACCTGATATAAATGCTGGAGTAGCTCAACATACAAACTGCTCGTTGATTGATGCAATATTTGCACTATTTCATCACATTTAACTTGACTTCTGCCATTATATCTCTGTTAACACTCACAATAGTGTGGCACGTACACAGGCCGGATGGATAAGGCAATTATAAAATAATTTTCTTGGCTAAAAATTTTGCAACATTTATTCAGTTTATACCGGTTTTGGACATCTTTACTCATTTTAAATTAGGTGAAAAAAAATCCATAACAGAGACATTTCTCGCACGATAAGGCGCTTCTTCGGAGTATAAGACACACCTTCAATGAATGACCTATTTTAAAACAGTTTTCATATATAGGGCGCATAAATGGTAGCTACAATAGTGGCTGCGGTTGCGTTATGCATCCACTAGATGGAGCTACGTTAAAGGGAATACAATACAATACAGCCTTATTTATATAGAGCCTTCAAAATTGCTGTAGCTGTAACAAAGCGCTTTTCAAAAATGTATCATACTTATGTCCAAGAAATCTGAATACAGTCAAACCTCGGTTTTCGTCCATAATCCGTTCCAGAAGGCTGTTCGAAAACCGAAATTGTTCGAAAACCGAAACCACGCTCTTTTTAAAATTATTTTTTTTACTGAACACGTCTACTCACAAAGGAAAGCAACACGAGGAAGCGTCACTTCCTCGTCTGCCCGAGGAAGCGTCACTTCCTCGTGTAAAGGAAGCGTCACTTCCTCGTGTAAGGAAGGCGAGAGGAGTCAAATGGTGCATTCAAGTGCGCTCAGTTTATTCGAGAACCGAAATTTGTTCATCATCCGAGGCATAAAAAAAACTCGAAATTTTTGGTCGAAAACCGAATTGGTCGAGAACCGAGATGTTTGAAAACCGAGGTTTGACTGTATTGATCCATGTGTAGCTCTCTCAGGATGTAGCATGTAGCCCGATATAAAAGTCCAGAAAAATACAGGGTTTATTTCTTGGCAACCTATGAGAACTGGACATGAATCACATACAAATGGCATTACAAAACAATAAATGAAAGACAAAAGTTACAAACCTCGTGGGCTCACATCCACAAGGGGCGACATATCCTTCGAAATCTTGCTTGTCTCCTTCTTTCGTTTAGTCAGTCGTTAACTATGCTTTTGGATATTAACTTTGTTTCACAATGGCTGCGCAGAACTCACAAAGTAGTTGTCTGTTGGTGAATGTACATTTCAATTCGTGTCCGGCAGAACCCTTTTACGTTACAATTGGTTCTTGCTAATAATCACCACTAGATGGCATAGGAAAACAAACAGGGAAACAACTCAATGGGGAATAGAAAGCCACTCTAACGCGATATATAAGGCGCATCGGATTATAGGGCGCACTGTCGGCTTTTGAGAAAATGGAATGCTTTTAGCTGCTTCTTATAGTGCGGAAAATATGGTACACTTCGTATTTTTACACCATCCACCAACTACGAAAACAAACTTAGGTTTGAATTGAATTGAATACAACTTTATTTTCAAATGTGCTGTACGTATGTGTAACATAGCACTGCAGAGTTAATGTTTATGCTTGGCTGTAACAAACACTCGGCTCACAAAATGGACTACTTCTCCAGACGGTGCAAATATACCAACTGTAATTTTCAGGGAAAAACGGAAACTCCACCTACGGTTGTCCAAAATGTATACCCAGACTCTCCATTGTCTCCAGATACTTTCGAACACACCACTGATGAACATCACCTATAATCATACATCAGAACACTGCCAGGAGTCCACCCAAAATTTCTGTCCAGTGTCTCCTTTTTCAGACAAATATATACTGTATTGTCGTGTGTATTTTTTTTAAAACTGAAAGTCTGTAAAGTCTGACTAAGAAAGTGTGTAGAACACAACCAATTCTGAGTCCCTGTCCAACTTTACCATTGAAGGTTCTGAATTTGCGAGGAAAGCGTTTTCAGTCACGGTGCTTTTAACATTTTGTCTTGCTGCTATTCCATGAATGACGATGACTTTTTCATTTGATATTTTTTTTATAACTTGGACAAACCAAAACAGTGCTGCGCCAAGCTGCAATCTAGTTCCTTTAGTCCTCTCGGTGTCTGTTAAGCCAGATAATGACAAACACATGGAGTACTCAACATGCTGAAGGGGATTACGACTTGAATAGCGGAAAACTGAATTACATATAGGATGTACTGAAAACGTATTGGGCGGCCCGGTTGTCCAGTGATTAGCATGTTCTCCCACATTCCAAAAAAATGCATGGCAGGCTGACTGAACCCTCAAGATTGTCCCTAGGTGTGAGCGCGGATGGTTGTTCGTCTCTGTGCACTGCGATTGGCTGGCGACCGGTTCAGGGTGTCCCCAGCCTACTGCCCAAAGACGGCTGGGATAGGCTCCAGCAAGTCCTGCGACCCTTGTGAGGATAAAGCGGTTCAGAAAATGCAGGGATGGATGAAAACGTATTTTATCTGATCGTATTTGATCACATAGTTCAATGCTGTGCCATTGCTCAGCAAACCCACAATACATACACCGATGCACATAACCAGTTTCTCAGATCATGTAATAGTTTCAAGTTTTTCCCCAGGAGTTCCCTCTGTGCAGTATGAAAAAAATGATTGTGTGCAATTGACATGTAATCAATCACTCCACGATGTGGCATCCATGTTTATCTAGTCACACCCCCGCGCAGCAACGTTACATTTGTTCTGCCAAGTCTTCCCCGGTTCTTGCCATTTCACAGCATGTCTGCATTATAGTCCTTTTTATTTCTCAAGTTGGAATTGACATAATGTATTACAGTTGTTCCTGGCCTTTATTGAGCCAAGGCAAAAACGCACGGCACACGACCAAACGAAATTTTCACAAAAAGAGGATACATGTCAATTTCATAGTTTTTCACGTCGAATAGAAGATCATCTATTTGTTCATATTGTTCAATTCCAGCTCCGGCCTCCCTGTGTGGAGTTTGCATGTTCTCCATGGGCCTGTGTGGGGTTTCTCCGGGGATTCCGGTTTTCTCCCACATTCCAAAAATATGCATGGCAGGCTGATTGAACACTCCAAATTGTCCCGAGGTGTGAGTGTGAGCGGTTGTTCGTCTGTGTGTGCCCTGCGATTGGTTGGCAACCGGTTCAAGGTGTCCCCCGCCTACTGCCCGAAGACGGCTGGGATAGGCTTGTGAGGGTAAGCAGATCGGAAAATGGATGGATGGATGGAATTTTATATTCGAGTACTGCTTATTCTGTCTATTATCTCATCATTGACATTAAGAACAAAACGTGCAGGTGAGGTGCTTGGTATTATTGTATCTGTGACCTGACCTGGCATGTGACGTGAGAGTTAGCGAATATTTAAAAAATATATAATAAGAGTAACTTTCATTTAGTCAAATTTTGCTGAACGGGTGATTCCGAAATATTTTCCTAGCCAACATGCAAACGTTAAGTCTATGAAACAGAGGAGGTTTTGTCCTGGATGTGTCGTCGAACAGGAAGTCCGAAGACGTTCCCACCATGCGACGCGTTTCCTCCCGTCGACGTGGGTTTCGCGGGAGCCTGCCAGTCCCAACGTTTGCGCAACCGAGTGTGAATATTTACTTTCGACAGATGTACCTCGTGCGCTATGGTGAAAGACGGAGGAGCGTTGGGCAGCTCTAACTCCGATGCCTTCCATGGAGCAGTGGGAGCGACATTCCTTGCCTTCTGTAGACACTTTGTGTTTACTCTAAGCACTTACATGTCAACTTCTGTTGACAATAGCTACACTCAAGTATTCGTAAAATTATAACATCCTAAACAATTCATTAATTTATTTGTCTTGAGTCCAGCAAGAAGCTAACAGGCAGAACTAATAAAAGCCCCCTTCAATACTTGAGATTATATTCTTCATTTTGCAGCGTCTCCCAGTACGAAATTCGCTCGTGTCAGAAAGTACTTCAACACCGTACTACTTGGACCTGTCTGAAAGTGAAGTGTGTCAAGTAGCTTGTTCAAGAGCTAATGTGTCAAAGATGTAAACTACTACTTCGCACATCAGCGGTTCATCAAAAGGATTCACTTTTACATGAAGCAAGTCATTCAGGTCTAAGTGGATGGAATAAAAATACATGTTAACCCTTGTGACCTGCATATTTTTTTGTGACCAAACGCATGTAGTGTACCTGATGTGTACGTGAACTTGAAGTGTGATAACTCAGTCATTTATGAATATATTTTTACTTCCGTGGGAAATTTGAGCTCCCAAGTCTTTGTGTCTCAAAGCTTTCTCTTTGATTGAACAGACACAACACAGGGAAAAAGTACAATAAATTAACCTGCAGGTCACAAGGGTGTTAATTGTGCACACCACTTCAGAAGTATTCCACCGTTCCAGTTATTTATTCAGTGCATATGTTATTTTAGGTTGGCATTCGACAGTGGTTTTCGTCAACAAACTTAAAAAGTGTCAATAAAAAGATCACTCACATTTCCATTCCACTCCATTCGCCCACAAAAAGGCACTCTTTGCTGCTTTCCTGACTTTGTGGATTATTTTTGAGTTGTTTGGTTTATTTCGCATGTTCAGAGTAGCAGTTATCATTTCTGGGCACTCGTGCTTGACCAATCACATCATTTACATCCTGCCAGCCTTACCTAACTAGCTTCATCTGGAAACCGCGGCATAATATTGACACATAGTTTCCAGCCATTGTGGCCACTGTGAACCCCAAGCTTAGTTCCCCCCTCACCAGAAAACTGTGTGGAACATTTGAGAGAATGTCCAAAAATGTCTTGTCTCTCCTCGTGAAGAGAAGAAATGTATCTGTTTCACCTGTTTTTTTGGGGGTTTTTTTTGCTTGTTCACAGGTTGGTATGCACGTTCAACTATGTCTTTACACAGAGGAAGGTGCGAGCTTTTCCTTTCATTTTTTTCGCAGTTGTGGACAATTCACGAAAGTGGATAACTTTGATTTCACGTATTTTCCGCACTATAAGGCACTTCGGAGTACAGTCAAACCTCGGTTTTCGTCCATAATCCGTTCCAGAAGGCTGTTCGAAAACCAAAATTGTTCGAAAACCGAAACCACGCTCTTTTTAAAATAAAAATGTTTACTGAAGGGCGGCCCGGTAGTCCAGTGGTTAGCACGTCGGCTTCACAGTGCAGAGGTACCGGGTTCGAATCCAGCTCCGGCTTCCCTGTGTGGAGTTTGCATGTTCTCCCCGGGCCTGCGTGGGTTTTCTCCGGGTGCTCCGGTTTCCTCCCACATTCCAAAAACATGCATGGCAGGCTGATTGTGCACTCTAAATTGTCCCTAGGTGTGAGTGTGAGCGTGGATGGTTGTTCGTCTTTGTGTGCCCTGCGATTGGCTGGCAACCAATTCAGGGTGTCCCCCGCCTACTGCCCGAAGACAGCTGGGATAGGCTCCGGCACCCCCCGCGACCCTAGTGAGGATTAAGCGGTTCAGAAAATGGATGGATGGATGGATGGATGTTTACTGAACACGTCCGCTCACAATGGAAAGCAACAGAGGGCACACCGCATTATAAGGCGCATAGAATAGAAGCGACAATAGTTTCAATTGGCTGTCTAAATCTGCTGATAGGTCCGAAATCCTCTCTGGTATAGTTTTCCTCGTAAAGCAAAAGCTTGTCGCTTCTCGGGATTAACAAGTTCAGCCGCCTTCATGAATCTGTTCAACAAAATCACCGTCAGAATACGGCTTTGACGCTAATGCTATCTCGCTAGCTTTTACTGCTGTGTTGGATCTGTCTCAGTGACAGACTGAGACTGCTGTCGTCTTCTTCTCTGATCAAAACAGAGTGCCCCCTAGCAGATGATCATGAATTGCATCTTATTAAAAATATTTATTCTGCGTCTTGTATGCATTTTTTCACTTTTAAATTACCCCGCGGGCCTGATCGAAACTCATTGGGGTCCGGTTCTGGCCCGCGGGCCGTATGTTTGACACCACTACTTTATTCCCTTCAGTGGACTTATCCGGCTGTAATTACATGAACAGACCATGTTACGGAGTTATCCAAACATCTTGATCAAAACCTCTTCTGGGAACATGTTGAAGTATTTTATTTATTTAGTTTTTTGTCCGGTGTATCTTCTCACAACAGCTGGGATGTCCGTGGGCGAGATGACAGTGTGCAGTGCTCGAGGCCTTGCTTACTGTCAAGCACCTATGTCAACACCCAACACTTCAGGAGCTCATTATTTCAAGATTTGGCTTATCTGCCCTATCCTCAAATTTACACAGCGGCCAATTCTCTCCGCTCTGCTAATGTTGCTTTTTGCCGCAGCAGGCGGTTGTTTTGACAGAGAACACCCCACCGCTCCTTTTATTTCAAAACAGTGGACACAGACGCAGTCTTGTGACCTAGCGGTTGAAAAAAATACTTCACGCTGGCTAAGCAAACGAAAATAAGTGGACATCAACAAGATTCCTGTTGCATCATCTGCAGGAATGTGCATTTCCTGTCACTGAGTTACAAGTTACATGAATGTCCCAGATGGGAAAAAGATTCCAGATTCACTCCCGTAACCAAATATCGTCCAAAGAAATATCAGAGCCTCCAAGAGTCATTCCTTGCCAGTATGTTACAGACCATCATGACGGCACCCGAGAATACGTTTCCCAGATGCATGTGAGAATATTACCTTCCTCCGCTGTGCTACATCGCTTTACTATATATGTAACTCATTATCTCAAAGACTTTTTTCAACCCTCATTTATGCGTCATTTTATGCTATTAAGTGGAAGGCCAGAACTCGTTCCCAGTCAGGTAACAGATCTTTGGAAACTGAAAAACAGGAAATGGAACGAGACTGTCATTGTCAGCAGACTTGAAATGACTGGCTGTGGGTTTTATATGGGTGGAGGGAGATCAAATAAATACAGTGGTAACTCTACTTACAAACGTCACTTTATATGAAATGTTCAAGATACAAAATGCCTCAACAGGAAAATATTGCCTCTTGTTACAAAAGAAATGTCAAGATATGAAAGGTAAAAATACAGTAAAGGCCGCTGCTCGCAGCTCCGAGTTTCCTGAGGGCAACATACTTATAGCTGTTCTGCCATTGGCTATTACCGAGCATCATCCTGACATCCCATTGGCTAAGAGGGACCTCTACTGTATGTGTCTATGTGTGTCGCGAGAGAGATATGTGTCGATGCCTTCGTCCTCATCATTGGGGTGTTCCGATAGTTTTACGTAAATGTGAATCACCGAGAAAAAATTGTTCACCAGTCGGGCAATCGCTCACTTTGCTAACGTTTGCCCTGGGCATTTCCGAAGGATTGTTAAAAGCCGACAAAAGCAAAAGTCCTTGGATCAGTTCTTCACAAAACGCCAGGCAAAAACCACTTCTGAGAGAGAACATGAACTAAAGAGGGCAAAAAACGATAAGGACGGAGTTAAAAGTTAAATGACCATCATTTTTATGATGCACAACTCTCATGTATTGTGCAATAATCTAATTGTAACATGTATTTGTTAAATATTTTGATGCATTTTTATGCTTTAGAAAACATTTATGTCTAAATTTTGGGGGGCTTGGAACGGATTAGGAAAACTACATGGAAAACACGTCTCTACTTAAAAACATTTCTAGCTAAGAAATTTCTTCCAGAACCAATTAATTTTGTAAGTAGAGGTACCACTGTAACTCGAAGGCACCAGGTAGCCCCCTAAGGGCCACATGAGTAGCCTTCGGGCCTGTTTTAATGGTGGGACCTTGTAATTTTCCAGGAATGGTGCAGAACAGTCATTTATAGAAATGAAGTGCTGCATAGCGATGTCTATCAGTTTGGCTAATTCTTGTGAGAAATCATTTACAGAATCAATGTCTTCACATAAATACATGTCATGAATGATCAATAATGGCATGGAGATGGTCACTGAATGGATCGTGGTACACTCACCTGGCTTAAGCGCGGGCAGCGTGGAATCAGTTCGCAATTGGTGAACGGTGTGAATGTGGGTGTGAATGGTCGTTTGTCTCTGTATGTGCCCTGTGACTAACTGGTGACCAGTTCAGGGTGTAGTCTAAAGAGTTGATGGGGAACTCTGTAATTCTTCTTTCAACACGCAGATCGCAACCTTCTCAGCAAATTAAATCAGCGAAAAAAAGTCCAACTGTCTTTGCAAGGTTTATTGTCAATAATTTATATTTGGTTTCACCCTTCCTCAACCTCAAGCTTGAGCACTGAGAGCCACTGGAAATATCTGCAGTGGTTTGGGGGGAGTTTTGGGGATTGAAATCTGATAGCAATCTATGTCTAAAGGCATCTATTTTGGTATCCAGTTGAAACAGACAGCGGACATGCACATCTTGGGGGTTTTTTTGTGGCGCTGCAAGCCTCGTTTAGCATGTTTGGGAACTTGCAGACGGCGCTGCAGCATGCTGTGTGTTCCAGCGGACCGAGAGTGTTTTCCTTTCACACACACCCCCGGCACACGTGACAATTTGGTGCCTGAAAATAGACTAAACATTAGACCAGCTGAAAGCAGGTCTAAGTTGTGGCGCAGGTGGTGTAACATGATCCTAGTGAATTTCATCCAGGTGCAGGCAGACAGATTCTGAGCTCTGTGGATCTAGTTCGTGCTGAATGTTCATCAGTGACAACATGAATCAAGTTCAAAGGGCCGTACATTTTAATTATTTAAGACTCTGACCCAAACTTTAAAAACGGGTTGTCGTCATCTGTTTTTGGGGATGTGCTTCACAGAAACAGAAATACATCAGGAAACTTCCACCTTAGAATAATATGTCCAAATCTGGGAAAATATTGTGTTCTGACTTTATGAGTCAGATAATAGCTGATTGATTTTTTTTCTTTTTCCCAGAAAAATTGCTTGTCCTCACTGTGGCCACAGAAGAAACCGATGGCTTCCTTCGCTACATGCAATCTGCAAATTATTTCAACTACACTGTGAAGGTGAGAGATGGTTCAGAGAGTCTTCACTTGAGTTCTCAATGCAACGTCGGCACTCAAATTTGTAACATCACATTGCTAGCAACCGAATAACCTGGTTAAGAAAATGAAATGCGCACAAACTGCAAATCATTTAGCAAACTTCTTAGTGACGGTCCATCATTGTACACTTTAGCAGAAATAGATGTATAGTCATACCTCGGTTTTCGAGAATAATCCGTTCCAGAAGGATGTTCCAAAACCAATTTGTTCGAAAACCGAAAACACACTCTTTAAAAAAAAAAAAATCTTTATTGAACACGTCTGTTCACAATGGAACGCTCCACGAGGAAACGTCACTTCCTCGTGCAAGGAAGGCGAGAGGAGTCAAGTGACGCATTTAAGTGCACTCAGTTTGTTCGAGAACCGAAATTCGGTCGTCATCCGATTTGGTCGAGGACAGAGACATTCGAAAACTGAAGTTTGACTGTACAGTCATACCTCGGTTTTTGAGAATAATCCATTCCAGAAAGATGTTCCAAAACCGATTTGTTCGAAATCGGAAACTACTGTTTTTTATTAGCCCATGAGCTAGTACACTATGCAGAAATAACAACAACAACAAAAAACAGTCAGATTTGCGTAAATCATCACAAACATGTCTGCTCATAACAAACGTTGCACAAGAAAGCGTCACTTCCTTATGTAAGGAAGCCAAGAAGAGTCAAGTGGCGTATCCAAGTTTTCTTAGTTTGGTCGAAAACCGATTTTCGGTTGTAATCCGAGGCGTAAAAATCTCACATTTTCCGGTCCGATTTGGTTGAGAACAGAGACGTTCCAAAACCGAGGTATGACTGTATAGATATATACAAGCAAAAACAACATTTGAGTATCTGTCCACTCTAGTAACCGCTGTGCCTGAAATAGTTCAACTCACAGTCACGCAAAATTCTGATATTGACTTTTTGTAGACAGTATCACTCCAAACCCTCAATCTCTCCATTAAAACATTTTAATAGCTGTCCCCTCGAGTAACTGCTGTGCCTGAAATCGTTAAAGTCACTGCCAGCAAAATGTTGCTGTTGACTTTTTGTACACAGTATCACTCCAAACCCTCAGCGTCTCTTTTAAAAACTCAAGCTGTCTTCTGTTTGACTTGACGACTGGTCTCTGTTCTGTCGCAGGTGTTGGGAATGGGAGAACAATGGAAGGGCGGTGATGTTGGCCGCTCTATCGGTGGAGGACAAAAAGTCAGACTACTGAAGGAGGCCATGGAAGGTCTAGCCAACCAGGAGGACCTTGTGGTCCTCTTTGTAGATAGGTATGTGGCATTTCGAGCATTTTCGACTTTGACTGACGACTGCGTATCAGGAGCAGAACACCTCCATTTTTTTTCATTCTAAACACCCACACGGAGTGTGTCTCTATCATCGGACAGACAGTAGCAATTACTTGCGTGAGAGGCGTTTCTGCAGATTTTTCCTGATTCCCTTTCTGAGTCTTGCAAAGGTGTTATGATGTAAGCACAGCCTGCTCAAAGATTTCCGAGTTTACAAAGGCGTGTCAATGTAGTTTGGAATCATGACGGCTTTATGAGCCTAATATTGTTAACCAAGCGGAAGGTGATGACGTATGTCACGTGTCGTAGAATAATTTCGTTGAAAAGCGGGCTCACTTTGAAAAAAAAAAATCCAGTGTATGTTGATGCCAAAGCCGCCCAAAATTGATAGCCTTAATAATGACCAAAATATCTTTGCAAATGTTTCTGTCATGGTTCATACAAATGTATTTTAATGGTAAAGTCTGAATTATTGTGATCCAAGTTAAAACTTTTTTGTTGTTACAAAACAATGAAAAAAAATTGTTTTGAAGATCTAGTGGTTGAACAATAAAATTGATTAATTCTGACTTCTCAGAGAAATTCCAGTGACCTAACTCAAATGTACTTTGGGAAAAAAAGGGCCCTCATTCCTGTAGGGTCGGGGGGGTTTAAACGTCAAAAGCACTTATTTAGATTTTTTGCTTCAGATAAGTTTCTTCAGCAAGCAATCAAGAGAATGGTACTCATCCAGAAATCGTTGCAATTATTTGGCAGTAATGTAAAAACAAATACATTAAAAAAATAAATTAAATTGAACAAAAAACCTGCCATTTTGCCACAAAGGTTAAATTATCTTCTAGAAGATATTTGCACTCCTCCAATGAGGGGAAAAAAAATGACTCCCGATTTAATTAGGGTCCTGTGTGTTTTGGCTTGTTTTCCCCCTTGTTAAAAAAAATAAATAAAAATACACGCTCAAAATTCTCACAAGCCAGAATGGCGAGCCAATAATCATGAACAAAAACCATGCGGTAGAAATATTGTCCAAAAGTAATCACACAACCAAAAGCACATTCCCTTTCTGTCAATAGATCCCCAAAAATACTTTACATTCGGTTCTTGAAGCGTTTTTGGCTGCAAGTGTAGCTAAAATAATCAAGTGAGGTTGGTGTCAAAATCATTACCGTTTTTTTTTTT
The DNA here is from genome assembly GCA_018466805.1 of Hippocampus abdominalis. NCBI lineage: Eukaryota > Metazoa > Chordata > Actinopteri > Syngnathiformes > Syngnathidae > Hippocampus > Hippocampus abdominalis. The sequence goes on along the minus strand of CM031712.1, from coordinate 10,644,461 downwards.
TGTTCAAATGTTTTAGAGGTCTTTGTATACAGAACAAGGAGTTTTGAATTTATGATGGACAGGTCGTTGTATAAACATGTGTGGACCAGATGCGGTTCCGCAATAACATACAGTCATCCGCGAGAGTAGACTTCTCATCTCACAGGCCTAAAGGTGGGGTGAGTGAGAGTGAGAGCGTTGTCATTTTAAACACTTGCCGCTCCCAGGTGGTCCTGTGTAAACAGTTAGGCACCATTTCTCATGTCTGTCTTTGGAATTCGAAAGGCCGTGCAAGCATCAACACGGTTTGACGAAAGGTCATTGAAGGAATGCTCGCCGATGCGAAGAATGTCCTCTTGTTTAAGAAAAGATCTGGATCAACCTGAAAGGCCAAGAGTCATGATGGACTGACCTCAAAGGGAGTGAATAAGCTTCTGTTATATCTCATCTTCCCCCCTGCCCATTCTAGCTATGATCTTATCTTCGCCGGAGGTCCACAGGAGATTCTCAGGAAGTTCCAACAAGCCAATCACAAAGTCATTTTTGCTGCCGAGGCCCTGATCTGGCCAGATAAGCGACTGGCTGACAAATATCCGTCGGTCCGCAGTGGCAAGCGGTACCTCAACTCGGGAGGTAGGTGCCAAAACATTCCCAAATCGGTGAAGGAATTTGCATTTTGAATTGCTGTGACTCCTTCCTGTTGTCAAGATTCTGGATGAGGCAAATGGAGCATCAAGTTCGAGTTATCTGGCCTACAATCACTTCACACCCACTTCAGCCGGAATCTTTTTATAAACCTCCACCCTGATTAACCATAGTCGGAAATTTATACTTGGTCGACTGCTCATCACTCTATTACCTAAGAAGTTCCACATTCAAGTGGATAAAATAGCTTAAAATGGAAGTAAATCACAAAATGTTCCTGAGAGTAAGATGTTCTGTGCGCCTCCACTAGTCTAAACACGGCATTCTGATTCATATTACGTTTGTGGAAAATAAGTTACGCAGTAAAATCCACCATTTTTTTGTCTAGCTCAGCGGGCGGCCATTTTGCCCCTTTCCGTTGACTGATGATGACATCACAATAGCTCAGGCCTCAGATAACAACCAATCATGGCTCAGCTTTAGATAGCAGGTGAGCCGTGATGAGTCGTTGCCTGAGCCCACCTGAGCGACTGTGATATAATTTTCAATCGACAGGACGTGACAAAATGGCCGCCCACTGAGATGGCTTTAAAAACTGGTGGGTTTTACTCTTCAACCCATATTCCACAAATGCGTTATGAATCAGAATGCCATGTTTACACTAGTAGAGGCACATAAAATATACTACTAAAAGGAAATTTGAGCGTTAACTTCCCCTTTAAAGGAATGCTAACACTGACGTTTTTTAAACATGAAACCACAAAATGTACTTTACTACAGCTTGCATTAAAGATATATATATATTTTGACTGTCATTACCGTTTTTTGGAATGGGGACAAATCCATCCATGTGACAGAAGAGTCGGAACGACTCACAACTTGGCCAAAGACTGACTGTGAAACATTACTCTCATGTCATATCAACATGCATGGAACTACATTACAAGAGGGAATTTATTTTGCATATAAAGATCTGGGTAACTCAAAGCAGAAAATTATACCGCAAAAAAATATTGACGGTGCAGTCCAAGTGTCATGCTCCTGCTGCATTCCGCAAGCAGCTCCAGGACACACAATTGCTGCTTTTCCCCTGGTCATCAACATAGGGCGGACCTCCCAGTCTGGAGCATGGCCGCCTTCCCTTTGATTAAAGACTACTTTTAGCTTTCGCTTTCACCGACATGACATGTGGCTTTTTCTTGGCTTCGCGAACGCGCAGTAGTTTGTATGAAATTGCCGGGTATGCTAGCAGTCACGCGGGCTACTTCCAAAGTGACCATTTGAACGGTTGAGCCTCTTGACTCAGTACAAGTGGGGTCAGTTTTGTTGGGACAGAATCAAAGTGCGAAGTGCGCCTGCGTTTGAGTAGATGCAATTCCACTCCCAAAAAAAAGTAATAATGCTTTAAATGGTTTCTTGTGGGGTTTAACGCTACTTTCACCGAACAATAACATCACTGAGTTTTATTTTTCTAACAGTGGGAAGCATCACAGAAGGAAATCCTTTTCCAGCATTTCTGGCCGTCGCTTGGATCAGACCTCAAAAAGGAATTTGGTGGACAATAAACAACTAAATAAATCTGTTTTTCTTGAACGTCGCTCCCATTTTTTTAGGCAATAAACTGTCAAACCTGTTAGCAGTTTTCTCAACCCTGCAATCAGTCAATGCGGTCAGCGTCCTCGAGATAGGATGGGAAGAAAGCGGGAGTGGCCATGGCCACGAGAACATACATTTGGATGTGCTTTAATAGCACGCTGTGCTCCTGTCAGACATTCAAATCACATGGTGAAGTGCATTCCGATTTCCCGAGGGATAAGAAAGGCTGTACTTGCGGAACATTGGTGACAATTACACACAGGCGGCGTTTATGGTCATGGGCGACATAACTGACTCCAACTGGCTGGTAGGTTTTTATATATACTATATGCATCTTTTAAATTCTCGTGCACTATGTTTTATCACTTGCAGGAATAATTGGTTATGCTCCATACATGAACCGAATGGTTTCACAATGGAACCTTCAGGACAACGACGACGACCAGCTCTTCTACACGAAAATATTTGTGGATCCACTGCAAAGAGTATGTGTTTAAAACTCGAATAATGCTATGAAAATAATGAGATTTTCTCAGCCAAACAAGACTCCATTTATCCCCACCCCGTCTGTTAGGACTCTCTCAACATGACACTGGACCACAAGTGCCACATTTTCCAGAACCTGAATGGCGCAATTGGTGAGAAATCCCAGAGAGTTTCTTTATTCCATTCCCCACTAATGTGTCGTGTTTTCAAGCTTGAAATAGAGTGGTACCTCTACTTATGACCGTCTCTTCATTCGAAATTTTCAAGTTACGAAACGTGTTGACAGGAAAATATTGCCTCTTGGTACGAAAGAAATTTCAAGACACAAAAGATAAAAATACAGTATGGCTGGCTACTCGCAGCTCCGAGTTTCAAGAATGCAAGAAATTTATAGCTGCTCTGTTATTGGCTATTACAGAGAATCATCCTGGCATCCCGTTGGCTAAGAGGGACCTCGACCTCATGTGTCTTTGTGTGTAGATCGAATGTGTTTATGCTGCGTCCTCGTCATTCGTCCCTCGGGCCATGAGGTGCCAAAAGTAAACATCCTTGGATCGGTTCTGTACAAAACGCCAGGCAAAAAACACTTCTGAGAGAGAACATGAACTAAAGAGGGAAAACGATGAGGACGCAGTTAAAAGTTAAATGACCATCATTTTTATTCTTTATTTTTGACATTATGAACAACTCTCATTTGTTGTGCAATAATCTAATTGTAACATGTATTTCTTACATATTTTGATGCATAACGATGCATCAAAATATGTTTCGGAAACATTTATGTCTGAATTTTGGGGTGGCTTGGAACGAATTAGGGCATTTACATGGAAAACGCGTTTCTACTTACAAAATTTTCTAGTTAAGAAATTTGTTCCAGAACCAATTAATTTCGTAAGTAGAGATATCACTGTACCAACTCTAGCTTCTGAAAGACTGTATATTGGAAACCCAAGTTGGAAGTTTGGCTGATTAAAACATTGCCGTTTTCAACCATGCGTTCTGTAAATGCCCATAACCTGCTCTGATCTACAGTATCTCGTGTTCACACTTTTGGCAGACGAGGTGCTTCTCAAATTTGGAACCAACCGTGTGAGAGTGAGAAACACAGCGTACGACTCCCTGCCGGTGGTTGTCCATGGCAACGGGAATACTAAAGTGAGTCACAAATGAGTTTCTTGGACGCACCGGTTCACCTCGAGTCATGCTTCGAAATGCGCGCGGTAGGTTGATGAATCTCATCAAAGCTTTTATGTTGAGCCTGTCGGTCTTTGAAGCATGAAGGTGTCGGTCGGATGAGTTTGGTGACACTCGGGCATAAACATTTTTAATGAGTTTCCCACTTACGGAAGAAATATACACACTGCTCCTTTCTATTTATGACTCACACTTTTATTCTGTGGGGGAAAAGCGCTAACCCAATGCTCATGCTTCTGTCTCTTTCCTCCGTTGGTTGGAATAACAGTTTACGGATCACACTCCCTTTGTGTGACCTAACCAAAACTGTTGAGTCATTCTACCCAGACGTTTCAACATCTGCAGAATAAACTCACAATCGTCGATAACATAACACCAATCCGAGCACGACGGCCATAGCTGAGCCCCTGCAAGTCCAAAATGTTGCAGCTGAGAATTGTGTGCTGAGCGCCTTTTTTCATAAATTGTCTCTACTGGGTGTTAGCGAGGCACAGCCATATAAAAATAAACCTCCCAAACCAGGAAACATGCTTGAAATGTTGCTTAATCATTAATTAATCATCCGTAACCAGCTCTGAATGCTGTCCCACGCAGATGTACTTGAACTACTTGGCCAACTACGTGCCCAACGCATGGAACTACGAACACGGCTGCAGCCACTGTGACGACGATGTCGTGGATATGTCTCTGTTGAAAGTAGGTCCCATTTTTTTTTCCCACTTTCGTTTGATCTCGCATTATATTGGGCTTGTGGAAAATTCATTTTCAATACACCTCGCCCCCTCCTATTCCTGTCGGAAACGATGAAACACTGCCTGACCTCTGTCGGGGGGCTGTCTAGACAGTTGGAGTAGGGCGCCGACTGTCCACTTTCAAGAGATAAGCCCAACTGTTGCCCATGGCCTTTTGCTAAAATAATAGGTTACGTACCTCGTGCAAGGGAAACTACTCGGGTGAGAGAAAGCCACCACTGTGGTGCAGGATATGGCTTCTGCGGTTTTCTGAAAGGCTCATTTAAAAGGGGTGTCACTGCTGACCGGCTTTCCTTTTTGTGGGCTTCTCAATATAGGTTCTGTCCGCAATCTCCAGTTATAGCGGTCATGCGGAAAATATGTCGCAGAGTTCAGTCAAACCGTATATTTGGACCAGAACGGCAGGAATTTGGAAACGTCTCAGGTTATATGGTGGTGTGTACTCGGTGATAACCACATTTGGAAGCATGTTTTTTGTATACTAATAGAGGTGTCCGTGGTACTTCAGAAATGTGCTCAACGGTGATTTATATTTGTTAATAAAAGCCCTGCGAGGCTGTGCGCTCATGAAAAGGAATCACCTTAAATGGTTGACGCGGATTCAAGACAGCTGCATGAGAAAAAGCAGCTCTGTTCGAGTACAGTCAAACCTCAGTTTTCGTCCATAATCCGTTCCAGAAGGCTGTTCGAAAACCGAAATTTTTCGAAAACCGAAACCACGCTCTTTTTAAAATTAAAATGTTTACTGAAGACGTCTGCTCACAATGGAAAGCAACACGAGGAAGCCTCACTTCCTCGTCTACCCGAGGAAGCGTCACTTCCTCGTGTAAGGAAGGCGGGAGGAGTCAAATGGTGCATTCAAGTGCGCTCAGTTTGTTTGAGAACCGAAATTTGTTCATCATCCGAGGCAGAAAAAAAATTGAAATTTTTGGTTGAAAACCGAATTGGTCGAGAACCGAGACGTTCGAGAACCGAGGTTTGACTGTCGCTCTAATTCGGCGACACCGTATACACAAACGTGTGCCAAAAATGTGCATACGGACACACGCAAAAATCTGTGATCAATCCATATTCTGACTCGGATTTATAATTTGCCTACAAAAAATACGGAACACATAATGAAGCATCAGCCTTCGGAAAAATGTTTCACATCTTTTACCCAACATGCACACGCATTTTGAAATAAAAAAAATGGTGGAAATAATTAAAACCAGAAATGTTCAGATGAGTTAATTAAATGCCCTAAATAATCTTGACACTTGGACACCCCCGCTTGTCTGATTGCAATCTTGAATCTTCAATTTCACATTTCTTAGTACAAGACCAAAATGAGTAGGCAGGGGAAAGACAACACTCATCTTCACTCGTATATTGTCAGATGTTAATAATTCCAAATAGGAACAAGTAATAATGACCTGGAAGTGACAGACGGATGTCTTCAGTTATCCTTCTTCTGTTCACATATGCTCCAGATAGCAGAGTGTCCTGTTACAGTCACTCGCTCACCGTGTGGGGTGAGATCAGGTGATCCTTGTCCTTCAATGTCCTTTTTTATTTTATTTTCTTTGCTATCCCATTTAACCCTTTCAGGGACAGCAGTTACTCCAGTGGACAGCTTATCAGGTTACCAGGTGCACAAAAGGGTTAATACCAAACCACGTTGTCTTCAGCTAAGTCACAGTGCGGTGCCTCTATAATAAAGGCCCAGGTATCTTCTTTTTTTTTTTAGCATTGACGCTCAAAGTGCAAAGGTTTAAAAAAAAAAAATGTTTTTAAAGTGTTTCCCTTGCCTCCACCTCTAACGCCATAACCTAAATTGTTGCCCTTGTGAAATTTGTTCTTTTAATTTTATGGGGCCTTGTCTCGCACCTTCAAGCCCTCTCGCCAAGTTAACTGTGATATATCGAACGGAGGAACAGATGGGCGTGGTTTATCCGGATTGCAATTTGAAAGAACGACCCTGTCAATTACCGTATTTGCGCACGATAAAGCGCTTCGGAGTATCAGGCGCACCTTCAATGAATGGCCTATTTTAAAACTGTTTTCATGTATAGGGCGCAACGCATTATAAGGCGCACAAAATAGAAGCTACAATAGTGACTGTGGCTGCTTTACGCATCCACCAGATGGAGCTACGTTAAAGGGAATACAATACAGCTTTATTTATATGGAGCTTTCACACCCGCTTCAGCTGTAACAAAGCACTTTACAGAACATTTAAAATACTACGTCCAAGAAATCAGAATATTGATCCATTTATCAAGGCGCATCGGATTATAAGGCGCACTGTCGACTTTTGGTAAAACTGAACGTTTTTAGGTGCGCCTTACAGTGCGGAAAATACGGTACAATGATTTCTAATTGACGAATTAACCCGATGGCGATTTTGCACATGGACCGAAACTGTGCGCACAGTTGGAATATTTCGACAATGAATGAGGCCTAACGACGTTATTATTATTATTTTTTTTTACAAATAACTGGTGGTGTCTTACACTGTCTCATGTGGAAAAAGTGAGGGCATGTCATGGACATACTGGGGGGGCGACAGTATCGTGGCGAAATTGAGTTCAGAATGAAGTTCTGCTTGATTCTTTGTGTGCTTTTGCTTAGAAACTGGTATACACAATTTGAATTTCATTGCCAAAGACAATAACAAGCTAGGCCACCACATCCCGATGCTTTATTTTGTGTAAAAACACTGCATGGACACTCGTCTGCTCTAGGGAAAGTTTAGTTTTTTTTTGGTCCCCTCCCTGCACACTGGCAGAATTCTTAAAACTTCCATCATGCGCCTTAAAACCAGACGTTGCAAACCTTCAAATTAGATGCCTCGGCTTGCCTCCCTTTTCATCGCAGTCCCAGAGCCATGCTGTGAACTGGTCATAGGGAGTTGCAGTCCAGGATGAACTTTCGTGGCTGAAGCAAAGTTGCTTGGGAAAATGTTTCCCCTTTAATTAGTTTTTTTTTTTTCCCTTCACGAGTTTTTACAGACGCTTTCCTGACTATCATGTTATACGTGGCGATGTGGGACAGAAGTTCTTGTCAAGCCCTCACATGCAGAAATCTCAAGAGGAAGTTTTCATAGATGTCACGGATGATTTTGTTGCTTAGTGTGAAAAACGTCATTTCCGAATGGATGTATTGCCTGTGAGAAACTGACACGGTATCATGTCGGTCCTGGAATATTGCTCAGTTTTATCTAAATGTGACATAAAATCTCCCAATTGGTGAACGAGTCAGAGTAAAGATTTTTCCTGACAAGCTATCGTTGATAGCATACGCCATATGTAAGGCAGATGACCGCAAAGTACACCCAGCATGGGCTCAATCATGTCAGCAAAGAGACATTCAAGTCAAACGAAAAGCTCCGCTGACGAGAATGTCATTCGGCACAACTTGAAAGTATCAACAAAGCTAATGTGAGCTGTCAAACGGTTCCGTGATTTATGCTAAATAGTGCTCCGTTTGCCAGACTTGATGTTTCTGTCACATTTCGACAGGAGTACCCCAAAGTGCTCATCGGAGTTTTCATCGAGCACCCTACGCCATTTCTGCCTGAGTTCTTCCAACGGTTGATGACGTTGGATTATCCCAAAGATAAACTTCATGTTTTTGTCCACAATAACGTGAGTACTTGCAACCGACGTTATTCCTGTGCACAGCCTTCTAATCTATCAATGCCTGCCCGATTGTCAGGAGGTTTACCATGAGAGGCACATGCAGAAATTCTGGGAGGAACATCGAAACGTCTTCGGCAGCTTAAAAGTCGTTGGACCGGAAGAAAATCTCAGCCAAGGCAAAGCCAGAAACATGGCCATGTACGTACGATTTTAACCTTCATGCAGTATTTTTAAGCGGCTGCATGAAGGGTATTACGTCCCAAAAATGTCCCTCTTCCAATGTGCAACAACTTTTTTCACTTTTAATTGTTTTTCACTTTCAACCCCTCAAAATGTTCAGTGGGAATTGGCCAAGACATAGATATACATCCTAGGCAAAATTTCAGCTTCGTGGAGTTAAATTTCACTGTTTTGTCTGTGGTGTCCATTTGTCCAACAGTCCAAAATCATCCAAAGTGTCCGAAATGTCCAATTTTGGGATAATTACTGCATGTGGGTTAAACACTTGCTTTTCCATATTTTGCCACAGCCTTATTCCAAAGTGAAAAAAAAAGGAAATCACATGCACTTAAATAGTCAAAGGCTTTGTTCAACACTTTTGTTGATTGGCCCGTGGCAGCAATTATACGCATTAAGTGTTTGAAAATCAGTGGCGTGCGGTGAGGTTCATGGTTGGTGAGGCACTGACTCCTTTAGTGTCAGATTTACAAATATATAAACCAAAAAGGGTAGCTTATTCAATTGGTTAAACATTATATTTGCGACATGCAGATATACGGCAAGCAGCACGAGCCAGTTGTATGTATCAACCCAGTTTGTGATGATTGCGCAATGCAATGCGCATTCAGAGGTGAGGCTCTGCCTCACCTTCCTCCCCTGACCGCACGTCCCTGTTGAAAATGATGCCGCAAGATTCTCTGTTTGGGCAGTTTGAGCCATTACCCTTTGTATCACCTCTCCAGCTCCATCCGGTTAGACGGGAGCGTACATTTACGGCGTAGGTGTCAAACTTGGGTTCTGATGGTCAGCTCATGGGCCAGCTCTGCAGGAGCCTGATCACCATCCTGATCATTTGAATCCGGTGTGTTGCAGCAGGGGAAAGACGGAAAACATGCCGGATAACGGGCCCTCCAGGACCCAAGTTTGACTGACACCTGTGTACAGTCATTTTTAGAAACAAGCCTTCTCTAATCTTCTAAAAATCAAATGATCCATTAGAACAGGGGTGTCAAACTCATTTTTGTTGCGGGCCACATTGAAGTGACCGTTTTCCTTGATTCAACGATTGTTTAAGTTACTGTAATGACGGGTTTGGAAAAGAGAAAATGCTTACAATACCTCTCTTATTTATTACATGTGAGAAGTTTAAATGTTGGTCCAGATTTTAGCAATCATGGTGGACGTTGACATGTTTCATTTGCTTTCGCTGGCCACATAAAAGGATGCGGCGGGCCAGATCTGGCCCCCAGGCCTCCAGTTTGACACCGGTGCATTCGATAATTGGAGATTACCAACATTGAAAATGTATGCTTTTTCACCTAGCTTTTTAATTGCTTGTCAATTTGTATTTTTTTAGCCCTGGATTTTAAAAACAACTCATTTCTTCACCTTGGTTGTCTTTAGGGATCTTTGCCGCCAGGATGCCACATGCGACTTCTACTTCAGCATCGACTCAGACGTGATGCTTACCAACGCACAGACTCTGAAGCTCCTCATTGAGCAAAACAGGTAATGCGGTGCTCACTGGAAAAAAAACCTCCCGTGCTGCTGTGAAGTTCACGGGACTGTTGAATTTATTCTCAGCGTGGTAAAACCGCAGGCGCGTTGCAGCAAACAGCAAGAGTTTAAAAATAATCGGCGCCGGTTTCCTGGTTTTTTTTTTCGTTTGCTTTTTTTGCTGACCACATGGAAACGGCAAAATCGCCTCATTGCGCTAACCCCGACGTGCCACTTTGCATTATGCAAAATACCAAACATGCAAACTCCTGTCTCCTTTCTGTAGCTCATAAAATGCAAAGAAAGTATCCCACAAACAACATCTTGTCACTTGGGGGCGTAGCTTAACGTCGCATCCCAAGCAATGGTCTTGCAGGGTTATTTCAAGGGAGCATGGAGGATTCTCTGCTGACCGTGAAGTTTCCAAATGACAAGAAAAAAATAATCTGGCACAAGCGGAGTACCGTCTTGACAAACACTTTGATTTATATTTCAATTATTAACAAATGTATGCCTTGTGCTTTAAAAAGTGTGTAGTTGGCTTTGAGACTAAACATCGGAAGGAGATGGTAAAATAGGGTTGGGTACTTGAGTGATATAGGATATAGACGATATAGGATTATTCTGTCCTGTGACCACTCCGCGATTTTGCCCCCACGCAGGAAAATCATCGGCCCCCTTGTGACTCGGCACAACAAGCTGTGGTCCAACTTCTGGGGAGCGCTGAGTCTGGACGGTTATTACGCCCGCTCGGAAGATTACGTGGATATTGTGCAGAGGAAACGAATGTAAGTACAAGAAGCTTTCACATCTGCATGTATCCCGCATCATCAACTGCTAACCATCCATCCATCCAACCATCCATTTTCTGATACCGTGATCCTCAAAAGGGTCACGGGCTTGCTGGAGCCGATCCCAGCTGTCTTCGGGCAGTAGGCGGAGGACACCCAGAACCGATTGACAGCCAATCGCAGGGCACACAGACAAACAACTAACCACACTCACAATCACCCCTGTGTACAATTTAGAGTGATCCATTAACCCGCCATGCACATTTTTGGAATGTGTGAGGAAACCGGAGTACCCGGAGAAAACCCACGTGGGCACGGAGGAGAACATGCGAACTCCACACAGGAAAAGGGCAGCAAGGGCTCAGATATGCAAATTAAAACAACATTTGGTCATGAGGCCAACATACCACACACCTTCAGACAAGTGGCTTGTGGAGCTGACTATCCAATCTCCGCATGAGTGTCCGCGACGCAGATTTGAGTGGCAATCGTGAAAAAGGACTGCCTCATTTCACGTCGTTGTGTTGTTTCCAGGGGGGTGTGGAACATTCCTTACATGGCGCATATCTACCTGATCCAAGGGGGTGTTTTGAGGAAGGAGTTGAAAGAAAGGGACTACTTTGTTCTTGAGAAACTGGACCCTGATATGGCTATGTGTAAACACACCCGAGATCTGGTAAGGACGGCTTTTGATTTCGATGTATTATGCTTCTCCAAAGACATTTGAGACAAAGACATGATAGAAATGCTGTGGATCATAACCCTATAAAAGTCAACAGCACAATGGAAGGTGACCAATGGCAAGTATACGTTTGAAATGCTTCTTGCGTGTTGTGACGGCATGGCGGTACCGCGTTCGTGCAATGGTCAGCTTTATATGTTGTCGTATCTGGCCAGTCCCCGCTTTTCAGTCTTTCCTGATCCTGTTGTGTGTAACCACTGGCTGACCTGATCCAAGTTATCCCCTTTTCACTTTTTTAACAAAAACTGTTTCTTGTCATTGCATCAAGCTGTTGACATGCCGCCTTGAGCGCTGCACTTGCTATCAGGTCTAATTTCAACTTGGTGCCTTTTGCGGTCCTGCATGCATTCCGCCGACTACCTAAACATCTGCCTCAGAGGGAATCTTGCTTTTTTTTCCAACGCGGGCACATTTCCTCACCGCCCCTTATGTTGCTCTGTTACCCTGTTGTCTTTATTTGAAATAATCAAGCCATGTGGTATCCTATTTAAATGATGCTTCTCCTTCGTTTTAGACCAGTCAGAGAGAAAAAGAGTCCCCTTCTCCGGAATCATTCCATATGCTCAGGCCCCCAAAGGTTTCCATTTGTTTTGATTACTGCTATTATCTGAAACGTCAATTTCCAACGGGTTAGCACTCAGAAGCCAGGTCAAGCTTAGGCTTGTGACAATGTTTGGGTGGATCCTCAAGTATTTCATCTGTGTTAGTTCTTCAGGAACATCAATGTGTCCTGGTTGAGTTGATGTTGAGCCAAACAGCTGTTAAATTTTATCTGAGGCTTAAGCAGATCTGCTTGTCCCAAGAAGCAGGGAAGAAAAAGAATGTAAAAGACCATCATACCGTACATTTCAAGAACCCCATCCTGATGCTTGACCGTAAAACCAGCTGCTTGATCTTGAAAATGACGACCAATATCAGACTAGGCTCTTCCCATGCGTTGTCATCCACCTCCGCAAACATCATAGCCTTTTATGACGGACATTTTGCAAACTTTTGTGACATTTTGTGAACTTGATCATTACGAAGCCTAGTCTGATTTTGTGTCCAAAACCTCCCTCGTGCCTCCCTATAGAGGACAGTATTGCTCCTAAAATTGCACCCCTTCTGTCCCTGTTCTCCTGACCTTCCTTTCACCTCACCAACCCCCCACCCTGAACTGTTCCCGTCCCACCAACACCCAAGTGAACGCCCCCCACCCCACTCCTGAGCCACTCTTATCCCACCCATAAATAATCTTTGATTATTTATCTGGCTTCTGTTTCTGCTCTACCTAAATCAGACAAAAAAAAAAAAACATTTTCAATTTGCTATCAGAGTGCTAACCAATAATTACGTTGCGCCAATAATGTCTAGCTAAAGCCTCAGACATTTTGAAGTGTACGTTTTATGCCTTGTGCGTAACTATGGCTTTTCCTATCTGCTGCAGGGAGTCTTCATGTACTTAACAAACCGCGACGAATTTGGGAGGCTCCTTTCCGCAGCCAATTATAACACCTCTCACTATAACAGTGACTTGTGGCAGATATTCGAAAATCCCCTGGTAAGTAGCTACTGCCGTTACCTTTGATTTGCAGAAAGGCGAGTAACCACCTGAGGAGCTTGGTAGCCGTAATTAAAAGACTCAAGTCATGAGACGCGACTCCGAATGTGCCGTGTGGTGCCATGGGAGATTGCTAGTTGTGGGAGAGGATTAGTGCTGCCTGGTATTCGGGTCATCAAATAGTCCAACAAAAGGCCTCTAATACCGAGTGGTCTTTGCAGGACTGGAAGGAGAAGTACATCCATCCCAACTACATGAAAATCTTCACAGAGAACTACATGGAAGAGGTTTGTGTGTATTTTGTTTTCAGACAAGTGTACAGTATGACTGAATGCCAGACAGTACGTGGATTCCGCCATCTGTTTTTAATCTAAATAACTCAAGATTGCGGTAACGGCCTACTCACGGCGAAGTAAGTAAAATAAGTGTGTGTGTTTTTGGCCCGCAGCCTTGTCCAGATGTGTTCTGGTTCCCGGTCTTCACAGAAAAGGCCTGTGATGAAATAGTGGAGGAGATGGAGAATCACGGTTCGTGGTCCGGTGGCAAACATGAGGTCAGTCCCGTGTCAATGTCGCATCAGTGCCCAAAACAAAGTCAGCACATACCGACACTATAGCCTTTTCTTCATTCGCGCATTTGCTAGCAGCATGCAAAATAAGGCAAACTCATTATTGACCTCTGGCTATTTAGTTTTGTATCGCATTTGGTGGAAGTGGTGTAGCATGAGCTAAGGAACAGCCTAAAACAATCTTTATATTGTCAAAACAGTCCGAAGAATTACCTTTAAAACATCATGGAAAACTACACGACCTTGAACTTTGGTAGACATTTTTGTGACAAATCTACCAGGACTTTTCAATAAAGCTTCCTAATGGCTAATGCAGTGCATGCTGCCAGATTCAATCCCCCCGTTACCCACAGTATTTCATTTGAAATAAAAATAAACAATGCTCTTGCTTCACTGCAAAGAAATGGCGCCTGCTCGAGTAAACAAACAACAATGAGAAGTGGGCGCAAAGAATTAGAGGCATCCCCCATGATGACTTACTTGTTAACATTCTTTCAGAGGGGCGGGGGGGGGGGGGTATTCTCCGAGACGTGAATTTGAAGGCACCTCTTTTTGCCGGCGGCGGTTGCGTTTTATATTGACCAGATGTAAAAAACAAAGTGGCCCGTCTTAATATGATTGGCCACAATGGATTAAAAAGGGCTATGATGTTGCCTTGATTACATCTATCATGTTGTTAAGACATTTAAAGCCCCGCGACTGGGAGCAGAGTTATGTTGCAAGAATTGCAATAAAAAGCAGTGAACCGATCAGATGGGGTCATTTGAGCACCACAACCCTCATAGGAAAATGGTCAATTTCAGAATGTGTTCGCAACCCGACACATTTGAAGACAAAAGTAGCATTAAAGGAAGCAGAATCTGTCCATTTAACTTGAGGATGTTTCATAATTAGCATTCATGTACCGCATTTTCCGCACTATAAGGTGCACCTAAAAGCATATGATTTTCTCAAACGCCGACAGTGCGCCTTATAATCTGATGCACCTTATATATGGATCAATATTCTGATTTCCTGGATGTAGTATTTTAAATGTTCTGAAAGCGCTTCGTGACAGCTGCAGCAGGTGTGAACGCTCTGTAAAAATAAAGCTGTATTGTATTGTATTCCCGATAGTGTAACCCCATCTAGTGGATGCATAACTATTGCCACTATTGTCGCTTCTATTCTATGTGGTGCACCCTCTATATGAAAAGTTTTAAAATATTTTATTATTATTATATTTTTCATTTCATTTTCATTGAAGGTGCGCCTTACACTCCGTAGCGCCTTATCGTGCGGAAAAAAAACTGTACTTTGTTTTGTTTTGGTTTTTTTGTTCAACAGGACAAGAGGATTTCTGGTGGCTATGAGACAGTCCCAACGGACGACATCCACATGAAGCAAATCGGATTTGACAAGGAGTGGCTTCACTTTATCCGAGAGTTCATCGCACCTGTCACACTCAAAGTTTTCTCCGGATACTATACAAAGGTCCGTAATGTCTAGAGGGAAAACTACAATGTGTGCCAAGACTGGTGTTAGACAAGCTATATTTACAACCCAAACTCCAAATATTCCACTTTGGAGCTGAACACCTCTTTCCCAGCCTTTACTTCTGGCCCACATTGAAGACGAAAACTCGAAGTGTAGTTTTGAAATCTTTTAGGACACCGGTCCCGGAACTTTTCAGACACAACTCATATTTGCACACCCAACAGCTTCAGGAGCAGAAACATGTCATCAATCCAAAAGGGAAAAAAAAACTTGCCTTTACATGCACACTACATGACACTTTAACCCTTTCAGGCACAGCCGTTACTACAGTGCACAGTTTATCGTGTTATCAGGTTACAGGGTGCGTGAAAGGTTCCATATGTGAAAACAGCGGTGACAGCCAAGTTGATGTATTTTCCATCCCGTTGCAGGGTTACGCGCTCATGAACTTTGTGGTCAAATATACTCCTGGGAGGCAATCCTACCTGAGGCCCCACCATGACTCCTCCACCTTCACTATCAACATTGCCCTCAATAACAAAGACACAGACTTTCAGGTAAGACCAGGTGTCAAATAGCTGACTACATGCTGAGACTTTCTGAAGTCAGTGTTTCCCTACTTTAGGGTCAAGATGTACGTTTGAATTGGAATAGTCTCACGGCACATCAACCAAGAAAGTCAGAGATAGTGTCGCTAGATCGATGAACAAAGATACATTCTTTGTGGTCAAATCATTTTCCGTAGCAGAAATCACTGACCACACTTTGCTTTGTCTTAGGGTGGCGGCTGTCGTTTCCATCGATATAACTGCTCCATAGAATCACCTCGGAAAGGTTGGACCTTCATGCACCCAGGACGACTGACTCATCTCCACGAAGGTCTACCCACCACCAATGGCACGCGTTACATTGCTGTGTCCTTCATCGACCCCTAAAAAAAACACACAAAAAAAACTGTCTGATTTCACTGTAATTGAAACGTTTGCTCTTCCCTTCTCGTCTTGGTGCATTTTTGTGGCCCCGTTTTGTAGATTTGCATTTTTAAAGCTATTTTGCTTTAAAAAGATGAGTGATTGTGTTCAACCAATTTCTGTCAGACAGAACGTTGACTGGGGAAAGGGTCACGGCAAATTATTCCCTGAATGTACACAAAAGAGCTCGCAGGGTACACCGATTTCAAACGTTCATTTTCAGTCCGTAAAAAAAAATGGCGGTGCTTTCATGAGGTATTTTGTGACCTCATCAGGATTTTACCATTGTTGTCTTTTTGACTGTTGGCTGTATCAGGCTAGTGTGCAGGTTGTCCTTTGTGCGTCCGATGTGTTAACATTTGAAAATTTGAACATGATTTATTGTGTTTGAAAAAAAAAAATCAACTGTTAACTGTTTTTTGACAGAATTCATTAGGGCGACTGGAGTGAGTCAACAATCGATTTTTGTATTTTGCACAGCAGAATTCTAAAACCGGGGAGCAGAACTGGCTGCGAGTTCTGTGACTTGAAGGTTTGCCTCTTTGAACATTGACATTCGTCTTCATTTCTGAAACAAAAATCGGAGAGAAAAAAAATTGTCCTGTGTGAATGGATTTTGCAACTCGGCAAATTGCCTTTTTAATTTATTGTTAAAAATCTAATAAAAAAATCCAAGAGATTTTCATTGATTATTCAGACTATTATTTCTATTTAGAGATGCAACGATTCAATCGAGAATGAATCAATTACCAAATTAATTGATTACTTTTTATATGTTTTGAATCGTCCAGGCCCCTGATTATTAAATGTTGAAATACTTTGAATTTCATCATCTCAATTGTAAATATCTGCTTTACGTCATCCTCCATGAAAGTGAACTGATTGCGTTGAATCAACATTTTTGGCCTATTTTCTGACACATTACGGACCAAACCAAAACGTAAGTGGATCATACTTACTGCTTGTGCATTTTCTGCACTGTCAATTTGAAATAATGCCAAACTTTTGAATAAAGGGAAGGAAATGAAAACATATTTTTGGAAACACAATCATCGCAATCATCAACGGGCTTAGTCTATGATTAAAATTATTGTTGGATGCAGTCCTATTTCTGTTGACTGGAAATTAGTCATGACTGAACCACCCCCCGCAACATAACATGCCCTCTGCAGCAAAAAATGCTGAATGACTAGAATGGATGACTCACGACAGCAGACAGCTGTCCTCTGCTTTCTCACAATCCCACTTGGCCTTCCAACTCCTTGAAGCTGACCTTCTCTGAACATGTCACATGCAGAAACCATCACGCTTGCTTCTGAACTCTGAACGCTTCCAACGAGTGTTTTGGATGTCGACGGATGAGCTCCACGAGTGCAACTGTAGTTCAGTTTACCTTGGGGGGGGTATTCACACAGTACATACGTGTGTACACATGAAAGTTGCACACATGAGGAATGTTACGCTGGGTGGAGGAATACTGGAAGGGGGTGGGGGGCGGGCAAAATGGGGGCAACATATTGAAATTTGAGGTCGATTTATGTTTGTCTCCCACTGCGATGAATGATGTGTCATCATACGATCTGTTTGGATCAACACAATCTAATTTCTTGACTGTCTTGCATATAATTTTCCCCACTGAGAAATAAAAACACAATCTGACCTCCCCCATCAGTTATGGTAACATTTTACAAATCAGGCTACGCTGACTGGGCCTCACACAATGTAACCAATCCCGGCGAAAACAAACAAGCTTTACCTTCAACTCGGCCGAAAGGCAAAAATGTATGAGTGGCCGCTATTTAAAAGGATGGGGTGCGGCGGCAGGATGGTGTCAGCTCTAATCCTCAAAGAGCTCTTTGTGGGCGCTTCCCTTGGCCTACCTTGCATCCAGCCACTCTGAAAGGTGACATTGATCGCAAGATAAACCTGCATGCCTCCCCAAACTAGCAGACGCTCACATAATTCTTTTTTAATTTTTTTTTTATTAAGCGACAAATGAAGAAAGGAAAAAAAATACTGTTTCCAAGTAAGATTTATTCCTTAAATTATAGTGGGCGGGCGTTTGTCATGAGATGACTGCATGCTGAGATCATTTTCTTCAGTGAATTCTGGGAAGATGCATCTGGAGACAATGTTTTCATAATCAAAGTTTTCGAGGGCTGCAAGCTCAAATGCGTAGGGCGTACGACTCGAGGGATAGGAAACATGCTTTGATACGATAAAGATTTAAGGCCATCGCTAACTGTGGGCTCATAAACACTCCATATGTTTTAAATGAAGTGTATGCAATGATGTGACATAGGCCAAAAGTTAGGTCTGTATGTAGAAAATGTTCGACCAACACAGTACTGGATGCAAAAATATCAACCTGGAAATAATTGTCAATGGCACAGTTCCTCTGTTCCCCCCCCGACATTTCAACCTGAGGACTTGCGCACTTCTTATTTAACCCTTTCATGCACCTGGTAACCTGATAACATAAGCTGTCCACCGTAGTAACCACTGTCCCTGAAAGGATTAAAATGTACTTGAGATGTTTGGATGATTTCTTTTCTCCCACCAAATAACTGTTATGTAATTTGGGGCTTCCTTGGCGACAGAAGACACAAGATTTGTTTGTCGTTGTTGACAGACAATTATGACAAGACTATTCTTAACTGGGCTTTGAGTTCACAGGTGGGAGGATGTCAAGACCTGATCGTAAAAACCAAAAAAAACTTTTACCTGTGCTGGATAAGTACCGTATTGGCCCGAATATAAGACGGTGTTTTTTGCCAGATATCAGTGAAGCGAATGCTGAACTTGACTCCCCAGGCCAAAGTGAACCCATGTCACGAAGAATAAAAATAAAAATATCGGTAGCACGAAGAAGAAAAAAAATAAATCGCGGTAAGAAAGAAAAGACAAGTAAATAATAGAAGAAATAACAGAAAATGGAGTAACGTAGCGACAATCTGGAGAAAAGTGGGTCGAAGATCGGCCAGGTTAACCGGCAGCTGAGAAGAAGTTATGATGTAATTTACATTTCAAAAACCAGAAGCCATTCATTTACAAATGTGATTGCACTTTAGTTGATATATTTAAATGTTCAGATATTAAGATTTGAATGAGGCAAAATAACATGCTTTTTCTCTCAAATATATTGTTATAATCATTGGTTTCAGATGTACTGTAATTATTTTCTGTATAAAAATTAATTTGGTGTTCAAAAAGTCTTGAAAAAGAGGGAGTCGTCTTATAATCAGGGCCGTCATATATTCGGGCCAATACTTGAACAAAAAAGTAGCACCAGTGAATAGCTAATTTGCAACGTGTCGATTAGAAACAAAATGAATCAGTAAAGCTATGGGCAAGACTGAAAATGTAGGGCACGTTCCCACGACTGTCAATTTTGCGTGGATATTGAGTAATAGCGAGACAGATGCCTGTGGAAAGAAATGATGACGTGTGTTTGGCACTCGAGAGCGCGAAAATTTTATAGTATGTGTGAGCCTTCTTCTCAACACCTGAGCCAAAGCAAATTTTGAAAGGCCTTCTCTTGCTTCTTATGTTGAGCGACAAGTTACTGTAAATGTCAATTCCTACCAATGAAAACTGAAAAGTGGCTGTTAAGTCAAGTCCCAGAAGCTGCCTTTAACTTTAATTTTATAAGTCTGACATGAGACGAATCGCCAAAACTTAACTGGGCTTGTAAAAAAACAGATTTTCAGTGATAGAAATAAAATACACCAAATATTTGATGGGGTACGTTGCGATACAGTGGTTATCATGTAAAACCGATATAACAGTTATATAAATCAGCTTTCAGGGGCCTGCATTGTGTCTGCCATTGTTCCACTGTGTGGCCCCTCCCTCCTGTCATTTTTGGTTGCCTTTCCCTTAATTGGGATGGGCGTCTCCCCAATCACTGCACCTGTCCTACCCACACACCTGCCAATCTTCACCTCGTCAGCCTGAAGAGTCACCTTGTTGCCAGTTCCTCAGCGACCTTCCCTGCCATACTCTCTGCTGCCCAACTGTTGCGCTCAAACTTCCTGTCCACTTTGGTTTTGGTTTCTCTGACTGCCTTTGGATCCTGCCTCCTTTACCTGTCCCTCTGCCCTGATAATAAACCAGGACTGAGTTCATTGTGTCAGCCTGTGGCTCCTGTGCTTGTCTGAAGATAACCAATAGCTGGGTAAGCTTTGGGATACAGTAAAACTCCTCTACAAAGAAATCATGTTTGCAACAAGAAATTTTTCACAACAGGGGGTTTTTCACTGTAGCAAATTTGATCTGAGATGTAAACACACACACACACGCACACACACACACACAAGCGTATGTGTACTTTATTTTTATTCCAATAGTGCACAAGTATGAGCATACACTTATTTGACACTTCATATTGTCAGTGTAGAAAGAAAAAAAGGTAAACGTAATTGCAAAATTTACGATCAGCATCCACTTTCACTTACATAAATTTCTTGGATAATGTCTTATTTTGTTTCCTCCGTCTTTCATTTTGATCACTTTTACCCTCTCTACCGGAGCTCTTCTTGTCTTAGCTGCTTGAGATCCAAAGGTCCGTTTTGTAGCCATTTTAGCAATGCAATGTTCTTGCTGCATCTCAAACGAACAATAACAAATACTTCCTGGACTACTGCACATGTGTAAACTAGTGTGGTGGTTGCTGGTGCCGTTTCCGAACGAAGCAGTAGAAGTCGCTGTTGGATTACACTTTGTTGTAGTGAATCTCGTCGCGAGGCAAGAGCAGAGAAAAATATTTCGTATAACGCAACAGGGTTTTTTTTTCGTTGTATGGGGGCCAGGAAAGTGGGAATGGTGTTAATGCATGAAGATATTTTCACACTAGGGGGTATTTTCGCCCATGTAGGTTTCGTTGTAGAGGATTTTCACTGTAGTCTGGAGACTTGGGATGCTTTTTTTTTTTTTTAAACAAGCCAAATTGCTTATCATAAGTATCCTCGGTGAAAGTACTACTTAGTCAAATTACACAGCGGCTTTGTAAAACGCAATCAGTGACTCCACCCACTTAGACAGATAATGATTTATGAAGACATGAAGCAAGGACGGCTGGATGGGAGATGGGAAGTTGGCCAAAACCACATAACCTCTATTTAGAGCTGGCAAAGACAAATACAAGTTAGACTGAATGCTTTTTAAGAGCTATTTCGGGATACTCCCGGTGATCCTTCAGGCTGCTTTGTCTGGTTCCCGTGCCTGCTGATGAAAGAATGGGTGTGTTTGGTGGATAATAGGAATAGGAAAATGAGACTCCAAAAAGCCCAGAGTTGGTCCAGACATTTTGGAGCCATACACAGAGAGACCAAGATATTTAATTCTAAAAAGAGATTCTAACAAGATGACATAAACATAATGTCATCAGAAATGCATGGCAGTAGACAAGTTTAGTTTTAGGTTTGATTCCATGATAACACGAACTGTATCACAGTGTGATCATGTCAGCACGTAAAGACAAAGACCTATATGGCTTATGTCCAATTAAATTAAAAAGTTTTTTCGGCTATTCTATGGGAAAACCAGTGGAGAACTCTCCAATCTGAAGCTTGGCCAGATGGAATGCCGTTTGCTTGCGCAAAACCATGATTGATTGCAATCGAAGCACTGGCAGACTCAAAGGGGACCAGTGACTGGAAAAAATTGACAGCGAGAGAACGATGCTTAAACACGACTGGGGGTCTTTTCAACACTCTGAAAGAGAGAGGAATTGCAAAAAGCAGGGTATTTTTCCAGCTGACTTGTGTTTGGTTTATCCACTGTGCGATGGCGACAAGGCTACAAATGAACTTTTCAAATCCACAACATTGCAAGGATTATTTTAAGTGAACTTTACAACAAATATCCCAAACTACCGTATTTTCCATATGAAAAATCATTCCGGAGTATAACGTGCACCAGCCATAAAATACATGATAAGGAAGAATGAATGAATATGTTATATATATATATATACATATATATATATGTATATATATATATATATATATATATATACATATATATATATATATATATATATATATATAGTGGCACTGGAGTATAAGTCGCATTTTTTGGGGAAATGTTTCTGATGAAATCCAACATCAAGAACAGACATGTCATCTTGAAAGGCAATTTAAAACAAAAATAAAATAGAGAACAACATGCTGAAAAAGTGTACGATATGCTAATGTTTTGTGACACAGAAACAAAGAACTGAGAACGTGTCTTGGTATGGTCACGTAACATATTATTCAGATAACTATCGCATAAAGAACATGCTAACAAGTGCACCAAACCATCAGTGTCACTCCAAATCACTAAATCCAATGGGATCTTCTATGTCGCTGACGTCAGACGTCAGACTCATCGTCGACTTATCAATGCAGGTCTAGAGTGCCCTCTTGCAGTTTAATGTGAAAATAACATGTCAAATGATATTATAATGTGTTAATAATTTCACATATAAATCGCTCCAGAGATAAACGCAAACGCAACAAACTGAAAAAAAACTGCGATTTATAATCCGGAAAATACGGTAGATGCGGCAAACAAGATATAGTCCGTGCAGGGTTGATCCAAGAACAGATGTCAATACTTATGCCACTTAACTTTTGCAAATGAGCAGTTGCAACAGCCATAAATGCAAGCTCCTGAATTCCTGGATTGGGTTCTGTCTGAGTAGCTGTTTATTCATTGCAACATTATAATTTTAGGTTCTGCTTCTCTGGCTCCTGATTGCATCCCTTCCGCCAGTCAGTCCAATTCTGAAGAAGAATTGGCCAGAAAGGGCGGATTTCTTTCTTTTTTTCTTCTTTTTTTGCCCTCTGACGAGTTCACAGAAACAAATGGGCAATGGCAAGACCAGCCATCCGGTAACCACAAGCCATCGACAAAACCAGCAATGATCCATGCAGATCCTCCTCAACTCTACTCTGGCTCCGACATAAAAGACAGACCACAAGTGTGGCATTTTTCTTCTGTCGGGATACTGGACGTTGTGGCCCGTGGCACGATGTTGAAGCAGTCTTACTTCACACGGGACATCACACAGAGGACCTGCTTTATTTTTACTTGGACAGGTTGTCTTGAAAGGATGATTTATGATCATGGTCAATGGCTCTAAAATAAGGCTCAAGGAACATATTTCCAGTGTCCCCAAAACCAAAAAGCAGTGGTTGTTGTTTCTCACAACGTGTTAGTTAAAGTGAGTGCGATCATCAATCTGTGCTTGAAATCTTTCAGCACTATTTAACCCCCAACTTTTAGAGTCCAGAATGTTAAGTACCTAGGGGGAGGAGCTTAACATGCAGCTCTGCAGTGACTGCTTGAATGAGAATCCTAAGTGTTTTTGGAATTGAATAAAAAAAAACATCATATGCCAATTTTAAAAGAAAAACAGTGGAATAAAAGTGCTTATTGGCATGTTTCTTAAATTAGGTTGATATTATTGTGATATTCATTCATTCAATCACTATCCGATCCACTTATCCTCACAAGGGTCGCGGGGGGTGCTGCAGCCTATCCCAGATGTCTTCGGGCAGTAGGCGGGGGACACCCTGAACCGGTTGCCAGCCAATCGCAGGACACACAGAGACGAACAACCATCCGCGCTCATACGCCCACCGAGGGACAATTTTGAGAGTTCAGTCAGCCTGCCATGCATGTTTTTGGAATGTTGGAGGAAACCGGAGTACCCGGAGAAAACCCACGCAGAACAAGCAAACTCCACACAGGGAGGGCGGAGCTGGATTTGAACCCGGTACCTCTGCACTGTGATGTTGGCGCGCTAACCACTGGATCACTCGGGGCCGCCTTATTGTGATATTTTGTGATATTATTAATTTATTTTTTTTGGTGACTATGGCTTTTTGTCAGTTTGAAAAGTATTTGAAACGCTGGCTGTCCCTTCACAGAGCCCACGTACAATAATTACACATTAGAAATTCATCGGTACCATTTTGAAATGACGGCTCAATGGATATTTCATTAGTGTGAGATTTCAATAACTTTTGTTCATATCGCAAAAAAAATAAAATTACTCCACTGGAATTTCTAGTGAAATTTGTGATGGCTGGAGACACACGGCAATTATTATACAGTATAGTGTCGATAAGGTGCTGCACTGTCTAATAAGCGGGTTGGGTTGTCTCCAGTCTTGGAAGGTCAAGTCGTGAACGCGATTGCCGAGCACAGTACCCAAGTGCCGGTCATTATGGAGCACCAAGGACCACCCCCACACACTCCCTCACTTCCTTCTCTCAACACACACTTAATAACAGAGGTGAGCTACCAAAGGGGAGGGCGAGGGAGGACACCCAAAAGCTTCCCAAGCAACACAAACGCCTAAGAATGCAAAACTTGGCTGCTCGCTCCAGTTTTACCACCCACGATTCTCACAGAGCAAATATACATGTTTAAAAATACATATTTGTTTGGAGGGCTTTCCTGTGTGTTTGCTATTTTTGGTAGCAGCCCTTGAGCTCATAAACATGGCGACGTTTCTCCATTTATTGCCGGAAAGCTGAGCTGCCGTCGCACATATGGTGCCACTTTTGGAGCTATGGTTTAATTTGCTCAAAACCTTGTAAACCGAAACCCTTTTAGAAGAGTATCGGGAAATAAATACTGAATAGCAAGCCACATAAATCCAAGAATCGGATCGAAAAATGTCCTATGATCTGAACACTGAATAATAACGCTTGACGCCACAAAGCTGAAGGACATTTTTGCAATGAAATATCGCGGCAATTGAATGGTAATGAGCCCAAAAAATTGCCAGGTAAAAATACTTTTTTCGAGGGACTAATTTCGTTTAGTCATGAGGCTGAAATAATTGAGGTCAGTCTGTAGTCGGCGTGTGTTTGCCTACGTGCACATTCACACGCAACTTGCTCTAATTTTCACTTGCAACAGCTGAATGCTACGCAAGCACGTGGAACCACCAACTACACACAACTGGCTTTGTAAATCCCGATTAAATCTCCCGAAACACGTTTTTGTAACCTATTGCCTAAGGCATATTAATCGTTTGTGTTTACAGTCAAACCTCGGTTTTCGAACGTCTCGGATCTCGACCAATTCGGTTTTCGACCAAAACCTTCGAGTTTTTTATGCCTCGGATCATGACCGAATTTTGGTTCTCGAACAAACTGAGCGCACTTGAACGCGCCATTTGACTCCTCTCGCCTTCCTTACACGAGGAAGTGACGCTTCCTCGGGTAGACGAGGAAGTGACGCTTCCTCGTGTTGCTTTCCATTGTGAGCAGACGTGTTCAGTAAATGTATGCAATCACCCACAGGTCCTTTGTGGCTCCTTAAGTCCAAACTTTTTTTTGGGGGGGTTGTTCTTACTACAGTCAAACCTCGGTTTTCAAACGTCTCGGTTCTCGTCCAATTAGGATTTTGACCAAATATTTAGAGTTTTTTATGCCTCGGATGACGAACAAATTTCGGTTTTCGAACAAACTGAGCGCACTTGAATGCACCATCTGACTCCTCTCGCCTTCCTTACACGAGGAAGTGACGCTTCCTCGGGTAGACGAGGAAGTGACGCTTCCTCGTGTTGCTTTCCATTGTGAGCAGATGTGTTCAGTAAACATTTTTATTTTAAAAAGAGCGTGGTTTCGGTTTTCGAACAATTTCGGTTTTCGAACAGCCTTCTGGAACGGATTATGGACGAAAACCGAGGTTTGACTCTATTTACATTGATAATGAGAGGTGAAAGTGATGAGATGAGCCTGTCATGATGCTGTTCCTGTGTGTCTCCAGCAGGTGGCAGTGTAGGTCTTCTCCTCCAGCACGCACACCTGCTTCCAATTTGATCATCATGATTAAGCCAGGTGTTTAAAGACTGCCAAGAGCCCATGTCTCTGTCGGATTATTGACCTTGTTGCTGCTCTTGCTTAAGTGTTGTTTTTCTAGACCTCTCAATCTCATCATAGCCATTCTTGTTCCCTTAGATCCACGTTATATAAGTATAGTCACTGTTAAGTGATTTGATCTTGCTTTTGTTTGTCGTGTGAATTGGACTCTTGTCATTTGATTTGTATTCTTGGTGTTACATTACCTTGCCTTTTGAAAGCGCCGTATTCCGTTTTGGACTTTGTCGGTTTTGGATAATAAACATTTTTATTATCGCATTTTGTCTGTGTCTGCATTTCTGGGAGCCTAAACATTACTCAGCTCATTTCTAACAAAACCTACATGTACCTAAAGTCACACCTCACTTTTCAACAGACATTCTTAAAAATTTCCAGGAATTATTTTGGTAATTTGAAAAAAAACAATTTTCTGTATCACACTGCTTTACTATTTTGTATACCAAATCGGTGTTAAACTGGATATAAATTAATGACAAGCAGGTAATACAGGCATATATACAAACAACATTTAACTATCAAAAAATTGTAAAGGAATGAAACATAATCATGCATAAATGCGTCTACTTTATATTTTTAAGTTACATTTTGCAGGGGGCCAAATCCTACCAACCTCAAATGACTTACTGACCAGTGATTTGAAATGGTGTGTTATGGATTCAATTAAGAGCCACATCTAGACCATTAAGTTGAAAATCACAGAAAAAGAAAAAGAGTGAACACCCTAACTACATTGGCAATGCATCCAAAAGTGGGCCAATATGAAAAGTAGGCATGAACATAATGAGTCACGGTTGTCTAGGCAGGGCTGACATCATTTCCCGTCAGCCACAGTAGGTCTGGAATGTAACCCCTCCCCCTCATACACACACACACACTCATGAGTTGCAAGCTCAAACTCAAGTCGTGATGGGTGCTTTGAAAATTATGTGAAGAAGGTCTGCGAAATTTGTTGCGCAGTTACTGGGACTTGAGGCACTTTAAATAGCATAAAATAAAATTAAGCCGAATAACCATTAAGGATGATTTCCTTGACTTGCTTGTTACAGAAATGCACTGTAACTCAGCCATGTCAAATTGCAGGGCGATGTACTCCTCTGGTCCCACAAATACAGGCGCCGAGTATTTTTCCTCCATTATGTCCCAGTGCGGATGGAACATTAAGCGTCATGCCAAAATGGTGATGTTACAACTGCAAAGTGATGAAGTACTCTTGCCATCCCACAGAGAACAGAATACAACGCAAATGACTTGTGAAGTGATATACATCATCCACAACTACTCACATGCGTACGCTGCATAGCGTGATTCTCCTGGTCTCAACCAATCAAGACCGAGATCGCTCTCCAGGTGGCTGGAAACTACGTGCGAAGATATAATATAGTCATCGCAGCTGCATCTCGACAGGCTGTCTGCGGCGTGGGAGAGACATCCGGTCAATGAACAACAGAGGTAGATGGCAGCCAATCCGTACGAGGCTTCGCCCCCCTATGGATCGCATATCATGGAAATGCAGGAAAATCATTTAGACGTGTAGTATCAGTCAAAATGATTGCTTGGCCGAAATATGAAGCCATGTATTATTATTTTTTAACCAATTGCCCATATTAGGGCTTGCCGTTAAACTGAAGCCTGTATTTATTTCTCTCATTACATTTTATTGTAAAATAATAAAATATATAATATTAGTACAGTAGTAAATACAATAAGTCAGTGCAATGTCATACAAATATCCATCCATCCATTTTCCGTACCGCTTTATCCTCACTAGGGTCGCGGGGGGTGCCGGAGCCCATCCCAGCTGTCTTCGGGCAGTAGGCGAGGGACACCCGGAATTGGTTGCCAGCCAATCGCAGGGCACACAGAGACGAACAACCATCCACGCTCACACTCATACCTAGGGACAATTTAGAGTGCACAATCAGCCTGCCATGCATGTTTTTGGAACGTGGGAGGAAACCGGAGCACCCGGAGAAAACCCACGCAGGCCCGGGGAGAACATGCAAACTCCACACAGGGAGGCCGGAGCTGGATTCGAACCCGGCACCTCAGCACTGTGAAGCCGACGTGCTAACCACTGGACTGCTGGGCCGCCCGTCATACAAATATATTTTACTAAATTAATTTTACAAATATTTTTGACCAATTTGGCTTATCTGGCAATTAAAAAAATACATAAATAAAAATAAAATACCACAAGCTATAGAATGGACTGGTCACCAGTTAATCAACAAGGCACATCGAGACAGACTAATGTTCAATAATTGCCACTCAAACCGAAGTTTGTCGTTGCTTTGTCTTTTTAGTACATCTAACGAAACTGGAAAATGTATAACAACTGATCACGGAACACAGAGAAAACAAACGACTAAGGCGACTCGTCTTTCAGTTTCAAGCCGAGTTTATCTCAACCTCCAACATGGCAGACCTACAAACGCGACCATGTGATCAAAAACTACCAATACATCTCAATATAAAGCCCCTGCATGGGGCCACAATTGTGTGTTTGCTGCCATCTCGTCATCTGTACCCCTCCAGGCCCGTAAAATCAACACAGCTGTCCAACCTAAATGAAGTAAAGAAGTGAGACGGCACTTGATGATGCGTTTGCCGAGAAATATACAGCTGGTGCCAGCATTCATGTGAATATTTGTACTTGTGTGTTTTAACTGCAGGGCCAACAAAATCCCCTTCAACCAAACCACGGCCATTAAATTTTGAATCACATATTTAATACATGGAGTTAAAAAAGGCTTTGAAAAAGACTGTTCTAATCAAAAGCCCAATTGGCATTTGCTCTGTAGAGTTTGCCTTCAAAACTTGGTGTAAAATTGTGGTCAACAGAATGAACAGCAGAATTCCAAATGCTGATTCCGAAACTTGCAGCAGGTACGCCCCCTTGTGTCCATTTGAGGTCCTGCCTCAAGTTTCCTTTTGATCAGAAATTCTCCCAAATGAAAAGGATTCTGCTCATGTTTGTCCATTTCATATCAGGAATTACTTTTTTGGAAAAATAGTCACTCGTGGGGTCGGCAAAGTAATTAAGTTGTGACTGTGCTTTTGTAAATCTGCGTTTCTAAGCCATGTGTGGTGTAAAGCATTACACGTCATTTTACAGTAATTCGTTTGAATGTGATTAATACACTTTCAATTCAGCAGTACTATTTAATTTAAACAGCTCATGATTTAAGGTTGAAGCATTAAAAAAAACGCAAGGGCATTTAAGGGTGCTCATTGTAGTTATGTTGAATTGGCATTAGTTTTAGGAGGGGTGGGGGTGGGGGGGTCCTTGGAGAAAGTTCTCCCATGCAAGGGGTCCAATTTTAAGAGCCTCAGCTTTCGATAATCACATTTCACCGCGCTGCAGTAAGCGTTTTGAAGCAAACACCCAGGTGTAGTTAACAGGAAAGCATTCAAAATGTTCAATCCGTAAAAATAGGCGCGCCAATTCCTTTACAGCACACAAGGGGGCGCCAATGGTTCATCCAAACTCCCAAGCTTCTCTGACTGCCACAAATAACTGGGCACCTAATTGACAATGTGGGTGTTAAGTTTCTGCTCCATTCACCCGGGGCAAACTGGGACATAATGTATAAACATCATTTAATAATAATGCCAGTTCATTAGTGCAATACCCAAGCAATCTCTTTCATCAGCTGAGTACGAGAATGCCGGTGGGGACGACTTGAAAGCGCAACGGGCTGGGGGGTCGCGGGGAGATGAGGGGGAGTTGGGGACGGGAGGGAACCGGAGAGGGGTAAAAAGCAAACCGTTTATGTGGCTGCTTGGTGGATTTCTGCTCCTTAGTGTGTGAACAAAACTGAGCTTCAAATGTAGAGCAGATAAATGTTTTTATGAGGAACCATTTGGGATTCACTGTCTCAGACAAAGGCTAGATGGAAGGAGGAGAGCTTTTGCTTTGAGTTTCCTTACATGCAAACTGAAGAGCTCATATGTTGAAAATGTTCAAATCTGCGCCACACGTTTCCTTTAAAGAAAAACAGGATTGGAGCGGACAAGTTGGAGAAATTACCTATCGGTACCATTCAGAAGTTATAGAGAGCCGGAAGATAACGCGCGAGACAAAAGACATAAAACCGCGGTGGAGAGGGCTCTCCAACTTTACGTTTGCATTCAGGGAGATGTGATGGATGCCTGTAGAAGCCATGACGCGATGCCAAGTGTCGTCTGCGGCGTAATAGGGTGTGAGGGATTCTTCTCAAAGTGGCTTCCAAATCGCTCGGAGACAAGGACACTTTTAGTACCCACCAGCAGCGTGGTCCTGAGAGGCAGAGTCTGGTGAAAAAGGGAGAGAATTGGCTCTTGGCTGCTCTCCGGTTCTGATTTATGGTGACACCACAGGCACTTTGCTGCCATATTATTTTAGCGGCTTGCAAATGCTGCACACTGACTCGGATGGACACACAAGATGTTACATGCAAACACGGCAAGGACTGACATCCTGAAACTAGCATGGCACCAAGCAGAGCTCAGTCCTGCTCTATACCAGCGCAGTTTGAATTCAAATTAACTTCCTGTTGCATCTAAATATTGTCTTCATGATTCATGCATTGATTGATTCGCTGGTTTTTCCTTGCCCACATTGTGTAAATTGCTTATGCTGTGTTTTTGTTGTTGTTGCTGTCCAGCCTGTGAACACAGCAATTAACAAAAACTCAGCTATGGAATACTGAAACAGTGATTCAAAGCATTTGTAAGCCATTTTCTAAGAAAAATGTAAAGGTTTGAAATTGTCTTAAAAACTGTTGTGGTACAGTACCATAATTTGTAGCATTTTTACAGTTAAACTGTTACTGGCAATTATAAACACTGTTTTGGGGTGAGGGTGGCTTCAATTACTTTGCGGTTTTTGATAGGGTTGCTACAACCATATTTGTTTGTTTATTTATTTATTACTATAATTACAAGCTATCTAGCGATAGCGATCCAGCTAGCTAGCTATCTAGCGATAGCTATCCAGCTAGCTGGCGATAGCTAGCGATAGCTATCCAGCTAGCTAGCTAGCTAGCTTGCGAGATAGGTAGCTAATGAAGTGTGTATTCTGCTCATATTTAGTCATGATGTATAACTTTCACATGCTCAAAGGCCACGTTCCCCCAACACTATCTAGCAAGCTAGCTAGATAGCAAGCTAGATGGATAGATAGTTCAACACTCTCATAATGCCCAGCTTCAGTTTTGCTGTGGAGGTACTGCAATATATGAAACAGCCTGTTATTTATTGTTTGGTCATCTTTTCATGTGGGCTGAAAAGTGCTCCAGCAATATTATGCTGACTTATTTGCTGACATTTGAGGTGCAGTGGCGCACATCACTAGCGGGGAGGAACTTTGTGTGTATTGCTTTCCTCACATGGTTGGACTTGTAATATGCATGGGTTGGAATGTGTTTTATTGCTCTTGCGATATGGCCATATTATTGTGTATGGTCCAAGATGGAACAGCCCTAATTATTGGCTTGGCAGGCAAAGTAATCGTATGGCAATTCATTCTGCAATTTCCACTCAGAGGCTTTTTTGTAGACATGCTTTTTTTTTTTGTCCGTGTCTATTTTTCGTCTGGAGATCGATTGTATTCAATAATGCTGAAATTATGTGGTTCATTATTCTTTTTGTCATTAAGATTTGGTTTTGGTTTGATGCTGTCGACAATCTCGATGTAGTTGGGACGTGCCCAGTGGGAGGGATGTTGTTTATGGAAGTAACAGCGAGGCCTCTCTGAGGACACGCCACCACTTTACATTACAAAAGAGGGAAGCTGCAACAGGGAAAAGTAATTATTCACCCGATATTTTCCATTCAGTCAGACAATCCAACATCCTCGGTTGTTCCCTTTCCCTGCCTCTGTAGGTGAAATGATACCAAACACAGAGCTGACCTAATAAAGCAGAAGCCACCCCAATCAACATTCCACAGAAAAAGGATGACCTATTCGGAAGTTTGTATTTATACTACTCACGGCACAGAAAAGACCGGGCATGAGGTTATTTTTTTGGTCGACGATCAATGTTACGGCTTTGCAATTTGGCCAAATTTACCGGGTGAACTGTTTGGATGTTTCACCTCTGTGCATTTCACAGGCAGACAATCTCCCCAAAGCATGACTTGCTGTTGTGCTATGAAACCAACAATCTCAATCTAACTATTACTGCTCCCTAAACAATGTAACATAATCAGCCAAGCAGGCAGTTGTGTTGCAGAAGTGACATCAACAAAAAGTGTTCATCTAGAACAGTGTTTTTCAAACTTTTTTTGAGCCAAGGCACACTTCTTTCATTGAAAAAAATCTCGCGGCACACCACTAGCTGAAAATGTGAACCCCCTCCCCGGCTTATTTTAACAATTAACAAGTTATATTGTTACTATAACCGTTTTTAACACTGAAGAATGACGTTACAACAGCATGAATTGGAATCAAACGAACACAAAAAAAAACAGTATTTTATCATCTTTCATATTTATTGTTTCACCGTCGTCCTGCATTCATGCGTCACAAATTTGCTTGTGTCTCGTTGAAACACAAGGCAATTGGCTAGCTGTTGCTGCTCCCTAGCGGTATGGGAGGGTACTACATGATTACTTTCTGGGCAAAAGACCGCCCAGGCATACAAATTGGATATTTCCCCGCGGCACACTGTCACACGGGTTGAAAAACACTGATCTAGAATAATAATAAAAAAAAAAAAAGATTGAGTTAAGGAATTAAATATTCAAAAGTACTGTATTTTTTACACTATAAGGCGCTTTGGAGTATGAGGTGCACCTTCACTGAATGGCCTATTTTAAAACTGTTTTCGTATATAGGGCGCACCGCGTTATAAGGCACATAAAATAGAGTAGGTACGAGAGTGGCTGAGGTTGCATTATGCCTCCACTAGATCGGGGGTCGGCAATAAGCGGCTCCAGAGCCGCATGCGGCTCTTTAGTGACATCTAGTGGCTCCCTGGAGCTTTATAAAAAGAATTTGAAAATGGAAAAAGATTTTGATAATAGGCTAATATAGCTCAAATAGATATAGATACATGTGGCAGCTCCGAATAAGGAGAGTTGTGGTGTTGGTTTTTTAAAAGGGACACTTTATTTATGCTTTTAACAGCCTTGACAAACACAGACACGTCTGCGTCCGACTCCGTGCCTTCTCTCTTCTCGTTCGACTCGAGAGCTGTTCAAAGACTGCCTCCGAAAAATGGAAATTCATGATCACTTCACTGACACTAAGAAAAGCGAAAATAATGCACCAAAACAAAAAATCAAGTGAGGAAATCACAAAGTAAATTCTATGGGGGCGTTTGTGAACATACAACAAAGGAATGAATAACATGAACAATTCTGAGACAGTCCAGTCTCCTTCATACATACAGCATGTGTTTCCTTCATTGTAAGATTTATAGAAGGCTTTTTTTTTTTGCGGCTCCAGACATATTTGTTTTTTGTTTTTTTGGTCCTATAGGGCTCTTTCAACATTTTGGGTTGCCGACCCCTGCACTAGATGGAGCTACGCTAAAAGGAATACAATACAGCTTTATACGGAGCTTTCACAACTGCTGCAGCTGTAACAAAGCGCTCTACAGAACATTTAAAAACTCTGCCCAAG
This sequence comes from Hippocampus abdominalis, assembly GCA_018466805.1. Taxonomy (NCBI): domain Eukaryota; kingdom Metazoa; phylum Chordata; class Actinopteri; order Syngnathiformes; family Syngnathidae; genus Hippocampus; species Hippocampus abdominalis. Next base: position 10,610,886 of record CM031712.1, on the reverse strand, counting down.
AAATCAGAATATTGATCCATATATGAAGCGCATCGGATTATAAGGCGCACTGTTGGTTTTGAGAAAATGGATTGCTTTTAGGTTTGTTTTTTGTTTGGTTATTTTATTTTTTTTGCATTGATGCAACCCAAACAACAAATGTATGCTTCAATGAGGCTACAGTGATGTGCACAAATGTATTTTTAAACATGAAAAAAAAAGGTCCTCAGGCACATGCAGTGTAGCAGAGAGAGAGAAATGCTGCAATTTCATGGACCAAATATAATTTTGGTCATAAATATAGGTCAGCCCCACATAAGAGGCAGCTGTTTGCTCAAAATGGCAGTGCATTTTACAATTTGGGAGGAACAGACTGCAGACCGCATTGCCTTGCACAACAAAAAAAAACCCAAAACTTGATATTTACCCAGTCTGGAGGACCCTGATGCTTGAGGGCTCTGGAAGTGGTGATTAAAAAAAGAAAATGTTGCTGGATCCGAAAATTAAAGGAGAGGCAGTGCTTGGATGAAAGGGGTGGGGGCCGGGGGGGGGGGGGTGATGTGGATAGGCGTGGACCTGTGAGATCTAAATAAAAACTAGAGGCAGCATTTTTGATCTACTGGAGACGGTCTAATGGGGTTTTGATGAAACATGGAGAGAGAATAGTCAAGATGAAAGTTTTGAAATGGTCTCTCTCTCTCACACACACACACACACACACACACACACACACACACACACACACACACACACACACACAATTTGATTTGCAGCCAATCAGTGACTGTTCAAGAGCATCTAATCACTGTTTACTTGGAGCTTTGTAGCAATCAGTTTCCATGCAACTGGCCTGACTTGAGCCCCGAAACGTAATTATTGTTCATGTCACAGCATGTTCAATGTAATTGCTGAGCCGGACATACCGCGAAAACACGTAGCACTTGGGATAAGACGATTCCAAAGGTTTTGTTTCTTGAATATGTTATTTACCAAGCAGCGACGTTTGGATCAGGCTTGATTATATTAACCTGATTGAGCGAACAAGCGGAGACAAAAAGAACCGCTCTGAACATTTTCTCGTTCAAAATGGGGGGGAAAAAAATCTATCCCAAGGCCTTAACTTAACTGCTCTCAGAAAGAAACAAAGATTCTGGGAATTCCTAGTTTATTATGTCCACTTGTCACACAATCGCAAATGAAGGCCTTATCTCATGAATTGATGTATTTATCGCGGCTCGCTGCAAAACTGTTGTCAAAAAAGGTCAGACTGCTCTTTGTCAGTTCGACATCATCGACTAATTATTGAGACAATGCACAGAAGATGTCACTGAGCCTTGAATTGGATGTTTCTGTTGCGCAACATTTCCACATCGCTTGGTGCAAATTATGCGGGAGGCTACGAGCGCGTTAGTGAAATGGGACGGCATGTGGCAACTATCCTCTCGGTAGCTAGCGAAAAAAAATAGAAATAAGTAGCGCGTCGGACGAGCAACATGAATCCTCACTGGCGATGACATTTGTCCACTGCGGAAGTTCCATTTAGATTTAAAGTGTGATATATAAAGTCCAAATAGATTTCTCGGATATTGACAAATTTAGAGCCACGCTACGTGAATCGATGAGTCATGCCTCTTTGCCTGGTGCGCACACATATTCATCGCTTACGTCAAGTGCTTAGATCAGACCGGACGTCATCATGGGAGTGTGCGCGTTAGGTTAAATGGCATGTCAAAAAAAAAAAAAAAGAAAAAGAAATAAAAAGACTTTCACACAAATGAGAGAATACGGCCCTTAGTGTGTGTTGATTTCATATGAAAATATTGAAAAACAACAGAGCATTTTGAAATAAAAATACAACTGCTTTGTATAGATTTTAACATTCGAAATGGCTTCGTGTTCGATTACATGCATCGAAAAAAGTTCCTCGGTCTCTTAATGATTAAACATAAAAAAAAATAGAGGGGAGATAGTGGATAAAATATGTCCAGATTGACAGTCCTAATTTCCGCCAATTTCTAGCAATATTGGTTGCTGCCATAAAAACTTGAACAGAACAATAATTTGTATTGACAAATTTGCTACCGGCAATAAATCTTCCCGCGAGAAGACGCTCTCAGAATCAAAATCATGATGCTTCTGTCAGCGTTCCTGCAAAAAAAATCATTTCACTCGCGTTTTTTCTTTTTTTTTTTCCCATGACTCTGCGTAACCACGATGAAAGACGCAACCCGATCGACGCCTCGCTCTGAGCCCGACTTTTCCTTTCTCTCTCTATGGTTACGGACAATGAGGTATTTAATGAACTCACTTTGGCTTTCTCTCGCTTCCACGGAATGACGAAGAGGAAGAAGAAGGCCGCCCTTTCCTGGTTTCCCTCCGCTGCTCCTCAACTGTGGCGGGCTGCTCGATGGCCACCTTAAATCAAAGGACTCAATTGTGATTTATCCTCGTGCTCCTGTGGTTCCTTTCAGCTGACTCGGGGGAAATAATGACAAACATAAATAGGGTTAGGGTTAGGGTTAGGGGGACATCTGGATGCTGGAGAGGACAGATTGTGTTGTGAATCAGGTGGCCATGAGGCGGTGTCATTGTGAATTCATTCATCCATAACAAAAAAAAAGGACAGTGGGCTACTGACATCACATCAACATCAACAAGGTCGCTTTTCCCATACCTCCGCTTTTACTGTCACAGTGAAACTCCTCTACAACGAAACCTACATGGGCAAAAATACCCCCTAGTGTGAAAAAATCTTCATGCATTAACACCATTCCCAATCTCCTGCCACCCATACAACGGAAAAAAAACCCTGTTGCGTTATACGAAATATTTTTCTCTGCTCTTGCCTGGAGACGAGATTCACTACAACAAAGTCTAATCCAACAGCGACCTCTATTGCTTCGTTCGGAAACAGCAACAGCAACCACCACACTGGTTTACACATGCGCAGTAGTCCAGGAAGTATTTGTTATTGTTAGTTTCAGACGCAGCAAGAACGTTGCATTGCTAAAATGGCTACTAAACGGACCTTTGGATGTCAAGCAGCTAAGACCACTAGAGCTCCGGCGCTGGAAGAGAGAGTAAAAGTGATCAAAATGAAAGACGAAGGAAGCAAAATAAAAGACATTATCCAAGAAATTGATGTGAGAGTGAATGCTGATCGTAAATTTCGCAATTTCTTTCCCTTTTTGTCTTTTTACACTGACTATATGAAGTGTTAAATAAAGGTATGCACTATTGGAATAAAAATAAAGGGTAAATAACATCTGAGATATGCTACAGTGAAAAACCCCCTGTTGTGAAAAAATGCAAACATGATAGAGGAGTTCTCTGACAGTGCACATGTTGCTATTTGACTGTCGTTGCTGGCATCCCCGGGGCGCTTGTGTCTTGCGCCTGAAGTAGGCAGTGTGCTTTGTTCAGCGAAAAGGTCGGTGCCGATGGACAGTCATGCTGAGATGAGAAGAAAGGAGCGTCGAAAAACTTGCTGAAGCAGATGGGACAGAGCCAAAATGGATGCTACAGCTTCCTACAGCTTATGTAGCAGACGTGTGCACATTGCCGCAAATCCACTGGTACTTTTCGTTGCAAAGTGTATGCAGGAAAGTGGTTAAGATGATTGTCTGTGTTTCGTCTTGTATTAGATTTTTTTGGTCAAGTGATCGCACCGGATATGTACACACACGTACAGTACATATGACAATAAAGTGCATGTGGATATAGTTTCATTCGTTGCTCTGCATTGAATTCCCTTGAAAAACTGGTTGTACGAACAGATATTTTGATTGGGATTTATTGGGCCATATAGTTTTCCTATATAAAGTACAGTCAAACCTCGTGTAAGGAAGGCGAGAGGAGTCAAATGGTCCATTCAAGTGCGCTCAGTTTGGTCGAGAACCGAACTTTTTGGTCGAAAACCGAATTGGACGAGAACCGAGATGTCCGAAAACCGAGGTTTGACTGTATATTATGTTAACAAATGGAAAAAAAAAACCTTTCGCTACGGTTCTTCTGCTGTGCTGTACATTTACCATCAGCAAATTGCAATTTTATGACGTCATGTATCAACCAAAATGAACTATTCCGCTTCACGGAAACGTAGCTCCAGCGCCGCTCGACAAACTAAAGTTTCAAGCGTACGTCTGGCAACCGTTTGTGCGACGTTCCGTGAAACCCAACTCCCAAAGATGAGATCAAAAGGTGAGCATCTCAAACTTATGGCGTGTTGAAAGGAGAGAAAAATATCAGTGCACTTTTAAAAGCAGATACACGACTCTTAAAAAAAAAAAACTCATCTCAAGAGCTACAGCACATTTTAATGAGATGGAGCGCTGGAATGGAGTGTGCGTTTTGGATGGAATGAAAGAGAGCAGATTGATTTCAGATCCAAACATTAGCTTCTCTCTTTTTGTTATTTTCTTTTTTCTTTTTTTGGAGGGCCCGGGGAGGTGGAGTGGTGCTGCCTTTGAAGTCTTTCGCTTGATAATTCATTCTGGTATGAGAGAAGATTCAAAAGAAAAGCGTTCTCTATTGACGTTTCAAAAGGTAAGCGATGTTAGTGCGTCAGAGCCGAATGCTATAGCTAAAGGGCCAAACGGGCTAGGGGTTAGCGCCTCAGATCAAACATGTCATTCAAGGGCTCACTTTGTTTAAAATTTGAATGCTTCGTTTGACTTAGACAGCATGACTTCAGTCCAAAAAAATAAATAAATAATAGGAAGCAGCACAACACCTTATTTTAAAAGGTCTTAAAAAGGTTATTTGACTCAAAATGCTTCTCTTTGCTCCGGAAACAGTCGCACAGGTACTCGGTCATAGGCCGTTAGATTGTAACAATGCGGAAAGTTCGAGGCATTTATTATTATATTATTACATTGTCATAACCTCCTTAATTCTTAACATTTGAACACCGTTTTGTTCCTTCATATTAGGTATGTCCAAAGACATTGGTATTGTTGGGAAAACGCCTACATATCTCACATATCACATTTGACAAAATGCAATAAAGGATTTTGAAGCACCTTTAAGACAGAAAAAAATAGCAGCTAAAATATTTGCACTAATAAGCAAGACAGTGTTTGAAGGTCTGACAAAAAAAAGCACATCATAAGGCGTATGCTTAGCTGCAAAAAAAAAAAATCTGGGTGTATAACGAGAGTGGCAGTTACATTTGTGTCACTCGCGTTATGTTTTGTGTAAAACCCCAAATGAGCGCCACATCATATGACGTAATTATCCCTGCGTTTGGGTATCACGTTTATGAGGGATAACAAGTTTTGAACAGAAGTCATAGAAGAGGAATGTTGTTTTTTTTCCCCTTACCTCTTCGTCCCCGAGTCCTTTCTCATGCAGGGTTCATTTGGTCGTATTCCAAACGTGTTCCATCCTGTAAATAGACAAATTCTATTGTGAATTTGTGCCCTAAAAAGCGACTGAATTCAAAATGATTAGCCCTGTGAATGGGATGGCTTTCCATCGTGTCCATGAACAAAGACATAAAATGTTATGGAAAAACACCACTAATTCACAAAATGTAATTCAACAACCTTTATATGACATATTTCGTGTAGTTTTACTTATTTGTTTCGTTTTTTAAAAAATTGTTTATTTTAGTTTAACCGGACTGCAGGAGCGCCACTTCCGGGTTTGAATCAAACAGGAGTTGGAAGGAGGCGCTAGCGAAAACAGACCGTACCAAAAAGCTTCAACATCATTTTAAGGGGGGGGGGGGTATTTTTGGCTATTAAATCAGATTTTTCTTTACATTTCTGAAATGGTCTGATCCACCTGCGTTGCCCTAATTTCCCATTGATAGTTGTTGATTGTTAAGTTATGAGTTAAGTTATTGTGGCTCTCAGGAGGCAGTAGGGACAGTACCACTTTTTTGTGTGTTTGTTTTTTTTTCTGTTTGTTTTGTTTTGTAAGCAAAAGAACAAGCAAATGTTTTATTCAGCCCACACAATGAAAAGACATTAGTCAACATGTCGTGCATAATCACGGTGTCACATCGCCAAACGTTGAATGTTGAATCGCTTTATTGTCATTACACGTTTCCATGCAACGAGACATCACTTAACAGGCACGCTCTGCACAAGAATATGAAAACAACGACGTATCATAACAAATGGAATAAAACACTAGCTAATAATGAAACACCTAAAACAATGACTGAAGAAATAATGTACACAAAAACATGCCAAACTGCGGATAGATCTTATCTTTCTGCACCTGGATTTGTCACCTCTGATATTAATGTTGTTGTAAATATAAGTTGTATTTATTTCAAAAAGGATATTGTTTACAATTATTTTCCAGAGTTCATTCAAACATGCATGTATCAAAATACTTTGAATGAAGCATGTTTTAAATGATTTGCCATGTTCATATTTTTCCTTATTTGTCAGACGACTGCCCAGTTTAGGCAACAAATACAAACAAACAAATCCTACACTCTTTCTTTTGAACTGTATACAGTACAAATAAAGAGGAGGTTAATTTGAATATTTCCTAGAATACAATCAACAATGGTCCGGAAATGCATTTGTAGCAGCATACAGAAACATGGGCATAAAACACAGTTAAGAAGATTTTTTGTTTGTTTGTTTTTAAGAGGACACATTTAGAATAGGTGTGAAAAGGAAGAACAAAAAGTGAAAAGTCAAGCATGATCAATTAAATCCAAATTTAATAAGGGAACTAATGAAGCTACTATTATACAGGTACGTAGTTGGACATGAATGTCAGCGGAATAAAATGTGGGCCATCGCTAATTTCTGAATGATAACGTGAAATAAAATCATCAAAAACAGGTAGTGAAGCTCTTACACTACATCAAGGTGACCTGTTTTTCATTGACTGTGATTAAAATGACGGAAAGAAAGAAAATGAAAAAAAAAAAACCCACTGACATTGAACAGAGAAGGCAAGTGTAGGCCTGATCCTCAGAACTCATCCGCCTGGCCTCCACCCCCACAGCGCAGTGAGCATGCAGATAGACGGTTAAGACACTTTGACATGAAACGCAGAGCAGATGGCACTCTGTGGGTGGCACCGGGCTGTCTGTGATATCGGAGGCCATGCTGCGCGAGGTGGGGTCCGCCTTGATTGGTGTCTGCCTGACCTGCTGCTCGCTTGATTACCGGAGTCACGTGCGGCGGGACGGCAGGTCTTTTGTGTTTGCATGCTGACAGCATGCCTAGAAAAGCGCCGATCGGTGTGGATTGAGCCATGCGGTCATCACATCGTTTGACAGCAATGGCGTGTTATGTCAAAATCCTCCATGAAAGGTCAAACGTTTTTAAATGACAACAAGCTGAATTCATTCAATTGCCATTATTTCCTGTGTCGGGAAAAAAAAAATCACTATTTTAAAACAACATGCAGTTTATTGAAAAAAAAAGAAACAATAAATGACAGTTTTCAATATCAGTTGGCCACAGAAATAGACTGAAGTACAAACATGGAAAGTTGTTTATTCGGGTTTCAGGGAAAGGAAATCTGTCATGATGCAATTTTTTTTGCAATATTTAAAACAGTTCCCAGTCTGTATAAAATGTCTGCGGCATGGTTTCACCAAAATACCGCAGTATTTTTCCTGCATATTTCTTACCATGGTTTGGGGAGAATCTGTCTCATGCGGTGAGCCGTATTTATTCAGTGGTTTAATCTCACACTTGATGGGTGGGCAGGTATGCCAGAGCCCCAACTATTTGTGAACAAACATTAAAAAGCCAAATTTTCATCATATTTCTCCTCGAGTGGTCTATCTTTTGATCCCTCTTCACCCGGCATTCACCAATGCTGCTACTTAGCATGTCATCATTTTGAGCAAAATGATTAATTCACTCGCCGGATGTCGAAATATGAGCGGCTGTGGGCGTTTATGACATTTTGATCCGATCATTGTCCTTTTGGAAATGTCCTGGATGTGCATAAATGTTTGCTTTATGTACGCAATTCATCAGGCCAGCCATTGATGACTTCATGCTCATTTCAAAACAGCTCCAGTGTGCCAATTCTAATTCGCAGGTCAGCTTCGGCCATTCTGTGACAGACGATGCTGCCATTGATCCTCTCGATACCAGCAATCAAACCAATGAAGGCTAAAAAAAAAAAATGGTACTGGCTTTACTGTGACTTAAGAAAGTCACTGGAGAATTCTACTTAAACCGCGTTAATTGGAATCAATTAACGAGGTGAAATGAGCCGCGGAAAAACACGCAGGCTCCAAAGTATTTCATTTCATTATTCATTCTTCACCAGAATACATGAAACGTTGTGACATGTGGTCTCTTGTGTTATTCTTTTAAGGCGGGGTGCCGTTCCTCAAAATAATGAGGCCACATCCCCGCAGTTTAGATCTTCCCCCTCCTGGGGAAGTGGAATTTGGAATATGGATGCGTGTCAGAATATGAGGCATTTTGTTAACACCACGCAGCCAAAAGACAGTAAAAGAAATGTGAGCCCCCAAGAGAGCTTCAAGTGGTCCAATCTTGCAGTGATTTAGTTTCAATGAAACTCCTCTACAACGAAACCTACATGGGCGAAAATAACCCCCGAATGTGAAAACCCTAACCCACTTTTCTGCTCCCCCCACGACGAAAAGTCCCCCTGTTCCGTTCTATGAAATCTTTTTCTCTGCTCTCGCCTCACAACGACATTCACTACAACAAAAACAAGCCTTCCGCAAAAGTCTAATCCAACCTCTGCCACAGCGACTCTATGGCTTCGTTCGGAAACGGCAACAGCAACCACCACACTGGTTTACACATGCGCAGTAGCGCAGGAAGTATTTGTTTCAGACGCAGCACGAACATTGCATTGCTAAAATGGCGACAAAACGGACCTTTGCATACCAAGGAGTTAAGAAAAGAAAAGCTTTAAGGCTTGAAGACAGGATAAAGGTAATAAAAATGAAAAATGGAGGAAGCAGAATAAGAGACATTATGCAAGAAATTGATGTAAGTGAAAGTGAATGCTGATCGTAAATTTCGTAATTTATTTCCCTTTTCTTCTTTCTACGCTGGCTATACGAAGTGTCAAATAAGTGTATGCTCATACTTATGCACTATTGGAATAAAATAAAACATCTACGATTTTGTGTGTGTTCGTGTTTACGTCTGAGATCAAATTTGCTACAGTGAAAAGTCTCCTGTTGTGAAAAATCTCTTGCTGCAAACATGATTTCCTTGTAGAGGATTTTCACTGTACAGAATCTTCCATTCGACTAGAATGGAAGTTAGCGGGGTGCTAACGTCAGCAGTCATGCTGTAGTAATTCGTTGCAGCTTGTCGATGTACTCTACCGTATTTTCACGACTATAAGATGCACATCAAAGTCTTAAATTTTCTCCAAAACGGACTGGGCACCGAATAATGTGGGTCACGTGGTGTATTCAAATGTCGTATGAAGAGACGTTCATAAGTAGAGGTACCAATCTATTATTCTACATACACAAACGATAACCTCATGAACTGAATTCCACTGATGATCGACAGCAAGCTTTTTGTATCAGGGCTCCAGTCTTCCTACAGCATTGAGCTGTTCACAAAGCTTCTTCCATCAGGGACCGTGTGACCCGGCAGCCTTCGGTTCAGACTGGCCGACACGTCACCGCTGCCCTTGCCTCTTTGCTGCCTGCTTGCCACCGCTTGCCTTTCGCTGCCATGAGCAGATGTCGCAACATGCCTCCTAGCAACCGCTGCAGCTGCTTCCCAACCGACCCCCAACGCACTTGCACACAATCTCACACCTACTCTACTGTAGCACTTGATTCGCAACCACAAACACGCGTGTAACCACACGTCTAAACACTTAATCCCTGCTGAAACCTACACACGCATAAATAAGAGCATCTGCCCGGGTATGTGGTAAATATTCACACCGTCGGATCAAAAATATGAGCGGGTATTAGCCATCTCACACAATTTGCATGCTCATTCGTCAGAAAATGTCACATTGAGTCATTGCCTCCACACTTGCGCACAAGTCAAAGTCAGCAAAGACCCTATCAAGAAATCTCTCAGAAAGAAATATCCTTCCTGATTATCCTGTGGTGTGAAGTGTTAAGAGCGTGTTATTTCTGGTCAGAAAATGGTAAGGGAGGACTTTAATGGACACCAAAAAATCAAGATCGTAAAAAAAAAAATCACAGTATTCGGAATTATCATTATAATAGTATATAATATTGATAATAAAGGTTTGTAAAATATGTTATGTAGTACGTAGGCTTATTTACGCGAACAGTCTTGCTTTGGTACTGCACCCCCCCCTCTCCCCGCCCCTCTTTCATTCTCAAGTAGTTTGTTCCATTATGCTTCAATTGCAAATTTGGAAAACGTTTATTTTGGAAATATGGGCAAAAAAAGAGGAAAAGAAAAAAAACTGTGAGATGCGCATCACTTGCAGGACAATGTTTGAAATAACAATTTTGATTACGCTATGAAAATTAAATGGAATTTTACGAGACAAAGTTGTTTGTTATGCAACAACTATACCGATATTTTTGAGAGGTTCATAGGCCAAGAGTGACCATCCCCACTCACCTCACACCTAGCGACAATTTAGAGTGTTCCGTTAACCTGCCATGCAGGTTTTTGGAATGTGGAAGGAAACCGGAGTACCCGAAGAAAAGCCACGCAGGCCCATGGAGAACATACAAACCCCACACAAGGAGGCCGGAGCTGGAAATGAACCCGGTATCTCTGCACTGTGGCGTCTACGTGCTAACCACTGGTCCACCGGGCCGCCCGGCTTACATAGGAACATAATTAATTTAGAAAATGTTTGTACCATGGTTCAAAACTATTTCACTGTTAGTAACAGTGGCTTTTATTTATTTTTATTTGGTTTTAATTTTTATTTGAATATTTGATGCCATTCTTAGTATTTTCTAAAGACCTAATTATTATTATTTCTTTCTTATTTTAGTGAAAGTTATTTTGTAAAATAAAGCAAAACTGACAAATACAGTCAAACCTCGGGTTTTCGTCCATAATTCGTTCCAGAAGGCTGTTCGAAAACCGAATTGTTGGAAAACCGAAACCACGCTCTTTTTAAAATAAAAATGTGTATTGAACACGTCTGCTCACAATGGAAAGCAACACGAGGAAGCGTCACTTCCTCGTCTACCCGAGGAAGCGTCACTTTCTCGTGTAAGGAAGGCGAGAGGAGTCAAATGGTGCATTCAAGTGCGCTCAGTTAGTTCGTCATCCGAGGCATAAAAAACTCAAAATTTTGGGTCGAAAACCGAATTGGTCGAGAACCGAGTCGTTCAAAAACCGATGATTGACTGTACTCAGATATTGTTCATTCGTGCTGGTGCGGGTGCACCACGGGGTGCACCACAAAGCATTTATGCTTAGCTCACCAAAATGGCTGTCGACGGCCCTGTCCCCACTATTGAACATGTAGGAGTCTGAAAGAAGCCCATTGCCACATGCACAATATGGGGATATAATGAAAGAAAAGTGGCCCATTTTCGTAGCAAATAGGGATCTCAAAAAATATTTAAGAAGGCCCCGGCAATATATAGAGCCAAGGAGACGCTCTCATCGCTTAGTCAACCAAGTGTGAAATAGCTCCGGCTAAGTTAAGAGAGTGGGACAACCATTAATACTGATAAAAAAACAGGAACGAGGTGCTCTCAAGGTGAAATGTGACTGAGCACCAAGAAAGTGATTTATGTCACCTTCCCCTGCAATCCGGGATAAAGAGCCTACACATACACACACACACGCACATGCACACATACGCACTTTTTTTAGCCTTGTCTTACTTGGACTTATGTCTGGAGCGGCACCATATTAGATCCAAATCCCAGCACCCGTTCACTTCCAATAACATCACACAGCTCAGGGCTTGATTCTGGAGCGAAGTAATTCATTTTAACGTGACCCTGAGCATAATCTCGACAATCCCCTCGTTTCGTCAGTGGCGCAATATTTTGTCTCCGGAGGCTTTTGTGACACTTGTTTTGGTGATAAAAAAAAAAGTTTGATCTCGTAACTCCGTAAGACTTCTTGAATGTTGCAAATGAGGATTTCTCTCATCGCCGCAACCTTCTGTTCGAAGGGTTGTCGCAATGGACTGAAAGGAAAACTTCAATGACATCTCCGACACTTCTGAATGTCAATGTCTGATGTGGAATGTCATACAGTGGTACCTCTAATTACGAACGTCTCTTCATACGAAATTTTTAAGTTACGAAACGCCTCACCAGGAAAATATTGCCTCTTGTTACGAAAGAAATTTCAGGATACGAAAGGTAAAGCGCATTAGAGGTACAGGGTTCCGGGCTCCAGCCTCCCAGTGCGGGGTTTGCATGTTCTCCCCGGGCCCGCGTGGGCTTTCTCTGGGTACTCCGGTTTCCTCCCACATTCCTAAGACATCCATGGCAGGCTGATTGAACACTCGAAATTGTCCCTAGGTGTGAGTGTGAGCATGGATGGCTGTTCGTCTCTGTGTGCCCTGCGATTGGCTGGCAACCGGTTGAGGGTGTCCCCCGTCTCCATGCACCCCCCGCGACCCTTGTGAGGGTAAGCGGATCGGAAAATGGATGGATGGATGGATGTAAAGGTAAAAATACAGTATGGGTTGGTAGTCGCAGCTCCGAGTTTCCTGAACGCAACATACTTATAACCGCTCTGCCATTGGCTATCACCGAGCCTCTTCCTGGCATCCCATTAGCTAAGAGGGACCTCTACAGCATATGTCTATGTGTGTAGATAGATTTGTGTTTATGCAGCGTCCTCGTCATTCACCCCTCGGGCCATGAGATGTTCCCTATAGTTTTACATAAATGTGAATCACCCAGAAAAAGTGTTCACCAGTCCGGCGATCGCTCACTATGTTGATGTTTGCCTTGGACATTCTCAAAGGATTGTTAAAAGCTGACAAAAGCAAACGTCCTTGGATCAGTTCTTTAAATAAAGCGGCAGCCAAAAACCACTTCTGAGGGAGAACATGAATTATTCTTTGTTTTTCTACATTATTCACGAATCTCATTTATTGTGCAATAATCTAATTATAGTGTGCATTTGTTACATATTTCGATGCATTTTTATGCTTTAGAACAGTGTTTTTCAAACTTTTTGAGCCAAGGCAGACTTCTTTCATTGAAAAAACCTCGAGGCACGCCACTAGCTGAAAAAGTGAAAAAAAAGCTTATTTTAACAAATAACGTGTTATATTGTTACTATAACTGTTTAACATTGAAGAATGACGTTATAACAGCTTGAATTAGAATCAAATAAACACCAAGAAAAAAGTATTTTATAACCGTTCATATTTTATTGTTTCACCGTCTTCCTGCATTCATGCGTCACAAATTCGCTTGCCTCTTCTCGTTGAAACACAAGGCTAGCTGTTGCTGCTCCCTAGCGGTGCGGAAGGATACTACCAGATTACTTTGTCGGGCGATAGACCGCACAGGTATACAAATTGGGTATTTTCCCACGGCACAGCTGACAATGTCTTGCGGCACACCTTTGTGCCGCGGCACAGGGGTTGAAAAACACTGCTTTAGAAAATACTTTATGTCTGACTTTTGGGGGGACTTGGAACGAATTAGGGCATTTACATGGAAAACACGTCTCTACTTACAACATTTTCGAGTTTAGAAATTTCTCCCCTAAAACCAATTCATTTTGTAAGTAGAGGTACCACTGTATTCTTATATTCTCTTTTCTGAAGCGGGCCCCAAGTGCATGTGGACAAGCAGCAAAAATAAATGCCTGCTACTGCAGTTTTTTCGGAATCTGCTGAAAACCGTACTTTTTTTTTTCCTCGGCATTGCACTCTTTGGATGAGTTTCAGAGAAAAACGGATGTGCCAAGCACAAACAACAAACCACACCACAACAATACCTGCTGCCGTTACATTGCTACTTTGTAAACCGTCGGATCAAAAGCTTTGACAATGTCTAAAAACCGAAAGACGGCCCAACTGTCTTTCTAGCGGCCAAATCTTGCTCCGGAAAACTGGGTTATATTTAATCCTTTTCTTTCAAGTCTGGTTTGAAACGTTCCTCCCTCGCGTCATTATCCCAACATGAGATACGGAGAATCTTGCATCGAGGATATGTCCGGGGTTTGTCACATCCCTAATTGGGCAAATCAACGTGCCTTTACATGCCCGGGGATCGGCTTTATTAGCCTAATCAGCTCTCCCTAGGCGAGACCCGCAGAATAAGGCCTTTGTCAAAATGTTAATAAGGTCCTTGGTCAAGATCAGGTCGGAGCGCTGCAGCCTCCTGTTAATTTAACGGAAAGAACAGGCGGCAAGACGACGCAGTGGAAAAGGAGGTCCTGAAGCCCGGGCGGAAGGAAGCCTCGGCTGAACTTGACAAAGAACCTGACGTCGGTAATGTACCCTCAAGGCTGCAGCAAAGATCCCGGACAACAGCTGTGCTCTCGTCTGCTGTCCAAAATGAGCCGCTGCACAATTCAGCGGTTGATCCTCCACATGTTGCCCCATGAATAATGAACACCAGGGTAGGAATATGCGCATGCACATTTAATTCCATCCGCAAACGCGAGAGGATATTGCCTCCGCGAGCGCCTGCTCCTTTCAATTAAACAACGTGGCGCTTCTTTCTTTACTTCGCCTGACGATTTCTGGTGGCGCAATAAGAAAAGTTGAAATTGCTGCGGTTGCTTACGAAGACACTTGAAGGCAGCTCACGCGGCTCGCGGGAAAGGGCCCCATTTCAAGTTTTCCAGGAGAAATGGAATGCATTCATTACAGAACACAATCACAATCGCAGATTAAACCTCGTAATCGAATCGCCAAGCTACAGTGTGGCAAGGAGGCGTAGCAACAAAACGCAATTAACCCGAGGGCGAAAAGGCTTTTTGTTTATTCGACTCGTGTACATTACTCAGGAAAAGTTCGCAATATTTGTCTTGTGGTGAAATTTCAGGATACAGGTGGACTTCATTTAACTGTGGCTATAAATTGTTCGTGGGGAGTAGGATGGAAGAAAACGCTTGGTATTGACTAAGCCCCCGAAAATCTTTGATACTTTGAACTAAAAAAATACCACAAACCGTCATCCAGGAATGGTGTATAAATGTTCAAATTCATGATTTAATTGGGTGGCCGGTAGTCGAGTGGTTAGCACGTCGACTTCACAGTGCAGAGGTAATGGGTTCGATTCCAGTTCCGGCCTTCCTGTGTGGAGTTTGCATGTTATCCCCGTGCTTGCGTGGGTTTTCTCCGGGTACTCCGGTTTCCTCCCACATTCCAAAAACATGCATAGCAGGCTGATTGAACACCCAAAATTGTCCCTAGGTGTGAGTGTAAGCGTGTATGGTTGTTCGTCTTTGTGTGCCCTGCGATTGGCTGACAACTAGTTCAGGGTGTCCCTACTGCCCAAAGACAGCTGGGATAGGCTCCAGCATGCCCCACGACCCTTGTGAGGATAAGCGGATCAGAAAATGGATGGATGGATGATTTGATGGAGAAAAAAAAATGCACCGGTAGTGCATTTGTACATCCAGCAGAGACTCTCCGTAACTTCCACTAACCACCCAGGCTAAACTTAGCTTGTCATTAGCATACAAGTTCAGTTACTACTTTCCTACTGAGCCAAAGCTTTGGCGCCATTTTGTGGCATCACTCATGGCACCACAAATAGAGCATAAAAGCACACCTGGGTGAGATTGGAATCGTTCAGGCCTTCCATGTATCTACTGAAAATATTCTGAAAGCTGTCGCCTTCTCATTTGGCTTGAAATGATTAAGACAAAAAAAAAAAAGACACATGGATGAGATTATTCGCCAAACAGCAGTGAAGGAGCGACTTCCCAAGGAGAGTCGAAGCAGATCTCCGGCAAAGCCTCGGAATGATACTTCCCAGGGCAGAAGCTTTGCTGGCTGGCTCTCGATAAGCTGCCACAAAGACGGCCTTCGCGTCTCACCTCATGTGGCCTTCACAGGCGCACCGGTCATGATCCACTTCACTTCCAACTTCAGCAAACATATACGCAGACGCTGGATTTGCAATACATGTTGCACGTGCCCCTGAAAGGAACACATATTAAGCTAAATGCACTTTTTAATTGTTTTCTAAGGCTGATTTAGACAAAAGTCATGCTGACTAGCAGACAGCCTCACACTCCAAAATCCATCCATCCATTTTCTGATCCGCTTTATCCTCACAAGGGTCGTGGGGGGTACTGGAGCCTATCCCAGCTGTCTTCGGACAGTAGGCGGGTTACACCCTGAACCGGTTGCCAGCCAATCGCAGGGCACACATAGACGAACAACCATACACGCTTACTCACTCACACCTAGGGACAATTTTGGGTGTTCAATCAGCCTTCCATGCATTTTTTTGGAATGTGGGAGGAAACCGGAGTACCCGGAGAAAACCCAAACAGGCACGGGGAGAACATACAAACTCCGCACAGGAAGGCCGGAGCTGGAATCGAACCCTGCCCCTCTGCACTGTGAGGTCGACGTGAGAACCACTCAAACACCGGGCCGCCCCCTTCGAAAAATCAAACATTAAAAATGAATTACTGCAACGCTTTACGCTTTTTACTCCCTCTATTGTCACGAGCCCATGCTAATTTGCTCATTTGCATAACAACCACCCCCACGTTGAGTTTCTCCGCCCATGAAAAGGTCAGCCAGACGTGGCAAAGATCCAGAACCACTTTCAAGTGACGGCACAATTCAGCCAGAAGCATCTACTTTTCACCGACACAAACTGTTATGATGTTAACCCTTTCATGCACCCTGTAACCTGATCACATGACACGCTGTCCCCGAAAGGCCTAATTTCTGATGAATTTGCCTTAGGACGACTTGCACCTTGAAAAACTTGGGTCACAGCGAAGCTGCACAGAGTTCCATTGCATGTGTATTAGCACTAGCATTAGCATTACCACTGCGATTGGCTGGCAACCAATTCAGGGTGTCCCCCGCCTACTGCCCGAAGACAGCTGGGATAGGCTCCAGCACCCCACGCGACACTTGTGAGGATAAAGCGGTTTGGAAAATGGATGGATGGATGGATTAGCATTAGCATTAGCAAGAACAGTTTGCTCAGTCCACTTGGTGGGCATACAGTGATCCGAAAAGAGATTCCATTCAACATTTCAAGGTGACGAAGTACGCGCAGTGATCTACTCGGCGCAAGTGACGTAAGAATGGCGTTCAGAGGTTAGCCCATCAAATTCAGGTTTATGCTAGTAGTGCAGAAATGGAATGCCCCATCGACGATTAAGGCAAATGTTATCATCAGATGCTCGTCCCTCGTCCTGTCACTTGTGCTCTCCAAGCGTCCTTCCCGTTTGGACGCCAGCCTCACGCAAAGTGAACGAATAAATTGCCTCTCACATTAAGTGAAAGCTCACATCATGATTCGGTCATTTAGAGGAGGAAATGTGAGCACAGTGAAGCCAATTGGGATCATATTTCCCAATGACCCTATGTATATATTTTTTTCTTTCTGCCGCCGTAATGTAAAATTTCAATTTCCCAACATCCTTTCAGCTCCTCCGACGCATCACGGGACGGTAAATATCATTTCCATGCTACAGTTTAGATCTTTGCAGCACTGAGGCGCAGCCTACGCACGTGGCGATCTCCTCATAATCAAGTAGCAGAGCTGCAACGGCAAATAATGCACAATGCTGATTGTCGATGTATTTTCCCCCCATCTTTAAATGACGAGAGAAAAGACAATTTGATCAGATACCCTTCGGCATGATTTTTTTTTTCAACCCACTCTCCAAAAAACAGAATTATTCAACGTAGGGAAAAATCGATTATTCCCAACAAAGAGTTTTTGTCATTTTTCGGTCACGCTCAGCAAACACCCGACGCGAAAGTGGATTTTACGCCATACGGGTGTCAGCCGACGGTGAAGTGACTTAATGGGCACATTGTATTTATCAAGGTGCAACATGGCCAGCATGGAATTGATAAGGAGGTGTTCCGGGCATGTCCCACCAGGAGGTGACCCCGAGGACGACCCAAGACACGCTGGAGAGACTGTCACCCAGCTGGCCTGGGAACGCCTCGGGATCCCCCGGGAAGAGCTGGAAGAAGTGGCTGGGGAGAGGGAAGTCTGGGCTTCCCTGCTAAAGCTGCTGCCCCCGCGACCCAACCTCGGATAAGCGGTAGAAGATGGATGGATGGATGGATGGAATTGATAAGCTTGCACTGCCAGAAATCAGTCTTCACCTGCATGACACGATCATATTTGAATGTTTTCACCTTGATGGTGGCCAAGGCTATGCCAAAAAGTTCAAGGGTAGCACACTGTATTTTACCCATCCATTCATTTTGCACCGCGTCTCCGTGGTCGGGTCGTGGGGGCAGCACCTTTTGCAGGGAAGCCCAGATTTCCCTCTCCCGAGCCACTTCATCCAGCTCTTCCCGGGGAATCCCGAGGCGTTCCCAGGCCAGCTGGGTGACATAATAGTCTCTCCAGCGTGTCCTGAGTTGTCCCAGGGGCCTCCTGCCATTGGGGCATGCCCGGACCACTGGTGAGGCGTCCAGGAGGCATCCGAATAAGATGCCCGAGCCACCTCATCTGGCGCATCTCGACGTGGAGGAGAAGCGGCTCGACTCTGAGCCCCTCCCGGATGACCGAGCTTGATATCGAGAAGGAGAACCTGGCCATCCTGCGGAGAATACTCATTTCGGCCGCTTGTGTTTTACACTTCCTGAATTGGATTTAGCAAGTTTCATCAACACAGTGAAATGGTGAAAAGGTTCAAGACATATCTGCTGCGGATAAAGAATAAGCCTTTCTGAGAAGGGCAATCTTAGATTTTGCTTGTTTTTTTTGAGGGGGTGGGGTGGGGGGTGGTCTGAATTTTGGCCCACCCTGCGACCGTCATATGAAACTGACAAATTAGGCCCCTTCCGCCTTTTGATTTCAACGCGGCGCCATGACTCAAAGTCGTACTGACCTTTTACAAGCAACATCTGTGGGGAGTTAGGATTTATGTTTGCCCACGTGGGACTCGTGCCAACACGCTGGCCCGCTGTTTTTCTACCATTAAACATGAGTTATGTCACACTTCCCGTTTAATCACATGCTGTTTTTTCCATTTTTATTTGTATTTATTTATTTTTTTTAAAACACCAGGCCAAATCGCAGACCTCGGACAATGATTCACTGCGAGCGACCCATTTGACAAATTAAACCTGCAGTCACACTTAAAGGCAATGTTTGTGAGCCCCGAGGACAAGAGACTAACAATTCCATTAAATGTTTTCAGTTGACCTTCACCGATGCTGCTTTTCCGCACAAGCAATTTTCGCAACAATCAATTTTGTTGCTATTAATCTAGTACTCATTATTTCCGTCAAAGTCAGGCAGAGTGCAAACTACTTTCAAACAACTTTTCAATACATGGCATTTTATGACCTACTTTCTTTCAAAGCTAAAATATTGACATGATAATACGACTCAATGGTGAGTGACTTTCCTTGAAACAAGTATGCCATGCATATGTGGGAGAGAGAGAGAGAGAGAGAGAGAGATTGCAATCCACCGGTGTGACTGAGGCAAATGCATCACCACGGAGAGTCCCCAAATTGTCTGCGAAAAACTTCAATATGAAAGGGAAATGCGTCGTAGCAGTTTTGAGTTTGACAAGGTGGATCCCATTTTTTAAGCCTTTCACCGCCCCGCCCCTCATAACCTGATAAAATGATAACCTGTCCACTGTAGTGACCGCTGGACCTGAAAGGATCAATTAGCAATATCCATCCATCTGCTTATCCACACAAGTGTCGCGGGGTGTGCTCGAGCCTATCCCAGCTGTCTTCGGGCAGGGGAGGGGACATCCTGAACTGGGCACACTGAGACGAACAACCATTCGCGCTTAAAATCACACCTTGGGGACAATTGAGAGTCTTCCATTAACCTGCCATGCATGATTTTGGAATGTGGGAAGAAATCGGAGTACCCGGAGAAAACCCACGCAGGCACAGGGAATACATGCAAACTCCACTACACTAATTCTTGATTGAGAGACAAGCTTTGGATGCAAATGAGAGGCTAAGTTTAGCCTGGGTGGTTAGTGGAAGTTATGAAGAGTCTTTGGGTACACCCTGAACTGGTTGCCGGGCAATCGCAGGGCACACATAGACAAACAACCATTAACGCTCACACACACACCTCGGAACAATTTAGAGTGTTCCGCTTAACCTCGCATGCATGTTTTTGGAATGAGGGAGAAAACCGGAGTACCCGGAGAAAACCCACACGGGCATGGGGAGAACATGCAAACGCCACACAGGAGGGCCGGAGCTGGAATCAAACCCTGCACCTCTGCAATGTGAGGCGGATGTGCTAAGCCTATGGTGTCAAACGCAAGGCCGCGGGCCAGATCTGGCCCCCAGGCCACATCATTTTATATGGCCCGCGAAAGCAAATCAAACATGTCAACTTCCATGATGTTTGCTAAAATTGATCATATGTAATGAATAAGAGACATATTGTAAGCATTTTCTTGTAACCAAATTTGCAATATTTTAGGCCTAAATAGCCTCCAAGGTGTGTTGACTTTTGCAATGGTGTCACTTATACAATGCTCTCAGCTTCAAACCTAGAACACAAATTTGTCAGAGAGAAATTTAGGGCAAATTTTACGGAGCAAATAAAAATTGCAACGAACTGTATTTCACGCATTGTTGTGTTTAAAGAGGAGAAGATAGCATGAAAGTTGGGGCTGTTAGAATGGCTAATGCAGAGTGTTACATTAATGGACCGAATCAGGTAATGGACATTGAATTGAATGGAAGATAAATTTAAGATCTGGACGCATTAGGTGAGCTTAACAATTGAATATAACTGCATGAAAGGACTTTTCTACTTTTTTAAGCATGGCCTCAGTCATACATGTACAAAAATACTTTCCAGATGGGCCATTCTTAGCTAATTTCTATCAATGATTTTTTGATGCAACATTCACTTTTTTTCTTTGTTTTTTGAGGTGGATGAATTTAGGCTACAGCATGTGACAGTATTGTACTTACCAAAAGCAAAGATTTGTGTTTACGCAAGGTTTTTGTTTTAATGGAAAAGTCAAATAGAGTTTGTGAAAGCGGTTGAGCTCAAAATGCAATTTGCTGGGTGCAATTTTCTTTTTTCTCGTTACGGCAAGAACACCATCGATTTTGCAGACTACGCCAGACAAGAAGGCGGATGGATTTTCTTTTCTATTTTTTTGGGGGGGGTAGGTTATTTTAAGTGCTCTAACAAGATCTGCTCTATAACATCATAGAAAGTCAAAGAGCGATATTCCACTATGCAATCCCACAAATGAGCAAAACATACCGAGAACCCTTTATGGACTACATTAAGTTAACCTGTGAGAAAAAAGTAAGCGCAGTCTACATTTTTTTTTTCCACATCCACTGCTCAATACATAGATTGCCCGTTTATGGATGTTTCAAGTATCCACTGAGGGACCTTGGGAGATGAATGCCCCTATTAAGGAAATAAATAAGAGCCAGTAAAGACACTTAGTTTGACCAAGAACAAACATTACATAATTACTGTAATTCACTTAAGTTTCTTTTTTTAAGTTACGTAATGATTTTCTGTTTCCCCTCCTTGCACAAAATTGCTCCAACCAGGAGAGGTCCAAGCAAACGGGATTTTGCATCTACCTGCGAGAACAGCATTTAAAGGAGAAATATGATGGAATTTTGCACAATTTAAAACAGCCCGATGAGTTTTAGGAACATGTCTGTGACATGCTTTTGTCAAAATACCCCCTTTTGTCAAAATTTCAAGCATGAAACATACATAGCACCCTTTACACCGCATTTTTGTGTTGCTGAAATTAGCCTGCTTACAAGTGGGAGACCACAGCCAATAGAGAGTAAGGATGTTGTTACCGTGACGACTGGGGCGGAGCCTCAAAATACTCGAATGTCATTACATCTTGCCTTATCGAAATGAATGCAAACGCTATTAATACAGTCCAGCTGTCCCAAAAAAAAATGTCAGGTGCATTTTTTAAATGAGAAAAATCACACTCTATATTATTGTATTATATAAATACATACAGTAGTGACATCATTTTATAGAATTCAAAATAATCATTTAAATGGCCATTGTGCTGTTGCCTGCCTTGGCCACCTGGGGGCAGTATAAAACGGAAAGCTAGCAAAAATGTACATGCAGATCAGAAAGAAAAGGACGAATCTGTGACAGTGGCCATATTTAATATCTAACATTGATATTCCTATATTAGTGGCTTGAAGGATTATATACGCATTTTCCATTTGGTGGTAGCATTAGCATTAAGCTAGCAAACATACGGCGAAGCAATGTGCCTGATTTAAATACGCAATTTGTAACACCATCCATTCTTCTTCCGATCCGCTTATCCTCACAAGGGTCGCGGGGGGTGCTGGAGCCTATCCCAGCTGTCTGTGGGCAGTAGGCGGGTTGCCTGAACCGGTTGCCAGCCAATCACAGGGCACACAGAGACGAACAACCATCCGCGCTCATAGTCACAACTTGGGACAATTTAGAGTGTTCAATCACCCTGCCATGCATGTTTTTGGAATGTGGGAGGAAACCGGAGTACCCGGAGAAAACCCACGCAGGCCCGGGGAGAACATGCAAACTCCGCACAGGGAGGCCGGAGCTGGAATTGAACTCAGTACCTCTGCACTGTGAGGTCAACGCGCCTGCAACGTGTAATTATCCTACTCTTTATTTTTCGTTGGACAGTAAGCAACTGGGAGTGGCATAAAACAGCGTGAAGCCTCTTTTTTTTCTACCTTAAAACTACTTGCTGTACTTTCCCCAACTAATCCCGGGATACAAAGCTGAAGTCGACATATCGGAAGTGGGGGGGAGAGCTCGAGCAAATTAAGAGGGCAACTTCCCTTTCTCCTCTGCGGCATCAAATCAAACGATCTTTCCGAGGTGGCTGACAGCCGCCATCCATCTTTCCGAGCTGATGTCCGCAGGCCATAATCACGCGGCAGCGCCACCGTGCCACCCGTCTCCCGCTCACCTCATTCATGGATCAAACGAACCTTTTGAAGAGAGCGCTTCCTCTCTACTTTCCACAGTCAAATGAATCAAACCGGCCTGTTAATTATTCCTCTTGCAAAAGGGGGAATTGGAATATATGACAAGTTCTTTTTTTCCCCCACATATATATAAGTGTGTATGATTCTGCAGGTGTTTGAATTCCAGCTTGTAAATGTGACAACGCTAGCGCAATAGGGACTGCTTGTGACTGTAAACACCGTTACAACAGCAGGTGCACATTAGCATAGACAAAACACAACAAATATCTCATATGCAAAAATTGCTTTTCATGATGATTCCAATAACATGTCACAGTGGGGGGGCGTTTAGCTGCTCGCACTAATCTTGCAATTAGTACGATTACTTCCCAAACAAAAATATATTTATATATATTTTCAAATGAGTATGAATGCAGTTATTTTATTTGTCAAAACTAATCAAAAATCTATATACCGTATTTTCCACACTAAAAGGTGCACTGGATTATGAAGCACACCTTCAATGAATGGCCTATTTTGTAATTTTCTTCATACATTGGGAGCACCGCATTATAAGAAGCAATCTGCAATGCACCCACTAGATGGAGCGACGCTCAAGGAAACGCCAACAGAACGATCAGATGTCAGTAAAACATCTTAATAAAGCAGCGACACAGTTCACTTAACCACCAGCAAGTTATAACATTGACTCATTAACATTGAACTCTCTTGCCGCTGCTCAATTTTCGTGTTCAACTGCCTAACCGATCGCCTTAAGTTTGAACTCTGCTTTGTCAGCATGTCTCGAGCGAGGAGCCATTTTGGGTTCCAAATATTACCGTAATGTCCATACACAAGGCGCATCGGATTTGAAGGCGCGCTGTGAGCTTTTAAGAAAATGGAAGGCTTTTTAGGTGCGCCTTTTAGTGCAGAAAATACGATACAGTATCTCCCAAAAGTGAGTACACCCCTGACATTTTTGTAAATATTTTATATTCTTGATGGAACGGCACAGAAATTATTTTGCTGAATTGTCAAGTGGTCAACTCAGCCATCTTATGGATGACATCATCGCTTGTAACAAAAGTGATGATTCACCCCTGAGTGAAACTAGAAAAAGCCTAATGGGGGAAAAAAGTAGCAACTCCAAATGTATGTTTCAAATGTGTGTTTCAATATGTTACCATGCAATTTTCTTTAAAAACATTTTTACTTACAAATATGCATCGTGTGTTGTATTTCATTTGTATTTTTGTGTTTTCATTTCCAAAGTGTTTTTGCTAAATCTACTAAAACAGCAATGATATAAAAAAAAAACAAGTTGAATAAATGCATACATAAAGTGGAACGGTGGGCCGAAAGGGATCCATTCTAAATGCTGTGATGAGTTAAGATGTGCAGTTCAGCCGTCAAATTGACATATGCAGTTCAATCAGTACTTCATCCCCAGTACAAGCCCCCCCAAGTAGAAGTAAACTTTTCTTTCGGGAGATAATGAAGAAGTATCTATTTCACAGCGTCAACAAGCTGCAAATGAGGTGGAAATGCCAAATATGAAATAGATTTAAGGATGCCCCCCACAGCTCCCCCGCGCTCTTGTTTTGGATCGATACTCGCTGCCTGGCTCGTGATGCTAAATGAGAAACGGGCGCCAAAACACCATCGATTACACTGGCTGCCGTTTGTTTTTTTTCACCCCCCTGCCCCACCCCATAAAGCCTCTTTTATCATGTACAGTCCCGACATTTACATTTCTATTCTCTTGAAATAAATGATGACTCTTCCCAAAGAGCTTTAGCACAGTAGAATTTCCAATTATTAGCTAGCAGGGGCGCCTCCCCCTTTCCCCCACCCCCAAAATAAAAGATTTGGGTTCAATTCCGAATCGTACTGGCCCAGTGGCGTTCGGCGTTCATGATTCCACTCTACAGTTTCTAGGAATGAAGGGTGCCAGCGTAGATTTTGCTGACCTAATTCAATCCCGAATGAACTGTCAGCCTTGTGCAGGTGAGATGCGGCGGCCCCAAACAGTCAATCATCTTCCTCCTACTTAAACGTGAATTTGGTGTCTGCCTTAGTCATAGTTGACATGCGTAATCCAAAAAAAAGTTTGGGGAAGAGACACTTTTTAATGGCTTGTTTACAAATAGTGGGGTCCCAAGTGTGAAATTAAACAAGCGTGTCGATCTACCGCTTTCTGAAAACGCCGTTTTTGCATTTGTTAACTTCAAGTGGGTCTCATTTACATGATAACCGCCCCCACACCAAGTTCCTCAACCACAACAGGAGGAAGATCTGCCACAGCCAAAAGGTAAGCATAGCTGCACTGACTTTTGTTGAATGCGCAGGTTATTCATGTGAAATCTGTTGCGTGATTCTTTGAGCGGGAACTGAATCATTATCTGGTTTGTGGAAGACATTTTCTCACAGGAATGTATAAAATGTTTGGTTGGGTTGTCAAGAGTAATTTATCGATGAAGAATAGTCAGCCCGCTAACAATTTAAGCTTCAACAGAACACATCTATGCTATTGGGACTACGGCTAGTAGCATTTATGCTAGGTCCGGCGCATTTACACTAGTCTTGTGTTGATTAATGTGCACTGTCCCAATGAAATAAATATATACTTAAATAAATAAATAAACGGATAAATAAAAAAATAAAACATATGCAAAAATCCAAGCGACAGAAAAGTCAATGACAAAGTAATTAGCCAGTTCCTCAATGATCATGTCAACTATGTCTGAATTTGCACCATGTCTATTTTTGAATCTATTTGGAATCAACCCGGCGTTCTGTCTCCCTTTGATTTACCTTCCGTGCCATCTTCTTCACTGGTAGAGAAGAACTCTGAAAAAAAAATCATAATTTAAGCCATTTGCTCTGTCTTTTTGGAGGGGTGAGGAGTAGAATCCATTACATCGGGTCAGATTTTGATCCTACAAGAGGTAAAAACGACCCATAGTGAAAACTGAAAGCATCTAAGGCTACCAGGTCACCTCTATAGCTGAGGTAAAAAAATAAATACATTGAAATTTCATTACCAACATATTGTAAAAAGAAAAAACTTTCCCCTGGGACAAGTTTCTCGCATTGGCACAGTCTGCCCTTCCTCACGCAACGCAACTATTTCCCATGACCACAAACTTTTTCGAAGAATGTGACATTAACCCTTTCGGGGACAGCCGTCACTAAAGTGGACAGCTTATCATTTTATCAGGTTACAGGACGCATGAAAGGGTTCAGCAAATCTGCTGCATCAAAATAATGAATCCAACCTTGGGTAAAAGTAACACAACCATCACAAAATCCACATTTACCCAGCGAGCGGGTTGTAGCTGGTTTATCATTCTGAATTAGCGTTTTGTCGCTGAGCGTGAGCAGAGTCCAGCCGGCATCCCTCGTCAAATCAATTTTGTTGTCAGCGGCAGGTGGACAGAAAAGGGAGTCAGAAAGTCCGAGTTCACTCAGGGTGCACTATTCTCCAGAGGGTTGGATGAGGCACTTATATTTGTTAGCGCGATCCAATCTGATGCACACAGAAACCCCATCACATGCCGTAACGAGATGTTGGGGTGTGGGGTGGGGTGCAAACAATAAAAGTCAAACACCTCATTCACTTTTTTTTCCCACCCTACTCAGGCTCTTTGTTACACTTTGGGCCAAGGTTAAGATGGCCACAATGAGATTGTCCTATTTTTAGCTTGGCAGGGCTTCCAGATTGCGGAGCATCTGCGCTGTCGGAAAGTCGCTTACTGGAGTTTGACGACCATTTTGCACACTAGTGAACCATGTAAAACAGTCAAGACAGAAATATAATCTACAGTAGAGTATGACAGAACTGTGACAGAGTTGGTGCACCCCTTATTTACTGAAATATGTCAAATATATAGTCGTGACAGAGTTTGGAGACAAAAGGAATGGCGACCGGAACCCACAAACAAAAGTCCATCCAAAAATATTAATTCAAGACAAAAGTGCACCATCAAAGTATAAACAGAAATCGCTGGTCAAAAGATCGGGTCAAACATAAATACAGTGAAACCTCGGTGTTCGAGCGTCTCGGTTCTCGACCAATTCGGTTTTCGACCAAAAATTTCGAGTTTTTTATGCATCGGATGACGAACAAATTTCGGTTCTCCAACAAACTGAGCGCACTTGAATGCACCATTTGACTCCTCTCGCCTTCCTTAACACGAGGAAGTGACGCTTCCTCGTGTTGCTTTCCATTGTGAGCAGACATGTTCAGTAAACATTTTCATTTTAAAAAGAGCGTGGTTTTGGTTTTCGAACAATTTCGGTTTCTGGAATGGATTCTGGATGAAAACCAAGGTTTGACTGTACTTCAAAAACGGGAGACTAGAGCGTAAAAACGACGATGAGAGCAGGGTTCCCACTCTTCCACTTGCTTTTTATTTATGGACCTTTTAAGGACTTTTGAGGGCTAATTTAGCCATTTTTTAAGGACTTCTGAATTCAGCAGGGGATTCACGGTGGATTTAATGCCCGCTCAGCAATATGCGGGCTGAACAGAAAGCCACATTTCACTGAGCTGGTGTTCAAATCATTGCTGCCAAAGGAAGGGCACAT
The DNA here is from genome assembly GCA_018466805.1 of Hippocampus abdominalis. Lineage (NCBI taxonomy): Eukaryota > Metazoa > Chordata > Actinopteri > Syngnathiformes > Syngnathidae > Hippocampus > Hippocampus abdominalis. The sequence continues at coordinate 10,583,313 of CM031712.1, read as the reverse complement.
CTTTATTTTTAGGGCCAATCAGCTAAAGCTTTCTACCTGAAAAAAAAACTTCAATTTATTCTCCAATAAAGTACACTAAGAAAAATTCAAATTTAGAAAATATCCATCCATCCATTTTCCGAACCGCTTGATCCTCACTAGGGTCGCGGGGGGTGCTGGAGCCTATCCCAGCAGTCTTCGGGCAGTAGGCGGGGGACACCCTGAATTGGTTGCCAGCCAATCGCAGGGCACACAGAGACGAACAACCATCCACACCCACACTCACACCTAGGGACAATTTAGAGTGCCCAACGAGCCTGCCATGCAATGTAACATGCAAACTAGGCCGGAGCTGGGATCGAACCTGGTACCTCTGCACTGTGAAGCCGACGTGCTAACCACTGGACTACCGGGCCGCCCATTTAGAAAATATAAATCTTCAATTTATTTTCGAATATAAATAGATTTTTAAGGATTTTTATTGATTTTAGAAGCTTTCCCTGAAAATTAAGGACAATTAAGAACATAATTTAACTTCTTTTTTATGGATTTTTATGAACTTTAAGGACCGGTGGGAACCATGGAGAAATCGAGAAAACAACACTTGAGCATGAGCAGCAACAAGGTCAATAATCCGACAAGAGACATGGGATCTTGGCAATCCTTAAATACTTGGCTGACAAATCAACACATTGACAGCAGGTGTGCACTCCGGAGGGAAAGCCCTCCACTGCCACCTGCTGGAGACACACAAGAGCAGTATTATGGCAAGTAGGGAGAACAGCGTTCAATGGCATACGTCTGGAAAAAAAAAATCCAAAAAAGGTAGACCTGCGTCGACATCATAAATAAATATATATAATATAGTATAATTGGTGCACCATCTATCAATTGCACATTCTCCTCCAACTTCACGACAATGTTGGAACACCTTCTGGCCCCCGAAACACGCATACATCTGGAGAATGATGAAAAGAAAGCAACCTTGGAGATGTCCCTCCATAACCAAAACCAAGCCAATATATGAAGACCTCCCGATTTCAATATATGTGACCTGCAAAAATATCTTAACAGCAACTTTGGGTGTTTCCAGTAATAAATCAAATATCGCCCCAAACACTCAACTAAGCGAACCCAGAAAGAGAGCCAATGGCTTCCATCAAGCATGTTTTCCCAAAATGTCAGAAAAAGTGGCCCGTCAGAGGAGTAAAACGCGAAAATGTCTTTTGGCATTTGAGTGCCGAATCATAAAGCTAAAACGCCAACAGGCTTGATTTCAGCCGAAATCTTATTGTGATGAATCGCCTCTTTCAAATCTCTTGCAGCCTCGTCTTGTTGTTTGCAGGGACACAGCCGCCAAAGCGGGGGCCCGGCACCTTTCCGCGACTTCCAAATTGGCTCCAAACACAAATTCGTGTTGCTGCTCTGCCCTCACACAAACACGGGAAAAGCACACCTCCATGTTCCCGACATCTAATCCCATTTGACTGTGTCGTTTATGTGGACGCCGTGCTGGGTCGGGGGGAACAGAGGCGGCTAAGCCGCTCATTCTTCCAGGGCAGCGGGAGCCGTGTTGACGACGCGGTGCCGAAGGAGCAAGCAGCTGGTGGCACGCAACGGAGGCGCATGCGGACTGACTTGCAAAAATCCATCACGGGGAGGTACGTCCCAGACCACCTCTTCAATTAGTGAAATCCGCAAAGTAGAAATTCAGGTTTTTTTTTCCATAACAACATACAACATCTCAAAATAAATATCAAGAATCAGAGCCAAAGATCCTAATAGAAAATGAAACAACAGTTCTTGCTTTCTGTAGGTGTAGAATGCAGGATTGAAAAGAATCTGACACCTCATGGTTCTTTAAAATTTAGTGTCAAACAAATTAGTGTTCGACCATCTCATCAATCGATCAAAAAGTAAAAATCATTTCACAGTTGGACATGCACATTCTAAAGTACAGGTGTCAAACTCAAGGCCCTGGGGCCAGATTCGGTCCGCCATGTCATTTTATGTGGCCCAATTTTGCAATAATTTCACTACCCTGTTTACACTTACAGCCAAACCTCGGTTTTCGAACGTCTCGGTTCTCGACCAATTCGGTTTTCGACCAAAAATTTCGATTTTTTTATGACTCGGATGGCGAACAAATTTCGGTTCTCGAACAAACTGAGCGCACTTGAATGCACCATTTGACTCCTCTCGCCTTCCTTACACGAGGAAGTGACTCTTCCTCGGGTAGACGAGGTAGTGACGCTTCCTCGTGTCGCTTTCCATTGTGAGCAGACGTGTTCAATAAACATTTTTATTTTAAAAAGAGCGTGGTTTCGGTTTTCGAACAATTCGGTTTTCGAACAGCCTTCTGGAACGGATTATGGACGAAAACCGAGGTTTGACTGTACTTGAACATGAATTGAACAAACAGTTGACTGATTTCAAAACTAGCTAGTTATCAACTTTTTTGTCTACAAGTAATAATACGAAGTGATGACAAAACTTTTATTTGGTTTCTGTCGTCACGACCCTCCGAGGGAAGACGCAACTCCAAAGTGGCCTACGACAAAAAATTGTTTGACACCCCTCTTTTAAAGTATAAAGAAGGTCAAATTCCAATCATCTGTAAATCTTTTTCACCGAACGGTCAATAGCTCCAATCTTCGCGAGCTATGTATTCAGTATATTTATTTTTCTGATTTGGTTCTTCTGCGGTGAAAGAAAACGTGCAACTCTGAAGCAATCCGTCTGTCTCTTTCCAGGGACGTTTTGAAAAGAGTGTGCTCTGGCTCGAGTTAAAAAGGTTTGCACTCGTCGAAAGCCTGCCGCGCGCCGTACGTCAAACTGCCCCCAAGGCATCTTTGAAAAATCTTTTGTTTCAGGCAATTAGGGTCAAAATTTCTTTCATTGGCTTTCTATTCAGTTTTTTGGGGTTTTTTTTTTTTAAATTTGATCGGCTTCACAAATGGACATTATCGAATTAAAGTACATCTGGGCTTCCCGTGAGCATGTAATTACATTGTCATAAATTTTTTTTTTTTTTTGAATAGCTTCTCTCCACCCTGACATCACAAAGAAAGAAAATGACAATCTGATCTGTCCGTTTGCAAGGCTCAATTTGCTGAACAAGTCGACTAATGGCCACTTAATAACCATCGCCATGGTACCCTCGTCGCTCCAGCTGAGTGAAAGCACTCAGACAGCTTTGTTTTGTTTGTTTTTTTTTTTTTTCAACCAATGTTCTTCTGAAGCTTTGGACTATTTGAACCCAGAGAGGGAGAGCACAAGGGGCTTAAACCGAGAACCTTTTTAAGGCAGCTGACTGATAACGTGGATAGAAAGAACTCTTGAGAACAATGGAGTCAAAGCACGAGGTCGCAAGCTTGTTGGAGCTGGTGGAAATATGATTGCTATTCCCACGATATTTTAGAGTTAATTGGACAAATGTGGCCTTTCAAAACCGATCAAATCCCCCTTTAAAGTGTTGAGTCACAATCCCTTGACTGGTAGCCACACGGCGCTTGAATCGTTTGGTTTTCTAGTGACGACGGCAGCAGCGGAGGGGATGGGTGGGGGGTAAGGATAGAATATGCCGCAAATCCTCTTACTGTATCTGCAATGAAATTTGTTTTGCCGCATTTCTTCCTCAGTGACCACACAGTGAGTGCAAGATAAAAGGCATCGGGAATCATTGAGAGGATCAGACTTCTGGCAGGCGAAGGAAAAAAAAAATTGCCATTGAGATCTTTTTTTTTTTTTTTTTTAAACGAATTCTGTGGAAGTATGATTAGCATGGAACTCTGTCATTTAAAGCAGCGGTCCCCAACCCTGGGGCTGCCCGTGGGTCATTTAGTACCGGGCCGCACAGGAAGAAAAAAGAACTTACAATTCTTCCGTTTTATTTTTCGGTTTTTGAACGTCTCGGTTCTCGTCCAATTCGGTTTTCGACCAAACATTTCCAGGTTTTTATGCCTCGGGTGACGAACAAATTTCGGTTCTCGAACAAACTGTGCGCACTTGAATGCACCATTTGACTCTTCTCGCCTTCCTTACACGAGGAAGTGACGCTTCCTCGTGTTGCTTTCCATTGTGAGCAGACGTGTTCAGTCAACATTTTTATTTTAAAAAGAGCGTGGTTTCGGTTTTCGAACAATTTCGGTGTTCGAACAGCCTTCTGGATCGGATCGTGGACGAAAACCAAGGTTTGACTGTATTTCGGAATCTGAAAAAAAGTTTTATTTTGAAAAATGACCGGATTCTCTGTTACATCCATCTACAATATGTCACTAATGACGCATGTCAAGGCGCGCTTCTCGGTCACGTGATAGGTTAGCGCTAAAATGAAACCCAGGAGCTAGCAAAATGAATAAAAAAACAGAGGTCTTTGGAAAGTTTCTTTGGGAAGGGGAAAAGGCCCAGCCAGGAAACAGAAGAAGAGCCCACGACTTTCAAGGAAAAGAAGGCTACATATAAGAGACAGTACTTAAAATACGGATTTATCGCAACGGGAGATTCCCACGCACCAAGTATAAAATGCAGCAATGGTGAGTCGTATTTTTCATGCACTTTGTATCTTATTTTGAAGGTACATTTAAATGTTACCATAGCGACCAGAGAGTGCTGTGGCCATACAGGACATTCCTTGTGTCATGATTCGTGTTTATTATTATGTTTAGAAAATACCACAGTTTCCATGTCCGTCATATCTTATTGCTGTATATGTCCGGGCTTAAAGGCCGGTCCCTAAAAATATTGTCTGACACTAAACCGATCTGTGGGGCAAAAAGGTTGGGGACCGCTGATTTAAAGCATCCACTTTATAAAAGGATCGTATATTGAACCCTGACTTTCAGAGGACGGCTATTTTAGGAAGAGCATAAATCTGCAATTAAATGACATGCCCCAATAAAACAAGTTTGTAATTGCCTACAGAGTTCAGAGTTCAAGTTAACACGGGGAAGCTGCAATTAGTTGTTGTGCTGCAGGGGGCTGCTGTTGGCCATTGCTTACGCTGAGACACTCACGCAGATAGGCCCCGCCTCTTAAAGACACACATCTACTGTAACACACAGACACTACAATATAGTACAGAGGATATTTTTTATGGATTTTATGTTTGATATTTTTGTGGGTGTTCAAAAACTTTCAGTATGTTTAAGTATAAGCCTTTTTTGAAACAAATTCTGACAGCTGCTATGATGGACGGGAGACCCACAGTGTAGTCGTGCAGCACTAAATCAGAGTAAGATCTGCCAGAGCTACACTTGCATCTTTCCAGCAGAGGAAAAACCTGATGAAATTTGGACCCTTAAGCCTGGGCTCTGTCGATATCTACGTGTTCTGATTTGCCACAAAGTGTGTCATTAAGGCAAGACGTGCGTGCGAACTCTGCACACTACTTCTGAAGCAGCTCCTCTAAGAAATTTTTTTTTTTTAAAAGGGGCTCTGTAGATATTTACTTTTATCTCTTGACGTTGGCGCCGTACCCGCTGAAACGTCCTTGTTAGCGCAAATACACACGAGGCTGGTTCGCCGCCTTGCAGCAGAATGCTAAACAGGGGTCCTGCTGCCCACAAAACAAGAAATGGTGAGACATCGTCTGTGCCAGGTATGGCCGAGAGAATTAGTGCGTCGTGATTGTTTATGCCAGCGATATGTAGTGACAAACAGAACAATTAAATGGTCATCCACTTGGTGGGAGAAGGTACAATTAACCTGCATTGCCATTCAAACAAAGAATTTTTCTTTTTTTGTTGATTTTAGCTTTAGCATTCCCCTGATACCAGCGATGTCTTTCTGATTTGTTTTGACAGTCGGCAAAGTTTGAAAGACTCTTTTGAACTTTGAAACTCCATGAGCGTATACAAATCAAACGGCAACCAAAAGTATACTGTCAAACGTAATATAAATCAAAGAAAACAACACGTTACTTATTTTTTTTAAAACGCATTACTTTCACTGATATACAAATTCAGCTAGCTGAATGCTAAGACACAATGCAAAACACCAGAGTAGCTAATGAGACTCGCAGTGTTCTAACCTTTTAAACAACAGATATTTATGCACTAGCATGTCGATAGACAATGTAACAAAATTCACAGGCATATATTCTTTATCCTCTGCAAAACAGACCCTGAGTCAGTTGTGTGCCTATAAGGCAAATCAAGCATCCCAAATTACTTTTTTTAATAATACAGTCAAACCTCGGTTTTCGAACGTCTCGGTTCTCGACCAATTTGGTTTTCGAGCAAAAATTTCGAGTTTTTTATGCCTCAGATGACGAACAAATTTCGGTTCTCGAGTGCACTTGAATGCACCATTTGACTCCTCTCGCCTTCCTTACACGAGGAAGTGACGCTTCCTCGTGTTGCTTTCCATTGTGAGGAGACGTAAACAATTGCATTTTAAAAAGAGCGTGGTTTTGGTTTTCGGACTATTTCGGTTTTCGAACAGCCTTCTGGAACGGATTATGGACGAAAACCGAGGTTTGGACTGTATATGAAAAATAATAAAACTAAACTCGTTAGGGCACTTCTCGAATATTTTTAACAGCAGCGTACAATTTTCTTTTGTTTATGCTTATCTATTCCTGGAGTGGATTTGCTGTGACAGTCGGGAACACTTGACACCTACCGACACCTACAGGTCTAAAATGGAACTGCAAACACTGTTGTTTATTTATTGACAAACATACATGTGAATTAGTCAACAAAAAAAGCTTTTCATCATTCATCGCATTACAAGAAAACAACCGGCAACACACCCCAGTGTGACAAAAGAGCGAGAGCGAAAGGCTATACTTTCTCTGGGTGACATGTCAATGTAACGGAGGGATTTAGCTGTTAGCGCACTCAATTAGCACATCTCGTACAGCTGCACCATGGTGAGGTCTCGGCGGTGTTATGCATATTATGAGCCGTCACTCAATAAGACAGGCGCACAAGTGGAGGCGTGAAATAGAACCCCTCTCCCACTTTGCAAGTTTAATGACAAAAACAGAGGTGCAGATCTTCTGTGTCACGTGTTGACATTACACATGACATCTCCCCGACACTGAAAGTGCATCTTCACAGCTTAAAATGAAAAAAAAAGCGTTATTTCAATCAACACTTACTTGAAAAGAAGCATGAAATAAAAATGGTCAAAAAATCCAGAATAACTGGAATAAATTGTATCGAATAGGGGGTGTGATCAAAAGTGAATTGAATAGGAAAATTGGTTTGAATTTAACTGGATCAAATCATCACACTTTAAAATGTACATCCTTGAAAATGTATTACAAGAAGGACCAACAGAATCAACATAGCCTGACTGCTGTGTTCAAAGCAAACTTGAGAAAAACGAAGCATGCAACCATGGCCTAAATCCACTATAGACTGAGTACAGTACTAGTTTACTTTAGATGTGCACTTTATAATTTTATATTGCTCTGTTTTGATTCCATAAAAAGAGCTGTTAAAGGAGCTGTTGTGTGACCAAATATTTTTTTCACTGTTGTTGATGGACAGTAATATTGTGTGAGAGATTATGTGTGAATAACTGCTTCAAGTGAAAAATGTTCATGTAAAATTGAAAATCGAAATTGTTGTTTCAGTAAATAGTTGCATTTTGCACATGGAAAACTGATCCATGATTTCATGTTGATAAGAGCATTAAAACGGGAAAAAATAGGACAAAAAAATATAAAAGGAAATTCAGAAACGATGAAAAATATGTGAGTAATCATGATTAATTATGAGTGATTTTGAGTTAATTATGACAGTTGCGTTTTTAATTAGATTAAATATTTTAATCGTTTGACAGCTCTATATATATATATATATAAAATATCACACATACGATGGTCATTCAATAAATAAGGTGAATTTATCGGAATAAAGACTTTTACTACAGATAGAAACTTTTTTTTTTTTTTTTTTTTCAACATAGTCTCCCAGCACTGTCACACACTTTTCCCATCTGTGCACAAGTTTCCATATTCCCTCAGCATAAAAATCTTTGGACTGCTGTCTCAGCCAGTTCATCTTGTCTTCTTATTTAAATTTTAATTTTCCTTCTAAATTTTAATTGAGTTTCTTTTTAATTAGACAGTGGCCTTTTTTTTTCTTTTTTTAAGTAAAGGAAAAAAACCTCTTACCAAGCTGACAGTTTCGGCTGTCACTTTAGCCTTCGTCTGAGCTGTCATTGCTTCCTTGTCATGTGTTGAAAAAGCATCTGACTGTGTCGGGAAACCTTCAAAATCAGGCTCCCCGATACGGTCATGCAATATGTCCCTGTTGATGGTGCCATCGCCGACGACATTCGCCCACACAGCCATGATGCATTGCTTCGGTGGCGGTAAGGGTTTCAAAAGCGCAGTTTCGCTAATCAAAAAAAGTTATCGCGCTCACCTCAGCTCTATGTTTGGCATGCAGAGAAACCATCTCTCTCGGGCATCAACCTAAAACAATGCGTTTTTCCTCAAAATAGATACTGGTATCCTGGACTCTATTATGATTATTTAAAGAAGAAGTGCAAAAAGAGTCAACCAAGCAGTAAAAAAAAGAAGTGTGAATATTTTGAGTGACTTTTGGCAATGACGAATCACCTTTGTGGATTTCTGCAGCGGACACTCTCCACCCTTTGCTTTCTAGTCATAACTACAGTATACAGTATATGAATCACTAAATCTGGTTTAGTACTATTGTGAAACACAATATATAATGTTGTATCAAGCCGATCTGCATTTTTAATTGGCTGTTGCATCTGTGGCAATTCAAATTTGGAATTGCAGCAAAACCAGTGAGCCATTCATGAGTAGTGCAGTAGTTGCAGAACGTCGCACACTATCTCTTCTCAAAGTTGCGGTCAGTACTCTGGCCACAGCATTTTGTGGCAGCTGGAGAGTCATAAGAGACTTTGTGGAACAGCCTGCTGGCAATAGAACGTTCCCACTAAACCAGCCTATAGAGGTGTACGTTGTCCAAAACGTCAGTTTTGTAGTCGTTGGATTCTAATAAAAGCATAGAAGCGATTTCATTCTGGCGTGCAGCTTGCAAAGGTTTCCAGTAGCAGATATTTTGAGCGGCGTGCTGTTTTGGCCTTCTTCCTCTTGTGCACTGAACCACGCGGCTCCGTGTTGTCATGCTCATGTAATTTGAAATAACGACAGCTTGATCTCATCGAGCGAGGCAAATACCATTGCAAATCCTATTTCTATGATTTACTCTGACCGTTTTTTTTCGGAGAGGTTTGGAGGCGGGGGTGCAATGCTTTTATTCCATCTTCAGAATGTCACCTTGGACCTCATCAGACGATCATTCACAGCGATAAACCGGGAAAATGACACGCCGGGAAAAGAAATGCATACAGGTTTTGAAAATGCATCAGTGATGCCATCTGGAATGAGCTCTGTCAGAATATCCATCATCCTTGTCAGAACAAAATAATTACATCATCCCTCAAAAGGGGCCATTTAAAGAGGTCACATCTTAAAAGTCAAAGAAAACGGCGATCCGAATGCTAATTGTATGAAATTTTTGCCGCTACATATTACGAGGTTTTATCCGCAACATCCAAACGCTTCAGGATACAAATGATTTGGTTAAGAACACATGAAAGATGAACGAAGGGAAAGTAAGTCCAGCGCTTGTCACGCGGGCGACAAACGCATTAAAAAGTAACCTCGCCGCGTCGGGGTTGGCGGTCTTTGAGGAAATGGAGGCCGATCAGCATTCAGAGGGCGCGCATCTACTCCGAGCACAACATTAAGTCAAATGCCCCCCCCCCACCCCCCCGCCTCACCCTTCCCAATAATTTGGCTAGCCTGACCCCTGCTGAGTTCATACCTGCCGAACGTACGCCGCTGCAGCGAGCAAGTTCAGCAGCCTGAGCGATACGTGAGGTGATGTTACAAGTAACACACCACCTTACAAAGCCTTTATATTCTTGGGGTGCGGTTCAAATATAGCCCCAAAACAAAAGTAAAACAAAAATAAATTGCAATTATGCAATTATACTCTTAAAACTGCTGTGTCCAAAAAAAAGCTGTAAATGTGTCATGATGCTGTTCTTGTGTGTCTCCAGCAGGTGGCAGTGGCAGCGTGCACACCTGCTTCCAATCATCATGATTAAGCCATGTATTAAAGGACTGCCAAGATCACGTCTCTCGTCGGATTATTGACCTTGTTGCTGCTCCTGCTCAAGTCTTATTTTTCTAGACCTCGCGATCTCGTCATAGTCGTTCTTGTTCTTAGTTCCACGTTTTGTAAGTATATTCATCGTTAAGTCATGCAAATTTCTCCATTATGAGACAATAAAGTTTTTTCTTATCTTATCTTATCTTGATCTTGCTTTCGTTTGTTGTGTGAATTGGACTCGCGACATTTTGTTCGTATTCTTGGGGTTCCATTTCCTTGCCTTTTTCAAGAGTCTTGTTGGGTCCTCATTTTTGACTGAATCCTTGTGACCAGCGTTTTCAGTTTGGGACTTTGTCGATTTTGCGTTTTTGAAAATAGAACATGTTTTGCTATCACATTTTGTCTGTGTCTGCATTGCTGGGATTCGTTTCGAACCTAACAATTTTGGTCAAAAATTGGACCAACCCACTTTTTTCTGGGTGATTCTCGACAAAGCGACCCGTTTTTGGGGTACAAACAACCTACAAAAACCAAGCTGTTTTGATACAACCCAAAGTTGGGTCAAATTGACCCAGTACGCCAACTACTCCTCCAAATAAGAATTTAAAAGTGTCCTGTTTGGGACAACAGAGGGCTCTCCCTGCAGCTGCACACCTGTTGGTCGTTCTGTAATTATTGCAGTCCCAGCACGACCACTCATTGTCGGGTCGTTGTTTGCTTCTGTCATGTTAGTTGCTGTCACGGTTTCTCTTGTTTTGTGTTTATCACTTTGGTTTTTTTCCTTAAGCTACTTTGTATTCGTTTTGTTTTCCAGACTTTGTGTGTTCTGGAATTTCCTTGTATTTAATACAATTTGTCCACCCTGCTCCTCCCTCTTGCCTGCTTTTTGGGGTCCACCACCACCACGCAAACGCCAACAATAATTATTAGTACGGACAAAATAAATGTAATTAGTATACTGGTTTATATAGTGACTGATTTCTCCCCCCCCCCTTCAATTCTGCAGCTGAAGATTGCAAATTTCCCCAGTGCGGGACAAATAAAGGTTTTCTTATTCTTATCTTTTGTTGTTGTCAAAATACATTGTACCCTTTTTATCATGTTGTTATTTATAAATAATAGTAATCAGAAGAAGAATTTAATTCGCTTCACTAAATCTAATATGATTGCCGTAAAAAAACATGCTTTTTATTCTGTATTCAGTATACGTAATAAAGGTACTGCAGTACATTGTGTTGGTTTTATGTAATACTAATGATGCAAATTAATAAATAATGGAAAATAAATGTTTGTTTGGTAAAATTAATAGAAATGTCAATATGCAATATGCTTTTTATTGTTTGATAATAAATAAATGAAGAAATACGTCATAATTATTGTATTAAACAAAAATGATTGAAACCTTCTGATGACAGGCCTATCACTCAATCAATCAATTATATTGCTGAGGTCAGGTCAAAACCTACATTAAAATTTGGTCGATGTAATATTTTTTTCACTAATCTATACTACTGGTCTGTCCAGACGTGCATGTCTGCTTTTTTTTGTGTTGAAAGTAATCCCTGACAATGCAATGTTTTCCATTTTTGGGGTATCTTGGGAAAAAGGGATCAGTTTGGAGGATTCGGCCTGACGCCAACACTACGAAAACTGTCCACTACAAGCGTCCCCTCTGTATATTGATTGCATTTTGTGTCAAAGTAAAAATATTCAAATCCATTCTTCGATATTAAAAGTAGGTTCCAAGCCCTTCTCAGATGCCCCCATTTCATTAAACGAGGCTCGGCTGAAAATTCAGAAACTGTGAAGTGCGGTACTGCCGGGTGGGCGTCTTGATAGAATGGGGATTTTTCTGTCATGTGTGAAGGCGAGGTAACCCTCGCTGCTCCAAAACCACCTTCCTTTAATCCCAGCAGAGGCCTCCGGTCTACCGACAGATCAGGAAAGTGCGAGCAAAAGAAAGGAGCCCGCTTGCCAATTACCCCCCCCCCCCCCCCCTTGTTTCCCAATAAAGTACGCTCAATGGCTGAGTGACAGCAGTCCGCCTCCGAGGACCTGAGTGGGCTGCCATTAAAAGCTGAGAGGCGCAGGTTCCAACAGTTCCACACGACTCTGCCAAACGAGCGCTTTGACATCGTAGGTGGCGTGGCAATAAAACACTATTAGAACTGCGCCGCTTAGCCGCGCCGTTAATGGGATTATTTCAGCCTGTGTGATTATGCCTCAGGGAAACTAATTCACATTTGATTGGGGCATATCTACAGTGGGAACACAACATGGTCGACTTTCCAGAGCATGGTTGGCTTAGCCTTGGTGGTTTGTTCCTGGACAACCTATCCTATTTCCATTCATCCGAGGGCAAGGGTGGCGGAGGTGGGCGACAGTAGCGGTGCTGATCCATCGGATTACTCGATTACGTAATGGAATAATCAAGGGATTAAGAAAATCGATTCTAAAAAGATTCAATAGTGGCAGCCCTAGTGTCAATCGCTTTCGAGTTTTCCGTTTTTCACTCTTCAATAGCGACTGTTCATGTCCCTTAGGTGGAAGTTCACGCATTGGTTAACGTTTGTTACTCCAAAATGGAGGTAGGAAAGGAACGAGGCAGACAAGTGCAACAGTAGCATCTTCAACAGTTGATGCCATGACCCGGATTCAAACCGGGGTCACAGTGGATGCTTTTCAGAACTGCTGAGCCTTGAAAGAGCATTTATTTAAAGAAATTGAAATTGTTCTAAACCAAGGTGCCGGCATATCGACAATCAGGCTGAATTTGAGCATTTTTGAACAGCTTCAGAATGCGTTGAGGGTCTTGAGATGTTCTTGTTCCAATGTACAGATTCAAGATATCCAACAAACCCCGATTTAGCAAAGCAGTCTCAGAACATATACGAGCTTCCTCCTTGTTTCAAGTCTTCTAAAACTCGTCCACACATTTTGCTCCATCATTACTGAAGCCTTTTGAGACATAATTGTACCCTGCAAAGATTCAAGACACCCCGTGCCTGAAGGAACAAAGCGGCCCCAACACACAACCGAGCCTCCTCCATGTTTCGCAGTAGGTACAAGCTGTTTGCTGTGTTTAGATGACCATTATGTGTTTGTTATTGCTCAATGGAACACTTTTCCTACGCGTGGATACTTTTGAGCCTGACATTGTCGAATCCTTTCACCCTGAAGAAAAGAACACCAGTGACAAGCACACGTGTGCTTTTTTAATGGGTTCATGGGGCTCAGGTTGCCCAACTCATCTTAGAATTAAGCCCGGCAATCAACTTATGTTTTACAAGAAGTGCGTGGGGCCTCAAATCAAGAGACAGTGTGACGTGAATCATGTAAGGATTTCAAACTACGGCTCTTTTGTGACACGTCCATGTAAAATGGTGCGGAGAAGTCACACCGAGTAGAAAAGACAAGGAGACAAAGTGGTCTCTCCTGCTGGTGGACTGTAAGTGTCCACTTTTAATGGGCCGTTTAGTGCTCATGCGCTGGAGATAATAGTGAGAGAATTACAGCTCGGGAATACAATGGAAGGCATTGAGAGCATTAGAAAGCTACCACCTGTGTCTACTCAGCAGCTGTCAGCGTCGAGCACTTTTCCGACAACAGAGAGCTTTGCTGGCGGAACGCAAACGGTGATCGAACTGTGCCAGAACAAACCGTGGAGAACATGGAAATGAATGGCGTATCAACACATCAAACCATAATGACCGGAGGAAGTTGATCACAACAGTGAAAATGTTATTAGTATTCTTTCTTTTTTTGAGGGGTGGGGCGGGGGTGGGGGGGGGGGTCCAATGGCCTTGAACTCAATTCTCTTTGTCCCGCTTACGGATCGATCCTTAAGGCAAATCTCATTAAGTGCTCCAGTAAAGAGCCTCATGCATCCTGTTTCATCCTGAGTGGAGGGCCAATGCAAGCCTGCGGACCCTCCAGAAAAAAAAAATCAATGACAAAGACAATGAAGGCGCGACGCCAGACTATCCCGGATAGGGACTATCAGCACAAAAAGAGACACCACTGGAAAGTAAAGACGCAAGCAACAATGATAAGACCACTTTGACGTAATGCTGTGCGTATACGCCAATGCGTTGATGTTTCATTACCATCCGGCCTGTGACACTGGCCAAACATGCTTTAATGTCTTTTTTTCCCCCCCTGTGGAACCAAACCTCACTGATTTTTTTGCTCTTTCTCTAACAATGTCACAAGATGGTACCAAATTCTTGGATAAGACAAAACTAGCAATTCATGTCAAGAAAGTACCGTATTTTCTGCAATATAAGGCACTTCGGAGTAAAAGATGCACCTTCAGTGAATGGCCTATTTTAAAACTGTTTTCATATGTAGGGCGCATAGAATAGAAGCTACAATCTTGGCTGAGGTTGCGTTATGCATCCACTAGATGGAGCTACGCTAAAGGGAATACAATACAATACAATACCGCTATATTTAAATAGCGTGTTCATAACCGCTGCAGCTGTAACAAAGCACTTTGCAGAACATTTAAAATACTCCGTCCAAGAAATCAGAATACTGATCCATATATAAGGCGCATCGGATTATAAGGCGCTGCTTTTGAGAAAATTAAATCCTTTTTGGCGCGCCTTTCCGTGCGGAAAATACGGTATGTTAAAAATGATCTCAACTGAGAGACAATCTTTTGCCACGGAGGAGATAAATTTAGTCTGAGTTGTGAGTGGAAATCACAGAGTCCTCGGGAACGAGCCCCGCTAGGTTTGGAATTGCTGAGAGTGCCGCAAGATGGCGGAAAATTCTCTTAGACACTGCTATGGCCTGACTAAATGAAGCTCCTCTCCCTCAGTTCAACATAGCTTAACACCACGACACGGTCTATTTACTGTTTTATTAATATAGGAAATTCGAAACATTTTTTAGGGAGGCCGTCAATTACTTGGTGGTTTTACATGTAAGGAGAAGGGGGTGCCATTACGGACATACGCACGTATGGACCATTAAATCAAGCACTTTAAATGTTGTTTGTTTATCTTGCAATGAAGTGACAATATTTGCTTTCGCAGTGACTCCACGTTTCCTCCGAGCAACATCAAACAAAATCCATGGCCAAACTCTCCAGGGAAAACTCATTTTGCTCCCACCGCACAGCCCAAATTACACTGCCAATTACTCGGAGAGAAGCGCCGCGCCACGGCGGGTTACTGTCAAATTATTTTTTTTTTTCCTCATTTCCCTTCCTTTTCTGCCTGAGGAAAACAAACAAAAAAAATCACATGATTAAATGCACGCGCACGGCATGAACACCCACAGCATTTTTGGCTGAAGGCTCGAAGAATTATGTATAGCGGCAAAGCCGGTGGCGCATATCGCAGCATTGCATTGGTGAGGCCGAAGATTCAACGTCCATTTTTTGGGCCGTTATAACAGAATGAGAGACATTTCATTTCGGTGGGCATTACTGTTCTATGAGCACCGCGCTTCGTGCTTGGAATATGTATTTTCACTGAAATATGACAAGCAAATAGCTTTTGGCTTCTAATAAGAGCCGGCTCAAAAAAAGTGTTTAATGGCGTATTCCCGGTGGAGTGGGAGGCATAATGAATCTATAATCGACAAGAACAAATAAGATTGTGTGGAAAGTGCGGCGCTGGTGAAATCCCGATGTTATGATATAAAGGTACACTAAGCATTTCCAGTGGGCATTGGAGTGAAATATGACTCCAGTGTGAGTCTTTAAAACATTCAGATTAGTGTTGCCGCTCGCTGTGACTCACCGGGGCAATGAATAAAACGCTTTGCCTATATTTAACATCTTATCATGAACCCACAAAGGGAGCATTTCGCCGCGCGCCACCAGCAAAAAGTCTATTCAGCCGAGCGTCACTATTTCATCTTCCTCTCCCCCCACCAGCAAAAATTCAAATCCTGCAGATTCCAACAGTTTCCCCACAATCGGGATGACTGTGACACAGGAGAGGAAGAAGCTGCTTCTCGTTCAACTTCTCTGTCGTGACGCGGGGAATCGAGGGGGGGGGGGGGTATGCATGTTGTAAGAGTTATTTCTATTAGTCGGGCTTTTTTTTAATCAAAGCGGAATGATTTAGACATAGACTTGGTGATGAAACACGAAAGAATAATAATCTTTTTTTTTGCAGAGGATAAAGAATATAGGCCTGTGAGGAGTGCTGCATGTGTTGCTTCTGCCTGCGTTTCCCTAGACCAGGGGTCGGCAACCCAAAATGTTGAAAGAGCCATATAGAACAAAAAAACAAAAACAAATATGTCTGGAGCCGCAAAAAAATAAAAGCCTTCTATAAAACTTACAATGAAGGAAACACATGCTGTATGTATGTAGGAGACTGCACTGTCTCAGAATTGTTTGTTATTCATTCCTTTGTTATGTGTTCACAAACGCCCCCATAGAATTTAGTTTGTACAGTAATTTCCGAGCTTGATTTTTTTGTTTTGGTGCATTATTTTCGCTTTTGTTTGTGTCAGTGAGGTGATCATTAATTTCCGTTTTTCTGAGGCTGTGTGGAAATGCCTCTCGAGTCGAACGAGAAGAGAGAAGGCACGGAGTCGGACACAGATGTGTCTGTGTTTGTCGAGACTGTTAAAAGCATAAATAAAGTGTACGTTCTAAAAAACCAACACCACAGCTCTCCTTTTTCGGAGCTGCAATATGTATCCATATCTATTTGAGCTATATTAGCCTACTATCAAAATATTTGTTCCATTTTCAAACATTTTTTCATAAAGCTCCAGGGAGCCACTAGATGTCGCTAAAGAGTCACATGCGGCTCTGGAGCCGCGTGTTGCCGACACCCGATTTAGACAAAGACTTGATTATGAAACACGAAAGAATAATAATCACTGCAGAGGATGATGCCTGCGGTTCCTTAGTTGAAACTGTGACAGCTAGTTTCGTTAGCCTGTTTATGGTGTTTTGTGCGGTGTGTTAGCATTAAGCTAGTGGACTTCTATGGCAAAGGTAAAAGCACCTTGTGTTTTGGCTAAATACCATCCATCCATCCATCTATTTTCCAATCCGCTTCATCCTCACAAGGGTCGCGGGTGTTGCTGGAGCCTCTCCCAGCCGTCTTCGGGCAGTAGGCTGAACCGGTTGCCAGCCAATCGCAGGGCACACAGAGATGAACAACCATCCGCACTCACACTCACACCTAGGGACAATTTCGAGTGTTCAATCAGCCTGCCATGCATGTTTTGGGAATGAGGGAGGAAACCGCAGTACCCGGAGAAAACCCACGCAGGCCCGGGAAGAACATGCAAACTCCACATAGGAAGGCCGGAGCCGGGATCGAACCCACGACCTCTGCACCGTGAGGTCGACGCACTAACCACTGGTTAAATACAATCCATGTAATTGAGTTTTATACTTAATGTGAACGTAAAGTTCCCCAGGAGATGTATGCTCTACACATGGCCGCGTGCTGTTTCATAATATTCTCAGAAGTGGCTTGTACATTTTATGGAAATATAATATTGCACTTTTGCAAGTAAGGGTTTACACTCCAAAGAAGCAACCTCTAACCTCGAGCACAGACGCAGAGATGGGATGCCATGGCATACCAATCAAGCCACTTATCCTTCAAAGCAGTGCAGAGATATTCGGACGTGCACAGTCCCACATGAAGATGTTTTTCCCAGTTAATGAAATGTCAGTCAAGCTAATGAAACGCTACGATGCTCGACCCGCAGACGAACCCCGTCGTCATCCGGTTAGGAAGCTGTCCTTTATTGAATAATATGCTTTTTTTTTGTTCTTCTTCTTCAAAACAGCTCCTCGATTTTTGAAAACTTTTAATGCGTTTGTCAAACTACCCCAAGGTTAAAAACATGTAGGGAACTTTTACCTTATCCACTTTCTTGTCTTGCTGAAATCACACTCTGACTTCCTCCACTGCTCTGCCAGGAAAAAATGTCACAAAACAATTAAAAGTAAAAAAAACAAAAACCTGAATAAATCCTTTGATGCTGGCTAAAATGAGGTCAACTGAGGCTTGTCCAAATATGGCCAGTAACAATTTATTTTTTCTCCACAAATTGATACTCTTGGTCTCCTAACATCTGTTAGTTTTCAAATTACCGTTTCAAATTACCGTATTTTACCATAAAAGCCTTCCATTTTCTCACAAGCCGACAGTGCGCCTTATAATCCGATGCGCCTTATATATTGATCGATAGTCAGAATTTTGGGGGACGTAGTATTTTAAATGTTTTGGAAAGCGCTTTATTACAGCTGCAGCAGGTGAATTGTATTGTATTCCGTTTAGCATAGCTCCATCTAGCGGATGCATAACGCAACCGCAGCCACTCTTGTAGCTTCTATTCTATGAGTCTTATATATGAAAGCAGTTTTAAAAATGATTGAAGGTGTGCCTTATAATCCGAAGCGCCTTATAGTGCGGAAAATACGGCACAAACCCATTTAAAATGCTAAAAATAGACTGAGAATGAATTTATTAACTCTTGTAGGTTTTGTTAAAAATGGATCGCTGTAATGCTTCAGTGCAAATTGAACTGGTCAGCCAGCTCGTCCGTTTATTTATTGCAACACACATGGCTGGAAGATCTTTGGGAAAGAGTTTGAGAAGATGACATAATCTCAGTCGTTTGCTTTTGTGAAGTGTTGACGAACGATTTCAAGTTGATTTTAGGGCGGTGTTGTGTGCAACGGTAAATAATATATCTGCCCACCAGCCATGACAAGCACATTCTTCACGGAGCGCACCAAATTGTAGACACGACTGAACCCAGATGAAAAGACCCAAATGCCGTGTAAGGAAAGCCACAGGAAAGGTTTAACAGAAATCGGCAGCCCATCGCAATAAAGCGACAAACATCATGGGTTGCTGTTAAAGAGTTCAGCCAGGGCTAATAGGTTTTTTATTGACTGGCAGTCGGGTGGCGCAGGGTAAACAGAATGTCCTCTCAACCCTGCCTTGGGGAGGGAGGAGGTGTGATTCTACCTCCCCCCCACCCACCCCAAACACTCACCCTCTTTTTTCATTGACACAAGGCCAACAGGTTAAGATTTGCCGAAATGTTTGCACTTCGAGTTATTAATCGTCCTAAACGGACAAATGGCGTGCCTTTTCAGGAGGGGCAGTGGCTAGCATTCCTCGCGAGATAACACCGCCATTATTGGACTACACTTGAATCGTGGAGATGGCTTCCTTAAGAAGCGCTCTCAGAATGTGATGTTTGGAGACTGCCTGCGCGCAAGCTGGGACGCTGAAGGCAAAGTACCGTATTTTCCGCGTTATAAGGCGCACCTAAAAGCATTCAATTTTCTCAAAAGCAGACAGTGCGCCCTATAGTCCGATGAGCCTAATATAAAGAGACTGTAACTCCCCATTGAGTTATTTCCCTATTAGTGTTCCTATGCCATCTAGTGGTGATTATTGGCAGGAATCAATTGTAAAAGTGTGTAGTCGCCAACACACGCTCAAATAGACAACTACTTTTCGAGCTGTGCGCAGCCATTATGAAACAAAGATAATACCAGAAGCATAGTTAACGACTGACTAAACGAAGGAAGAAGGAGACAAGCAAGACTGTGAGCCCACGAGGTTTGTGTGCCGTTTTGTTGAATCAATTGTCTTCATAACTTTTGTCCGTCATTTATTGTTTTGTAATGACTTTTGTCCATTTTTGTGACCAGTTATCATTGTGACAACAACAGCGGTTGTGAAGGCTCTCGATAACTAAATCTGTATTGTATTTTCTTGAGCATAGCTCCATCTAGTGGATGCATAGCGCAACCACAGCCACTATTGTAGCTTCTATTCTATGGGCCTTATAATGCGGTGCACCCTATATATAAAAACAGGTTTAAAATAGGCTATATATTGAAGGGATAATCCGAGGCGCCTTATAGTGCAGAAAATACGGTAATCCTTTCAGAAGAAATCATGAAGCAGGGGCGGCGCAGCGGATGTATTCTGATATCCTCGGTGTTCTTTGATGGGCGGTGGGAGGAGTTACAGTGCAAGCGACTGGCCCTTGGACTTCTCCCCTCACGGCTTGCCCGCTAGACCCACTTGAAAACTGCAAATAAACTATTTTCGACTCTGGTTCATATAATTTTGGAGAATACATTTGGGCTTCATTCCTCACTGCTTGGCCGCCTCGCACACACCCACTTGCTCCACTTACAAAGCTGCTCTGGATTCCGTTGCTTGTCATTCAATCAAAGAATTGTCTCTTGCGAACACCCACTCTCTCCTTTCACAATAAAAGCCTTACTTGGCCGGGTGATGTCAAGTGGCAGGTGTTTGTAATGATTGCGAATGGTCCTTAGACTTTCCTCCTCACCGCTTGCCTGACTCACATGCACACCCACTTGCTCTGCCCATAAACCCCGCTTGAAATAAAAGTTTGGATGGGCCTAGTCATGTTACCTGGGAGGAATTACAATGCAGAAAATTTGCCCTGGGTTTCGTCTCCTCACCGCTTCCCAACCTCATACCCACCCACTTGCGGTTCACACAAGTCTGCCCTGAATGTGATTGGCTGCGTTTTATTGAGGATGTCTGTTTTGAGATCAACCTCGTCATCTATTATGCATCCGAGAGAAGGCGCCACTCTGCGCCGATGCATGCAGAATAAAGATTCCGCCTATACGAGGCAATGAACACGTAAATAAACAAATCGCTGACAGTCTCTGTATATTTATTGCTCTAAGCAAATGAAGTCTGCCGTGATAAGATTCTTCAGAAGGGAGAGGTCAAGAATCAAATATGATGGCGAGGCTTCCTAACAATTGACAGCCTCACGCTTCAACTATTGTAATTAGGTCTGCAGAGACAAAAAAATCAAATAAAAAAAAAACAACGCTCCAGGAGCAAAATATCATTATTTTCTCATGCTGCTGTCAGGAGCCATGCCTCTCTTCCAGTCTGGAATCATTCAAATTACATCGCTTTTCCAATGTATGATTTAAAACATCTCAAAATCGCTTTGTTCTTCGAGCTTGTTTTCAGCCACCGGAATTAAATATTGACATTTTCAAAGTAAAATGTGGGAGGTTGTTTTCAATACAGAGGGGATGCACACTTCATATAAAGGCTTAACACTATTCTATATTATAATTTGTTTTTCTTTTTTTTCCACGCACAAACCTCACGACAGCAAACGGCAAGTAATCACAGAAGTTG
This sequence comes from Hippocampus abdominalis, assembly GCA_018466805.1. Classification (NCBI taxonomy): domain Eukaryota; kingdom Metazoa; phylum Chordata; class Actinopteri; order Syngnathiformes; family Syngnathidae; genus Hippocampus; species Hippocampus abdominalis. The sequence goes on along the minus strand of CM031712.1, from coordinate 10,562,066 downwards.
GCTGGTGCTTGCAAGGCTCTTTAATTCAATAACACGGTACCATGAGATCTGCAGGGTACACACTGTACCATTAAGTCTGGTCTCATACAGTAAACTAATCGATTTTAAGTTTTTTGAGGGGATGGGGGACTGGAAATTACAAATATGAAAAGTATTCCCATTTTTTACTGCATGTATTGACAAAAAGCAGCATTTTGGAAACTTTTTGTCAATATGGATATGAAGAATTTGTATTTTTTCATTAACACCCCCCCCCCCGCAACCCCTCCAAAAAATTATCTTAAAATCTTGTGTCACAAAATGATCCAAATTTAGTATAATATGAATAATTTGGGGTTTGACTCTGGCCTTAGTTGCCACACCAGCACGGCCTAATGAGATCCAAACACTAGAAAAGTCTGCCTTTGCAAAGATATAAATTCTCATGCTGATCGACAGTATACATAAGTACATATTTAAAGGGGAAAAAAATACTTTCTCATGGCACTTGTGGTTTGTAGCATACTCGTAGCTGTTCCTAATATTTTGGCCTCTCTAATAAAACCTAATTATGGAACGAGGACGAATAAGGCCATTAAATTTTGGGCTCTCCACATTATGTCGGATTTTAATTTTGGTGTGAAATTACAAGGCACCCAACCAATATAATCAAAAGAAGCCACACCGTGCACAATAATAAAACTGAAATATAATCAACACGTTAAAGGAATACCTCCATGACCATGTTGCCTTTTCAATGGATTCGTGAGTGACACTGCCAATCAATCTGATTACCTCATGTCACATCGAGAACCTCCGCCATGCTCGTACGGTCCCCTTTCATCGCGATTGCTGTTTCCTGATCAGTAAACTGCAAAAAAGGAACAAAAATGAAGACACCGTTAAACAACAACCAATCAGTCTGTCACGTCTGCTATCGCATCAAGCATATGCTCTACTGTCCACTTGTGTATGGACAACGGTGTCAGGGCTGCATTTTATCCACCGTAGCGCCTCGAGTTATTTGTCATCCTGTTATTACACGGGTTTCCTGCTGTAAATCACTCTGGCTGCTGTGTCAGTGCAGTCGCCACTTATTGCTGATCATATCGACGCCTACAAGTAATGGCGTTGCATTGCATTTTTGTAAAGGTTCTGTCGATTGAATTCAACAATTTCTTTATCAATGCAGTGGTACCTCTACTTATGAAATGAATTGGTTCTGGAAGAAATTTCTTCACTAGAAAATTTTTAAGTTGAGACACATTTTCCATGTAAACGCTCTAATCCGTTCCAAGCCCCCCCAAAATTCAGACATAAATGTTTCCTAAAGCATAAAAATGCATCAAAACATGTAACAAATACATGTTCCAATTAGATTATTACACAGTAAATGAGAGTTTTGCATCATGTAAAAAATGAATAAAAAATTATGTTTATTTAACTTTTAGCTGTGTCCTCATCGTTTTTTGCCCTCTTCGGTGCATGTTCTCTCTCAGAAGTGGTTTTTGCCGGGCGTTTTGTAAAGACCTGATCCAAGGATGTTTGCTTTTGTCGGCTTTTAACAATCATTTGAAAATGTCCAAGGCAAACATCAACATAGTCAGCGATCGCCCGACGGGTGAACACTAATTCTCGGTGATTCACATTTACGTAAAACTATCGGAGCGCCTCATGGCCCGAGGGGCGAATGACGAGGATGCAGCATAAACACATAACTATCTATCTAAACAGATAGACACATACGCTAGAAGTCCCTCTTAGCCAATGGGATGCCAGGATGATGCTCGGGAGTAGGCAATGACAGAGCAGCTCTAAGTGTGTTGCGTTGAGGAAACTCGGAGTTGCGAGTAGCTGCCCATACTGTATTTTTACCTTTCGCATCTTGAAATTTCTTTCGTAACAAGAGGCAATATTTTCCTGTAGAGGCGTTTCGTAACTTGAAATTTTCGTATGAAGAGATGTTAGTAAGTAGAGGTACCACTGTACATTATACATGACGGGGCATCGACATTTTTGAAAGTGACAGCTACTTGGTTATTGATCAATGCGAAGGCCTCCCAGTTTGATCGGTCATCTTCAGGTGACTCATGAGGTCCTCAGGAGCTAGCTGGTGCCTGCAGGCACCATGTGGGTCATGATCCTGTTCTGGTGTGTCTCCAGCAGGTGGCAGAGGAGGGCCTTCCCTCCAGCGTGCACACCTGCTGCCAATGTCTCATCAGTTAAACCATGTATTTAAGGACTGCCTAATCTCCAAGTCTCCATCGGATTATTGTCCTTGTTTGTATTTTATTCATGACAGCTCACAGACCCTGACAGCAAAAATGCAGACTCAGATAAAACTGCATTGCAAAAAATATCCAATATCCCAAAAAAGTCCAACAAAGTACAGACAGAAATCACTGGCAACAACAAGCCATGCAAACCACATAAGAACAGAAAGCGCCTGCAAACACACAAAAACAAAGTAGTCCAAAATGTCTTGAGAACCAAAATACTCACTAAACAAGAATCTAGCGAAACGAGAGCGACTATGAAAATGGCCAAGAGGTATAGAAAGGTCTGGAAACTATCACTTGAATAATCCGACAGAGATTTGGGATTTTGGCAGTGCTTAAATACTTAACTCGTCTTGGGAACAAGACACAGGTCCAGTTGGTGCTCTAGACAGAGCAAAACTATGACAGACCCCTCACAGGCTTTTATTGTCACAAACTGCATGTCTTTTTGTCTCTTTGGAGCCACCATATATTCCTCTGCTGGACCAGTCTGCATGTAATACATCAGCCACAGCATGCTTGTTGTCGATTTACACGCGATGCATAATGTAAAATGTCACTCTACGAGGGCAAAGAAACTCTTTTCAGACATTGTCGCTCACCGCCTCCACCACTAGTATTTCTATTTATCCTCTCTTGCCGTTTTTTGTGCCTCTCATACATTTTTAATCGACACACAGAAGAAACGAGATGTGAGGCCACTTTTCGAGTTCTCAAGGAAGGTTAGGGAAAACAAGCAGAGACCGTTTACATGAAAAACTCAAACTGCTCCAGACAGATTTGATCCTGCTAAGTAAGTGGAATAAACAAATCCTAATAACGGGGCCAGATTTGATCATAATTTCTTTTTACGGATCAAAGTCAATAAAGGCGGGTATTTCTGATTACTCTGATCGTGAGTGATTACCTTGTGATTTTTCCATTTCCATGTTACCATTTTTATGTAATCTACATTTGTTTAACATTCCTAATTTGGATCACAGCAAACTGTATTTTATTCCAATATAAATTTCAATTCAAACTTAATCTTGCTGTAATGGGATAAATCCATTTTGCGTCATATTTTTTGTGCTTGGTAATGAGGCAGCGGGACTTTAAAGTCCCTGTAGTCCGTGCCCATCTTGAAATACGAGGTGAGACAAAAAAGGTGACGTGCAACTTTTTATCGGCATTTGCCTGCCTTTCCTCAATCAGCAAAGATCATTAACGGGGGTTTATACAGACATTGCCCACAGAAGATGAACCTGCTGAATTAGCGCCAAAAGGAGCATGGTTCAGCAAAAAAATTAAATAAAATAAAAAGTTAAAAGACCCACAAAGGACAGCAATAAGGCAGAAGATATAATTCAGCACATCATCATTTGACACGATGAACAATATTTGGCAAGTTGTCTCCATTTTCCACTACCGCCTGTTCAACATGCAGCATAACAACTGAGCGTGCATCTGCTTCAGACTGACTTTTTTTTTTTTTTTTTTATGCATTGCGCTCGTTGTCGAAATATCCCCCAATGTTGTCTTCGTGGCCAATAAATCATGCGGTAAAATCATAGGTGTCAGCCTTGAAGGAATTGTAGGCCTTATAAATGTTTCCACCAGGGAGCTCGCTTCAGTCCGTGATTTGAGGAGAGGGAACCAAATCAAAAGCGGCATTGTCCTATTTACGATGTGGTGAATAAAAATAAAAGGATGGTTTTACCGGATATAGTCAGATCTTGTAAATCCATGCGTGTCACCCTGATGACGACATACTGTAAATCTGACTTTACTTTACAGTATCTCTTCATACTGTAAACCATGACCCAAGATTATAATCCTAATAATCATTTCCATGATTTTTTTTTTTCGTAACCCCGTCAGGTACAGCAGTTACTACAGTGGACAGTTTACCATGGTGCAGGAAAGGGTTAATATGAACCCTGACATCATTTTGTGCATTGGTTGTAACTTGATTGGTTCCCAACGCCGACGTCCACCAATGACAGCACGAGTGGATCTATCCCACTTGGGGGTAAGGGGGGGCTGAGAAGATGCAAAGCCATGTTGATTGGCTGTGCATCTTCTTTCTGTCTTATCATGTGGGTTGCTCTTTGATCTTTAATCAGTGTCTAAGCGTTGTTTAAGATGCGTGCTCGTGTGTGCGTGTGTGCATGTGTGCGCTGCGCTCGCATGTGTGTGTGTGTGTGTGTGAGTGTGTGTGTGTGTTAGAGCGAGAGAGAGGAGTCTTATAAGAAAAAAACCAGCGTCTCCTCCATCCTTAATTATCTTATCATTAACACGTCTGCTGCACTCCGGATCACTGGCCTGTATGTGCTGTATGTGAAACACACAGCACATTTGAATTTTCGTCCCTTTCATATTTTTTGGCTTTTTTTTTTTTTAATAAATCCTACTTCACGGATTTCACTTATCACTGGTTCTTTTTGGAACGTAACCCCGCAATAAACGAGGGATTACTTTATAGGTCAGTGGTTTTTAACCTGGGTTCAATCGAACCCCAGGGTTCGGTGAGTCGGTCTCAGGGGTTCAACGGAGCCTCTGCCATGGAGGGTAAGACACACGCGACTCAACATGTTAATTAGTTATGACACGCCCGCTTGGCCATCACTGGCTGCAGATGATTACATGACATTGCTTGTCCAATCAGTGCTGTGGGAAATTTAGTTCGCTTAGTAGTCAGTAGTGTGACTGTCATACAATAAAAAAAAAAGAAAAGTATACTTATCTCTGAAATGTTATTGACTGTTTTTAATAAATGCGTTTTTTTAATTCTTGAATTTGTAAAAAAATATTTTTTATTTTTCACTCATGAAGGGTTCGGTGAATGTGCATATTAACCGGTTGGGTTCGGAACTTCTAAAAAGGTTAAGAACCACTGCTAAAGGTCAAGGCAGGAAAATATATCAAGTGGTAAATCGAGCGCTCAGCCTTTCAGCTCAGCTCCTTTCACCACGACAGACCAATGCACACCTTGCTCCAATCCTCCAGTCCATCTCACACTCTATTCTGCCTTCACTCCTGAACAAGACTCAAAAATACCGTATTTTCGCGACCATACGGCGCACCGTATTGTTGGGCGCAGTCTCAGTAACGGGTGCTATTTCTGTATTTGACACATACACAAAGCACACCGTATTATTGGGCGCAACCAGGCATGGTAAAACATACGCCAGTTTAAACATACGGCATGCATGCACGCACGCTAAAAACACGTTAGCTTAAAGCATACGGTAGCATGCATACACGCTAAGACATACGGACACACGCTAAAAACACGTTTTTAAAAAGGCAACGGAAGCAAAACTGAGTTCGGTTGTACTTTATTTAGCTATTTTACAATGTATGTTTCTGTATGTTTGTTGCAGAATAACGAGACACCGGACACAAGAGTGATCATTATGTGCCGCTGTATTCAAAACTGCCGGCCGTACAAACATGCTCACGTACTTCGCCCCTGCTGCTGGGGCAAACCATTCTGAAAGAGGGGGGCGGGGGGGATTTTCAACCTAACAATGTACTCACGTTTTTCGATCAATCATCACCCACAAATCCATCAAAGCCCATCCAGCCCTTTGGTTTGCTTTCACTTCTTAAGCGTGTCTCTTTGTTGTAGTCATTTTCGGGGGTCCTTCGAAACCAAACCGAAGTTGTTTTGCAATAATGCACATACCCACACTATATACTGGTACCTGCTAGGGGCGTGCCTTTAGCGTCTCTTACACGCCCACCCTTCACTCATTGGCGGACCATGAAAAAAAAAATTGGCGGACTTCCGCATGCCTGTCCACACCCACATCCGCCTTTTTCTATATAACCAGCGTGTCGGCTAGACGTGCTCTCAGTCAGGCTTTAAAACACGGCGCGTAAGCAGGGCGCTCCGCATTAAAAGGCGCCCTGTCCATTTTGGAGAAAATTTAAGACTTTTAAGGGCGCCTAATAGTCATGAAAATACGGTACATGAACTGCCCCACTTTTCATAAAACGAGATACCGAAACCCAAAACCAGGAGCCCAAGACGAAATCTCAACCTCAAACATAGCTTCTAAAACATAGAATCCTTCATCGCAGTCCTAACTCTCTAGGACCTAAAACCTACATCTTACCCCTATGGTCCACTTTTAAAGCAGGAACCTTGAAAAATGGGACCAGATAACCTCATGACCCGCCCTGCTAACTACTGCCAACATGTACCGAATTTTTCGGATTATATGTCGCTCCGGATTATAAATCGCACCAGCCAAAAAATGCAGAAGGAAAAGACATATATAAATCACACTGGAGTCTAAGTCGCATTTTTGGGGGAAATTTATTTGATAAAATCCAACACCAAAAACATACATGTCATCTTGAAAGGCAATTTAAAATTAAAATAAAATGGAGAACAACAGGCTGAATAAGTGTACCATATACTAACGTTACATGACTGACATGCCTGGTAACCCTAACCCTAACCCTAACACTAACATATTAAGAGTTATTCGGATAACTCTAGCATACAGAACATGCTAACAAGTTTACCCAACTATCAGTTTCACTCCAAATCACTAAATCCAATGAAATCTTCATCCTCTGTGTCACTTTTAAACAACTCCCCCAACTCGGGAGGTAGAGGGTTATGCGCCGCTTCCTCTTCTACGTCGCTTACGTCGGACTCATTGTCGCTTTATCAACACAGGCCGAGAGCGACCTCTTGTGGTTTAATGTGAAAATAACATGTGAAATGACATAATCATGTGTTAATAATTTCACACATAAATTGCTCCAGAGTATTAATCGCACCCCCGGCCAAACTATGAAAAAAAACTGCGTCTTATAGCCCGGAAAATACGGTAAATGCATGTCCTTGTACGCACGGCAGCAGGGACGAGTAAGATGTGTCGTGGGGTTAATTTGCCTTCACGCTGACATGCATTGCTTGCGCTTATATTTCAGCTTAGTCAACAAACTCTTCAATCACAAACAAAAAAACAAAAAAAACGACCCCATGACGCACCTTAAGCCAACGCTATCGCGTTTCATACTAACTGCTGTCCACTCCAGTTGGACTTGACATCCTATTCAACTGTAACGAACCATGTAAGGACTTTTTGTTTACAGGTGTTTTTTTTTTCCCCCTCTCCTCCTCTTGAGGAGTTGTCTGTTGAACGCGAGCATCCATTTCCTGGGGTTGTGCTTCAGTATAATGTGTTCTGGGAGGAGTAGCTCAAGTTTCCGACATAAATGATAAATGCTCACGGGAACTGGAAAAACAATACATCCACTCATCCTTAAGATGGTCTTCATCTCTCATCTTGAAGCGCTTCTCCACACATACATTACCATCCACTCCTGGGTGATATGCAAAAAAAAAAAAAATTCAAAAGCGATGGCAAGCAAGGTGGACTCCATTTCTTTGACAAGTGTAATTTGAGGCGCTTGGCTGTGATCGCCCGAAGACTGCCCGCAATCTCTATCGCACTCTTTATGACACAAGCAAGCGCCGCTCCTGGTTCACACTTCATTACCCGCAGTAATGCAGCGGCACAATGATGTATGGAGCTCTTCGCCGTCTCAAGACTCGCTTCCGGCACAAATGGTCCAAGAAACTTGTAAAAGGGCTACAACCCAAAAAAAAAAAGTACTTTTAACGCCGCATTGGAACTTTTTAATTCCTTTTAAAAGTTGGATTCACAGTGGGGTTGCGAGGTGGAAACATCGCGATTTTTAACATTTTCACTGATCAAAATGAGGCCCCACACAATAACCAGGAAAAAAAATCTACATCCTAGAATTTGAGATTCACATCGAACAATAGTTACATTAACTTGGAGCCTTTCTTGTCATTCCGATCGTAACGCTGTGGTGACCTGTTTCGATGTGACGTGATTTATCAAGATGAAGTTCCGTCATTTTTAAACAAGATCTAAGTTGTTAAAAAAAACAAGCTCTCCCATCGTAGACAAGCGCTGGTAGGAAGCCGCCCTCTAGCGACAATGTTTTTATATAAAGACATAGCATGCGCAGACAGGATTCAGCCTGGCTATTCCGACGGAAAATTACCTGATAATCTGGGTTTTGCTGACTGATAACAAAGGAGACTAAAAGCTCAAATTTGGCCTGATTGTCAGGATGTACGCTTAAATTTCCTCAATCTTACGTTTTATATCAAACTTGGGAGTCTTGAAATACCTTCAGAAAACTAGGAGAACATGATAACTGGAATCGCAAAGCTGTGAGTAACCAATGCTAACCAATCGCCCACTGTGGTGCGCCGTTCTGCCACAAAAAACCCTCACTATATTATGTACAATCTAAACGAAATTAAATATAACCCGGGTAACTTCAAAGACCTTTCAACAAAAAAAATCCCAATTTGGTTGACTGAGAAAAAACAACAACTTGCTTTTAGTGTTAGCTATGCGCATTGTCACAAATTAGCCATTCTTACACGACAAAAGACGTGTATGACTGGAAATATAAAGCTAGCACGCTGGCGGCGGTCTCATCTGAAGCGTCGCTTACGTACTTGGGAATCGAAATTAGGACACCGAGCGATTCTGATAGTTGTGGCATCCAGCGAAGATGCCTTTTCGGATTATCGACGTACCTTGCTAGCTAACGCTAACTAAAGCTAACTAATGTCATAGTGCTAAATACAGGACTCGCAAGGAAAAACTCTCAACTACCTTCAAACTTGGATATGTTTTGAAGGAAAACAAAAACATTCATCTGAAACCAAACACATTGTAGATTTGTGGCAGGGTATTTATTAATCCTGCTCGCAAATCAGCCAGCAAACTAATGATGACCCAGACACTTTTTTATAATTGTGCTAGCATTTCCTTCTATAAATGGTCAATTTTACACCGTTCTAAATGCTTGCAGACATTCTTTTAAGATGAATATTTCACGCTAACATTGAAGCATAGAGACTCATTAAAAGCCAAGTGTGCCATATATTTGCGACAATGGAAACCAAGTGCATCGGAGAGACGTGCAGTGCAGTATGAGCCGCTTCGGTTGGTTTTCACGACCCGGAACATTATAATCCCCCCGTCAAACCTTGCCTTCTCTTGTTTTATCCTCCTCTTACATTTTTACTTGTCCGCTTGGGCTGCTATTTTTTTTTTTTTCATGAGTCACCTTATTCTTTGCTCAGATCACACTCCAGAGAATGTCACACTTATGGTTTAATTGGAAGTGGGTAGCAGCCCATACAAAGTGTAGGTTGAAGATGCAGTCATAAAGATAAAGGGGGATTTGGAGGAAGATACGACACCAGGTGGTGCTTTCGCCTCAACAACCTGAAATGACCCCAAAGGGCAAGATAACAAAATTAAATATCCTCGAGTTGGAGTTGGAGTTAGCGCCAGACAAATATACAGCGTGTGTGTGTGTGTGTGTGTGTGTGTGTGTGTGTGCATATACACATACACGTACATATCGACCCTTTTTTCCCCCAGATTTATTAGAAATGTTTCACCTAGTCAGAAATAATCTCCTGCTTTCGATGTTCCATTAGCCCTTCAACGGTGTTTCCCATTATGGGTTAGCAAGAAGCTAGCAAAATATTGCTAGCATTGAAGCATTGAAGCTAGCATAATACTGCTAGCTTCAATAGAAGGCAGTTATATGGTTATTTTAAATAAACCACCTTGAATTCTCTTTGACTGGGAATGACATTAAACAGTTTTTGGGAAGAAAAAAAACCCACCAGCATTTATCAACCTGATGATTTTTCTTTTTTTTTTTAGTTTGGTGGTTCTTGGGTCGCAAATATTTTGCTAAGGTGGCGTTGCCTCAAGTGTGCATGAATCATCAATGTCATATCAGAGATTTCAGTTGTCAATTTTTTCCTAATAATATCGCATTTATTGCAATTAATTTTATGGGTGACTTGCCCACACAAGTTTGAGAAGCACTGCTCTAAAAAAAGAACAAAAAAAATGGTATTATTGCATTTATGAAGACACTGAAAAGGGGGACGTTAAACTCATTAAAAGTGCTTTGGTTTCCAACAGCGAGAGGAGGCCGAACCGCTGTCAAAGCTCAACACCAACTTCGACGTGAGCGAGATCAAACGGTGCCGATTAATCCCCCCTTTAACCCGCAAAGGCCTGCAAACAACGGTCACATAAAAGCATCAAAGTAGGGCTTCTAATAGCTCTGTCTGGGCTAAAAGATGCGGCAATGCTGAGAATTACAATTATTACCATACCCCAGAGTGCAAGCGGGGGTATGGTAATAGTTCGCGTTTATTAGAGGGTCAACGAGTTGGGCGCACAGTTGGCCCGAAATGGCTCTGAGCTCATATGAAAAAAAATCAATCCACTCATTTAACCCTTTCATGCACCCTGGAACCTGATGACATGATAAGCTCTCCGCTGTAGTAACAGCTGTGAAAGGGTTCATGAGCAACGACACAGTGGCTGTATCCAACATTCCGACCAAGAGCTGTTTTGATAGATTTTGATTGTCTTATGAAGGGGGGAAAAAAACTGTAGCCTTTGGTGAAGTAGCAAGTGGCTCCCAAGCCAGGTTAAACTTTTGTGCTTACTTTTCATGGTAAATGAGATGTTTTGGTCACAAGTCACTTTGTTTTTCTGACATTAAGTCTTAAAAACGCAGGGGTTGTTTTTCGAACCAAGTCGCTGGGTAGCAGTGCTTTTGGAATTTTGCCCAACGTTGGTTCATTATTTTTGACCCACCACACTATTCGGTTGGAGCTAAGGGGGTTATTTAGTAGCAGAGTCTATGAAGTTCTGCATCCATAAGTGAAAATATGTTTCTTGATGTTGGTTTTTTTCGCTTTGGTGCCACTTAGTTGGCTCTACTCCAACAACTACGCTTTAAAAATAAATAAATAGAAAAAGAAAGACTTCTTTCAGCAAGACAAGAAAGTGACGTAACTTAGGTACAGGTATATTCCATTTCTTTGGCGTATTTTTATGACAGCATGTCACAGACATGCTATCAAGACACATCCATCCATCCATCAATTTTCTAATCTGCTTTATCCTCGCAAGGCTCACGGGGCGTGCTCGGACAGTAGGTGGGGGACACCCTGAACCAGTTGCCAGCCAATCGCAGGGCACACACGTCTTAGACAAACAACAATCTGCGCGCGCACTCACACCTAGGCACAATTTGGTGTGTTCAATCGGCCTGCCATGCATGTTTTCGGGATGTGGGAGGAAACCTGAGTACCCGGAGAAAACCTACGGGCACGGGTAGAACATGCTCCACACAGAAGGGCCAGAGCTGGAATCGAACCCGGTACCTCTGCACTGTGAGGTCAATGTGCTAACAACTACGAATGTAAATTAGCTGTATGCTAACTAATAAACAATAAAAATGAAAACGTCAATAAATGAAAAATGGGAAACATACATAATGTCTCCACACAGCACTGGAAGAAAGATGAGTATAGAGTACATTGTATCATAAAAATAGGCTACACAAAGATAAGAGGCAGCTGGGATGTAATGAGTGTGTTCTCGCAAAAAAAATAAAAATAATAATAATAATAATTTTCTTTAAAAAAAACAAAAACTGAAGGTCAGAGGAAATTGACGCTTGCGTGCCCCGGGAGTCGGTTTAGGTTTTCATCTCACCGCAAATATCTCAGCGAAGAAGGCCGTCTTTGTTGTGTCGAATCGTTACATAAAAAGCCCGAGAGCAGCTCATCAACTTCACACAGAAAGATTCTCTGCTTTATTTTTTGGGGGGGGTTGTTTTGTCGCTTTATAGTTGTCACCGAAACCATGATGGAGTTTAACAAAAAAAAAGTTTTTGATTGGTTCATTAGTAGCGAAAAACAATGTCTTGCTCCAGGTGCTTTCCTGAAACACTACACTTTTCGGTTAGGCATTTTTCAATAAAATGAATCACAGTATAATGTATAAAAACATAAACCATTACAAAAGAGAGTGTAAAGTTTTTTTTTTTTTTATATAACACTTATTGTATTATTCAATGTGTTCTATGTTTGCCCCCGAAGGGGCGTGGCCTAGTGAATGATGTCAGACGATTGAGTCGTTTCATTTGTGTGCGTGTCTGAGTGTGAGCTGTGGCCAACAGCAGCCCCTTGCATGGGTTCTCATTTTATATTTGTGTGTATGACTGTTTGCCCCATTCAGTAAATAGCTGACACTGTCGCTCTCCTTTCCCAAAGTCGAAGGCATTACAGTACTGCAAAATCAGTTTATTCATGCAAAAAAAAAAAAAAAAAAAAAAAGATCAGCTCCCTATTGCTCCAGAAGGACGCGACTCGACAATGTCCGCCTGAATGCTTGACAAGTTCATATGAGCCCATCTTAAAATTCATAAGCGTTCAGGCTCCTTTGTCCCGTGGGGCTCGTCTCAATTGGTAGCGTTGTGCACATTAGCATGAGGCTTATTATCATACCCAAAGGTGGATCAAAGACAAGAATGTCCTGTTTAATATTTGTACCTCATTAAAGTGCGATTCTTGAGGGAGGGCGGGGGGTGGCCTTTGTCAGTTGCAGGCGGCGGCGTGTCCTTTGCTCTGGAGCAAGAAGTGCAATATTAATAACCGAGGTGAGGGAAGCCCTTCGAGGGCGAAGCCCGGCGAGCGCGAGGCCTGTAATTGGTCTTCATATGTCACCTGCTTGACTTTGACATGTTCTCCCTTTTAGGGAACATACTGTAGCTATTAAACTTTTCCTGCTGTCTGTATTAATCTCACTTTTCGAAATGCCACCATCCACTTTTGCTGGTGCATCGTTCACGGAGAAAATTCCGGCAAGCAAATGGCAGTGTGAACGTGTACTGCAAATCAAGGGGGGAAAGGAGACAAGCTCTCCCGGGAATCGCGAAAAGGTGCGATGCCAAACCAAAATGCTTAGCGTTACCTATTAGGGAAAGTCGACGCGTAACTGGCTGCCAGCGACCACTCTTGGACTGGGAATTAATGACTGTAGTGGTCCGAATATAAGACGGCCCTGATTATAAGACGGCCCCCTCTTTTTCAAGACTCAAGTTTGAAAAAAGACTTTTTGAACACCAAATTAATTTTTATACAGAAAATAATTACAGTACATCTGAAACAAAAAATGATAACAATATATTTGAGAGGAAAAAGCATGTTATTTTGCCTCATTCAAATCTAAAGTGCAATCACATTCGTAAATGAATGGCTCCCGGTTTTTGAAATGTAAATGACATCATAACTTCTCCTCAGCTGCCGGTTAACCTGGCCGATCTTCGACCCACTTTTCTCCAGATTGTCGCTACGTTTCTCCATTTTCTGTTATCTCTTCTCTTACTTTCTTCTCTTTTCTTTCTTACCGCTATTTTTTGTTTTTCTTCTTCGTACCACCGCTATTTTTATTTTTATTCTTCGTGACAGGGGTTCACTTTGGCCTGGGGAGTCAAGTTCAGCATTCGCTTCAATGGTATCTGGCGCCATCTAGCGTCGTGAATGGGTATAATGTCTAGACCCCGAATATAAGACTTCCCCCACTTTTTCAGTCTTATTTCAATGCAAAAATGTGACTGTAGCAAAGACGTTTTGAGTTGTAATCACAGTGTTAACCACTAGATGGGAGACATCCAACTCCAAGAATGTACTACCCCACCAGAGAAGAGGAGAATGGGTCTGGAAAGAAGCCAGGCTCAAATTATCGTATTTTCCGCATTGCAAGGCACACCTAGAAGCATTCCATTTTCTCAAAAGCCGACAGTGCGCTTTATAGTCCGATATGCTGGATAATGTTTTATGGATGTAGATCAAATACAGTTTTGAAAGATTTCTGTATTGTATTGTATTGTATTGTATTGGCAATAACGCAACCGCAGCCACTATTGTAGCTTCTCTTCTAGCCTTATAATGTGGTGCGCCCTACATGAAAACAGCTTTAAAATAGACCATTCCTTCTGTACCTTATACTCCGAAGCGCCTTATACAGTAGTGTGGAAAATACGGTATCTGAAGTATATGGTATTCTGTTCGAGTAAAACAGCAATACTGAATCTAGTCACCCAAAACACAAACTCGAGATGCTATCAGATTTCAACCTAAGACATCACTACAAAACAGATATATAAAAAGTTTTTTTTTTTTAAATATAGAGACAAGAATCGTTGACAGTTCTTTTGAAGACCATGAGGCATTACTAAATATGTGCCCTCGAAAAACGAGGACGTATTCAAGATTGGTTCTTCTTCAGACTGAGTTTTGTACAGTCAAACCTCGGTTTTCGTCCATAATCTGTTCCAGAAGGCTGTTCGAATTGTTGGAAAACCGAAACCACGCTCTTTTTAAAATAAAAATGTTTATTGAACACGTCTGCTCACAAGCGTCACTTCCTCGTGTAAGGAAGGCGAGAGGAGTCAAATGGTGCATTCAAGTGTGCTCAGTTTGTTCGAGAACCGAAACGCATAAAAAACTTTTGGTTGAAAAACGAATTGGTCGAGAACCGAGACGTTCGAAAACCGAGGTTTGACTGTATTTCATGATTGATGTTGAACCTACCGAAGTGAATAAACAGAAACACTGAGCGCCGTCATCATTTTTCAAATAAATCAACACAGTAGAGGTGTGCCTTCTACTTAGGGCTACAAAAACACTGAGCGCCGGAATAATATTTCGAATACAGTAAATTAACACAGCAGAGGTGTGCCTTCTACTAAGGCCTATTCTTGTCCTACTTTAAATTCAACCATTTGTTCCAACGTAGACCCATTCTCTCTGTCATTCAAAGATCACAAACGACAACACAGGTTAACGATGGAGACAACACCCAAAAAAATAAATAAATACAAATCACCGGTGCCCTCTGCTCTTCCTGGCTTCTCGCTTGTCAACACACTGTCACTAAGTGGGAAGAGCATAATTTGAGGTCTTGTCAGTATTATGCATATGACTCCATAATGTGCACATTCACAGCTTTTTTTTGTGTGTGTGTGTGTTTACAGCACTTTCTCTTCCTGTGAGAGTCAAGCTTGATGCTGTGCAGGCGCCCACACTCCAGCAATTAGAGCGAGAGGTTTCGGGATTGGAACGCTTGACTGCATATGGGTTTACCTGAGTAAACACTGTGATGAGGTGGACTGATCGCATCGATTTACTCTTGAGGAATAAAAACAATGTTGCCTTCGTGTGGAGACTTTGCCAACACTCCAGTATTATTATATTTTTCTTTACACCATTTAGGTAAATAGTCCTGATTCAATTTTACAAAAAGCATATCTGGTAAAATAGAGGGGACATAACGTGGCGAGGGAGCCAATGTAAATGTGATTCCATTTATGTTGTATGTTTCTTAGCAGGAATACATTGCCTGATGCATTTTTTTTTAATAAAGGAGTCGGGAAGAGGAAAAAAAATCAATAGACTACACAGCTTCTCTCTGTTTGCAGAAAAAGAACTCTTACCTTGCTGACAGTTTCGACTTTCACTTCAGCCTTTGTCTGAGCTGTCACTGCTTCCTGTGTCCCAAAAAAAAAAGAAAACAGGTGACCGGGTTGGGAAACCTTCAAAATAAAACGCAGTACGAGTGAGCTCACATGCTCCCACACTCCAAGAACACATGACCTCAATGGCGGCGAGAGGCTGAGCGCAGCTTAAATAATCGGAAAAAAATGATCGCTTGAAAAAAGTTCACGCAAACACAACACTCAGATACAGTACGCGAGACAGTCAACAGCGTGAAGAGACGCAACAAGGGTGAGGCTGCGATGATGCGCAGCCAATCAGCGCACGGGATAAATCCACTCGTGCTCTCATTGGTCGACGTCGCGCTGGGAACCAATCACGCGGCTTGTTTGGGTGGGCATGTACGGTACAATACGGGCATGTACAAAGCCTCTGAGTCACCTCAGCTCTTTGTTCGGCATGCACCTCTTAATATGAAACAATGAGTCTTTCCGCAATATGGCTGCCGATATGGCTGGGGGTTCATTTTTTTTTGGAATAAATAATTTTTATGAATAACGTACAGTGAAACTCCTCTACAATGAAACCTACGAGAGCAAAAATACCTCTTAGTGTGAAAAAATCTTCATGCATTAACACCATTACCACTTTCCTGCCCCCCCCCCACTATTGGAATAAAATAAAGAGTACACATACATTTGTGTGTGCGTGTACACATATGTTTCTGTGTGTGAGTGTGTGTGTGTTTTTTCTTTACAACTGAGATCAAATTTGCTACAGTGAAAACCCCCCTGTTGTGAAAAATTGCTTGCGGCAAACATGATTTCATTGTAGAGGAGTTTCACTGTATTTCCAAAAAAAAACACCAACCACTGAAGCTGCAAAACACAAAGCGCGTAGTGAAATAATGATTGTGTCTCGATTTATTCAAAAGTCAGGAAAAAAAAAATGTTGGGCTATTCATCGCGATGTCAACTAAATTCCAAACATTGCTGAAGTGGTTTGGCTGAAAGTAAAAATTGGATCAAATTGGCAGACGTTCTACTCGCTGGCATGAATCGCATCGGCTCATCTCGCTTAATGTGAGCGTACGCTTGGATTGCAGCTGTGCAATGTAATCTGTTGCACGGTATAAAGCGAAGCAAATGGTTTATCGACCGCTGCCTGTACGGGACATAAGAGTGCGAAATGAGATGCTAATAAAGGATGAAGCTATAATGAGATCACACCCACACTTGTGTTAGTCAGTTGGCAACATGCTCGAGCCGAGGTGGGTATATTTTTGCTCAAGGGCCAATTTTAAAACAGATGGGCCTAATCAGTTTGTTGAAGTAGTTCTCATTTTCCAAAAAGTTGGTCACCGTTGGTGTGAATGCGTCGGTGGCCGGATTAAAGAACGGAGCCATACTTTAACCAACCCTGCGCAAAATGGTATGGCCTGCTCTAGGTAGTAGTACAGCTGCTTCAAATGAACCCATTGTCAGTGACGACTGACATTTGGCTTTCCTTATTTAACACTGTTTTTTTAAGACTCAAACACAGTCCAAGTTGGCCCGTACAAGTTTTATTAATGAGATGAATCAGTCCGAATTGATCAGCGGGGCCTTAGAGAAGATTATCAAAAGCATTTGAGGAGAAAAAGCGAGAGAGAAAACGATCGATTCCCGGGATGCCTCGCAAGCTTTCCCAGTGAAATCTCATTAAGGATGAAGAGACACGCCGCAGCCCTGCTTTGAGCAGTTTACCATCTTCCGCATAGGATTTTCTAATTACGCCAGCGGGATCGATAGCGACGTATCTAACATACTTTGAGAGTGTGGCAGTAAAAGAAAATGTTCAAAAAATACCTTTCAATTGGAAAGGAAGTGTCCTTCAAAGCTTTGTCTGACAGGCCTCGAAACAACTTTATTTTTTTTTCTGCATTGTGGAATTCGGGTCAGGTATGCGCCAATAGAAGCTCAAGGTTAGCCCACTTACATCTTGCCGTCTGCATTTGAAATCTTTTCACATGCTGCTCTTCGAGACGACATTCAATTTGCGAGTTGAATTGAGTTAAATGACTGTTTATTGAAAAAAATATATATGTAGGGGAAGAGGTCGTTTTGACAGCACAAGTAGCATGATTTGTACATTGAGTACAATCTTCAGTCTGTTGCAAAGACGGTAAAAGAGCGGAAAATGCTACACTGTTGATGACTGGTTTAAAAAATAAAATAAAATAAAAATGAACACCACATAGTCACATTACTCTTAGATTATTTTAACCAACGTACTGTATGCTGACAGGCATATTTTGTCATAAGAGGGTTTGAACAGCTGCCGTTTGAGTCATTGGCTCTTTTAGCGGCTAATGAAGCTAGCTAGCATCTGTTTGGCACATTAAGTGCTTATTTCATGTCCAAGCTGCATGTAGTATCGATGCCAAACCTGGCAAGGGGGGGTTGTTTTTAAGGTCACCATTGGTTTAGGAGGAATAAATCATCTGGAAACGTCACTGACTATCGAATAGGTGTTTGGATGTGAAAAGTGCGGCAGAGCGGCTTTACAACCTCTCAATTTGATCCCAGGCAGTGGTCCCGAAACATATTTCAGAGACTTGTCCACAAAAAATTCACATCACTTTGAACACGCTACAGCAGTCAAATTGAAGGCACATAAACATTTGCTACATGAACCTTGTCTCCAACGCCCCATCGAAGGGAAAATGCAGAATTGAGCCATTTTCTAGTGACCAGCAGTGTGTTATGTGCCGGCAAATTTAATGCGCAACAATTAATTCGTCTATGATCTGAGATAAGGGCGGCCCGGTAGTCCAGTGGTTAGCACGTCGGCTTCACAGTGCAGAGGTCAATTCCAGCTCCGGCCTCCCTGTGTGGAGTTTGCATGTTCTCCCCGGGCCTGCGTGGGTTTTCTCCGGGTGCTCCGGTTTCCTCCCACATTCCAAAAACATGCATGGCAGGCTGATTGGGCACTCTAAATTGTTCCTAGGTATGAGTGTGAGCGTGGATGGTTGTTCGTCTCTGTGTGCCCTGCGATTGGCTGGCAACCAATTCAGGGTGTCCCCCGCCTACTGCCCGAAGACGGCTGGGATAGGCTCCGGCACCCCCCGCGACCCTAGTGAGGATAAAGCGGTTCGGAAAATGGATGGATGGATGATCTGAGATAATGCTTCCTGATCAATCACGGTGTGCGAACTGGCATACACAGCAAGTCAACTGACCAGAATTTGAACACAGTCGAAAAGTGGCTCTTGGTAAAGCTGGGCGACCGAGCGATGAGGCTGCTGTTGTTTTTGAGTGAAGCAATCCCCCTGACCTCACAACACCCCCACAAAAAAAAAAACAGTGTTAGTGATCTGAGGCAGAGTTACTAATGAAGTTAGCAAGTTGCCAGCTAAGCTAACAAGGTTTTATATTAACTATTGTAAACTTGATGAGTTTAGTCAAATATTCAGCTAAATCTATCATAAATAAACAGGCATGCCTTTTCTGCTGCTGTTGTTTGTGAGTCAAACAATCCACCCACCCCCACAAAAAAAACAATAATGTTAGTGATGTAAGGTAGGGTTATTAATCAAGTTAGCAAATTGCCAGCTAAGCTAACAAGGTTGAATATTAATGATTGTAGTTGAAGTTCAGTCACATAGTCAGCTAAATCCATCCTAAATAGACAGGAATGCCTTGTCTGCTTCCCTCTGCCCAAAAAAACCAAAAAAAACCCCAAAAAAACAAAGCTAGTAATGTGAAATAGAGTTAATAATCAAGTTAGCAAGTTTCCGGCTAAGCTAACAAGATTATTTCTCTTGTAAAGTTTTCAAAGGCTTGTTTGTTTTGAACAATTACAATTGTAAATAACAACTTTCAATGACAACATTATCCTCTGCGCCGTCATCCTTTTTGGGACACAAATAAGGCAAAGTCTCAAACCGCTCGCTTGCAATGTTGCTTGCGTTTAATGTGCGCAGCCGCTATAATGCGGGGCAATCAAACCTGGAGGAATATTGCTGAGCACGCGCACGAGAATGCAGGGGGGAGCTGTAGAAACGGTATTGACATGCGGCGGATGTGCTGCCTTGATGCCCCTCGTCAAACTGTCTGCTTTGAAAACCATCTGCTCTAATTAGCTATGGATTGTGCTGTACAGTGGCTCTGGTTATTGGTTTGACGCTGTGGCGTTTTTCCAAGCAGCGAGTGTTTGAGAGCAGCCTCTACAAGCCTGTGTGAAACCCCTGAAACGATAAATACTTTGTAAATAAAGCAGCGGAGTTGTCCCAAGGATTTTCTTCGGGTAAGTACGCGACAGACGGTTGCCTGAGGGATCGGCCATTTGTCACACTGCAAAATGGGAGATTCCTCATTACCAGGCAAATATTTGCAAAATCCCGCAGCTTAAACCCTTATAATGAATGTTTTTACAGCCATTTATAAAGTGAAACACCTCAAGTGACAGTGGAATACTTTCCACATTTTCGCAGGGTGTCTGTTACTGACTGCTGCCACAAAATTATGTCCACAATTTTTGTTTTTAATCACGGAAAATCAAACTGTCTGTTAAGTATAATTACTTGTAGTGTGTTGGATGTGTGCTTTTAAAGGGGCGTGGCCTAGTGAGTGACATCAGGAGCGGGAATCCGGTCTGGGCGTATTACGTGGCCTTCAGCGAGTGTTTTCATTTTGTATTTCTGTATTTGATTGATTCTGAAAATGCATTGGGGAAAAATTGGCTCTCTTTTCAAAGCATCACTTAACCTGAATAGAAACAAATAATTTTAGTTTTTACACCGATGTACATTTTAGAATCTGTACTTCTTTGTGTCATATTTGCTAAAATATGATGGCACAAATTAGAAAAAAAAAAATTCCTACTCCGACCCGTTTTGTACCCTTACATGATTTTGAAGAAACCACCGCATCTGAGGAAAAACAATACATTAGAGACAGGATGGCTAACTAACAGGTGTCAATCATTTGCCCTGCACTGTCACAGCCTCTCGTTAACGTGTTAGCTTGAGCTTCACGAGCTTTTCTAAATCTATGGTGGAATCCAGAAACGTAAAATAAAAATTTGCTAATTTTAAAAGTGTACACAAGTACCTGTTCTTCTACTTCAGTGCCGAGTGTGAGTTCCATTCGCCAGCCACTCCAACCAAAACTATCGCCGTGCCAAAATAATTTGCTCTCGGTCATAGCTAACAAAAAACAAACCGATGACTTTTAAGGCCCCAATCGCTTCTCGTGACGTTACCGTAAAAAAAAATTTTAAAAACAATATGATATTCGGTTTTGTTCATTAGTGATCCCGTCCCTTTAGATTGATGATACCGCGCCGCTCGCTATTAAAGCCCCATTAGCTGCCATTACAGCGGCCCAACAATAACACTAGAATAAGGGATCGCACTGGGAAAAGCGCAGAGGTGACATCACCGGCAAGGCGTGCGTCACATGTAGCCCGAGCGCTTTCTGTCTGTCAACGGCGCGCTTAATGACGAATGACTGGATTCATTTTGCTTAAGTGCAAAACATCCATTCTGAAAACGGGGCTTTAAAAGCGCCAGACAAGAAATATTGACTCCGTGGCCCGCAATCCTTTCCCTTTTCCCATTCTGCAACGGGGTGATAGATTAGCGGTGTAGCGAGTCAACGGCCGCTCATTACCACCGGCGGAATAAAAGAGGGCTGAATTCAAAGGGCGAGATGCTAATGACTCAGCCCAACTCTTGCGTTTTCATATGAATATTTAAAGGACAACAACCAGAGAGGGGGGGAGGCAATTAGAGGGGTGCGAGTACACAAGCCTACTTGTTTCGCCTGCCTCCATTATTTCCCATTTTAAAACATTTTAAAAATAAAAGACCAAAATAAAAGACCAAAATAAAGACGTATGTGTCGTCGCGAACGGCTCACATTACAGCTGCGCTTCACTGAGGTTCTTTGCCATGTTTGCATCCCCGTTTAAATTCATAATTTAAAACGACGTTGCGCTTTCAACAATGGGGCTCGAGATCATTTCGAAACGACATTACGGCAACGTTTGTGCATTGCGGCGTGCTTGGTGCATTATTGAGGAAATGGGGGGGGGGGGGAGAAATGCTCTGCTGCTCCGCTATGGCTCCCATTTGTACGCGTGGGTGTAGTGTGCAAACGGTACAGTCGCAATTATACACATTCTACGTTATTGTACAGCCATTATTGGGTTGACTCATGAAATAAAAGCACGCAAACTGCGTGTGTGACAACCCCCCCCCAAAAAAAAAACAATGAAAAATAAATGAGCAATTGATTAAATGTGGCATGATCCCCGTGTGTTTCTACTTACGAACGTCTCTTCAGCCGAAATTTTCAAGTTACAAAATGTCTCAACATTTCGTAACTTGAAAATTTATATTGCCTCTTGTTACGAAAGAAATTTCAAGATATGAAAGGTAAAAATAAAGTGTGGGCTGCTACTAACAGCTTCGAATTTCCTGAACGCAACATACTACTACTAGCTACTCAGCCAATGGCGATTCCCAAGCATCATCCTGTCCTCCCATTGGCTAAGAGGGACTTCCACCGGATGCGTCTATGGTATGGATAGAGAGATATGTGTCTATGCAGCGTCCTCGTCATTCGCCCCTCGGACCATGAGGTGTTCCGATAGTTTTACGTAAATGTAAATCACTCAGAAAAAAGTGTTCACCAGTCGGACGATCGATCGCTCACTCTGCTGATGTTTTCGAAGGATTGTTAAAAGCCGACAAAAGCAAACGTCCTTGGTTCAGTTCGTTACAAAACGCCAGGCAAAAACCACTTGTGAGAGAGAACATGGACTAAAGAGGGCAAAAAAACGATGAAGACACAGTTAAACGTTAAATGACCATCATTTTTATTCTTTATTCTTTGGGGTTTTTTTTTAATTATGCACAACTCTCATGTATTGTGCAATAATCTAATTGTAACATGTATTTGTTAAATATTTTGATGCATTTGTATTCTTTAGGAAACATTTCTTTCTGAATTTTGGGGGGGCTTGGAACGAATTAGGGCATTACATGCAAAATGCGTCTCTATTTACAAACTTTTCTAGTTACGCAATTTCTTCCAGAACCAATTAATTTCGTAAGTAGAGGTACCACTGTATTTTGTTGTTTCCTCATTCAAGTCATTTAAAGAGCGCAGGTGGATGCGTCTACCCTTGACCACCGGTGGAGTGGATGCAAAATGCTCTAAGCAGCTGTTGTAGCCTATACTGTATTAACACTTTCATGCACCCTGTAACCAGATAACATGATAAGCTGTCCACTGTAGTAACCGCTGTCCATGTAAGGGTTAAATCAGCTCACAATGTTTACTTTGCCGTAGACGTGACTCTGTATAAGTCAGTTCTGCTTTGCCGTGAGACATATTCCATTTGATCTTTTTTTTTTTTTAGAAGTGTAATATAATTCCACATTATGGACATTCTTTGTCTTGAATGTTCTCATTCATCCTGCCTCATGCTTTTTGCTATTAGCAGTAACAGTCTGTGTGTAAAAATGGCCAGCCCCCCCAAAAAAATCCCACGATATAATGATAAATTTGCTCTCTAAAATTGACCTAGTGCGACTTACAAATTCAACGATGTAGCGTAAAACGTGAACTGACACATGGCGAGGAATAGTGTTGAGATGCTACTTAGTGTAAAAAGTGAAGTAGGAGTCCCACTTTTGGTACACGGGCTCCCTCTTGTGGCGCGTGAAAGAATCACTGAATTAAATCGCATCTCTGCATAATGTTACTTTTTTTTAAAGTGTATATTTGTTAGGTTCGTTTCAGTTGTGTTCAACTTTGAAGTACAATACAGTTGCATTTAATATTGAGAATTAAAAAAATTGTCAGTGGCCTAACTGTAGCAAAAAAAAAAAAGGAAACTGACCTAAAAAAAACCCGAAGAATTTGCCGCTTATAATCAAAAACGAATATACTTCCTAAATTGAATTTCCCAGTATAAATGGCAGCCGGCCGCCGAGGGATCGGGGCAGCCAGGGTCGATATTGACATTGTGATCTGCAGCAAATATGACAAGCGTGGCGGCAGAGACGGCATATTTTTTCTTATCGCCACTCGACAGCCCTCGTGTTAACTTGACCGCCAATATGGCCACCGTAGGAGAGCGTCTGTAACACCAGAGGCACATTCGGTGATATATCGTCCCCAGATCCCCTCAGGCAAATTGCACAAACGCCATTACAGTTTACTTCCATAAAGGCCCGTGCAGGGGAGTATACATTTTTGATTAGTGTTCTGCCAGGCAAATCTTTTAATGCACTATTAAAAGCGTCTGTAACAAATAGGCTTGTCACCAATATCCAACGCTTGCAAGTACTTAAACTAATTGTGTTTCCGTGCTATGAAAGAGTCATTTCGATGAAGAGGGTGGGGCACGATGTAAAAAAAAAAAGGATGCGACGGCGGCCGGGAATTTATGGATATGCAAAAAAAAATAAAAGA
This sequence comes from Hippocampus abdominalis, assembly GCA_018466805.1. Classification (NCBI taxonomy): domain Eukaryota; kingdom Metazoa; phylum Chordata; class Actinopteri; order Syngnathiformes; family Syngnathidae; genus Hippocampus; species Hippocampus abdominalis. The sequence goes on along the minus strand of CM031712.1, from coordinate 10,537,962 downwards.
AACGACGACGCAAAAAGCCGCCATAACACTAAACAGGCCTTGATTAGTCGGGATATTTTGTTTCGGGGAGAATATGCTCATATAAGCGATGCGTCTGCTTCTTAGTATTATTACGGTGATTAAATCTCATACATCTCGGTCATCAGCTTGACTCTCACGGGCGTTTTTTAGGGGGAATGGAAATGAGAATTTTCCGCCAAAATGGATGCGTGGAATGATTCATATTTGGAGGTCCATTCATCTTCCACGATGCAAAGTGGATTGGAAATATCAACCGTGAATATCAGTCGGCCAACTTGTGGATCTCATCTTTTCACTTTTTATCAGGGCTAATATTCCAGGATATGATCAACATGTCAGCTTTTATTAGAGCCAAGTTTTGCCCGTGGTCTTCTAAATATCTCATTTATGAAGTAGAGGAAAGGATTTTTTTTTTTTGTGGGGGAGGTGCCTCAGTTTGGGTGTTCGTTGTGCTTAGTAACAGCGAAAAGCAGGACATGCCAAAAACAGGGATACATTAAAAATGTATTCCAATACAGATACTTTTTACATGTTATAAAATGTATTTGGGTAATGTAATCCAAGTACAGTCAAATTTCGGTTCTCGAACAAACTGAGCGCAATTGAATGCATCAATTGACTCCTCTCGCCTTCCTTACACGAGGAAGTGACGCTTCCTCGGGTAGACAAGGAAGTGACGCTTCCTCGTGTTGCTTTCCATTCGGTTTTCCAACAGCGAGATTATCAGACGAAGTGTTACCAGCATTTTTAAAAGTAACAAACTTGAATACTTTTACTTTTTTAAAAAGAGCAATATAAAATGTAAACTATAAGGCGGTTTTGGCCTTTTCCGATGCCTTATATGTGGACAATATTCTCATTTGGACGGTAAACATTTAAAGCCTTTGTTAAGCTGCAGCTCCTTCTGGTCAATCCACTTGTGGATACATAACGCAATCGAGGGCTCAAAAAACGACTGTAGTATTCCCTTTAGCGTGCTCCATCTAGTGCAGGGGTGTCACACACATACGGCCTCAGTTTTTAAAACTCTGTAACATAACTTGTTTAAATTTAATACGATCTTTTATTTTGAAAGCTCCTTAGATTTCCATAGACAAATGGATACAGTCAAACCTCGTTCTCCATTCGGTTTTCGAACTAAAATTTCGAGTTTTTTATGCCTCGGAATCCGAACAAATGAACTAACTGAGCGCACTTGAATGCGTCAAAGCTCGTGTAAACGCTACCTCGTAAGCTTAAATAGCAAAGCCATATAAAATGTGAGCAGACGTTTTTGTATTTCAATACACGTGTTTGGTGAGACGCTTTGTAGCGCGAGTGATCCCCCTCTTTTCATAATGGTTTGTGGCAGCCTGTGGTTGTTTAATATAATGAACACGGTTTTGAGCAGGAGTTTGTATTGTTCCACAGTGAGAACTACGTAAATTGGACTGTTATTTTTGCCGCGTACAGGTGGAGAACCTGGTAAGGCAAAACAGCAAGTTCGGGACGAAATCATTTGGGAGAACGCCCCAACTGTCCGAACCGTACGGAGCCTATCCCAGCTTTTCCAGGGGCACCCTATAAGGCGCACCTAATTTAAGCATTCATGCATTTGGAACGTCGGAGCGGAGAAAACCCACGCAGCGGGGAGAACGATAGCTGGATTTGAACCCGTACCCTTGTAGCCGATCCGATACCGGGCGTTCCTTCTTATGTTATGTTAAAATTGGATCAGTTGTTTTTTTGATGGAACGGATTCTCATTTCTTGGACGTGGTGCATTAAGTTAAACATACTGTAATGTATTGTAACTGCTGATTGTTATTGGTCAGATTTATAAAGAAAGGAATTTTTAAACCATGGTGCCTGTGAAGGCTATTTCGATATAAATAGTGAAGTTATCGAAACAATGTTGTCTTTTACTCTGTCAAACCAGTGGGTTCCCCTGCTATGAATTGTATTCCCTTTAGCGTCAAACCATCTTGTGGATACATAACGCAACTGCAGCCACTTATGTAGCTTCCATTCTATGCGCCGTATTATGCTGTGTGCCCTATATATATAAACGGTTACACTCTTTCTTGAATTTCCGCCCTACACTCCAAATTGCCTTATAGTGCGGAAAATACGGTACATGAAGTTTATTTGTATACTATCTGTGGTGCTAGCAAGCTTAGCCAGCTAAGCTAACCCAAATAGTTACATGTTCTTGTTTTCACAGGCTTAAAGCAAAAGCGCCGAACAAGCATGACCGGCTGCCTCACTAATGTCATTTCTAACACAACTTCCTCACGCAGCGTGAACACATTCATCACCGTAACAACAAGAACCACCCACTCCAATGATCAAATCCATAACAGAGAGGCAATCAAAGAGCGAGTACGTAGTGCTCTCGAGCGCACTTGGCGGAAAGGGGCTGACATGTAGGAGTGTGACGGCTTCATCACTTTGCTAAATTAACATGACAACCATACTGCTTTCTCTTGCTGGCCAATATAAATCACCTTAGTAAGTCTAAAACTACTCGGGAAATTATTTCATCAATTTTTTTTAATTACAGCATTTATTTGTTGTGGTCCCGAGACTAACCCGTGAGAAGCAAAACAATCTCAATTTCGTCCGGATTATCGTTGCTGTATGCATCTTAATGTTATTGGGAACTTTTGAATCTCTCATACAAGCAAGGCTGTGGAGTCGATCTGGTAAATTTAACAAGCCGGATAAGTTCACATATTGAAGGCCAAATCGGATTTCTTATGGTTCCTCCCGCTTGTGTATTTTATTCATGAGGCCTTTCGCGTGAATGGAAAATGGGAAAAAAAAATTCTTGGGTCATGGCGGGGTCATGGCTGGGTCATGGGGCTTTCTCTTTACGTTCCCGCTAAGCTCCCGTATGTATTATTTTTACAGTATATGACATCACACCCTGACTGACTTCTAAGAGTGTCGTCTGAAATATTTTATTCTGCCCGTGAGATGCTGCTGAGGGTTTCATAAGGTGGACATAAACTGGCACAAGAGGAGATTTATGACTACTGGGTTAAAACCAATATCTGTCGTTTCATGCCGCATTCTTGTATAGTTCCAGACGGACAGCACGGGAGGTTTTCTTTGTTACCGTGAGAAAGGCTGGAAAACACCAAGCGTTGTTTTTCATCTTGAAGAGGAGCGACTGCTTGAAAATCCTCAGTAAAGACCACCTAAAAATCATTTATTGATGGTTTTTAATCATTTCTCCGGCTCCACGTTGAAGGGCAAAACTTGCGGTTTTAGTTGGAAATACATTTTCACTCTTCTGTAAAGCGATTTGTTACATCTCCAGCTGATGTGAAAGTGTGAAATAAAGCTGCAATGTACTGGATTGTATTATATTTTTATCCTCCCACCCGATGTAAACACATTTTTAACACATTCCAAGACATTCCGTTTACCACACGCTAAGGTTGCCGCCCGTCCCGTAAAATACGGAATCGTCCTTTAATTGGCAATTAAATATTACGTCCCGTATTGAATCAATAAGGGACGTGGCTTGTTCCGTATTTTCCAAATTGTCCCATACGTCTGTCCCACACAAACGTGAACACTAAATTGAACAATAACGAACAAAATAAAAGACAGGAACTATGAACAACAGCAGCGTGGTATTGGCGGGAGGTCCCCAAGAACAGCACTCGACAGTATATGCATGTAATACTTCAACTTAGTTCACTTGGCTCAACCTCAACTTAGTTCACGCGATTCAGCCTTGAACATGTATACACACGTGTACAAGTGTTTCCATTTTTTTTGACTACTGCGCATGTGTAAACCAGTGTGGTAGTTGCTGTTGCCGTTTCCGAACGAAGCAGTAGAGGTCGCTGTTGGATTAGACTTCGTTGTAGCGAATCTCGTCGCAAGGCAAGAGCAGAGAAAACGATTTCGTATAACGCAACTGGGTTTTTTTTTCGGTGTATGGGGGCAGGAAAGTGGGAATGGTGTTAATGCATGAAGATTTGTTCACACTAAGGGGTATTTTCGCCTATGTAGGTTTAGTTGTGGAGGAGTTTCACTGTATTACATGTTTTTGACGCGTATTCTGTCTTGTACGATAATCAATGAGCAACCCTAATAAAAATTGGCAGTGGATTTCTTGGTAAGTGAGCAAACATGGATTCAAATAATGATTTCCCCCCACTCTAGCTGTGCACCTGCGAACAAAATAACTGCAGCACCAGACAAAACACTGCGTTTGACTTGTGCAAAAACAATCCACTTGGGACACTTTGAAAGCGTACGCTCTCAAGCAAAACGGAAACCGCGCAACGGCAGTTCACCAAGTTTCAGGATTGTACGCTTCTGTAAGATCAAGCGTAAACTCGGATTTGAGGATCTACTGGCAGATTGGTCTCGTTTGCTGCTGACAGACTGTCGACACCTTAAAGCGCCGGCGCCACCAAAAGTTGAACAGTTTAGTCTGTTAAGTGGAGGTAGGTGTTTATTTTTGAGGTGGATATCACACCGGGTGACTAATAGGACTACCACATCGATTTAAAAGGGGCATCTCTTGGAGTTAGGCGTTTAATTTTTCCGAAGTGGGTGACGCACCAAGTGACAAATTGGTATCTTTCAGAGGGATGAGCACTACTTAAAAGGAATCGGATCTCACAGTCAACATTAGTTGCATCGTATTGATAGACTCGGCACTGTTTAGGTGCTGTTGTTTTGATTTGCAACAGACTTCGAATGGGCTCAGCAGTTAAATATTTAACATCCGTGTCTATGAGCGCAGATAAATGAAGAAACAAAGCAGCCACTTATTTAGAGGAAAGTGACTATTATTCTGAACTGGACAATGCAGCCGATTTCAATTAGAGGAATGGAGGCTCTTTGAAGAAATATGGTATCCAGCAAGGGTGTCAAAGTCATGTTTGTCATGGGCCACATTTTAGTTACCGTTTCCCTTGGAGGGCCGTGATGACTGAAACTATATAAAGAAATCACGAATATCCAGCCATCCATTTTCCAATCCGCTCATCCTCACAAGGGTCGCAGGGAGCTCTGGAGCCTATCCCAGCCGTCTTCGGGCATTAGGCGGGGGACACCCTGAACCGGTTGCCAGCCAATCGCAGGGCACACAGAGACGAACAAACCATCCACACTCACACCCTCACCTAGGGTCAATTTAGAGTGTTCAATCAGCCTGCCATGCATGTTTTTGGAATGTGGGAGGAAACTGGAGTACCCGGAGAAAAGCCACGCAGGCACGCGGAGAACATGCAAACTCCACACAGGGAGGCTGGAGCTGGAATTGAACCCGGTACCTCTGCACTGTGAGATTGACGTGCTAAATCAAGAATAAAGTTGTATTATTGTTATAAATATGTTATTAATATGTTATTAACGTTTTAACTATTGTTTCAGTAACTGAAAAAAGAAAATGCTTACAATAAGTCACTTATTTATTACAAATTAACATTTGAAATTTTGGTGCACGTTTTAGCGAGTATCTTGGAAGTTGTCATCTCTGATTTGCTTTCGCGGGCCACTTAAAATGATGTGGCGGGTCAAATATGGCCCCCTTGAGTTTGAAATCTGCTATACAGTGTTTGTTGGTGGCTTGTTTACTGTTGAGGTGGCACTCTTTTAAAAACAATTAGGCTCACTAAACTTTTGTGTGTGTGTGTGTGTGTGTGTGTGTGTGTGTGTGTGTGTGTGTGTGTGTGTGCGTGTGTGTGTGTGTGTCCGGTCACAGAAACCATCCTCGTGGGAGCGGAACGATAAAAGTGTGATGGAGGTCGTGCGTGTGTATTTGCGCCCGCTGTTCAGACACCTTTTTCTTTTTTTTTTTTTACTTCCCGCCACCCTCCCGCCGTGGGCTGTGATTCAGCGGCGCTGACCCACATGTCACCTCTCCCCGGGCCCCCCCCCCCTCCCCCGACATTCAGCAAGGCCGCCGAAGCGTAAACGCGGCATGCGGCGACGGATGAAATTTAGGCGGCCGATGCGGCGCCTGATGCGAAAAGACATCTCTATTTATTCTCCAAAACATTCTCTCAAACGCGCTGACACGAGACGTTAACGCGAAGCGACATCGCCGCCGCCGCCGCCGAGCGCCGGTGATTTGCGCTGGAAGTGTTCCACATCGCAGCGTGGCGCCGGTCGAGCGTGCACACTTCAAAGTCGCGCGCGATTTGCTCCGGTTTCATCCCATATCAAAGGATTCCGAAATGGAGCTCTGCAGCGTCCCTTTCTCCCCGACGTCAAATCATTGAGAGGAGCTCAGATTCTCTTTCGTTTGTTTCTCGCTCACTCGCGTGATCGATATCGCGGTGAGGCTTGTTGTTTGCAAAAAACATTTTCGTACATGTACAATTTTTCTACCTCTCAAGGAATAAAAAATGCACACAAAAGTGATTCTCTCTCTCTCTCACACACACACACACACACACACACACACACACACACACACACACACACACACACACACACACACAGTTCGGGGGTACAATTTAAATGTAGCGAGGCCTCCAGGTGACTGTTTAAGATGAATTAGTCCGCTGCAAAGAGGGATGAAGCTTTTTGTTTTGTTTTGTTTTTTAATTCTGCTTAAAAATCCCTGACATAAATAATAACGTTTTTGTACCTTTTCCTCACCTTGCCGAGCAAAAGAGATGAGCGTTCTCATGCATATTGGTTGTCTGTGCCCTTGAAACACGATTCCCCTTTGAACGCAAATAAGCGTGTGTGTGTGTGTGTGTGTGTGTGTGTGGGTGTGTGTGTGTATGTGTATGGAAAGTATTGCATGCACACTCACTGGTAAGATGATGAGAACACACACACACACATACGCACGCACACATACGCTCACTAGCAAGGGTCTAAATGCTAACTCGCTGAATGCAGCTAAACATTAAGCCACGGGTGTCAAAGTCAAGGCACGGGGGCCAGATCTGGCCCGCCACGTCATTTTATGTGGCCCGCGAAAGAAAATCATCCGTGTCAATTTACATGATGCTTGCTAAAATCTGTCCTGAAATGCCAAATTGTCACGTATAATAAATGACGTTGCGATTTTGCAATTATTTTGTTACGCTGTTAATACTCACTTCAACAATAATGGAACAAACAACAAATACAGTCAAACCTCGGTTTTCGTCCATAATCCGTTCCAGAAGGCTGTTCGAAAACCGAAATTGTTCGAAAACCGAAACCACGCTCTTTTTAAATCTTTTTTTACTGAACACGTCTGCGCACAATGGAAAGCAACACGAGGGGAATAAAAGCGTCACTTCCTCGTGTAAGGAAGGCGAGAAGAGTCAAATGGTGCATTCAAGTGCGCTCAGTTTGTTCGAGAACTGAAATTTGTTCGTCATCCGCGGCATAAAAAAAAATTTTGGTCGAAAACCGAATTGGGTCGAAAACCGAGACGTTCGAAAACCGAGGTTTGACTGTAGTTGACTTGAGTGATTCCAAAATCCATCATCCATCAATTGGCCATGAACAAGTTATGCGAAGAGACGACGAAACATTTATTCGGCTTCACTGTCGTAACGGCCCGCCGAGGGAAAACATACCTCCAAAGTGGCCCGTGACAAAAATGAGTTTGACACCCCAGCATTAAGCGGAGGCGGATAGACGTCCACAGCAGAACCCGCCAATGAGATCCAACCCGCCGAGGGACTTAGGAGATGAGATGGCTAAAGGCTGGGATGCTATAAAAAATAATAATCCATCCACCCATCCATTTTCCGAACCGCTTGATCCTCACTAGGGTCGCAGGGGGTGCTGGAGCCTATCCCAGCTGTCTTCGGGCAGTAGGCGGGGGACACCCTGAATTGGTTGCCAGCCAATCGCAGGGCACACAGAGACGAACAATCGTCCACGCCCACACTCACACCTAGGGACAATTTAGAGTGTCCAATCAGCCTGCCATGCATGTTTTTGGAATGTGGGAGGAAACCGGAGTACCCGGAGAAAACCCACGCAGGCCCGGGGAGAACATGCAAACTCCACACAGGGAGGCCGGAGCTGGAATCGAACCCGGCCGGTACCTCTGCACTGTGAAGCCGACGCGCTAACCACTGGACTACCGGGCCGCCTAAAAAATAATAATAATAATTAAATATTTTTTAAAAATCATTCACCCGTTGTCCAAATTAAGAGGAAGCAATCTAATTCAAACACCAATCAAATTTGTTACATGCATCACGGAGGGTTTGAAGTCTTATGTCCATGTCCATTTTTGTTAACGATGAGAACTTCCGGCTTCGGAGGCCATTCCTCCACAGCCACACCCTGCCGATCAATGACTAAACCGGCCCGGCCTGCCAAGAGAGAAGATCAAGTCTATAATAACACCGCCGCTCCATCTTGTTCCGCCGCAGTACATTACCTGCCCCCTCACCCACTCCCAGCCTCCCCCCCCCCACACACACTTTCTTCACTGTGGAAGGATCTTCATTAATGCCCCAGGATTTAAATCAAGTACAGTGCGCCGGCCCGGTAATGAGATCACAGCCCAAGCAAATGTACGGCCCAATTTCAATGCTAAACACGGGCCAGAGCCAAGGAGCTGACCTCAACGGGTTGCGGCGGCGCGCTGAGAAGGACGAAATGTGAAAAAATGGGAACATTTTGAAGGACTTCTGCGAGTTTGCTCAGGCATTTTAAAAAAATGTTTTATTTAAATGTTATAGAATTGCCTTTGTATTATTATAATTAAATGGTGTTCAACCAAGTATTTTCTGGGAACTCATTTTAAAGGTTATCCATCTTGAGATTTATTTATTTTATTTTAAATAAATATGAGCCTTCTCCCAGGGTCAATTAAAAAAAATTAAATATTAATATATTATGATTAGAACTTATTAGTATTAATAGTGTACATCCAAATGTGTTTATTATGTTAAAACAATCCATTTAAAAATGACTGATTTAAACGAATCTAAAGGTCACTTTTTTTCATTTTAAGGTGAATTCATCTCAACAACAAAAATGTGTTTTATTCACAGCCATCATTCAAAAAATGGAAATATTAATTTTCTATTCCAAATATAATTAAATATTTGGCACTTCAGCAAATAAAATATTTTAAATTCCATGTTGTCATTTTTGAATTGGCTCGGTTGATCAACTCGCCCCCTCCCTGCCTTGCTTGAGGAGCAAAGTGGGAGGAGGTGAACTGATTAAAACACAGCACAATTGCTCTCATCAAACATGGAGACCGGGTGTGCAAAAATTACATCCCCCAATATTCTCACGGGTGACGACCCCACCCGGCTTTTTTGCGCTTTCATTACAGCGTGCATTCGAGCGGAATGTACCACTGTGAGCAAGCGGTGGCCGTAAGCAACGTCCCTGAATCCGTGGCCAAACAACAGAAACCTAACTGAGGCAATGATGAGCACAGAGGGGGAAAAATATATACTGTACAGTCAAACTTCGGTTTTCGTCCATAATCCGTTCCAGAAGGCTGTTCGAAAATTGAAATTGTTCGAAAACCGAAACCACGCTCTTTTTAAAATACAAATGTTTACTGAACACGTCTGCTCACAATGGAAAGCAACACGAGGAAGCGTCACTTCCTCGTCTACCCGAAGAAGCGTCACTTCCTCGTGTAAGGAAGGCGAGAGGAGTCAAATGGTGCATTCAAGTGCGCTCAGTTTGTTCGAGAACCGAAATTTGTTCGTCATCCAAGGCATAAAAAACTCGAAATATTTGGTCGAAAACCGAATTGGTTGAGAACCGAGACGTTCGAAAACCGAGGTTTGACTGTATGATTAATATAAAATAACCACCATTTCTGAAACTTGCTTTATATCTGTGGAGTCACCAAAAATAAAGGGAAAATGCAGTTTCTGAGTCCAAACCAAGAAATTTTACAATACAGTCTCATGGTCCTCGACATTCAGCAGTTGTGAGTATGGCGGGGCATCGATTCAGATTTGAATGTGTTTTCCATCCATTTTCAAATCAATAAAGTTATTCCTTTCTGTCATCTTCCAAATAAATCGGAAACTTATTTGGAACAACAGAGACTCAGCGGCTTCAAGCGACGTGGGCCATATATTGCGTCGGACAAGAATCAAAATCAATTGAGATCTTTGTTGTCAATTAATCGGAGGGAGCGCCACGTCGGTCCTAGCAAGCATCCGTCAAGCCGCCAATCGGATCCCGATCTTCGTTTTTTTCAGCCGTTCCTTGACGAATTTGCACAGTTTTCAATTACACGTAACAAACTTACTTATTCATGTCGGCCACGGAGGACAAGCTATACACTCGATAAGGGCAACTGTTTTCTCTCCCGTTTCTATCCAGATCATTAGCTTTTAAAATCAGAAAATCGATTCCAAGAATCCATAAACCGCAGCGGGGGACTTCGGGGGGCTAAACGCATTCGCAACGAGTATTCAGCCGCACAAAAGTAGCATGAGTCACACCAAGGACTCGCACTGCTCCAATGCCCACCTGGTTCATTGCCAGCGGCTTCGGATGTTTAGTTTTTAATGAAGGGCTGAAGAGCGAATATGAAGTAACTGCACGGCAACCGCCTGCATGGCTACAGATGAACAGAGGCCGAAACAAGACCTTATATATTTTATTACAATATTGTATACTAGAAAAATACAGTGTAGGAATATTTATTGTTTTATGGAGATTACCGTAGTTTCCGCACTATAAGGCGCATTCAATTTTCTCAAAAGACAACAGTGCGCCTTATGATTCGATGCGCCTGATATAGGGACCAATATTCTGATTTTTTTGGACGTATTTTAAAATGTTCTGTAAAGCGCTTTGTTACAGCTGCAGCGGTTGTGAAGGCTATGTATAAATAGTGCTGTATTGTATTGTATTCCCATTAGCGTAGCATCTAGTGGATGCATAATGCAATAGCAGCCAGAAGTGTAGCTGCTACTCTATGCGCCTTATAATGCGATGTGCCTTATCTTTGAAAACACTTTTGAAATAGACCATTCATTGAAGGTGCGCCTTATATTTACTACAGTACATTTAATAAAAAAATAAAACTATTTGCTGGTTTTTTATCTTCCAGTATTTCTTAATATACAGTCAAACATCGGTTTTCAAACGGCTCTGTTCTCAACCAATTCGGTTTTCGACCAAAAATGTTGAGTTTTTTATGCCTTAGATGACGAACAAATTTCGGTTCTCAAACAAACTGAGCGCACTTGAATGCACCATTTGACTCCTCTCGCCTTCCTAACACGAGGAAATGACGTTTCCTCGGGTAGACGAGGAAGGGACGCTTCCTCGTGTTGCTTTCCATTGTGAGCAGACGTGTTCAGTAAACATTTTTATTTTAAAAAGAGCGTGGTTTCGGTTTTCAAACAGCCTTCTGGAACGGATTATGGACGAAAACCGAGGTTTGACTGTACTCTGAAGTGCCTTATAGTGCTGAAAATACGTTATTTACGAAAGTACTGTACATTTAATTTTTTTAAAAACTGTATTTACTGCTTCTTTACGTTCCAGTATTGCTTAACATATTCTATTTCTCTTTGTATTTTTATGGCTTTTATGATGATTATTATGTTGTTGTTTTTTTTTAAATCGAAAAAGCGAGCAAAAATGTCTCAACAGAGCCACATCTACGTAACAGTTATAAGACGACCTGTCACCACATTATTTCAGTTATTTAGTTTTACACATCCTCTAAAACAGATGAAAAAATATATATTTAAAAAAAATTAAAGGTTAAAGTTCACAATTATGCTAGAAAAAGAATGGATCACCCCCATCTACGCAGTGTCCGCTCCAGTCCGATGGGACGCGGGTAAATACAGCAAACAGCCCGTCACCGCGGCTATCGGGCAGCCATTTGTCATGCCATCAAAACAATGCAACGGCCGAGACCTGCGGCTGTCATACCCGTTGGCGCGTGAATGGCTCGCGCAGGAAACGGGCCTTGTCATTATCCTCTCCACCACTTGTTTCTTCCCGCCGCGTCGCGACATCAGTCACCGAGGTACAGGGTATTGAATTCTGATAGAATCTCGCTAAACAAAAGCCGCTTCATGTGTTGCCTTCCCCCCCCCCCCCCCCATTGGAACAGTGGATCAACCGCCGCAGGGTTCGTCCTCATATTGGTATTCCAATCATGCACTCAATGCACGATGAAGCAAGCGACCAATATGTAAGTACAACTGGATTAGACAGCGCTGTCACAACTGATCGAAAGTATGACCACATTGATTCCGTCCGCCGAGCTCCGGCGGTGTCACATTATCAGCAAAAAGTTAGCATAATGTGAAAATCTGGTGCGCTAAATTGAATGTCAAAATGCGACAAAGACACCGGGGGCTCACCTTGGACGGAATGCAAATGCAAAGCAGCACCCAGATGCATGTCCAAATCTACTTAGTCACCGCCAGTGTGCGCCGATGTTATGAAAAGCAGCAACGGTGACCTTTAGTATGCTAATGCAAACGTGTACGGCGGCAAGGCCCGACAAGAAGAGACAGGGGAGGATGGCGACATTTTAGTAACAGGCCGGCATGGCGGGAACGCGAACCCAATGTCACTTAACTCGCGAAAAAGACTGTTGTCATCCGAGCCTTTGGGCATTTGAAAACCCATTTGAAAACTTTCATGCTATCATGAGCACCACACAACACTGCTAGCACTGTTCGCTTTCACCGATCCAACAGAACTACTTGTGACGTTCGACACCATTTGACCAATCAAATGGAGCCAAGCAGACAAACAAAAGCAAAGTTTTAAGTGACTCATTGATCTACATTTACCTTTGGGATAGGCTCCAGCTTACCTGCGGCCGGTGTTGCCATAATTACCTTATAAAAGCCATTCAGTTTTTCCTGAATACGGAACCATTTTAATTGTTTTTTTTTAAACAAGATAAAATGCCAATCTTTCAAGACTGCTCTTACCAAGAATATTTTTTCAATAAAACATAAAATGAATATTTTATTTTTAACGGGGGGGGGCAGATTTAGCTCCTAATGTTGTAATGGCAAAAGTCAACATCTCTAATGTACATTGTTTAAAAATACAGTCAAACCTCGGTTTTCGAACGTCTCGGTTCTCGTCCAATTCAGTTTTTGACCAAAAATTTCGAGTTTTTTATGCCTCGGATGATCAACAAATTTCGGTTCTTGAACAAACTGAGCGCACTTGAATGCACCATTTGACTCCTCTCGCCTTCCTTACACGAGGAAGTAACGCTTCCTTGTGTTGCTTTCCATTGTGAGCAGACATGTTCAGTAAACATTTTTATTTTAAAAAGAGCGTGGTTTCGGTTTTCGAACAGCCTTCTGGAACGGATTATGGACGAAAACCGAGGTTTGACTGCATGACAATAAAATTTGGGGACCTCCTGCAGTCACACAATCTTGTGGGACGTTTTCTTTAAGGTTAAAGCATACTGTGCTGCGATCCATTTTTAATTTGACGTACCGTTATTGAATCTAGATAACATACTGTTAATGGCACAAAATGTTTAACAAATCTTAATATTTTTTTTGTTCTGACACAGGGTTAGGGTTAGGGTTAGGGTCTGACACAGGATCTACATTCAAAGTTGAGAAAACACACGACAGTTTTCGATGTAAGGTATGCCTAGTGAAAATAAGTTCGTCTAAACGTTGACTTAAAGTGATTTCAATGAAAATCAGTGAGCTGGAGTTTATACCAGCTGATTTAGGCAAAGAGTACATTGTGGACTTCTTTGCTAGTCAATCGCAGGGCACATAAAGACAAACCATTCACACCTGACAATTTACCAGTCGACCTAACATGCAGAGGAATTTGATTCAAACCAGAACTTTGGAGCTGTGAGGCAGCAGTGTTAAACAATAGGCAACCGGGCTTCCAAGTATTTAGCCCCATCAAAGTTAACTTCGAAAGTCCATCCATCCATCCATTTTCTGATCCGCTTAATCCTCACAAGGGTCGCGGGGGGTGCTGGAGCCTATCCCAGTCGTCTTCGGGCAGTAGGCGGGGGACACCCTGAACCGGATGTCAGCCAATCGCAGGGCACACAGAGATGAACCACCATCCGCGCCTACACTCACACCGAGGGACAGTTTAGAGCAGGGGTAGGCAACTCCGGTCCTAGAGAGCCGCAGTCCCGCATGTTTTCCGTCTCTCCCTGCTGCAACACACCTGATCCAAATGATCAGGTCATCAGCAAGCCTCCAAACAATTCTGATCATTTGAATCGTGTGTGTCAGAAGAGGGAACTTCGAAAACATGCAGGACTGCGGCTCTCTAGGACCGGACTTGCCTACCCCTGGTTTAGAGTGTTCCATTAACCTCCCATGCATGTTTTTGGAATGTGGGAGGAAACCGGAGTACCCGGAGAAAACCCACGCAGGCCCGGGGAGAACTTCAACTCCACACAGCGTGGGCGTAGCTGGAATTGAATTGGACTCTGCACTGTGAGGTCGACACGCTAACCACTGGACCACCGGGCTGCCCTACTCGGAAAGTCCGAGTACATATTTAATCATTTGTGTCAGGGAATAGAGGGACCAATGAGACTAACGACCGCAAAGAGAGCCTTAGGAAAGTGCATCATGACCAGTGACTCGGAAGGACTCGGCATGACGCCGAGGCAGTGCAGCCAGTCATGACCAATGAGCATCACGGAAACGTCCACAAGCGTTTGGCGGGAACTGACCTCGCTCTCTCTTGGGCATCGGGGAAAAGTTATATTTATAATTTATTTATTTATTTTTTCATTGTGTAGTTGAGGATGAGCATGAGGAAGAAGTCGACTGTGCCCAGGGTCAGCCATGTCCCCCAGGAGAGGCAGACGACTCAAGTGACTTCACCTGAATCAGATTTAAGTCACCAATATTAGGACTTGGGCTAACATGCTAATATGTGTAGAGAGCAAAATGACATGAAACCAAAAAATAACTTGACTCATGTTGTGTCTTGATTTGTTTTTCATCTGAAGGGGCGGTTCCCTCCGGCAGACGCACCTGTAATGCATGTCCTCATCAATATGTATTTAAGGACTGACAAGCTGCCTCGTGCTTGTCGGATTATTGACCTTGTTGCTGCTCTTGATCAAGTGCTGTTTTTCGAAACTTCTCGATCTCGTCAGAGTCGTTCTTGTTCAC
The DNA here is from genome assembly GCA_018466805.1 of Hippocampus abdominalis. Classification (NCBI taxonomy): domain Eukaryota; kingdom Metazoa; phylum Chordata; class Actinopteri; order Syngnathiformes; family Syngnathidae; genus Hippocampus; species Hippocampus abdominalis. The sequence goes on along the minus strand of CM031712.1, from coordinate 10,522,874 downwards.
TTGGTTCCACGTTTTGTCAGGGTAGTCATTGTTTAGTCATTTGATCTTGCTTTTGTTTGTCATGTGAATTGGACTCTTGGCATTTTGTTTGTTTTCTCTGTGTTCCATTACTTTGTTGATTCCTCATTTTTTTCGTGGATCCTTTTGACCAGCATTTTCTGTTTTGGTCGGTTTTGCCTTTTTTAAGAGTAAACATTTTTTGTTGTTGCATTTTGTCTGTGTCTAGATTTCTGGGATCCTAACCCTGGAGAACCCACGTGGTCAAATTTGGCCCCTATAAATTTTGCTACTCCAATGCTACCCTTAAATCCCAAAGGGTCAAATTTGGCCCTAATCCTAAATTAGGATTAAAGCATTGAATATTTGAATAAACATAGATTTTGGTGTTCAGTTAACATATAGCAGTCACTTAATGTATAATTCATCATTTTCCAAAGAAGAAAAGGGTTCTTGGGTTCTCCAGGGCTAAACATTATTCGGTTTGCTTCAAACCTGACAGACTCCGCTTAGTTTGATTTTATAATTTGGGACTTGCTTGAACTTTAAGGTTAAGATTCGAGACTTACAGTATGTGACTTACTCACACTCTGGTTCAAATGCAATTCGCACTTGTTTCAGTCCCACCATCCTCCGGACGACTGTAACCTCGGATGCTTTATTACGCCCGAGCGAACATAGCCGTCAAGATAAACGCGAGGAAAGAGAAGGCAGAGGGAGCTGTCAAAAGCAGCTAAAACAGATTACTTTAAAATCATAATGTCACCATCTTCATTCCCGTTGTTGCCGAAAAGAAAAGCGCGGCCCCCGAGCGAGCCAGATAAGGAAGCCGGTTTGGAGGAAAAATGTGGACACCTGACGTCTGCCACGTATCCTCTCAAGTTGCAGAAATGACGGAAAAAAAAGACACTCTGTTCTTTCCACCATTCTTTTTTTTTTTTTTAAGAAAAAAAATGTCAGGTTTGTCCTTTTAAATTAAACCTAACTGACATTCATTATTCCGAGTCTACGGGCTTTTCTTTCCGCTATCGGCTCAGCTTTGCCTGTTGAATTATTCAAAGAGCCGCTCCACTGTGGTTGTGTGAGGCCATGGAAAAACAAGAAAAAATAATGTCACACTACAATACGGCATGTGTGTCAAAATATAATAAATATATTTTAGTTATTTAGTTATTTTTACTGGAAAAAAACATGGATCAGCAAATTTTAACTTTTTTTTTAATCTGAAAAATGAAATAGATCTACAAGAAACCTTCTCCCTTTCGCGGTTTTTAAAACATTTTTTTTTTTGCCTGGTGGCTGTCCAGTGAAAAGCATGATATCAAAGGGACTCGGCGGTCCACTGCATCAACCAAATGTAATCATCAATTAAGGAAGTGCTGCTAATCATAGGCTAACACTGTTAGCCCATGCTAATGCGCAAATCCAACATCCCCAGTACGCGTCGGAAAAGAGAGCAAGTCCTGTCCAGAAGCCGGGGCCAAAATAGGTCAATAAAATGTTGTCTCTTCAGGTTAACGGAACACAAATTATATGTTGAAAGAATTTAAACGCAAACTTACTCGTTCCTTAACACCCGAGTAAGTGACACGGATGAGAAGCTAACGCTAATCTCAACGTCCAACATTACCATCATGCCAATCTGCTTCACCCTCATGGAGCCGCCACTTAATAATCAAACCAGATCCCAAAACATTGAAGAACCATGTATTCTTTTTGACAGCAATGCCTTTGAATCTGGCCTCACGATCACACACTGGTGGCGGTCTAGAGCACGTCCACATGTCCACTGAAGTCAAAGCTAATTTACTTCTCTTGTCTTTGCTGTGCTCCACGCTAATTTGTAACCTATCAAGGGGCCACAAAAAAGAAAAGTAGTTTCTAATTAGCCTTCATCACAGCCACCCGTCCCTGCAAAACGATCCGTGCGCATCATAAACCTCGGATGCAACCCTAAAACAAGTGTGACCTTTATGCAAATCCTTAAATCAATCAGTGAAGCCGTTAAAGCTTTAACAAGCTCGGGCTGTCCCGTCGTTCCCTTCGCCCTGGTAAACGGGTCGTTAAAGGGTCTGCCTCAGCCTAAAGGTGGGGCCTCTCGGCCTCGGGTGCCACCGGAGTTCTTAATGATGCGGAAAATTAAAAAGGTTTCGGGTGGAACAGTCAAAGCTTGTTACCTTGTGTGAAGGGCTTTGTTCGCCGTTCACCTGCTTTGCCACGCCAACCGTGGACTTCAGCCAACAAGCAAGGTCTCACAAGGTTTACTATTAGCATTCTAAACACACAAAAGGAAAAAATAAGCTTCTCTTTCAAAGGAGTGGTGCCACATGCAAGCCTACTCTGCTAGCCTTCTATTGGCTACATTGCTTCCAGTACAAGTGTGTGCGTGTTTGTCCAATTCGAATTCAGCCTCGTCGTGGTGCCATTTAAATCTAATCTGTCCTGCGCCTTAAGAATCACACGACGATGTGGCGCGTGGGCCCGCAAACGCCGCTGCGTTGGCAACTGCAACAAGCAATCAAGTAAGTGCTGCTTAGCAGAAGCTAACGACGTTAGCTAATGCTAATCTGCGTGTCCACCAAAGCTTAGCTCTGCATTCTAAGGGCTACACAGAGACAGTGAGATGGCAAAAGATGTCCTTGGTTGTTTAAATTCACACTTAATGGGTGTTGTCGACATTTGAGACACTATTTTTTATATGTTCTTTAAATACAACAAAGTCAGATTGCTATATTATGTCCCCTTGAAATGAATCCAAATAGCGATTTCAACTGCGTTGCGAGTGGCCTAACCCTACTAAGGGGGCGACGTCTCCCAAAGAGAAACATCAACATCCAGTTGACCCACGGCCATGTAATATTAGCTCGCGCCGCACAAGGGTCTCCGCTCATGCCGCTAATAAGTAGCCACATGATGGAGGCCAAATGTGGTGTCACGTCTAAATGCCACTTGCCAGCGGTTTAATAAGTACAACTGATACAGTCCTCACCATCCCCGGGGGCCGCTTAAAAACAGCCGACTGTTTTGTCTTCATATTTTTTTTTCATATAAAGCCATAGAGTGTTTTTTTTTCTCCTACAGAAGAGGGAGGAGGGAACATGATAGGTGGGTCAATTTCACAAGCCCTCACAGCGCTGGTTGAATTCGGAAAGAAAGGGCTGGATTGTACTGTTGAGGGACGCAAAAGGGGCCTCTGCAGTTCCTCTGATTGGTTGCAAAGGGAGCGGGAAATTGCTCTGAAAATGAAGACCTTTTGCATCGACCTCAATCACTACGCTTTGCAGCTTCCCCGACGTGGCTCTCGGTGTTTTCTCGCATTACTGCCTTGGAATTTGCAGACGGGGTTTATGAGAAATATCTACCTTGTGACCTCCAGTCAGTCATTCTAGAAAACATGTCCAGGCACTTTTACAATCGGCAATCAAAGTCAGATCAGGCGAAATTGTTTGATGTTTCTGAAAGATGATCCTGTGAGAGATTTATCCTGTTCCGCAAAACAGTCGGTGTCAACAATCGTAATGTTAAACCCATTAAATCCTTACGATGACAAATCATTACATCTGTGTTCAAGATCCACTTTTGCCGACTCGATGATCGCGACGTGAAATGGAAAGATAGCCAATCAGCAAGTGAGGAACAACCAAAAATCTGAAAGAAAAAAAAAAATTATCCGAGTTTCTATTTCTTCTTACAGTGTTACTTTTTTCTTGTTCCTCAGGACACCTGATGATGTTTCACGGCACACTATGTCGCTCAGTGGCTGGGATTTATTGAGTCCTGAAGTAATTTAGCAAAAGCGAATATGAACAAAAAAAATAAATGAATTGAATATGAAATATGAATAGGTAAATAACTATATAACCAGCATGTTAGAGCCTTGGCCTAGGCAGAGTTCAGCATCCTGCGGCTTTGCTACATCGTATCGATTATGCTTTTAGTATTAAGCCCGTCACAAATACTATTTCGTTGTGTTCGAAAGTATTGAAAAAAAACCCACGTGTTTTTACTTTTCCCACCTTTTGTACATTTCAGTAATGATGGTCTTTTCAAAAAGAAAAAAGAAAAAAACTGGAAATGGATTCACGCTCTTAATGGGTGTCGGAAACGTATTCTGAGCAAATAAATGGAAGATCCTGCAATGCTAATAAAAGCGCCATTCGTAAACACCCAAAGCATCAAGGTCCTGAAGACTGTCGACGATTCACTGGCTCGGCAAGGAAAAGCTTCTGTAATGGAAAGAAATCGAAAGTGATACCTGAGAACCTTTCCTTGGCTCAAAAAGCACATGTCGATCTTGGCAGAACATCACATTTCACTGATTTAGTCCTCTTTCATTAAAACCCTATTAGCGGCATTGCGTTGGGATGACACGTAAAAGACTAACTACCCGCATGGTCGGATGCTCCTTTGGCTAAATGAGGAAAAAAACATTACATTTATGGGAAAAAAAAGCTTCTTTAGACTAACTGACCTTCAGCAAGATGCGTACGTGCGTTATCTAACAGTATCCTTCCTGTATACATCCAGTACATCAATTCCCTTGATGGTGTATGTACTGTGCTTCCCGTGTCGTTTAATGTTTGGTCCGTCGGGACCTTGATGCCATCATTGTAAGACGATAAGAAACGGATGTTATCCTACCCGAGGGAACCGACATCATCTACCCGCGCACTCCAAACATCCAAAAAAGGGCCATTTTGTGCATAACAAATTCTGCCTAGCAACAAGCCACCGATTATGGCTAACCAATGATGTCGCCAGGGAAAAGAATCCCGAGCAGTACAGTTGATAAACGTTCACACATCATGGATTTGCGAACTACAAAAGATCTGGGGAAGTTTTGGAAACAATTTTGAAACTGATCATGTCTGGGGTTTTTTTTTTATAACTTCAAATTCTGCCTGGCAACATGTGATGCCACTCTAAAAAAATTGAGCAGTATTATGGATGAAGTTTTACCATATTTTCCCGGATTATAAATCGCAGTTTCTTTCATAGTTTGGCTGGGGATGCGATTTATACTCTGGAACGACCAATGTATGAAATTATTAATACATTATTATATCATTTCACATGTTATTTTCACATTAAACCACAAGAGGCTGCTCAAGGCTGTGTTGACACTTTCCACATTGGCGGTAACTGATACAGTCATACCTCGGTTTTCGACCATAATCCGTTCCAGAAGGCTGTTCAAAAAACGATTTGTTCGAAAACCGAAACCACGCTCTTTTTAAAAAAAAAATCTTGATTGAACACATCTGTTCACAATGGAACGCTACTTTCACTTCCGGTCACTTCCTCGTGTAAGAAAGGCGAGAGGAGTCAAGTGACGCATTCAAGTGCGCTCAGTTTGTTCGAGAACCGAAATTCGGTCGTCATCCGAGGCATAAAAAGCTCTACATTTTTGGTCGAAAACCGATTTGGTCGACAACACAGACGTTCGAAATCCGAGGTTTGACTGTAAAAGTAAATGATGAGTCTGGCGGAAGCAACGTAGAAGGGGAAGCTCCCCATCTTTACATCCGGAGTTTGCGGAGTTCATAAAAAGTGACACAGAGGATGAAGATTTAGTCATTTGGAGTGACACTCATGGTTTAGTCACACTTGTTAGCTTGTTTTTTATGCTATAGTTATCCGAATAACTCGGAATATCTTACGTGAACATACCAGGCACGTTCTCCGTTCGTTGTTTATGCGTCATGTAAGGTTAGCATATCGTACATTTATTCAGCCTGTTCTCTATATTTTATTATAAATTGCCTTTCAAGATGACTTGTCTGTTCTTGATGTTGGATTTCATCTCACAAATTTCCCCCCAAAAATGTGATTCATACTCCAGTGACACTTATATATGTTGTTTTTTCTTCTTTATAATGCATTTTATGGCTAGTGTGCATTATACTCAGGAGCGATTTATAATCCGGAAAATACGGTACATGTTGTAAAATCATGTAAACTTGTTTAATAAATTTCCAGGCATATCTGTGAAACTTAACTGGAGAGTCACATGGATCATATTTGCCAGACTGTTTTTCGTGGCTCGATACGTGCTGTTGTTTCGGTTATCAAATGGCTGTGGCGCACCAATAGCCTATAAACTGAGCTATAGCTACAACCATAAAGGAGGGAATGGAACCTTTGAATTGGGTCAGGTAGTAAAGAGAGATGACCACTGGTTGAGGTAAGAAGGTAATCGCGGTCGTAATGAAAAAAAAATAATGAAAAGGAACAGCAACAGAAGCGACAATCTGCCATTCTGGGTTTCTAATTGGAAATGTGTTCGCAAGCCATGTCTAATAAATGTTGCATTCGTGCAAAGAAAAGGTGATCAAACACTTGCGCCGTCGCGGCCGCGAACAAAGACAAGCACTGACTGACACCTTGATGTTACTGTTCCAGTTTATATAACTCGCACCGTAACGCACATCGGCTGGTACATCACTCGCTCACTTTTTGTGCTCTTGATATTTGAGCGGTGGGTGTGATAGGAAATCTCTTTCATTCCACTTCCACCATCAGGAGTACCCACCCCCACGTACCCCCCCCCCCTCCCCATCCTCTTCTGTACAAATGGAGAGCTGCGGGGGAGGGAAGGAGGGGACAGTGGCAGGCCACGGCTGCTTCCATCACTTACCCGCCACTCATGCATGATTGAGAGGCTTGTGCAAGCTTGAAGGACTGCATCATTTATACTGGGCTCCTTCAGAAATCAAGAGGCAGGCGACAGCTAGTTAATATTGACAGAGCAAGGAGAAAAAAAAAATTAAAAAGCCAAGAGCAGGTTAAGCCTAAATAAAGCCCAAGATTATCCCTTATGCTTTCCCATTGCTCCTGTTCCAATCTTTGCCGCAGAAGCCGAGTAACGAGAATCCAGGGATACGGAGTTGCTATTAGACAGACAAAATGATCCATCAAAACAGCTGCCGGGGAAGGAATAGGGAATTAAAGATGGTGAGGGGGGGAAAAAAAGCTATTTTGGTTGAAATGTTGTTTTCCCACCAGTGTTCTCCAGGTCCCTGGCCTGCCTCATTCCAAAGTAGATCATCCGTGTTAGACGTCCCAATTACAGAGTCCATGGCTCGGCTGAGCGCAGTGTTGACCGTACACACACACAAAAGGATTTGCCATTGTATTAGACCACAACACACCACAGGACACCCTCTCGAGACGTACAAGTATTTCCTGGGTTGGATCAGAAAGGAGGAGAAAATGCCGAAAATTGTCCCATATCAGCAAATGTGTGCTCCACTTAAGTGTCGGGGTGTTCCATTCACTTCCAAATGACTGAGTCTCTGATTTAAGCAAACTGTTTACCACACTTACCATTGATGGCAACGATAAGATCCTAGATGATTCGGATCACATCCAACGCTACCGGATAATTGACCGGCATAATCCTTCAGAGAAATACGGGAATGGTGTCTTTGATGACTGGTGGCAAGGGAGAGAAAATGCTCAACCCCGCCTCAATTGCTGGTATCCGTCTAGGGCAGTGCATTTTGAACTGGGTCTTCAGTACAAACTAAAGAGACCTATTAATGCACCCGTTAATCCCACCACTATCTTGTCACAAATTTTCAAAACAGCATTCAAAACCACAGTATAAGACTGTGTGGCATTACAGAGAGCCCATTTTGAAAATGTCTTTTTACCGTAATTTCCACACTATAAGGGACACCTAAAAGCATTCAATTTTCTCAAAAATTGACAGTGCACCTTATAACCCGATGCGCCTTATATATGGATCGGTATTCTGATTTCTTGGATGGAATATTTTAACTCATGCAAGGCCTACAGAATATTTGGTTCTAATGGTATATAAACATAGAGCCTACCAAAATAAAGTTTGGACTCTCTTCTTTCAGCAGAAAAAATACATTGTTTCTTTTTTTTCCATTCTTCAGCAATCGGCATTACAAAATGGCTAAGTTTCATGAAAATGGCGATTCCTGGGCAAAAAAAATTGAGAAAAATAGCTTTTTGTAAAAGTATGCATTTCAAGCACATGAGGCACCACTGCCACCTACTGGTCACTTTTTTTACATGATTTACAACGCAAACGGCTTATTTTTTTTCAGGTTTCAGGTTCAGGTTTGTTTGTTTATTGAACATAAAAACATACTCAGTAATAAATTGACAGAAAGTAAGGTAAGTAAAATTGAAGTAAAATTTTAATTCACAGATTGCATCAGACTCTATGACACAAAAAAAAAGATTTAGACGTACAAGTACGTCTTTGGTAGACGGGGCCTAATTTTAAAAACACGTACAAGTACGTCTTGTGGAATGAAAGAGTTAAGTGACTGAACAATTGTATGTTAGTGATCATGAGGCAACTTGCGTAGCATACTTGTGGAAGCATCCGCAATGCTCGTCAGAAGATATTTGTACACTGCATTCCGACATCTTACCGATGCAATTTTATTCTTTTTTTAAAGCAAAAACGATGACTGCACAATTGCATGTTTTGGAATCTTGAGGCGACTCGTTTCAGTATCTAGTGTGACAAGTTGAAAGTGCTTTGTTACAGTTGAGCGGTTGGGAAAGCTGTGTTGTATTGTATTGTTTTCCCTTTAGTGTCGCTCCATCTAGTGGCTGCATAATGCAACCGCAGCCACTACTGTAGCTTCTATTCTATGCGCCTTATAATGCAGTGCGCCCTATACAGTCATACCTCGGTTTTCGACCATAATCCGTTCCAGAAGGCTGTTCAAAAAGATCTTTATTGAAGACATATGCTCACAAAAGAACGCTACACGAGGAAGCGTCACTTCCTCGTCTACCCAAGGAAGCGTCACTTCCTCATGTAAGGAAAGCGGAAGGAGTCAAGTGGCGCATTCAAGTGCGCTCAGTTTGGGCGAGAACCGATTTTCGGTCGTAATCCGAGGCATAAAAAACTCGAAACTTTTGGTCGAAAACCGATTTGGTCGAGAACAGAGACGTTCGAAAACCGAGGTTTGACTGTATATGAAAAGAGTTTAAAATAGGCCATTCATTGAAGGTGCGCCTTATACTCCTTGTCTGCGCCTTGTAGTGTGGAAAATACGGTAATTATGTCAACAGTCGTCCTCCTGCAGTCACCTACGCGAAATTATGAAGACCACTTGAGTTTTCTGAAGAATATGCCCTGATGTGATATGATTGACTGCACATCGCAGAACTAGTTAGTTAACCAATCAATAATTGAACCGCCAGTTCAGCGCTACCATTGGAGCATATTCGCAGGTCGGTGAACTTTGCCAAATGTGTTGCCAAAAAAAACATATGACATTGGATCAGTAAAATATTACGCAGCCGCTAGCCTTAACGCAGAAAAAGCAAGCGCTTTTAAGCACCCAAAGAAGCGCAAGTGGCATCTGTTGACAGGCGAGCGCGCTTTCAAAGCTTCACTCTCATCATCCTCATTGCCGTGCTGAAAAGGCACAAACAGGGCAAGGCGGCAAATATTGACCATGTATGTCATACGAAAGCGTGTCTGTTTGGTCGATGGTGTCAAATCTGGCCGGAGGCCATCAATGAATTTGAACTCGACACTATTTACATATCAAGAGGGTAACGTCTACTCTTGAGTAGAGAAGAAACCAATCAAGCACCTTGATAATAATCCGAGACCACGTTAGTCTGACATTTCCTCAAACGATTGGCATGGCGACTTTTGGCGTTACACCCACAACAATTACACGTTTCTGAGTTATAACCGGCCCCCTGAGGGCAATCCCAACTACAAAGTGGCCCGTGATGAAAACAAGTTCTTTTTAGAGCCATGATCTAAGATGTGCTGGTCTAAAAACACCCTAAGTAATGTTTCCAATTGTTGCCCCAACTTGCCCACTATCCAGTGATGTGCTAATTGGATGATTTGATTAATGACTGCAAGCAGCAAAGAGCCATTTTCATCCGGTTGGAATGACAGAACTGGCCAGAACATTTACTGTTGCAGGATCCCGAGATTTATCACGTTGAGCTGTTGAACGCCCTCCATCGCTCAGACCGTGAGACAACGATCACTCAACTCTGCTTTTATTTTGTTTTCGTGGGAGCTCTCATCTTCTTCCCCTGGTTGCAGAAATGCAAAATTTGCATCTGTCAGTCACACTAACAGTGCTGTTAAAAGCGCAACGCGGTGTTGTGATAGGAGAGAGGAAAGCCCACGCTCAGGTTCTGGCTGCTGGCCTCTTGGCTTTCCGTTGGGAAACCGAGACCATTGCTGTGTTTACCGTTTCCTCTTTGAAGCCTTTGCTCGCACTCTACCGATCCCCCTAGACCGGCAACAACAATGGAGGAAACATCCGACGGCTTTTTTTCTCTTAAAAACAGGACGTGTGAATCAATAGCTGTTATCCCAGTTTGATGCCTTTGCATTCTGACAAACTGGAATGAAGGTCAGAAAGACGGAAATTTCTGAGATTAAAGCTTGAGGTCAAGGAAAGTCTGTTTGAATGATGAGAGGGTCAAGTTGCAGAGCCATTTTTAATGTAGGATATTGTTCAACCTTTGGATGGGAACACAGGCACAAATAAAATGAAGATCTGAAGCATTCTCAATTTACCGTGTTTTTCGGACTATAAGTCGCACTGGGGCGGCCCGGTGGTCCAGTGGTTAGCGCGTCAACCTCACAGTGCAGTGGTACCGGGTTCAATTCCAGCTCCGGCCTCCCTTTGTGGAGTTTGCATGTTCTCCCCGGGCCTGCGTGGGTTTTCTCCGGGTACTCCGGTTTCCTCCCACATTCCAAAAACATGCATGGCAGGGTAATTGAACACTCAAAATTGTCCCTAGGTGTGATTGCGTGTGTGAACGGTTGTTTGTCTGTGTGTGCCCTGCGATTGGCTGGCAACCGGTTCAGGGTGTCCCCCACCTTCTGCCCGAAGACAGCTGGGATAGGCTCCAGCACTCCCCGCGACCCTTGTGAGGATAAGCAGGTCGGAAAATGAATGAATGAATGAATAAGTCGCACTGAGTATAAATCGCATTTTTGGAAGGAAATTTATTTGATAAAATCCAACACCAAGAACTGACATGTCATATTGAAAGGCAAATAAAAATAAAAGAGAGAACAAACAGGCTGAAAAAGTGTACAATATGCTAACGTTACATGACGCATAAACAACGAACGGAGAACATGGCTAATATGTTCACCGTTAGCATATTGTTCAGATAACTATAGCATAAAGAACATGCTAACGAGTTTACCAAACCATCAGTCTCACTCCAAATGACTAAATCTAATCAAATTTTCATTCTCTGTGTCACGTTTCAAGAACTTTGTCAAATTTGGAGGTGGAAGATGCAGCGCTTCCTCTTAAGTCAGACTCGTCGGCAATTTCTCAACACAGGTCTAGCGCGCCCTCTTGCGGTTTAATGTGAAAATAACAAATTATATAATGTGTTAATGAATTCAGACGGAAGTATTGGAGAGTATAAATCGCTTTACAATCCGGAAAATACGGTACATATATTCTCATTTTGCAACGCAACTGAATTAGTTGCATCGAACCCGCCATTTGTTGGGGGCTGTCGTAAAACAAATAGCCCGCTGTTCATCACTTGGCTTTTGGCTAGACAACAGCACAAAAGTAGAAGCAGAATGAACTGGCTGGCTGCAAATATGGACAAGCGTCACTTGGAATGCTGAACAGAATAAACTCCATTCGAGTGGGTAGTTGATTGTGGCCTGATTGCTTGTGATTGCTCTGTCAGTAGTCCAGTTATTGGAGGGGGAAAAAAAAAAAATAGAACAGGTTAAGCAATTTCCTCTTCTTACTGCCAAAGGATCGGGCCTGACAGAAAAATTGTCTCAAAGATCTTTACAAATGCAAATGAAGGCCCCCTTTCAGGTGAACCCCCAGACGTCCGTTGGGATTCTACAATATGCAAAAACAACCTCAAGCAGGAATATGGAGCGTCTGGCTCCATAAATCAGCGTGAAGTTCAGTCACGTGGAATTCCCCCGAGCAGGGCGGACGAGAGGTTTGGCCGGGAAAAGATGGGGCGGCACCAAGAGGACGGCTCACACCCGCAACTTAGAGAAACGGCGAAGGGCAGCGAGGACAGTCATAAATAAAGAGTTAAAGGGGATGAATAAAAGATCGAGGGCGGAATTCTTCCTGGAAAGCAATCTGGAGTGGGACCGTCTCCCTTCACACACCGGCCGATTCCCAAGAATCAAACCATGAGGTTGGACCTGAGCATGCTGTCCTTAGGTTGCGTTGCAATCCCGTGATAAGACCGCCGCAGAGATCTGTCGGCTGGAATCAACAAGAAGGAAACTCCTGCTAGTTGGACCGAGGAATAACAGTCACAGAAATCTGATAATTAATGCTGCGATTTGAATATGCTTTTAGAACGAGGATCATTACTGGCAGAGGAAATGCGGCGCTGTCAAACCGAAGGGCGGTCAAGTACTTTAATTACACTCTGTTCAAGTTAGGCGAAAGGCTTCATTGTAAGAGCGTTGCAGCTCTTTCACTGGACGTACTGTGGCAACATGACAATTGTGACCCATCCGGGAAATTGTTATCGGCCCAACTTGGAAATTCTCAGTGATTCTTTGCTTTCAGACTTGGTTTTCAACGACTTCAGCAGTGGAGAAAATCCTTTATTTTAGCATTGGTAAGCATGGGTTCAAAAGCATACTCCCCAACATCCGACCGTCACAGGACAGTCCTGTTCAACATTTTGAGGTGTCCTGAGAAAAATCCACATCGTTACCAGTTTTTAAATTCTTGGACAAAAAAAAATAGAAAAGTCTACGTTTCGGTGCGATGCTGGAGCTCATGCTTAATACACCTCTCAAAGACACAAAGCTTTCAACTCCACCACACACTAGGGGTCAGCATTCCAAAATGTTGAAAGAGCCATTTTGGACCAAAAAAAAAACATGTCTGGAGCTGCAAAAAATCTACCTTTTAGACTCGTTGCAGCTGCCATATATAAGCACAAGAGTTTGTGAAAATCACTGCCTACCTTCGTCGAGACCTGATACGGAGGCATGCGACACACTTTCGCCGCATGCTAACCATTGTAGCTAACGCGTACCGTTTTCAAATGCTTCTCTCAGACCTCCAAATTCCTATTCTTTGCCAGTACGCTCGGTGAATTGGACATGAAACGCCGCTAATAGAAACGTGTGTCGCAGGATATGACGCAAATCTTTGTTGACAGAAATTTAATTGATATATTCGCCACATTTTTACAGCATTGGAAAACGTTTAGAATCTTTGTGTCATGTTTGTCCTCCTACAGAAACCATATTCAAACCAAAAATATATTACCATCCCCCATCGTTTTCCATTTTCAAAAAGTTTCGAAAGAGCTCCAGGGAGCCACTGGGGCGGCGCTAAAGAGCCGCATGAGGCTCCCGAGCCGTGGGTTGCCGACCCCCAACCCAGTCTATTTGCTTTTCCGGAAATAGCCTTCAACATCTGTCCAAAGTTGTTTTGTTGCCCACCTCACACACACCTGACGTGTGTGGTTGCCCTTCATCGTGTGACCCTGGTGCATCCTGATGCACCAGGGTGCCTGATGAACCTATGGACCGGAATGGATGGCGCTTTTGCCTCCCGCCACCACCCTGCAGTAACTACTGCAAATTCCGTCTCAAAGTACTTAATCCTTCGTTCATTTGCATTTTCCTGCATGCACCTTGAACGTTAGCAGTTGGTGGGTTGCCACCCCAGCACGCTCCTGTAGCTATTTCTTACTCTTCGGATCAATATTACGCATCCCAAATCGGCTCCATTCTTGCAAGGTTACTGCAGTCCCCAAACAAAAAAAATTATACTTTGTAATGGAAAGGTGAAAATTGGTCTGTCCGACCCAAAGAGGAAAAAAAAGTGCAAAAATTGCTCACTGAGTAGGTAATAAGTGCGATTATACGTCAAATGTTAAGTCACACTTTTTATTCTGGGATCTTTCAAAGTTCCTGGTGGCTGAATAATGAAAGCCTGAGTGACAGAGAAATCTATGAGCAAAATTGTATCACGTTAAAGTTTCATTTAATTTGAGCACATCTAAACGTTTGGGTGCGTATCCAGCACCCCCAAATGCCTACGCATTAAGACAAAGGCGCCGGCGACCTGGTCGGAGGGCATTTGAAGTCCACAATTACCACGTCAATGCAGAGGGGGGAAAACAGAGGAGAGAAGGGTAAGACTCGGTCACAAAGGGGGAAGCAATAATTCGGGAACAGCCGTTGAACATCAAAAGACGATTTGAGAACACCCGTCGCGCCCAGGCGACATTTGTCTCCGCAAAGTCTGCAACATGTTGATTCAGCGTAGACCAAATGCAAAGGTGTCAATGTACCGGTGGTTCAAAGCTCAAACCAAGGTAACCAATCACTACCGAGGGGCCGGACCGGGAGTGCGGTATGCAAATATCGGGGGCAGTGTTTTTCTTGTATTCTGTAATAAAAGTTGGAATTGGCGGGAAAGGAGTTCGAGTGTGATCACGGAGCAACTAACCGTCGTTCGCTCTCAGAGATCCGCTCCCGTCGATATTGAAGACAATTTTCCTGTGTGCCGAGTCATTTCTTTAGCTTTGTCCGAGAAAAATCTCTGACACTGAGTCAAGATGTTTTTTTTTTCTTCCTTCTGACTCTTGTATGAGGTTCAGCAAAGCATCCAAAGCACAGCGGCACATGGCACTGCATGCAGATGGATATGCTCTTCCGTGTGCGTGCAGCAAGCATTGTTGTGCGGTGTTCTAGATAAACCAACCCCCAAGAAACATACTTCAAAAACAATGGCACAAAGTGTTGCGGTTCCAGAGGAGGATTGTTGAACCTTGAAAAAAGCTCCGTTTTGCCAAAAAAGTGTTATTTTTATAACTCAAGGAATAAAGGAAATGACTGCTTGCCGGGCAGTTGAACCAATGAGTCGATTTTACGGCTCACGACAGCCGATGCCATCCCGACGATGATCGCAGCTTGAAGTCGATAAATCGGCACGCACGTTTTTGTTGACATGAACAACACGGACGCTGTTTGCTGAAATCGATAGTGAGTGAGCTTGTCTTTGGAGACAAAAGCAAGCGACCTAAAAATAAATACATCAATGAAAACCCGTCACTTAATCAACCTTGACTTTCAACAATTTGGTGGCGAGTACAAAAAAAAGTGAAGTTGCTCAACTCCTACTGCCAACGCCAAGACACCGAAGTTATTTTTTTTTCGGACTATTTATCATAATTTATTTTCTGCGCAAAATCCAACTCAATTCTCATGAGAACGGGTTGTGACATTTAAACGAATATCCCAACCTTATTGAGTTTTAACAATGTACAGTGGTACATCTACTTACAAACGTGTCTTCATACGAAATGTTCAAGTTACGAAACGCCTCAACAGGAAAATATTGCCTCTTGTTATGAAAGAAATTTCAAGACACGAAAGGTAAAAATACATTTGGCCTGCAACTGGCAATTCCAAGTTTCCTGAACGCAACATACTTATAGCTGCTCTGCTATTGGCTATTAGCGAGCATCTTCCTGGAACCCCATTGGCTAAGATTGACCTCTACCATATGTGTCTGTGTATGCAGATAGATAGGTTGATATGTGTCGATGCAACGTCATCATTCAGAAAAAGTGTTGACCAGTCGGGCGATCGCTCACTATGCTGATGTTTGCCTTGGACTTTTCGAGGGATTGCTAAAAGCAGACAAAAGCAAACGTCCTTGGATCAGTTCTTTCCAAAACACCAGGCAAAAACACTTCTGAGAGAGAACATTAACTAAAGAGGGCAAAAAACGATGACGGAGTTAAAAGACCGTAATTTTGATTCTTTTACTCTTTGATTTTTACATTATGCACAACTCTCATTTATTGCGCAATAATCTAATTGTAACATGAATTTGTTACACATTTTGATGCATTTTTATGCTTTAGGAAACATCTATGTCTGAATTTTGGAGGCCTAGGAACAGATTAGGACATTTACATGGAAAACGCGTCTCTACTTACATTTTCGAGTTAAGAAATTTATCCCAGAACCTATTAATTTTGTAAGTAGAGGTACCACTGTATATCTTTTTTATAGTCTCTTTTCAACTATTTCCAACGTCTTACTGGACTCGATGAGAAGAGAACAGAATCCTTCGGTAAAAGGGCGGCATTTTAATGAACATCCAACTAAAGAGAATTTACAGACTGGAAGAAAAATGCATGCTTGGATGAAAATGCAGGCCAGAGGGGGAACTTTGCCCACAGCCTCGAAAGACTCAACAGTGAACCGAGCGACACGGCGCATCAACACAGGGGTCCGGAAAACAAACTCCAGCCTTCAGTCCTGCAGCTCTGCAGCCAGGAACCTCCTCAGGAAAAGCAAGGAAGCTGTCAAGCGGCTGGCCGGATTGCTATCAAACGCAAACAAAGTCCTCAGCCTGAGGAAATACAAGATCCATCTTGCTCCTCGGCTCTGCCACGCTGTTTTTCTTTCAGTTAGATTTGTGCTTTTTGGTGCCTGTGCCGGGATTTGGAGTGCGTTGGGCCTTTGATCCACTGGAAACCCACCAGAGACTCAAAGCCCCCCCCCCCCCCCCCACAAAAAAAAAATGCTCAGGAGGAGTGTTCTACGAGGTAACATGCCTGTGTTATCCAGCTTTTCGCATTTTATGCTTTCTGTAGGTCCGCAACTCAGATTCATCCACCTTAGTTACGGTAGCTTACCTCGCAGGCAACAACCGTGGCTCTTTAATCGTAAAAATTGCAGCTAGATTGCTGCTGCTCTTTCTTTTTAAATCACTGCTGCGGATGCGGTCCACGGGCGAGCAATTTATCAAATACCTGGAGGGGGAATCAGTAAGCACCCAGAGAGCTATGGTGATTCTGCATTCGGGGGTTTTTATTCCCCCCAATGGAGACAGAGGTCACTACATTGGACATCTTATCAGGTTATCAGGTTACAGGTTATCATTATTGGTATATGAGATGGTTAAGAGTACAAAGTGATTTGGATGATTTTCCCGAAACTTTTGCCTTCAAAACTTCCACTCAGTACACTTGCCTTGACTTAAGTTTAATTTGTTCCGTGACCAAGGACGCGAATTCGAACGCTCTGATCACGGCTGAACACACTCTGAAACATGCCCGAAGGCCGTCCCCCGCCACCCCCCAAAAAATAAAAATAATCCACCAAAACCTAAAATGGCATTTCACCAGCGTGTCTGACAGTAGTTGTTAACTCCTCAATGATTTTTGGTCAAGTTTTGGCCACAATGGGGCTCATTTGGTTGAATTCTCTTGTAGTTGAAAATCATGACATTTTCCCAAAATAGCTGCTCCAAACCAAAATGGCAAACTTCTGACACAATTTCACGCAGGTGCCTTGAGACTTTTTTTGTTGTTGGTGCAACCGACCTTGATAAGACACGTTACCCAATTTCATGCTGGGGGCCAATATAGCATCGTGGGCGCCACTTAATGCAGCTTCCCGGTTCCGTGCTACTTGAATCCATCAATTGTTGAAAGAACCAAGCTGAGGAACAAGAGCTGCATATCCCTCGGCGGGAGCGCGGCGTTCCAAAACAATATCTGCAGCCGATAACTTCAACGCTGAATGGGGAGTGTGAGATTTGCTCCGGTGATTATTCCGTCAGACGCTGCCGCCACTTTGATGCGTGATCATACTCTCGATGGCTCGGGAAGCGCACAGATAAAATGGCACCTCCCCGTATTTGTGCCACCCACACGCTTGCATCGAAGCGCCGCTCTAATCCCCTAACTGTTTGCCCTATATGCTGGAGTAAAGAAAAAAAAAAGTACGCTGGAAATGTCAAGGCTGCTTTGAAAGCAAAAGCGGGTCGCTTCACGTGCCCGAGGGGGGTCGCGGAAAGCGGACTGATGTGCTTCGCTAGCGGGTAGGAATGTTTGTATAACATCATTGTTTTCACATCATCCGTCCTATCCCGTCTTGTTCTCGCTTCCTCGTGCCAGGAGGGACGAAAGAGGCCACGGGGGTGTCGGAACGCACTGACAAACACCGGATCACGTAAAGTTGCGTTACATACGAGTCGGAGGCAGATTGTCAAAAAGTGCTCTCGTGTGAGATACGTCTCGTGAGCCCGGCGTGGTTGAAACGTGAGTTTGGAGTTCAGAAAAACGATACGAACTCAGATTCCCGAGTGACTGACACTTAAAATTCATTTTTGGATGCAATGTCGTGTTAGACCCCTTGACCAGGGGTTCTCAAACCCTTTGAGTCTGGGTTTTATACGTACAGTGATACCTCTGCTTATGAAATTAATTGATTCTGGGAGAAATTTCTGAACGAGAACATTTTGTAAGGAGAGACGCATTTTCCATGTAAATGCCTTAATTCGTTCCAAGCCCCCTCAAAATTCAGACATAAATATTTTCTAAAGCATAAAAATGCATCAAAATATGTAAGAAATACATGTTAACAATGAGATTATTGCACAACAAATGAGAGTTGTGCATAATGTAAAAAGAAAAAGAATAAAGAATAAAAATGATGGTCATTTAACTTTTGTCCTCTTTAGTCCATGTTCTCTCTCAGAAGTGGTTTTTGTGAGGCATTTTGTCAAGAATTGATCCAATTGCTTTTGTCGGCTTTTAACAATCCTTCGAAAATGTCCAAGGCAAACATTAGCATAGTGAGCGATCGCCCGACTGGTGAACACTTTTTCTGTGGGTGATTCACATTTACGTAAAACTATCATAACGCCTCATGGGCGAATGACGAGGTCGCTGCATCAACACCTATCTATCTATAGACACACGCAGACACATATGGTAGAGGTCCCTCTTAGCCAATGGGATGACAGGATGTTGCTCGGTAATAACCAATGGAAGAGCAGCTATAAGTATGTTGCGTTCAGGAAACTCGGAATTGCAACGAGCAGCCCAGAATGTATTTTTACCTTTTACTAACTTGCGTTTCGCCTGGGAATTCAAATCACTCCCGTCGCACCAAACACTGTCCACTCTACACTCAGTGATGACTCGCATCACTTCCCATGAAGAGAAGCCCAACAAACAAATTTCAGACTGGCCTTGACGTCATTTGCTCATATGCTCGGCGGCTGTCTGGATTCAAATAGAATGATGTCGGATCAGTTTCCTTTTCCCCCCCACGTACTCCTGTAAAGGCTATACTATATTTCTAAAAAAAAATAAATAAAATGTGACGCCACAAGAAATCCATACATTGTGTGTACCGCTAACCTCTCCGGGGTTGCGGTGAGCTGGAGCCTACCACAGCTCACATTGTGCAAAGAGGCAGCAATCTACCCCGAAGGCGCCCCGGAGGCGATTACAGGCGCAATAAATACATGTTTAAGGCTGTCAGCCAGATCACGTGTCATGCAAAACCCAAACCATCGCATATATGATAAGCCTAACAGTTCCACCCGGGAGCGAAGCCCATTAGTCGATAGCGTCTACCATCCATCCATTTTTTTTCTAGGTTTGTGGGTGAGCTAGAGCATATTTGACCTGACTTTGGGCGAGATGCAGGGTACACCCTGGGCTGGTCATCCGTCAGTTGTGGAGAACATATCTTCACCATTCTCTGAAACATACAGATTTTTAAAAAACATATCCTTCCATCCATCTATTTACCCATCCGCTTACCCTCAAAAGGGTCACGGGGCATGCTGGAGCCTATCCCAGCTGTCTCCGGGTAGTAGGCGGGGGTACACCCTGAACTGGTCGCTAGCCAATCCCAGGGCACATAGACCAACAACCATCCGCGCTCACATTCACACCTAGGGACAATTTAGAGTCTTCCATTAACCTGCCACGCATGTTTTTGGAATGTGGGAGGAAACCCGAATACCCGGAGAAAAACCACACAGGCACGGGGAGAACAGGCAAACTCCACAAATGAAGGCCCAGAGCCGGAAACGAACCCACGACCTCTGCACTGTGAGGCCAACACGCTAACCCGGTCGACCACCAGGCCATTCTTTTTCATTTTATGTTATGTAGAATTTGAAAAATGTTTTCACAGGACAGTGACGATATGTCCAGCCATTCTCACTCAGAATCACACCGATGGAAAATCAACCAAACATGCTTGTTTTGGAAATGTAGGAGGAAGCTGGAGTTCTGAGTGAGTTTTTGGGTGTGCCTGGACAAATCTCCTGGGGTCCGTCAAAAACAGACCCACCGTAAAAAAAATTCTGTTTCTACCAAATTGGAAACAAATATCGAAACAAATGTAACATAACTTAATCAGAGCGGCCCTTCCTTCAATAGAGCTACATTTCGTTTTTCTTCATCGTTAAGAAGAGAGAATCAGGCTCTTTCAAATGTTTCCGACATATTAATCATCATTGACATGCCCCAAAACTCACCGGTTTTCGTAGGCTCACGTATTCCTGTCAAACTGGATGTATTTTAGGCGTCGCCAACACGACATGGCTAAAACCTAGCAGCGCCTTCCGAGAACATTGGCACACATGCTTCGGTTGATCAACTTAACCCTTTTCACACACCTTGTAACCTGATAACATGGTAAGATGTCCACTGTAGTAACCGCTGTCCCCGAAAGGGTTAAAAATGTATTCGTGGTACTCATGAGCATGGTACTCATGAGCTACGACATAGCATGGGTTTGATTCATTTCATTCATTCAGATAGCTTATTATAGGGTTAGGGCTAACCCTAGCATAGTGATTCCCATATGCAATGGGTGCACTTTTTTGTGACAATATGTCTTCATTTCATTTTATAAGTCCCTAGCGCTTACAGTTGCTGTACATTACCCTCCAATTTCTCTCCAAATTTCAAAATCATTGCTAGCTTAACCTTAAGACTTGCTGGCTTGACTGTCTACTGCGACTCTATCACTTTGTCCTAATTAAAACTGCAGATTTGAATTGTGCTTTTCACATGCCCCAAAAACTCACCAAAAGCTCATGTAGCCTGGGGAAAATGTATGCGCCTCACCCATCTAAAAGCAGCTCCTCCAGGGAAGGTTTAGAGAACAAAAATAGCCACTGACACTCTACCGGTACACAAAAAGTCGACAATGCTTTTTAGCACAGGGTCTAAATTTGATGTGCTCATGACGGTTTATGATGAGGAGGTATGCAAGGACCGGTTAATCCCTTATTGGGACACCAGTATTGCCTTTGATATTGTTTGAAGCTTTCCAGTTTCACTGAAAATGTTATAAACGTCTAATGTGGTTTGAGATATTCCAAAATTGCATCACCGCAAAGATAAACAGGATTTACAAGCCAATAATGCTCAACCGGGTTTAAACGGGCGGCAACAAAAAAAAAAGGTATGTTTGCTGTAGGGCCAGCGGGGAGGTACTGTACGCCAAACGGTGAAATATCCCGCATGTGTGACCACAAAATCGCCCTCTCTGATGAGGCGGTAACTGTTATGTGTTTTGCAGGTGGTAACATTCGCCTAGTAAAGCAAAGTGTTCTATTGTTACATTACCCCAGAGAGTAGTAAAACGCCGAGGGTACTCATAACATGTTCCAAGAATTGTGAGAAAAGCAACATTTTAGGAGAAAATCTTCTGCAATCTTTCCCTGGATGCCAACTCGGGGAGCCTTAGTTTCTTGCTACTCTGTGCGCATTAGTAAACGGGTGCGGCGTGCTATTTGGTGGCAAAAATGAAAAATGAAAAGCATTTTTTTGGGATCACGCTATTTGCAAATCTGAAGGTCGGAATTCGCATTTTTATGTCGGAAAGACTCCAGCTGAGTCTGACCATCGCTGTTTCGGGGTCATGTTTGGCACGGTTACCGTTTTTTACATTTTTGGAGATGCAGTCATACCTCGGTTTTTCGACCATAGTCTGTTCCAGAATCGAAAACCGATTGTTCGAAAACCGAAACCGCGCGCTTTAAAAAAAAATATATCTTTATTGAACACGTATGGTCACAATGGAACGCTACACTGGAAGCGTCACTTTCTCGTGTAGGAAGGAGGAGCTCGCAAATGGCGCATTCAAGTGCGCTCAGTTTGGTCGAGAAACGATTTTCGGTCGTAATCCGAGGCATAAAAAAATCTCAATTTTTGGTCGAAAACCGATTTGGTCCAAAACAGAGACGTTCGAAAACCGAGGTTTGACTGTACAGTCATACCTTGGTTTTCGACCGTAATCCGTTCCAGAAGGCTGTTCGAAAACCGAAATTGTTCGAAAACCGAAACCACGCTCTTTAAAAAAAAAAAAAAATCTTTATTGAACACGTCTGTTTACAATGGAACGCTACACGACGAAGCATCACTCCCTCGTCTCCCCGAGGAAGCGTCACTTCCTCGTGTAAGGAAGCCAAGAGGAGTTAAATGGTGCATTCAAGTGCGCTCAGTTTGGTCGAGAACTGATTTCCGAGGCATAAAAAAAAATCAATTTTTGGTCGAAAACCGATTTGGTTGAGAAGAGAGACGTTCGAAAACCGAGGTTTGACTGTATCTACTTGCCGTTGCTGGTTCCATATTTGAGCGGCTTCTTGAGAACAAAAATCAATAAAGAATCCGATTTTTTTTTTGGTATTGTATTTTTTTTTGTGACTGCCGGTAGTATGTTTGTGTTATTCTGTTTGCCAGGACGGAGCACAGAGAAAAGACGGCGAGCCTTCTGTTGTTATTCCAATTTTCATACAACCTGTGTGTGTGTGTATGTGTGTGTGTGCGTGTGTGTGTCTCTAACTTTGTTAGATGAAGATTGGCATCATCATGATTTAAAAAAAAAAAACAAAGTCCCATATTGGGACAAACTGTTGCATCTTGGCACCCGAACCCAATTGGTAGGGATTCACTAATAGATGCACTTTTCATAATGAAGCCACGTATCTGCGAAAGGAGAGCGCGCCGAGGTAAATTGAGGTGAGTCATTCTCGCCGTTGGCTGATTAGCAAGGCCCCAAAGCAATATATTATAAAAGACGCCGTGACTATCTGTAATAGTCTCCAATAAAAAAAGAATGGAAGAAGGTCTTTGTCAGCAAATAGGGCATGTGTCGGCTTCCTTTAACAGCTGCCGGTTTCTTTAGAGATAAAAAAAAAAAAGAAAGAAAAAAAATTAGCAAAGATGGCAAACGGGATCTTTATGAGGCAAATTAGGCCGTCGCTGATAATTGCTTTTCTCAATGTCGTGTAAGTGCGGTTTGAGTTGGCGCCCGGCATTCAGGGGAGCTGATTAGCTGGCTGGCGATCAACTCTTTGGAATTGGGACGATCGCCGCGGTTTGGCTGCTGAAGTAATACGCTACGCTTACAACAACAAACACCCCCGCGGCATTTTAATGGCAAACGTGTGCAGATTTTTCTTTTTTTACAAACTTCCAACGGGGGTTGTAATCCATTTTGTAAGAAAAAAAAAATTATCAAGAAACTTGAGATAAATGTCAAAATAATTTTTTGTTTAACGTCGTTTTTCATCATTTAATTCACTCGGTTGGCTCTCGTACAGAACTGAATTTTTGAACCCGACTATCGCATGGATTCAGCGAGACTAACTTTTGCTTCCGATTTTTTTTTTTTTTTTTTTAAATTAGCATCCCAGCGGATTTCCAGCCCACCTCGTCAATCCACCTGAACTCCAGGCCTCGCCATTAATTGACTCCGCGTAGTTGTCGACAAACTTCATTTCCTCGTCGCACACGCAAAAATCCAAGCGTTTAGCGGTGACATATAAAAAAGTCCCGCTGGTGTTTTTTTTTTTTTGACGCTCCATTTTTCCATCCTCTCTGTATGCTTTATAGCTTGCGCATCCGACTTCAGCCAAGCCATTACAAATTTAATTGTTCTTTTGAACTGCCAGCTAGTGGCACACTGCCCTCACTCACTGTTTTCCATGCAACCGTCAAGAGGACTTCCATTCCACCTGCGAAATATCACATGGGCTGCGCTGGAGGCAAGTGAGGATGAAACTGGCCGGCGCCAGTTTTGGATCGAATGAGACTACCGATGCAACATTTTTTACTCGTCTACTTGATTCGCTGAATTAAATGATGGTTCCCCTCCAAATGATCAAGCAACACATTTTAATCGTTTCATTTTGGGCGCAAAACGTGTCCATTGTTTAGTGTTTTGGCAACTGTCAAATTTATAATGAAGTCGCAATTCATGTGGCGTACCGCACAATCTGTTTGTACGGGCGGTGATGATATTGCGACTTTCTTCTCACAACATTGTGAAAAAAATACCGTATTGGCCCGAATATAAGACGCTGTTTTTTGCATTGAAATAAGACTGAAAAGTGGGGGTCGTCTTATATTCGGGGTCCAGACATTATACTCATGCGCGACGCTAGATGGCACCAGATATCATTGACTCTCCAGGCCAAAGTGAACCCCTGTCATAAAAAATAAGAATAAAAATAAAAATAGCGGTAGCATGAAGAAGAAAAATAAAAAAATAGCTGTAAGAAAGAAAAGAGAAGAAAATAATGGAAGAGAAAACAGAAAATGGTGAAACGTAGTGACAATCTGGAGAAAAGTGGGTCGGCCAGGTTAACCGGCAGCTAAGGAGAAGTTATGATGTAATTTACATTTCAAAAATCAGAAGCCATTCATTTACGAATGTGATTGCACTTTGGTTTACATATTTAAATGTTCAGATATTAAGATTTGAATGAGGCAAAATAACATGCTTTTTCTCTCAAATATATTGTTATAATCATTTGTTTCAGATGGAATGTAATTATTTTCTGTATAAAAATGAATTGGTGTTCAAAAAGTCTTTTTTCAAACTTGAGTCTTGAAAAAGAGGGAGTCGTGTTATAATCAGGGCCGTCTTATATTCGGGCCAATACGGTATTTGACTTTTCTGTCCTAATTTTTGGCATTTTTTTTTTTCATGACACACTGACTAGAAAATGTGACTTCACTGCCGTTATATTACAAGGTGATCGTAACATTACGATATGATTCTGATATTCATCTTTTTTTTTCATTTTCGTCATCCTAAAACTTTATTTCCCGTCACTTTCTGACTTTCTATCCATTCAGCCATCAAACCTTGTAATTTTACAAGACCTTCTGCTGATTACACATGCTTTAATTAATCCTTTCATGCACCGTGTAACCTGATAATATGATAAACCATGGGTGGCAAATTTACGGCCTGGGGGCCAGATCTGGCCCACCACATCATTTAATATGGCCCGCAAAAGCAAATTGTGAATGCCAACCTTATGTTTTTTGGCAAAAAATAAAAACGTTTTTTTAAAGGTTGAGACAATTTGGAATGTTGGTACAGTCAAACCTCGGTTTTCGTCCATAATCCGTTCCAGAAGGCTGTTCGAAAACCGAATTGTTCGAAAACCGAAACCACGCTCTTTTTAAAATAAAAATGTTGACTGAACACGTCTGCTCACAATGGAAAGCAACACGAGGAAGCGTCACTTCCTCGTCTACCCGAGGAAGCGTCACTTCCTCGTGTAAGGAAGGCGGGAGGAGTCAAATGGTGCATTCAAGTGCGCTCAGTTTGTTCGAGAACCGAAATTTGTTCGTCATCCGAGGCATAAAAAACTCGAAATTTTTGGTCGAAAACCAAATTGGTCGAGAACAGAGACGTTCGAAAACCAAGGTTTGACTGTATTTTGTCAACGGGTCTTCTTTCAAATTATAATGAGGAATCACTGAACACTTTTCATCAGTTTCTGATTTTGAATTTAGTTACCCACCAAGTTGTTGTGTTTTTGAAATAATATGCGGCGGACAAATATTTATATGCTTTCACAGTTACAACGACCCTGTGATGTGGCCCACGACAAAAATGAGTTTGACACCCACTGTGACAATCCGTCCACTGTAGTAACCGCTGTCCCTGAAAGGGTTAATTAAATACATACATCCGATAAAAGCATTCACGTGTTTCGCAAGACGCGACATATTTCAGAACTCGTCTTTCGGTTCAGTAGGCATCGTGATGCAGAAATGTGCTGCGTTAATCTTCAGAGGCAAGGAGACACTTGGGGGAAGGACGAGCACATATATTGCAAATAACTGTGTCGTAAAAAAATTATATACAGACCGTATGGGACATTGGGGAATGATATGCCCCACCCCCCCAAAAAAATGCAGCGATTATCGTATGATGAAGGAACTCCTGCTTTGACTGGAGATGCCGCCATGCAGCTTGGGGGAGGAGGGGGAGGGGCCACACTTGGAATGCGAAAGGTGTGTTGGGGGTGGGGTGTAGCGTAGGCGTCGCAGGGAGCAAAGCAAACAGACATGTTCCTGCCGGAGGCTCCGCTTCAGCCTATTTTTAGATGACGGCACTTCCAACAGTCATGTGAGCCAGCAGCGGTTGAGCCTCACAAGCCATGTTGAACTTGGGAACTCTTGAGGGGATTTTCTCAATGAAAGCCAGCCATTTTTTTCCCCCCCTTGGCTGAGCCTTCGAGTGAGTTATTCATGGCTGTTGGGAGGTACCATCAAACCGGGCCCGCTGGAGATTATCCACTTTCTTTGCTTTGTTGATCATTTAGACATGAAATAAGATGTTACATGTCGCTACAGTGAAACTCCTCTACAACGAAATCTACATGGGTGAAAATATAGTGCAGGGGTGGGCAATCCCAGTCCCGGAGGGCCGCTGCCCTGCATGTTTTCCAAGTCTCCCTGTTGCTACACACCTGATTTGAATGATCAGATTATCAGTAAACTCTGACGACTGATATTGAATCATTGGAATCATGCAACAGGGAGACTTGGAAACATGCAGGACAGCGGCCCTCCAGGAGTGGGATTGCCCACCCCTGCCCTAGTGTGAAAAAATCTTCATGCATTCACACCATTCCCACTTTCCTGTAGAGGAGTTTCACTGTACTATCAATTTTTTTTGTGTGCAGTATTTTGCTTTGTTTGAATTGGGGTTTTTTTCAGTACAGTGAAACTCCTCTACAACGAAATCATGTTTGCAGCAAGAACATTTTTCACAACAGGGGGTTTTTCACTGTAGCAAATTTGAAACAGGAAAGTGGGCATGGTGTTAATGCATGAAGATTTTTTCACACTAGGGGGTATTTTCACCCATGTAGATTTCGTTGTAGAGGAGTTTCACTGTATTGTGAATTTCTGTTGTGATAATGTCATCGCAGATTAACACTGTGATTACATTATGTTTCTGTATTTGACTCTCAAAATTCGACACAACGTAACACATTGATTGCCATCTTTTTTTTCCTCCCCCCTCCAAGGACACAGCAGGACTCATTTTTCCGAAACAAGTGCTGAGCATACACAAATACAGCTGCTTCCGTTCTCTCGGCACAGAGCAACGGGAGGAAAAAAAATACAACAGCAGCTTTTCCACACTTGGTAATAGGACAGAAGCAAGTTGGTGTTTACTTGTTTGAACGCCCAGAACAATCAGTCAATCCTAATTTGGTCAATGAAAGCTAACGCTAATATGAGAGCCACCTCTAGTCACTGAGGCTCTGCTTTTGCGTTTGGAAGACTTCCGGATCGTCTCATCTGATCAAGTCCATTCGCCATCATATTTCTCCTCAAAGAGAAGCAAGACATCATTATCTCGTGGCGTGAATGCTAACAGCATGCAGCATTCCACTTGGCTGCTGCTGTGTCCGTTAGCTGCATTTTCGAGCGAACGCTAGCATTTTAATGCAGCCTGCCGGCAGAGCAGAGGTGGGGCGAAGCATAATTGACATCCACGGTCATCACTCAGCTTCCTCTCCATCAATGATGCTTTTTTTTGGAGACGCGGTAATTAGGACAACGTCCACGATTGTATCTTTAGCATCCACCCCATTCGACTTTTGACAGAAGTTCGCTTCTAATCGGGAAGAAGAAAGAATCCATGCAAATGCCAGCAAGACGTTTAATATGCAGAGCTGGCTTGGTGAGGGCCGATTGTCCTGGCTGCTTTTTTCTTTTCTTTTTTTTTGCTCTGCCGCGCTAGCTAGTTTGAAATGTAATTAGCTGTCAGGGCCAGTGAAAGCCAGTGCCTAATTCCCTTTCGATATATTTTTTTTTCCAGCCCCACCATGAGCGCAGGCCGCGTGCGGCGAAGGCTCACACTGACAATAATTAAAGCTCTACCCGGCCGACTCACATGTGCATTTGTTTTCGTATGCTCCACCACACGCGCACAAACACAAATCCACAGGAGTAATTCGCTTCCCTCGAGGGATTTGACCACTTGAAAACACAAGGCCGCGATACTTAAATACCCTTCCCTGACTCTCTTGTCATTTTTGTGTCCAAAGCATCACGACTTTGGAGTTGTTAAATGCTGCATTGCAGCTCACTCATTCGAAACTTTTCCCACTACGATACGGTGCCATTACAAAAGTTGAACAGCACTAACATGCAATGTTACATGTTACAATCCAGTAGAAATGCATCACATAGCCCAATGCCCCTTACCGGCAAATTTCGATGCCCATAAGTCAAAGGGCATGTACAGGTCCACGGAGGGCTTCAACGCATTTGTATTCACTCGGGAGAGAAGGGCAGCAGTCAGGTTGTGGATGGCAGATAGGTCGTTGAGGGGATACCGAATCAACTCCACTCATTGTTTTTTTTTTCACGCTTGAAATAACGGAGCGCGCCAATAACATCTTCAAACAATGCTTTGAAAACCCCTCATCTAACATGCCACGCTCACTGTCCACACACCTGTTTCAAGGCGGCCATCTTGCTTTTAACCCCTGACCCTATCGAGGAGGGCACACCTCTAAAGCAAGGGGCAGCCTCAGAAAAAAGGAGGTCAAGACTCCAAGAACAGAACCGAGTCACAACTTCGACATTTATTTGTCTCAATTATAAAAATACGAGAAGCGCCCCCTTGTGGGGGAGAGGGACCAAATCATGCCACTGAGAGCAGAAATCTGCTAGAAATCGATAACCCACATCAAAAGGGGGTTTATAATTGCTGAGAGATGTCACAAAAGGGTAGTAAAGGACTGCTTTTGTCTAAAGGAAGCGCCTCATCTCGTGTCAACCTAGTTCTTCGGCACCAAGCTGCCACCAAAAGCCATACTGTTGTTATTTTGGCCTCAAAACTCACTTGTATACTTTGGCATTTTACTCAGCATGACTCAGGTTTGATCTTAGTTTTACTGTTTGGTGCTTTCTAAAATTTTTGTACTGGTTTATTGCTTTATTGTTGTATATGTTAGTTGCTCCATGTACAGCACTTTGTATGCAGCAATGGCTGTTTGAAAGTGCTCTATAAATACAATTGAGTTGAGTTGATCATTTTTAATATCCTGTTTCCAACAATCACAACTCGTTAGGGAAAAACTACACCCAAAAAAACAAAAACAAAAAACAAAAACATAGTTTTTTCTTGTTATGAAGTCATCCCATTTCAGGGGCTTTAAAACTTGACACAGGAGCTGCTCCATTTATCATGGCGACACCATTTTACACTTTAGCGGATGCCGTGATCCTGCGGCAACGGCTCGTCGCGGCATGAAAACATTTAAACATTGAACAAAGAGCACGGGCCGACAACTCGTTGAAAAGAGCGGCCCCAAAAAAGTAACGACTGGGCTTTGATGAGCCCCAAATTCATTTTCCTCTCCAGTTGCCGCCGTTAAACATCTGGGCTAGTGGGTGGCAGTCAGGCCGACATCTGTTGCCGTACGATTATCTTGCAGCGCCGCGATCATCATTATCATTGTCAGCGTGTCATTGTATGTGCAGCGGGCAGTCAGCCTTAGCACCCGCTCACCTGAGAAGGGGTCTCGGCGGAGGGTTGTGTGGGTGGGCCACGTTTTGAAAGACAACCAGACGCCCTGACGACAACTGTATTCACTCCCAAGGCGGTCTGATGGAGGAAAAAAAAAAAAAAGCTTCAACCTATTAGGTGCATACTTGTCACCATGGTAACGCTGACAATGGGGCACGCTTGCGATCAAGATGTTCTGCATTTGCAAAAGAGGTGCGCAGATGTTGGAGCTAATTAAGGGCGCTGAATTCATTAGGCCACTTGTGTTGCTTTTTATGAGGCTGCGGATTGTTCAAAATTCATAGTCACGCTTTGTATGGTTGGTAAACAATGATCCAATTTCTCCACCTGAAGCGCAATGTTGTTTCCCTCATTAATAATGCTTATTATTCACTATTGGTAATAATAGTCTTTTTGTGCTATAGTCACAGTGTACTGTTATGATAATTTGCCTTTCTGACATGATTTTATTTAGTCCAAAAATAAGGAAGTGGCTTGGACGAAAAGCAAAAATAACACTTCTTGAATTTTTGGAGGGGAGCAGTGAAGGGGTCAACAAACGTTCATTCTCCCTGAACCAGGAAGTGGCTTATAAAAACAAACACCTTCAGACCAATTACTCCTCACTTTCTCGAAGGCAACTTTCGCTCCGAGTAATTTGCATCGCAACCTGTGAGGGAATTTGTCCGATAATCAGCAATTAGATTCTGATAACACGCGGGAGCACAAGTCAGGCTCAAAAGAGCAGTCCGCTTTGCTAGTCGCGTTTGCGTAACCCCCCGCGCGCCCGCCCGCGCGAGCGGATCACGATGCCGACGATAAAGAGCAATAATCAAACGTGGTCCCGCGGGGGCCCGCCTCCTTCCTCGCTCGCTGCGGAAAAATTAAGTGTCCCTTTTGATCCGTGCGGCTGAGTCGCGGGCGCGTCGAAAATTAAAAAGAGACGCCTGTCGCACCTGCCTGGAGGACAAAACAATTCTTCCTTTTTACGCTCCGTCGTCTGAGACTTTATTATCTTTTCTCGAAGCGGAGCAGAGTGGGGTGGGAGTGGATTTTTTTGGACTACGGTTTCTTTGCTGTGCCGGGGAATGGGGGTGCGCCACCTCAATGCAAAGATCAAGGTGGCTACGCTCACTTTTGAGTTGTCAGAGAACAGCATTACAGGAGCAGGATGTTATTTTTTTTCCGATAAAATGTTTGGAAAAGGCCGTTGAGGCAGTTGGGTCAAAAAAAGGTTGGGAGCTCGTGGCTTCAATGTATAATGTAGTTTAGTTTTATTGTTTGTTGTTGCTACA
Source organism: Hippocampus abdominalis (assembly GCA_018466805.1). Classification (NCBI taxonomy): domain Eukaryota; kingdom Metazoa; phylum Chordata; class Actinopteri; order Syngnathiformes; family Syngnathidae; genus Hippocampus; species Hippocampus abdominalis. Next base: position 10,491,953 of record CM031712.1, on the reverse strand, counting down.
GTGAAACTCCTCTACAACGAAACCTACATGGGCGAAAATCCCCCCTAGTGGGAAAAAAATCTTCATAGGTTAACACCATTCCCACTTTCCTGCCCCATACAACAACAAAAAAAAACTGTTGCGTTCACGACAACGAAGTCTAATCCAACAGCGACCTCGACTGATTTGTTCGGAAACGGCAACCAACACACTGGTTTACACATGCGCAGTAGTACAGGAAGTACTTGTTACTGTTAGTTTCAGACGCAGCAAGAACGTTGCATTGCTAAAATGGCTACAAAACGGACCTTTGGATGTCAAGCAAAATAAAAGACATTATCCTAGAAATTGATGTAAGTGAAAGTGAATGCTGATCGTAAATTTCGCAACTTCTTTCCCTTTTTTTCTTTCTACACTGACTATATGAAGTGTCAAATAAGTGTATGCCATGTAAGTGTATACTTCTCGATTGGAATAAAAATAAAGAGTACACATACGTGTGTGGGTGTGTGTGTCTATACATCTGAGATCAAATTTGCTACAGTGAAAAAACTCCTGTTGTGAAAAATGTCTTGCTGCAAACATGATTTCATTGTAGAGGAGTTTCACTGTAGCAGACTAAGAAGGATAGGGGTGAGCCAGCCCTATCAGGGTGTTCAAGGCATTGCGTGGATTTAAAATATTCCGAAAGCGAGACACTTAACAGTGGTGTTTGGAACGCATCGTTGCCCATAACTGTAAAAACATTTACGAGGAATCATTTTTCTCCGCTTCATACATTTCCCCTTCGCTGCGCCCTTCTTCCCTTCCTTGTGTGATACTTCCTTGTGTCTACATTAGCGCAAGTGCAGCAGTGATCCACTTGAGGTTGGCGTCTTTTAATGGGGGGCACTATTTCCACTTCACAGAGGACACAAGTGGTGGTGGGCTGTCGGGGCGGGCATAGTCGGGGTTGGGCGGGGAGGGCTACAAAGGGAATGGCAGAGAGGCCTGCGTGCACCGCTACGGGTCCTACCGCCACTTAATAATGCAACGAGCTTTGAAGGCGCCAACTAAGCAGTAGTTGTCCTCAAGCAGGCGCTGCACCTTTGGCTTTCTACAGAAACGAATTCCATACAGTAGCTTAAAAAATCTTTGCTGAGGATAAAGAATCCATCCATCCATCCATTTTCCAAACCGCTTGATCCTCACTAGGGTCGCGGGGGGTGCTGGAGCCTATCCCAGCAGTCTTCGGGCAGTAGGCGGGAACCCCGAATTGGTTGCCAGCCAATCGCAGGGCACACAGAGACGAACAACCATCCACGCCCACACTCACACCTAGGGGCAATTTAGAGTGCCCAACGAGCCTGCCATGCATGTTTTTGGAAAGTGGGAGGAAACCGGAGCACCCGGAGAAAACCCACGCAAGCCCGGGGAGAACATGCAAACTCCACACAGGGAGGCCGGAGCTGGGATCGAACCTGGTACCTCTGCACTGTGAAGCCGACGTGCTAACCACTGGACTACCGGGCCGCCCAGGATAAAGAATATGCAGTGAAATTCCTCTACAACGAAATCATGTTTGCAGCAAGACATTTTTCACAACAGAGGGGTTTTCACTGTAGCAAATTTGATCTCAGATGTAAACACACACACACAAAAACGCATGTGTTCACACACACACAAACGTATGTGCACTCTTTATTTTTATTCCAATAGTGCATAAGTATGAGTATACACTTATTTGACGCTTCATATAGTCAGTGTAGAAAGAAAAAAGGGAAAGAAATTGCGAAATTATGATCAGTATTCACTTTGACTTACCTCAATTTCTTGTATAATGTCTTTTTGTTTCGTCCGTCTTTCATTTTGATCACTTTTACGCTCTCTTCCAGCGTCAGAGCTCTTCTTGTCTTAGCTGCTTGACATCCAAAGGTCCGTTTTGTCGCCATTTTAGCAATGCAACGTTCTTGCTGCGTCTGAAACGAACAATAATAAATACTTCCTGGACTACTGCGCATGTGTAAACCAGTGTGGTGGTTGCTGTTGCCGTTTCCGAATGAAACTGTAGAGGTCGCTGTTGGATTAGACGTCGTTGTAGTGAATCTCGTCGCGAGGCAAGAGAAGATTTCGTATAACGCACCAGGGTTTTTTTTTTTTCGTTGTATGGGTGGCAGGAAAGTGGGAATGGTGTTAATGCATGAAGATTTTTTCACACTAGGGGGTATTTTCGCCCATGTAGGTTTCGTTGTAGAGGAGTTTCACTGTATGTGTATATATTATTCATCCTCAGCAAAGAATGTTGTTTTTTTAATAATTAACTCCTGGATGGAATCTCCATTGCTTAAAAAGGTTCATCGCCGTGTGACACAGATGCTATACTGAGCGTCAAACTAAAGAGAATTTTCCCATGCAACGTTCTGTGACTGTTTTGTATGCACTAAGTGCCGATCGTTAACTTTAAAAAAAAATTTTTTTAGCCACATGGTGAAGCACTTAAAAAACTTTGACTTGTTCCACAGGTTTGGGGAAAAAAGGAACCATCCGTCGGTGGGTCTTGTGAGGATTCCGGAGCCGGGCTGCTAGTGTGCATCATCCTGGCTGTGATTCAGCCTGACACTTTTGGAAATGTTTTTTCGTGACTAGAATTTGAAATGCATGAGGCCCTGTTTGTGGTTTGGGGAGGCCCTGCCCGAAGGAGAGGTTAAATCTGAGTGCGTTATGCCGAGTGGTGGTAAAACGGCAAAACTGACACGCTCAAATGAAAAAGTTATTTGAGGAGTTGTTGCAGTACACTTGCTCGCCGACAGAAATCTCCAAATTGCGTGACTTGGAGTTGTTTAATTCCCCCCCCAAAATAATTTGGAGAGAGATCAGTTCTTTCACAGCGAACTTGTTCATCACACAAAATGGTGGACACAAAAAAGTAATTTCGAGGCTTTCAATTAGTTTTTTTTGTAATAGGTATTTAACGTTAAAAATTCAGTCTTGTCAAAAGTGTTGCTTTGACAGTCAAATTTCAGGAGCACCACTTCAACGAGAATATTCACACTTCCAAAACACTTCCAAGTAGACATGCGGAGGGCCGACACTTTTTGGCTCGTACGTACCATATGTCCACATCCTCACTCCACGAGGGACATACGCTATGTGTGTGCGTATGTGTGTGTCTGTTTTTGTTTGTGCCACCTCATTGAAATACACCAATCCCACGGTATTTACTGCCTTCTCTTTGTGCGCAGCCCACCCTCAACATTTTGGCACCGCGGACACAGTTGCCGAAAAGAGATATCGGATGGAGCGCAGCCCAGAGCACACTTCCAGCTCTACTAAGTCATTTTTAGCACCATTGTGTAACAAACAAAACAGCCAGGCAAGAGACGGTGGCCGCAAGCAATGGCTAAACAAATGTATTTAAAAGCGGTGAAATCGAACAATGTCGTTCTTCATATTTTAGAGGAGATTAAACAGTATGATCATGAAATTCAGGAGTGCCAATGTATTCACTTTTTTTTTATGTGCCAAAGCCCTCTGTTGAAAAAGGAAAAGTCGTAAATGGTGAGTTTTCACCACACTGTGCATGTACATGCACATTTTCTCAAAATCAAGTCATCTGAAAGGTATTTATTTTGAAGGGTAATCCTGGAAGATATGTGAATAGATATGGAAGTACCGTATTTTCCGCACTGTAAGGCGCTTCGGAGTATAAGACACACCGTCAATTAATGGTCTATTTTAAAACTGTTTTCATATATAGGGCGCACCGCATGATAAGGTGCATAGAATCGAAGCTACAATTGAGGCTGCTGTTGCATTATGCATCCACTAGATGGAGCTACGCTAAAGGGAATACAATAGAATACAGCTTTATTTGTACCGCACTTTCACAACCGCTGTAGCTGACACAAATCTCTTTAAATAACATTTAAAATACTACGTTCAAGATATCAGAATATTGATCCATATATAAGGCGCATCGGATTATAAGGCGCACTTTGAGAAAATCTAATGCTTTTAGGTGCGCCTTATGGTGCGAAAAATACGGTAATTAGTGGGGTGGACGAGTAATAATTTGGGATATGTTTACGGTTTACCCCTCCAACATTTTTTACCCCGCAATCAAACGCCTTTCCCAGCTCCGGATCCCAGGCCCTCGCCGAGGATAGAGCTTCAGATGGTTTCCTACCCGACAATTTGGGCCAGAGGGTTGGATCCAAAACGTTCTCTTGCCTTTTAGTAAGCTATTTTTGTTAGAAGCGTTATTTAGCCCTGGGGTGGTCCCAGCGATTTATGTTGCACTTTGACCTGCTTTGTTCTAATAAATTATTTTTTTGTATCCAATCCGCTCCTGTTCCTGATTGGTCCGGAACTATAACTAATCTCCCTTAGAAAGTCGGAAAAAAGAGCCCCTGACAGAGGAAATTGGAAATTGGGTGGACATGGTAACGTCCAAAAGTTCCATACGTGAAGTTGACAAGAAAATCAGCCATTTGGGGAAATTCCACGGAATCCCACTCGAGAAATTCAGGTATTCTCGATGAATCGCAAAGCTTTTTTGCTGAACGTGGGCCGAGCATGGTGTCAAATTTTGATGAGCCTTTCGAGGATTCAACATGGAGAAAAAAAAAAGGGCCTGTTCATCAATCTTTCCAGCTTTCTGGATGGACTGCCAGAATATTTCAGTCTCTTGGAGGCTACCTAGTCCAACCTCAGTCCAACGAAAAAGGAGCTGTAGAAGCAAGCGCTATTGAATAACAGATGGATGTTTCCACTTGGCTCACATGCAACACTTTTTTTTTTTTTAACTTTAAGTCCAAACAATGATAAGTCAGGCCTAAGGAGCTGCGACGTCTCGCCTATGTGGAGCAGATGGTGCTTTATGCATTTATAATAGTGTAAACATTGTAACACACTCTCAGTATTCCGAACCCTTGCACGCTAATTAGGTTGATGAATGTGATTAACCCTTTCGGGGCACAGCGGTTACTACAGTGGACAGCTTATTATGTTTACAGGCTGCATGAAAGGGTTTAAGTCCTAACGTGTTATTTTTTGTGAAATATATTTAGTAATAGTTATTTATTTATTTTGTAATAGCAGGGGGATGTTTGCATTGGCACCACTTGGCATTTTGGAACAAGGCACTCACTTGTGTGTGAGGAATGTCTCGGAAATATGAACAACATTTCCCAGCAGAGTCGTAAAAACTGCGGTGAAGGCGCAAGTGCTCAATGAAATCACATACGTGCCGCCGCCATCGTTCCAGTGCGACTTCCTGGCCAATTTATTGGCTTCGTTTTAAGAGCCGGAGCTATTAAAGACCCGTGCAGGTGATAACGGGCTCGCTGTCGCCAGAGAAGACATTAGACATTTATTTGCACTCCGTCAAATCATCTAGAAGGACTGTCCAATGATTTTTTTTTTTTTAATATTCTTTTTTAATTATTCTGAATTGGCTCAAGCCCCTTTCATAAGTCGTGATATTGCCAGGGGGAAAAAATGTCAGGTCTGTCGAGTAATTTCTACTTCTTAATCTTCTTACTTTTTACATAATAATTTAAATATTTAACATGACTAAAACACATGACTTTTCCATAAGGTACATTTTCTTACAATAGACTTTTATTCTTTTTTAAAATTAATAAATAAGAGGAAAAAAATCTTGGCTTCAGTCCTGCACGTTTGCAACTTCTTTCTCGTCTGTTTTCAAAATATCAATAATAATTAAAAAAAAAATAAAGCAATGACTTTATTCATTGTACGTAGATAGCTAGCTAGATAGCTAGCTAGATAGATACCTAAGCTAGCTAGCAGCTAGCCAGCTAGTTAGTTAGATAGATAGATAGCTAGCTAGCTACATAGATAGATAGATAGATAGATAGATAGATAGATAGATAGATAGATAGATAGATAGATACATGCTGATTTATCATTTCATTCCATGTAATCAATTAACAAATTAAATGAATTAATAATTATAATAATAACGTGTTATTTGGTGGAGAAAAACAGACCAATTTATATATATATATATATATATATATATATCCCCTCTGGATAAGTATCGTACAGCAGAAAAAAAAAGTCCTCCGGTTCCTCGAGTATTATCACAAGAAATTGGACGTGCGTGGCGCGAAATAATCAGCCATTTAATTCCAACTCTTCAGCTCGCGCAATGCGCCGTGCGAGGGAGGGCGAGATTTATCTGGAAGCGACAGACGCCGAGTCTCGCCGCTCATCTTTTTTCAGCGTGACCAAACCTTCTCCGGTTCACGCATGAAAAGAAGTCCATCCACGTGGGTGAAAAACAAAACGCATCCAAAAGTCTGCCAAAATCGGAACCCTGCCGTGCTTGTTTGGCGTCTCACTGCGACCTTTGCGTAGGTTTAGCCTGTCGGCTTCATCTGAATTAGCATCTGAATTAGCATCGAAAACGCCGCGACAGGAAATAAAAATACTTTTTGGCTACGCGGTTCCTCAAATCAACATTCAAGAGCAACACGGGATACCCAATCGCAGCTAATGAAATGGACAAACTTTCAACATAACAACACGACTCGTTGGGAGCGCCACGCGTGGTCGAGTGATTGCTCCGGCGCCCTCTATTGACCGGCCGCCAGAGCAATAAAGACCCAATTATTCAATGTATCAGCTGCTGTTGCATCTGTCCAGCGTGAGTTTTTTTTGCCCTGATCTGCTCAGAAAATGGCCGACAATCGTCAACCTGAAACCTTTCCAATATACGTCTTGATGTGGGCTGTATTGCTCACTTTGTGCGACAGAGCGAAAAGAGGACGGCACCCTGGTTTCCAGCACGCCCATATTTGGAAGGAGCGGCACCAAGAAGGTTTGGACGAGAAGTCGACCGCACTTGCTCTCAGTAATGACGAGAATCAGCATGTGTCAGTTCCACGCCGTGCATTTTATTTCACACTCCGCCATCTTTGAAGCGGTCCTGACTAGCGTCCACATTCCTAAAGGCAAAATCCCACAATGTGAGGGTCAAAGCACTCACCAAAATCCAAGAACCGTAGAATAAATATTTTACCGCGGACGGAAAGCTAGCTTAAAAATAAAGCCTTTCAGCACTGGGGGGACGAGCTTGTTGAAGTTTAAAAGCCGTCCCCCAACAGCCGCCCCCTTGACTGCCAGTCTGCCACTCTTTGCTTTAAGCTCTTTAAGATAAACTCTTTATGTTTAAGTAGCACAATCCAACGCGAGGAGAAGCTGCTATTGGATCTCGGCGGAACTTTCTTTAGATTTGGTCTTTGATGCAATTCTCTAACGCGTTGTGTTCTGGCTCGGCTAGCCGGTATTATCCCCGGCTCCGACTTCGGGCCCTCGCGATGGCGCCATTGTTTTCCTGGATGTGTCGATGGCCGCTTTCCAACGCAATCTCCTTTTTGTCTCATCGTCACATCTTTTTGTTACGGGAGGCGCAGCTCTTATCTGTCTTCCGTTACTTTAATGTCTGCCAGGCGCAGGATTATGCAACCCTCAAGGTTTTTTTGATTCTTTCTTATTCCCTGCCTTGACCCTTTACTTCTATACCCCCTCCTGTTTTCACCCTCCTCGCCACTCCCTCATTTTTCTCCACAGATAGTAGGTCAATATTCACAATAAGCTTCTTACCCTAAACTCTTTTTTTCTCTCTCTCTCTCTGTCCGCATGAGGGTCGTGCGACGCGAGAGGAGTCGCTCAACCCGATTTTCCACGTTCCGCCCGTCCATCCCGAGGATGGCATCAAGGGGTGTCTTTCAAAAATAGCAGACCAGACGGTTTATATCAGTAGCTCCCAAAATATGTGTTGGGAAATCATCCAATCTCACTTAATGGTCCGAAAAATCTCGATTATCACATACATGTCTGAGTGATGCGTTCAAAGTGTAACAAATATTAGATGATGGCATTCAGAACATTACTAAAGACTATATAGGGCAGTTTTATATCAAAAGTCCCCCACCACCCTGAAATTTTCTGCTAATTTTTGGTGTGTGGGTAATATGCTCACATGTCAAATCTTCTCAGCGAAGAAACAGTAAGCATACCGTATTTTCCACACTATAAGGCTCTTCGGAGTGTAAGAGGCACGTTCAATGAAAGGCCTAGTTTATAACGGTTTTCATATACAGTCAAACCTTGGTTTTCGTACTTAATCCGTTCCAGAAGACTGTTCGAAAACCGAATTGTTCGAAAACCGAAACCATGTTTCCCATTGGAATCAATGTAAAAAAAAAAAAATCCGTTCCGAATCAAGAAAACAACTTTTTTAAACCACTTTTTTTTTACAATTTCACACCATAAACTGTACACATGTAATAGGAGAGCAGGTAATATGTAAAATACTGTACAAACAAACTATGTTAATGTTAAAATTGGTGAAAATAAAACATAAAAATTGAAGGAACATCTCTCTCTCTATCTGTCGTGGGGCGTGTGCCTATCCCAGCTGTCATAAGGCAGTAGGCGGGGCATTTCGGCATCCCGAACTCCTTTGCCAACACAGACACACACACACCTTTTGCGATCAAATCTTTCTTAAATTCTATACTTTTGCGGACTATTTTCCACTTTTCTTCACCAGGTTTACCACTTCCACTTGCTTTCTTTAGTGCCATGATTAGGGGCTGATACACGATGCAAAAATAACAGTTCGATATTACGTAGTTCTCACCAAACACGTCTGATTTAAAAAAAAAAAATCTTTATTGAACAATACAAACTCGTTTGCTCACAATGAACGCTACACGAGGAAGCTGTTTCTGTATTATTATTGCATAATAATGAGACACCGGACACCAGAGTGTGGATTATGTGCCGCTGTATTGAAAACTGCCGGCCGTAAACAAACGCACGCCCTTGACCCCCGTGCTACTGGGGCAAACCATTCTGAAAAGAGGGGGGTTTCACTCCCCCTAACAGAAGCATCTCACCAAACACGTCTGCTTTTTTTACTGAACAATACAAACTAGTCTGCTCACAATGGACGCTACAAGAGGAAGCGTTTCACCAAACACGTCTGCTTTTTTAAAAAAATCTTTATTGAACAATACAAAACCGTCTGCTCACAATGGACGCTACACAGGAAGCGAAGCCGAGAGGAGTGAAGTGACGCATTCAAGTGTGCTCAGTGAGTTCAAGAACCGAAATTTGTTCGTCATCCGAGGCATAAAAAACTCGAAATTTTTGTTCGAAAACCGAATTGTACGAGAACCGAGACGTTCGAAAACCGAAGTTTGACTGTATAGGGCGCACCCCATTATAAGGCACATAGAAGCTACAATAGTGGATGCGGTTGCAGTTATGCAAGAAGCGAAGAAACAGTAAACATACCGTATTTACTATAACGCACTATAAAGCTCTTCGGAGTATAAGGCGCACGTTCGATGACTGACGTCAGTTCTACACGGCAGTCATCGAATCAATCCTGTGTTCTTCTATCATGGTTTGGTTTGGGGCCGCCACAAAAATGGACAAAATCCGACTTCAACGGACAGTTAGGGCGGCGGGAAAAAATCATTGGCACCGCCCTACCCACACTTGAGGACTTGCACACTGCAAGAATCAAAACAAGGGCACGGAAAATCCTACTGGATCCACCGCACCCCGCCCACCACCTTTTCCAGCTACTCCCCTCAGGCAGGCGCTACCGATCCATGCGCACCAAATCCAGCAGACACTTACACAGCTTCTTCCCTCTAGCCATTAACTCCCTAAACAGTCACTGATTTATACTCCACCGCACCAGACACTTTAAAGCGCTCAAGGACATCTGCATAGTTGCACACTTCTTGTAAACAAATACTGCTACTGGTCACTTTAAAATGGTTCAATGATTTTCTGCACCAACTGTTATAGTATTGTATTGTATTGTATCCTACCACTGATCATTTTAGCTCTGCTTAATACTTTGCACTTTGTCTCACAGTTGTCACTGTACTACCGCACTACGGTTCACTACATTACGAAATGTCCTTTCATACTATTTGTCATGTCCTTGTTTATGATGATACTAATGCAGCGTGTTATACCGGAGTCAAATTCCTTGTGTGTTCTACATACTTGGCCAGTAAAGATGATTCTGATTCAATGAAAGGCCTAGTTTAAAACGGTTTTCAAATATAGGGCGCATCGCATTATAAGGCACATAGAAGCTACAATAGTGGATGCGGTTCCATTATGCATCCACTAAATGGAGCTACACTAAAGGGAATACGATCCAATACAGCTTTATTTATATTGCGCTTTCGCAAGCCGCTGCAGCGGTAACAAACATTTAAAATCCTACGTCCAAGAAATCAGAATATTGATCAATATACTGTCAAACTTTGGTTTTCGTCCGTAATCCGTTCCAGAAGGCTGTTCGAAAACCGAAATTGTTCAAAAACCGAAACCACGCTCTTTTTAAAATAAAAATGTTTATTGAACACATCTGCTCACAATGGAAAGCAACACGAGGAAGCTTCCTCGTCTACCCGAGAAAGCGTCACTTCCTCGTGTAAGGAAGGCGAGAGGAGTCAAATGGTGCATTCAAGTGCGCTCAGTTTGTTCGAGAACCGAAATTTGTTCGTCATCCGAGGCATAAAAAACTCAAAATGTTTGGTCGAAAACCGAATCGGTCGAGAACCGAGACGTTCGAAAACCGAGGTTGGACTGTACAGTATAAGATGCATCGGATTATAAGGCGCACCATCGCTTTATGAGAAAATGTTATGCTTTTAGTGCGCCTTGCAGTGCAGAAAATACGGTACTCATCAGTTCTAAATTGACTTTTCTATTACACTCATCGGTCAAAAAAAAAAAAACTTCCACTGATAGGATCCACATTGAAAAAAAAATCAAAAATAAACACTCAAGTCTCAAATGAAAAACCAATCCGCTCCTGTCGCCGACTCAATTACATTCGGGTTTATCAGCACCAGAATACATAATCTAGAGCAAATTCAAACCCATTTCACTTAACACACAGACACATACGCGCAGAGTGTTATTCAATTGGACCGCGTGCTGAAATCACTTCCCTGACTTGCAATCTCCCCGTACGAGAGAATCGCTATTTCTGAACGTCTAATAAGATGAACCCTCACACTCGCCAATGCTAAGATAAGGAGTCACTCGGGTGTGTGCTGAACACACACACGCGCGGGCGCTAACCATCCTAAGTGATTCTGTTCTACATTTGTCTCACAATGCATTCAACGTTTCAAGCTTTTTTTTTTTCTCCACTCACCCCTCAGCAGCACGCCATCTGACTAATGGATGCTATTTGATTCTGGTGGCAGTCACTGTTTAGACTGGCTACTTAAGGAGTTTTAGTGGGCAGTGCTTGAGGGGGATGTCAAATTCTTGGCTTCCGTATATCTTGTGATAATAGAACAAAAAAAAAGGAAATGATTCGCGTAAAAGTGGAGGCTCCGACGTTGAACACAATTCGTGACACCGGTCGATTCCAAGTTGTTAAAATAATAAAACTAAAATTGGAAATAATACACAAACTCAAACTGGGATTAAAACGAACAGTTTAAAGAGCCCTCCGGTTAGGTTTCATATTCACACCCGTGGATGACAATTTTTTCCATTTTTATTTTTCAGCTCTATGGTTATCATCATACAGTCAAACCTCGGTTTTCGGACGTCTCGGTTCTCGACTAATTCAGTTTTTGACCAAAAATTTCGAGTTTTTATGCCTCGGATGACGAACAAATTTCGGTTCTCCAACAATCTGAGCGCAATTGAATGCACCATTTGACTCCTCTCGCCTTCCTTACACGAGGAAGTGACACTTCTTCGGGTAGACGAGGGAGTGACGCTTTCAGTAAACATTTTTATTTTAAAAAGAGTGTGGTTTCGGTTTTCGAACAATTTCGGTTTTCGAACAGCCTTCTGGAACGGATTATGGACGAAAACCGAGGTTTGACTGTATTTCCCTTCTGGACCAAAATTGAAACAAACCAAAAAAAATCTGCTTAAATTCATCACCTTTATCAACAGTACTTTTTATTTTAACGTTAAATTGTGTGCGAGATATATTTGTTGTCATTCTGGACAATTTCAATTATGCGGTTTAGTGTAGCGTGTAAATGGAATTGTAATTAACCCTTTCAGGGACAGCGGTTGCTCGATTGTCAGCTATCATTATTTGTGCATGAAAGGGTTAATTAAATATTTATGCAAAATTGCTTATTTCACGAATATTTACTTCATATTTTGTTGTTCACAATAAATCAAAAGAAATTAATGTTACAAAATAAATAAAAATGAATTTTAAAAAACCTGACAAACAATATACATTTTCGGATTGTGGAACCGTACTCTGCCCACCTCTGATTTCGCTGCTCACCAAAGGTTCCTCGCCAGCCAACCGCTGCGATTTCATCATCGCCCCGTTGGATTGCAGCTGGGGGACTCTCGTTTTACGAATGCATGTGCAAAATAACTGCAAGCATACAATGTGCTAGATGGTGAGTATACACTTAAAGACTAGAAAATACGATTTGTCATATATGCACACATGCATGTTTATATTTCAGACATTTGAACAGGACTGTGTAGACTTTTTACAGCCGCCGTTTCTTAAAGACGCACTCGTGCCTATTTTTGGAACCACCTTCCAACCATGACAAACGTCTATTTATAACCGCTGATTACCTGATTAGCAACGCACAAACTCCGGCGAGTTTTCCCGTAGTATCTGTGCGTGGTCGGGCCGAGCAAACGTGACGAAAGGTTCCAGGTGGAGCCGACGGTCAAGCGGGCCCGCTTAATCTACTCTCGTCTCCAACCCCTGTAATCCTCTTTTTCCTGCAGCGGAGAACACAAAGCAATCTTATTTCAATGCCGCGACCGTGATAATCATCTCCATCTCCATGTGCGGCCAACACGCCACCGTGCATCCTGTAATTATCCTCCTGCGCGCAGATGGCAACGTTTGATTGAAATCGCTTTCTTGTGTGTGTGGGGGTAGTGGGGGGGGGGGGGGGGGGGGTTAGGCGCCGGCCTTGAATTGTACACCGGCGGTCTTTTCAGTTGAATGGTATGTTATCAAATAGAGATGTAGGTCAGAAAGTACTAGCCTGTGATGGGGTCGTGCCGATCCCATCACGATAAAGACGGGCTCGCTTCAGGACGCTTGCATACATGCAGCGACTGCCGATCAGATCTCCGGGCCCCTTTCTGAACTTCCTGTGTTCCTTCGGAGTGGTCTGTGTCAGAGTAATTAGCATAGCGCGATAGCATTCCATTTTATCCTCTAGTGCAGGGATATGCAACTAAGGGCCCGTGGGCCACATGCAGCATGTGACCACACTCTGAGTTGCCCGTTGATGAACCCCCGCCCCCCACCCCAAAAAATGGGGGGGGGGGGGGGGGGTGCAAAACAGTTACTGAATGTTTATCAGTGTTTTTGAAACATTTTTTTTTTTTTTTTTTAACAAACCTCCAAAATGGTTCAAAAACACTGATAAACATCCAGTAACTGTTTTGCACAACTATTTTGAAAAATAAAAAAATTGTGGAATTTTGTGGAAAAAAGTTCCTGGGAAAAAGGGATTTTTTTTGGTTTTTTTTAACAAACCCCCAAAATGGTTTTAAAAAATCCAGGAACTTTTTGTTAAAAAAAAAAAAAAAATCCTCCTTTTTAAAAATTTTTTTTTTTAACAAACCCCCAAAATGGTTTTAAAAAATCCAGGAACTTTTTTCCACAAAAACAAAGGTGAAATGAAAAAAATTCAAATAAAAAAGGATAATAAAAATATTGGGGGGGAAAAATGAAAAATCTAATTTGCATATCCATAGCATGCACGGGGCAACTGTAGTTTTGAGATGTAGTATCACCATTCAACCTTAGATGGCAGACACGGTTTAGCCGTGCTTAAACTGGGTCTCCTACAGCCCTATACTAGAACCGTATTTTTTTTTTAATTTATTTTTTGGCGGATTTGAATTTTACGTCTGTTGTAAAGAGCAATATTTTGTTTAATAAGTTCACAATATCACCCACAGGAGGCCCCCGCTATTCACGAGGAATTGAGTTTCAGGAATAGCGAAAAAAACACCTGTCCTGTATTTGACATCCACTGAAAAATATAAATTTTTTTTTTTCCAAAACCTCCCAAATTCCTCCAAATTATAGATTCAGGATACCTTTTCTATGTAAAATGGAAGAAAATGCTGTATTCCGTTTTCGTCCCGTGTAACCTATTACCAGCTATTCACGTTTTTGTTGTGCCACAAGAACCCCGTTTAAACTAGTTTTGTTGTTTTTGGGGGTTTTTGTTTTGTTTTTTGTTAAATGACAAAAGTTGTGCGAACCCTTTGGCCATAGCAGTTGCATTTTTGGTATTCTTTAATACCAAAAAAACAAAACAAAACAGTACCATTTTACCAGCAAAAAAAATAAGCAAGATTAACAGACAATCTGAAGTGACAAAGCTCTTCAGCCATTTTTTTTTTTCCGCCCAAACATCTCTAGTAAAGCTTTGGTGCATTAATGCAAAGGGGTTAACAAGAAGCTTAATGGTGTAATCCGAATCCCGTCTGGCGCACACACACATACAGTGTCCTCTGTGTGACTTCACTGCTGAGACAAAGGTCAAAGTTCAGGAAAACTTTTTGAAGTTGGGAAAAGTTTACAAAACCAGCACAACCTTGACATTCCCGGAGGTGACCTCAACCCCATTCGGGAAGGCCTCGAGCTCAGACCGTCTCTCTCTCTCTCTCTCTCTCTCTCTCCAGTTCTCAAAGCTGTGACCCACATTTATCTCTCAGGCTAATCCTTTTGTTTCCCCGCATGGCCTACGAGCACCTAACCGTATCTAATCCACGGCGGCGGCTTTATAACAACGTTCGATTTCATCTCATTCAAGCGTCTTTCCCAATGATCGCTTCGTTTCCTTCTCATTAATCGCTTCTTATGTCTCGGGCTGCTTTTGTGAAAACCCCTTCTCGGTCGGATGTTGTACAAATATTGAAGCGTCATATTAAAACGGGACATATAGTGGAAAATAGACTTTTTAAGAGCTTGTCATAACATAAGCCTCCCGATAAAATGACACAACAAATTAGATCTTAAATTGCTGCTGTTTCTCAATAAGTGACAGTGAGCAAGAATTTTGCCAAATTCGAATCTATTTCAACTAGTTTCCAGAATACCACCGATGACCTGGATAGCTCGTCTAGGTCGGGGGTCGGCAACATGACAAGACTGAATTTGGCGCTCGTGAAATTTGTCCCCGCGCCACTTCCTCACTTATTTCCTTTAACACGGGGGTCGGCAACACGCGGCTCCAGAGCCGCATGCGGCTCTTTAGGGGCATCTAGTGGCTCCCTGGCGCTTTATAAAAAATGTTTGAAAATGGAAAAAGATTTTGATAGTAGGCTAATATAACTCAAATAGATATAGATAC
This sequence comes from Hippocampus abdominalis, assembly GCA_018466805.1. Taxonomy (NCBI): domain Eukaryota; kingdom Metazoa; phylum Chordata; class Actinopteri; order Syngnathiformes; family Syngnathidae; genus Hippocampus; species Hippocampus abdominalis. The sequence continues at coordinate 10,476,591 of CM031712.1, read as the reverse complement.
ATGTTGCAGCTCTGAAAATATGCTTTTAACAGTCTCGACAAACAGAGACACGTCTGCGTCGTCCGTGACTTCTGTCTTCTCGTTCCATATGTGCCAGTTCCATATGTTTGACACCACCTGATTTCGAGCGCTCCGCGGCATACCGTGTCACCGAAACACCGCCCAACCATACATGCTCTACTCACCGTACCTTCCATTTACAACCCGGCTAAATTTAGCTCCTCCGCAACAAGGCGAGATATTAGCGCAGGGCATTGGGTCCCGAAAATTCCCCAAATGATGACTCCTGCAAATGCTGGGCTGCAAATATATGGACAACATGAGTCATCATCATGACTGTTTATATAACTGAAGCGTAAACGTTTGAATAAAACAAAACTTCTCTCCAACTTTGCAGTCTTTTGCACGGGGAGACTTCCACCCTCAGCTTGCCTCTAGCTGAGTTCAATCTATTTCTTAACATTCCTTCCATGCACCTGCGCCAATAATGAGCCTGCAATTCCCTGCATGACTCCTTCAAGAGGTGGATTTTGTGCTTGAAAGGTTGAATAAATCCAGTCTGGCAAGACACAAAAAAAAATCACTTTGACATTTAATTTAAAAAAAAAAAAAAACAAGTGAAGGAGACTTATGCGAGTGACACAAAGTAGAGGTGAAAAGAGTGAGTCAACAGAAGCCAGGTTAACCAATGAATGAATTTTGATTCACAGGTGGCAGGAAGTGAAGAGCTTTTCACACAAAGAACTGGTTTAAGATGGGAGTATTTTTCTCGGACATTGACGTTCACTAGCAAACTTCGCAGGCATGTCAAATTTCAGTCCATCCCAGCACACTGTGTTCCCCAACAGTTTGTTTTTTTTAACTATAAAAAAAGTTCCCACCATGTACTTTGAGGCTGCTCCCTCACCCTAATCGTGGTTTTGTCCTCAGTCAAGAGAGAAAATATCTTTTATGGAGCTCCAGACTGATGCAGGGGGAAGTGGCAGCAAAACAGGCCAAAGCTCAAAGGTCAAGTGGTACGGCAGGGCAAGTGACAGCTCCGAGTGTTGACCGTGGTGGTTAAAAGATTGAAAGCTAAGAAATTGATTTCGAGAATCGTTGTATTTACTGTGCATTTCGGAAACACTCGGAATGATTTCAACCTAGTCTTGAACTCTTTCGGGCACAGCGGTTACTACAGTGGACAGCTTATCACGCTAGCAGGTTACAGGGTGTAGGAAAGGGTTAATCTAACTCCGGTTGACGACTTGGAGAAAGTAATGTAGCATTGTTAGCATTCTTTGTAGCATTGTTAGCATGACAAAACATATGACCAATGAGACTATGATTTTTTTTTTTAACAGACTCTGAAAAATCTTTGGAATCTGACCTTGAAAAGCAACTTTTATTAGCTTCTTTGTAGCATTCTTAGCATTAACCCTGTCATGCACCCCCTGATAACCTGATAACCTGATAAGCTGTCCACTGTAGTAACCATTGTACCTGAACAGGTTAAAGTATCGAATATTGCACCACTAAACTTTAGAAGTGAGCAAACTTACCAATTGAGCACAGGATGAACTAATTGTTCTCCCTGCTGCAATCAGCTCGAGTTGAAGTTGAATTGCCCCTTGAGGAACCCTCATCAGTTTCATAAATCAAAACGCAATGAATAAAAGTCCCCCCCAAAAAACCTTCCACCTGTTGGGCCTCAATTATCAACCTGCTGTTTGTGCTTTTGTCCACACAAAAAAATGCAGAAAACACAAACACCCGGCCAGCCTTCCAACCAAAAGAGCCGCTCAGCAGAGGGTATGACAAAAAAGAAAAAACAAATATCAATACTCCATTGACTTTGGCTCTCCAGTCAGTGCTGAAAAAGCTCCTTTCACTCTATTTATTTTGTCCTCGAGACCCTAAAAATACCACCCCTGAGAGTAATTAGAGCGCAATTATTTGCCAACATTGTCTTTGTACGCAAACAATGAGTAATGTGATTTCATTTGGACCACAAACTGGACATTCGCATCCTGAGGAGATATGCAAACTGTGGTGGGCTGTAATATGGCGTGCAAGTTAGTACTGACTTATTGTTTGATCTATTGAGATCGATACCCCCCCCGCACCGAAAGTAATGTGCCCTTTTCGAGAGTCAAAGGTGTTCGACCTATACTGTAATTTAAATGTAGGAGACAGAATTATGTTATTTATTCCATTGTTGTGTTCACAAACCCCCCCCCAGAATTTATTTTTGCGATCTCCTCGCTTGATTTTGGTGCATTATTGACGATTTTTTAAAAGTTTCATTCAAGGAATGGTTAATTTACGTTTTTCGGAGGCGGTCTTTGAACGCCTCTCGAGCGGAACGACAAGAGAAGGCACCGTAGACGGGCAGAGATGTATCTGTATTTGTTTGGGTGTTAAACAAATTAATAAAGTGTATGTTTTAAAACACCAACACGACAGCTCTCTTTGTTTTGGAGCTGCAACATAAAGTAACATTTGCCTTGAAGGTGTGGCATTATACAAGTTGGCATTATTTTAATCCGTTGTGTCCACTTGGCAGTCACACAACACGAGTCAACAAAAAGGTCGTTTGGCGAGCTTGCACGATTCGTGCCTGAGCATTCAGAGGGCGGCTTTGACTTGCTGATGACGCGCTTTCCCTTTGGCCGCCGACGAGCAACTTTTGCCGGCTGTCATTTCACTCTTGGTTTTGCAGGCTTCTACCGCCGTCGTTTGACGCGTGCCTGTGACGTAGTAGTCTGCTGCGTCTCAACTGACAATTTGATGACTTCATCCAGAGGCGCCCTGTCAGGAACCTAATAACACAATATGTGTTCGTTGTTTTTAGCGGAGGGCGGCCCGGTAGTCCAGTGGTTAGCACGTCGGCTTCACAGTGCAGAGGTACCGGGTTCGATCCCAGCTCCGGCCTCCCTGTGTGGAGTTTGCATGTTCTCCCCGGGCTTGCGTGGGTTTTCTCCGGGTGCTCCGGTTTCCTCCCACATTCCAAAAACATGCATGGCAGGCTCGTTGGGCACTCTAAATTGTCCCTAGGTGTGAGTGTGAGCGTGGATGGTTGTTCGTCTCTGTGTGCCCTGCGATTGGCTGGCAACCAATTCAGGGTGTCCCCTGCCTACTGCCCGAAGACTGCTGGGATAGGCTCCAGCACCCCCCGCGACCCTAGTGAGGATGGAGCGGTTCGGGAAATGGATGGATGGATGGATGTTTTTAGCGGACAGCTCTAGAATGGGCAAAAGGAGAGATGGAATCCTTTGAATGCAGTTTTATTAAAAAGGGGGAAAAAAGACGTAAGCACCGCAGCACGTTCGAGAGCACTTCTTCCGCTACTAAAGCACTTCCTGTTTCCTTCAGCCAATCAGACGCTCTCAACATAAACATGTATTAGAAATGATCAAAGAGAATATAATTTAGGTAACTTTAACATCAAAGATTATACTAGATTGTTCAAACATAAAATGATAGTAATTAAGGATTTAACAAAATCTTACATATGTATGACTTTACCGCTGAGCTAGCATAGCCTAGCAATAGTCTTTGGAGCATTCCGATTTACAAAATGTCACCATCATAGGAACGGAACCATGATGTATTGAGGATGATTCACGGTCATTGATTGATTTCAAGAGATAACTTCCACTGTAACCTCATGCAGTAGCTACAACCCAAAAAAAACAAGGCAAAAATGCTTGGGCCAAAATCACAACAAGCCGCGTGTTAGCTCAAGTGTCTCATTGAAGCTCAGATGGCTGATGAAAAGAAAGTGAAATTGCTAGAGTAGCTCTGAATATTATCATTATCCTTAAGTGTTTTGTTCCTGAGATTTCAAGTTCAAATGCCTGGTTGAAGTGGACTTGTTCGAAGAAGTTCCATTTTTGGGGTGGTTGGTAAATGTTATGAATGACACGGCAGGTTTTGTTTTCTTGTGTTTTCATTCCTTTTTTAAAAATTATATTATGTATTTATTCTCAAGGCAACCTCTTCATTTTTAAGTTTCATTTGAAGTATAAAAAAAACCCACCTAAGAATTAAATGTTCAAATGAAGGTGGTGAAATAAAATGATTTTAGTTTATTAAGCAGTTGGGTTACGTTCTACCTTAGGAGAATCCTGAGTATGTATGAGTCAGGGGATACTTATGGTTGGACAAAAAGTTTGGGGGTACATAAGTAAAAAAAAAAAAAAAAATGTCGTGAACCACTGGACTACAATATGTTCCAATTTACGCACAAATCAGTGAATTTAATTTTAACCCTTTCAGGGACAGCGCCGACTACAGTGGACGGCATATCACGTTATCAGGTTACAGGTTATCATTATTGGTGCATGAAAGGGTTAAACCAGGGGTTGTCAACCCATAATGTTGAAAGAGCCATGTTGGACCAAAAAAACAAATATGTCTGGAGCCGTAAAAAAATTAACGACGCAAATACTTGAAATCTAATATTTATTCGACACATTTTTATAGCATTGGAAAACATTGAGAATGTTTGTGTCATGATTGTCCTCTGACAGAAAACCATCTTAAAACAAAAAATATATTTCCCTCCCCCGTCTTTTTGCATTTGCAAACATTTTTGAAAAAGCTCCACGGAGCCACTAGGGCGGCGCTAAAGAGCCGCATGCGGCTCTGGAGCCGCGGCTTGCCGACCCCCGAGCTAGACAAACAGGTGACGATAAATGTGCGTGGTCTGGATTTTCAATGTTTTGGTTTGGACTTTCAAAAATGTATGCGCATAAAAAGACATCGCCTTGGCGCATATACACGTTCAAAAATGAAATTTCTTGGTCTTGTGAAAAAAGAATGTTAAAAAGCTAGGTCGTCACCTCAATATGCTGGGTGGGCGTCGGGAGTTGCTGCAAACATTTCTTGCGAAAGTTGCATCCAGAGTGTCCTTTCGTTCAGTTTGTCACGTGGGAGCTATTCTTTGTGCCAAAGGGTTTCACAATCCAGAAGTGTCTAAAAGGGACAAGCTCTGTCAAAGTGAATCTGCGTCCTCAACCTCGCAGGGAGGCTCGGAGCAGGTTCGGGCCATGTGGGTTGAAAGTTTCCGTGCTGCTGCTTTTAGTCAGACGTCACCCGACAGAGAGTGGACAGTCGGAGTACGTAAATGTTCCACTTTGGCTCGCTCGATGTGTCGAGAAGTGACGGATGCTTCCTGACGGAAGCCGGCTGCTGCTTATTGCCTTGAGGAGGGGCAGTTGAGGGGGGGGGATCCGGGAATGTCAACCGAAGGTTTGGTCACAGACATCAGGAAAGATAAATTTGCTTGTTAGCTGCCAAAATCAGCCTGCACCGTATGGAGTCAAGTTCAAATGTAGGAGTCTAAAATGAACCCTTTCAGGGACCGCGGTTACGACAGTGTACAGCTCATCTTGTTATGAGGTTACAGGGTGCATGAAAGGGTTAAAAATTACTAGTACTTGACGCCAACTGGAAAAAAGTGTGATTGCCAATAAATGCCACAGGCATGGGCGACGAGAGCATTTTTTTCCCTATTAAACAAGGCAATGGTGTGACCAAGTGAAGCTCCTCCCCTCACTTCAACACAGTTTATACTGGCAAGGTGACACCAAATCAATACTTTGACATAGACATGGGGCACTGTATGTTCTCAAGTAAAGTGCTTTTTTAAAAAACGTTTTACAAATGAACTTCATTTTACCCTCGTGCACTGGTGTCAAACTCAAGGCCCGGGGGGCCAGATCTGGCCCGCCACCTCATTTTATGTGGCCCGTGAAAGCCGCTCAAACACGTCAACTTCCATGATCCTTTCGAAAATGTCTACCAAAATTTTGAATTCTCATATGTAATATATAAGAGATAGATTTTAAGCGTTTTCTTGTTGCCATACCCCTCATGATAGAACGGCTCTCCAAGTGAAACCGTAACTATAATGTGGCCTGTGCCAAAAATGAGTTTAAACACACCTGCCCTTGTGCAACAATTCAAATTACAGTCAAACCTCGGTTTTCGAACGTCTCGTTTCTCGACCAATTCGGTTTTCGACCAAAGATTTCGATTTTTTTATGCCTCGGATGACAAACAAATTTCAGTTCTCGAACAAACTGAGCGCACTTGAATGCACCATTTGACTCCTCTCGCCTTCCTTACATGAGGAAGTGACGCTTCCTCGTGTTGCTTTCCATTGTGAGGAGATGTGTTCAGTAAACATTTTTATTTTAATAAGAGTGTGGTTTCGGTTTTCGAACAGCCTTCTAGAACGGATTATGGACGAAAACCGAGGTTTGACTGTACAGTACAGTAACTATTCCTATCTACGGAGTTCTTACAAACGGAAATTTCCTCACCCGGACTAAAAACCCATGCATTAAAATTTTGACTACAATGTTACATTACCGATCAATCCATAACAACAGAATTTCCACTACCCGGAACCCGGAAGCCATACAGAAGCACGCAGTGGCGCAAACACAAGCAAGTCCCGCTCAATACTACGGTATAACGGAAAGAAAAGCCACCGGGTCTGTTACTCGTCACATTTTAGAGCAAATAGTCCGAAGTTTGTTATACTGTATTTTGTTCATATACCTATACAGTATACTGTACTGCACTTTTGTGTTATAAACAGTGTTAGGAGCATATATTTTTGCATTTTATGGCTGTTACGAATGTATTTTGTTCACATACAGTCAAACCTCGGTTTTCGTCCATAATCCGTTCCAGAAGGCTGTTCGAAAACGAAAATTGTTGGAAAACCGAAACCACACTCTTATTAAAATAAAAATGTTTATTGAACACGTCTGCTCACAAAGGAAAGCAACACGAGGAAGCGTCACTTCCTCGTCTACCCGAGGAAGCCGTGAGGAGTCAAATGGTGCATTCAAGTGCGCTCAGTTCGTTCGAGAACCGAAATTTGTTCGTCATCCGAGGCACAAAAAACTCGAAGTTTTTGGTCGAAAACCGAATTGGTCGAGAACCAAGACGTTCGAAAACCGAGGTTTGACTGTACCTGCATGTTCATAAGGGACATGTGCCATGCTCATTTCCCACATAGGGAAATTCCTTTATAAGGAAGGACTTGACAGCACAAATATGATTCCTTACTAGAGAATATACTGCATATGCCGAACATTAAGGACAATATGGGGGTGGGAGCGGCGAGAGGAGGTGCAGGGGTGTTCTGCTATTGACAATCGGCGCAAATGTCATCATCTCCAACATGCTGACTCCTCATTACATTTCGCTCGAGTCAGAATGTGCCATATGGAAAGACATTCATTATGCAAAAAGTATATGAAATCCTTCAGGAGATTAAGCGCCCCCCCCCAAGCGCCCCTCCCGCCTCCTGCAATGTGATCTTGTCATTGCCAAGTAATCGTTTGTTTTCAGCAGGGTGGATAATTGATTCTTAAGATTTAAAATCACAGCTCGGGTTCTCTTCTGGGGAGAAGAAGATGGCGAGCGGTGATGATGATGATGATGATGGTGAGGCGATGATGAGCTTCCAATGGTCCGCCCAAGCGAGTTCTCTCCGCGGCAGATGACAATGCGCCTTGTAAACGGCCGCACGTCCCGGGATAATGACACGGCGAGGCGTGTTGGGCTTCTGCCGGATGGCGCTCCGTCTGATGGCGCCGATGACCTGTTCCTCATAAGATACGGGAGCCGCGGCATGGCTCCATTAGCTGGGGGCGGCACGGAGGGAGGGAAAAAAAAAAATCCAAAACAAGCGGGAAAGTTTGAAAGTAACAGTGATCTTGGTCAGCTCACAGCAAGCAGTGACTAATGGCTAACCCAGTGAGCCGCAGTCAGAACGGAATACCGAATACTTTGTGGCTGTGCGAAAGTCGATTTTTCGGATAGGTGGGCCTGTACCCGAAAATGTGGAATACAGTGAAAAGGTGAGAATGCTTTTCAGAATTTGGACACTATTCTGATGAGCAGCCCAAGTTTGGCGCAATGGATGGTCTAAATCCGTGCAAGAGAGAGCTCGACTTTGCCCTAGTTACCAAATCGTGGGCGGAGAAAAGTGTAAGGGTGGCGTTATGTAAATTATGCATCTTGTCAAAACACGGCAAAAGTCAGAAATGTCTCGCTCGCAGACACAAATTCAAAAATATGCGGATAAAAGAACCACTCTGTTGTTTCATTTCCATACGTAAATGGGTTGGCAGGCACTCGGGGGGGGGAAATAAGTGCCGGCAAGCAATTAAATAGTCAATTCTTCATAACAGGTCATGTTTAACATTCAGTTTTATTTTGTGGGTTAAAACTAACACGTGGAGCAACAAGTAGGGAGAGAGGGGGGAAAAAAAACGGAAAGTCAAGCTGTTCGTCAGAGCCGTTAGCTTCAACCTGTTGCTCTCCGCTAGCAAAGATTTTAATTATTACCCCTGATGAGCCCTGTGGACACATTGACCAACTAAAGCAGCAGAGAATGTCTCTCCTCCATGGATGGACTTTAAAAAACAAAACAAACAACGCTCTTTCATAAAAATACTCACACAGAAAGCGTCCAACTTCCAAAGTGCGTTCTGGAATTAGCATCAAAGGTGTCCTCGAACGTCACTTGGCCTATTTTAAAGGGTGACACGTCGTCGCTGTGCCGTTTGGTGACGCGGCGCGTACGTACCACACCGATCGCGGACCAGAGGAAGCAAAACGAGGGTTGTCTCGGGAGATTAGAAAGATGATTCTGGACAAGCGGTAAAGGCTCCAGGAAGGCACCAAAATTTTGTCTGTGTGTTGAACCGTCATCAAAATGCAAAAAGATATTCCAAAGGACACGTACATTGAAACTCCTCTACAATGAAACCTACATGGGCAAAAATACCCCCTAGTGTGAAAAACTCTTCATGCATTAACACTATTCCCACTTTCCTGCCCCCCATACAACGAAAAAAAACCCTGTTGCGTTATACGAAATCTTTTTCTCTGCTCTTGCCTCGCGACGAGATTAACTACAACGGAGTCTAATCCAACAGCGACCTCTACTGCTTCGTTCGGAAACGGCAACAGCAACCACAACACTGGTTTACACATGCGCAGGAGTCCAGGAAGTATTTGTTATTGTTAGTTTCAGACGCAGCAAGAACGTTGCATTGATAAAATGGCTTCATTTTGTGTGTGTGTGTGTTGATATCTGAGATCAAATTTGCTACAGCGGAAAAAACCCCTGTTGTGAAAAATGTCTTGCTTCAAACATGATTTTGTTGTAGAGGAGTTTCACTGTATTCTCAAACCAGTAGTTACTTCAGTACTTACATCTCAAACCTTGGTTTTAGTGCTTGCCAAAGCCTGTTCAAGCGGCGCTTTTCAAACTTTCAGCGCCTTAGTGGTTTTGTGTCGAGACTGGGATGCGCGACGGCTTATCTAAATGAGGCATAGTGGACTTGTGACATAATCACGTTGGAAAGGACGCAAGCGGCGTGCCAGGAACATTGCTCCTTGCAACTCCTGTGTGTTGCATTAGTGATGATTTAGCAGGAAGGCTCCTCAGGCCCCCGGATTTGCTTCTCCTGAGACGTGGCCAAGTCCGGAAAAATCTGCCCGCAACCCCCTACAAAAAAATAAACAGGCCAGGGTGCACACAAATAAACAAAGACAAAATGCTTCACAGGCTGTTGTTCATAACCTTCCACTCACAAAAACCCACCTCCTTTTCAGTTCCGCAAAAAATAAATATAGGTCATTCCAGGACTAAAAATGGCTCTCTGGGCCCGAGGCTTGCCAGAGCATGAAATAGATTTTACTGCACGTCCACCAAGAAACTTTTGCTTTTTTTTGTTGTTGTTGCCCATTTTTCATCCCGCCGCGTCGCTGTAATCTTAACATATGGCTTCCACATCCGCCCCCGCTAACCGCACTCGCACCAGCCCGCCTCCGTTTTACCTTTCGGAATAAGATATCAGCAGTTTGCCAGGTTCTGGAATATGACAGGCGAGACACGCGCATCCAGATAACACGTTTTGCGGAACACTCTGACAATGATACCCACCTCTGCCTTTCACACTTGTCCCGCGCTGATAAGCACCAAGTCGGGGGTGTGGATTTAAAAAATACGGCCTTGACGAGCGGCATCGATTCGGTGTAATTATTGCGTAATAACATGCTTGTACAAACATGGCAAGATGAACTTTTGACGATGGCAGGCAATTAAAACATTTATGTACTATACGGGGCGGCCCGGTGGGTGACTGGTTAGGGCAGGGTTTGGGACCTATGGCGCTAACCGTTAGCGCGTCGGCCTCACGGTGCAGAGGTGCAGGGTTCGATTCCAGCTCCGGCCTCCCTGTGTGGCGTTTGCATGTTCTCCCCGCGCCTGTGTGGGTTTTCTCCCACGTTCCAAAAACATGAGTGGCATATTAATAGAACACTCTAAATTGTCTCTAACTGTGAGTGTGAGCGTTAGGATGGTTGTTCGTCTCTGTGTGCCCTGCGATTGGCTGGCAACCGGTTCAGGGTGTCCCCCGCCTACTGCCCGAAGACAGCTGGGATAGGCTCCAGCAACCCCCGCGACCCTTGTGAGGATAAGCGGATCAGAAAATGGACAAAAAAAATGGATGTACTATAAGTTGGTGGGATGTCACAAAGTACTCAGTAATCTACTTTCCTTTACTTGAGTATTTTCTGGACTTTTTACTTTTACTCCCTACATTCAAAAACACTGGCAGCATTCAGAGGATTTTTTTTTTTCCAATGTTTTTTTTTTAACCAAACGTGGCATCATTTAAGTTGGAGTTTATATTATTTTACCTAAGTAGCATGTGAGTACTTTTGCCACCAAAATGAATCAGACACATTCCCACCAATCCCATGAATGCAATAAATTTTTTTTGTTGATTTTTTGAATTTAAATGTTTCAATTTGCAACAATTAATTTTTTGCAATTCCATTTTTTTTCTTTCTTTTTAAATTTTTTTTGGGGATCAAACCCCCAGTGTGGTGATATTAAAACACATGTTTGACGTGAAGTCAAACACGACCGAATCACGTTTGAGATGTACAAACAAGGAGATTATCGCCTTGAGTTTGGGAATTCGAGCTTGCGTTGCAAAATACGCGTTGCCATCTGTTGAAACCTTTTTACACAACATCCAAAACGGCTTCAAGTGAACACACAAAAGGACGCTCTCGAAAAAGAGAAACAAGAGGCAGGAGTGAGTCACGTGCACAATTCCGGGAAAAGAAACGGCAGCGTCCCACTTATTTGTCTTAAAACCAAGAAGGCCTTAAGCTTGGGGTTACAAAAAATAAGAATTCGTCCACGAGTCATTCAAAACCGAATCGTACGAAAACGTGGCGTACTCAAACCGAGGTTGTACTTATAATGCTTACTAAAATAAAGAAGAATGTAAAAAATTAAAAAATAATAAAAAGGGCAAAAGAAATGTGCCTATTCTTTTTGGGGGCGGGGCTAAGGGTAACTATTATATCAACGCACTAATATTTTGGCCCACCCCTTGTGCTAATATCTACCAAACCTAAGAGCAAACCTGCAGCTAAAACTGTGTCAACGGGGACATTTTCGCAGCTCTATTTGCTTTCCACACACTCAGCAAATTATTAATTTTTTTTTCGTCTTTCCAAACATTCTCGCCTCTCCCCAAGTCTTAATGTGTAAAAACTATCATGACCGCGTCTGAAAATGGCCTCATGTTTATTTAAACCTCAAGGGCAGCGCCGGGGGGGTGCGCGTCTGTGGTGTTTTCTTACATCCAGCCAGCCGAGCCTGGAGCCATTCATCAGGCCAGTCCAGGATTTTAAAGACTTCAGGGGATCCAATAGGGGGGGGGGTTGGTGGGAACGGCGCTCACCACACAGGGTGTGACGTCATGCAAAGTACCGCAAACCAAAGGGTGTGTCCAATAGAGGAAATTAGAGGATGGGAAGGAAAAAAAAAAAGTATCCTTTTCTTTCTGTGAGAAATAAGTCGAAACATCAAAGACCACACAATGACTGATAGCCTTGATTTGAAAAAGTCTACACACCCTTGTTCAAACGGCAGCCTTTGAGAGGCTTGGAAGAAAAAATAAATAAACAACTGAGAATGCGGTTGCGCGACTGTCCACACCCTCGTATGAGCGTGGCCGTTTGCTGTGGTCAGAATCGAATTATAATTATATAGTCATGTAAAGTGGGAGTCAGCGCACATTTGCTATCGTTTAAAAGGGCCACTGATCAACCTCAAATGAAGTTCAGTTGTGTATTTTTCTTTTTTTTGCCTTCCGTCAAGACACCGAAAGCTTTTGTGATTTTTGCAATTTCAAACTGTTAATAATTCCCGCCAATTTGGAGGGAAATCAAATAGATTTGGAAAAAATTCGTTATGGTCCCAACAAAACTGAGCTTTGGTGGCCAAGTCGTGTTTTTTATAATTCGATCCGATGTTGGTGCTTACTATTCGGGCGTGGAAAGCCAAAAATAGCAAAAGCCTTGGAAAACAACTTTAATTGGGATGCAATTTAATAAGCGTCAGGTTTGCATTTACTCCAATTAGTAAATGCAAAAAACAGAAGTCTTGCATTAGTTGTTTTACGGTGCCGAGTTTTAGATTTATGTTCAAACATTTTTTTTTTGAGTGAGATTCACATTTAGTCTGAACACAATGTACAACTGAGCAGAATGACGAACAGGCACATCTCCAGTTATTAAAGGGTGTGCACACTTGTGCAACTACTATGGAACCCTCCCCAAAAAATTATAAACAGTCAAACCTCAGTTTTCGAACGTCTCGCTTCTCGTCCAATTCTGTGTTCGACCAAAAATTGCGATTTTTTTATGCCTCGGATGACGAACAAATTTCGGTTCTAGAACAAACTGAGCGCACTTGAATGCACCATTTGACTCCTCCCGCCTTCCTTACACAAGGAAGTGACGCTTCCTCGGGTAGACGAGGAAGTGACGCTTCCTCGTGTTGCTTTCCATTGTGAGCAGACGTGTTCAGTATTTTTATTTTAAAAAGAGCGTGGTTTCGGTTTTCAAACAATTTCGGTTTTCGAACAGCCTTCTGGAACGGATTATGGACGAAAACCGAGGTTTGACTGGATATATCTTTTAAATCTTTTTTTTTCTATTGAGTACAAGATTTACGTCGCATTAATGGTGGAAAATGTGAAACGGTTCATCAAGGAGTCTTTTTTTGAATATCACAAAAAAAAACTTTTTTAACAGGGGTGTGTAGACTTTTGATACCCACTGTACACTTCGGATTTGCGCTGTGAAAAAATAAAAAAATAAAATAGGCATTCACAGGATTCCCGATTCGCTATTAAAACACTCCACGCAGTCTGGCTCAAAAAAACGGTCTTGTGTGTAGACAACAGGCGGATCTCGGCCAAAAGGAGCCCAAGATGTGAAAGATCAAAAACAGGAGGCGGAGGAAGGAATTCCAGCCAACATCGGACTCTGTGGAGCCAATTTTAGCGTGAAGCACGGGGGCCAAAATGCTCCGACTGGAACGTGGTGTCAAAATAACTCTCAGGACAGACTGAAGAAGAGCGCAAACACAGGTGTATCGTTCTCTATATAGATATAGATATCTTCTTTTATTTCAATAATTAAACCCACTAAAAGTTGTTCAGTACAACTTTTCAATGAAAGGCACAGGAACAATCAGACAAGGCTGATAGAATATTACTCCAAAGGAAATGGGACAGTACAAAAGTCGACAGTTAAGTCACGCACGTACAAACTCCTCAAGTGGGGCGGGGGGAAAACGTCACTTGGACGTGACGACGGGATACAGATCGGAACACAACAAAGAGGCAATTTTCCAAAAAGCCAGGAGCTATTCATATGTCTTTGTTTTGCTTTGTTTTTAAATCCACTTTTGTATTGCTTTTCCTAGACACGTTCACAGGTGAACGCGCTCCGCGACACTGCGCAGCGCACATCCGATTCGCAAAATCGCAAGGAATGAGAAACGAGGCGGATCGGGCGACGATGTTGGACCAAAATATCCAAAGTCTTTACGAGAGATTTTTGCTTCCAGTGAAGGGTCAAGTGTCCCATCGGTGTCAGTGAAGATGTCAAAACAAAAAAAAAAAAATGTAAAGATGCCGACAGGGCAGGACGCCAGATATGGGACGACTTCCGAAAGTGTTGCCGTTTTGGTTAGCAGCTGGCTTTTTACATGGGACGAATCAAAGTATTAACTCATTCACTTCCAAAGACGTTTTTAAACGTCTTTCAGACTTGGTCCACAATTGGCTTGTACTGAATGAGTTTTAATGGCCACTATTTGCGGAAATGGTCAAACAAAAATGTTCCTCGGATGATAACAAGCGTGTTAAGATGCCGTTACTTGGCGCTGTTTTCTCGTTTACCTTCGGCCTCTTTGGTACGTCGGCTTAATCGTCACCAAAGTGCACGTTTATCTTTTCCTACGTGGTTAATCTGTTCTTCTCGCTGGTTCCTATGAACAATAGGTGGTTCGTGGGAGGAGAAAAAAAAAAAAAAAAAAAAGATAATTGCCACCACAACAATAAATGGCGACTGGAGCAGCGGACGATTCCCGAGTCATCCGAACTGTCACATGGCGGGGGGGACTGCCCTCCTCAATTCCACCCGACAGCCGGAGAGTCACGCTAGCTCCGCATTTCCCCCGCGGCATGCTACCGAGGCAAAAAATAAAACGGAATCAAGATCAGCGGGGCGGCAAAAATGTAAATGCGCACATCCATTTAAATCTCGCCATGAAAAGAAAAAAAAAGGATAGATCCCGCGGGCAAACTTTCATAGGTGTTCGATTCGATGTTGTCATGAAACGCGATGATGAAATGAGGCAGCAAGACGAGGGATGCGTGTGTTCGCGTGGTGGTAGTGGTGGTGGGGGGAGGTGAGGGGGGTGTCGGGGTCAGAGCCGCTCGGTCGCACATGTTGCGTTAGCCTGCGAGCAAAATGTCGCTCAGAGCCCGCCCCCTTTCCTTTCATATGGCGCAACCATCCGAGGAGGTTGCTCCTCATTCCTATCCTGACACTCCCGGCAGATGCCCGTTCGTGACCGACTCCTCAAAAGTCAGTCGGTCCGTAAAACCGAAGGGGTCTTCTTCCTAAGGCAGGAATTCGGGACCTGCCCCCTGTGCAAAAAAGGGGAGCTAATGACATCAAGGGATCTCAAGAGTTCGGAGCCGTTCAGGGCGCTCGGGATCCAGTCCTTCCAAGCGTCGGGCTGACGCCAAACTCCGTCGATTACCTGGCGGGCGAGGAGGCGGCCGACAGCCGCGTGAGGTACTCGCGCAGTTCTTTCGCCGCCTGGAAGCGGCCGTAGCGCTTCTTGGGCTTGGTGCACTCGGCCAGCAGGGCCTCCAGCTGGCCATCTTTGGCTATGTGGGCGGGCGGATGGTGGAGGAGGCCCCCGGTGGTGCCCCGCCACGTGGCGTAGCGGGACAGCAGGTTCTGACACACGGCGTAGTAGTTGTGGTCCACGGTCACCCGGGAGCAAAGAGAGTCCTTGGAGAATGACAGGCAGGCCTCCCGGTCGCACTCCTCAAAGCGGCTCTCGTACCACACGTCGTAGTTTTCGGGCTTGTCTGCAGGGAGGAGAGGGGGGGGCGACAAAGACATGTTGCTATGACAACACAATTCCTTGCAGTGGGCAGGAGGTTATTTTCTGGACCGGCAATTTTTGATACCTACTGTTTTGTTAGGCTGTATAAACTGACCATTCAAAAATAAATAAAATAAAATTCAAAAATATTTTTAAAATGTAAGAAAATAAACACAATAAAAAAAAAAAATGTTTTTAAATGTAAGAAAATGAAATAAAATTCAAAGTATTTTTAAAATGTAAGAAAATAAATAAAATAAAATAAAAACGAAAATTATTTTTAAAAATGTAGGAAAATCAATAAAATCAAAATCTAATATTTTTTTTAAATGTAAGAAGATAAAATGAAATAAAAATAAAATATATTTTTAAAATTTAAGAAAATAAAAGAAAATTGACAATCCTGCTCATCACATGTAACAATAACAACTACAGACAAAACACAATCGCAATTGCGGTTTAAATTGAAAAATTCCTGTTTCACTACCCAGGTATCCAGTTTAAATGTTGGGTCCGAAGGTTGTTACGTGCGGTCAAACAAAAAAAAACGACAGATGTACAAGTACGTCCTTGGTAGGCGGGGCCTAATTTTCCACACAAGTACGTCTTGTGGAATGAAAGAGTTAAGAACATAATTTTAAAACTTCTTTTATTATTGATTTTTATTAACTTTAAGGACCCGTGGGAACTGTTGGGTCCAAAGTTTGTTACATGCGGTCAAACAAAAACAAAAAAGACAGATGTACAAGTGGTAGGCGGGGCCTAATTTTAAAAAGACTTACAAGTACGTCTTGTGGAGAAGAGTGAAGAACATAATTTTACAACTTCTTTTTTTTATGGATTTTTATTAACTTTAAGGACCCGTGAGAACTGTTGGGTCCGAAGGTTGTTAAGTGCGGTCAAACCAAGTTGAGTCCGGATATGATTCAGGATACATATTTGCGCAGCTAATGTATGCAAGACGAATCCAATTAGCACACACCAGAAGCAGGAAAGGTGGGAGTTGGGAGTACCCACCAGAGGATGTAAAAACTTATTTGGGGCTTCGGTGTTAATGCACTTCTGCTCCGGCTCATCGAGGCAACTCAATGAAACCATCGAGTGCTGCCCTGCAAGGAAATGAGTCCACGTGTGCACCCTTTCCTCAAGCAAAATAGGAAGTGGGGGGTGCGGGGCATCAACATCCATCAGTGATCTTTGATTAAGATGGATCGCCTTGCATGAGAGGGTGACAGACACAATTCACACGGTCACTCACACACAAATAAAAATATGCGCTCAAGCACCCAAGTGAGGTGACATCAATTAACGTTTCCGCAACAGCTCCTCGCCGCTGATTGACGGACAGCATCAAGGCAACATACCATTCCTCTTTGCCACACTAACACACACACACATACTTGCATACAATTAAAGCCGAAGGACCGATTGTATAAAAAGACGACAAAAAGGTGCTTCAAGGATGAAACCGAGCTCAGTGCGCGCGCATGCACGCACGCAAAAACATGTGAAAAACATGCTCGATTCAAACGCAGGTTTGATTTGCAAATCAATTGGGCCTCACTTTAAACGGATGAGACTCAATCACCAGACACTTTTGACGTCGGCCATCTTGTGTATTGCTTTGAGCGAATGTCCTCCCACCTCCCACCCGGCATGCCAGCGAACTATTGAAACTGTTCACCGCCGGCGTCGCTTGCGAAGGCTTCCTCCACGCCGAGCCTCGACACTTGGCGCACGCAAACCGACACAATGGACGGCCCCATAAACACTCTGGACGCGCTGGCCCCGCCGGGGGGAAGCAGCTTTTGAGTTGTCAAGCTCTCAGTATCTGCCAGACAGAGCGCGTCAAGAGGCAGGATTGCATTTTAAGGCGAGTGAAAGACAGCGTGACAACACGGGGAACTTTCAGCTATCAGCTATGAAACAAATACACGAACAACGGGGGCGAATGTGGTGGTTCCAAGTGATCATCAGGACCAATTCATCTTTTTATCTGTAATGGTATATAGAATAAAAGTGCCCCCTTGCTTTTTCTGAGAGATGCACAAAACCAAGACAACTCTTCATTGCTGTCACGGGGGAGCCTTAGCATCTCGCGACGCAAAACAGTCCATCACTGTAATAGGATTTTTTTGGGGGGGAGAAAGGGACGAATCAAAAACAAGTGGCTTGGTGGTCCCTCCCTTTCTGTGAAGCAGCAGCCCCGGCGAGGACTCGGGATCTGTCACGCACGACGTGTGATGTATCGCTGCGTCCTTGTTATGAGGTTGACTTCACAAAAGTGGGGGTGGGGGGACCGGACCGCTCGTTATCGCGACCGTCTTTGCTTTGATGGGGGGTGTTGCGGGCAAAAGAAGCGCATGCTGGATGAGGATATTTATAAAAGAGGAGGTTTGGACTAGGCAACAACACTCCCTGGAGACGTTCCGGAACAGCTTTGGCCTCCAATTCGAAACTTAAAAGGTCGTACACACACAGTAGAGTCCCGTGTATTATATGGCGCGCAAGCTGTGGTCTGTGCGTGATTGATTTGCGCTTTTTTTTTTTTTCACGCCCAGTTGATTGCAGTGGTACCTTTACTGACGAAATTAGTTGGTTCTGGAAGAAATTTCTTTACGAGAAAATAGAGACGCGTTTTCCATGTAAATGACATAATCCGTTCCAAGCCCCTCCAAAATTCACACATTAACGTTTTCGAAAGCATAAAAATGAATCAAAATGTGGAACAAATACATGTTACAATTCGATAATTGCACAATAAATGAGGTGTGCATAATGTTAACAACAAAAATAAAAATGATGGTCATTTAACTTTGAACTGCGTCCTCATCGTTTTTAGTCGTCTTTAGTCCATGTTCTCTCTCAGAAGTGGTTTTTGGCTGGCGTTTTGGAAAGAACTGATCCAAGGATGTTTTGTCGGCTTTTCACAATCCTTCGAAAATGTCCAAGGCAAATATCAGCATGGTGAGCGATCGCCGGACTGGTGAATACTTTTTCCGGGTGATTCACATTTACATAAAACTATCGGAACGCCTCATGGCCCGAGGGGCGAATGACAAGGACGCTGCCTAAACACATATCTATCTATCAGCACACATTGACACTTACGGCGAGGTCCCTCTTAGCCAATGGGATGCCAGGAAGATGCTCGGTAATAGCCAATGGCAGAGGAGCTATAAGTATGTTGCGTACAGGAAACTCGGAGCCACATGTAGCAGCCCACGCTGTATTTTTACCATTTCGTATCTTGAAATTTCTTTTGTAACAAGAGGGAATATTTTCTTGTTGAGGTGTTTCGTAACTTGGAAATTTCGTATGAAGAGACGTTCCGAACTAGAGGTACCACTGTACAGTCAAACCTCGGTTTTCGAACGTCTCTGTTCTCGACCAAATCGGTTTTCGACCAAAAATTTTTAGTTTTTTTATGCCTCGGATTACGGCCGAACATTGGTTCTCGACCAAACTGAGTGCACTTGAATGCACCATTTGACTCCTCCCGCCTTCCTTACACGAGGAAGTGACGCTTCCTCGTGTAGCGTTCCATCGTGAGCAGATGTCTTCAATAAAGTTTTTAGTTTTTTTTTAAAGAGCGTGGTTTCGGTTTTCGAACAGCCTTCTGGAACGGATTATGTTCGAAAACCAAGGTATAACTGTATTAGTTTTAGTTGAGTGACAGTTTCAACACGTTAGCATAAGTTGCAAACGCTTCCACATAATAATAATAATAATAATAATACATTTTAGCGAGCATTGCCCATGGTAACTGAAGCAACACATGTCCAGAAAGTGTTGATACTCACTCTGCTTGATCAGTCGCTTGTCGGCCACGAGAACATTCTCGGCGTCGACGACGATGACCTTTCCGTCGCGGGGGCCGACCGCAAAGTTGTCGAAGCTGACGTCGAGCAGGTAGAGGGCGAACTCGAAGTCGTTGTTGGTCAGCTGCTCGGCGATGTCCATCAGCTGCCGCGCCAAGTCCACGCGCTTCTCCCAGGGGGCGTTGTAGTAGCTCCACAGCTCCTCACCCACGTAGTTGACGGCCACCACCCGCCCGCACGCCCCGAGGTACTTGGCGAAAGGCCAGCCTTCGTCAGATGGAAAGCTCTGGAAAACGACAAACATCAGAGACGACAGCTTGAGTTGAAACGCAGACCACAAAAGTTTCTCACCGACGGCAAGCACAAGTTTAATTTGCAAAATAAAACGGGTTTCCCTCGAACAAAGACACAGAGGGAATAATCCCCAGACATCAAACACAGAGTTGCCGTGCAGCCTTGGGTAACATTTGATAACGGCGGCCTAAGCAGAAGATTTGAAAATCTGCCAAAAGGAGTGCGTGAAACAGAGCCAGCGCAGGGCTACAGCGGATTAAATCTAATAGAGAACGAGCCGGCTTGCGTTGGAAGCCCTAAAGCGACGAGCCGATATCTGCTTCTGCCTGCGATTGCAGAAAAACGGATAGGTTAAGATGCGGCAGCCCAAGGTTTGCGTCGTCATTGTGTGTGCTGCATCTTGTTTGCCTCATTGCGTTCATGCGGCTTGGGCAGGCCAAGAAGACGACCCCGTCTCGTGTAGGGTGAGCCTGATGAATAATTGGACGGAAATACTCGCACAAGGGTGAAGCCTCCCCCTCAACTTCACTGCCATCGTACCTGACTGACTGGAAAATGAACCGGCACGTATGCAGCGTGTGCAAAAGCACATAATCCAGTTCCAGCGACAAATTCATCCCGATGAAAAAGTATCACAAAAATCATAGGACTTCAAACTGCCCTTAAATGATGCCACTTTGCCCCTAAAATTTGCGACAGGGCAATGACATTTTTTTTTTATCACCCGTATTTTCCGGATTATAGATCACTCCTGCGTATAAATCGCATCAGCCATAAAATGCATAATAAAGAAGTTAAAAAAAATATATCAGGTGCTTTTTGGGGGGAAATGTATTTGATTAAATCCAACACCAAGAACAGACACGTCATTTTGGGCAATTTAAAATAAAAATAAGAATAGAGAACAACAGGCTGAATCAGTGTACGATATGCTAACGTTACCTGACGCATAAACGGCGAACTGAGAATGGGCCTGGTATGTTCATGTAACATTATTCAGATAACTTTAGCATGAAGAACGTGCTAACGAGTTTAGCAAACCATCAGTGTCACTCCAAAAATCACTAAATCCTACAAAATCTTAATCCTTTGCGTTCTACGGCGCTTATGTCATACTCATCGTCGATTTATCAACACAGGCCTAGAGTGCCCTCTTGCGTTTTAATGTGGAAATAACGCGAAATAATAATAATGTGTTAATAATTTCATACATAAATGGCTCCGGAGTATAAGTCGCACCCAAACTATGAAAAAAAATGTAGACTCCGGAAAATACGGTACTCGTGCACTGTGACCAATACATTTTCAGTTTTTTTTTTCTTGCACCTACTTATCAGTAATATACTAAAAAAGCACATATGAATATTTTAGTCCATTTATAATTCGTGCACACCCCTGAGTACGGAAATGTAATTTCAGGGGTGTGCACGATTCCAAACGACAAAATACAGCGGTGTAAATGTAATGTGTAAATGTAATGTAGGGATCTATGGTTCTTACAACAAAGAACTTGTTCATGCAAATTGTTTCCAAGGCAATGTTCCGAATCGCAGTTTTGTTGCAAGTATTCTCCATTAGCCGCTAACACATGCTGCGCCCAAAACACTGCCTTGTCATTAGAGCCCGATTATCATTTCAAAGCAGTTGAGGGTTTAAGCGAGGTTTCTAGTTTTCATGGAAAAAAAAAAAAAACAGACGCCACCAACATGTTGGTGTATCGCTTTCAGGAACAAACTTCAATTGCAATAAAGCGCCACATTCTCCGGGTATATCATGTCCCGGAAAGGAAGCTTAATAACCGGCGGCAACTCCCTATGTAACGAAGACCGCAAAGGCCACTTGCTTGTTCCTGCCAAGGCGGCCGCCACACAGAGTGACAGTGGAGGAAGGAGGTGGGGGGTAGGGAAACTCATGTTTCCGAGTGCCGAAACCCGATAGTGTTGGCGAAATGTCAGGGAACGCGCCGTGTCACTGCCGGCAAGGTGTGAACTACTCCTGACCGCCGTGTCACGCTGTCACCGGAGGTAACGCGATGCTCCGCCGGCTTTATCGCTGCCCGCAACGAGGCTTTTACATATGCATAGGAAGCTCGCATTAAACATTGACGACAGACAAATTATTTATGACGTATATGGTTATTCTCGCCGATGGCTGCACACCCGACAGCTTGGAGAAGTTAATGCATGACCCAAAAAAAATAAAAAAATAAAATAAAAACTAGGCTCCAGGTGGTTAGATTGAGGCTGATACAACACTTCACTTCTAAAGCCATCCATGAAGTTGAACATGCGCAACAGCCACATTTTGTTCCGTTTCGAAAGCATTCCAGAGGAACTCTGCTGTTGGGCCCCCGGGATCAAATTCCAGGGAACTAATTGGAAATTAACCCTTTCCTGCACCCTGGAACTGTAACCTGATGATAACGATAAGCCGTCCACTGTAGTGACCGCTGTCCTGCAAAGAGTTCAGGATACGGGCTTCCAATTTTTATTTTGTTCCAAGTTAGCTTTTTCAAATGACCTCACCTCCAAAAGAATGGAAAGTCATCGGAAACCGAGCCCGCCGTGTGCCAAAGAAAAACATACGCCGGCGAGGAGGAAGCAGAAAGCTTTACGCACAAAGTCCATCCATCCATTTTCCGATCCGCCTTTCCCTCACAAGGGTCACAAGGCATGCCGGAGCCTATCCCAGCTGTCTCCGGGCAGTAGGCGGGGGACAAGTCTTTTCAGACTTGGTCCAGAATTGGCTGGTAGTGAATGAGTTAAACGTGCACTGCTTTTGTTCCAGCTTGGTTGAAAACGGACCCTGAACCGGTTGCCAGCCAATCGCAGGGCACACACAGACGAACAATCATCCACGCTCACACTCACACCCCGGGACAATTTTGAGTGTTCAATCAGCCTGCAATGCATGTTTTTGGAATGTGGGAGGAAACCGGAGTACCCAGACAAAACCCACGCAGGCCCGGGGAGAACATGCAAACTCCACACAAGAAGTCCGGAGCTGGAATCGAACCCACGACCTCTACACTGTGAGGTTGACGCGCTAACCGCTCGACCATCAGGCCGTATGTGCAAAGTCTCCAAAGTTTCGTGCTTCAAATTAGAATCGAACGAGCGACCTTGTTGCAGCGAGGCAGCGGCGCTAACCACTCTTCCAGCATTGACTGGGCTGAAATCTGCAAAGTGAACTCATGTTCTACTTCTGACGCTCACACACACACACATACACAAAAAAAAATGTTTGTTGGCTTCAGTGGTGTAACGGAGCCCATCCGCCGGTATTTTGTTCTGATTAGCACGACCAAAATAGATCCAAAACCACAAGGGGGGAGGATAGGGACAAGTTGCAAGCTGTGCAGCCTCGGCTCAATCGTTTCCCAGAGGAAAGCCAATCAATTGTGGGCACAGGCTAAAATTGTGTCCAGGAAGCACAATGGGCCTCAAGCAGCCTGTCAAGTCCGCTTGGCCCTGTCATCCTCTCTGTCTTTGGCAAGGACTCATTCCAAATTCTACCCTTACTTTTGGGTTAATAGCCGCCCCGCTCAACAACTTTCTGCAGTGGGAAAATTGACAGGCAAGTTTAACAGGACAAAACTGAACTCATTCACTCCCAAAGACGTTTTTAAACGTCTTTTCAGACTTGGTCCAGAATTGGCTGGTAGTGAATGAGTTAAACGTGCTCTGCTTTTGTTACAGCTTGGTAAAAAAACGGACCATTTTTTCTAGATCCCAGAGGAATTTCGAATCGGGAGACCAAAAGAGGGCTAAATATCTAAAATGGCTTTCGAAACGGACAAAGTGGGTATGGAACGATTAAATCGAAGCCGGATGATTTGGCTTGTATAAGACCCGCCTCGTTTGACCTAAATCCAAACCTTGGATCGATGTAACTCTAAGCAGCTCTTGGCCATGTCAAAACTTAGCCTGTCCAATGTGATGGCTAAACCGGCTTTGGGGGGGGGGGGGGGGGGGGGGGGGCATCCTCCCAACCCCTGGAGCCAGGTTGGAGAGATGAGACGAGAACGGAAGAAGCGCGTAAACCAGCACAGACCTGCTTGCTAAATGCTATCTCCCCTCTTTTGTTGTCAGGTTGCAGCCTGAACGGGTGCAAGAGTAGAGCGCCGGAAGCTTTGGGGGCTGGGGGAGGGTGTGTGTGTATGGTGGTAGGGGTAGGAAAAGGATGATTACCCAAAGGCTGCTTTCAGACTTACTGTCGGCGGTGTCTGTTATGAGGAGGCCTTGATGTCTTTCGCCGCTTGCATCGCCTATTCTGAATCTAGACGGCGCTCATTCAACACGCCGACGGCTCCCGGGTGTTGCTGCGGCAATTACCGGGGTCTTCACGACTCCTATGTGGGTGCCGTTTGCAATGAGCCGCTTAGATTAAATTCTGAAAAAGCAAATTGGGCTAAGGACGAGGCCGACTGACTACCAGTGGGGGTAAAAGACTCGACTTGCTATAGTGCGTGTCCCCACCAATCATTTCACCCCGGCGCTCTTAAATGGTTATTCTGCAAGAAGCCGTTCCCCACGTCTGCAATGAAGCGTTGAGGGGAGGTGGGTGGGGGAGGGGGGAATCAACAAATGAGTTGAAGACACTACTGTGCCATCTCCGAGCAGAATCGGGAAGTTTTTCGTGGGAGCGCACAGGTGGTCAATGATAGCATTTGCCTCTTCTGGTGACGCAACTTGCTAAAAGTGCAAATAGTGGCGACGACAGATCCCGGCGACTCGTAACGGCTTTTGGAATGCCAAATTCTGCTCCTGCCAGTGGATGACAACCGGCTAAAGGTGGGCATCCGCGGTATGTTTCTGAAGATGTGGTTTTTCAAAGTCATGTCGCACTGCATAAGCGATGCAAAGACATCTTAGGAAGGTCAGGCGAAAAACAAGGGGTATCAAAAAAAACAACAACCTTTTTTTTTCTTTTGGTGTGCAAGTGTGACTAAAAATCAAAAGAGGGACACATGCGCCGTACCCGTAAGAAACAGGCTCAATGCTGGGAAAATCGAGTCAGAAAGGGCGAGCTCTGTTGTCATAAATCTGTTGCAGCTGTTGTCATCAACTCATTTGATTGGCATATGATGGCAGTTGCCAATCGTTTGTCATACGTTTGACAAGGACGTGGGGCTGGGGGGGAATAAATACAGTGAAACTCCTCTACAATGAAATCCTGTTTCCAGCAAATGTTTCACAACAGGGGTTTTTTCACTGTAGCAAATTTGATCTCAGATGTAAACACACACACACACACACACACTAAATTGCGAAATTTACAATCAGCATTCACTTTCACTTGCATCAATTTCTTGGATGTCTTTTATTTTGCTTCCTCCGTCTTTCATTTTGATCACTTTTACCCTCTCTTCCAGCGTCAGAGCTCTTCTTGTCTTCGCTGCTTGACATCCAAATGTCCGTTTTGTAGCAATTTTAGCAATGCAACGTTCTTGCTGCGTCTGAAACTAACAATAACAAATACTTCCTGGAATACTGCGCATGTGTGGTGGTTGCTGTTGCCGTTTCCGAACCAAGCAGTAGAGGTTGGATTAGACCTCGTGGTGAATCTCGTCGCGAGGCAAGAGCAGAGAAAAAGGTTTTGTATAACGCAGCAGGGTTTTTTTTTGTTGAATGGGGGGCAGGAAAGTGGGAATGGTGTTTATGCATGAAGATTTTTTCACACTAGGGGGTGTTTTCGCCCATGTAGGTTTCGTTGTAGAGGAGTTTCACTGTAAATAAATACAAAATAAGAAACCTCTATACAAAATGGACAAAGTGCCTGGAACGATTTCCAACCGCAAGTTCAAGTATTGTTAGAACCGTAACGAACACGGCTGCCAAACACAAACACACACACGCACGCGCACACACACAAGCATGTTCTTATTGCAGGTGACCTCCCAGTGACTTCCAAGCCCAGCTCTTACTAATCTAATGTAGAAGGTAGAGCCGGTGCACAACATCAGCATTGAGGGACGTGTGTGCTTTCTGCCGGCCTCCCTTTAATGCAACAGACACACTGGCGTCCTCCCGGGGGGGGGGGGGGGGGGGGGGGGGGGGGGGGGGGGGGAGCTGAAATGAAAACGGGGCCACGGACAAATGGTCAGCCTCGGGAGGAGAAAGAGGATGAAAAGAAGAGAGCGAGCGGCACGGCGAGCGCACACACCTGCGGCCTGACATCCGCCGACAAAGACGTGCCCCCTTCCACTGGACAACTTGGGGGAGGGCACGGCCGTGCGCGCGGGACTTCCAAAGAGGCTCTTTGTTGTGTCGACGTGAAACTGTATCCCACCGCATGTGAATGGGGGGGTTGCAACGTGACCGGGGCTGATAACAACCTCTTTTCAGGGGAGTAAACATCGTCTGCTCCCAAGATATTGCCCTGGCTACCCGGCAAGAACACTGGTCAATCAAACAAGCACACATCCACGCAAGTGAGCAAATACTGTGGCTCAGAGCTGTATTTAGACACGAAAGCTTCATTAAAAAAAATTATAAAAGATAGTTACGAAGAGGAAATTACTGTATTTATCCGGATTATGAATCAATTTGTTCTTTGAATAATCTGCGCTTTTTACTCTGGAGCGACTTGTGTGAAATTGTTCGTACATTATATTATTTCACGTGTCATTTTCACATTAAACCGCAAGAGGGCGCTCTAGGCCTGTGTTGTTATTTTCCACATTGGCGGTAAGTGATAAAAACAACTGACGGCGAGTCTGACGTAAGTGACGCACAAGAGGAAGTGCCGCATCTTCTAACTCCGGAGTTGGCAGAGTTGTTTAGAAGTGACACAGAGGATGAAGATTTCATCGGATTTAGTGATTTGGAATGACACTGATGTTTTGGTAAACTTGTTAGCATGTTCTTTATGCAATAGTTATCCAAATAAACTGAATGTTACATGAACATACCAGGCACGTTCTCCGTTCATTGTCTATGCGTCATGTAACGTTAGCATATCGTTAGCATATTTTCTTTCAAGATGTCTATTCTTGGTGTTGGATTTTATCACATAAATTTCCCCCCCAAAATGCGATTTATAATCCCGTGCCACTATTTTTTTTTCTTCTTTAGTACGCATTTTATGGCTGTCGCGACTTATACTCAGGAGCGGAAAATACGGTAGCAGTTAGCCACGGGAGTAGTTTAGGGTGCGGTTTCAATTCTCCACATTTTCTGTCCTGGACTAAAAACGACTGTTTTATGAAAATCAAGTCAAGACAGAATTGTGCAGCAGATCAAATGGCAACTCGGAGGAAGTGTGCAGGGCAGACATGTTTGCGTCAGACAAGTGAAATTTCTGGCTATTACTCTGTCCGCTCATCTTTTAGGTGGAGTCTGTGAAGCTGGGACTGCCATGCCGGCCGGAGTCAAGAGGAGAAAGGAGGGGGCAGACGTTTTCGGAGTCACCTTGTGCATATGGAGGATGTGCAGTGAGCCCCTTCTGGCATTTCGGGGGCAATTTGAAGTGTCAAATCCAGTCTGGTAGCCCACAGCGAGCGCGGAGCTTCATCCTAGCACACACGCGGCAAGACATCCACCCCCACAAAACTTCATCTTTGTCCCAACCACGACCGGATTTGCCTTTAAGGGGCAGCAATGCCATTTGTTTCCCAAAGCTGTAACTTTCCTAGTCAGCAAAAAATAATTTTGAGGAAAGTATTTGCACATTTAAAGTGTCCCAAGCATTTAGAGACAAAAGGATGCGCAGTGTGGTTTGATTACGAATGGCCTGTCTGCCTCATTACTATGGACGCTGTTCAAAGACAGCAAAGTCACCCACTGTCAGCCTTCCTGGGAAGGGGGGAGGGGTCTCGAAAAAAAAAAAAGTTCCGTAAAGATGAGTCCAACTCGGAAAAGAATTCTAAGTGCATTTGGTATACTTTACATTTGACCGGATTGCACATTGGAAAAATATTTTCCATAATCATTGGAGTTGGTTTATTTTGATGACTGCATTTGCTCCCCTCGCTCCTCAAGCCATACACACACACACACACACACACACAGCGCCTCCTTATGTATTCATTGCGCTTCAAAGCGCCTGTCAAAGCATATCAATTAGCTAAGCTTGAACACGGAGCTTGAAATCCCCTTTTAGATATTAGTTTGTGGCGCTTGCACTAAAAGACGGCTTTTATGCACCCACGTTAGTGAGCCGCTGCTTGAACACTTGATTTTTGCCCTTTCGAATAAAATGCCACACATGGCCGAGTGGAAAATCCATTATGCCAATGTTAATAATGCGGGGAGGGAAAATGGTTGTCCTGTATCCCCCCCCCCCCCCCAACATATACGCCATTCTGGGTGGGGGAAAAAAGTGAACCTAAAAAAAAAAATGGAGCCAATCTGACAACTGATAGAAAAGGGCTACATTTCTATTCTATTTCTAGTTTTGTGTTCAAAGTGTCCTGGAGAATGCAAATGGAGAATGGGAGGGGGCAGATCTCGTGGTTTCTAACCTGACCTGAACCTGAGCCACTGAACACAGACCTCATAAATCCACTTTACTGGGAAACCCAAGAATGTTTTGAAGTCAAAGGCGGTCCGGTGTTGAATCCGTCTGGGTGGTAGCACCGCTTTTGAGGTTGGGTATTGCAGAGCAGCAGGCAATTATCATGGGGGCGGGGGGCGCAATGGAACGGCGTCTATTGCTGTGACGGACCCTAGCGCCACCTAGCAAGTCAGTATTGCAGAGAATCGAATGAACCAAAACGGTCACGGGGGTTACACTGTCCCAAAGCAGCTATACTTCCGGTGACTAAGAGTGAATACCGATACTGCTGCATTCGCGGAACATATTTTCTCTGACAGGAGCAGAGTGCCTTGTTTTTTATATCAGCGGCCCCTAACCCCGCGGGGTCATTTGGTACCGGGCCGCACAGAAAGAATAAATAACATACAATACTTCAGTTTTATTCATTTCGGAATCTGAAAGATGTTTTATTTTGAAAAATGACCGGATTCTATGTTACATCCGTTTACAGGATGTCACTCTTGATGCGGGTCAAGGTGTGCTTCTCGGTCACGTGATAGTTTTCGGCTAAAATGAAACCCAGGAGGTAGCTAAATGAGTAAAAAACTCTTTGGAAAGTTTCTTTGGGAAGGGGAAAAGGCCCGCATTTTTCATGCACTTTGTATTTGCGGCATATCTTATTTTGAAGGCACATTTAAACGTTACTATAGCAACCAGAGAGCGTTGTGGCCAGATAGGATGTTCCTCGTGTCGTTATTCGTATTTATTATTATGTTTCGAAAATATCAGTTTTCATGCAGGTCATATCATATTATTTATTATTTATCCGGTCCCTGATAATATTGTCTGACATTAAACAGGTACATGGGGCAAAAAAAATGTTGGGGACCGCTGCTTTATATGATCGCCAGTTTTATTACTGGGGGCTAGCAGATGGGGTAAAAAGCATTGTCTCGCTGTAACGTAAAAACACCGGGCACGCGGAAGAGCAAATGTGTATTTTGTTTTTTTTACTAATTCGTAATGGTCATGTTAAGGGATCCGGAGAGTGCTCTGAATCGGGTTGGACTCGCCAACGGTGAAGTACAGCGTCCTCCGGGGCAGGCCAATGGACAGAGCAGCGGGTTGGGTAGCATGCAGGACAGAAGGAAGCTTGATTTTGGAAAGAGGGGGGGGTGGTAGAGGGTGCTTCGGAGGGGGCTCAACCACAGGCGTTTACACCTAACTAAACACAGCTGTCGCGCATGTGTGCGCTAAGGATTACGGTGACGCAAAGCAGACAGGTTCATTCAAATGGGAGACAACACCACAAGGTCCTTGGCTTGTACCAAACAGGCGCCCGTCAAACCTTTGCCTGCCCTGCGCCTTTCCAACGGGGCCGCCGTCCAAAAGAGGGGAGTTGGGCCCGGATAACTCGCTGTCCTAACAGGATTCAGTTTGTACACAAAGGCCAAGAAGAGTACCCAAAAGGGGGATTGGGAACACTTGAAGCCGGGTTAAGCGGCGTAAACAACTCCTCTCTTCTGCGCTAAAAAGGAGTGTCACGATCCCAAGGAGCCGGGAACCCAAATGAGATATTAATCACCGGACTATTTTCTGATGGGCCTCAGCCGCTGAAATCGCCTCAAGGGAAGGGGAGGCAGACGTGTCACGGGATTGCGTGCGTCTGCCGTTGCTAGGAAAGAAATATTGGAAGGAAAGCAAAATGAGGCTTTGATTGCATTTGCACGAGGCGCTTCCCATAAGAGTAGAACGTGCGTGCAAAAAAAAAGGACCGCGGAGGGTTTCGTCAATGCAGGCAGTGCTATTTCTGACCAATACCAAGTACAGTCAAACCTCGGCTTTCGGGCGTCTCGGTTCTCGTACAATTCGGTTTTCGGACTAAAATTTCGAGTTTTTTATGCCTCGGATGACGAACTAATTTCGGTTCTCGGACTAACTGAGCGCACTTGAATGGCGTGCGTTTGTTAAACGGCCGGCATTTGTCAATGCAGCGGCACATAATGAACACTCTGGTGTCCGGTGTCTCATTATTATGCAATAATCGTACAGAAACAGCTTGTGAGCAGACGAGTTTGTATTGTTCGATTAAGTTTTGTTTTTTTAAAAAGCAGACGTGTTTGGTGAGAACTACGTAATATTGGACTGTTATTTTTGCATCGTGTATCAGCCCCTAATCATGGCACCAAAGAAAGCAAGTGGAAGTGGTGAACCTGGTGAAGAAAAGAGGAAAATAGGGCGCAAAACTATAGAATTTAAGAAAGATTTAATTGCAAAATATGAGTCAGGTGTGCGTGTGTCTGTGTTGGCGAAGGAGTTCGGGATGCCGAAATGCCCCGCCTACTGCCTGCTGACAGCTGCTGGGAGAGGCGCAAGCCCCACGACAGATAGAGAGAGAGATGTTCCTTCAATTTTTATGTTACTATGTTAATGTTAAAATTGGTAATCTCCCATTACATTTGTACAGTTTATGGTGTGAAATTGTAAAAATAAGTGGTTTAAAAAAAGTTGTTTTCTTGACTTGGAACGGATTAAAACATTTTACATTGATTTCAATGGGAAAAATGGTTTCGGTTTCCGAACAATTCGGTTTCCGAACAGTCTTCTGGAACGGATTAAGTACGAAAACCGAGGTTTGACTGTAATTGGAATTGGCTCCTTGCTTTCAGATAAATAAACCTGGGAGGGCAGGAGGGTGATGCTTGAGGTGTCCCATTTGCCTCACTGAGAGCCAGGAAGACCCTCAATGCTTAGTTTGGCTCCAGTTCCCAAAGAAGGCAAGGGCTATGATTGATTCTGCAGAATATCATTAAAATCAGTGGGTTTTCTCCGGGTACTCCAGTCTCCTCCCACATTCCAAAAACATGCATGGCAGGCTGATTGAACACTCAAAAATTGTCCCTAGGTGTGAGTGAGAGCGCGGAATGTTGTTCGTCTCTGATTGGCTGGCAACCGGTTCAGGGTGTCCACCACCTACTGCCTGAAGACGGCTGGGATCAGCTCCAGCCTGCCCCCGCGACCCTTGTGAGGATAAAGCGGATCGGAAAATGGTTGGATGGATCATTAGTTAACTCATTCACTCCCAAAGACGTTTTTAAACGTCTTTTCAGACTTGGTCTAGAATTGGCTGGTACTGAATGAGTTGAAGTCAACAAGGGAAAGAGACACCCCATTTGGGAAAGGGGGGGTGCGGGTTGGGGGGAGGGAAAAAAAACAGTGGCGCCAGATTGTTTGTTGAGAGAGCATTGAAGGTTGACTTTCACATTTACGCTGAGATCCTGCTGTCAAAATTCTTAGCAGGCCTCAAAGATAAGGTGATCCATCAAATGTGTTTTTTTTCTGCAATGCGGTTGCTGAGGTCACATGTTGTGCAGGGGGGGGGGAAAAAAACAAAAACAGATGGCCACGCCACAGGATGGACTCTGGTGAGCATGTCTGTGTTAGCCGAGGACCGAGTGTTAAGTGAGGAGGCGGTTCTTGGGAAGGCGGCGACGCAAAGGCAAGAGGAAAGCAGCACAGATTTTGAATCTGGTGGAGATGAGAGTACCGCTGGCTGAGTCGAGCCCGCAGCCTGTCAGGTTCTATTCTCAGCTTCACTGAGCAAAAATGGAGCAGAGGACCAAAAAAGGGGGTGCGAGCGCGGTCACATGTTTCTGGCCCCCTCGCAAGGCTTTAATGATTTGGAACGGAAAACCGGGCAAAAATCAAACTCATTCCCGATTGGGCCAGATGTACTGGAGCCCATCAAACGCGAGCGTCACCTGATGAATCAGTGAGTCATTTCGCTCCCCCCCCCCAAAAAAGGAGAGGCGCCAAGAATGGCCAATTAACTGCAAATACAAAAGAAGCTTTATGACTAAGAGTGGAAGGAGAGAAGGGTGAGCAGCATTTCGAAGGACACATCCCAAGACATGTTCCATCTAAAAAAAAATATTTAAAAAAGCACAAGCGTTTGCGACGCTTTCGTCTTTGTACTGCGCTACCCAATCAGAAACGACGCAGATACTCATTGGCTCTTTTCAATTCATTTGAACATTTTCCACATTTCATTTCACGTGCATTTAGGATAATGGTTCAATGTGGTGGCAAATAGTTTTTTGTTTTTTTCCAAAACACGAAGAGCTCCAGGGAGCAATTTTATCATTAGAATTAGAATCCGGCTTGCCATCAAAACAATGGCAATGTTTGAGAACTGGACAGGTCAGTTGCTAAGGAACCGCTTACCTGAACGCTTTGTAAACTAATTAGAAGGAGCATTAGTGCGGAGTAAATTTGTGCATTGCACTAAGCCCCCCCCCCACCACCACCATCACCACGCCTGAACTCGAGAGGCACTCATCAGTGCGCAAATAATTTTTCACGTCCGCTAATGCGGCGGAATGCTCACTGAGCCATCTCCCGCTTGTAGTGAAGGAGTGCGACGCTGCAAGCTCAGCACGTCGGTGGAGAGTCCAGTGGGGGGGGAGCGATGCATTCAAATAGGCCCGAATCGATTCCCCAGAATTAGCCCCCGGGCAGTCTACTTGATTTTTCACCGCAACTGAATTATGATGCCACTACTTGAATAAGAGTTCAACTCATGAGGCAACGTGTGACTTCTCTTGTTAAGGAAGAAGGCAAACCCTTGATAAGAGCGTAATGCACTTTACTTTGGAGTCAGCCAATCCTCCATTAAGCGTCTCCAGTTGGTCCAGAATGCTGCTACTCACCTCTTGACTGGTACAGTGAAACCCCTCTACAATGAAACCTACATGGGTGAAAATACCCCCTAGTGTGAAAAAATATTCATGCATTAACACCATTCCCACTTTCCTGCCCCCCATACAACGAAAAAAAAACCCCTGTTGCGTTATACGAAATCATTTTCTCTGCTCTTGCCTCGCGATGAGATTCACTACAACGAGGTCTAATCCAACCTCGACTGCTTCGTTCGGGAACGGCAACAGCAACCACCACACTTGTTTACACATGCACAGTAGTCCAGGAAGTATTTGTTATTGTTAGTTTCAGACACAGCAAGAACGTTGCATTGCTAAAATGGCTACAAAACGGACCTTTGGATGTCAAGCAGCTGAGACAAAAAGAGCTCTGACGCTGGAAGAGAGGGGAAAAGTGATCAAAATGAAAGTCGGAAGAAGCAAAATAAGACATCCAAGAAATTGATGTAAGTGAAAGTGAATGCTGATCGTAAATTTCGCAATTTCTTTCCCTTTTTTCTTTCTACACTGACTATATGAAGTGTCAAATAATTGTATGCTCATACTTATGCACTATTGGACTAAAAATAAAGAGTACTCATACGTTTGTGTGTGTTTACATCTGAGATCAAATTTGCTACAGTGAAAAACCCCGTGTTGTGAAAGATTTCTTGCTGCAAACATGATTTCGTTGTCGAGAAGTTTAACTGTACTTGTAAGAGGGAGCATATAAGTCCGACTCT
Organism: Hippocampus abdominalis; assembly: GCA_018466805.1. NCBI lineage: Eukaryota > Metazoa > Chordata > Actinopteri > Syngnathiformes > Syngnathidae > Hippocampus > Hippocampus abdominalis. Next base: position 10,443,044 of record CM031712.1, on the reverse strand, counting down.
GGCATCTCTTCACTGACTCCCTATACATTTCAGTGTCCTTTTAAAGATCCTATTATAAACACCTGCCAGTTGCACGGACCAGACATTATTCGAGGTACCAAGAACTGAACGGAGGCTCAGAGAGGATAGAATCTTTTCCGTTGCCGGTCCCTCTCTTTGGAATGACATCCCACTGAACATTATGCAAGCCCCCTTGCTGCCAATCTTTAAAACTAGTCTCAAAACTCATTTGTATCCTTTGGCTTTTCATGAAGCAAGAGTCTTAGATTTTTTTTATAGTTTGACTGTTTTCATCCTTTCTACGGTCTTTGTTATTAATTTATTGTCGTATCGATCTTTGCTGCACATACAGCGCTTTGTATACAAGGGTGGTTGTTTTAAAGCGCTCTACAAATACAGTTGAGAAGCATTTCTTCGCCATCTGATTGATTTTCTTGAGCAAAAACAAATGTATTTTATATATATTTTTTTTAATTATAGAGCTAACTCCACGTCGACGCGGGATAATCATTAACTTGGAGATTAAATCTTTTCACTTGATAGCAGTGATATTTATTCAGGGAAAGCGCCGCTTTCGGCGGAGAGGAAACGAGAGAAACAAAAAACCTCTTCCTCCGCTTTTGTATTTCGCCACGGTCATTTTTTTTGTGTTGGTCATCTAAAAATATTTATTCCCCGTGGCCAAATGGTCTTGCACGTGACAGAGGAATGGAAGCTGTGTTTGTGTATGCCTCATGTACTGCCCAGCACACAAAAATGAGCCATTGTTGGCCGGAGCCAAAACAGCACAGCAGATTGTTTCCCACGGACAAAGGAGGTCTGGTGTCTCATCGTGAAACAGGGGACGATTTACTGCCAGTGGCTTAAAAGAGCACAAACACAAGCCAGTTCGGAGAGAGATCGAGGGGGTGGGGGGGAAGGGGGGTGGAGAGCTCGGCTCGCTGAGCAGACAGTAGAAATGTTCTGCACATGATTCGACTGAATAAACCCGGGGGGGGGGGCACTGCCAAACAATGAAAGCGGGAAACCGTGCTTAAAGACGGCGAACCTGAACAGTATAAATGTTCGCGCGAAGGCCTCCAAAAACTCACTGAAGATAGCAACGAGGCAACTTGAAACTGGGCGATCAAAACGATCGTTAACTCTGTCCTTGCTTATCGCGCGTAGAAATCAAATCTCGACACGGCGACCGCAACCTCTGGCAAAAAAACAGACACCAAGATGCTCCGTTTCGATAAGGCCCATTAATTCTTCATGTCCAAGCCTGCATAGAGGGTTTTTGGATGCATTTTGATCAGCCATCAGAATGTGTCACTCATTTGACACATTCAAAGTGATGCCGACCAATCTGCCACATTGGTTCTACATGCCCAAGAGCAGCAGTCCCCAATCGGTTAAATGTCAGACAATATTTTCAAGGACCTGCCTTTAAGGTGTGACGGATAAATACAAAATAATATAATATGACCTGCATGAAAACTGATATTTTCGAAACATAATCATAACTCCGCATCATGACACGAGGAGCGTCCTATCTGGCCGCAACACTCTCTGGTCGCTATGGTAACGCTCAAACGTGCCTTAAAAATAATACGCCAAAAATACAAAGTGCATGAAAACTACGACTCACCATCGCCGCATATTATGCAGAGTGGGATTGGTGCGTGAGGATCTTCCGTTGGGATAAATCCGTATTTTAAGTAGGACTCCTGATACTGATAATATTAAATTTAGCCTTGTTTTTTTTTTTAAGTCATAGGCTCCTCTTCTCTCTCCTGGCTGGGCCTTCCCCCTTCCCAAAATAACTTTCCAAAGACGTTTGTTTTTTTTCTCATTTTGCTAGCTCCTGGGTTTCATTTTAGCGTTACCTATCATGTGTCTGAGAAGCGCACCTTGACCTGCGTCAAGAGTGACATACTGTAGACGGGTGTAACAAGAGAATCCGGTAATTTTTTTTTCAAAATAAAAGGCCTTTCAGATTCTGAAATGAATAAAAATTCATACATTATTTATTCTTTCTGTGCGGCCCGGTACCAATTGATCCACGAACTGGTACCGGTCCACGGCCCGGGCGTTGGGGACCTCTGCCCAAGAGGATCCCTCGAATGCACACAGATGAGGTGTTGGGATGAGCCATATGCAAAAGCAAAGAGTAGAAGGGATGTGGGTGAAGGGGGAAAGTGTGACGTGTTGGAGTGGGCGATGTCTGTAGCGTTGCGTTTGGGTGGGAGGGGGGGACATTTGCCATTCTACCCCTCGCCATACCGTTTGGCGAGGGGTAGAAATGAAAGAGTCCAAAGTGATTGACTAATCCGGAGTTTGTGGAGCAGATATTAATAAACTGACAAAAACAGAAAGACGGACACAGAGGGGAAGAACAACAGAGGAGACAAAAGCGGAGGGCAACGCGACCGCGCAACGCTAATCAGACGCTAGCTGGACATAAAAGCTGATTTATTTATTTTTGTCTGGTGGAATGCCCGGAGGTGTCCGACCCGATGGTATATAAAAAGCGGGGGCTACAAAGGGTTGTAGGTCAGCCCTGAAGTTATTCAATGTCTGCATGTGACCGTTGTTGTTGCGTCGAGACATGGTCAATGGCAGATTGAAATTGAAATTGATTGGATGCTTGTAAATCGCAGAGGAGGGTGGTGGGAGTGGGGGTGGGGGGGTAGACTGCTACAAACGGCAGACGCCGCGCTCTTCTTGAGATGTCAGCGCCAGCTGTGCACTTCTAACACCGACAGGATTTGTTAGTCAAGGCCTTCGGTTGATCTGCGACCACTTCAGGTGCTTTTTTTTCCAGCACATGGCCACCGTCAAGAGTTACAGCAGAATAGTTCAAGTCTGAATGTAGGGGAGAAAAAAAAAAAAGAAAAATAGCTGGCATTCTTATGACATCATCCAGCTAAAATAAACAAAACAAGACTTGCCAGGCCTGTGATATCCTGTTCGTACTCCATTCCAAGCAAAGTCGCCCGCATCTGACGACAGCCCACCGGACACAGACGTGAATTAAAATTAAAAACAACTTGGACCGTTTGCAGATGCAATCTTGAATAATTCAAATATGCCCTACATATAGTGTTGAATATGTAGTATTGCCGCCAGCCAATGCCTCTCATCTTTCGGGAGGCCGCGGCTCTCAAAACCCATCTTCTCGAGACTGCTAGAGTTGCCAAATGTTCTTGGAGGCTGCAATACTTCTTCCTAATTGTACATATATATGGGAAAGGAGCACAGTAAGTCCGACTCAGCATTTCCCCCTCCAAAAAAAGGGCTTCACTTGCTTTGTACCGGTGATCTTAGCCAAAGGTAACTTAAAAAGAAGCAACCTGGTGCTATGACTCCGGCCAATCAAAACAACAGTTAATGGAAACGCCAGATAGTGGAAACTCACAGGAATTTGAAAATATCATGTCACTCATGAGAGTGCAGATCTCCGAGGCAGCCAGGGACACAAACAAAAAAACAATAAAAAATAAGACAAATTTGATCAGCACCATGTTGTCCAACTTCAGCTTCAACTCACCACCTCCATATGTCTGAATTTTATGACTAGGTTGTCGATACTAATAGCAACATGCTTAAAAAAAAAAAAATTCGCATTACAGTGAAACTCCTCTACAACGAAACCTACATGGGCGAAAATACCCCCTAGGGTGAAAAAATCTTGAAATGCATGCAAGCCATTCCCACTTTTCTGCTCCCCCTACAACAAAAACTCCCCCTGTTGCATAATACGAAATATCTTCTCTGCCCTTGCTTCGCAACGAGGTTCACTACAATGAAAACAATCCTGCCGCAAAATTCGAATCCGATCTCAGCCTGCCACAGCGACTCCTATTGCTTCGCTCCGAAACGGCAACAGCAACCAACACACTGGTTTACACATGCACAGTAGTATTTTGTAAAATGGCAACAAAACAGACCTTTGCATGCCAAGCAGTTAAGAAAAGAAGAGCTCTGACGCTTGAAGACAGGGTAAAAGTGATCAAAATGAAAGATGGAGGAAGCAAAGTATAAGACATTGTGCAAGAAACCGATGTAAGTGAAAGTGAAAGCTTATTGTAAATGTCGCAATTTCTTTCCCGTTTTTTTCTTTCTACGCTGGCTATATGAAGTGTAAGTGTATGCTCATACTTATGCACTATTGGAATAAAAATAAAGAGTGCAGTGTGTTTACATCCGAGATAAAATTTGCTATAGTGAAAAGTCCCCTGTTGTGAAAAATTTCTTGCTGCACACATGATTTCGTTGTAGAGGAGTGAGACTGTATCAGGCGCACCTTGGCCTATTTTAAAACTGTTTTCATTCATAGGGCGCACCGCATTATAAGGCGCACAGAATAGAAGCGACAATAGAGGCTGAGGTTGCATTATACATCCACTAGAGCGCTTTACAGAACATTTAAAATACTACGTCCAAGAAATCTGAATATTGATCCACATATAAGGCACATCGGATTATAAGGCACACTGTCATTTTTGAGAAAATTTAATGCTTTTAGGTGCGCCTTATAAGTGCGGAAAATACGGTGATAGGGCTACCCTTGGCCCGTGCCCAGCCACTATAATCGATAGTCATGAAGATTTAACCTTCTCAAGGTAACAATACCTGCAGAACAAGCGGTTCCGGGTTGAATGCCAAGGTCATGAGCAGCTGCATTCTCTCCGTGTCCTTCAGGTTCTTGAGCAGAAAGCTGCCAGAGTCTTTGGTCTCGGCGTACCGCCGAACCACACGGTCCAGCAGCCGCTGCGACGGGCAGTGTACCAGGTCTGACCAGCCCTCGACCACCTCTGGAGTCAGAAGACGTACGTCGCCGTTGATCCGGGCAAATTCTGTTTTGTACATCGCCTGGATGAGGTCGCAGCGCGGCCTGCCGGTAGCCCGCTTGCAGATCTTTTGATCGATCTCGGCCAGCTCCTGGTTGGAGCCGAGGCGCTTCAGGACGATCCGCCGCGTGCCTTCCCTGGGTTCCCCGTACTGGGCGAAGTAAACGTTCTTGACGTTAAAGATGTCGAGGAAGCGCAGGCGGCCCCATGTCTCAAACGAAACCTGGCCGTTCATGAATTTGCGGCACCAGCTGGTGCCGAAGCAGGCGGGACACTTGTTGAGGTTGATGAAGCGTCGGTCGGTGAGCTCGTTCTTTTGGAACGAGGCGAACAGATTGTGCGTGTTCATCAGCAGGATGACAAACAGCCCCACCACAAACAGGAGCTTCAGACAGCGGTACACGCGGCCAAGTTTGAGAGAGAGGAAGCGCATCATGGTGGGGCGAGGACGAAGTCCGGCCAAAGGGACGTCTTGAGAAATTTGGCCGAGGGGGGAAGTATCCAAACGGGTGTCAGCGAGTTGATTTTAATGCCTCTCCGTCAGGGCGCATCGGGTTGGCATCTAGAGCCGCAAGCTGGGGTGAGGTTGCGAGTCCCTGGCGGTGGCTGATGAGTCATGTTCAACCGGGCTTCCAGTTTATGGGCTAGCTTCAGTCAGCAAGCCTGGAATCAAATAAAAAAATAAAAGTAGGAAACTCATCAGAATAGTGCACAATTGAAAACGCATTCACAGAACTGTAATTATCCATTTTATTCATGGCTTCCTCGTAAACGACTACTTAATATGCGCTAGCTAACAGGAGGCCCCGTTTCAGAGAACACGCAATCGCCAGAGAAAAGTCGAATTGTTTCGGGTTATCCCAGATCCCGGAGCTTTCCGTACCTTCGTCCTTCGATGGGATAATAAAGCTGCCAGTGTTCTCTCGAGGAAAATCATTTCATGTACACTTACAGTAAAAAAATTTTTTAAAGATAAATAAAAGCACGAATACAGTGGGGGATCGTCGGCGATCAAAATGAGTTAAAATGCCTTCTGCTCGAGTGCAAATCAAAAATGTGCCGCACCAGCCTCCTCGCGCTGCGTTTGTATCACTTTGTATCACTTTCCTGGCATTGAAAACATTCGCCGCGTCTGGCGCCAAAGGACCCGTCAAGAATCAAACGCGAAAAAGAGACTCAAATCTGGGATCGGGGACATGAGTTTATCCGAGACCAAATCATATTAGACTACCCAATCAGCTTTTGAACAGCTTTGAGTTTCAAGATGCTTCGAGACAGACAATGAGGCCCGGCCGTGCAAATTAGCATTCTTCAATTAAGAGCTCATTAGGACATGCCTATTAGAACGGCTGATGAGGGAGAGGGCGCGGCTAACAGGCAAGCGGATTAGCGTAGCCTGCGCTGACTGATTCCTTGCGTTTTGGCGGCCAAGATGCGGTCTCACCCGAGGCGGCGGCGACTCGAGCAGCTGTGGGGCCTCCGATAAGAAACTGCACGCCACCGCCGTCTGAGCCTACCGAGGCCAATATCACTAAAAATAAACCGAACCCATTGAACTCATTCAGTACCAGAGAATTCTAGACCAAGACTGAAAAGACGTTTAAAAACGTCTTTGGGAGTGAATGAGTTAAAGGGGAAGTAGACAGCTGCAACGGTACTTTTTTTTTTCTTCCCCCTTTTAGGAGGAAACAAGATTTATGCAAGCTGTCTGTCTGCTCTTGCCGTTAAAAACCTGGTGGGCATATAATGCGGCGTGAACAAGATGGAACGCCTCAATGGTGATCTGTCACATCTGGATGGCATTTGCTGATTTATTAAATCATACAACGAAAAAAAAAAGGGAGGCTTTTAGGGCTTTACAGGTGAAGAATGTTAAGAGCACATTTAGTATCCAATGTCAAGCGGCACAATACTGTGAGTGATGTCAGATACGGAAAAGTAGAAGGCAATCCTTTTGTGCCTTTTCAAGTCTGCGAATTGCAATACACTGAGCAAGCTAAAATAAATACATTTTAAAATGCACCTCGGGCTCACGCTGACTTCCACAAAGTGTTCGCGGCGTGATGGATGAACAATAAAAACAAAAAAATGAAAAAAAAGAATAACCTCCAGGAGCGGCGCACGTGCTAAAAACCCAACACGATAATTTGATTGACCCCGCCCCCCGCCCCCCAAAAAATCTATTTCTCCAAGATAATCGTATTCCATCGGGAAAGGGAAATGAACTGGCGGAGAGAAAATCAGAACACCAAGTCAGCCAACAGCAAAACGTCGATAGAGGGCCAAGAAAGGATATATTTTATGACAAGGAGTGAGGGAGTGAATAGCGTAAGGGGTGGGGGATGGGGGGGGGGGGGGGGGGGGATTTGAATATCGCGTTGCTTTTAACATATCGAATCAAAAGCCACTTAGCTCCTGACACAGGCGGTTAAGGGCATCGACGTGGCAGTCCAGATCTTGTGCGGAGATATGAGATTTGACTAGGACAGGGGTCGGCAACCCAAAATGTTGAAAGAGCCATATAGGACAAAAAAACAAACAAAAAACAAATATGTCTGGAGCCGCAAAAAAAATAAAAGCCTTCTATAAAACTTACAATGAAGGAAACACATGCTGTACGTATGTAGGAGACTGGACTGTCTCTGGAGCCGCGTGTTGCCGACCCCCGGACTAGGATCAGCAAGGAGCTCGAGCGAATGACGAAGGGGAGTGGGTACAAGTCACTCAGCTCCGCGGCAAGCTTGAACAAACCCCACCCACACGGACGACACTGTGGGGCAAATGAGAAGGCGCAGGCAAGCGGCTAACGCGTAGCGTTTTGTCCGTCTTCTCCAACAAAGGATTATGTCAATGTCCGTGCCAGCCAAAAAGATAATACAACGCGCATGCAGCGGTTTTGGTGTCCGTTTAACGGCGATGGCTAAGTCACATGCGCCAATAAACCAACAACCCGGAATAAAAGAGAGAAGCACCAGTGTGACGCGGTGAAACACCCACCAGAACCTGAACGCAATCCCGTGAATGGCGAGTCGTAATCTCCCCGTTTAATGACCCTGCTATGGCTCCTGCTTGTGAATTTTACACCCGCAAAGCCATTAACTCGCCGTCTTTTGACACTGCGGACCACCGAGCGCTTTGATGTTTGGCGTTCCCGTTGGCAAGGTCGGGTTCCTGACAAGGGTAAAAGGCCACTTCGAGCTTGAAATGGGAGCCAGGCGCTCTTGGTCTTGTGTTCGGCACCAGATGTTACCCCGACAGAATACAAAGGGGAGGCAGGTCACGGAAAGTTAAGCTTACCCTCACTGTGGCTAAGGTGTCAAAGGTGCCCCCCCCCTTCCCCCCGCCCCTCTCTTGCATCCCACCCCGGCGACGCCACGGTCTCTATCGGCACTCCGCTCAAAACGGGAGGAGGAAGAATACATCATACCAAACGGAAAAGTACCAAATTCCATAAAGTGAGGGCAGAACCCCCCCCCCCCCCCCCCCCCCCGTCCCCCAGCACTGCCGTCCTCTTTCTCCGGTGAGCACGAAAGAGAGGCAAAGTAAGGCGGGCAAATCAAAAGGGCGCCCCACTCCTCATGCATAGCAAATGAGCCTCGCATGCAAACTGAAACTTTCAAATTGGGGCGGATGCCTCAGAACGCTTCATTACCGGGAGAGAACAGGGAGCTAGACCCCCCGCCCCCAGTGTTGACACGGAAAACCGGAGTGACAAAGTTTCAACCGGGCAACGGATGATGCTGTAATTTTCCAATCGTTCCACGTCAAGCTTTGACAGGATAAGGCAGATAAGGTGGGGAATTTCCTCTCGGGGTAATCTCCTTTCTTGTTGGCCGAGTAACACTAGATTGAGATTAAGATATTACGGGGCTGAAATCCTGCGGGATAAACCAATTCTCTTTTTTTAATGGCACCTGAGGTGAACGTTGGAGCCCAAATCACAATAGCAGGAATTGAAATAGTCATGATATGTTGTCATGATATGACAAGGTTTACAGTTTGTGTCGCCACAGACGGCGGGGCAATGCTGGCAGGAGCAAAGCTACCACATGATCACCCTGAACATCCATTTCGGAGTCAAACGACTGACATTGATCTGCAAAGTGTGTCGTTTTCCTGGGAGTTTAGCTGCGGTATATTTTTGTAGGTTTTTTCTAAGCAAAAGAGAAAGAAAATCACAGCATTCTGAGATAGCAATACGAATTAACTCATTCAGTACCAGCCATTTCTGGACCAAGTCTGAAAAGACGTTTAAAAACGTCTTTGGGAGTGAATGAGTTAAGTCTTTAAAAGCAGTTGCGGCCAAACAGGGTGCCTGATGTAACGGCAGCCTGCAGAGGTGCCTCCGCTTCAGTTTGAACTCGTTTGCGGTCTCCAAAAAATATCGACAACCTGTTGTCATGCAAAGCAAAGCTGAGAATCATACACATGGATCTTTGCCAGGCATCACGCGCGTGCTCGGAGAGCACGATTCTACCATCTAAAATTCATTGCGGAATGCCCATCTCGATTTCGAGAACCAATCTGGAACTCACTGACAGAAACAACAAACAAGGGTAGAGCCCCGGTTTACCACTGTGGTCCATTTCTTCGGGAGCAAAGCATCCCTGATTTCTGCCAGTTGGAATACGCCCGGATCAATCAAATCGCCGAGCTACGCTAAAGCAGCAAAGCTATTTTTATGCAACATTTGGATGAAAAACAAAAGTTACGGCTGCCCAACTTTTGCGAAATGACACGACTTGTTTTCCATCATCTTTTAGGAGTTCTTTTCAAAGCAACGGGACAGAGATGACCACAGTTTCAGGCGAGACGTTGACGTCACCAATAGCGGCCGCCCGGAACGACGTTGACTGGGACAAGTGGATTCGCATCTTGCTCTAATTCAATGATATTTTCCGCAAAAGGTTAACAATAGGTGGCGCAAAGGTTAGGAGGCTTTACTTTCCAAAAGAGGCCATCGAGTTTCTTGACAAGATGACGATCACCAACTACTGGCCTGGCCTGCATATTGTAATGGGTCTACGGTTCATGACATTCCATGTTTGAACGTTAAGAGCGGAGCGCACGACCGCATTCGTGTGCGTGACTGATAAACTACGACGCAAGACGACTTGTGTCGAATTTCAAGATCGTTTGCCGCCTTAAGAATAGAACTCTCATCATAAACCTGTACAGTTTTTTAGGTCATTTTTTTACGCCTTGATTTGACAACAGCATCGTGCAAACCAGTTTTAGCTCCGTCATCGTACCCTAAACGACCCAACTACACAGCAGAACTGAAGTCTGAAAGCCCGCACATTAAAAAAAGAAAAAGTGTTCGATACCGTTTGCTGGCGGCTTCAGCCGAAACATCAGACGAGGCTTCCACTATCTCACCCCGGCTGTCATTGCGATGGCGAGACTCCAGTTGCCAAGGTTATCGACTGGGGGAGTCAATAATGTTTGATCGCATGGAGAAGAAAAATATATGTTCCCCCGGCCCCCCCCAAGAAAAAACTCACAGGAGAAAGAGCACAGGCAATGAGAGAGATCCTAATCACTGGAGCACTTTAAACTCCTCGAGGCACATTAAGTCTTTTCAAAAATCAGCACCAATTAACAGAAGCCTCCCTTTTCTCCTCTCCCGGTGACATTATTAATCCAGGGATCTATTTGTTTTTGAGGATCTCAGGGTGATAAAGTGCTAGACTGTTTGAGGTTCGCAGGCTTATTTAGATTGATTTTTTTTTTTAAAGACTTAGCCGATGTTTAAAGGCTCAAGGAAATCAAACGGCCGTTAAAACTAAAAAAAAAAAAGCAGTATCTTCAATATTGAACCGTTTAGTCCCAGGCCAGCTTTCCAGCAAGCTGCCAATGTTCCTGAAAAAAAAAAAAGAATTCAGCCACTGTGTCATTTTGACAATGACGCAGCCGACCCAAGGTGATTATGAAATCTCCCCGTCTCTGCTTACAAATTATTCATACATCACAGTGGTTCATTGATTCATTAACAACACTTTTACACACTTGTAATTTGGCTTCAGGGCTTGATGTCACAAACCAAAGCGCGTTGTTATTCCTGGGAGAGCTTTGAGGCTACAATTACAAGGCACCCCCGCCACCACCGTGAGTCCTGACCAACAGTCGCCACAAATATTCTCATTTGAGGGCAACTATGTCGAGTCTTTGTGAGAAATTAAGTCCCATTACGTGGGTAAAAACAGGGATCGCTGCGGGCGCCGTGGAAGTTAAATTTGTATGTGCACAGGTCTTGTTTCATTTTGAATGCCGGTACGTTTCTAAAACAAATAAGTCATGCAAAAACAAAGCAAATAGATGCAAAGTTCACTGACAAGTAGGTGTCAAAAATCATAACATGTTATTTTCAAAAAGGGGTTTCCGCACTCTCGGTCAAAACGTAAAATGGGACGGACTAAGAGTGAAACACTAAAAGCTCATTTATTTTTGGGCTGTTTTGGATGTATTTAAATACTGTTTGAGAAAGACGTGATCATGTCTGTTTTTGGTCTTGAGCTAAAAGAGACACCAATGTCCCGCTTATATTGATTTGCTCTGCATTTCAAACATCCCGTGTCCAAATAAAACATCGTCAGATGATTCTACCAAATTTATGCCAATTTTTTCCAAATGCAAATGCCGTACTATGTTCTTTATTTGACTCACAAAAAGTGTTCTCTTGCTGCAAAACGTAACACACAGCCGTTTTTCGTGGTTAAGTTACCGTCTTGTACTACTCAGAGGATGGGGGCATCTGATAAGAAATGTTCTTATCGGCTGCTCTCATCAGAGAAAACGCAACTAAAGTGTCACGCGAAGCCTCGTGTAAAGGAAAAACACGGAGCCAGTCAAGTAAAAAAAAATTAAATAAAAAAAATCCACATTCACTCTCAAGGCAAAAACATTCATGCTGATTTCGAACCGACTTAAAACGATGAAAGTCAAATTAAAGCCAAACCAACAAACCTGCGTTGCGTGACATAAACTTCTTTCTTGGATGAGTGGAAGGAGGGAAAAAAAGAGTAACAACGGACGCTCGACTCTCAGTCGGTCAATTCTTCAAAGTTGAGGCGTGGGGTGATTCGGACCACTTCAAGGCAACAAAAAGAGCAACAAAAGGCAATTTCTACTGGGTTCGGTTCCCATCGATCCGAACACGCGAGCTACTGCTCCGTCCCCCGTTGCGGCTCCCCCCCGTTCATGTACCCAGCTAGCCTGCTAGCCACTCAGATAAACAGTTAGGATGTCGAATCTTAACTCTTCGTATACCAGCTCCTCCGGCGTTCTCCTCACAAAAGAGCCGAGGACTGGCGTGGCGCGAGGACGTCCATATGTCTCCGCATAGCATGAGTGCCTTTATGGGGACGAGAAAGGTGCTTGTTCTCCGCTCTTCTTGCCCGAATAGCGGCTCGGCTCACTACTCCGCTCATCTAACCACAATAGGTTATCTCGCCACTCGTTTTCTACAGCAGCCTTTTTACGACAGTCACCGTCCATTTACGACTTTGTTTCCATAGCGACTCATCCATTGTTTGTCTCCACGAGAACGCCGCCTCCCCTCCGAGTGCAAAGTTTGTCTTAAATTTGAATGCCGTATTTCGCCCACTTCCTTTGACTAAAGACGCAAGTATATTATGTTATGCTATTTGTGATAAGATTTGTAATTATATGGCCCCTACGAATCGAAAAATCGTTGGTCCAACACGTGGACACAAAAAAAAAATTGAACCCAAACGCACCATATTTGCACATTTACAAGAAAAGCTAGACGCTCGTTTGTGCAACCGAGACAACACTTACGTTAATTGGACTCCTTCATCATAGAGGCGACGTTATTACTATCGTAATCAGGGAAGTAATGCACATGCCAAACACAATTAACAGTAGCCGGATGACTAATTGATTAATTAGCCGCTAATGACTGGCTCACTCCCACGGAATAGGACAATGAAAGCGGCGAGTCGATATTTCCGGTTTAACGGTGGTGGATTCAATCTTTGAACGCCGGCGTGAATTAGTTTGCAGTCACCGCCATCTCCTGGTAAAAAGTGAAAAGCCACTTGAAGGCCTGTTTGTTTGTTGTTTTACGGGAGAGTTCCCCCACCGTATTTTGCCCCCCTACGTAATAAAAAAACAATGCTCGAAAGATTTACGAAAATTATTGAACGCAGCACGAAATAATGCGGAAGTAAATTACAATTTAAGCGTCCCCTCAACCAGTTCGAAATATGTCCCAAAGGAAGTGTCGCTCAATGTAAACACTTTAACAGTTATCTCAGACATTTTACTGGGTGGAAGTCCACACTGTCCGAATGTAAATTAAAAACGAAACGTGGGAGGAAAAAAAAGCTATGTGATAAGTGGCACTTGCTGCTAATTTGCAATCATAAGTTTGTTGCATGAAGAAACTAATATTTGTGGTTTAACATAATCGAGGGTAGGCTTCTTTTTTTTTAATTTACTAACTCATAAGGAAAATTGCCATTTTAATTGAACATCCCTGCAAACTTCTGCTCCCAAAACTGATGCATCAACTATAATGAAACAAATGACATTGTTAGTTTGTTCACGGCTGAATTCAATTATTTTTTGAGTGTGTGTGTGTGTGTGTGTGTGTGTGTGTGTGTGTCTGTGTGTGGAAATCAGTGTTTTGCCTCGAGATATTTTTCTAAATTTACATACTAAATCCCCGCAATGAGATTTGGGTCAAATTAGTCATTGTTTGATTGCATTGCAATGCTGGAGAGATGAAACTGCCTCAAGTAATCTTAAAATATAAATGTGTTGCCACCCCACGTCTTTTTTTTGTTTGTTTTTTTGTAGATGACATGGCTGCCTCTACCAAAATAATCCATCCATCCATTTTCAACAACGCTTGTCCCAAAGAGGGCCATGGGAGTTGCTAGAGCCTATCCCAGCTGACTAGCCCCCTGAACTGGTCCCCAGTCAGTGCCAGGGCACTAACAAAACAATGATAGGAAAAATATATTTCAACGTTTTAAGCGGGACACATGCAAATGTTTTAAAGGAACATTCGACACAAATACAGCACAGTGAAACTCCTCGACAACGAAACCTACATGGGTGAAAATACCCCCTAGTGTGAAAAAATCTAAATACATTAACACGATTCCCACTTTCCTGCCCCTGTACAACGAAAAAAAACCCTGTTGCGTTATACGAAATCTTTTTCTCTGCTCTTGCCTCGTCGAGATTCACTAAAAACGAAGTCTAACAACGGCGACCTCTATTGCTTCGTTCGGAAACGGCAACAGCAACCACCACACTGGTTTACACATGCGCAGTAGTCCAGGAAGTCTTTGTTATTGTTAGTTTCAGACGCAGCAAGAATGTTAAAATGGCGACAAAACTGACCTTTGGATGTCAAGCAGCTAAGACAAGAAGAGCTCTGACGCTGGAAGAGGGGAAAAGTGATCAAAATGAAAGACGGAGGAAACAAAATAAAACACATTATCCTAGAAATTGATGTGGGTGAAAGTGAATGCTGATTGTAAATTTCGCAATTTCTTTCCGTTTTTTTTCTTTCTACACTGACTCTATGAAGTGTCAAATAAGTGTATGCTCATACTTATGCACTATTGAAATAAAAATAAAGAGTACACATGCGTTTGTGTGTGTATGTACACATACGTTCGTGTGTGTGTTTACATCTGAGATCAAATTTGCTACAGTGAAAAAACCCCTGTTGTGAAAAATTTCTTGCTGCAAACATGATTTCGTTGTAGAGGAGTTTCACTGTAGTTGGGTCTCTAGAGTTCCTGCCCGCCCATATTAAGCACTTCCTTATTTGGAAAACTGCCCCCACTTTGCCTTGACATTGAGGTCGGCTGGGGAAAGATCCATAGCCACTTTAAAGCAACCAAGTCGTCAAAAAGGCGATCATGAAAGTGTCATGCAGAAACACCCGCATAGCCCATTCTCTGACCCCAACCGCCATCGGCCAAAAAGCATATGGAGCACATATACTGTCACGCACTTTGGTCAAATGCTAGAATAGGCTCATTTCAGCAAGACAGAAAAGATTCTTGATCCAGGAAGTGGTGACCCGTGTCCCTTTCAAATCACCTGGGCCAAATGCATCTCCTCATTCCCCCTGCTGCCTCATTAGCAAACGTGCAAACCACAAAGGCACATTACGCTGGCTGAAACCATTCTGTGTTTACTCACGTCATTAAGTCAGATTCATAAGGGGACTTTCCAGGGCCAGATAAAGATTTCATTGCATTAACGTGTCCGTTATGCGCCACTGGGGAGTTTGTGGTCTGATAAAACATAGTGTTCTGCTTGGCCAAACGGGCAATTATTGTCTACGCTTGCACCACCATGCCCAACTGTGTCGCAGGTGACCCTTAAAATAAAGCCACGAGCGTCATGCATAATTTATCAGTAACAGTGTCTGCATCGGTTTTTATGCAGACATTGTCATACCTCTGCTCCGCAGATGAGGAGATAATCAAATCTATTTCTGCAGTGTGGGTAATTGCACCTGCAATAACACAAGACATGAGCATTTTACAGCACGGAGCACCAGCAAAACACCGGACTTTCACCGTGAGGGGACACTTGGGAGAAAAACCCCCAGACAGAAACAAGATTTGGAAGAAAGAAGAATGCAATCGTTTGGTGAAGTCAATTGCGTGTAGGCTTAATTCCGTTATTTTAACTCATTCAATCCCAAAGACGTTTTTAAACGTCTTTTCAGACTTGGTCTAGAATTGGCTGGGACTGAATGAGTTTTAAGGGTTATATGCCACCAAATGTTAAATGTTAAGTCACTTGAAGTTCTTTGCACCCTGTAACCTAAAATAAACTGTCCACTGTAGTAACCGCTGTCCCCGAAAGGGTTCATTCATGATGTCTGTTCCAATACTTTTGCTCACTTGAAAAGTGTGTGGCAAAAAACAGCGGTCCCCAACCTTTTTTGCGCCCCGGACCGGTTAAATGTCAGACAATATTTTTAGAGACTGGCCTTTAAGGCCGTATAAATAGAACAAAATAATATAATATGACTTGCATGAAAATTGTAGCATTTTCGAAACATAATAATAAACACGAATCATGACACGAGGAACGTCCGATCTGGCCGCAACGCGCTCTGGTCGCTATGGTGACATTTTAAACGTGCCTTCAAAATAAGACACACCGCAAATAAAAAGTGCATGAAAAATACGACCCACCATCGAGTGGGCTTGGTGCGTGGGAATCTCCCGTTGAGATAAATCCGTATTTAAAGTAGGACTCCTGATACTGTCTATTAAATTTAGCCTTCTTTTTCTTGAAAGTCGGAGACTCATCTTCTGTCTCCTGGCCTGGGTCGTCTCCCCTTCCCAAAGACTTTTTTTTTAAACTCATTTTGCTAGCTCCTGAGTTTCAATTGAGGGTAACCTGTCACGTGACCGAGAAGCGCGCCATGGCCTGCGTCAAGAGTGACAGACTGGAGACGGATGTAACAGAGAATCCGGCAAATTTTCAAAATAAAATATCTTTCAGAGTGCGAAATCAATAAAACGGAAGTAATGTAAGTTATTTATTCTTTCTGCGCGGCCCGGTACCAAATGACCCAGGGACCGGAACCGGTCCACGGCCCGGGCGTTGGGGCCCACTGTCTTAAAACAAAAAGTGACCTATTTTGATCGGGAATACTCCCTGTCACTGCTTGAGCTGTCAGCACATCACCACAAGCAAGCAGTGTATCATAAAACAAAACAACTCCTTGGCCTGTTATTGACAGTACAGGTTGCAGGCATTAGCGGCCGGCTTTCCGTGCGTCGTTCATCGGCCGGATAACTGCGCGCGCGACAGCGGTTCTTATTCAAATGAATTCAGTGGTGGCGGCCGCTTGCGCGTTTAATCATCTCTGGAGGCCCCGGTCAGGGATGTGGGATAGAATGCGAATGCAGTCATAATACTACAGGCTAGCTAAGGGGCGTCGTATTCCGTAATCCATCTGCGGTCACCCTGAAGATTGACATATGAATTGATTGGCATGTTTTGAGGCGGGGAGTGGGGGGTTGGTGTCAAACAATATGTTCCTCTGGATGTTTATAAGGAAAGAGGACAGGGTACAGCTGTTGTAAACACTGACCTGGAGTGAATGACTTGTGTGTGATATGTGTCAATCACATTCAGGAAAGCGGAGTCCTCGAGGGAGGCCCGTTGCCTCTCATTTTCCATAGATCTAAACAGGCTGACCTGTCATGCCTGCAAAATGGGTGGCCGGTAAAGAATGAAGGGGAATGTTGGTCAATTAAAAAGGGCCTCAAAGTGCATTAGAAATGGGCGTCATCAGCAAACATGTCGAGCTAGCTAGCTGGCTAGCTACCATGACAGCAAACTGTCGCTCTTCGCCGATGATAGAGATCCCTTTCACAAAAAGCTAAAAACCAGTAATTGAGGCTTGCCGAAAAGTGTTTTAGAATTAGATGATCCCAACACACTTCAATATCATTTCAAACTCATCTTACATCAATGTTAATAGAAATGGTTGACAGATGTTTTGATTTCGGGAAAGATGTAGCGGAAGCGTGTCTGTACACCATATCAGGTTGAGCTAGCAGAGCAAATTCCACAACCCTGTTTTGAAACCCTAACCCTACTTGGAAACCCAAAGTGTGGCTGGAAAGCTTATTTGAAATACTAACTTTATTTTGAAACCCTAACTCTAGTTTGAAACATTTAGCATAGCTGGAAAGCCTATTTGAAACCCTAATCCTAGATTCAAATCCCAATTTGATACCTCGACACTAGTTTGAAACCCTGCCTTGAAACCTTAATCTCACTGTGAAACCCTAATCCTGAGTCAAAGTCCTACATTGAAACACTAACCCCTTTTCAAACCTTAAATACTTTAGAACCTGTGGTCACAAAATCTGACAATGGATTTTTCTAACTCAATTTTATTACCATTGTTAGTTATTGTGACCTTACTTTGTAATCCTAACCCCAGTTTGAAACCCTAGCCCTCTTTTACATCCCCAATTTTAAACCCTAACCTTACTCGGCAACCCAAAGTGTGACTGGAAATCCGACTTGAAAACCCTAATGGATCGAATTTGATCACCAATTTATTGTCGATTTGTGGAAATTGTAAAATAAGGCGACAATTTCTCACTTTCACACACAGCAAGTGTGTCGTTTTATTTTTCACATTTCAAAAAACTCTCGAGCCAAACAGGTAACGGCTGACAATCCGTTTCCATAGCAACAAACAAAACTAAACATGGCGGTCCTTAAAGGGACCGCAATTACTTTAAGTATTTGCAGTTCGTGGTGAATTATGAATTGCGAAGTCACTACAGATTGATCATTGCAGCCCTAGCTTCTTTCTATTTTTTGTTCAGAACCACGTTGGTGATGACGCTCATTCTTATACCTGTGGCAACCATCATCCCTTTTTAGGTACGTCTGTTTGGATAAAATGGCTGCCAGACTGTTTTATTTATAAATTGACCACTGTCCAATACTGAGACTGTTACTAATGACGCCATTTAGATAGATGATAGAGGCAAAATATTAGAAACAGCTCTCAGTATGATGCGGGGCAGTTATATTCCATTGGCAATTACAACCACAAAAACGAACATGTTTTTGAACGAACACGTTTTTGGACAGTGTCCATCAAAGTCGAACAGAGTTGTGTTTGTGTCGTGTTTAGCAAAAAAAAAAGCTAAATGACTTAGCAGGTCTGTCTTGTGAACACTAGATGGCGGTGTTATGCCGTGTGAAGATGCTCTTTGCTGCTTGACACAAAATAACCCGTTTTATTTTTTTGGGTTGTTACATAATAGTTCTATTTTATTCTCATCTGACTAGAATGATTGGACTCATCATAATTTTTTTTAAAAATTCATGTATTGTCTCCTCCGACATGTATTTATTATCCAATTTGCTATATTTTGATTTATATGTTTTTCCAATGTGGGAAAGCGTATTGTTGACTGCTTATTTTCATTATTATTATTTTATTTTCAACCTAACCTGTCTTTAGTAACCCCGCCGCGATCAAGTTCTCCTTGCTCCTCGAGAGAAAACATGGCAGATTTGGACAAGTCGGGTCACTTTGCATTCTTTGACGTGCTCGTGTCGCTTGTTTTGAGAGTGTCAGAGATTTTCACTCGGACTGTTAAAGACTCGACGCAGGAACAGATCGACTTTCTCTGCCGGCAGGAGGTGCAGATCTCTTTGAAGCCACTCAGTGTGCGCTCCCCACTGTCACCTGACCTCTGCAACCTCTGCCGGCCTTTTTATTGACTGTATATGCAAATGACAAGGAATATATCAGAAAAACACTCCCATCTTCATTAACATGTCGCACCCCTGGGCGGTCCAAATTGGGCCGCCCCAAAGACAAAGCATTCCCATGGATTCAGCACCAGCGTCCATAAACTAACAGACACGTCGACATTTTAACGATTGGCGTCCCTCTGAATTGATATGTGGTAACCTGGCTCGTGACCCTTTCTCGTGATGGAGCGCACAAACACCCCCTTCCGTCCAGGGTTAAATCTTCCTTTCTGAGATAAGGAGCGCATGGTCTGGTACCATGCGCTCGGGTCCCTTGGCCTCGAAGTGACCCCTGATTCTCTGTGCCTCTAATGTGTGCCAAATGTTCTGAACACAATGAAGCATGTAACAAGATGAAACTTTAAAACATGACAACATTGTATTTTCTATTCTAACATTCCGTCCTCTTGACAAGTTTTAAAGTAACATCAAACATCAATTCGACAGCGATTGCGCGAGTAGGGGGAAAAACTGTCCTGGAAACATCCCAAGGGAGTGCATAGCATATATCGTGTATATAGGGATAAAATGCAGGACAGAAACCCTTTCTCTTGCAACAGCCACGCATAAAATGGGAAACTAAGATATATCGTCTAATTTTTTCAGTCCAATACTTGTATAAGAATAAAAAATAAAAATAAACCCGGAAACATCAACCATTCACAAAATGTGTTCCCATTGTCACTTCTAATTACAGACGAAATACCAAAACGTAATTATGCGTTCACATAATGCTTTCCCGAAAGTTTCCAAAACATCACCGGCACTTGTGAACAGTTAAACTCATTTTGAAGACACGTCAGCAATGACATACTATAAAAAAGTATTTTCTGAAAAACATGTAAATCCACATGTGTGCTCTGCTCAACTTTAAGTGTTGAATTCTCATCATGGGCCTGGAGCAACTATTAGGACAGTCATAATGGTTCAACATAACATTATTAACCTTAGCTCACAAACAAGTCGAACAGAAAACTTCTCATTTCACCCCCCCCCCCCCATTTTTTTCCTTTTTTTGTCGGGAAAGAAACACAACTTACTCATATTAATATAGGAATAATACGATCACAAAAGGCGGGCATTCCTGCCCCTTGTGTAAAAATCTGAAACAAAGGAAGGTTGATGCAATTCGATCCTCGCATGATGGCAAAGTCCAGACAGAAATTCCTTCCTGGGGGGACTTGATGGGGGTCACAAAAGATCATACTCGGGCGCTGTTAATCACTCAAGGGAGAGGGAGATACAAACACCACACTTCATTCTATGTTTTACGAGTTTAAACAGACGTTCACGTGGGAGTGTGGTACCAATAGGTCCTGCAGTGAGACTAAATTTTCCTACACAGGTATCTTCTTTTAACAAACGTTGCAATGTCTCTTCCTCCTGTGGTTCATTGCCCCCTGCCTCACGGCATTGGGCCTCTGTAGCCACCTGATGATGATGATGATGATGCTGCTGATGATGCATAAGCAACACTTGACTGCCCTTCATGGGCTCTGCTCCATTTTCCTGAGAGGGTTGTGTTTACCACGGAAAGCCCTCTCTCCTACTGTGGTCTTTCGACGGTGCGCGCACGGGGCGCACTTGAACTTGGGTGCTGGTTCTCCTCTGTGGGACTGGCGTCGCTAGGGCCCCCTGATAGCGTTGTCTTGGTTTCACGTCCAGTCGTCCTTCCGAATTTCACTTTGAAGTCAGAGATGCTCCTGGGGCTGTGCTTCCCTCTCAGACGGACAGCATGACCGGTCCCGTCCGTCACTTCGTTGGGTCCCATCCATCTCGGCTGGTGCCACTTCCGCTTTAGGACCCTTACATACGGCTGCTCGGGATACGTCAGTCTCATTCCTGCCCACTCCATCTGGAGTTCTCTTCCTTAGGAGATGCTCTCTCCTGGTCTGCAAGAAGGTGGTTAGGGTGGAAAACATGCATTCTACCATCTTTCCTCTAAAAATTGTAAATCCGTAAAAATTGTCCTAACCACATCGACTGAATCAATATGGGTGTTAACCTCCAACCACGATGCCCTCTCCAGTGTCCTCAGAACTGCTACCAACTCCCTGGGCTATCTGTTTTCTCTTAAGTTTTGAGTTTCTTGGAACTGTAATTGTTTCGACGGATGGCCATCGTCATACTACCAAATGAGTCAAATCAGCCTTTCTGTTAAATGTCTAAAGCGATAACCGTCTGAATGCGCTATAATCTGGTTCAAATATTACCGTGGCATACTAATCATCTCTGGGTCTATTTCCCCGTTTTTATTATTTGTTTTCTTTTTTTTATAAAGCGGAAAAGGGCAGTGCAGCAATGAGGTGTTGAGGTTTGCCTTCAACCATTCCATCCGCTGCACTGATCCTTTCTGATTCATATGTCAGATTGGGTTTATGTATGGTCTTGTCTAATTTCTCAGTTCGTTCTACTGACATTGTAAACACTTTCGAACAGACGAATGCAGCCACTGTGACAAGTAGGGACCACTTTAAGGGACCGTCTAACACAATATGATCAACGTTTTGTAAAAATTTGCCTAACGCTGCCGCACGTCCGACGCATGCTGAATCTTTCTTGTTTGATTTGGGTCCAATTGCATGCTGACGTAGGTCAAAATCCGTCATCCACTTTTCCCCCTCTCTTTCCTGAAAAATAACAGTAGAAATAGGGTTTTCTTCGTCAAAAACATCCAAATAAAGCAGCTTGAAGCAATCCGGCCGCACGAGAAAAACCGACATCGCCGTGCAAATCTCCCAAAAATATAACGGCGGCGAGCACATTGTAAATTTACCTTCCCGTTTGAAACCGCAAAAAAATTAAACGAGCCACCTAGTGGCTTCCGAAGAGCAAACCTCAAAAGGTGTCGCAAGAAGATCATCAGTGTACCGAATGAGTACAATGTCGTTTGGAGGTCGGGAAGCGATGCTACTTGACTAAAAAAAAATATATATATATATATATATATATTTTGGAAACACATTAACTATTAACACATTAAGTATTTTACCACCAAGACGAGTGAATGAGAAATCCCCCTATATGATTCTGAAAGCATAATGTGGAAAAATGTGTTGGTCAAATTCACCATGGGAAAATGTATGCAAAAATCGATTTAAAAAATAAAATAAAATTATGCGAAAAACAATTTTCAAAAAATGTGTGTGAAAAACATTTTCATTCATTTGAGTAGACGGCAAACATATTGCTTTAGGAATTTCAAACAATTTCTAATTGAGAACGTGCCTACCCTCTTTACCATTGGTTCCAATTCCTTAGCTAGATGAGTAGGACTCAATGCGAGAAAAATGTGTTTTGTGGTCATGCATTACAATACCAGTCAATGAGATCCTCTGACAGGTCCACTCCGGCTGGCACACCCTCCTCTGAACCTATGACAATTTAGGAATAGGGAACGTTAAATAAATTGCCTTGTGTTTCAACCAACCAGGCCATGCGATTAAATTTTGTTCTCTAGTCTGTCAAAAGCATTGTGCAGTGGGGTGGGGTCATTTGGGACTGTAGGGCAGTACGGGAAGAACCATGGAGGCCCAAGGCTGACACTGGTCACAGAGTTCGGTGGTGGATCATCTACTGACGTTAGCAACAGTCAGCTTTGTGTTGGCGGTGAGAATTGTTCATTCGGCAGTGTGACTTTCAGTCATCTGAGCAGCAAGCCTGGAGACTTTTGGCTTTGACGAGCAAGTTGCAATTCACCATGTTCAGTTCAGCGGACAGTCTTTCGGTGAAGCCATTGGTGACCCCCGTTGTTGGGGCGTCGGAGTACTACCCATGTGGCAGTTGGGCCTCATTCACGTGTGGGCGGCGTGGCTTATCAGTGTACAGGCTTCGTGGAGGAGTCGGCGCTTGTAAATCAGAGTCTGATTGCCAGACAGGCGGATGGAGGAGCGCAGGCATTCCAATGTCCGTTTTATCTCACCACAGTGGAGGAGTCAGCTTGGTCCCCAATGACCCCCGCACTGGCCCACATCACCTCCTAACCCCCCTTCCACAGCTATGCCATCTTGGCCTCCCAGTGGGCCTGGAGCTTGGGTGGGGGTAGGGTCAGCCATGGTGGAGCCTGTACAGAGACACTGATCCATATTCGATTACATTTCTCAATTTTCTCCTTTTCTTAATTTTTATTTTGCATGCATTACTGGAGACCCTTGGCCTCTTGTAAGTGCAGTCGTCATTCTGTAGCTTCGATGATTTCTCAGTCACCGTCTCGGCTTTTGATTCCAAATTGCTGCACATAAAATAAGAAATAAATTTGCCAGTTCGCGTCATCTATGGTGGGGAAAAAGTGGGAGAATTAGCCATAATTTTTCAAACATCAGTTTGTGCTACACAAATCGAAATTGGTAGGCACCGATTAACAACAGCCATCAAATAAGTCAAAAATTGAATCAAGTTCATAAAGCCTCGGTCAGTCCCTGATCCCACAGTAGTATGGCAGTCATCAGTTCGAAAATACTATTTTTATTTATTCATTCATTCTTTCCTTTGCATTTTTCCTAATATTATCAATTGTCGATAACTTGTCTTGGGCAGACTGAGGGAGCTCAACCCACAGTGGAATTGGGTGGGGGCTGCTGAATTGCTTGACTGTGTCCCCCCCACCCCCCTTTCCATGCGGTTTACGACCTGCATGGAGGGTTCCTGCAGAGCTCACACAGTAATTAGAGTGCCCCTCTCCTGATAAACGCTGTGTATATCTTTTCTTAATTCATTCAATATCTTAAAACTTGGAACAGTGTTTGCAATTGTGAAAAATAAAGACACATTCTTCATGTGTCCGGTGAGCACAGGCCTCCTGCCCGCAGGCTGGCCATCCGCTCCTAATTCTCCTGCCTTGTCTATGTGAAGGATGGCACGGAATTCAACGCTCCCTCCTCCATGCGGTGGAGGAAGAACCGTGCTGCCTTGATTACCATAACTTCGGTCTTGTTACTTTATCAATCATTGTTCTTTCAAATGTGGACAGCAATGGTCAAGCCGTCCTCTCAACGCAATATAGCCTCAATTGTGTTCCAATTAGCATTGTCCATTAACCTGTTTTTTTTTTCATACTCTTGCCTTAGTCTTACAAATTATTCTTCAAACCTTGTGTTCGCTTCACTTGCCTTCTCTATTTCTTTCAGTCTTTACACGCACATGCAAAACTTACTTTCAACACACTCAATCCAACATTGTCTATCTACTTAGCTCATCTTCAATTTCCGAACCGTCACTACTCACCACTTGAGAACAAATCTCAGCTTCTGTGTTCTTTCAAACTTAGCCTGTTGCAGACATGTGCACATTTTCAGCATGACATCTTTGATCCTCTGTCGAAAAGGAGACTCTGTTCCTCTCCTCTTTCGTCAACAACTGCTTGAAAAACAAGGTGTATGCAGAAAAACGGACAAGACTGCTTTTCTCTCCCCCCCCCTGTGATTGAGAGGAGAGAAATTGCAGCACACAAAGAGCACATCTGGCAACAAGTTGACTTGAATCTAAAACAACAATTCTCTTCACACTTCTCCTTTCAAGAAGAGCACTGCATCCACCCAGCCCCCCTCCCTCTGGGGGACTGAGGAATCCTCAACACGTTTCTCTCTTCTCCCTACATTCTGGCCCCTCATCGAGGCAGTCAAACATCATCATATATATAAAATATTACAGGCCATAAGAGCAAAAACACAAATGACGGGCACAAATAACATGCCCAGATCAGAAATCAATTTCTGACTACTCATCACACTGCTTTCTTCACTTTAGTGTATATTTTCTCTAATAAGAAACGTTCTACATGTGCCAATGTCACATGAGGATTCCAACAGAACGCCATTCATCACTAATATGATTATCAGTCTCTCTCCTTTTATTGTACAGACTACAGCATTATCATCATGACTCATATGTACCTTAACTTTACCATTCAAATCAATACCTACTCAACAGTTGGACCGTCCAGCATTCCCTTCCGCGCGGTCTGCGACCGTCCAACTACATTTTCGATAGTTTCCTTGCCTTCAGGCCTCTATCCAACTTAAGACTCACCAGTTTACAGTATTATCATACGCCATATTATATCAAATGTTCCTTTCGCTTAACCCTTATATTTTAATAAACATATAGTTCAATAAACATCGCCGTCAGACCAACTTTATTCTGTTTCATGAATAAATATTTAAATACGATTTACATCGCATTATTGATTTGGTATTTGCCACCGACGAGCATTCATTCATTATCGTCAATTCGGCACCTCCAGACTCAGGGCAGTTTGATTTGATCGGTCCTTGTCGGACTTGACCACATTCCGACACTTCGCCCGCCAAAGCAGAAACAAGGGTGTCGTCGCCTTTTTTTTTTTTTTGAATGCGGGGCCCCTACGACTGCCTGAAGTCTGAGGATCCCGAAGCCGCGTGTAGGTCCGTTGTTTTTTCTTTTTTCGCCTCCTCGTTCTGTCTACGCCTGCATAGTCGCTTTACGTGGCCTTTTTCGCCACAACGAAAACATCTAACCTCTTTCAAAAGCCTTCGTTCCTCAGAAGTGAATTTGGAGGAATCAAACGGCTTGCTATGTTTGTTTGTTTGTTTGTTTTTTCGAGGACTTTTGGTGTTTTGGTTTCCCTCGGCGTAATAAACATTAATTACTTGCACAAGTCAGATCGCTCCGTCATCGTCTATTCCAGCTAACCGTGTTTTTTCAAACAATGCTTCTTCATCGTGACGCGTTGTCGTCTTGTGTTTGTTAATTCGTCCCCAGCGACGGGAAGACCGCGTCGCCATGTTGTGCCTAGCAACGACCGAAAGTACTGTATTCACGAGAATTTACAGGAAGTCGCACTCTCGCTCCGGTATGTTTCTGTCAAAACAAAATGCTACGTACCCGCGCCGAATTGAACATTCACGAT
Source organism: Hippocampus abdominalis (assembly GCA_018466805.1). Taxonomy (NCBI): domain Eukaryota; kingdom Metazoa; phylum Chordata; class Actinopteri; order Syngnathiformes; family Syngnathidae; genus Hippocampus; species Hippocampus abdominalis. The sequence continues at coordinate 10,417,019 of CM031712.1, read as the reverse complement.
CACTTTCGAACCGGAGCGAATTATTCTAGTTCAATATTCGCAACTTCCCTCCCCTGTTTTTTTTGTTTCGTTTTGTTTTTGTGAGTGGTTAATCCCAATTTGGTCCAGTTTACAACCGCATAGGGCGGACACTAAAAACTGGATTTCATCAGTGGGCGGGATTTACTTGCATAAAGCATCCACGACAGTCTGCTGTTTACAATCCCACTGCCTATTATATGGGTTACGGCACCGCACGGTATCGTAACCCCCAAACAGACATACGCACACACAGAGGAACAGCGTGCGACACACACACGTCAAGCTCGTGACATTCACTCCAACACGCACGGACACAAACACAGACACAAACACATACACATACACACTCACACAGGACTGATCAGGTCCTGTGCCTATGAAGCTAGCACCCGTTTCCGGGGCTATTTGCCCTGTACTCTCTTGCCACTGAAGCCGCAGCCCAAAACACTAAAGTTTAGATAGCTATACGACAACCAGAGAAACTAGCTTCTGATTCCGGAGCCAACAGGCCCGTACTACCAAAAGTGATCAGACTGACCTTAATTTTCTCGCAATCTGTCCCGCTGATCGAGCCCTCCCAGGTCCGTTGGATTGGCGGTCGCGTCTCCCCGGTGAGCGGCCAGTGCTCCTGGCCCCAAGAAAAGAAAGGCCCTCACGAAATCTCGTAGGCCTCGCCGGTGCACCGGTCTTTCCCAGTCGTCATGGACCGCTCACCGCAGGGAGAGGCTTCGCATCCCGGACGAGCCCCCAAGTAATGTCAGAGATTTTCACTCGGACTGTTAAAGACTCGACGCAGGAACAGATCGACTTTCTCTGCCGGCAGGAGGTGCAGATCTCTTTGAAGCCACTCAGTGTGCGCTCCCCACTGTCACCTGACCTCTGCAACCTCTGCCGGCCTTTTTATTGACTGTATATGCAAATGACAAGGAATATATCAGAAAAACACTCCCATCTTCATTAACATGTCGCACCCCTGGGCGGTCCAAATTGGGCCGCCCCAAAGACAAAGCATTCCCATGGATTCAGCACCAGCGTCCATAAACTAACAGACACGTCGACATTTTAACGATTGGCGTCCCTCTGAATTGATATGTGGTAACCTGGCTCGTGACCCTTTCTCGTGATGGAGCGCACAAACACCCCCTTCCGTCCAGGGTTAAATCTTCCTTTCTGAGATAAGGAGCGCATGGTCTGGTACCATGCGCTCGGGTCCCTTGGCCTCGAAGTGACCCCTGATTCTCTGTGCCTCTAATGTGTGCCAAATGTTCTGAACACAATGAAGCATGTAACAAGATGAAACTTTAAAACATGACAACATTGTATTTTCTATTCTAACAGAGAGTCAGTGGTAATGCCGGAAGAATGACTGACGGGGCCTTCCCGACTCCCGTTTGAGAGCGTTCGCCTGTCACTCGCTTTCTTGTTCCATCACGAAGAGAGGCACTTAGTGGTCAGTCAGTACACTGCGTTCCATAAGCCTCACTTCATATCCCTTCGAGACACTGCTTCTCGTTGTTCAGCTTCAAAAAGTCTAATATTCACACGAAAAGCACTTTCCACACATGCCGAACAACCGTGTCAGAGTTTAGTATGTTTTCCCCTTTGTCCCGAGCGATTATCCTGTGGTGTGGGGTGTGTTCAGAGATATTTTCACACATCCTATCCATGTGGTCATGTGATTGTGACGTAGAAAAGAAACGACCATCGGATAGCATTTAAGCTAACAGTTAACTTGACAGAAACCGTGTGGTGTTCTACAGTGTGTTTACTCATTTACACGAGTACACAAAGTAGACCAATTACTTTTAGGAGTAGTAAGCAAACATGGAAATTATTATATCTGGGCATTTGTAGTGCCTTTTGCTTTTTGAAAGATGTTGTTAAGCTGTTAAAAACGTTATGTGTGTACTGGACCACACTTTCGATACACTTCTCAATCGTTCTCTTAATTTTGATGACAAATGTTTGTTTAAGTTTGAAAACAAATGTGTGTGGGGGGGGTGCACTGTACATTTCACACATTTTATTATTATTTTCCCCTATACATGTATCGGTCATCGCAGGTGCCCCACCCCTCCCCCCGAAAAAAAATGCATCCGTCTTTGCTCCACTTCGTAACTCACGATGATGTCCTCGTTGCTAACCTTAAATTCCGAACGGGCCCAAGTAGTCAGCGTTTTAAACAGAGACCTGCGGCATGGAACATTTTTTTGGTTCCATGCACTTCAAACAAACCTCTCACAGTTTGTGGCCGCGTGCATGAAAATATTTTCAGACACATCACAGGGATCTGCCTCAGCTGAGCACATACAAATAAGAAATGGGAGGGAGGGGGAAAAAGCAGGAAGAACGGAACGGAAGTTTTTTTCCCTCCAAGTTAAGGATTTTTATTTGATGCCAGAAACGTATAGAGTACAATCAGTTAACACGTTAAAATCCATCCATCCATCCATTTTCCAAACCGCTTGATCCTCACTAGGGTCGCGGGGGGTGCGGGAGTCTATCCCAGCCGTCTTCGGGCAGTGGGCGGGGGACACCCTGAATCAGTTGCCAGCCAATCGCAGGGCACACAGAGACAAACAACCATCCACGCCCACACTCACACCGAGGGACAATTTAGAGTGTCCAATCAGCCTGCCATGCATGTTTTTGGAATGTGGGAGGAAACCGGAGCACCCGGAGAAAACCCACGCAGGCCCAGGGAGAACATGCAAACTCCACACAGGGAGGCCGGAGCTGGAATCGAACCCGGTACCTCTGCACTGTGAAGCCGACGTGCCAACCACTGGACTACCGGGCCGCCCTCACATTAAAATCCATCCATCCATTTTCCGAACCGCTTCATCCTCACTAGGGTCGCGGGGGGTGCTGGAGCCTATCCCAGCAGTCTTCGGGCAGTAGGCGGGGGACACCCTGAATTGGTTGCCAGCCAATCGCAGGGCACACAGAGACGAACATCCATCCACGCTCACACTCACACCTAGGGACAATTTAGAGTGCCCAACGAGCCTGCCATGCATGTTTTTGGAATGTGGGAGGAAACCGGAGCACCCGGAGAAAACCCACGCAAGCCCGGGGAGAACATGCAAACTCCACACAGGGAGGCCGGAGCTGGGATCGAACCCGGTACCTCTGCACTGTGAAGCCGACGTGCTAACCACTGGACTACCGGGCCGCCCTCACATTAAAATATTTATTGAAAAAAAAAATATTTGAATCACCACAGATTAATATGACTCGAGGAAGCTTTCATATGACCTCCTGATTTTGTGCATGCTAGTATGTTGCCGTGGTAACAGATGAACACTTCTCAACTGTAACACAGAGGGAGCCATGGCAACACAGCCCGCCTCCTTTTGTGTGCGCGAGAGTGTGTGTCCGTTTTTGTGCAAATCCCGTGAGTGGTGCATGGACATGTTATCTATTTTATCCACAGTATTTTTTTTATTTTTTTTTTTACGTCTTTATCCATCGGGATCAAACATATTCTTCAACTGTCGTGATTTACCTCAAATTAGTTATGGCTCGGAATTAGGGTGCTTCTGAGGATTGTGTTTAAGGTTAAATTTAAGGAATGGTAGTTCATTTTATGATTTTGGTAAAAGTTATGTTTATGTTTTCAGAATATGTTAATGCTATGGATTGGGATTATGGTGAAGGATTATGGCTACTTTCAAAATGAGGGTCAGGGATTATCATTGGGGTTATGTGTTATATTTAGTTTTAGATGATGGTGGTTAGTTGTAGGTTTCCTGAAATTAGGATAAAGACTTGGTTTAAAATGAAGGCAGTATGTTAAGGTTCTGGATAGGTTTTGGGACAATGGGTATGGTTGTGGTTAGCATAATAGCTATTTCAGTGCTGACTTACCTCGGCGCATCCTTTTGACTTCAGCCACGATGATACTCGTGGCCTGGATGGCAGTTGTCATCCCCTTTGTGCCGTTTTGTCTCTTTAGTCTCAGTAGCGCTTGCATTGTTGTCAGATGCCGCTTTGGCCGTTTGACCGTTTAACAGCCAAGTGTTGAGTCTGCTTCCAATTTTGAATGAATGAGTTTGATGTTTATGATTGGCAAGGGACGAGGACAGAGGACAAAGCGAGGTAGGTGATAGCATCAAATCAGACGAGACCTCCCCTGTCAAAGATGGACAACACTGATAGGAGCTGCTTTGATGCTGCTTGTAAAAGCCAAACGTAATGGAACATGGTTGAATTTTGCTTTCAGAGGTAGTAACTGGACGGCTGTGTGTGTGTGTGTGTGTGTGTGTGTGTGTGTGGGATAGGCTCCGGCACCCCCCGCGACCCTTGTGAGGATAAAGCGGATCGGAAAATGGATGGATGGATGGATATTGCACGCGGTGCCATGTTTGTTCCTTGAGTGAGCCCCTCGCGCCGCATACTCGTCACTTGACCGGTCCGTCGGCCTGCTGTTCTGCCTGGCCCCGCCCACAAAGACGAAAGGGCCCTATAAGGGAAGCCACTCCGGGCCCCTGACACCGGAATGTTAACAAGCTCTTGGGAGCTGCTTATGACCTTATGCCACACGCCCCTTCTCCCAAAGCCGTGCCAACTAGTCCGCTCTTGAGCCGGTTGACTGGAAGTTAACAAGACGGCCATCGTTGCTGTATTTTATCCCTCCGAGGTGACATTTAAAAGCTTTAACTGAAAATTGATTTTATTTGTCTGAAGCATATGATTTGAGAAAGGTTGTTTGGTTTTTACTTCCATTCATTCATTTCTTTGGTATTGTCCTCAGTCGGTTCGCGGGTAAACTGGAGCCTGTCCCAGCGGACTTTGGACGGGAGGCAGCGAACAACCTGAACTAGTCGCCAGCCAATCACAGTTTTTTTGAACACCAACATATCAAGTCATGTATGTGTTGGGAGTGCACAGAATGGACACTGCCACAATGCGCATGATTCGTAAAAAGACAAAAGAGCATGGATTGCAATTATCTTTATTATCAGTGAAAGTTACTGTGGAGACAGAAAAATGTCACAGAGTCACTCTGGTAGAGGAAGTCATGTTGCGCAACATATCACAATCTACCCGTGATACATGAATACAGTGATCCCTCGCTATATCGCGGTTCATTTATTGCGGCTTCGGTTCATTTTATTTTCCCAAAGTACTGTATTCAGAATTTTAAAAAAAAATTCAGTTCAGGCATGTACAAAAGTACAGCTAGCTGCTAGCCTACAGCTAGCTGCTAGCCTACAGCTAGCTGCTAGCTAGAGGCTAACTAGCTAGAGGCTAACTAGGCTAACTAGCTGGAGGCTAACTAGCTGGAGGCTAACTATCTGGAGGCTAACTAGCTGGAGGCTAACTAGCTGGAGGCTAATGGCGGCCACACGGTCAGAGTGTCAAGTGAGAGCAGTCTTCTACACTAAAGTCTCTTCGCTTCTCTCACAAGGAATGCTGACGATTGCTAATTACTGTATAAGGTTTCATAATTAAAGATTTAAATAAATACGTTGTACTGCTGTAGTCTTTGTCTCAAGTGTAAATACTGATTACATATTTTAATCATGCTGGTACCGACACACACTCTCGTTTTTTTCACTGATCACGTTCCGGTCCCTATGAACCGCGATTAAGTGAGGGATCAGCGCACAACAACCACGATGCTAGCACACATTCTCGGTAAATAGATGGAACACTTCCTAGCGAGATAGTAAGAGGGCAAGACACTACTTTTAGTTATTTTTAGTATTCGCGGCCATGTGGTGTCTGTCAATGAGTGATGCTGTATCATTGCGAGTGGATTTTTTTAGCACGTCGATATTCATGTGCGCAGTTGGCAAGTAGGAGGGCGAGATTGGGGGGGGGGGGGGGATAGCACTGAAAAGAAGAAAATGATTTGTAAAAGTTACAAGGGGGAAAAAAAATGTAGTTACGGCAATAAAACAGACATAGGAGTCATTTTAGCAAATGAGACTACTTTCGTAAACATGGATTTTGCTCACTTGGAGTGATGACATATTTTCTCTTTGCTTTGATTGTTCCAAAATGGCGGCGCCTTCGTCGGACATTGGGATCGCTCGGGCAATATTACAGCCAAGTATACAGAATCATAGAAGTGGATTTCCAAGCAATTCTTCACCAGGACGTAATGTCAAAGCTGGCCAGTGGCACGAAGAACAGAACGTTCAGGTACGTCTGTACGGCGCAATCACGGAGCAGCCGTTCCATGAAAAGCATGTCTTCGGGACTTTTTTTTGTGTGTGTTTAGAACCAATCACGGCGAAGAAACTTTTGTTAAAATGATTACGATGAATAACTGTTGTTCCATTTTTTCCCCGTTATAAATTTACTATTTCTCAAAAAATAAATCACGTTTTATTAATACAATAATGTGACATTATTTGGATCATATTACATTTGTATTGGAATACTTTGTTCTCGATCTTTCATTAATAATGGGAAAATATGGATCGTTTTTTCCTGCAAGGAAAAAAAATTAAATAGCTTTATTCTTGTAAAAATACATTAAAAAATTAAAATATTTGATCTGCCATAATATTAATTTTGTCTCATTCAATGTGTAAATACATATATTTAAAAAAAAATAAAAGTAAACTCAAAATAGTCTGAAAAATAAGAAAATTGTAAGAAAATAATCAAAATTTTTGTCAACACATGCTCTTTGGCTGTAATATATAACTCAATTTTCACGGGAAAAAAATATATTGTTGTAAAAATACATTTCTCATTACATTGATATTTTCACATAATTTATTCTCAAATATTTATCCAAAAGAGAAGGAAAAATAAGCAACAAAAAAGTGAGGGGGAAAAAAAGCAAAATTGGATTGATTTTATTCCTGCATAATCCTGAACGTTTTTTTTTTTAATAAACACAATAATCTTTTATCTTCCTCCCCAAATTTTTTTAATACAATTTTAAGTCTTTAGGGAGGAAAAAAAAAACTTCTGATTTTGCAGCGAAACAGACATGCTTTGCATTGAACGACTCATCGACTCACTTAGAACTCGACTCAATTCAGGCCCTGGACAAACTGGCTGTACCTGAACGCCATCTTTGGCCACTGGAAGAGTTGCCTGACACACTTAATGTGAGCGTGTGTGCACATGTATGTGTGTGGATATATATAATGAGAGAGAGAGAGAGAGAGAGAGAGAGAGAGAGGAGGTGCGCGGCCTTCACTGAGGCATCGCTTTGAGGATGGCGTTCACCTCCTCGGCCACGGCCGTCAGCGCGAACTCAAACTGCTCCTGCGGGACAACAAGAGGCGGCAACATTTGTGATCCAAGCATGCACACACACACACACACACACACACATAGAGGAGAGAGTAGAATTCATAAAGTCCAGACTCTGAAAAGTACAGTAACAAAGTATTTCTAGCCACGCAGGTGAGCAAAGGAACAGCGTGATTGATGTTTTCCTCCGCAGAGCTGCCGCTGCTCTTTTTACACTCTTCTCCCCAGGCTCAGGGCCAACAAAAAAAAAAAGAGAGAGAGAAAGGAGGAGCGTAGGAGTAGATGTGTCAACACACAGCAAGGCCTGAAGAAAAATCTGATCAATACGCGAGAGCCGCCGGTGGCCCATCAGATTTTTTATTTATTTATTTTTTTAAAGTTGTGTGATGTCAGAAATATGTATCCGTCTGTGCCTGCCTGGATTTTGGGGCTTTTAAAAGTCTTTTTGGGAGGGGGTCGCAGTTTTGGGCCCCACTCTCGCCCGAGTATATGTGGTTCCAATTTGGGAACAAACGGCCAAAATCTCTCGCAGTCAGAATTTTGTTTTCAGGGCACCTCAAAATGTCCAAAATGACGGCTGTTTTTTTTAGGGAGGGGGGGGGGGGGGGGGCAAAAGGTCCCAAATTTATTGTCATAAAATGATGACATATTTTATCACCGTTTTGAAATTGCAACTTTTTTCTTGTAAAATTTGGACCATTGTCCCAACTTTCCCTTGTCACAAATCAAATTACATGAAAAAAATAAAGAAAATAAAGAAAAAGAAAAATTCATCTTTTGAATTCAAATTTTGAATACTCTCACTCTCATTAGAAATGTATTCTCCTAAAATAAAGGTTCTACCATTATTCTTGAAAAACTATTATTAATATACAGTCAAACCCCGGTTTTCGACGTCTCGGTTCTCGACCAATTCGGTTTTCAACCATAAATTTTGAGTTTTTTATGCCTCGGATGACGAACAAATTTCGGTTCTCAAACAAACTGAGCGCACTTGAATGCACCATTTGACTCCTCCCACTTTCCTTACACGAGGAAGTGACGCTTCTTCGTGTTGCTTTCCTTTGTGAGCAGACGTGTTCAATAAACATTTTTATTTTAAAAAGAGCGGCGTGGTTTCGGTTTTCGAACAATTCGGTTTTTGAACAGCCTTCTGGAACGGATTATGGACGAAAACCGAGGTTTGACTGTAGTACATTAATTTTTGTGAAATTCGGACTTTTTTTTGGTCAAAGAATCAGTTTTTTTGGTCATGTTATTCTTATTCTTAAAAGAACTTTTATCTAGTAAAATTTCAATTTGACAGTCGCCCACCACACCTTGGGCACACCCACATCACTTTATTTTTATTTTTCAAACTAAAAAAATTTATATTTTTGGATTTTTCTTTTTGTCCTTAGCTCCATTTTTCTCTTTTTTGGTGGAACGTGCCTTTCATATCTTTTTTAACATATTTTGTAGACATTTTGGGTTTAATTTAAAAAAAAAAAATATTCCCCCCCCATGCATTTCAGTGGGTGTCAAATTATACGCTGACTTTCACCCAAAAGTGGGCCAGCCCATCCCCCACTGAATCATTGTCATTCAATAACAACTTAAGTCTTGCTAAAATTGCTGCAACTTTTTTTTGCCATAAAATTACACCAGTTACAACTCCGACTTTTATCAATGATCACGTGTCGGCACCTTTTGTTTTTGTCAAAGAGTTCAGATTCGATCTATTGTACAGCTCCAAATAAATGTTGTCGCCGGCATGCAATCAAACCTTCTGGATGGTGAAGTTGGCAAACAATAGTCAAGTGCTTTCTTTTCAACTCACCGCCCCAATAAACAGACGCAACCCCCTTCAAGATGAAAGGCGGGGGGGGGTTGAGGGGAGCTCCTTACCTTTGTGTGGACCATGCCGGCTCTCTGGTCTCTCAAGTGCTCCAGGGTAGCGGCAATATCAATCTCTTTAGCACCTGCAAGGCGCACAGACAACATTGGAGACGGTTCAAAGCAAGCGGGCGAATAAAGCTCACATCTGTCAATCTAGTCTTTTCTCCGAGCCGGTCCCTTTCCAAAGGCCGAGTGAAAATGATTACATTCGTCCAGGGGGGGTGGGGGTGGGGGGGCTTGGACCGCGGCCCGCCGACTCGCTAGTCTTGATCAAATATGCAGGAGGAGGTTCTGTGAAAGGTGCGACAGTGCTCTCCAAACACAACTGCGCAACACGGCTTGGCTGATGACGAGATTTCTTTTGGGGGGGGTGGAACTACTCGAAATAAGACTTTCATGTGTAACAAGGGGGCCCAATTCCAGCGTAGATGAGAAGCCAGCGAAAAACTTTTGAGGGCCAGATTATTTCCATTTTCTACGGGGGGGGGGCTTGGGGTAGGCTGGGGGGGGGCACTGCGCAGGACACAAAAGGTTAAAAAAAGCACGCCGATACGCTTTCATCGCCGTGGACAACGGAGACATTTGTCACCCAAGAACCAGCGCCGGACGTAACCCCTTTCTAACGAGCGGCCGTTTTGAGTTGGGGGGTTAAGGGCAAAGTTGAAAGGTCAGAGGGCAGGGATGGAGGAGGAGTCCTTCTAATTGACACAGTTCGACCTTTTGGGGGGTTTGCCAACATCCACAATGGACGCAGAATCCATTTGGAATGGCAAACATTTTTACACGCTGCTTTTCAACTCACGTTACCGTAGCAGTTTTCGTCTGTATTATGCTGCCCCCTGGTGGTCAAGGCATGCACAGCACAAGCAACGCATGCAATCATAAATTGCTTCATATTATCAATTTTTTTTTGTCTTATGACTTAGACAGTAGAATACTGTAGAGTGCGTGCAACACGCAACGGTTCACTCCCAAAAAGATAAAGAAAAAAAAAATCGAATGACCACATTGCTTCGATGAAACATTGATGTCAATGGGCGAAGCCGTAAACGAAGGCAGTTTCATTGCCATGCATGTGGCATCTAAATTCATGTGGCAATTGTGATGCGGGTCGATACGGCGTGACAGTAGCATAAATGACTATAAAATTGCTCATATTCATATAGTCCCCCCCCACCCCCCCCTTGATTTTTCATTTGTGCGGGGGGCTTTTGTTCCCTCAACTCCCTCCAACCCCGCGCGCCCCCACCGTGTCACCCTCCAACGCATCAACGAGACCCTCTCTGGAAAAAAATCAGAGCGTTGCCATGGCAACACACGCAGGGGGGAGTGTGAAAAAAAGCCAAGCGTTTACCTTTTGCCATCCTATTGAGGACCATGTCAATCAGAATGTAAGTCCCGCTCCTGCCGGCGCCGTCACTGCAGTTAGACACAGACAAGGAGGACACAGATTATGACGGTGGGCGACTCTGAGACGGGAGAGATAAACATTGCAGGTAAAATACAGCTGGACACGCAAATATCGAAGGTTAGGAAGTTTGGTCATGAGCTCATTCACTCCCAAGGACGTTTTTAAACGTCTTTTCAGAATTGGTCTAGAATTGGCTGGTACTGAATGAGGTGTTGAGACTTTGCTTTTCTTTTTTTTTTCTTCTTTTTTTTTGGGACCCAAAATTAATTTATGTTGACACGAATGAAAACTAAACAAGGCATGAACATTTTTTTAAAATAATAATAAAAGCTCAGTGAATTAAAAAAAACAAAAACAAAAACAAGGATTATTATTCTGGAATTATATACAGTCAAACGTCGGTTTTCGAACGTCTCGGTTCTCGTCCAATTCGGTTTTCGACCAAAAATTTTGAGTTTTTTATGCCTCGGATGACAAACAAATTTCGGTTCTCGAGTGAACCGAGCGCACTTGAATGCACCATTTGACTCCTCCCACCTTCCTTACACAAAGAAGTGACGCTTCCTCGTGTTGCTTTCCATTGTGAGCAGACGTGTTCAGTAAACATTTTTATTTTAATAAGAGTGTGGTTTCGGTTTTCGAACAATTTCGGTTTTCGAACAGCCTTCTGGAACGGATTATGGACGAAACCCGAGGTTTGACTGTATATATATATATATATATATATATATATATATATGGAGAGAGAGAGAGAGAGAGAGAGAGAGATGGAGAGAGATACATACACACACACACACACACACAAATTATTATTTTCTTTCCCTTTTCATAATACAGTATTGCAGAATTTTTCTTTTAATTGAGTGAGCGAGACGTTGTGAATACATTTGGCCTGGACATTTGAATATTGGATGACGCAACGCATGTGATTGACTCATGTGTGGTCTGGGCAAGCAACGTCGAGGGACTGGAGAGGGATTGGGGGGCTTCTACAAGCCCACCAGAGGACAAAGGCGTTTTAAAAGCATGCACGTCGGGAGCACAGGAGAAGGTTGAGAGACCAGGGGCGGTGTGAAGAACCGCTTTTTTTTTTTTTTTTTGAGGGCCTTGCTTTTTTTTTTGCTTTTTTTCCCCCCTTTTTGCTCTCTCTCTCTCCAGTACTCCAGAGATAGTGTGTTGAAAAGCCTCCCTTTGTGCCCGCCGGCCATTCAGCGGCGCTGCATGTTAATTGCAAACAAGGCGTGCACATCTCTCCGATAAAGGCGCGGGCCAACGGAACAGGGTGGGGGAGGGTGGGAGGCGCACGGCGATCTCATTAATCCACGCTTGGCGCAGCAGCGGCGGCGGGAGCGCCGCACGCACGACTTGCACAACGTGCGGCTGTTAAAAACGTGCTCGGGCGGGACATTGAGGCTATACCATAAACCGGCCTTTGGCTAAACTCTTTAAAAAACAGAGAAGAATAAGAAAAATAAAATAAAATAAAAACGGTGGTGGTCTGTGAGGTGTTTAATAATTGAATGGCTTTAATGTGGGGGCACTCTTTCAATGATTTCGATTCTCTTTTTTTTTTTGTGATTAAATCCAAGCACATGACTGATTTGACAACTTAGTAAAAATAATAAAGTGCATGGCAATTTTATTAGTTTTAATGCGGACTCTTTCAATTTCTGTGAAGCTCTCGAGATTTTGAACATGTATGAGGAAGTTTAAACTGAAAGTTCACTTTTTTTTTTTACCCGAAATTGAGCGGGAAATCGAAATCAAGCATCAACAACCAACAATGTCTCAATCAAAATAAAATTATGTGCTTTTCATTTTTAAAAAAAGAAATTGGGGGGCAAATTGTAAATTTGGGGATAATATGGGTGACAGTAAATTTACAAGAACAGATAAAAACAACCATCGCAAAGGGGTGATTTAATGCATACTCTTTCAATTTTAATATGCTTTAATTGCCAAATTTGACTGACTAAAAAAATTTTGACAAGATAATCAAGAAATATTGCCATCTGAAAAGTGTACGTGATTAGGCCACAAATTTGTTTGCATCATCGATGTCATGTGATTTCTTTCTTTCTGTTCAAAACACACCGAAGTCAACCATTTTGATTTGAAGCGATCCGCATGGAAGAAACCTTTTTGCGTAGCGCAATTGAATGTGCTCGGAAACATTGGCGTCCCTGGGATGGAAGCAGAAACCCAATCACCATCAACATCTTGATAATCATCAGGTTGCAATACTTGCCTGCAGTGAACAATAATTGGGCACGCTCGACCCCGGTAGCACTTGTTAACCTTTCTGGAATAAAAAGACAAAGGAAAAAAAAAAAAAAAAGAACACATGTTATTGTGGTCGAGGATCATGTCGGCAAAACAAAGATGAATGCCTCCAATTAAACGCGACTCACGCGACGCGCGCCCCCCGACGAAAATCAACGCGGCAATAATCAAGCCGGCCCCCTCTCGCCCTCGCCCGCCAATCAATCACTTTAACCGGAGTGGAGGCACTTCAACGAATGGAGAGTCATTTCCCGGCGTGTTATTGTGACAGGCGATGTTTGTGCCAAAAGGGGGGAGAACGTCATTCATGTTAGGTCCGCCGTGTCAAGGAGCGAAAAGATGCGCCGGAACTTCCCATGCAAAAAGCAAGAGGGTCGAAGAGGGGGCGAGGAAGGGGGGGTGGGAGAGCGGAAAAATCAGGTTGTGCACAGGCCTGGCTGAGGAGACGCAATTTCCAATGATCACTTTTGTGACTATGCAACTGGGCTCATATTACTAGCTGCAACATCACAAAAATGACACTGGCAACTGCAAAATAGGGCCGAAACATCCAAAAAATACACACCCCTGTCGTCAAGGCGTACACACACACACAAACAAAGCTGCACTCTAATCCATACAAGCTAATTGGAAGGGAAAGAAAGCACCAAAGAGGACGCCGTCCCCTCACTTTGCATTAACAAGCATGGTGGGAGGCAGGGGGGGGGGGGGGGCAGTTTTCCATCCCCAAATCAGATGCATCTATTCTCATTTGTTTCCCGGAGGAGCTCGGGCGAGGTGATCCCGTCGCTAACAAATGCCGAATACTCTCTCGCCTCTTTTTAGTCAGGCGGCTCGCATTTAATTGGCTCTTTGAATGAGGTGTTTTTTTTGTTGTTTTTTTTTCTTCCCAAGCTAAGCCAGGCAGTGCGGGGCTGTTAAGTTGCTGCATCGCAAGTGCTGGAGGGAGGTGAGGAGAAGGAGGTGGTGCCGGGATAGCGAGGCTATGGTAGTTATCAAAAACTCAAGTTGAAAATTTAAAAAAAAAAAACAACAACAAAAAAACGAACAAAAAAACCCCACAAAACAAAACAAACCAAAAAAAAATAAAAAATCACTACGATTATCGCAAAAATTTCTTTTTTGTCAATTAATACCCTAAATGAGCTTTCAGGGTTCATTTAAAATTTTAATGATGTATTCTGGTAATTACGAAGACAGTAGTCCAAATGACTTTAATTTATTACGCAATAAATACTTGGCACTCGATAAATACTCCATATACAGTCAAACTTCGGTTTTCGAACGTCTCGGTTCTCGACCAATTCGGTTTTCGACCAAAAATTGCGAGTTTTTTTATGCCTCGGATGACGAACAAATTTCGGTTCTCGAACAAACTGAGCGCACTTGAATGCACCATTTGACTCCTCCCGCCTTCCTTACACGAGGAAGTGACACTTCGTCGGGTAGACGAGGAAGTGACGCTTCCTCGTGTTGCTTTCCATTGTGAGCAGACGTGTTCAATAAACATTTTTATTTTAAAAAGAGCGTGGTTTCGGTTTTCGAACAATTTCGGTTTTCAAACAGCCTTCTGGAACGGATTATGGACGAAAACCGAGGTTTGACTATATTCAAAAAATTCAAACTAATACTAAAAGTAATAAATAATGAAAAGCAAGCATTTTCCAAATATAAACATGACAAACAAATCTGCTCAAAAGAATAATTTAAAAAAAAATTATTTTAAAGAAATGTCAAAATAAAACCCCCCAAATTATTATGACCCTGGAGGAAAGGAGAGAAACAGGGGAGGTGAGCGACTTGATCGGCCCGAGGGGGCGGGGGGGTCGACGCGATGCCATACCTGCGGAAGTCCAAGAGCGTGCGCGCCGTGTTGGGGACGCCGCGGTCCATCCAGGAGAGGAAATGGAACTGCGTGACGGTGCGCGTCTCATTAGTGTGCAGGTTCTTCAGGTAGAAGCTCCGGACCAGGAAGTCCTCGCACCAGATGTGCTCGGAAACCAGGTTGACCTGGATGCACGTCACACGACGATACCATTGTACCTTGTCATCAATTTGACTGGAGATTCAAAAACTGTAGGTCGCACGCATCAATTATCACGCCGTTACATACCTCGTAGAAATGGTAGACATCGGAGCCCTCATCCGGCCAGTAGCGGTGACACTGCTTGACGGCGTTCTCCGAGACGGGAGTGAGCATGACGACGACCACGCAGCCGCTCTCCCACACCATCTGCGCACCACAGGAGACGCAAAATCGTTCAAGGCTGACGAGCGGCGGAATACGAGAGGGTGGAAAGGATTTTTTTTTAATCCGGGTGCGGTGGTCTTGAAAAAAAATCATCACTGACGCAGCAGATTGTAACGTGAGAAAACACACAAGCCCACAGCAGCCATTAAAACTCATTCACTCCCAAAGACGTTTTTAACCGTCTTTTCAGACTTGGTCCAGAATTGGCTGGTACTGAATGAGTTCAGGGAAATGGGAAGGAAAGCTCAAGATTTTACGAGCGTCCAGTACGTTTATCAAATATGTTCAGTGCGCGTAAATTCATTCGGTGTTTTCAATTCCGTATCTTGTTAGTGACAAAAAGGGAATTAGGAACTTTTACAGACCAGCGGTGAGGTAACATTTAGATGGTGATGGAAGTCATGTAACACATTACTCTGAATATTTTGGGGGTATAAAACAGTTACTCTGTCCAGTAATGCGTTACAACATCGGGGTCACAAGACAAAATTGGAAGTAAAGAAGACATGAAAGAAAGCGAAGAGAAGTTCGACAACATGACCCCCGATACTAGCCAACTTGCAGCCGGTCCGTTTTGAGATGCGATTTCACGGTTTTTACGACTTACTGATAAAATATTACACGGCTGAGCACCTTCCTAACTTGCTGATTTTGTGACGCCGCCCCGGATTCTTCATTCACAACACGCTAGTCTTTTAGTGATTCCTCGAGCCAAAAAGAAGTTTGCGAATTTTCTATTCGGGCTCCAGTTCTCTGGAATGCCCTACCCACGCAAATTAGAGCAGCTACTGCCGTTGACGTGTTTAAAACCCTATTTTACACTCATTTGTATTAACAAATCATTTATTGAACTGCATTATGGCCTTTTTAACTGCCGCTTCCCCTGTTCGTCCTTCCCCCTCCTCCCTGGTCTGCAGACGGGGCAAGGTGATGATGACCCAATTGAATGTCGCTGTACGAATTTTGCTCCGATCGTTATGGACAGGATCTGCACTGACTGAGCTGAAGGCTGAGTTTTGAGGGAGATCCACCTCTGAAGGTGTCTCCCTGTAGTGTTTTCATCTTGTTAAATGGACTTTTATGAAATTCTAACTAACGTATAGTATAAAATTGTGTCAGATACAGCCCGCAAGGTGGATTGTCGCATCTGCAACCCCTTCTCAAGGTTTCTGATTTCACCCAGATGGGTTTTTTTCCATTTTTTTTCAATAAATCTGACTTGACAAATCTACAATGATTACCACAAGCAGAATTAGAATTATAGTTGAATATGTTCAATAATCCCTCGTTTATCGCGGGGGTTACGTTCCAAAAAGAACCAGTGATAAGTGAAATCCTTGAAGGAGTGAACTTTTTTTTTTTTTACAGTTATTACACAATAATAACTATGTATACAATGAAATCAAAGACCAAACTCTGTTTTCAGGCCCAATTACAAAAAACAAAAAAAAAAAAAAAACGTTTTCAACAAATGACTATAATAGTTTTTGGAAAGACTGTACTGTTGACACGTGGCTACGCAGACGATTCAAAGGGTTAAAAGCATTTTAAAAAATGCACAAAAAAAATCAGTGAAACAGAGAAGCCGCGGAAAGTGAACCGCGTTAAAGCGAGGGATCACTGTATTCCAAACAATCTCTCTTTAAGAACGCATTTATTATTTTTTGCAGCACAGTCAGCAAATGACATTGCACAGAAGTCATTGCTTGTAATCCCACCCGCAGTAATGATTTAATGTAATGAAATGCTACGCACATATAAAATACAAGCAGGAACAAACCAAACTAAAAAGCAGCGTTTGGAATCGTATTGTAGAATTTTAAGAGTCACTTTCTGACAATTTTCCATCCCCGACCTCCAAGGCCCCCCCACCTACGTAATTGGAAAAGATGCAGCGTCGGGCTCATGGCATGATAATCTGTTTTTTTTGGGTGCCGATAATAGATTGACGCGCGTCTATTCACCTGGCACGAACACCGACAAACAAATGCAAAACAATTATCGGCATTTCATTTGAGCCACTCAACACAGTGGAACAGAATGAGAGGGGGGTGCATGTGGGGGTGGGGGGGAAGCTTCCCACACAATTTGCAGTTAAAAGCTAGCGAGCTATTGCGTTGTTAATTAACTTCGAGCCTATTGTCGGCTATGAAAAGCCATTTTTCCAGGAAGTCCCAGTTTGAGAAAACTTTCTGACGCGCGATGGCGAAAGCAAGGGAGGGTTCGTGCCTGCTCCCGTTACGCGACTGCGCAGGCGATGGTCTCGCTAATTACTACAGTGGGCGTCTCATTAACACACAGGGACGCCATTTGGCCAGCATGCATCATTTAGTGCGCACCTCCGCGCAAGTGGTCGGCCGTGTTTAACAACGGCTTGTCGCTCCGGGTGATTAATGGTGCTTCGGGCGAGGAATGGGAATACATTAGCCTTGTTATTGGGACTGCAAGACTCGCAAATCATCAGCAGTTTTCTCACAAACTGCGTTTGTGATTTTGCATCTGGTGTGTCTGCCTTGTCCACCTGGGGGCGG
Source organism: Hippocampus abdominalis (assembly GCA_018466805.1). Lineage (NCBI taxonomy): Eukaryota > Metazoa > Chordata > Actinopteri > Syngnathiformes > Syngnathidae > Hippocampus > Hippocampus abdominalis. Next base: position 10,399,420 of record CM031712.1, on the reverse strand, counting down.
CATCTCACGTCCAGATGGATATACTGCTCAGTGAGGTGTTTTTATGAATCCCGATATTTCTCGGCAGGCCTGCCTGGATGCAGGAGCCCGTCATATTGCAGAGGGGCGTGTCCTAATGAGAACTAATTTATTATAATTCCTCATTGAGATCTCCAAATCGTCTCTCAGCTCATCGGTACGGCACTAATATTAGTCTTTCTTCCTCATTGAGATCTCCCAATCTTCTCTCAGCTCATCGGTACGGCACTAATATTAGTCTTTATACAGAGGATAGATAATATAATACTGCTGTTACATTGGCCCACTACAAGCGTTGTGGACTTTGTGCTTCAGTATATAGCAACAGAGTTCAAATAGGTTCGGCAGTTTCAGTTTGTGTAGCGCATACTGAACGTTTGTGGTTAAGGTGCCGGTCACCTTCGAACGATATTTTGCAAGGGGGACTTGTTTACAACTTTCATTCATCTGAGAGGCTGTTTACACGCCTTAGTAGGTTTTATTGTTTTGCTTAGCAACAGAGTTTACGTCCAGCAGTTATGTTGCACGTCCTTGGAACAATAGTGTTCTTTCTACTCTTTTATTTGTCTCTTCAGAAGTGGGGAAAAATCTTTACTTTTTTTTTTTTTTCTGAAATAGGGAAAAAAAATGAATATGAGGGAGGCTTTTGTCGTCTTGAAAATAGAAATTGGGCCACAGGACCCCGACTGTTTGAAGAAATGTCAGCTTGTGAGAAGTGTTAAGCATTGCTTAAAGCATCGAGCTTGTTAAAAATATCGTTGAGAAAATATTTTTAGCGGGAACAATACACGAGAGGCGCAAAGCGGGGGCTTGCTGATCTCCCGCTGAGAGCTCCTATCACAAAGCAAAGAATGTGTAACCCACATGTCCCCCCCCACCCCAAACCCCCACCCTCCGTCTTTTCTCCCCACTGTGTGCGTCTCCGCTGCGATTATTCGGAAACCTCACGGCTGAAGAAACAAATCACTCCGAGCGATGGGAGCGGCGGCAGGACGAGACTTACCTGCCAGAAGTCGGCCACGGTGGAGGGAAGCGGGCCCTGCGATGCGATGTAAGTAGGGTTGCGAGGGTCGTGGTCCATCTGGGAGTGAGAAAACGCAATGTCACGCAGTGCTTGGATGGCGGCCGACGGACGAAACCCGAAGGTCGGACGCCGGCTTAAATCCGCCATCTGGACGGGGACCATCACGTCCTCCCTTTACGTTCGCGGAGATATTCAGCGCCTCCCTCTTGTCCGTCAATGAGATTTATGCTCGAACGCATCACCAAGCGCAAAAGTAATTGTTGCGAGCAAGTCTCAAAGTCCTTGAAGTGCTCAAGCAGTTTTTGCCAAATCATTTTTGTTGCGAAAAGACACCAACTGACATTCGTGATGATGTCATTGCGTCATTATGTCGCACTGTGGTACGTACATCTTAACCAGCCAATTCTGGACCAAGTCTGAAAAGACGTTTAAAAACGTCTTTGGGAGTGAATGAGTTAAAATATTTATGCTGTACAAGTAGAGTCAAACCTCAGTTTTCGAACGTCTCGGTTCTCGACCAATTCGGTTTTCGATAAAAAATGTTGAGTTTTTTTTATGCCTCAGATGACGAACAAATTTCGGTTCTCTAACAAACTGAGCGCACTTGAATGCACCTTTTGACTCCTCCCACCTTCCTTACACGAGTAAGTGACGCTTCCTCGTGTTGCTTTCCTTTGTGAGCAGACGTGTTCAGTAAACATTTTTATTTAAAAAAAAAAGAGCGTGGTTTCGGTTTTCGAACAATTTCGGTTTTCGAACAGCGTTGTGGAACGGATTATGGACGTAAACCGAGGTTTGACTGTACCAACAACATAATCACTAAAATACATATTCATCAAAAACCGCTGAAAGCCACTTTTGAACATGGCGCTTAAATTTGGAAAATGATTCAATTAAACTGTGTTGCACAGAAAGTAAAAAAACAAACAAACAGAATCTTAACCCTGGAGAACCCAAGAACCCTTTTCTTCTTTGGAAAATGATGAATTATCCATTAAATGACTGCTATATGTTCACTGAACACCAAAATATATGTTTATTCATATATTCAATGCTTTAATCCTAATTTACGATTTGGGCCAAATTTGACCCTTTGGGATTTAAGGGGAGCATTTGAGTAGCAGAATTTATAGGGGCCAAATTTGACCCCGTGGGTTCTCCAGGGTTTTAATAAAGGTTTGAAAACAAATAGTACTTATCTTTAAAATCTTTCCAATGATGTACAGTTTCTTAAACATCACAGACACGCGCAAGAAGGAGATCACTGGAACGCTGTTATACTTCAGCAAAACATTTTTTTTTTCATGCTTTCTGGTTTTAAGATTCCTCACATGTTTTTTGCTAGAGGAGAAATGTGAGGGTGGGTGTAGGGGGTGAGGGGGGGGGGGCAAATTCCCCTAGCTGAAATTAAAGGCGAACGCAAACGCCGCCGTTTCGTTTTGCCAATCTCAAGGACACAGACGCGCTTGCCGCCGCCGTCGCTTGAATACTAAAACGCAAACATGAAAGAGCGGTCCTGTGTTTTCGGGCCGTCCTCCCTCTCTGCCGTGGTGAGAAGAACGGCGCGGGCGGAGGAAGTCGTTTTTGTGTCGTCTCTTTTGGTTTGGTTGTAAAACTGCTCGCAAAAAAAATGCCCATTCGCCACTTTTGCCTCGTGCAATTATAAATACTACTGTTTTTAGTATTACTGTACTGTACTGTACTGTACTGTTAGGTACTACTGTTGAAAAACACAATATGCATGTGGATGGTTGGGCTTCGACCTATGAACTTGTATAAAGCGATCACTATCTTAAACATTGGCACCTCACGTTCGGCGAGACGCAAGGTGCATTCAAACGCAGTCGGGCATTTGGAAAACAGAATTAAGTCCCTAGAAGCAGTAAATGTAAATGTTGTCACTTCCCGGTATGTCATGATACCTAATCAAACCACGAGGTTTCCATCCTTCCGTCTAGTGGTTTGGATGTTACACATTAAAGTTTTCAATGAGATTTTGTGTTGCACGCAGACTGAAATGGAACAAAAAGAACAAAACAAAATAAAACAAATATTTTTGGAACCCTTAGGACTTCTTTAAAGTCCTGGGTAGAAATAAAATATCAACAGTGTGTAATTAATAAATAAATACAAATAAACACAAATTTAGCGTGTTCAAAATGTATTTTGCATTCAAATGAGTCGTTTTACACTGTTTTTTTTAACTAATACTAATGAGTCGATTTTTTTTGTTTAGCTGTTAGCTATTATTTCACTGCTTTAACTGATATTTTTACTTCCTACTTTTGTTTTCGCTTAAAGTTACGCAAAGGACTTGATCCGGCTCCAGCAACACCCCCCCCCCCTCCCCCCGCGACCCTGGTGAGGATAAAGAAAATGGATGGATGGATTTTAGCAAGTGTCATGGAAGTCGCCATCTTTGATTTGCATTCGCGGGCCGCTTAAAATTAAGTCGCGGGCCACATCTGGCCCCCGGGCCTTGTGTTTGACACAAGTGCAATAGTTGTTCCTGATTTCCTGAGAATTGCACCTGACTACTTGGATATGTTCTAACTCCTTGAATATTGTTTCAGACCACCTGAGTATTAGCCCTGAAAACCTGAGCATCGTACGTGACTGCTAACTACTTGAGCATTCGTCTCATTGGCTCTCATTCCTGACAACACGATTAGAAATGGTTGTGAATCGGACCCGCTGTCTTTCTCGGCCAAGTCGTACCGCATGCAGTCAATCCCGTGCGTTTGCGACGTTTGAGAAGACGGCACACACCGAGTGAAGCCGGAGACTGCTAGCTTAGCTCATTAGCTTCTGCGAACTCCCCGGGAAAGAACAGAGCTCGATTATTTTTGGTGGGACGTTGCTGCCTCGGAGCTAATGAAGAGGAAGAAGCCACATTGACAGACATAATTATCAGTTTTGCTAGACACAGCCGGGGGTCCCTATTGTGGTGTAATTACCCCTCTTTGCATCCGCCCACCCCTTCTGTGTCCTGCCACTTCCTTGCCCACTTGCAACCCTTCGGTCGTTTCGCCCCCCCCTCACCCCCGAAAATGTTTTCGTTGTTGCGCGCAACCTTGAAAAAAGCTAGGTGTGAATATGCCATCTGAGAAAATGGAGCATGTAAAAGCGCAGGATCGTTTGTTTGAGAGGCACATTAAGCTTTTAGCGCAGCTCCCTCCTTTATCTGCTCGGAAAATTCCGGGTACTGTGTTTGAAATGCATAGCTTCCTGTTGCCTTTGATGGAGTCCCTGCGCAGGAGCCTCGAGGGAAATCACAACTGACAACATGTGGTGGTTGTGGGAGTGCTTAAAAAAAAAAATAGCCGTGGCCCTCTCCCACCTACTTTTGGATATATCGGCTATTTATTTGCCTGTAACAAAAGATGCTTTTTTTTTTTTTAGTTTGTACAGATGAAAAAAGTGAGGCTATCGCAAAGCACTGATAGATCCACGTGGATTTGAGCTTGGAGAAGTACGTTTTCAAAGAAAAAAAAAGGATCAATATACTCAAATCGATGACAAATCAAACGGAAACGGCAGATCCAAGCCCCGCCCCCTGATGAAAAAAAAACAAGAGTGAATGAACAATACTCACGATTGGACTGGCGTTGATGTAATCGGAGCCGCTGTGGTTATTCTCCGCTTTCAAGGTGATCCTGGAATGATCATCTGAAAGAAAAATGCATAATTCACTAGTGTGTTTTCCCTCCTTGGCACCCCGCGTTGAAGAAAAAAAAAACCACACACACAAAAATGAAACTGAGAGAGGATGGATGCGTGGGGAGAAGAGCACTTTCATCACTCTTTCATCATGGCACAAGTCCGGAATCTCTCCACCTCCAAGAACGAAAAAAGTCCCTCAAGTCCTTTATATCTCCATGAAAATCTGCCGCTTGTGAACGCACACTCGACGTTCCTGTTTTAACACATCGCCTTGAGTGACAGCCAAGTTTCTAATCTCAGATCTTGAAGTGTTATACGCAGTCGAGAGTGGTTGGTTGTGTCATGATTGATTGACACTTAACTCAAAAAAAAAAAAAAGAAGCCAAATGCGACTTGCCGTCAACTAATTCCCATATTAGGGCATGGCAATGTGTGACGTGAGCACTTTGGAACATGCCGCCGTAAGGAAACAGTCTCACAGTTCTATTGTGAGCAGACGTGTTCAATAAAGATTTTTTTTTTTTAAACGAGCGTGGTTTCGGTGATCGAACAAATCGGTTTTCGAACAGCCTTCTGGAATGGATTATGGTCGAAAACCGAGGAATGACTGTATTTTCTAAACATAATACAGTCAAACCTCGGTTTTCGAACGTCTCGGTTCTCGTACAATTCGGTTTTCGAACAAAAATATTGAGTTTTTTTTACATATTACGGTTTGTTTGTACAGTATTTTACATATTACCTGCTTTCCTATTACATTTGTACAGTTTATGGTGTGAAATTGTAAAAAAAAAAGTGGTTTAAAAAAGTTGTTTTCTTGACTTAGAACGGATTAAAAATGTTTACATTGATTCCAATGGGAAACATGGTTTCGGTTTTCGGAAAATTCAGTTTTCGAAGAGCCTTCTGGAACAGATTAAGTACGAAAACCAATGTTTGACTGTACTAAACCCGAATCACGATACGAGGAACGTCCTATCTGGCCGCAACATTCTCAGGTCGCTATGGTAACGTTGAAACGTGCCTTCAAAATAAGATACACCGCAAATACAAAGTGCATGAAAAATGCCATCGCCGCATATTATGCAGAGTGGACTTGGTGCGTGGGAATCTCCCGTTGAAATAAATCCGTATTTTAAGTACTCTCTATGAAGCTTGTTTTTTTTACTCATTTTGCTAGTTCCTGGGTTTCATTTTAGCGCTAACCTATCACATGACGGAGAAATGCGCCTTTACCCGAGTAAGAGTGACATACTGTAGACCAGGGGTGTCAAACTCATTTTTGTCGCGGGCATCCCTCAGAGGGCCGTTATGACAGTGAAGCAGAATAAATCAGTTTAATCATCACATTTATTACTAAAAAAATGATGGCTGACCAGTTTTGAAATCAGTCAAGTATTTGTTCGATTATTGCTCAACTGAGCGTAAACAGGGTAACAAACTTATTGCAAAATGTTACCGTTATTTATTACGTCTGACAATTTGAGATTTCGGTACAGATTTAAGAAAGGATAATGGAAGTTGACGCAGATAATTTGCTTTCGCGGGCCACATAAAATGACGTGGCGGGCCGGATCTGGCCCCCGGGCCTTGACTTTGACATCTTGACGGATGTAATAGAGAATCCGGTAATTTTTCATAATCAATCATTCTTCAGATTCCGTAATGAATAAAATGGAAGTAATGGTTAAGTAAAGTTATTTAATCTTTCTGTGTGGCCCAGTACCAAATGACCCACGGACCGGAACCGTTCCGCGACCCGGGGGTTGGGGACCGCTGCTGTAACTGACTACCTCGCTATGTATTATGTTTGCTATTCTTACCTATGACTGACTATCCAAGTGTTGTTCCAGACTATCTTAGCATAGTTCTAGACTAGTGGAGTCCCTGAGACCGAACACAGATTTGTGATTGAGAGCTGCGGTTTCCCATTTGAGGGGAAGGGGGCAAGCACTCACATGCTAGCACGGCGTCTGAGCGGTTCTTCCTGGTGCTCTGCTCACTCTGGGCTACGCTGCAGGTGGCGGGTTCTGCCTGGTACGAACACAGGGCCTCCCATTCGCGATCCAGACGGTTCTTGTCCTTCAGGTGGTCCTCCATGTACGACTGAGGGGGAAAACAAGAGTTCCATTTCACACCGCAGGCCTGAAAAAATGCCTAGACTGGCAGTAGCTGGCATTTGAGGGGGGGGGTGGGGGGTTTAGTTTGAGGGGTTGCTTAGAACACAATTAAGACTTTGGAGAGGTTTGTCAGCTGTGAGAATACTTGTGTGGTGTGTTCCAGTCTTGTCCTTTACCGTTTGCACTGCCACTGATAAGACTGTCTGCGTTGAAGGCATCGCTCGCAGAGGACAAAATTGAATTCGCTCAAGAGACAAAGACGGCAAAAGAGAAGGGGGTTGTTGTGTGTGTGTGTGTGTGTGCGTTTGTGTGTATGTTCTCCCAAGTCTTAGGGAGCTTATGGGATGTAGCTGGCAAGGCAAGAATGTTTTTTTTTTTTAAAGCACACACCACGTTACCCCCATTTCTGTCCAGTATTATGTCTCACCTCCTGATGGAGGGGTTAAATGGTTTAGTCTGCTATTGTGCGGGGCCGAAGATTACAGACTCATAAACTGATGTCAGGGATCAGCTGGCTGCTACAATGAAAGCGATACCCGCACGCGTGTCGGGTTTATCCCATATTAAAGGCGGCGTAAGTAAGTCTGAGCGGCTTCATTGTTCCAGTCTGTGCTGTCTGTCAAACGCAAAAAGCACGTCTTTGCGGGGGAAAAAAAATAGATAAATGCCGCCGAGATGATAATCACAAATAGGCCTGTCCAGCACACAATGGGTAATTACCCTTTGATGGTTAATGAATTCACATCTCCAACAGGATATTAGGCGAGTCCTTAAGATGCGTACAAATGGAACTAATGATGGGAATCAAAGTTTATTGTTAGATATGCAAGTTAAATTGCCACAGAGGTCCTAAAATCAAGCGCTCATGATTAATGCAGGGGACGTAATGAGACAGCACAGTGTGTTCCGCCGCCATCTTTAATGGCAGGCTCCTAAAAATCTAATTGTTCTCTGCTTTTGCCGGGAGCTTTTAATTTCATGAAGGAAAATCCATATTTTCTCAGTGTTTGGATGTCATCCAGAAAAAACACTTTTTTTCTGAAAAAAAAATACAATAAATCCATCATGGGATTATTTTTTCCAATAACTACAGTCATACCTTGGTTTTCGACCATAATCCGTTCCAGAAGGCTGTTCGAAAACCGATTTGTTCGAAAACCGAAACCTCGCTCTTTAAAAAAAAAAAGATCTTTATTGAACACGTCTGCTCACAATAGAACGCTACACAAGGAAGTGTCACTTCCTCGTCTACGCAAGGAAGTGTCACTTCCCCGTGTAAGGAAGGCGAGAGGAATCAAGTGACGCATTCAAGTGCGCTCAGTTTGTTCGAGAACCGATTTTCGGTCGTAATCCGAGGCATAAAAACTTTTTGGTCGAAAACCGATTTGGTTGAGAACAGAGACGTTCGAAAACCGAGGTTTGACTGTATATTCCATTTTTTTATTTTTGGATGTAATTCCACTCTTGGCCACTGGCAGGCAGTACACAACTGTGTTAAACACTTTGTACATTTGAAGGAAGAAGAGAAATCAGGAAGCGTTTCAAGCGCAGCCTCAATTTTGTTAAACAGATGATTATTGAATATCTATCATCCTGCATTTTACGCCTACAGGAGGCCACAGCTGTAGGTTCATTATTAAATAATTTCGAATGCATTTATATTATTTTAAAGTGTGTTTCAAGATCTTTAAAAAAAGTGCCTAAAATTACCATGAAAACATGCCTGGGAATATTTAAATCGGGTATTGATTATCATGGACACTCCCTTGATGGAAGGGAATTTAGCGTACTATTGTGCCTTCCTACAAAGGGAGTTCGAATTGGTTCCTTGAATTGCCTATCTGAGTATTCTTTCCGATACATGAGTCATTGAGTATATTTACATGAGGAAAAAAATTGAATCCTTTTTTCCATCACTGCCTGTCACCTGTCGTGTTGTATCCGACTCCCCGGCTTCACATCTGCTCCCAAGTGCATCCCATTCCATTCAAACGACACAGTGAATTGATTGCCTTCTACATTCAGATTTTTCCCTTAACGCTACGCAGCCAACGGGGGCCCCCCCTTATCAAGGCGGCGAGCTCCCGGCGGGAGGCGGCGGACCGCAGCTTATTCCGCAAGACAGGCTCGCGAAGGTTTAGCGAATGTGGGAAGGATTACGTGTGCCAATCAGGGACTTGGTCCGGGGGGGTGGGGGGGGCCTGAGTGTCAGGGAAACAATGTCTAATCCCATAAGCAGTCTGCTCGGCGGCCGAGGCTGCTGGGCGAAATCGGGATGAAGGCGGACGACAAACAACAGGTAACACATTACTGTCAAATTAAAACTAACAGCAGCCTTAGACAGTCTGTAAAAGGAAGGGCGGGCGTACGGGGGATTTTGATGTGATATGGCTCACGCTACGTTCTTTAATACATCGCACTGATCATCCTCAAGATTCCGGAAATATTTCTGGGTTTCTTATGGGAGCTGTTTCTCTCCCTAAATTGCTTCACGGTGCATGTGAGTTACAACAGTCTTTTTCTTCATTAAACTCATTCAGTACCAGCCAATTCTAGACCAAGTCTGAAAAGACGTTTAAAAACGTCTTTGGGAGTGGATCAGTTAATGTTTATTGTATGTTGTGTCGACCCACAGACTGTTTTTGCCCGTGACATTCATTGGAGGAGAATATGTTTGTGTGTTACTCATCAATAGACAAACTTTCAGCTGTTGGAAAAATAAAGTTGCTTTCAAACTGACGTCGTCGCTAAAGTTGGCCCATCCCCTGTGACATATTTGAAATTAAAATGATGACTGTATCAATACTGCGCTAATTGAGCTCTGAAATGAAATTACGGAAATCAGGGGTATGAGAATGTGGCAGTCGTGCCCAGGGCACAATGAATGAATGCATGGTGCGTGCAGCCTGTGAGGTGCTGTCCATGGTCCTGAAATGAGCATGAAAGGTCCTGGTGTGTTTGCACAGTGTAGTGAAAACACCATTTATCGTGACAGACACACACGCTTTTAATTTTAGAAAATCTCAAATGAATGAATTACTGTTTTGGCCCGAATATAAGACAGCCCTGATTATAAGACTACGCCCTCTTTTTCAAGACTCAAGTTTGAAAAAAGACTTTTTGAACACCAAATTCATTTTTATACAGAAAATAATTACAGTACATCTGAAACAAATGATTATAACAATATATTTGAGAGGAAAAGCATGTTATTTTGCCTCATTCAAATCTTAATATCTGAACATTTAAATATGTAAACTCGAGTGCAATCACATTGGTAAATGAATGGCTTCTGGTTTTTGAAATGTAAATTACATCATAACTTCTCCTCAGCTGTTGGTTAACCTGGCCGATCTTCGACCCACTTTTCTCCAGATTGTTGCTACGTTTCTCCATTTTCTGTTATCACTTCTAGGTTCGCTTTGGCCTGAGGAGTCAAATTCAGCATTCGCTTCAATGATATCTGGCGCCATCTAGCGTCCTGAATGGGTATAACGTCTAGACCCTGTATATAAGACGACCCCCACTTTATCAGTCTTATTTCAATGCAAAAAAAACACCGTCTTATATTTGGGCTAATACGGTAATTAAATACAATATATGGAATTAAGCATGGGGGAAAAAAATCTATTCCTTAAATTCGACAAAGTAATCGTTTTCCTGAAGTGAGAACCTGACGAGCGACAAACCCGGAAGTGTGACGTCACTTTCGGACAACAATAGTGGGGCTCTCTATGGAAAGAGTACAAAGGCAGTCAGAAATCGATTCGGAAAGAGACATTTCAAATTTATCGAGGGGGATCCAGTAGTTTGAAGAGTTGGAAGAAGGGGAGGTTGTTGGCAAGACCATACATATACAAGCCATATGCTCAGAATGTGGAAAATGTTGTGCCTGAACGGCTGGACATGGAGTGGAGACGAGACCCATCAGAATTGTAAGAACGGTAAGCTACGATTATTAGCCTAGCGCAATTGTTTGCGATTCGATACTGTGCTGTAAGTCGCGCGCCAAGGGATTGCCTACTTGGTCCATGTATTCCCGCTAGCACCGAAAGCACACGTCATAGTGGGTTGGTGTCCTACATTGTCATTGCTAAGGTAGTTCTGTTGTCCGTTAGCCACTCTGCACATAATATTGGCAACATTTTTAGTGGCAAACCCTGAAAGATGATTTCATCCATACTCATATACTTTGAAATATTCTAGAATACTTTGAATCAAATGTTTTCATTAAAAAAAAAATCAGAGTTATAGATTATCACACCTACCTTTTTTTGCAAATCTGGTTGAGAAAACAGAGATCTTCGAAGTGCTCGTAACAAGAATGCCCGTCAACACCGAGAACGAAACTGTATCGTCCCAATTTTCTGGTTCATTTATGTAACCTATCTTTTGGCCACTCAAACAACTGTTTGCCTGAACGTGAACAATGCATCGCAGCACATCGCCGAGGCATTTTGCCGAATAACTCGATAACAATAGCAAAGAGCAGTTAATGGGGCAATCAACAAAGCAGGACAATGGATGACTGGCACTCGGCATTCTTTAAATGACATCACTCAAAATGAGAACACTTGCAAGAAGAGAATCCGACTCCAGTTATTGGCATCACTCACTAGCCACACCCCTTAAAAGCTCACTTTGATGTATGATATCATTTTAAAAACTGTTTGAAAATTGTGGTGGCTACAGTTAAAAAAAAATGAAAAATTGAAAAGTTGTGATGGTTTGTGGGAGACTCGAACTGACTAATGGCATTTGAATTGATTTCAATGGGTAAAATCGATTTGCTATACAGTAACACCCCCCTTTGCCCCTGCATATTTGCATTTTACTGCTCAGGCCAAAGTCATGTCTAAGATAAAAATATTGCTTTGGCGCCACATGGTGGCTTCTTCTGGTGTCAAACGTTGACGTTGAACTGAGCAAAGGAGCTTCATTTAGTCTGGCCATAGCCTTGTCTAAAATTGAAATAAGTATTTTGCCAACATCTTGTGGCCTTCTAATGGCAATTGCAACCTTTTTGGGTTGGTTGTTAGTTCAATGCAGATTTTTTGCTACATCACGGAAATAATGTAACTTTGATTGGGTCATCGACTGTATGCAAATGAGCAAAGGGCGTATCGTAGCAGCTCCGAATGAACAACAAGGAGCCGATGACTCAGCACACGAAGGCCTCCAATTTCACTTTCAAAGTTACACAAGACCTTCCCTTTTTTTTTTTTTTTTTTTTTTTTGCAGTGTGAATGTGTGAGCTTTGGAACGCTGCGTATTCATCACCCGTCTCCACACGGCGCGCCGCTCCAAATAGCGAGAGCGCCACGGAGAGATGAGATCAGAGGGGCAAATATAGGCCCGAGATGAGCGATAAGGAGGCAATCACACACACGGTTTGACGGGAGATGACGGCGGGGGAATGTTAAGAAGAGACCCGCCTAAGTGCCCCCTTGCCAGAATCCAGCCATTCCTCAATAATTCCTCTTTCAAAACAATAGCACATGTAAAGTATATACGTATACAGTAATACCTCATTTATCGCGGGGGTTACGTTCCAAAAAGAACCAGTGATAAGTGAAATCCGTGAAGTAGTGAACTTTTTTTTTTTTACAGTTATTACACAATAATTACCTATATATAAAAATGAAATCAAAGACCAAACCCTGTTTTCAGGCCCAATTACAAAAAAAACAAACGTTTTCAACAAATAACTATCATCGTTTTTGGAAATACTGATTTAAAGGGTTAAAAGCATTAAAAAAACTGCACAAAAAAAAATCCATGAGACAGTGAAGCCGTGGAAAGTGGACCGCGTTAGAGCGAGGGATCACTGTACTTATGTTTTTAAAATCCATGATATAAAAGAAAAATAATATTTTGAGACCTCATGTTTGCAATACACAAAATGTAGCGTTAGCTGACTATCAGCGTAAAAAATATTAGCTCCCAGTGTGGAATCCAATTTCAAACTTGGACTTTTGAACTAAAGAACAGATCACTCGCGACACTACGCTTGGCAAATAATAAGAACATCCCGCCTCCTCGAAGTGATTCACAGGGCCCCTTATTGTTGTTAGCGCCGTGCTATTGTCGCCACGTTCAAAAGGGGGAGGGGGGAGGGGCTTGGCACAAACAAGCCTTGACGAGTGTGAGGAAAAGCCATCTATTAGCAACACTACAAGGCATTACTCACATTCCGTCTCATTCATTACAGCCCCCCACCCCCACCACCCCCATATAATAGTCAGACGTGGCATGTGATTAATGCGCCCGCCATTATTGGAAACACTGCCGGGCATCTATCCGTCTCTTTATCAAGCTTGTCTCAAATGAATGACGTGCTGCAAAATTAAAACAATCCATTGTGTGGATGGGTGGAAGGAAAAGCTCTTTTCCATCCAAAAAGACAATCACTGTGAAAAAGATATTTCAGGAGGAAAAAAAAAAAGAAAAAAAAGTTGAGCCTATTTTGCTGCAGCGGTGAGCGGGTAAATGACAGTGGCCGGATAAAGAGAAAAATCACACACACACACACACACACACAAGCTAACCTTACATTCGAGTAGTAGTTGAGAGCGACGTAGCGCACCCCCATTTTGTCCCAATTGCATTTCCCAAACGGAAGATCTCATTTGCTCACCAGTATCATGTGACCTGTGGAGATGTCCATGTTGGACGGCACGGGCTCCTCGCACCAGGAGGAGGTGCTGCTGCGCGCCGACGGGCTTCCGGCCCCGGGGCCGTCGCTGAACTGGGAGGACACGCTGTTGAGACGCGAATGGCGCAGAGTCTCTGGACGCTCCACGCGCTCCGACGCCCGGATGGCCATACGCTGACGACACAGCTCCTGGGAGGAGGGGGAGGGGAGGTTATTAAAAAAATTATGATAATAATCTGAAAATCAGGGCGTGGCCGTTTGCTAGTCACACCTGCATACAGTACAAAGTCTTGACTATGTATGTCCTGCTGCCTGCCAATCTGCTGACTATTCTTGCTGCTGTTCTGTCCACTTTGCTGCTGTGACACTGGAATTGCCCACTTGTAGGTCGACCGAAGGCCGATTCGACTCTATCGTGTTCCATCCATAAGAAATACGGCGCTGATTTTAAGATTCCCCGCCCCCACCCCAAAAAAACCCCACAATATGCCACCCCACACACTCCTCCAAAACAAATCAGACATTTAAAAGATGGATTAAGGAACCTTTCCACCCCAAAACAATTCAGGGAAGCTCATCCATCATTCAAATAACCAGCCGGGACTGGGATGCATTCATGCATTATATTCTGATGCATATCTCCGGTTTGCCAACAAAAAAAAAAAAGCTTCCCCCCTACTTTTATCAAGATTAAAACTTTTCATGTGACTCAGCTTCTTCTTTTCTTTTCATTTAAAAATAAATAAATTGTTTTAACCCTTTAATGCCTGACCCATCAAGGAATAGCCAGAAAAATCACATTTTTGGGAAACTGATTTTTAAAAATCAAATATATTTTTGTGGATTTTGTTATAACAAAATTATAACAAAATCCACAATCTAAAACAAAATAATATGGCAAAAATATTTTTGTGGATTTTGTTATAACAAAATTATAACACAATTATAACAAAATCCACAAAAATATTTATGCCGTATTATTTTGTTTTAGATATTTGTTATATCACATTCATAAGCATTAAGTAGATTACATCAAAAACAGAAAATTTGGGGAAAATCATATTTTAAACCTGCAGTATCAAATTTGATAAAGATGATTTCATGGACTACAAAGAATGAGTTACATAATGAAACTGCATGTATCAAATATGATACGAATAGCATTATAGGGTTAAGTATTGCTCTCCTGTGCAGTCCAAATATGAAGACGGGCCATTTTACAAGCAACACGTGTCACTCTGCTGAGATGTAATTACCGGTTTGGTTCGTGACATGTCAGAAAATGAGCCAAAATGTTAATCGTTATATTCCAAAATGTCTTATTTTGAAAAGACACTCAGATAACAGTTTTAAAGGTGTCTAAACCATTCATCAATTGTCAAAATTCTATTTTACACACACACACACACACACACACACACACACACACACACACACACACACACACACACACACACACACACACACACACACATACATAAAATACACAGATACTGTATAGGTTATTTATTGCTATATACTGACTACATACTCTTGCCTTTTGGTTACATTCCCATTTGCCTGTCAGGTATTGATTATTCATGTGAAAATGCCGCTGACACTGCTGCTGCTGACTCTTTAACGCCTTATGTGCTGTATACATGTACCCTATACATTTTATTGATCCGTGTAGTTGCTACATACAATGCTGCAGACTACCCTCCGGATTGTTTCTTCAAGTACACCTGCCAAGTATATAGGAGCGGTCAATTAAAATGTTGCTCGCAAGCTGCGTAATCTAATTCCAACTAAATCTGCAAATTTGATTCTTTGTTACTCTTATTCTTGTGTGTCTTTACCCACTTCTGTATCCTGCTGTTAAAAAATTAAAAAAAACTGAATTTCCCCATCGCACAAGTAATAAAGGCTTTTTCGATCTTATTTTATGTCTGACACTCTGTCTCATTTCTTATCTGTTCCAAGTCACCCACAATCTTTAAAAACCATCGTGTACCGTTTTCGGCCAGACACTTCCTTTAGAATTCATTTCCATGCTCAATAACGGCCGAGGCCTCCGAAAAGGCATTGTGGAAGGCAGCACGCACTATCCGCTGATCTATCAACGTGATATTTCCCTGAGGGCTGCAGGGCCTGCTAAGCCCCTGCTCCTGCATCTCCCCCTCCTCTCGGCACCGTCAAGACTTTAATGATTAGAGTCATGAAGCGGCACCCCGAGTCTTGGCCTTGGGGCAACATCCAAGTCCACCTCATAATTCATTCGACTTCTCTGCTACCATGTGGGAAGGAGCTGAGCCCGGCCTGGGTGTGGAGGGGAGATACCGACGGGGTTTTTATGACGCGCGTCTCTTGTCAAAGTGTGAAGAACAACGAGAGGGAGCATCAATAATCCACACTCTTGCACCGCGGATTGGACATTTTGGACACGTTTGACTGAGGTTTCAAGTGGTGGCCGGGAGTTCCATATATTATCCGTTGGGGGTGTTGGGTTACTGTCAAAGTCAACATCAAACAAAAGGAGATGTTGTGTGTTTAAAACAACAGCTTTGCCACAGGACAATCTGGTTAGCTTGAGGCTAACAAACAACACAAAACGCCATTCACTTGCTAACAGTTAGCAATAGCTGTGGAGCTTTGTAAAATATAATGTAGTAGAGTGTTATTTTCTTGACAAAATTTTTTTTTATAAGCAATGGAATAATCAGAGAGATCTGGCACGCTAATGTCATATTACATATCGTAGCTGTTGCTAGGCTACACATACCTTACATCACATTATTCTTTATTTAACGATCAATTGCTCAGGTTTTTTTTTTTTTAACTTAACTTTTCAAAGTTTGTGATCATGAGATCTTAACCCCTACACGTCTCGTTATTTATTGTTCTTCGGCCTTAAAGCGAGTATGTCATCTCACTCTACTGCTCACATGAAAAAACAAAAACAAAATGAAATGTCTGAAGTCGGCACTACAGATCCCTTTTTTTTGTACTCATGTATGCCAACTTAGCAAATTAGCATTAGCAATAGCAATTTTTTTTTTTTGCCGGGCCCTATGTGTGCGCAAAGTTTGGTGCCTTTTTATTCATGTTTATACGGTCAAAAATGCGATTCCACACAAACCATATCAATGACTACGACTAATATTACCGACGGCGATAATAGGAACCTCGCAGTCATCGCTACTCAGGCCTTAAAACTCCTCCTGGTTTTATTGTTTCCAAGACATATGTGATCAAAAACTCCAACTTTTCTTTCCTGAATGCTTCTCCTTCAGCAGGCTTGGAAGAGTAAACCTGATTAAATATTGAAAATGTTAACAAGTCACACAAGCTAAATGTGTTCTGAGTGCCCCACCGGTCACAGCTGAGCCCCACCCTGGTGAATCAATATTTCCCCTGGCCACCGAAGCCCTGGGAGGGGGGGCGGGGGGGGGGGGGGAGCAATAGGTCAGAGGGGCGTCTAACACGTCTTGACAATACAAGAGTTCGTCTGCTTACCGCGGTTTAGCGTTCACGCCATCAACGACGCTTAATCCAGGAGAAGAGCCACAATTGTAAATAAAGCCTCTTAAAGAAACTAGAATGCATACGCTTTGGAATATATTTTTTAATTTGCAATTTTGTGTTCAAATACACCATTTTTTTTAGGTGGTTAGAGCGTGTAGGATGGTAAAACGATGAAGTGTTGTTGTTTTTTTTGGTGCATTTTGACGTTATGTGTTCTGTTGTATGACTTTATGCGATTTTATGTTCCATGTTCTGGAAAGTGCTATGATACAGCTGCAGCCGTTGTGAAAGATGAATTGGATTTGATTGCGGACAGTCTCTCCATACAGAGACAGATCTCGGTGCTTTTTATGCTGGAGGTAATTTTCTGCTGCCGCAATTTCGATGCCTGCCCTGAATCTGTGAAGGTTGAATTATTTAAGGCGGTGATTCTTTTTCACAACCTAAGTACAGCTTTGTTTTGTTCAACTTTTTAAGTTCAATACACTTGCCTTGAAGAACTGCTTGTTTTTCAATGTTCATTGAAGTTCGCTTTTTAAATGTAACCTCGCTGTGCCATACATTTCACTTGAATTATTAGTGAAGCATTTATTCGATAATGAAGTGCAGTGTTGCTGATCAAACTGTTCCTGACAAAAGAGTGACTGGAAATAATATAAAATTCAATTAAAATTTTAAAATTAAAAAAAAAAAAAGTTCGGTTTTGTTTTTGATTAACCTTGATGTCTACTACTTTAACTCATTCAGTACCAGCCAATTCTAGACAAAGTCTGAAAAGACGTTTAAACACGTCTTTGGGAGTGAATGAGTTTAATATAATGATGATGGTGGAAGTTGGAGAGTTAGTACTTTTTTTTAGATGGTATAAAACCCCTGATTTAAAAAAACACTGCTAATGAGACCATGATAGTTGCACACATTTGTTTTAGAAAGTAGTTTCACGGCTTGCGGGCATGCTGTAGCCCATCTCGTCTGTCTTCGGGTTGTCGGCGGAGGTACACTGAGCTGCTTGCCTGCCAATCGCAGGGCACACATGTGAATGAACAACCATTCGCACTCACAATCACACCTAGGGACAATTTAGAGTGTTCCATTAACCTGCTATCCATGTTTTTGGAATGTGGGAGTACCCGGAGAAAACCCACGCAGGCACAGGGAGAACATGCAAATCCCACACAGGAAAGCCGGAGCAATTGATTGGAATCACGATTTTACAGTATGTCATGTTATTTCACATTCTCAGTGTTATCGTAGGCTGTCGAATAGCTCTTGAGGAAATACTGTCCAGTTTAATCAGATTTTCTTTTCTTAATTTCGAAATTGACCACGAGTTGGAAATACACAATTGTAATGACTAAGAATCATCCCCTCATTTTCAATGTGGAGTAGCAGGAAAATGCTAAATCATGGACTAAAATGAGGCTGAGCGAGTGTGTGCCTGTCCAGTGGCAGATTCGAGCTCGAGTATGCCGGCTCCCAATTGGCTAACGGCAAGCGTCAAGAGGGGGGGGGGCGTATCCAAACCTGATAGGTTGCCGTGGCATCGCTGCTGGTGTCAGTGCCCAAGCCGGAGAGTTTCTCTTTCATGTGCAGGTGGGATTGCTGGCGCACACAGAAGAAGGTGGCCGACACCACCAGCACCACCAGGATGATGAGCACGCACAGCACCGAGAAAATCGCCAGCTGGCCCGACTCCACCCGGGTCTCCTTCACCACCGGGATGTGGCTCAGGCTTCCCCTCTGCGGACGACACAAGAGGGTACAGCACAGATGAAAAATCTGCGGCCATCGAAAGCATTTCGAAAACCCTCATAGAAACAAACGAGGACTGAAATTGTCGTTACAGTTGCCCACAGAGGGTTGTTATGACTGTGAAACCACATCAATGTTTCATCCCCTCCTCTTATTATATATATATATTGTTGAAAGTTACTGCCATAACGTTATGAGAAAATGCACGCAAGATCGCAACATTGTTTATTGTTTCGAACAACTTCGCAAGCGTTATTGAAGGGGACATGTTTGATTTGCTTTTGCGGCCCACATTAAATGGTGTGGCGGGCCAGAACTGGCCCCCGGTTGGACACACTTTACAGAATCGGAATCGTTTTGCGAAATTGTTCGAAAACCGAAACCACGCTCTTTTTAAAATAAAAATGTTTACTGAACACGTCTGCTCACAATGGAAAGCAACCCGAGGAAGCGTCACTTCCTCGTGTAAGGAAGGTGGAAGGAGGTGGGAGGAGTCAAATGGTGCATTCAAGTGCGCTCAGTTTGTTCGAGAACCGAAATTTGTTCGTCATCCGAGGCAGAAAAAACTCGAAATTTTTGGTCGAAAACCGAATTGGTTGAGAATAGAGACGTTCGAAAACCGAGGTGTGACTGTAGTTGATTTGAAGATTTGAATATATTTCGGGATAGTTATGTTTTCGTTCTTTTGACTTTACCAACAAACAAAAGCACTACATGCAACCCGGAAAAAAAAAAGCCATAAAAGCCCGAAATCCTTTAAACCTATACATGCTTACCACATGCCATTACTCTTTTCATACTTAAAGGCTTCTCTTTTGGAACAAAAATGGGCTTCATCTTGTCCAGCTCAGTCCATCAACTTCCTACTAATTAGCCAGCTAATGTCGGTCTCATAATGTGCATTGAGACAAGCCCCCGTAACCCCACCCCCCACCCTTGTCCACTACTGCCTCCCACTACAGACATTCACAATCCCATTTAGAGTTGACAAGGCTGTGCAGCTGCATAAAGGTCGGTAGCCAAAAAGCTTGTGAGTTTAATTAGCTCCTGGCTGGATTAGGCTGTGAAGCAAGCGCACCGCCAATGGATCGCAAAGTCGTACGGATTCTGTGTGTTGGGTGGAGGAAGGCAATATCTGAAATTGTTTTTTGCCGCCACATATAAGATTGTGAAGCCAGGAATCCTGTTTCTCTATATTTCTGTAAATACCACTGGAAAAAGGGTAGAGAAGAGATTGCAAAGAGTGGACAGAATGCAGGGTTTAAGGTCATATGGTCTTAGGTTTTAACACGGCAGCTGTTGTCACACTAGATACTGAAACGAGTCGCCTCAAGATTCCAAACATGCAATTGTTCAGTCATCGTTTTTGCTTTAAAAAAAAAGAAAAAAATTGCATCGGTAAGACGTCGGAATGCAGTGTACAAATATCTTCTGACGAGCATGGCGGATGCTTCCACAAGTATGCTACGCAAGTTGCCTCATGATCACTAACATGCAATTGTTCACTCACTTAACTCTTTCATTCCACAAGACGTACTTGTACGTCTTTTTAAAATTAGGCCCCGCCTACCAAGGACGTACTTGTACGTCTAAGTCTTTTTTTATGCGTCATAGAGAGGAGGGGGTCTGATGCAATCTGTGAATGAGAATAAGCCGTTTGCATTGTAAATCATGTAAAAAAGTGACCAGTAGGTGGCAGTGGTGCCTCACGTGCTTGAAATGCATACTTTTTACAAAAAGCTCTTTTTCTCCGTTTTTTTGCCCAGGAATCGCCAATTTTCGTGAAACTTAGCTATTTTGTAATGCCGATTGCGGAAGAATGGAAAAAGATAGAAACTATTTTTTTTTCTGCTGAAAGAAGAGTGTCCAAACTTTATTTTGGTAGGCTCCATGTTTATGCAGCATTACAACCAAATATTCTGTGGGCCTTACAAGATCAGTCAAAATCCAGTAAAACGCTGGGATTGAGGGGGTTGCTCGAGTGAAAATGGCTGCGACTGAATGAGTTAACCCTTTCAGGGACAACGGTTAGTGCAGCGGACAACTGATCGGGTTATCAGGTTACAGGTTATCAATAAGGGGAAATTGCATCGAGCAGATGCACTGTTCAAGGTCTCATGACAACGCGGCAGGTCCTGTCACCCACATACCCCAAAAAAACCCAACCGTCACGTGAGCACCAACATGCAATTGTTCAGAGACTTAAGTTTTACGACTAAGAAGGGAGCTGCTCTCCCATGTACATCGAAACGAGTCGCATCATGATCGCAAACATACAATTATTTCAACCCATGAAAAAGTAGAAATTGCATAGTTTCGAAACACAAAGACTTATGGCTAGCTAGCTCCCTTGCGACGCTAAAATGAGCCACATTGTGAGCACAAACATACAAAACAAGGTCCGATGAGTAACACACTAGCGCAAATAACACCCTAAAATGAAACGCCACATGATCACAAACACACAATTCCTCCATTCCATACAATTGTTTACAGTTACGCCGGGCAATGAGCCACATGCTGCTTCACCAAGTCTCAAAACCAAAGCTCATTTCCACTGCAATACGATGACGTGACGTCTTACTTCGATGACATAACCTGACGCCTTCGTTGACATCCTCGTTTTGGTGGTTGCTGCGGTGTTTTAAGATTTTTAGCAAAGCCCGGCGTAAAGGTCCGACACGCATGCCGATTAAGTGATCCATTCATGGCATCATCGAAAGCACCAATTGAGGAGATTCGTAACGAGACAAGACACCCAAAGACACACAACGTCTGCCAAATCACCACATTGTGACCCGAAAAAAAAAAAAACCTCAGTCACGATATGCAGAAGGCTCCTACATTGAAAGATGTGGCTAAAATTTACCCCGATGGTCAAAATGAGGCGAAATCAAGTCAGAGCAGGTTGGTGGAAAAAGAAATGACGCTTCTCGCTTGACCAAGTCAGCGGCTCGATGGTTCGATGGTTTTAAGAGGTTTTTTTTTTTTTTTTTTGATGGTGGTCCAGACAGCCGCTGACTGCTCGCCTTTTGAAGAGGATCAGACTGAGGGGCGTGGGGGGGTGCACATCCAAGCGCCAACATTTCCACTGAGAGCGTTAGTCGTGATAATGCTTTCTGATATCAAAAATATATAAAGAAAACAAATCACTGTATCGTGGCGAAAAAAAATCTGACTCAATTCTACTTCGCCAAACCATTATTCCTTTTTTTCCCCTCGCCCGGTTTAGCAAAAGCAACTGCAATGTGAGCTGTATCTTCAAGCTCGAACAGCAATTTAGACTTTGGAGAACAAAATGTACTCACCGGGGATGTGCGGGGGATTCAAAAAGTGGAGAGAGGGTGAAGCAAACTCAGATTTAAAAAAAAAAAAAAAAAAAAAAGATGCATGCGGGTAGGGTAGGGGGTGTGCCCCCTATGTCTAGATGCTGAAGGCAGATGATTTTTGTAAGGATCCTCAAAATTAGAATTATTATTTGTAGGAAGGGCCGGTTCGTGGTTTCATAGCTTTGGAGGATTTCAATAGCTTCGATCTTCCAAATTTTTTTCCAAGTTTTGTTTTTTTTGAGGGGGGGGGGGCATGTTAACCTGGTCTGAATGCTGAAGTGTGTGGTTTAAAAAGACTTCCAAATGAGTTTTTGTCTTAAATTGAAAAAAACTACATTAGAATGAAGGTTTGGATGTTTTTTTTTTTTAAGGGGGTGTGCCAACTTGATATTCAAGGATGCGCGTGGCTTCAAATGATAAAGAAATCCGAAGTCGTTTTTTGGGGGGTGTGGATTATGGCTGAAGACGTTCAGGAAAAAATTAAAACGAATATTTAAATTTTTGTTTGGTTGGATATTTTTCCCTGGAGGGGTGCGTATCTTAAATTTTATGGGAAAGACTCCCAAATTATATATTTTTTATTCTCAAAGGGTTGATTCATGACATAATAGTATTTGGAAAAAGGCTGTAATATACTGAGTATTTTTGTTGTCTTTTTTTTTTTTAGGAGGGGGTGCGCCAACTGGATGTCAAAGGGTGGCAAAAAAGCTTCAAAAGTTCAATCAAGAGCGAGCATTTAACGTCTTCCAACGAAGCTTGTGTAAAAGCCCAATCAAATCAATAAAACCACAGCCTTCCCTTTCGTTGCACGTTCACAGCCTGCCCGCGTGTTAAATTAGTCAATTGAAAGAAAAAGACCTGAGCTAGATGGATTTTTTTTTTTTGGAGGGGGGGGTGCCTTGGATTATCCAAATGAAGGGAGAGGAAAGGTCAGGCTTTGGTGCGTTGACAATCCGTGTATCATTCGTTCTTTCGTTTTTTAACTTCCAATCGAAAACAAAACATTAAAAAGGAGACTGACAATTTCGTTTTTCGTTTTCTTAATTGAAAAACGAATATATTGTTTTTTCATATTTCAGGCTCGATCAAAAATCTTGACTGAATTGGATTTGTTAAATTTAATCGTTTGTATTTACGTGACCCGGAAGTTCTGTGGGCTAATGAGAATTACGAAGTTCTGCGCGCAGCAGTTCAGGTAGCGCAGTGGCGGCGATGGAACAACACTCTACTCTACGATTTTGTCAGCATTCGCCATTCACTCCTTCAGGCTGACACGCGTGGCTCCTGACACAGCTATCGATGGCTGCTATAGGTACCTCTCGTTCTGATGGTAATTCTCATTAGCCTACAGAGGGTCACGTAAATGGTAAATAAAAAAAATCAAATTCAGTCAAGTGGCCCGTTTTCCCGTTTCGTATATTTGATCCGAGCCTGAAATCGAAATATGAAAAAACAGGCATGTATTCGATGTTGGAGAAAACAAAATGATCAGTCTCCTTTTTAATTTTTGGTTTTCGATTGGCAGTTGAAAAACGAAAGAACGAATGATACACGGATTGTTGACGCATGCCAAAATGATCTTTTTAGCGCAAAAAAAAATTCTATGTGGGAATGCCACATGCGGTAATTTAATACACTGGATAGTTACTTTAATTCACTCATGGATTAAAATGATGAATTCTGGGCAATAAATTAACTCACATAGGGAGGAAAATTTTGAATTTGTGCTTTTTGACTCAATTCCACGAAAGCGATCTGGACTAAAACTCCCTTGTGGGCAAATTAGCAACAACAACAACAAAAAATTAATTAAAAAAAAAAAAAAATCATGGTTGCATTTGCGCAAGCTACACACCCCAAATAAATGGTGGTGGCGGAGGTGCGGGGGGGATTGGAGCGAGGGGATGTTCACGGGGAATCGCGCCAACGCAACGTGATGTTCACAAGTTTTCCGCGTCGTTCGGCTGCGAAATTTCACACACGACGTGCAGAAGAATAGATCAGGCGGAAACGATAAGAATAGTTACCGTAATCCATGTCGCAGGGCAGGAGAGATGGCGTCTTCTTGTATTCCAGAGGCGCTTACTACACACTGACGCCGGTCGTGGCTCCGAGGCACGTTTATGCGTCCCCGGGCCGCCCACTCCCTAACCCCCCACCGGCACACGAAAAAAAAAAAAAGTTCCCCAGTGAGGGTCTCAACAAAGGAACCCGAAAAAAAAGGGGGGGGCATTGGAAAAAGGAGAGAAGAATGCGGGATATGCCCGCCTGATTCTCCGAGCCGCGGAAGAATGTGCAGAAGCCCCCGAAGAGCGAGTCCATTCACCACCGCCGCCGTCCTGATGAAAAGAGACGGGGAGGTGCTGATCTCCTTCTTTTCTCGCCTGAATCATTTTTTTCCTTCTCTTTTTTTTTTTTTTTTTTTTGGGTTAAAGCTGAGCCCCTCCTTGTATCCAGCCCCCCCTCCGTCGGTCGCACATGTCATATCCAAGGGTTGCCATGGCGACACCTCCACATGTTGTCGACGGTGAATGTCGGAGGAGCGATGCTTGGCTAATAGGCTTGCGGGCTGAGGTGAGTGGGTGGGTGGTTGGGGGGGCCGGAGGGGGTTTGGGGTTGTGAATGGACCCGGGGGCTCGTCGCTCATTTGTTGAGCGACCGGGGGTCTCTGTGTTTGCTTGTGCTGTTTTCTCAGGCTTCTTCATCTTTTTTTTTTTTTCGAGGGAAGAGCTTGCATGATTCTTCAAAAGTGGCACCTTATCTTTTTTCCAATTTTTTTTTTGCATTCAAATCCAGAGGTGTTAAAAGTGCCCAGACTCTCTACTCAAGCAGAAGGACAGACACTCCAAGTAAAAAAGTACAGACTGAATTGTACAAAGTACAAAAGAAAAAAAAATGACAATCATTTCTGCACAGAAGTTTCCTCTTTTAACTTACATAGTGCTTGTACTGAGAAGAATCAAAAATGATGTAGCATGTTGGTGTTGAAGTGCTAGCTAGGCGTTCCCTTAGCTTTGCTAACATTGCCAACCGTTGAATGAAAAATGCTAAATGAGTGAATCTACATGTATGTCTTCTTTCTGATTCGTAGCTTCAACACAAATCAACAATTCCCGCCATATAAGGCCACAACGTATCTACCATTGCAAACCCAGAAGTTAACATATTGATGTTAGCTAATTTAACATACCATTGCTAGTTAGGACTTACTGTAATGGCCTAGCAAGTGGTCAAGGATAGACATAGATGCGTTATTGAACAAATAAGAAAAACACATAAGCCCATTCATACAACAGCTGCTGGTGTTTAATAAACAATCAATTTTAACCGCTTACTCAACCGGCTAATAGGTAGAATTCGCCATTAAAAAAATGCAGCCGTAGACTTTATTACTGCTTTACTGTAGGTTAGCGATAGAATAAGATAAGATAAGAAAACCTTTATTAGTCTCGCAATAGAGGAATTCCCAATTCACAGCAGCAAAGATATGAAAGGATGAAGTAAAAGAACAAAATATAGGAGCTGCTGGAAAGGCATCTTGAAGTCAGAATAACAAAATATTGCACATTCCAACCTGTGCATAAACTGATGTTACGTCAGAGAGCGGAACTCCATTTTTGTAGACAACATCAAATGTGTTGGTGTTAGTTTGACAAATTTTTGACCAATCCTGAGTGTTGAAAATGGCTCGCCCACTTTGACGCTGCAATGTTAATTGTTGCGCAAACATGCCGTTTTGGGGTCTCATGAAAAGTGACGCAGTTTGTCGAGACGCAGATTCTGCCCGTTACTTAGAAAAAAAAATAAATCGGAACTATTTGCGCTTTGTTACGTCCCACCACACTTCAAACACGAGTTTGAGAGACTCGTGTAAAAATCCAACGCAAAAACCCCGCATACTGTGCGTAATTATTCAAACACCTCTAATATCTGCATGCGCGTAGAAGAAGATAAAGTGCACATTTTTGAGCTAAAATGCTAACCTAATTAGCAATCAGCGTGTTTTTTTTTTTTAAGTTCTCTCCAATGGAGAGCAACAGCTGCACTTAGCAGAGAGAGGAGAGAGAGGAGGATTATGGAGAGTACAGAGAAAGAAAAGGGGCGGTGAAGAGAGGAGAACAGGGGTCCTGTCAAATGCAGATGACGAGTCTTTGGGGAGGGAGGTGGAGGTGGCGCTTCGAGTAATGGGGAGGGGAGAGGGTGCGGAGGGGGGTGCTCTCCAGTTTATTTTTTCCCATTCAGAGAGCACCCCCACCTCTCCTCTATTGTCCCTCTGTGTGACAGCTGGAGGTGGCAATGTGAAGGGGAGAACAAAAAAAAAAGGAGAGAAAAAAAAAGAGCTAGCTCGCAGTGTCCAAAATGTCGTGAAAAAAAAAAATATACGCAACACCTTTCGAGAACATCACAAAGATTCGAGAAGTCCCAAAGCGAGCGGTCCTTGAATGCAGCCTGGGACAGAATATTAGGGACATCGTCGAGTCCAGGAAGTGCAACGAAATGACGCGAAGGTGGTTGGAGAAACAACTCAGAGAAAGTACTCAATTTGATTCTCAACGAATTTTTTCTTGGACTATTTGTGACTTCATTCAGGTAATATTTTACTTTTTTCTGTCGTAAGGCGACTTTATCGTCATGAAATCGGAATTGTCTTGTAATATTACGATTTTACTCTCCAAATAATAACAATACAGTCAAATCTCGGTTTTCGTCCATAATCTGTTCCAGAAGGCTGTTCGAAAACCGAAATTGTCTCGAAAAGCCGAAACCACGCTCTTTTTAAAATAAAAATGTTTACTGAACACGTCTGCTCACAATGGAAAGCAACACGAGGAAGCGTCACTTCCTCGTCTACCCGAGGGAGAGTCACTTCCTCATGTAAGGAAGGCGAGAGGAGTCAAATGGTGCATTCAAGTGCGCTCAGTTTGGTCGAGAACCGAAATTTGTTCGTCATCCGAGGCATAAAAAAATCTCGAAATTTTTGGTCGAAAAACGAATTAGACGAAAACCGAAGGTTTCGAAAACCAAGGCTTGACTGTAGTTCCATTCGATTATTTTTCTTGTAATCTTTCAATTTTATTCTTGTCATAATACACAGGTGTCAAACTCATGGCCCGGGGGCCAGATCTGTCCCACCACTTCATTTTATGTGGCCCGCGAGAGCAGCATGTCAACTTCCATGATCTTTTATAAAATGTCGACCAACATTTTTAATTCTCATTTTTAATAAATAAGAGATATATTCTTAGTAGGGCGGCCCGGTAGTCCAGTGGTTAGCACGGCGGCTTCACAGTGCTGAGGTACCGGGTTCGATTCCAGCTCCGGCCTCCCTGTGTGGAGTTTGCATGTTCTCCCCGGGCCTGC
This sequence comes from Hippocampus abdominalis, assembly GCA_018466805.1. Taxonomy (NCBI): domain Eukaryota; kingdom Metazoa; phylum Chordata; class Actinopteri; order Syngnathiformes; family Syngnathidae; genus Hippocampus; species Hippocampus abdominalis. Next base: position 10,371,994 of record CM031712.1, on the reverse strand, counting down.
GTGGGTTTTCTCCGGGTACTCCGGTTTCCTCCCACATTCCAAAAACATGCATGGCAGGCTGATTGGTCACTCTAAATTGTCCCTAGGTGTGAGTGTGGGTGTGGATGGTTGTTCGTCTCTGTGTGCCCTGCGATTGGCTGGCAACTGATTCAGGGTGTCCCCCGCCTACTGCCCGAAGACGGCTGGGATAGGCTCCAGCACCCCCCGCGACCCTAGTGAGGATCAAGCGGTTCGGAAAATGGATGGATGGATGGATATTCTTAGTATTTTCTTGTTGCCAAACCCCTCATGACAGTAACTTAAACAGTAGTTTAATCTAAAGTTATTCTTGACTCCTTGATATGGTTTCAGTCATAACGGCCCTCCAACTGAAAAACTAACTAAAATATGGCCCGCGCCAAAAATTAATTACGACAAAGATAGCAAATTTTACTTTCGCCACTTTATTCATGGTAAAATTCTACGTTTTCTTTTACGATGACGACTTTCCTCGGAAAACGGTAAAATGGTAAATTCGGACTCCCCCCACTCTTGTCATATCAATTTATTATCGCACAATTTCTTCATGTGAAATTGCAAATTTTTTCTTTTTCAATAATCGCTGCATTTTTGTCAACAATTCTTAGCAATAGTAACATTTCAATAATTTTTTTTTTCTCGCCAAAGTGTTTCGTCATTTTGCATCAAACCCGCACTGGCCTTCTCGAATGCAATTTGTTAGCCTCAGTGACAATTTCTCTCATGATTTCTGCACATTTGTACCCTTATTTGGCAGGATTTCCTGCCCGCTATCGGGCATAAATGCGGTCCATTTCAGGCTTATCTCCAGCTGAAGAGACATATTTTGCAAGAGATTGCAGACGGATACGAGAGCAGACGATTAGTGTGACTGACATTGCAAGGCTTTTTTTTTCTGACTGGAAAGAATCCAAAGCCATCATTTCTGTCTTCTATTCTTCACACCCCCTGGTCAACCACCTGCTAGCACGAGATGACAAGATTTTAACTCCTCCCAGGACCATGGCCAGGTGGGTCAACCAGGTCAGAGAAATAAATGCCTCCCTTCAATAGACACCTTGGCTTTTCCGTCGGGGGAAAATAAAAGAAAACAAAACAAGTTACCAGCTGTAATTCCGTCCGCTCTTAGGAGCTACGGTATCATTGAGATAGTAAATTGGAGCACTTTTGCTAACCGAAATAGCAGCAATGTAAACGTTCTGCAGTGGTGCCTTGACATACTCGTTTTACATGATCATTACTTACAAAATTGCCCTAAATGTGTTTTTTTTAAAATAAATAAATAAAGAATCTGATGCCTGGACAAGTCAGAGAACCATATAAATCGACAGCATGGTCAGCCCAGTGAAACGTTGCTGAAGCTTTACGTATGAGGCCAGACTGCATTGACGCCATACTTTGTATACATTATAATATGTACTGTTTTGGATCTTATCTTTTATGCTTTTCTTTCAGTTTCTTTTCTTTTTCTTTTGCTTGTATTATGGACCTGTGCCTACAGTAAAGGAAAAAAAAAGTTAAAAAAAAAAAATCTAGATATATATATATATATATATATATATATATATACATATATGCACCTAGGGACAATTTGGAGTGTTCAATCAGCCTGCCATGCATGTTTTTGGAATATGGGAGGAAACCGGAATACCCGGAGAAAAACCACAGAGGTCCGGGGAGAACATGCAAACTCCACACAGGGAGGCCGTAGCCAGGATCGAACCCATGACATCTGCACTGTGAGGTCGACGCGCTAACCACAGGTCCACCGCCCTAGAAAGATAGATTAATTTTTATTTTTTTTTTAATCGTTGGGGCCTTTCCACTAAAAACTGAAAATGAATGGATGGAAACATTGTCGACACTGGAACAGATAAAATAGTGACAAAAGAGGGAAAAACGATTGCGCAGCCTTATCGTTCAACCAAAAGAGCAAAAAAAGTGTTTCTGAGAGGGAGTGGCTTAGCAAAGGGCCAATTAAAACTATGACACTTGTTTTTCGTTCCGAGTGCGAGACCCAGCGCAGCATGCTGTCACAAGTCAAGTCGCATCCCCCTGGTGGGCTCCAGCGACTAATGGCTATCACGCTGGCAGTCTTTGACGTGCATCGATACGTTTGGACAAAAACCCCGGCGAGAACCTACTGAAACTCTCTCACGGTCCTCGCTGTAAAAATGGAGATATATTTATGGCGTCACGCCTGCTTGTTCCGGCAGTAAGTAGTTCTTGAAGGTGCTGCGTGTTCCGACAGTCGACGACAATCTGGAGAGGCTTATCTGTCCGAACACTCCTAGCCAGACGCCGGAGTGACTTTTCTCCGGGTACTACAGTTCCTCCCACATTCCCCCCAAAAAACATGCATGGTAAATTAACGTAACACTCTAAATTGTCGCTAGGTGTGATTGTGCGAGCATGGATGTTTGTTCCGTCAACCGGTTCAGGGTGTCCCCAGCCTACTGCCCGAAAAGAGCTGGGATAGGCTCTAGCATGCCCGCGACCCTCGTGAGGATAAGCGGATTAGAAAATGGATGTAGGGAAGAAGAAAAAAAAACGGATGGAGAAGCAGATGGCCATGTTCAAACAACAGCGGTGGAAAAAAAAAAAGTGAGGGATGATTAATGTTAAACAAATCAAGTGCAGTTCCTGGGATGGTGGCGGTGGCCACGGAGAAGGGATCAGGATACAATAACAAGTTTGATTGTTTGCTTTCACCTTTGGACGAATGTTTACAAGCACGCCATCGAGAATGAAGGCATTTTGCTTGGGAAAATTAACACAGTGAATCGCAGTATATTCGGAATTCCAAATTCACTTACAGTCAAACCTTGGTTTTCGTCCATAATCCGTTCCAGAAGGCTGTTTGAAAACCGAAATTGTTCGAAAACCGAAACCACGCTCTTTTTAAAATAAAAATGTTTACTGAACACGTCTGCTCACAATGGAAAGCAATACGAGGAAGCGTCACTTCCTCGTCTACCCGAAGAAGTGTCACTTCCTTGTGTAAGGAAGGCGAGAGGAGTCAAATGGTGCATTCAAGTGCGCTCAGTTTGTTCGAGAACCGAAATTTGTTCGTCATCCGAGGCATAAAAAAAATGTTTGGGTCGAAAACCGAATTGGTCGAGAACTGAGACGTTCGAAAACTGAGGTTTGACTGTATTTGTAGTGTGAAAAAATACCTTCCTTTATTTCTTGAAAATGTTCATTTCAGTTTCTACAAATGGGGAACACGTGATCCCAATAAGAGGCTACAAGCTGTTTAATGTCACTTCCAGTGTGAATTTACCGTCAAACTAAACCTAAAACAAACTACTTGTGTGTTTGAAACGACCTCATAGTTTAAGCTTACAGGCTACTAGCTCAATGCTAATGCTAAATAGCATCTACGTTTTGCAGTGCTATGACCCTTTCAGCAGCAGTATACAAACAATACATGTCGACAGACAAGATAAAGAGGACTCACAGGCATATATTCTTTATGCCCTGCAAAGAACAACTAATATCAATGTCCGTACTGATGAGCTGAGAGGAGTCATCTCAATGAAAAGCATTTGTAATTGTCTGTCTGTCTCATACTGCCCCCCGGTGGCCAAGGCGGGGACAACAGAATGAGCAGAACAATGGCCATTCAGGTAGCACCATGTGACGGAAAAAAACAGTTTGAATCTTTTAAATTTTATTCAATTAGGTGATTACTGTTTGTATGTAGTCCCATCACAGTGCAGAGATACCGGGTTCGATTCCAGCTCCGGCCTCCCCATGTTCTCCCCGCCTGCGTGGGTTTTCTCCGGGTGCTGTTTCCTCCCACATTCCAAAAACATGCATGGCAGGCTGGCTCACTCTAAAATTGTCCCTAGGTGTGACGTGGATGGTTGTTCGTCTCTGTGTGCCCTGCGTGGCTGGCAACTGATTCAGGGTTCCCCCGCCTACTGCCCGAAAATAGGCTACCCTCGTGAGGATCAAGCGGTTATGGATGGGATTACTGTTTGTATGACGTATGACATTCGAGTGGTGTAATTAATCACACGTTTTTACGCTGACATTTCCTCGAGAAGCTATTCTTTGGAGGACACCTGGAAAGGTTTTGAAATTATGCTGCAATGACTACTTCAAACAAAAATGCGGTTTCCCCTATCTTTTTGGCCGAGGGCAAAATAATAGCGAAAACTATACAGTGGTACCTCTACTTAAAATATTAATTGGTTCCGGAAGAAATTTCTTAACAAGAAAATATTGTAAGTAGAGTCGCGTTTTCCATGTAAATGCCCTAATCCGTTCCAAGCACCCCAAAAATTCAGACATAAATGTTTCCTAAAGCATAAAAATGCATCAAAATATGGAACAAATACATGTTACAATTAGATTATTGCACAATAAATGAGAGTTGTGCATAAGTGTAAAAAAGACAACAAAAAAAACAAAGAAGAGAGTCATGAATAAAAATGATGGTCATTTAACTTTTAACTGCGTCCTCATCGGTTTTTGCCCTCTTTAGTCCACGTTCTCTCTCAGAAGGGTTTTTTTTCCCAGGTGTTTTGGAAAGAACTGATCCAAGGACGTTTACTTTTGTTGGCTTTGAAAAATCCTTCGAAAATGTTCAAGGCAAACAGCATCGAGAGCGATCGCCCGACTGGGTGACTCGCATTTACGTAAAACTATCAGAACGCCTCATGGCCCGAGGGGCGAATGACGAGGATGCTGCATAAACATCTATCAATCTATCTACACACATAGATACATATGATAGAGGTCCCTCTTAGCCAATGGGATGACAGGATGATGCTCGAGAGTAGCCAATGGCAGAGCAGCTATAAGTATGTTGCATTCAGGAAACTCGGAGCTGCGAGTAGCAGACCATACTGCATTTTTACCTTTCATATCTTGAAATTTCTTTCGTAACAAGAGGCAATATTTTCCTGTTGAGGCGTTTCATAACTTGAACATTTCATATGAAGAGGCGTTCGGAAGTAGAGGCACCACTGTACATTACTTTATGATTATGTCCATGATTAGTAGCTTCCTCGCAGCTCAAAAAAACGTGGTTTTACACGCAGGATGTGAGTTTTCCAAGCTGCCACATTCCTTTTTGAAGAGCGCATTGTCGCGCAAGTGTGGGCTGCCTCCTTCAAACGCCGCCGACGTGACAACAGTCGACGGGATTTACCTTGATGTGTGCCACTTTGAACCGCTTGGCACGGCTACAAGACAAAGACGTATTTGACTGGAGATGGTAGCAGACAGACACGCACATGCATGCAGGCTGAGCGCAATTGGGCTAAATTGGGACGATTTCTCCGTGTTTGATCACCAAATATTTGGAAACACACACACACACACAAACATGCACACACACACACGCACGATACGTTCAGGGCATTCTCTCAATTTTTTTTTTTTTTTTGCTGATGATTGCATCCCACGGATTGAGCGGTGTCATTGTTTGTTGCATTTGATCTCTGTGCAAGTTATGCTTCAGCACCGGAAGGCATCTCCTAATGTAGAGAAATTACATCAGTGCGATGCGCATCGGAATAGTTTGGAATGTATCGCGGATAAGCAACGCGCTTGAAAATAGATTTAAAGCCCAGAAGGCGCATCTCATGTTAATATCCCTTTAACAATGCCAGCTGATGGATGGGGTGGCTGGGGGGGAAAAAAAATAAAAATATATTTCTTTACCACATTGTAGTTCAAAGCCAAATCCTCCCTCACCTTCGCAAATTATGTTTTTTTTTTTTTTTTTTTTAAATGAATAATTTATTGCAGCCAGTTTCAAAGAGCCCCGCTGAATCTCAACTATTTTGGGTGTATTTCACGTTGGTTGAATCTTCAGGTACACGATGTAAACACTACTTTAAGGACATTAGAGTTTTTTTATTTTTTTATTTGCTGGTAGCATAAAAATATCAGCACGCACACTAAATCCAGTTTGATGTCCATCATGACAGGATTTCCGAATAACAATTAAGAACCCACTCAATATCTAATTATAATTATAAAATACTTTTCTTTCAAATTATGCAGTTCCAGTCAAGGTTTATAAATACCAAGTCAAATCAATTGCAAAATTGTGTGAGTTTTCTTCACAGCTTGCGTTTGAAGCTTGGCGGCGAAGTTTGACGATTGGCCATAAAAGATAAAATTCTCAAAACTTGCCTCCAGAATCTTCAATCCTGGTCCATTCAATGGCATTTTTTCACCGTAAAATATAGTGGCTAGGTCCAAAATGAGAAGAATGGATTATTATATCAGGACTCAATATAAAAGGACATTTTAGTTCATGATTAATTCTATTGTATTCCAGATAAAAGCGGCGCTTGCCACGGAAAAAAAAATCTCGTCCAGAGATAAACGCAGACAGGAAAACAAGGAGCCTTTAATTGTTTTGTTTGAATACAATCCACGCTACTTTTAAACTATTATGCTCTCGGCAGGCTCGGGGAGCGATAAAGCTGCAATTAATTTTAAAAGGGACGCAAACAGCGGGACAATACATCAAGTCGCACAAGTAGCGGCGTCGGGCAGGGCCTACGTGAGCCGCGGCATGACGGTAGAGGTTGGCACAAGATAGCGTCCATAATTGCGACCACCTTTGCCAAAGACTTTGGTGGGCTGGTTAGGTATGATAGTGAGTGCTTTGGCGGCGCGGCAAAGAGTCACGTTCAACCACGCAGCGTGTGTCCTCTCCACGCCAACTATGAAAACAAGCGTCTTCCAACCGAATTAAAAATGTTACCTCGTCATATATTCTTTATCCTCTCCAAAAAATGACAAATATTACAGCAGCTTTCTGAATCATTTACAGTCACGGTAAAAGGACTATTCTTCTTCATTTGTGTCTGCATGCCTGGCAGGTAACCCAGAAAGAGCAGTAAAACAAATTGAATTGCAGCATTAAATCATGATGTATGAATTGTTTCATGTATTACATTTTATTTAATTATGTCATGATGCTCTCCCAGTAACCACACTCATACCTGGGGGTGTTTGCATTTCGTAGCGCTGCGCGAGTGTCGGGATCGTCAAGTCCCTGCAGGGACAGCAATGACAGCAACAACAGCAACTCCAACCAACACCAAAATGGCTGTTGTCAACGCCAAGGCTGTCCGGTCCGAGACAACTCGCATCACAGTGTGGAATACAGTGAAACTCCTCTACAACAAAACCTACATGGGAGAAAATACCCCCTAGTGTGAAAAAATTTCATAACTGAAAGCCATTCCCACTTTTCTGCTCCGCCTACAATGAAAAGTCCCCCTGTTCCGTAATACGACATCTTTTTCTCTGCTCTTGCCTCGCAATGAGATTCACTACAACGAAAACAAGCCTTCCGCAAAAATCTAATCCAACCTCAGCATGCCACAGCGACCTCTACTGCTTTGTCCGGAAACGGCAACAGCAACCACCACACTGGTTTACAGTAGTACAGGAAGTATTTGTTTCAGACGCAGCACGAACGTTCCATTGCTAAAACGGCGACAAAACGGACCTTTGCATACCAAGGAGTTAAGAAAAGCAAACTTTTAACGCTTGAAGACAGGATAAAGGTAATAAAAATGAAAGATGGAGGAAGCAAAATAAAACACATTATGCAAGAAATTGAAAGTGAAAGTAAATGCTGATCGTAAATTTCGCAATTTCTTTCCCTTTTTTCTTTCTACGCTGGCTACATGAAGTGTCAAATAAGTGTATGCTCATACTTATGCACTATTGGAATAAAAATAAAAAGTACACAGTACAGTTTTTTGTGTGTGTCCGCGTTTATGTCTGAGATAAAATTTGCTACAGTGATAAGTCCCCTGTAGTGAAAAATTGTCTTGCTGCAAACATGATTTCGTTGTAGGGGAGTTTCACTGTACACACTGTTGCAGGCTGGCAAGTTGGACAACATGCTAGCTGAGATGGACAATCTGAAAGTCGGCTGCTTTGGCCTCTGTGAAGTCAGATGGACCAGTGCTAGGGAATTCAATAAGGACACGAAAATAATGTTCTACTCTGGAAATACCCAACACTACTACGGCGTTGGACTGTGCCCTGCGATTGGCTGGCGACCAGTTCAAGGTGCACCCCGCCTACTACCCAAAAACAGCTGGGGTAGGCTCCAGCGCACCCGCAAATCTCGTGAGGAAAAGATGGATGAATGGATGGGTGGATATAAGATGACTTTTATATTATACCCTAAGTTAACGGAATCATGGGTTGTGGGACTCAAATACTTGAGGTTTTTCACTATTTGTGGCAAATAAATAAATGGTCCATGTGTGCGGAAACACCGTCTGTTTCTGATTGCACTTGACTGGTTTAATGATGAAGGGTCGGTGTGTGGCGTTGTTCCTGGACTTGAAACATATCGAGTGCACCTGCCTGAGCATATGCCTCCGTGATCAACCAGGGCTTGCGTGAGTATTACAACTGATGTCGAACCACAGGGTGCAGCGTGTTTCAGACATATGGGTCGCGTCACTGGTCGTACGTGTTTCTCAGCCTGTGGGAGGTACCCGCAGCACTTTATTTTTAATATACAGTGATACCTCTACGTACAAACGTCTGTTGATAAGGGGGACCTCAACTGTATGTGTCTGTGTGTGTAGATAGATAAATAGATCGATATGTGTCTATGCAGCATACTCGTGATTTGCCCCTTGGCCATGAGGCGTTCTGAAAGTTTTACTAATTGTAGCATGTATTTGTTACATATTTTGATGCATTTTTATGCTTTAGAAAACGTTTATGTCTGAACTTTGTGGGGAGTTGGAACGGATTAGGGCATTTACATGGAAAATGTGTCTCGACTTACAACATTTTCCTGTTAAGAAATTTCTTCCAGAACCAATTAATTTTGTTAGTAGAGGTACCACTGTATTATTATTTACTTGTCCCCGATTTCTTTTCTGTTGTTCTTTTAGGTTATATTTAAAGTTGAGTTTGGGGTGTTAAATAAATGCTCCATTTTGAAATCAATGACTAATGGTGTTTATGAATTGTGCTTTCAATATCAATGAAAATAATAGATTTATTTTTTTTAACCAAAATCACTCACCCCTACTAGACAAGTGGGAGAAAATCACTTCGCATATAGCACACCAGAGAATAATCGCTCAGGCTAATTTTTTCGAGACCTTTGACAGTTGGGCTATTGTCGACATTTTTCAGAATGGGGGAAAAGTGCTCAAATTTGGCCTGAAATCAGTATGTGTATTCCATGCTTTGCAAGACAAGTGCGCCCTCAGGCTGAAGCCCATCCTAAAAAGTCACCCCCCTCGCCACAAGACTCAGAAGCTCAGAGCTGTCTGCCCGCCACTGCTTCAAACTCAGGGCTGCTGTTCGCAAACACAATTAATTATGACTTACGTCATGTTTTTTTTTTTTTGATAGCTTGGCAATGCGCTGATAGATTGACGGCTCATTGTTGCAAAAGGCATACAATCAATCTGGCCTATTTTCACCCACCAGCATAATTACAGCGCCTGGCCTCCGTTGAAGCCGCGGTGATGCCTTCCCACTCCCTCTTCAATGTAATGAACTGTGACTGGCGTGTGATTGCATGCATTCAAGGACGCCACTTTCCAAGATCAACAAGCAAGCGGCAATTAAATGGAATCCTTTCTTCTAGTTCTGGATATTGACTGCGGTCTAAGTACGACATTTAGCGTTGAAAATGGGATACAAAAAAAAATAAATCAATATTTCAATGACTTTCTGCAGCTACGCTAGTGTCAGCCTCTGCTAACGAATAGATAATCCCATTTGTCGGTCCAGTGAATGTTCATTCATGTTGGAGGATAGGTGAAAATCTCCGATGAAGAAAGACCGTCAATAAAAACACACCAAACACCAAAAAGTGATTAGAAGCAGAAAAAGTATAGAAAACACTATGTATTGTAATATCCGGTGGCTAGATATGGGCCTTTAAGAGGCGGGGCCCAATGTGTTGGCTTGTGACTACAGTCAAACCTCGGTTTTCGAACGTCTCGGTTATCGACCAAAAATTTCGAGTTTTTTATGCCTCGGATGATGAACCAATTTCGGTTCTCGAACAAACTGAGCGCACTTGAATGCACCATTTGACTCCTCTCGCCTTCCTTACACGAGGAAGTGACACTTCCTCGGGTAGACGAGGAAGTGACGATTCCTCGTGTTGCTTTCCTTTGTGAGCAGACGTGTTCAGTAAACATTTTTATTTTAAAAGAAAGAGCGTGGTTTGGGTTTTCCAACAATTTCGGTTTTCGAACAGCCTTCTGGAACGGATTATGGACGAAAACCGAGGTTTGACTGTATTTATGCCACTCGTCGTAATGTTGGCATTCCTACATCAATTACAATTTCTAGTTTTTGATGACAGGGTTCAGTACCTATCCTTGCAAATAAGCAGCGGTTTACTTTATTAGCAATTTAGTCCACAGAAAAAATAAAAAAATAAAAAAATGATGGTTTGCGTCTGGATCTGCAATTACGGTCGTTGGCATTAGTAAACGATGAGAGGACATCTGATTACATTCATTTCATGGGGAGCAAAGCATGCTCAGTGAGGGATAATTAACCTCCCGCTTAACGTCCGCCGCTAATCCAAAACGTGCAATTCTGCCAGTTAGGTATTCAGTTAGCGCTAATTTTAACATGCGGGCAGACTCCAATGTTTTAATTAAATAGCAAACCTTGTTATAATTCAATTGACATACACTGTAATAAATGTCTCCTTCTATCCAACAACAACTAAACCGGATTGAATCATTTGCCATTTTGTGGCGTTTGCCTGCAGCGAGGGCTTTTCCAGCATGCAACCGGTAGCTGAGTGCCAGATGTGCTAGGCGAGTCGCTGCATGATAAATGGCAGCGGGTGAGCCCCCTGCTCTTGCATCCCACCGCCAGTCCCTCGGCATGCAGCTTCTCGGGCCAAATGGCATCCGCGTCCCTCCCCAGCTGACATTTAAAGCCTCTGCCATGCTACACCAGCTGTGGAGACCACAAGCTGCCCCAATACCCCCCCGGCGCCCCACACTACACCTTCGTTGATTCGTTCACATGCTAAGAGCCATCGGGACACCAATGCTAGCAGGCCAGTCAAACATTTGCATAACCAGCCAGCTGTCAAAGGTATGTGGCGGGTAAAAATGATACTATACAATGCAGTCATTTGTCATTCATAAAAAAAAAAGCAAAGCAGCGCAAATCCGTTTGTAGTGTACAACCTTAATTGGTCTTATTTGCCCACTTTGTATTTCCACAATTCAAATGTCCAAATTCAGTGTCAACTTTTTGATCCGATTCATTCCGTGACCATGCTTGTGACAAAACTTAGTTACTCACTATTACATTTTAGAAGAACAAAACCATTTTTGTCACACAGCATCAATTAAATTGCCATTAGTGACTCTTCACAGAGGATAAGGAATATATGACTGAGTACAGTGGTACCTCTACTTACGAACATCTCTGTTATGTGTCAATGTGTGTAGATAGACGGATAGAGAGATATGTGTCATCCTCGTCGTTCGCTCCTCGGTCCATATGGCGTTCCGATAATTTTACAGAAATGCGAATCACCCAGAAAAAGCAGTCCGGCGTTCGCTCACTATGCTGATGTTTGCGTTGGACATTTTTGAAGGATTGTTAAAAGCCGACAAAAGCAAACGTCCTTGGATCAGTTCTTTACAAAACGCCAGGCAAAAACCACTTCTGAGAGAGAACATGAACTAAAGAGGGCAAAAAACGATGAGGACGCAGTTAAGTTAAATGACCATCATTTTGATTCTTTATTCATGTTTTTTACATTATGCACAACCCTCATTTATTACGCAATAATCTAATTGTAACATGTATTTGTAACCAATTTTGATACATTTTTATACTTTAGAAAACATTTCTGTCTGAATTTTGGGGGGTCTTGGAACGGATTAGGGCATTTACATGGAAAACGCGTTTCTCGTTAAGAAATTTCTTCCAGAACCAACTAATTTCATAAGTAGAGGTACCACTGTACTGCTATACTGTCTGTCATTATCCTTATTGTATTGTACCAAAGGGTTATATCACCATAACATACTGTAGATGCTATATAGCATCTGTGTTTGGATTGAAATGCTCAGCGACAGTACGTGGTTGTTTGAACACAAAGTGTGTTCAGTTTTTAGTTTAGTTTGACACACAATGCAAGAACTCAATCCGATAAAATACAATTCTGTGTGAAAAGTACGTCTTTTAGAGTCCCCCGGAGTCCCCCCCCCAAAAAATATAGCTCACCACTGCTGCATCCAATTGACATTGAAATCAGGCAAGAATGTTCTTTGTGACAGGACACAGGAAAATCAAGAAAATATAGCGCAGAAAATATTCGGGTTTGCAACATTTAGTTGGTCATACTGTGCAAAAGATGAGACTGAAAGTCCCTTTCATCTTTTTATCATGGCTTGTTGACATCAAATGCACGACACTAAACTTGAACAACAATATATTCATACTTTCAGCGGAAGTTTATGAATAACACATTTGTATTTTGTTCTACTTAGAAGAGTTTGTCTAATGAATATTTATTCCTGCCATTTTTCCCCCTCTTAAAATCCAGCAAACTCTTGTTATCAGGCGGTATCAGTCCCATTTTGTTTTCCTTTAATCTTAAAAAAAAATAAAAAAAGCGGAATATTGCTGGCATATTACTAACAAGCACCAACCGGCAGCGAATGCAATTCCTCCAACCAGTGAGGAAAAATCATTACGACTGGGGGAAAACATCAAAGGAAAAGCGCGTATTGACCATTTTCCGACACCAGAGTGAATAAAAGCCACGAGGGCTGCGCATGTTGATCTGGATGCAGCGTGTATTTTTATGTATGCTTTACTTCAAAACATGTCTGCAAGATGAATGAGAAGAGGATAACTCAATTTTATGACAGCGTCTTCTGGTCTCCGCGTAAAAAGTTGGCCGATGAGGGAAGGCTTTAGGTTACTGTATTTATATATATTTATATATATTCATATAACGTATTTTCAAGACCATCAGGCGCCCTTAAAAATCGTAAATTTGCTCCAAAATGAACGGGGCGTTTAATAATGTGTGTCACCTTGTGTCTGCAGTGAGTTCCAAAATCTGTGAATGCTGTTGTGTGACTTCGATGAAAGTGTATATGGTACAGTATATAATACGTGCATTGTGCAAAACAACATCCCCAAAAATCGCATGTACGAAAAGACACGCTTCGGAAGCACAGTCCAAACATTTGCATAACCAGCCAACTGTCAAAGGTATGTGGCGGGTAAAAATCATACTATACAATGCAGTCATTTGTCACATAAAAAAAGCTCCATTCCTTCAATGGCAAAGCAGCAAAAATCCGTTCGTAGTGAACAACCTAAATTGGTCTTATTGTATTTCCACATGTCCAAAACAATACAAATTTCCAAATACAGTGTCGACTTTTTGATTCGATTCATTCCATGACCATGCTTGTGACAAAACGTAGTTACTCACTATTACATTTTAGAAGAAATAAACCATTTTTATCACAAAGCATCAATTAAATGGCCATTAGTGACTCTTCACAGAGGATAAGGAATATATGACTGAGTACAGTGGTACCTCGACTTACGAACGTCTCAACACGAAATTTTCAAGTTACGAAACGCCTCAACGGGAAAATATTGCCTCTTTTAGCAAAATAAATTTAAAGATACAAAAGGTAAAAACACAGTACGGTCTGCTACTCGCAGCTCTAAGTTTCCTGAACGCAACATACTTATAGCTGCTCTGCCATTGGCCGTTCACTTTCGAGACCACATAGTAGAGAAGAAGGGGAATGGCACGGTTGCGATAAGCATCGCAGGGCGCGTGAAGTCGGCTTTTACTGTTGTGCTTGGTTGCCATGGTAATGAACAAAGTGACGTTGCAAGCGGCGTGGGAGCAAGGGCGAACACACTAACGCCACAAGTGGATTCGGGATGCTTGCGCTAACATGTGTGCTTGCACTATTGTTCGAGCTTACCCAAAATCCTTTCTGAGAAACTGAACGGCATTGAGACTGACTGATAATGACGCGAGGGAACCCGGCGTGTTTGATTGTGAACTTGCCCAGCTGTTCATTTCGGATGCAGAAAATTAGGGCTTTGATAGAGTTGAGGATGAGGATTGTTCAGTGCTTCAATGAAGTACAGTCATGCCTCAGTCTTGGACCAGAATCCGTTCTAGAAGGCTGTTCGAAAACCGATTTGTTCGAAAACTGAAACCACGCTCTTTAAAAAAAAAAAATGTTTATTGAACACGTCTGTTCACAATGGAACGCTACACGAGGAAGCATCACTTCCCTCGTCTACTCGAGGAAACGTCACTTCCTCGTTTAAGGAAGGCGAGAGGAGTCAAGTAGCGCATTCAAGTGCGCTCAGTTTGGTCGAGAACTGAATTTCGGTTGAAATCCGAGGCAGAAAAAAATCAAAATTTTGGGTCGAAAACCGATTTGGTTGAGAACAGAGACGTTCGAAAACCAAGGTTTGACTGTACAGTCGAACTCAGTTTTGCTCCCGCTGCCTTTTTACGCTAGTGTGCATCATGCTAACGTATTTTTAAGCTAGCATACGTTTTACAATGCGTCCTGTGTATGTGTTGAATACAGAAGAGCAGCCGTAACTGAGCACTACGCCTTTTAATACAATGCGGCGTATAGTCGAGAAAATACGTTGCATAGTTTTTTTGGTTTTTTTTAGAATGATGTGCTGCAGTAGATTTAAAATAAAATGGCTGTGTTGTTTTAAGAGGTTGAAGAAAAATATGGCATTTGCCATTTTGGAATTTACTACGAGAAGGGTAGAGGCATAGTCGTGGATCCTACAAAATATATTAGACCACCACCATCTGAAACATTTATGCCTCAGTAGCCCGAAATGAACTGCATAAGTAATAACCAACATCATAGTTCATGTTGCTGTAATGGTTGTATGTCAAAGCCTATTCTCCCAAATTACAGTACTTGGACCAACTACAGGCTATAAAAAAGGGGAATTCAGTTTGAAGGTCCTCATTCCCGTTCAGTATTGCAAAACATCAAGAGCTCACTGCAATTGAAAAAAAATGAAGTTCTTGCTGTTGTGGCAGGAGGCCAATTAAATTGGTTATGGCGTATAAATCCATTCTTCCTTCCATCGATGGTCGATTCTTTGTTTTCAACCCGCTTCCCCTCCCGTCACGTCCCTCCTACAGGGTATCATTGCTTATTTCGGTCAGAACGTTGCCAAAAATGAAGTGTTTGTAGTGACTTCGCAATTCACAATTCACCACGAACTGCAAAGACTTAAAGTAATTGCGGTCCCTTTAAGGACCGCCATGTTTAGTTTTGTTGCTAGGGAAACGGATGGTCAGCCGTTACCTGTTTGGCTCGAGAGTTGAGTGAAAAATAAAACGACACACTTGCTGTGTGTGAAAGTGAGAAATTGTCGCCTTATTTTACAATTTCCACACTGGTGACCCTCGACGTTTTTTGCTGGACGATTCCAGACCGCGAAGATGTCCGTGAACGCTGTTTCGCTCAAGCTCCCCGAGTTTTGGGAATCATCTGCGTCTGCTTGGTTCGCTCAGACCGAGGCCCAGTTCGCCCTACGCGACGTCACTGCGGACATTACTAAATATTACTACGTTGTTTCCGCGCTGGGCAGCTCGACGGCTTCCAGGGTCGTGAGTCTCCTCAAGTCTCCTCCGACAGACGGACGATATGATGCGCTGAAGGCTCACTTATTGAAAACCTTTGAACTTTCCGACGCTGAACGAGCCAGCAAACTTTTCTCTCTCCACGGCCTGGGGGACGGCAAACCCTCCGAGTTAATGGATCGCATGCTCGAGCTGCTGGGCGAGCACAAACCGGACTTTCTTTTTCTTCACCTTTTTCTGCGCCAATTACCCGCACAGGTGAGGGCAGCTTTAGCGAACACTGCTATCACTGACTGTAGAGAGCTAGCTGCGGAGGCTGATAAATTTTTCCTGGCCAGCCAGCAACACTGTGCAGCGGCTCTCCTCCCCGTGGCTGCCGCTGGTGCCCCCGATAATTACGCGCTCGTCGCAGCGGCTGTGCCTCACCCGCGGCCGGCTACTGGTTTATGTTTTTACCACGCCAAGTTTGGACCGAAGGCCAGGAAGTGCCGCTCGCCGTGCTCGTTCGGCGGGCCGGGAAACGCCGTGGCTGGCGCTCATTAGTGGCCATGAGCGTCGGCAACGTTGGCAGGCTACTTTTCATCTGCGACTCTATCTCTGGACGGCGTTTCCTCTGCGACACAGGGGCGCAACGCAGCATTTTGCCCGCATCGCAGATCGACATGGTAGCTGACAGCCACGGCCCCCCTTTGGCAGCTGCTAATGGGAGCCCCATCCGCACCTACGGCATGAGGTTTGTGGAACTGTGCTTCGGCGGGCAGCGTTTTGGTTGGAACTTTGTTACAGCGCGTGTCGATGTACCGCTTTTGGGGGCGGATTTTTTGTGCGCTCATGGACTTTTAGTGGACATGAAAAATCAACGTTTGATAGACGCTGCCACTTTTTGTTCTTACGAGTGTACACTCGGCCCGGCTGAAGTCATCCGACTCTCCAGCATCCTCCCCCTCACAGACGCTTTCCATCGCCTACTCGCCGAATTCCCTGCACTCACACAGCCCACCTTCACCTCTGCGACTGCCAGACACGGGGTGGAACACCACCTCGCCACCACGGGCCCACCGGTCTACGCCCGCGCCCGGCGCCTGGACCCGGCCAAGCTGGCTGTGGCCAAGACGGAGTTCAACAACATGGAGCGCCTGGGGATTGTCCGCCGCTCGAACAGCCCTTGGGCCTCTCCTCTCCACATGGTCCCTAAACCCGGTGGCGGCTGCCGCCCTTGTGGTGACTATCGACGGCTCAACGACGCTACGACGCCCGACCGCTACCCTGTGCCACACATCCAGGATTTCTCAGCTCACCTAGCCGGCAAGGTGATTTTCTCCAAGGTCGACCTCGTTAGGGGCTACCATCAGGTGCCCGTTCACCCCCCTGACATCCCTAAAACAGCAGTCATCACACCTTTTGGATTATTTGAGTTTCTGCGCATGCCGTTTGGACTTAAGAACGCTGCTCAGACCTTCCAACGTCTGATGGACTCTGTGCTGCGGGACCTTTCCTTTGTTTTCGTGTACCTTGACGACATCCTGGTAGCGAGTTCTTCCACGGCAGAACACATGGCACACCTCCGAACCCTTTTTCAACGGCTCAGTCAACACGGACTTATCATCAACCCGGCAAAGTGCCAGTTTGGCCTCTCCACCATTGACTTCTTGGGGCACAGGGTCACGGAGGCAGGCGCAGTTCCTCTCCCGTCTAAGGTGGAAGCCGTCGCAGCGTTCCCACGCCCAGTCACTGTGAAGTCCCTGCAGGAATTTCTTGGCATGGTGAACTTTTATCATCGTTTCATCCCGGGTGCAGCTCGCACTATGCGGCCTCTTTATGAGGCCCTTAAAGGCAAGAAGCCCAAGCACACTGTGGACTGGACTGAAAGCAGGGTCAGGGCTTTTACGGACACTAAAGCAGCTCTGGCACGGGCTACGATGCTGGCACATCCCTCCTCTTCCGCCCCTGTGGCACTGACCACGGACGCTTCTGACTACGCGGTGGGGGCGGTGTTTGAACAGTGGGTGGACGGTACCTGGCAGCCTCTCGCCTTTTTCAGTAGGCAGCTGCGCCTCCCTGAGCGGAAGTACAGTACTTTCGACCGTGAACTGCTGGGGATGTACCTCGCCATCCGCCATTTTCGGCACATGCTGGAAGGCCGCCAGTTCACGGTTTACGTCGACCACAAACCTTTGACCTTCGCCATGTCCAAGGCCACAGAACCATGGTCCGCCCGACAGCAACGCCAGCTGACCTATGTCTCAGAGTTCACTACAGACGTTCAGCACGTGGCAGGGAAAGACAACTGTGTTGCTGACTGCCTCTCCCGGGCCATGACTGGAGCGGTCCACCTGGGTCTCGACTACTGCAGTATGGCGAAGGACCAGGCTACCGACACCACAGTGCAGCAGTGCCGGTCGTCCACTACAGGTTTGCACCTGAGGGACATGGTCTTTGACAGCTCCGGCACCACTTTGCTTTGTGACGTTTCCACAGGCACACCTCGGCCGGTGGTTCCCTTGAGCTGGCGGCGCCAGGTTTTCGATGCTGTCCATGGACTCTCTCACCCGGGGACCAAGGCCTCTCAAAGACTGGTGGCTGCCAAGTTTGTGTGGCACGGCCTGAAGAAGGATGTAAGAGATTGGGCTCGTGCCTGCATGGTGTGCCAGCGAGCCAAGGTGCACCGCCACACCAAGGCCCCTTTGGAACATTTTCACGTGCCTGAGCGACGTTTCGACCATGTGAACGTCGACCTGGTAGGCCCCCTGCCCCCTTCTCAGGGGTACACTCACCTGTTAACTATGGTCGACCGCACCACACGTTGGGCGGAGGTCGCCCCGCTGTCATCCATTAAATCAGTCGACGTGGCACGGGCATTTATTGGCACCTGGATATCCCGTTTTGGCGCCCCTTCGGACATTTCCTCAGATCGCGGCGTGCAGTTCACTTCTGAACTTTGGACTGCAGTGGCAGACAGCTTGGGGGTGAAGTTGCACCGCACCACAGCGTATCACCCACAGAGCAACGGCCTTTGCGAGCGTTTCCACCGGTCAATGAAGGCTGCTCTTCGTGCCACCTTGAAGGACGGCAACTGGATTGACAGGCTCCCGTGGGTCATGCTGGGCATCAGGACAGCGCCTAAAGAGGATCTGCAGTCTTCCTCTGCGGAGCTGGTTTATGGCCAGCCTCTACGGGTGCCAGGGGATTTTGTGCCAACTGCTTCTACCCCTTGGTCGGCCACAGCGCAACGCTCCACCCTCTTGGACAATGCCAGACTTTTTGCCCCTCTGCCCACTTCCTGCCACGGTGTTCCAGGCTCTCACGTGCCCAGGGACCTCCTGTCAGCTAGTTATGTGTTCATTCGTGTTGATGGGCACAGAGGGCCATTGCGCCCTCCTTATGAAGGCCCCTTCCGGGTTTTAGAGGCGGGACAGAAACATTTTGTCATTGACATGGGGGGTAAACCCGAGCGGGTCTCGGTGGACCGCCTTAAGCCAGCTCACCTGGACTTGGCCAGGCCGGTTGAAGTGGCTCAACCTCCGAGGCGAGGTCGTCCTCCCACTGGACACTCTCCTAGCCTTCTCCCCTCTGTCCCCTCCCCCATGACTCCCCCGTCTCCAGTTTCCACTTTTCCTCCGCCCCCGCCCCCTGCGGACGCGCTTCCTCACTCCCCCGTCCTGCGTAGCCGCTACGGCCGTCGGATTCGCCCCCCACGACTTGAACTTTAGTTTGTCTATTTTTGTTGTGTTGAATTCTGGGGGGACGTGTGTAGTGACTTCGCAATTCACAATTCACCACGAACTGCAAAGACTTAAAGTAATTGCGGTCCCTTTAAGGACCGCCATGTTTAGTTTTGTTGCTAGGGAAACGGATGGTCAGCCGTTACCTGTTTGGCTCGAGAGTTGAGTGAAAAATAAAACGACACACTTGCTGTGTGTGAAAGTGAGAAATTGTCGCCTTATTTTACAATTTCCACATGTTACTCGTTTTATGTTGTTGATTTGGACTGTACAATCAATTCAAAATACATTCTAGGTGATTAATTTAGCTGAGAGCGATGACTTTGGCGGTGGTTTTC
The DNA here is from genome assembly GCA_018466805.1 of Hippocampus abdominalis. Classification (NCBI taxonomy): domain Eukaryota; kingdom Metazoa; phylum Chordata; class Actinopteri; order Syngnathiformes; family Syngnathidae; genus Hippocampus; species Hippocampus abdominalis. The sequence continues at coordinate 10,352,291 of CM031712.1, read as the reverse complement.
CAGGCCCAGGGATGAAGGTGTTCACTTTTACGCTATCAAAGCTCATTTTTATAATACAGTCAAACCTCGGTTTTCGAATGTCTCGGTTTTTGAGCAATTCGGTTTCGACCAAAAATTTCGAGTTTTTTATGCCTCGGATGACCAACAAATTTCAGTTCGAACAAACTGAGTGCACTTGAATGAACCATTTGACTCCTCTCGCCTTCCTTACACGAGGAAGTGACGCTTCCTTGTGTTACTTTCCATTGTAAGCAGACGTGTTCAATAAACATTTGTATTTTAAAAAAAGAGTGTGGTTTCGGTTTTCGAACAATTTCGGTTTTCGAACAGCCTTCTGGAACGGATTATGGACGAAAACCGAGGTTTGACTGTATTCTATTGTTAGGTGACACAGACAGTATCATACCGCTACTACGACCGTCTATGGCATTTTGCGTTAAAATTTAGCTCGCAGACATTAAGGAGAAGTTACGAAACTATTTTAAATACACAACGTGCAATTCTCCGTTTTACATTGCGTCAGACAGCGAACTTCAACTGGCAATGGCAGTAAACAATTCTCACTCCCAAATTCCTGCTTGTTTGTCGTGAAGTGAGCTGAGCTCAATGCCGCCTCATAGCGCTTCTCATTAATTTTCGCTCCCAAGTGGAAGCAAAAAAAAATAAATAAATAAAAATACCCACAGCTGAATGACAGTTCGTTGATGGAAAAACTCTCCAGTGGGGTCACTTGTATCTCAAGGCATCAGCGATGGGCATTCCGTCTCTTGGACAGAACGGTCCGTCCGACCATCTTGGACGGACGCCGATTTTTGGAACGGAAGAGAGTTTTATTAAAAAGGACGGACTAAGCGAGGCTGAAAATGGGTTTTCGTCCATCCCGTTAATCACCCCTAATCGGGTTAAGTATGTGGTGTCGGGAGGCAAAATAACAACGGCAGAGTGTAGCCAAACACTGTACAGTCAAACCTCGGTTTTCGTCCATAATCCGTTCCAGAAGGCTGTTCGAAAACCGAAATTGTTCGAACACCGAAACCACGCTCTTTTTCAAATAAAAATGTTTACTGAACACGTCTGCTCACAATGGAAAGCAACACGAGGAAGCGTCACTTCCTCGTGTAAGGAAGGCGAGAGGAGTCAAATGGTGCATTCAAGTGCGCTCAGTTTGTTTGAGAACCAAAATTTGTTCGTCATCCGAGGCATAAAAAATTCAAAATTTTTGCTCGAAAACCGAATTGGACGAGAACCGAGACGTCCGAAAACCGAGATTTGACTGTATTTTTATTAATATCGCCACCTAGTGTATAGTCGGAGAACATAACAAAGTACCTCCGGACACCCATTTCAAAAATGATCAATCCAGCCGGTTAAAAAAACTGTGTCCCTCAGTGTGCGCCCACCAAGATGATTGTTATTTTTGTTTGATTGATGGACAGTCTTATCGGCAACAGCCAATCGCCACATTACTGAAAATAAGGTTCGGTGACGTACATGCGATGAATTCGACTTTGATTGCATGTGAGAGTCGTGCGCATTTTTCAATGTGTATCAGGAAGCGCTTTAAAAGGACGGAGGGATGATGACGGAGGACGGACCGGCAAAATAGAGTAAAATGCCGATCTCTGCAAGGCATAGGCAGCACAGTGAAAGATTTGAAAGCACTGAACACATATGCACAATATTCTGTAGATGTGTTTTTTTTCCCCATCATGCATTTACAGGCATGTTTCCAATCAATTGCACATTGGCCTTCAACTGCCTTTTTTTTGTCCCAGCACCTATGCAATCTCCTACCGACGCTGTCATGAACCCAAACAATAAAAGCATCGCCTGCTTATAAATGTTTTCAGCAACACGGCTGTATATGTGTGTGTGTGTGTGTGTGTGTGTGTGTGTGTGTGTGTATTTCAAAGTGTGGCTGAAATGCCATTAGCGCGGCGGATCAGGATGTGAAATGTCACCGTCGAGCAGTCCCGCTGCGCCCGCGAGCCCTGCCCAAGTCAGTCGGCCTCTTTGCAGGACTCCAGCTGCCTCCCCCGCTGATGAAAGCCCGACTGCCGGCTTTGCTTCTCGGCAACCTTTCACCATCACGTGACCTTTTGGACCGCAGAAATGCTTTTGATAGCATGCCATACAGTTTGGTATTTGCCTTCTCTGTGGAGCAGAATGCATGTTTCTTTCAGGCGGCGGGGAGAAGAGCGAACTTTAATGAGTGTCAAAACACGCGCTTCCCTTCTTCATAGGGCATAAATAAAAGGCATTTCTTTTTTTTGTGTGTGTGTGCGCTTATAAACTATTCAGTTATACCATTTTATGAAAACTATTGGGGCGTGGGGTGGGGGTCCCTCGGTTTATGACCATCCTGACATTTTCAAGGTTACAAACGGCGCACGGCATCTTGCAGAGCACATGAAGGCAAGCTCAGTTACCACTGAACTGACTGTTTTTATTGCGTTGTTTTACGGTTATAGCCTAGAAGTGGTTTTCATACCAATATTTACTGTAATATGACTTTTTGAGCAGTATGCATTGAAGTAGTTTGCGCAGGTAAAAACGAGCAGGTGACACAAGCACCTTTCTGCGCTGAAATAAATGGAGGGTGCCATTGACACAAAAATATTTTGCAAATTGGTTTTTAGTAAGGCGGCCTGGTAGTCCAGTGGTTAGCACGTCGGCTTCACAGTGCAGAGGTACCGGGTTCGATTCCAGCTCCGGCCTCCCTGTGTGGAGTTTGCATGTTCTCCCCGGGCCTGCGTGGGTTTTCTCCGGGTGCTCCGGTTTCCTCCCACATTCCAAAAACATGCATGGCAGGCTGATTGGTCACTCTAAATTGTCCCTAGGTGTGAGTGTGGGTGTGGATGGTTGTTCGTCTCTGTGTGCCCTGCGATTGGCTGCCAACCGATTCAGGGTGTCCCCTGCCTACTGCCCGAAGACAGCTGGGATAGGCTCCAGCACCCCCCGCGACCCTCGTGAGGATCAAGCGGTTCGGAAAATGGATGGATGGATGGGTTTTTAGTAAGAAAAGTGGCACTCCGTATTATTGTATTTGATAAACTCCATGTTTGTGTCAAACTCAAGGCCCGGGGGTCAGATCTGGCCCGCCACATCATTTTCTTTGGCCCACGAAAGCAAATCAAAGATGTCAACTTTCATGATGCTTGCTAAAATCTCAACCAAAATTTAAAATTCATATACAGTCAAACCTCGGTTTTCGAACGTCTCTGTTCTCGACCAAATAGTTTTTTGACCAAAAAATTCACATTTTTTATGACGACCGAAATTCGGTTCTCGAACAAACTGAGCGCACTTGAATGCGTCACTTGACTCCTCTCGCCTTCCTTACATGAGGAAGTGACGCTTCCTCATGTAGCGTTCCAATACTGAGCAGACGTGTTCAATAAAGATTTTTTTTTTTTTTAAAAGAGCGTGGTTTCGGTTTTCGAACAAATCAGTTTTCGAACAGCCTTCTGAAACGGATTATGGTCGAAAACCGAGGTATGACTGTGTGTAATAAATAAGAGTGATACTGTAAGCATTTTCTTGTTACTTGAGTAAGTTAAATGATCGGTGAATAAATCGTTTTTCTTGACTTGTTCACATGGTTTCAGTCAAAACGGCCCTCCAAGGGAAACTGGAACTAAAATCAGGCCCGCGACAAAAATGAGTTTGACACCATTATGATAAAAAAAATATTGTTTTAACACAAGAATTTGAATTGAATTGAATTGAATACAACTTTATTGTCAAATGTGCTGTACGTATGTGTAACATACAGCACAGATGAAATTCCTTCCCCCTCAACATAAAACAAGAAAATAGACATAACAGATTAGGCAGAAGATACAAATAAAATCAAAGAACAACAAAGTGCCGGCTGAGAGTCCAATCAAGCTAATAACAAGGCCAAGAAAATACTAAGAACTAAATAATGACGTACCGTCAAACCTCGGTTTTCGAACGTCTCGGTTCTTGACCAATTCGGTTTTCGACCAAAAATGTTGAGTTTTTTATGCCTTGGATGACGAACAAATTTCGGTTCTCGAACAAACTGAGCGCACTTGAATGCACCATTTGACTCCTCTCACCTTCCTTACACGAGGAAGTGATGGCTTCCTCGGGTAGACGAGGAAGTGACGCTTCCTCGTGTTGCTTTCCATTGTGAGCAGACGTGTTCAATAAACATTTTTATTTTAAAAAGATCGTGGTTTCGGTTTTCCAACAATTCGGTTTTCCAACAGCCTTCTGGAACGGATTATGGACGAAAATCGAAGGTTTGACTGTCCAAACAAAAGTTGGATATTCTTCTCAAACAATCCACCAGAACTGCTTTGGCAGACTTACTAACGACGTCCCAGATATTGACTCCCCCAAAGGTTTGAGGCATATTTCCACCCAATGTTTTGGGCACCTACCGTACTGCGCATACACAAGACAGCGAGTGCACAGCTTGCCTTGCTGCCATATATGATTTACACCCAAGCGGTTGAATCACCGGTTGATATGCAGCTCGGGGAAATGGGCACTTAACGAGAGCCTCTTAACATAAGCAGTATGCCAGAGTTATCTCGCAACACGAAGCCCGCTGTCAAAATGTCAACGGCTCTCAATTCGGCCACCGACTCGGTCCCACCGGGAGCGCCACGCTCGCGCCAGCGGGGGCCTCACCGCGGCATCAATCCAGGGGCAGAAATGCAAAGGGGAAGAAGGGAACAAATGCCCTTTTCGGCGGGACGTGCGGAGACAAGTTCAAGCAAAAAAACAGACGAAAGATCTCTTTTAAAAAAACATAAAAAGAACAAGTGCCGGTTTTCACCAGGAATGAAGTCTTTGAAATTGAAATCCTCTTTTTAGGGACAAAATTTGAGGCGGCTAACTGGCTAATTTTACTGATCACCAACACAGGTCTAAATCTCTATCCAGAGGTACCTCGGCAGATGAATTTCGGGCCAAGAGGTTGGATAGCCCCTGGACTAGTTGCTATCCAATCGCAGGGCACATATAGACAAACGCGCCTGAACACTCACATTCACACCTATGGTCAATTTAGCCTTCAAAGAACCTTAGACGCATGTTTCGGAAAGTGGGAAGAAGCCGTGATTAGGAACCAGGACCTCTCGTCTGTGAGGCAGACATGATAACCACTTGCTCAAGGGACACCAGTGACTACAGTGGACAGCTTATCATGATAACAGGTTACAGAGTGCATGAAAGGGTTAAATAACCTATTTATCCTATTTAAAATAAACAGATCAAATCACAAGACCGACTATCGGCAGATGTGTCGTCATTCGCTCCCCGGACGTCTCCAAGGCTTCTCAGAATTGTGCCTTTTTTTCTTTGTGGAGTCTTTCGGTTCCAACCATCGCCAAAGCCTCCTGGAAATCCTCTGAAGATCACATGGCTTCCTTTCAAAAATATCCTTCTGAGCATCCCTTCTATTCCACTCACCTCTGCACGCCGGAGAAAGTAGAAACGGCGCCAACCCCCACAAGAGATACGCCATGCAGGCCTTTGGGGAGGACGTTAGCGGGGGAAGAGAGATGCTTTCTGGTGTTATATGTGTTTGTACTGTATATATGTGCGTGCGTGTGTGTGTGTGTGTGAATATATATATATATAGTCCGGTAGTCCAGTGGTTAGCACGTCGGCTTCACAGTGCAGAGGTACCCGGTTCAATTCCAGCTCCGGCCTCCCTGTGTGGAGTTTGCATGTGCTCCCCGGGCCTGCGTGGGTTTTCTCCGGGTGCTCCGGTTTCCTCCCATATTCCAAAAACATGCATGGCAGGCTGATTGGGCACTCTAAATTGTCCCTAGGTGTGAGTGTGGGCGTGGATGGTTGTTCGTCTCTGTGTGCCCTGCGATTGGCTGGCAACCAATTCAGGGTGTCCCCCGCCTACTGCCCGAAGACAGCTGGGATAGGCTCCAGCACCCCCTGCGACCCTAGTGAGGATCAAGCGGTTCGGAAAATGGATGGATGGATATATATAGGGGCGGCCCGGTAGTCCAGTGGTTAGCACGTCGGCTTCACAGTGCAGAGGTACCGGGTTCGATCCCAGCTCCGGCCTCCCTGTGTGGAGTTTGCATGTTCTCCCCGGGCTTGCGTGGGTTTTCTCCGGGTGCTCCGGTTTCCTCCCACATTCCAAAAACATGCATGGCAGGCTGATTGTGCACTCTAAATTATCCCTAGGTATGAGTGTGGGCGTGGATGGTTGTTCGTCTCTGTGTGCCCTGCGATTGGCTGGCAACCAATTCAGGGTGTCCCCGCCTACTGCCCGAAGACGGCTGGGATAGGCTCCAGCACCCCCCGCGACCCTAGTGAGGATGAAGCGGTTCGGAAAATGGATGGATGGATGGATATATATATATATATATATATATATCCTATATATATATATCCTATATATATATATATATATATATATATATATATTAGTGCTGTCAAACGATTTAAATATTTAATCGTGATTAAAAACGCGACTCTCATCATTAACTCGTAATTAATCGTGATGACTCACACATTTTTTATCATTTCTAAATGTCCTTTTATATTTTTTGGCGTATTTTTTTCCCATTTTAATGCTCTCATCAACATGGAATCATGGATCAGTTTTCTTTGTGCAAAATGCAAATATTTACTGAAACAACAATTTCGATTTTTAATTTCGTTGCGTTTTTAATCACGATTAAATATTTTAATGTTTAATTTTAAATATTATAAATATTTTTTAATTTAATATTTTAATTTCTTATATACACGAAAATATCAAAAATTCACCCCCACACACAAGACACGACATTCATTTGTTACTTGGGCCCGCGCGTTTGTTTCCACTTGGGACTTGGCTCTTAATCACGGCGCCGCCTGCCTTCCTTCCTCACGAGCATACTTCATTTACGGAAAGCCAAGTTGACATTTTGTCGTTTTGGGTGCAGACCTCGCCGGGATCTAGAATGGACCGGGTAGTGCTCCGCCTTTTGATGGATGTCTACTATCCCCCACTTTGACATTTGCTTATCCTCGTCCGCATCTACCGCTATTGACATGCGCTCTATCCGGACATCTTTGCTAAGCTGTTTTGTCATTTGTCACCTCTTCAATAGAAATAGAAGAAAAGGGTCGGGAAGGGGAAGGGGGGAGTTTGCAGGTGATAAGACTTAATGACACCAACCACAGTCTCAGCTTGTGGAAATGTGTCGTTCACACGAATACTTTACTACGCTTAATTTGTGCCCCTTCGGCATTCTCCGAGCAATTGAACTAGCATATCCGCCCCACTCCCACCACCACTTATAGGTAGAAAGAAAAGCCCACTCTGCAAGTACCTCGCATGCAGTCGCTCATAACTGTCAATTTGTGGCAAATTTTGTGAAAGCAGCCTTTTGATTTAACACCTTCTCAATTTAATGCATTTGAAGAGGCCACTTTGCAGCCCTCTCCTGTTCAAAATATTGCACAACTTATTCTCAATCCTCCATTTTTTTTCTCGCGACAAACAGCTGACGTCATTGCAGCCAGGGAAGTGGATCTCTACGCTGCCAACGATACCAAACAGACATGCATAAAGGTATTGATTATTTGATTCATTTTAATGACAATCGGAGCCACTCAACTTATTTATACAACATTACACTTAAAGATGTATTACAATGCAAATCACTGCTATTCCGATAACATTCACTGTAATAACAAAATAACTCTTTTGCCCCTTAACGCTTTCAGGGACAGCGGTTACTACAGCTTGTCAGGTTAGCGGGTTATCATTATTTGTGCATGAAAGGGTTAAATCCAATCAGATTCACTGTAACTCGGATAGGATACTTTACGATAAAATGGACGCCAATTAAGATATGACGATATGGTTCACTCCATGTACGATGCAATAGGACAGACTAGGATTCACTCTCATCATTGAAATTATGATTCCAAACAATATAATTTATGACAATTACGGTTAAATGTGGCACGATGATATGATTCAATCCAATTACATCACGATTCACTTCAATTACCAAGCAAAATATTGCTCGTAATTATGATACAATGTGATTCTATCCAACTATGATACGATTGATTCAAATGACATTTTAGTCCAATTATGTCACAAAACAACAGTTCACTCCAATTCGGATATAATTCGTGATGATGCCATGCAATTAAGTTCACTCCAATTATGGTAAAATGTGATGCTTTCAAACCACAATGTGACTCGAATCACTCCCATTGCAGAGCAAAACTATTAGGCCCAATCATCTTCCCAAATACAGTTAGACCTCGGTTTTCAAACGTCTCGGTTCTCGTATAATTCGGTTTTTGAACAAAAATGTCGAGTTTTTTATGCCTCGGATGACGAACAAATTTCGGTTCTCGAACTAACTGAGCGCACTTGAATGCGCCACTTAACTCCTCTCGGCTTCGCTTCAGTAGCGTCCATTGTGAGCAGACGTTTTTGTATTTTTCAATAGATTTTTTTTTTAAATCAGACGTGTTTGGTGAAACGCTTCCTCGTGTAGCGTCCATTGTGAGCAGACGAGTTTGTATTGTTCAATAAAAAAAAAGCAGACGTGTTTGGTGAGAGGCTTCTGTTAGGGGGAGAAGTGCGTGCGTTTGTTTACAGCCGGCAGTTTCAATGCAGCGGCACATAATCAACACTCTGGTGTCCGGTGTCTCATTATTATGCAATAATCATACAGAAACAGCTTCCTCGTGTAGTGTCCATTGTGAGCAGACAAGTTTGTATTGTTCAATAAAGATTTTTTTTTTTAAAAAGCAGACGTGTTTGGTGAGAACTACGTAATATCGGACTGTTATTTTTGCATCGTGTATCAGCCCCTAATCATGGCACCAAAGAAAGCAAGTGGAAGTGGTAAACCTGGTGAAGAAAAGAGGAAAATAGTGCACAAAACTATAGAATTTAAGAAAGATTTGATCGCGAAATATGAGTCAGGTGTGTGTGTGTCTGTGTTAGCAAAGGAGTTCGGGATGCCGAAATGCCCCGCCTACTGCCTTATGACAGCTGGGATAGGCCCACGCCCCACGACAGATAGAGAGCGATGTTCCTTCAATTACAACATAGAACATTTTGTCAAGAAAATTTTGGGTTTGACTTCCCCTTTAACTCATTCACTCCCAAAGACGTTTTTAAACGTCTTTTCAGACTTGGTCCAGAATTGGCTGGTACTGAATGAGTTTTAACATGAGACTTCCAGTCCTCATTTCGATTATAATGACACCACATCATATCCACTGCCGATTATGGCAATCCCCCTCGCCCCCCTGCCCCCACATCCCATTCCAGAGAAAGTGGCAATCGACAACTTTTTTTGTGTGGGAGGGGAAAATGCTGCATGTCCTTGATGTGCATCTCGACAAACACAAGTAAAGGCGGATATTTTCTCCCCATGAGGTGGAAGGCAGGCAATTTCACCCGCTTTCTCCCCCCACCCCCTCTCCTGCAAAGGGACTATTATTGCAGCTAATTATCTACAAATAGGCCTGATATGACAAACACAGCCCCCGCCGCTAAGTGCACTAAATCAGTCAGTGCGGGTCTAAATGAATGAAAGGGAAGCAAGGATAGGAACGAGATAAAAGTCACTGTGATAAGACAAAAAAATCTTTTTAAAAGGGGGTTTGTGGTGGAATCTGATGAATGAATCCGATATAATAGAGGAGAATATCAAGAGACTATGTCGATCGAGCAAGATGAGGCATATAAAAAGCGAGACAGATGGGCAAAGAAAGACACCAAAAGGGACAAGCGGAGCAAAATGATGGGAGTCTACGGCGCGGGTGACGGCTGTTGCCAAAGGCAACCGTCCCGCGATGCACAGGCAGCATCCATCTCAGCATGCCTGGTGATCAGGGCCAGCTCAGGGGTCTACGAGGCTGTCTGTCTCATTTCCGCATAGAAACTCATTTACGAAGCCGGCTATGATGCATCAATGGGCGCTTGATTAGATCCTTACCTCTGACACATATGAATATTTATCAGCGTGGGGTGAATACACATTTACTCTTCCTTTCATCTGGATCACTCGTGAGGGTCCTCCAGTTCCCCTCTTAATTTTTGTCCAATGAATATGTCACGGGAGCATCGGCGGGGTCCAACAAGCCCTCCGGATAATCTGGACGCAGCAGCGGCTGCGCATATCGCCTTGGAACAAAACGCCTTTGGCTTTTTTGTTTTGTGTTTTATTTGCCATGGCGACAAAAGCTCTCAGGGCCACCTAAAGGAAATGAACGCCGCGACGGATGGCATTCGCCGCAAAAACACTTGAGCGGGGTACGTGCCGGCGACACGTCGGACGGCTTAAGATGTCGGCGTGCGGTTGCACAAATGAAGCTGCAGGTGTGAAATGGATGCCAAAACTGATGCGGCTGTTATTTCGTTTGCCATGAGTGCAAACAAAAATATGCTAAACAATTGCAACCACCCCCCCTCCCCCCCGCCCCGCACCTTAAATATGTGCATTTAATTTTTTTCATTAATTTTTTAGCCCAAGCTATACTGATCACCTGGCAACTCATTACTCGGTAGCTTTGACTCATTACTTGCTGGATTAACCCAACGTGCTGATTCAAATTAACCCAATGCAGTGGTTTAGCTAACCTAGTAGTCGGTTACTTTTAAGACAGCAGTTTTAAGACTGTAGAGAGCTTTTCTAGACAAACCCAGCAAGATCGCAGATCGGCACCATTTGATTTGCATATGTTTCAAATGTTCCCTTTTTTGAATGCGGTTGTTTTTTTGGGGGGGGGTTTGTTCAACCCATTTTTTTTCCACATTGAGGTGTTTAAAAAAACAACAAAAAAAAACAGTTTCCCACATTTACCGCATTGGGAAACTGTAAGATGGTGTTTTTTGCATTGAAATAAGACTGAAAAAGTGGGGGTAGTCTTATATTTGGGGTCTAGACATTATACCCATTCACGACGCTAGATGGCGCGAGATATCATTGAAGCGAATGCTGAACTTGACTCCCCAGGCCAAAGTGAACCTGTCACGAAGAATAAAAATAAAAATAACGGTAGCACAAAGAAGAAAGTTAAGAAATAGCAGTAAGAAAGAAAAGAGAAGAAAATAATAGAAGAGATGACAGAAAATGGAGAAACATAGCAACAATCTGGAGAAAAGTGGGTCGAAGATCGGCCAGGTTAACCGCCAGACGAGGAGAAGTTATGCTGTAATTTATATTTCAAAAACCAGAAGCCATTCATTTACAAATGTGATTGCACTTTAGTTTACATATTTAAATTAGATTATAATTCAGATATTAAGATTTGAATGAGGCAAAATAACATGCTTTTTCTCTCAAATATATTATTATAATCATTTGTTTCAGATGTACTGTAATTATTTTTTGTATAAAAATTAATTTGGTGTTCAAAACTTTTTCAAACTTGAGTCTTGAAAAAGAGGGGGTCGTCTTATAATCAGGGCCGTCTTATATCCGGGCCAATACGGTAATTTGTTTTAATGTGGGTCAATTATACCCAAACAATTCCAGAGTTCGATTGTACCACTAAAATGGAACAATGGAAAAACTTTCGCTGGATGTCCAATTACACGAATGGTCATACCTGTGCTGTCCTGGCACAGTCACCTCAGAGACTCAAACGTGTGGTTGTCGATGTCTTTGTCAAGCTCCCCCGAAGAGCATAAACCGTGTAGAAAACGGATGGATGGATATTTTTAGTGACTGTAACTTACGTCACTGACTCCAGCCTCCACTATCTTCAGGCCTGTCTCCTTCTCCAGCTGCTGTTTCCCTTGGACTGCACAGACAAAAGCGGAGGCGGTGGTGAGTATGAGCAGAGAATGACAAAGTATCACTTTTTTTTTTGTTTTTTTGGTTTTATTCCCACTTCCAGGGGCGGAACGAGTTGGTCAGTGACACCAAGAGTGATGCAACGGCTGAGACGGCGTGAATCAGATGCCAAAATGATGATAAGGAACGAGTGGTTCACGCAGGAATGTGCGTCATTTAGCGCTCGGTTGCGTCGACCGAGCGCTAAAAAATATCACCGCTGTTTCTGCGACGGTCATTCAATCTGAAGGATGGCAGGGTGAGAAGAGTGTCGGTCGCAAGTTACCGGGAAGTCTATGTCACGAACAGTTGGAGATGATCTCCGGTCGTCGCGTGGTATGGCTGATGACTAAAGTGAAGTTCGGTGGTACTTGAATGCAACTCAACTCACAAAACAACATGAAGCAGTTTGGCAGATAGTGAACAACTCAAATAAAAAGTGGCTTCAAGCTGTTTATTCCACGTTGAAGGCGACAGTCAGATATTTAAGACAATCACATCGTATTAACAAATACAGTCAAAACTCGGTTTTGGGTCCATAATCCGTTCCAGAAGGCTGTTCGAAACCTGAATGGTTCGAAAACCGAAACCATGCTCTTTTTAAAATAAAAATATTGATTGAACACGTCTGCTCACAATGGAAAGCAACACGTGAAAGCATCGTTTCCTCGTCTACCCGAGGAAGCGTCACTTCCTCGTGTACGGAAGGCGAGAGGAGTCAAATGGTGCATTCAAGTGCGCTCAGTTTGTTCGAGAACCGATATTTGTTCGTCATCCAACGCATAAAAAACTCAAAGTTTTTGGTCGAAAACTGAATTGGTCGAGAACCGAGACGTTCGAAAACCGAGGTTCGACTGTAATGCAAAACACTACAGACGAGCTAACAAATAGCATATGAGTTGCGGTGCTAAACAGCGTATGTTTGATGACAAAAGTTGCAGCGACCCCTCACAGGTATATATTCTTTATCCTCTCTGGAAAACAACGAACAACTAAAAGGTGATTTTAGATGCCACAAGAGGCCGCCAAAACCCCGTCGAAGCAGTAAAGTAGTGCAGGAATTGGCATCAAAGAAGCATGTTGAAGTAATGATCATTGTCTTGAGGTGGAGTTGAATCAATTCGCCTTGATCCAATGACTTTCAAGAAACGGTTAAATAAATGTTCGGAACTTTCCGAAGGGGCCCACTGATCGGAGAGGCGTCACTAATGAGACAACGATAGTGACCGAGAATCTTATCAAGCGAGTAATGCAGTTAAACAAAAACTAAATAAAACCAGAAACACCCATAAAGGTGACTTAGTAGAAGCAAGAAAATCCACAAAAGGACTTGGACAACTTTTAGAGCCATTCAAACTTCAAGCTAGCACTAAAGTGCGATTGGTTTAAAAGCCTGCAAATGAGCTCGGAGCAAACTGGCCCCATTTCCTTCTTGCAACACTGTAACGACGCAAACCATTTGAGAGCGCAACCGACTGAAGCTGAAGTGTGTTCGTTAATAACTTAAGCCCCCCTCCTTTTGTCCTTACAATAATTAATACACGGCGCATCTAGCGATCTCATCAAACGCGCCGAAGCCATTTCCACCGGCTCGCTTCGTCAGACATATTCTCATGTAAATCCGACACATCCATCACTTCCTACCTTTGAAGCAAACACGTAGGTTGAAAAACAAAAATCAAAGGGTGGGGGGGCTTTCATAGATAACGGCAAATTAAATAATGCGCGGCAAAATGCCGCATCCTTTTAATTGAGTTTGTTAGCATGTGAATGCGAGTTAAAACGAGTAGGTCCTTTAAATCCCATTCCCCCCCCCCCGCAGATGAAGGCTATGCAAATGACCCTGCAGAGACTGAAGCTCACCTCGCACTCCACATCGGGCGAGGGCCTGTTTTAATTAGTATTTTAATCTATCCCAGTGATTTCACTCGGGCCACAATGTATGCAGCATTCCATCTAATTAAGCATGCTACTTTTAGGATAATCATCCATCTCTTTGGCTCGCCGCCGCGCCCAAACCCTCTCGTCTGGCCGGTTTGAGAAGGACGCACTGATCATCCTATCATCTCGTCAATGTGCTGGCATATATTTCAGGCGGAGAGGATGAGAAACGGGGGTTGGAGGGTTTACTGGGAAAGGTTGCATATACATTGTGCTTGTGGACTCAGGTCCTATTCCCCTGGGGTTCAATGTACTTAAAAATGTTTTTTTAACGGCTTCTACAGTACAGCGAGGATTTTCACAACAAACAGATATGTCTAAAAAAAATATAATCTAAAAAAAATATACAGTCAAACCTCAGTTTTCGAACGTCTCTGTTCTTGACCAAATCGGTTTTCGACCAAAAATTTCGAGTTTTTTATGCCTCAGATGACGACCGAATTTCGGTTCTCCAACAAACTTTCTTGACTTTGAACGGATTAAAACATTTTACATTGATTCCAATGGGAAACATGGTTTCGGTTTTCGAACAATTCGGTTTTCAAACAGCCTTATGGAACAGATTATGGATGAAAACTGAGGTTTGACTGTACAATAAAGCTGGTGCGCGAATGATAGCACACGATTAGGGTCCAACCGAATAATGGCCAGGCCGATTGTATGCGCCACTTTTTGGCGTATTCAAAATAATAAGTTCTGCGGACCGAACACCGATATCATCTGACTTTCTCATGAATCAGAAAATGCTGTCCAGTAGGTAAGTCGTCAAACCTCACTGATTATGTTATGTTTAAATACTGCAAATATTAAAATCAAAATTTTAATCCCTCATTTTTTTCAAATGAAAATACCTGGTTGTAAAGTTAAACAAATACTAAAGGACAAAGTACAGTCAAACCTCGGCTTTCGAACGTCTCGGTTCTCGACCAATTCGGTTTTCGACCAAAAATTTCGAGTTTTTTATGCCTCGGATGACAAACACATTTCGATTCTCGAACAAACTGAGCACACTTGAATGCACCATTTGACTCCTCTCGCCTTCCTTACACGAGGAAGTGACGCTTCCTCGGGTAGACGATGAAGTAACATGAGGAAGTGATGCTTCCTCGTGTTGCTTTCCATTGTGAGCAGACGTGTTCAATGAAGATTTTTATTTTAAAAAGAGCGTGGTTTCGGTTTTCAAACAATTTCGGTTTTCAAACGGATTATGGACGAAAACCGAGGTTTGACTGTACTGTAAAACAGTCAAATGTTGTGCCTGTAATAAAAAAAAAAGATTTTTTTTTCTTCTTTTTTTAAATAAGCAGGCGATCCATGAGTTATTGGAATAGTTCTGTGGCAAATACTGGGATCAGCCTATTGTTATTATTATTATTATTATTATTTTTAAACAGTCAAGCCCCAACAGTATAGTGGGAGAGAACTAGAATGCTCCCTTTTTGAATTTTCTGACATTTAAGTCAAACTTGTATGGGTGTCAACTAAGTCAAAATGCAAAACATGACTAATGGCCAGTTAAAGATTGCGGGGGGCGTGGGACACACGACACCCTTGTACGTTCAAAGCGCTAAAAGTCAGAATGCCACGTAAGTCAAGAAAACGAGCCATTAGCGCCAGGAGAAAAGTCTACAACCCACACGTCTGAGATGAAGCTCATTTTCAATTCGTGTTATGTATTTAGTCGTCTGGCTGCCAGGGGGAGCTACCTGGATACTGTTTAGGAGGGGGTTAATGAGCGAGGTAATTGGGCCCAGCTGGGCGAGGGCGTAGGTGGCGGGGAGGAGCGAAGACGCTCAAAAGGTCACGCAACATTTCGCCGCTAATGAGGACCCCTCTGGGTGGCATGAGTCTTAACGGTGAAAAAGATTAGCCCTGCGTCAACACGAGCCGCCACGTGACCGCTGCCTGGTTCGCTGACTGACATGGCGTAGCAGGCCCATATTTACCGGCCAATCAAGGTGGAGGACTCTCCAATCAGTGGCGAGAACGGAACGGGGCCCATTTGAAATGGAAAGACAATCTACTCACAGAGCTCATTAAGCTGCCGGCTGGACGCACAGGCGCTGGAAGCGAGCGTCGGAATAGCTCATTGCTCTTGGTTTTGCTTACAGCGAACCGTCTCTTTTCGCGAAACAACACAGCTGGGAATGCAATTAGAATAAACAACAGTCGTGGGAAGCAACAAAGGCCAAATACTTTGTTACTATATAATACCGGACTTGGTTGTTTCAGGCGTCTGGGCTTTACTTGACTATTTATTTATCAGATGACTTTTATATTTACTGTTACATTTGAAAACATATACAGTCTCTCACGATGGGAGACTTCCGTATCACAGTTTCTGTCTTTTCATGGAACAGGGTTGAAGAAATGACACTTTGTTGCAGCTTGTAGCTAGCGACTGCTAGCTCGAGGAGATAATACTAAGGCTGTCACTCAAAAAAATTCAAGGTCACCTTACTTTATATGGGATAATGTTGCCTTGAAATGAAATGAACTTTTGTGACCAGCTACCAGCGTTAGCGTGTCCAGATTCTGTGAAATAACTACTATCGACTCACCAGTGCAGCTGCTAGCTAGCTAGCATAGCTAACATCAGGTCATTTCCACTCGTTGTATCACAAAATGGAATAAAGTAGAGACGCTATTCAGTTTCCAGATTTTTGCTTTGTTGAAAAGGTCGGTGCTGATGGACACTGGACATGGATCGACGTCGATGCCAGAATTGCGGATTTACATGCTGGATGCTACAGCTTCTAGCTTATAGCACTAATCCATCAGGCTCCTCTTTCATCTATAACTGCTTCAGGAATGTATCTGCACACTCGTTGTATCACAAACTTTTCTTTTGATGGAATAAAGTAGGGGAGATCTGTGCGTTACACATACGTACAGCACAATTGACAATAAAGTTGTATTCCATTCCATTCCATTCCATTTCGTAGAAATACACGAATTCAATGTGGATTGTATTTTGAAAAAAATGCAATAGTTTTTTCTTTTGACGTCGGCTATGGAGCATGTTCAACGGAAAAGAAGCTATTTAGCAAATCTTTAAAAAAATAAAACATTGACAACCATGACACTGTGAAACCCACAAAATTTTGGTTCAAGGTTATTGTACCGTCAGAATCGTGACAAGGCTGGAAAGAAAAGTGAGTACCCTCCTAAATGAAAATGTCCACACTGAAATCCTATATCAGTAATTCCCAATCCTTACTTTGCACAGATAGGCTCATTATTATTTTCAACCTCTGCAGATAACAACATGATGCAAAAGAATGTCACAACTCAGAAGAGCTCAAAGTCAATCGCGTGACTGGTAATCATTGCATTTTGCTTGAAGTCACAGTCATGTAGTTTAACCCTTTCAGGGACAGCGGCATTACGTTGGGGAAGCAACTCAAACCAGCACTCCAAAGTGCCAGGGGCAATTTCATGAGCTTCAAATGAGCCACCAAATATCCCTGACAGACTGTGGAAAAAGAGACGTCAGGTTTCATTTCAAAAGAGACTCCTCCAGACATTCTTAATCGGCATTGTCCGAGCATATCTCATCTCATCTCTGATGGGATCCCCATCGCCGCTGCTCCTTTTTTCATCTTTGCGGTTTTCCCAGTGATGCTGAGCCCTTGACGAAAAAAAAAAAAAAGAATCCAACATGTGCTCCATTTTTATCACCTTTCAATAAAATAAGATGGATGTTTGTTGGCTGCGGAGAAGGCACACCCTCTTCAAAAAAAAAAAATTAAAAATCCTGTTCTTGATTAAAGCAGGTTAACACATACCAACAAACTCGCTGAATTTCAGCCTGCAAGGCCGGTTTATTTGACGTTTCAAAAAGATTATCCCGACTGATCATCCCGTCATGTGTGTTCCTCTCTATGATCCAATGGGGAAAAAACACCAGGCCAGCAATCATAACTATGATGTTTGTGTGCTTTGTTTCTTGCTGTACATTCTGGCATTTGTCCTGGTAAACCTTCTTACTTTTACTCCTCCTTTGTCAATTGCCGTGTGCTGTAGGCTACTTTTTTTTTTCTGTAACCTGATAACACGGTAAGCTATCCACTGTAGTAACCGCTGTCCCTAAAAGGGCTAATACAGTGAAACTCCTCTACAACGAAATCATGTTTGCAGCAAGAAATTTTTCACAACAGGGGGTTTTTCACTGGAGCAAATCATATGTAAACACACACAAACACACAACAGGGTTTTTTTTGTATGGAGGACAGGAAAGTGGGAATGGTGTTAATGCATGAATAATTTTTTCACACTAGGGGGTATTTTCACCCATGTAGGTTTCGTTGTAGAGGAGTTTCACTGTATATACTTTTGTCTACTTGTGACGTCAGTCCCGACACACACCTTGTGTAGCCGAGGTACCATTCCAGAAACCAGAAGACCCACAGTACAGGGTTTCTAGCCGAGAACGATTGGTTGGCAACCAATTTGTTGCCCGAAGACTGCTGGGATTCCGGCCCCCCCGCGACCCTAGTGAGGATTTCGGAAAATTTATTTATAATTTTATTGTTTTATTGTTCTTGTTTTGATTGTAAAGTGTCCTTGAGTGTATTATGATATGACAGCAATTTTTTTTTAAACAGAGTCTTTCAGAGTTGAATAATGAGTAAAAACTCGATGGATCACAGTCACCTCCCTGGCAAAATTGCAAAAGGTCAACGTCCAAATCAAATAAAAGCCTATTGAAAACATTATTTCCGAGGCTGTTGCAGATCACTGTCACTTCCACTTCAGGTTTGACACACGCGTCCAAACCCAATGTCACTTAAAATAATAATCAAGTACTTGTATTTCACCATAACAACCAGGATTCAAATGACAAGCTCAACTCTCGGAGCTGAAGAACACTTCAAAAGTTCATCAAGGACTTGTCGGGAGAGGAAGAAAAGGCCATTTCAATCACCGGCTTGCCTTGGAAATGATTCAAAATCCTTGACGCGCGCAACGAGGAGTAGAAAGAACGGGAGAGCCAGACTTTATGCGACCTTTAAATTGCTTGCAAGCATATGCACTCAACATCATTATCTGTTGTTGAGTATAATTTGATTAAAATGCACCGCTCTGCCCGCCATATGCTGCCGGATAATGTGATGACGTCCCCGCCCTCATCGTGGATTCTAACGGCGATCCGCGAATGATTATCATGAAGTCATCGGACCTTAAAGTCATGAATATATATGCTCATTTCTCTGACACATGGCATGTGGTTTGTTATTGTTGGAAGCAATCTAAATGCGGCGCGGCGAGATGGATCACTTCCCGTGGGCCCCGAAGTATTCGTTATTTCGGCGTGTCGTAATGCCTCCAAATGGGGGAATCGAGTTGGCGTATTTCAGCTGATTGATCTGTTAATACGCAGATACGCCCCTCCTCCCTATGTGGATCCTCGCTCCCGCCTTCGTCTATACGTCAATCCCGTCGAAAACAAAATGAAAGTGTTTATTGGGAGGGCGGAAAGGGGGGGGGGGGGTACGCGGGGGCGCTCACGCCTCGCTCTCTCCAAAGCCGTTAGCCTTATCAGTAGGCAATCGCTTCGATATTAAAGCCGCCATTCCACACATCACTACCCATCCCCGACACGCACATATAACGACAGTCTGCACCTATCAGGAGACAGAGGAGGGGGGAGGCAGGGGGCGGGGGGGACGGGAGAAGGATGCACCTGATCCCTCTGCCGCCGCCCCTTTCCAAACAGATAGGCTGCTATCCATTTCTCACTCAAAAACAATAATGTGACTGCCCGGCTCGGAGTATGAAGACACACCGAGCGGCAGCGTACGATAAATCACACATTATCCAAGACCCCCCTCACCGCCTCCCCTGGCCCCCAGATGTGACTTGTACACGACGATACTTGTACATCGCAGCAGATGCGACTGTCATTTTTATGGGCCTTATTTGCATGTGTTCTGCCACTGCCCCCCCCCGCCCCACTGTGCCCCCCCCCCCCAGCATATTTTTACAGTATTAATGCCGAAGATAAATCAAGAAGTGATAGAAGAACCAAATACAATAAAATTAGACCTGACGTTTATGTTCGGCAACCGGGGTTATAATTGATTTAGATTCGCCATTATCGTTCGTTTCTATTTAGTTTTGACTGACGTCCCCCCCCACCCCCCAGTTTTTAGAGCAGGTATATTCGTTTTTACAGTGAAACTCCTCTACAACGAAATAATGTTTGCAGCAAGACATTTTTCACAACAGGGGGTTTTTCACTGTAGCAAGTTTGATCTCAGATGTAAACACACACACACACACATTCACACTTTTCTTGGATAATGTCTTTTATTTTGCTTCCTCCGTCTTTCATTTTTATCACTTTTACCCTCTCTTCCAGCATCACAGCACTTCTTGTCTTAGCTGCTTGACATACTAAGATCCGTTTTGTAGCCATTTTAGCAATGCAACGTTCGTGCTGCATCTGAAACTAACAATAACAAGTACTTAAGTACTTCCTGGACGACTGCGCATGTGTAAACCAGTGTGGTGGTTGCTGTTGTCATTTCTGAACGAAGCAGTCGAGATCGCTGCTTTGTTGTAGTGAATCTCTTCGCGAGGCAAGAGCAGAAAAAAAGATTTCGTATCATGCAGCAGGGTTTTTTTTTCGTTGTATGGGGGACAGGAGAGTGGTAATGGTGTTAATGCATGAAGATTTTTTTCACATTAGGGGGTATTTCCACCCATGTAGGTTTCATTGTAGAGTAGTTTCACTGTAGTTATATTTTTGACATACACAATGCTGACCACTTCACTGTTTATTCAACACGACCGATGGCTTCAAGCGAATAAGCCACCATGATACTCGCATCAACAAGCCTAAAATCAACGCAAACAGTGGCTTTGCAATATGAGTGCAATCTTTTTTTTAAATAAATACATAAATAAATTAGGACTGACAATTACAAATTATGTTGAAGGTAATAGAGTGCGGCGGTGGCTCTGGTTTGGGCTCAGTAATGGCGACAGTGGCGTAATTAGAATGCGAGGGTCCGCCAAAGACTCTGCGTCTGATACCAAACATATTCCAGGCTCCTTCCTCATTCAAACGGAACCCACATGACACTTTTATAATTGCATACCCGCCCTTCCTTTTTCTTATTCACTGGGCTTTTTTGGAAGATAGCTCAATAATAAACCTTCACAAGTCCTTTCCACTGCTGCACATATCTCAAACAGTCGCGGTGCTTCTAATAAAGGTAATGGCAAAATGCGGTGGGCGCACCCCTGGGGGTGGATGAGATAAAAAAATAGAACAGATGGTATTTGTAAAATAATGCATTTTTATGGCATGTTAGCTTTATTCCCATAAACAGTTTTTTGTTTGTTTGTTTTATTTTTATTGTATTTAGACATGAGCAGGGCAAGGGGGGGGTGCGCCAACTTTGCCAGAGGGGGTGTGCGGCTTAAAGGTTTTGGGACAGACAGCTCTCAGAGATCACACAACAGTTAATTTGAAAATGTCTCCATTTTGACAGATTTTTCATATTGTGAGAAGACGGTGGGGGGGGGGGGGTGCACCAATTCCTCACTTTGAATGGGGTGCGTGACTTTGGCAAAGCCTGCTCTAAAAGACATAGTGCCTCATTTAGATCATGAAACAGCCCCCCTTTATTCTTTTTAGGGGGTGCGCCATATCTGTTAAAGAGGGTGCAAGGCTTTAAAAGTTTCTGAGAGACTGTTCATACAGTGAAACTCCTCTACAACGAAACCTACATGGGCGAAAATACCCCCTAGTGTGAAAAAATCTTCATGCATTAACACAATTCCCATTCTCCTGCCCCCCATACAACGAAAAAAAAACCTGTTGCGTTGTACGAAATCTTTTTCTCTGCTCTTGCCTCGCGACAAGATTCACTACGACGAAGTCTAATCCAACTGCGACCCAAACTGCTTCATTCGGAAACGGCAACAGCAACCAACACACTGGTTTACACATGCGCAATAGTCCAGGAAGTATTTGTTATTGTCACTTTCAGACATAGCTAAAACAAGAAGAGCTCTGACGCTGGAAGAGATGGTAAAAGTGATCAAAATGAAAGATGGAGGAAGCAAAATAAAACACATTATCCAAGAAATTGATGTAAGTGAAAGTGAATGCTGATTGTAAATTTCGCAATTTCTTTCCGTTTTTTTCTTTCTACACTGACTATATGAAGTGTCAAATAAGTGTATGCTCATACTTATGCACTATTGGAATAAAAATAAAGAGTACACATACGTTTGTGTGTGTGCGTGTACACAAACGTTTGTGTGTGTGTGTGTGTGTGTGTGTGTGTGTGTGTGTGTGTTGTGTGTGTGTGTGTTTACATCTGAGGTCAAATTTGCTACAGTGAAAAACCCCCTGTTGTGAAAAATTTCTTGCTGCAAACATGATTTCGTTGTAGTAGAGGAGTTTCACTGTACTGACCCCTTGCCCAATGTGCTGAATAAATTCCTCCCTCAAAATACTGTAGATACCTCCCTTGGGGGGGCGGGAGGGTGCCAACCCTGTCATGTGGGGAAGGGGGGTGGCTTAAAAGGTTTGAGAAAGACTTCATTCCTGAAGTGTGCAAATAAAGAGCTCATCTGCCGTTGAGTATCCCCACTCTTTGCATAAATATGGTCCTGTATATGCACACGCACACACACACACACACACACACACACACACACACACACACACACACACACACACACACACACACACACACACACACACACACACACACATAATATTAGTTTCTCGGCTGGCTGCTTGCTAAATAGATTGTGGCTGTTCTGACACTGGGTGAAGAATGGGCATTTTGGCTTTGATAGGCACTGACACCAATTCGTCACGGACGACGGCGGCAAGCGCGGCGGAGCCAGCCAATGACTCCTGTTTTGCCGCCACCTCCAGATGTGGCAGAAAACCCCATTGCATGTCAATCAATGACAATCTTTCACAAATGATCAGATGGCAGTGAAGAATGAGTTTCTGAAGAGAAACAAAGCGCGGAGTCCTAACTTTTAACACCTGAATCGCTTTTTAACCCTTTCATACACCCTGAAACTTACATTTCAGAAACCACACACACAATGAGAAAAATGTAGCATGGGTTCAAAGTGGCAAACTATGGCTAAAGGGGGGGGAGTATTTTGTAGGTTTAGAGCAAATGTTTTTTTTATTGATACGGACCGATCCAATTTGTGACAGAATAAAATTCCAATAACCAATGACAGCGAACCTCCCCACCGCCAACACAAATAAATATATAAATCAAAATCCAACGTACCAGAAAAAAAAAATTTAAATGTTTAGCATAATTGAAGATTTTTGGGGGATTTTCAGAAAAAAAATTATAATTTTTTTTTTTTTTTACAAAATGCATTTCAATGGCCGTCAATTTTATGTGGAATTTTTGCTATCCAGGTCCGTAACCCGCCGAGGTCTACTGTAATCGGTCGATTAAAAAAAAAAAAAAATCCTGTATAACCAAAATGAATTAATTTTTTTTTAAAAACCTGAACCCCACCGCCAACATAAATAAATATATAAATAAAACTCCAATTCGCCTGAAATTTTTTTCTTAATGTTGAGCATAATTGAAGGTTTTTGGGGGATTTAAAATGTTTGATTTTATTTTATTTTTTCACAAAATGAATTTCAATGGCCGTCAATTATATGTGAATTTTCGCCATCCAGGTACGTAAACCGCCGAGGTCAACTGTAATCGGTCAATAAAAAAAAAGAAAGAAAGAAAGGAAAAAAATCCTGTTTAAACAAAATAAATTAATTAATTTAAAAAAACCCTGAAATCAATGTTTTAACATTGAATTAATGGTATTATCATTGTATTATGTTGTGATCTGTTAACTTGTTAAAAACAATACTAAAAAAAAAATCCCTCCATGATATGAACCGCTTTATTCTCACGAGGGTTGCGAACGTACTGGAGCCGATCCCAAACGGCAGTAGGCGGGTACATCCTCAACTGGTTGCCAGCCAATCGCAGCACACAAGCAAAAATGCATCGGCAAAAATCGAAAATGAAAAGCTAATATTGGCTGATGAAAATGGGTTCTCGTTGAAGAGATTTGGCCCTGATTTTTATCGGTTCATTTTTTATTTTATTTTTTAATCACTGTCATGTACTTAGTGTCAACATGCATACAATGACAATAAATGAAGCTGCCTGAGATGGACCAATACAAATTTTCTGTTGCTCAAAATGTTTTTTATCAGATTTACAGTAGAAAAAGAAAACATACTACATTTTGAGAGGATGACAACAAGCCAATGGAATCAATTTGGTGGAACGGTCCAAAACACCAAACTAGTTTAATATTTACGATTGTCGGGGGGGCGGCACAGGATAAGCACCCAAGTCACAATCAACAATCGGGCCTTTGCCTTTGGATGCTGCAATTTTGTTGCGACACATGAAAATCTGCCCATAGACCAAATAAAAATTCACCATCTGCAGCTGAGCAAACACCGAACACACCACCGGGCCACTGTGCCCTGAAATTGCGCTCGTCTCGTTAGGGACACTTTGTATGCGTGACAACATTAAAACACGCAAAAACTTTTCATTTATCACTCGGCTTTGTGTCTTGTGGTTAAAACTGACATCTTAAGACGTGCCGATGAGTGACAGCGGAGGAACATTTTGGGATGCCGGCTACCGTCTGACGAGAGCCTACTGGGGGAAATGCTTATTGGAGGAAAGGATGGTGATGCGCACACACGCACCGCCACACACACACACACACACACACACACACACACACACACCACTACTTCCCCACTGAGGCAACTATGACAGAGGCAGCCCTACCTGTCAGTGTGGCGGCAATTATCCTAGGGGCTCTCTCCACGGACCATCTCCTGCTAGTCTCCGCATTACTAACCACATCACCTGAGCGCATACATAGGCGGTGCGCGTACTGATGCACGGGTGAGCAAGAGGCACACCGCTGACAGTGGACATGTTCCCACGTACGCACAAACGCGCTTTTCATCTAACAATTCACTCTCGACAATTCAATGGGCCGCGCTGACGACGTGTCGGTGCAGACATCCTGCTCAGAGGCACACATCATTAGAATGATGTATGAACGAGGTTTCTCTCTCTCTCACACACACACACACACACACACACACACACACACACACACACACGCACACACATGCACACACACACTTTGTTGAAGGAGATGCAGAGCTTGTGTTTGGGGAATGTGCCATGACTAGATTAATAAACACCTCCATTAAATAGACACCCCCCTTTTTTCTTTTGGGACTACACGTCGTAGAAGGAAACTCTTTTGAAGGTAGTGCGTGGTTTAAAAAGTTTGGAAACGACTGCTCAAATAGATTAGGTAAATACAGTAGGTAAATACCTCGCTATTTTGCGGTTCGTTTATCGCAGCTTCAGTGCATCGCGGATTTTTTCAAACATATTCTTCTTTTTTTTCCCCCCATATACATGGACTATGTTTTGCAACTTCTCGTGGACCGTTCTGCGGACCGTTTGCAGATTAAAAAAAATAAAATAATTCGTCCGCATATACAGGTAAAAAAAAAAATAATTTTAAGTCCGCTATACAGGTAAAAAAAATATATATATATATTTTTTACCTGTATATGTTAATTGGTCGCTACTTCGCGGATTTTCGTTTATCGCGGGTGGTTTTGGTCCCCATTAACCGTGATAAACGAGGGATTACTGTAAAGACCTCTCTCAAAGAGACATTTCCGTTTTGACTTTTGCTTTAGGACGTGCAGGGTACATGAAGTGCTTGAACTCTATTTAAGGGGTTGCACAGCTCATAATTGGTGAAATAAAACAGTTGAGGGAGTGCTTTAAACAGCGTTAAAGGGTGTGCGCGGGATTAATTGACTGCTCTATCGTTTCCAAATTTTTCAGAATTAATTAAAATAAAAACCTCCCGGGAACTGACGTTTCCCTTTTTGGAAAGGTGAGTAGAGAGGTGCGTAGGTGCGCAAACTGTTTTTTGTAGGCTGTGCCTGTGAGCCTGTGCCTGAATTACAGTCAAACCTCGGTTTTCAAACGTCTCGGTTTTCGACGAAAAATTTCGATTTTTTTTTTATGCCTCGGATGACGAACAAATTTCAGTTCTCGAACAAACTGAGCGCACTTGAATGCACCATTTGACTCCTCTCACCTTCCTTACACAAGGAAGTGACGCTTCCTCGGGTAGACGAGGAAGTGACGCTTCCTCGTGTTGCTTTCCATTGTGAGCAGACGTGTTCAAGAAACATTTTGAATTTAAAAAGAGTGTGGTTTCGGTTTTCAAACAATTTCGGTTTTCGAACAGCCTTCTGGAACGGATTATGGACGAAAACCGAGGTTTGACTGTATTTAAATAAACACCTCCATCAATTGGACATTTCTAGTTTTGACTTGTTTTGCGGGTATATAAAAATGTTAAGACATAGCCTATACAGTTAAAATCGGTTTATTTTGTTCTTTTTTTTTTTTTGTACACCTACACCAAGGTTGGAGATGAATCAAGCTTGTGTTAGCACGGACAGGAGGGCAGGATACGAGCCCCAGTGAGTCAGGCGATAGTACAAAAATAATGATAAGAAAAACAACAAAAAAACAGACAAGGCTTCCAGTTTGGCTGCAGGGAGGTCTCGCAGAGGAAGCAATTGATCCGTTCCTCGCCGGCTAGCTGACTCGTTTTTCAGGAACAGCTTGACTGTACAGACAGCGGTGTGAAGGGTCATTTCAAAAAAGATTTCTTTATCCTTTTTTTTTTTTTTTTGCTCAAGAAAGGAGGCGCGGGGAGGGGGAAGGGGTGGGAGGACAACCCGTGCGACCTCATTACTGAAAATTTGTTCCGACTGTCATTAGCAATCACAGACACCATCACTCAAGTCAGCAGTACGGGAGAGAGGGGGCCATTGGGGGCGTCTGCAGGGGTTATGACAATTATCACATAACGTTTGATAACTTGATGTAGACAGGGTGTTGAAAGATTCGGTATGTTCTATGCTTGATACTCAAAGCTTAAAAAAAAAAAAAAGGACATAATGACATTTCTGCCAGTAGGGGGCACCGACAAATCTATTCAGGGCGTAGCCTTCCTCGTGTTTCTTACGAAAACATGAACGTCACATGAATTTCTCTGCCATGCAAAACGACCACTTCAACAAAAATGACTACTTTCATTCGTCATGGCGTTTTTTTTTGTTTTTTTAAAATGTCATTTACAGAAAGAGCACCTGTAAGCACAGTGAGGTTGGTGTCACTTGAAATGTCAATGGAAATGAGGCATGAAATCAGAATTGGGTACTTGCACCTGCAGTGTACATTTCTTTGCTTGTTTTCGCAGCAATTTCTGGTCCAAGGCTATTCTAGAGGTGACGCCTGCTCGTTTTGCCGTCAGCTGCCAACCAAAAAGCTCGGAAAACCTCCTCCGCCACGTGAAGTAACCTGAACCGTCGCTCAGCGCGTCGTCGCCGAGCATCCGGGCGGCGCGTCAGCCCGCAGTGCTCGTCATTTGCATCTGCGGCTGCGAAGTGGCGGTGGGTGTAAAAGGAAGACGCAACACAACCGCCTCGCTCAGCTGTCAGCATGACAAACATGACAATTCCTGTCAGAGATGTGATTAGGACTGATATTATTTCGTGCTCCTCCATTTTTTTTTTTTCAGGAACAAAATGACAGGATTGGTTTCTTTTCACTGAAAGCACGGGTGTCAAGGTCAAGGCCCGGGGGCCAGATCTGGCCCGCCACATCATTTTATGTGGCCCGCGAAAGCAAATCAAACATGGCAACTTCCATGATGCTTGTTAAAATATGCACCAAAAATTCTCATATATAATAAATAAGAGAGACATGGAAAGCATTTTCTTGTTGCCAAACACCTCATTACAGTAACTTATATGATGTCAGTCATAATGGCTCTCCGAAGGGAAACGGTAACTAAAACGTGGCCCGTGACGAAAATGGGTTTGACACCCCTGACCTAAGAGATAATGCACAAAATATTTTGGAGCCGCAAAGTGTTTTGTGCACATCTTGCATCTATTTTGCACCTTGTAACTATTTTGTGGCCACTACGGAGTATTTCATGATCAAAGATGGGTATTTTGTAGCCACAAATCAGTATTTTGGAGAAACCTTATACCGGACCGGGGGTGTCAAACTAAATTTTTGTCGCGGGCCTGATTTTAGTTCCAATTTCCCTTGGAGGGCCGTTATGACGGGAACAGTTTAAGGAAGTCAAGAATAACAGTTTATTTACTTATTATTTAAGTTACTGTTATGAGGGGTTTGGTAACAATAAAATGCTTCCAACATCTCTCTTATTTATTACATATGACAATTTAAAATTTTGGTTCAGATTTTATCAAGCATCATGAAATTTGATTTGTTTTCGAGGGCCACATAAAATGATGTGGCGGGCCAGATCTGGCCCCCGGGCCTTGAGTTTGAAACCAGTTCCTTATACGTAGTTAATGACTACAAAATAGTATTTTGTGATCACAAACTAGTGTTTGGGACCACAATTTAGTATTTGGTGACAAAAAAAAATGTTCATTTATTGTATTTTGTGATCACAAATTTGGCTTTTGTGATCAAAAAGGAATATCTTGTGGTTCCAAATTGTATTTCAAGTACACCGTCTACCCATTTCATGGCAGCAAATGAGTATATATAATCACCAATAAACATTTTGTGTGTACCTTTCATGTAGTTGGTCTTGACATTTTAAGATTATGTGACCCAAATAAATGCTCCGTGATCACAAGTCAGTCATTTGCGATCACCTATTTAGAATTTTGCGATGGCCAATTAGTATTTTGTGGCTATCAAAGAGTAAAGCAAGGGAGAATAAAATTTTGACTGTTATTTTTTTGACAAGAGCGGAGAAGCGAGACTCCTATTTTATTTATTTATTTTATTTTTAAGGACACCTGTTGGGCTGCCACGGCTCATCTACTCCTCATTTAGCCGTCTGTCAGGGCTCCGCAGGGCTGATTACAGCCAAGATCTGATTCCACTTACCCTGCTTATCAGTGTAATTAGAGGCCCCTGGCAGGTGACTTCAAGAAAGTTGCCCACGTCACCAGTGCACAAGGATTTGTCGCGGCTACTCGAAAGCCAGGGATTGCCAAGGAGGTATGGCGGACTAAGAACGGAATGCAGTCTGGCAGAATAATTACACATTTACACTGTTCATCCATTCCGGCGCAAATGTGATTTTTCTTTTTCCACTATTTCACACTGTACAGCGGTTAAAGACGGATTCAACATAACCTGAATTCATACACAGGTCAAAAGGTGCGGTGATCTGTTACTTAGCTAACGCAGGGGTAATATAAATAGTTCAAGTAAGCATTCTAAATTAATATTCATAATGTGTGTATTTTGTGGCTACAAATGAGTGTTTCGTGACTACACCTTAACAATTCATGGCCTAACCCTAACCCTTTGGTGCGCGCCTTCATTGTATTTTTTATCACATTATATTTTTTGTTCAATTGAAGAATACAGTTTTTTATACATATTGTTTTTATACATTTTATGCACATAATAACATACATACACATATACAAAAAAGTTTTGTATTTATTAAACCGTTATTTTATTCTATTTTAATTTTTTTTTTTACGAAATGCACTAAGGAGTGGCAATCAAATTTCATTGTATGCTATACAATGACAATAAAGGCGATTCTGATTCTGATTAATTTCCACTACCATTTTTTTTTTGCAATGAAACCTAAATCTGGTTTGCATAAGTATATATGAGGATCTGTTTTACTTTGCGTGGACTCGCAGTGCAGAGGTCGTGGGTTTGATCCCGGCTCCGGCCTCCCTGTGTGGAGTTTGCATGTGCTCCCCGGGCCTGCGTGGGTTTTCTCCGGGTACTCCGGTGTCCTCCCACATTCCAAAAACATGCATGGGAGGCTGATTGAACACTCTAAATTGTCTGTAGGTGTGAGTGTGAGCGTGGATGGTCTGTGTGTGCCCTGTGATTGGCTGGCATCCGGTTCAGGGTGCCCCCCGCCTACACATGTGTGTCAACATGCCTGGCGACCCTTGTGAGGATAAAGCGAATTAGAAAATGGATGAATGGATGTTTCACTTAAAAAAAATGGAGGTACAGTCAACTTCGGTTTTCGAACGTCTCGGTTCTCGACCAATTCGGTTTTCGACCAAAGATCTTCCAGTTTTTTATGCCTCGGATGACGAACAAATTTCGGTTCTCGAACAAACTGAGCAGACGTGTTCAGTTCACATTTTTATTTTAAAAAGAGCGTGGTTTCGGTTTTCAAACAGCCTTCTGGAGCGGATTATGGACGAAAACCGAGGTTTGACTGTTCTATGTACCAACTCAACGATTTCATCAGTCGTATTTTTTTGGCTCCAAATTTATTTCGTAATAACAAATAAAACTTTTCGCACTATCAAGAAACTTGACTGAAACTTTTCAATAGATTTGCGCGAACCACGAGTCTGTTCTATTGAAAAATACAAAAATAGGCTTTATTATTTACCGATGACAAAATTGCACCTTTTGATGACACATTCGCATTTTGTGGTCACAAAAAGTGCGGCAAAAGGCTATGCTCAGCTAAACATGGGATCCAATCCTAATGTGAGTTCTCCATGTATTTACTGACTGAATACATGGATGCATGAGCAGTGTCGTAAGAGAAAAAGGTTGTTTTGAAAGGGTTTGCAGACCTCAGACTATTTATATCATACACACCACATCAAAAGAAGAGGGACCAGTCATTCATTTTGTTTTCATTACTTGAGGAGTGGTCGTTTCATTAGAGAGTTGCAAGTGCAATCGTGTAGGAAGGCATTCATGTATTCCCTGCTTTTGAGAGAGTGGGGGTAAAAAAAGTTTATTTTCATCATGAACAGTCTTAAAATGGAGAATTCCTGCGGCAGGCGATGGCTCCTAAGAGGGCTCCTTAATAAGAAGCTGCAGAAGACAAATGGCCGCAAGTGACAGGAAATGTCGGTTTACAAAGTGAGATAGTGGGAATTGTTGAAAGAAGAAGTAGAGGATTTCACGGAAGGAGCGCAGATTTTCCTAGGTAGGGGATCGGATGCCGCTAAAAGGTCAGGAGTGTGCCGTTCGCACATCCAGGTGCTAATGTAACACCTCTCACAACATTCACGCTCGCCCGCATCTGCGGTTGCCTGGCGGCTTAGTGGACGGACTGTTGTTTTCTCCGCAATAATGCTCAGTAATCCTCCACTCACGCGTTGCCTTAACACGGGGATCTGGTGTGAGGACGCCACTGGCAACAGTCGGGCGGACATCTGTGAAATTGACTGATTTGAAACTAACACGGAGACAGGTGGCTAAACTACTCGCTAGGCTCTACTTGGTCGAATTACAGATAGTTGTGTCAAGAATATCGGGGTTGAACTTCAACGTTGTGTGATTTAGGAGTCCATGAGCTTCATGCTAGCACAAAATGCAAAACACCATACAAGGGCGAATGAAAATAGCATCGTTGTTGGGCTACGTCTAAAAACCTTAAAACAACTTATATTTGAACACCACCCATAGGAACACAAGCAGACAGGCATATATTATTTATCTTTAAAAAATATATATATTACAGTAATCCCTCGTTTATCGCGGTTAATGGAGACCAAAACCACCCGCGATAAACGAAAATCCGCGAAGTAGCGACCAATATATACATACAGGTTTAAAAAAAAATATATATTTTTTTTTAAGTCCGTAAAAAGTCCGCAAACGGTCCGCGAGAAGCTGCAAAAAAACAGCGAGTCACATAGAGCAACATATACCGTACATGTATATATAAAAAAATAAAATACAGAAATAATTATTATTATATATTTTTTTATGAATATGTTTGAAAAAATCTGCGATGCACTGAAGCCGCGATAAACGAACCGCGAAATAGCGAGGGATTACTGTATTGCATCTTATAAGTGAAGATCTTCTATGTTGCATTTTATACACAGTGTACAATGCTCAGTTTATATAACTTGGCTAATGGGGAGAAAAAAATAACACTAAATAGTTGTCTCTTTTTTTTTTAACTTAAGCCTCGTGTTGAAATAGGGGGGGAAAAAATCTGGCACAGCTTTCCCGCAAGCTAAATTCCGACGAGATCTCAATTGAGGAGGAGAAAAGACAGATGTCTATCGTCAAACCTCAGTTTTCAAACGTCTCAGTTCTCGACCAATTCGGTTTTCAACCAAAAATGTAGAGTTTTTTATGCCTCGGATGACGAACAAATTTCAATTCTCGAACAAACTGAGCGCACTTGAATGCACCATTTGACTCCTCTCGCCTTCCTGACACGAGGAAGTGACGCTTGCTCGTGTTGCTTTCCATTGTGAGCAGACGTGTTCAGTAAACATTTTTGTTTTAAAAAAGAGCGTGGTTTCGGTTATCGAACAATTTCGGTTTTCGAACAGCCTTCTGAACAGATTATGGACGAAAACCGAGGTTTGACTGTATTTTCAAATGGAGAGAATGTAATAAAAAGTTGTCTTAAAAATAAGTACTTATGGACAGATGTCGATCAAAATGCCAACCAGAGATCGACGATTAATCGGCTGGCCGATTTAATCGGACGATATTTCCTCATTTTTATCTATTTACACATAAACACATGATAACAAAGCTAATGAAGTTAACCGGCCCACCCAAAAAGACGATTTTTGCAGATTTTCCTTAGGCCAGGAGCATTTTTTTCAATTATCATAAAACCAGACTAGCTCCAGAGCAAATGCTAATTCGTAGAGCACGTTCGGTGCAGTAAAACGGATTTTACAGCGTATATAAACGACCACTTAGGCGGCCGACTTAACAAGTGAGGCTGAAATCCCATTCCAAGTCAATCTGAGGCGGATATTGGAGTTAAATTGAAAGGGGTTGGGTGTCCTTTAAGGAGGACTCGGAGATAGAGACGAGTTATCACCTCGGCATAGAGCTCTGGGAGAGACAACGCTACTCTGTTGGCGTCTGACCTCATGTATACAGGGCGGTGACCCGTGACAGTCAGCCGGTATCGATTTAAAACGAGGCTAAGGGCAGAGGGAGAGCGAGGAGGGACCAGCCAAATCCCTTTTTAACGCTTATCCATAATTTAGTGTGGTCTTTCTTTCTCTTTCAGATGGCCGAAAGACAGAAAAAGCAGATTTTAAAAAGAAATATGCGGCATTAAATGGATGGAGAGAGAGAACATATTGATCGAGTGATGGATTGTTATCATGGTTCAGTCTTGATGCGGCGGAATATGCTGTGTGTTGCTGCTCACTTAATAACAAGTTTGCGTCTTGTCAACACGATGTCATTAAGGCACTAATGACAAGGGTGGGATGAAGCTCATCCAATAATGGAGACAAACCAAGTCTCAACCTCTTTGGAAAATGAATTCCTAAATGTTCAAAGCAGAAGACGGACAATAAAATAGATATTCATTGCACTATGACGGAAGACAAATGAAGTAACCTTGAAAATTTTGGGGTCATGTTTTTTTTTTGAAAGAAGAAGAAAACCACCAATATATTAATTACTTAGTCGTAATAGTAGTACAGTCAAACCTCGGTTTTCGAACGTCTCGGTTCTCAACCAATTCGGTTTTCGACCAAAAATTTCACGGTTTTTTTATGCCTCGGATGACGAATAAATTTCGGTTCTCGAACAAACTGAGCGCACTTGAATGCACCATTTGACTCCTCTCGCCTTCCTTACACGAGGAAGTGACGCTTCCTCGGGTAGACGAGGAAGTGATGCTTCCTCCATTGTGAGCAGACGTGTTCAATAAACATTTTTATTTTAAAAAGAGCGTGGTTTCGGTTTTCGAACAATTTGGTTTTCGAACAGCCTTCTGGAACGGATTATGGACGAAAACCGAGGTTTGACTGTAGTAGTAGTAGTGGTACTAAAGTTGTATCATGATTAGCTAATTAGCTAATCGCTAATCTCGTTTTTTTTTTTCTTAATCTCATCTTCCAGTCAGCCTATTTACCGAAGCCTTTCGACTCACCCGCCTGCTGCCATCACCGGATTTTAACATTCTGTGGCACAGCGAAATGTCTGCCCAACAAATGACAACCATCATAAAATGACAACCATTTACGCAGGTCAGAGGGTACAAAAAATAAATAGCTAAAAAGCTAGTGTTGGAAGATCACAGTGGTTAGCTTTGCTGGTTAGCTTTGTTAGCTTTAGCTATTGCGATTATTTCTTGACCTAAAAGAGTCATACGATGTATTTTTAATCATTTGTTTGTTGATCGGTTGATTAAATATCCAACAGTGAGTACGACCCTCGCATTTTTTGTAAAAATGTGATTATATTTTTTCATGAGACAACGATTAAAGAAATACAGCAAAACTGGCAACAAAAGTGAGTAAAGTGACAGATAAATTACGATAATTTGGTTTTGCTCGTTACTTGATTCCCACCCCCGCTCGATCATAGCGACGAGGCTTACATCAACTTCTGACAAGTCCGACGTGGGCATCGATCAGTCATGGCCGTGACTTCGTATGCCAAATGACCACAAGACCGGATTTCGCATATACGAAAATAAAAAGAGCATCCAAAGCACACTAGAGAAGAATGCACAAAGGAAGCAGAAATTGAACATCTGTCGATTTTTTTTCTCTTTCACGCGCATGCCAATGAAAGTTGCTGCTGCACCTGGTCATGAATTATAGACACGACGAGAGGGTGGAAGAACGTGTGGAGTGTTTGGAGTGGGTTGCAGGTGAATGAAAATGAGGGGAGGGGGCATGCGATGCGTCTCTCGGCCATCTGGAGACCATCACTGGGGGTTCGGTAAGATCGGTTATAGGGTGGCAATCGCCATGGATGTGATCCATTGATCGATTTTTAGGGTTTTAAAAAATGTTTTGGTTGGTGCACCGTAATGGCACAGATTGTATATGTGGTGGCACAAGATATAACATATACAAAACATAATGGCCTTAAAACCGGGCAGCACACTGAACATCCTCTATTGAAAATGTTCTGAAAGGGAACCTAAATTGTGCGGCATGATTGCAGACAGCTGTAATCCTTCGGTAAAAAAAAAAAAAAAGAAAAGAAAAAAAATGTAATCACCCCCACCCTCCCAAAAAAAAAAAAAAGGGAAGTACAAAAGCAAAAAATAGCGCTTTGAAGATGGGAAAGGCAGGAAATGTCACCCGCGTGCTTTGAAGCTCGCCGGCTCCCTTTTGTTTCTCTACACTTGTAACGCACTAAAACCACTGGCAGGGCAGCGCATGCGGGGGCCAATTAAGTACCACAGGCGCCATTAGTAGGCAATGAACATGCATGAAAAAAAGGGAGGGGGGACACACACATGGTCTTATATTGTTTGCTGTATGCCTACACCTTCACTATCCAACAAATATACTGCCATGTCCTTTTGTTAAATAACAATAATAAAATATGACACGGTTATGTAACACAAAAGTAGCCCCGATATGGACGTCATGATTTGTTAATGCTTAGGGTGGCTCTGTTATCTTACCAAATGTTGACGTGATTTAATTATTGTGTGTGTGTAGATGCATTGTACCGTATTTTCCGCACTATAAGGCGCTTCGGAGTATAAAACGCACCTTCAATGAATGCCCTATTTTTAAACTTTTCACATGTAGGACATAGCGCATTATAAGACACATAGAATAGAAGCTACAACAGCGGTAATCTCACTTCCAGGTAGAGGAGAAAGAATATATGACTTGAGTACTGTATTGAATACCTAAATGTGTCATCCCAGCTGTGTATTGTAAACATATGAGTATTCGAGTTTAATTTGACATGGCAACAAACTACTGAACGAATTCTCTATCTTCCCGACGTATCTCAAAATATATCAGCTGTCGGGGGGCAGGTCTTGGTTATTGCAGCATATTCCCGCTCACTATCACGAGAAATTCATATTCAAGTCCGGCTCATGTGATGCAGAACTACACCAAGTTTGGTTACATTCTGGACAAGACAGATGAGAAAGTATGCCGTAAATTTAAATCAGTGACATATACAGCAAGACCACTGTAACCTGTACCGTATTTTCCGCGCTATAAGGCACTTCGGAGAATAAGGCGCACCTTCGATGAATGGCCTCTTTTAAAGCCGTTTTCATATATAAGGCGCATAAAATAGAAGCTACAATAGTGGCTGTGGTTGTGTTTGCATCCACTAGATGGAGCTAAACTAAAGGGAATACAATACAATACAGCGTTATTTATATCGGGCTTTCACAACCGCTGCAGCTATAATAAATGCGCTTTACGGAGCATTTAAAATACTACGTCCAAGAAATTATTGAGCAATATATAAGGCGCATTCATTGTATTACAGTCAAACCTCGGTTTTCGAATGTCTCGGTCTCGTCCAATTCGGTTTTCGACCAAAAATTTCGAGTTTTTTATGCTTCGGATGACGAACAAATTTCGGTTCTTGAACAAACTGAGCGCACTTGAATGCACCATTTGACTCCTCTCACCTTCCTTACACGAGGAAGTGATGCTTATTAATACAGTAAATATAATTCAAAATATTTTGTTTTATTTCATTTTTATTTTGACTTAGTTAATGTGTTGAGTGGTCGGGCCAGCCGCTCTCCCCGGTAATTCTCTCATGAGAATTCCCATTGATCACATGTTAAGACCCGAAAAAATGATCTCATACTATACTGGACTCATGCAGCTCAAAAGGGGCGTGTCTTCTCGACTATGTTGATATGTATGAGACAAATCACTCCTTGAGGACCGGGGGCGGAGTACAGCGATTGTTACTTGTAGTAGTGCAGAATAAAAATGAGCACCCATAAAGCACCGTGATTTGTGATTTTTGTCTTTTTTAAGCGATTGCTTAAAAAAATCCTCCTTTATGTTCAGAAAAATTCACTTATTTGCTGTTTTTGTATTCAGGCCAAAACAATAAAAGAACAACTGATGCACCATTTTGTGGTGATTTACGGCGAATTGAGGAGGTTCATTTAAACAAAAGTGGTGTTTTGCCAGCATCATCTTGGTGCCAAGCAACTGTTGGGATGATTCAAGGAGCTTGATTTTGAGAAAAGTAGCGCACGGCGAGGAAGCTGAAGTACATAGCGATGCCCCGCAGTATCACCGAACACAGTCTCGCATTTGAATAGATTTTTGTTTTTCCATTTCGAGTGTTAAAATGCGTTTACAGTGTGTTTAAAAAGTGTGTTTTCAAGCATGTGGGAGAGGTACTTTAACCTACGGCGTATTGAGTTGAGGGTGCCGATGTTTTTAACATTGTTCTTGGCGGGTGTTAATGCGGCGAGTTAACGTCATTTTACCCCCCTGTTGAGTTGGACAGAGGGGCGTGATTGAATCAGCACTACATCTTCACAGCTTCTTTCGATTTAGCATAATGGAGGGTGGTGCATTTTTTTTATTTTTTTGGGATATCATTACATTATGACTCATAGCAGGGAGATGGGGTGATACTCGTTTACTGGGCTGTTTGGACGAGCTGCTTCATAATGTGGAAAAGAAAAAAAGAAAAAAAAACGTGCAAGAACCCGTTGCTCTCCACATGGTAAGAGCCATCAGCGAGGCGGCGTTCGATGCGGGAAGATGAAGGACGGAGAGAACAGAAGAGATGAAGGCTGAGAGGGTCGGCGCGGAGCGAAAAAAAAAAAAAGGAGAAAAGGTGGGAGCCGGTGGGGGCCGCCGCTGAAGAGGAGGTTGGATTTTCTGCTCAACATGGTGCTTTAATCCCACCGTCTCTCTCTCTCTCTTTCTCTCTCGCTCGCTCCTCCAATCTATGGAGCCATGACAAAAACTCAAGGAGACTCCTAAACACAGCATAGAAGGGGACTCATACACCGAGTTTGAAAGTAATGGTGGGAATGGATGCTGTTGCTTTGTCACTTGGGTGCTCTATATCGCTATTTACTATGCCAGTGAACCTCCATTTTGTGCTTTCACATGCTGTCGTTGAAACGAGTCGTACCCCTTAAACACGTTGAACGCATTCAATGCCTGGCGTTTTTCTCAACTATTTTGACACATTTTTCAAAGGCCGACAGAAAATTGAGTTCATTAGCTATAGAAGTAACAAATCTACCCCCAAAAAATTAATTAATAAAATAGCCCTCTTCTTTGACCAGGAAAAAAAAGTACATTCCTACCTTTTACCATTCTTTCGTAAACCAGTTGAACACTGGTAAATTTCTTGAGAGCACTTTCTCCGAAAAAAATCTTTTTGGGAAAGGATGCATTTCAGGCAGATCTTTCACTTTGATGCTATTTTGTTTTCCATTTGTGATACCTCAAATATCTCAACAATGCTTTCCTACTAAATAACATCCATCCTTCCATCTGTTTTAAATGAAATTAATTATTAATTTAAATTAATTTATTCATTCATTTTCCGATCCGCTTGATCCTCACAAGGGTCGGGGGGGCGGGGGGTTCTGGAACCCATCCCAGCCGTCTACGGGCAGTAGGCGGCGGTGCACCCTGAACCGGTTGCCAGCCAATCGCAGGGCAAACACAGACAAACAACCATCCACATTCACACTCACACCTAGGGACAATTTAGAATGTTCCATTAAGCTGCAATGCATGTTTTTTTGGAATGTGGGAGGAAACCGGAGTACCCGAAGAAAACCCACGCAAGCATGGGGAGAACATGCAAACTCCACACAAGGAGGCCGGAGCTGGAAATGAACCCAGTACCTCTGCACTTTGAGGTCGACGTGCTAACCACTGAACCACTGCAAGAGGTTTTCATGAACGTTGAACTTTGTGTGACGATGGAACGTCGTAATTTTATTTTATGTTATTTTTTTTTGTGAAAAAGCTCTGTTGTTGAGTTAGCTGCCGGTATTCGTCTGTGTTCTTACTACCACACTGCTTCTGCACGCCGCACCACACCCCACACCCACTCGCGCTGTGTGCAGACCAAGATCTGATCAAAATCACTCCTGCCACCTAGTGGTAATTTATCATACTGAAATCATTCCCACAGCCTTGAAACTGACTGAGGAAGTGCGCCAAGCCCTTTCGTAATATTTTTTTAAAATATTACGAAACCCAAAAAATGAGTTTAAACACTCAAACACGACTTTGAATGATAAAATGAACACTTTCAAATGTAAGCGAGCCACCACAGAATGAGGAAAAACAAAACCAAAAAAACGATGTGAGTTGCTAATGCCTTACGCTAGCCTAGCATTATTCTACAGATAATACAGTGAACAAAGATAAGATTGTTGATTTTGGGCAGATTTTAATCAAATCAAGCTTTCGCCAGAAATGTGGGAAAATTGACATGAGGAGAGTGAACAGTTTTTTTAATGCTTTCCCTGGTTAGAATCAGTTGATGGAAAGTCATTCCGTTCCTTATGAATTGCTAAAAACGCAACATAGAGTACAATTGTTATTTGTTAAGAATTGGCACGCTTTGTCATAAATAAGAAAGCAAGTGAAGCCATTAGGACGCCATCGCCAGCCATCCGGCAGGGCTCGGCGGGAAATGAGATCCCGACCATAGACTTTAGTCGGACTTTTTTATTGTTTTTTTTTAAACAGCAGCTCTGGCTCCTATCCAGAGGAGCTCGATTCCAACATTTAGTGTCACGTAACGGGGAACAGTTTGCACCAAATAAAAGAGGTTGATAATGAGCTTTGCTTCCACAATTTCGATGACTGGGAATCTTTTGAGACATTTGCTTCCACAAATGTTTTCAATCGCGCAGAATCATAATGAGGATAAATAGATAACATTCAACTGATGATTAGCCGTGTGGATAAAATGTCTCCCACTCACCCAATTTATAGTCCAATTATAGAATAGTTTTCAATAAAAAAAAATTTTACGCGTCAGCACTGGTGGTTTGGTTTGTTTTTGTGTGTGGAGAACAGCAAAATGCCGAAAATCTGACATTTCCCGTTAGCACAACAAAGCTAGGTAGCAGCCCTTTTGGGCCAGGAGTTACGTGGAAAACTTGAAGCTTACCTTGAAATTGATCCCAAAGTCAGCTGTAGAGTAACGTTATGTGTAGGATAGGTAAAGACGCCGTGTGACTTACCTTGGGTTGAACATACAACGGTACCTCTATTTACGAACGTCTCTTCGTACGAAATTTTCAAATTACAAAACGCCTCAACAGGAAAATATCGCCTATTGTTATAAAAGAAATTTCAATATACGAAAGGTAAAACTACAGTGTGGGCTGCTACTCGCAACTCCGAGTTTCCTGAACGCAACATTCTCATAGCTGCTCTGCCATTGGCTATTACCGAGCATCATCCTAGCATCACATTGGCTAAGAGGGACCTCTATCGTACGAGTCTATGTGTGTCGATAGATAGACAGACATGTGATGTGACTATACAGCGTCTTCGTCATTCATCCCTCGGGCGTTGAGGTGTTCTGACAGTTTTACGTAAAAGTAAATGTGAATAACCCAGAAAAAGTGTTCACCAGTCGGGCGATTGCTCACTACGCTGACGTTTGCCTTGGACATTTTTGAAGGATTGTTAAAAGCCGACAAAAGCAAACATCCGTGGATGAGTTCTTGACAAAACGCCAGGCAAAAACCACTTCTGAGAGAGAACAGGGACTAAAGACGGCAAAAAACAATGAGGACGCAGTTAAAAGTTAAATGACCATCATTCTTATTCTTTATTCTTTGTTTTTTACATCATGCACAACTCTCATTTATATTGCAATAATCTAATTGTAAAATGATTTGTTTCATATTTTGACGCATTTTTATGCTTTAGGAAACATTTATGTCTGAGTTTTGGGGGGGCTTGGAACCGATTAGGGCATTCACATGGAAAACGCGTCTCTACTTACAAAATTTTGTAGTTCAGAAATTTCGTCCAGAACATATTCATTTCGTTAGAGGTACCAATATATCCGATAACATTTCAGGCCAGTCTCATTTCGTCAATGAAAATTCGCACAGGTCTCGTCATGTTTTAGTCATTAAAAATCCGTGTTTTGGGAAAGAAAAGGCGGTTATTTAATGGCAGGAACACACTTTGAATTCCTCCAGACAACCGCATTACAACATTAATATATCATCTTTGTTATTTTGTTATCAAATGCATATTTGATTTTTTTTTTTTGGTTTTGTCTCCGCGGTTCGCTCCAATGCTTCAATTTGCGTTGCAGCGCATTTCTCATTAATCTCCCGCCATTTGCTGATAGCTCAGTTTCATCCACTAGAAATCACTTTCAATTATTCATGACTATTTCCCCGACAAATACCTCAGAGATGGAATTAGCAAACAAACAATGTCAGGCGACACTAATCCCCATCTACGGGTGAAGATCCTTTAATGCACTAGAGATCTGGCTAGTTATTGACGGGCACCTGTTACAATCGCGAGCTTCTTCGCAACTGCCACGTCGACACAGTCAACATGCTTACGGGAGCGACGCTGCGGTGAACACTCGAGCGCGGAGGAGAGGAGTAACCAAGAGCAGGAGAGCATGGAGAAGCGCCAAAGCAAAGGGGGAAGTGCATGACCGACGAGGACAAACAGGATAAAAGGGAGCTCAAGACACTGGCCGAATCATTAATCGTCTGGAACGTTCTCAACTTGGTGGTACAATAGAAATGTTTCCACATGACAACTTTCCTATAAGAGGTGCACAATGAAAGAGTGTTTGATGAGAGCTCACTTTCTCCCGAGAGTGTAAAAAGACAGGATTCCCAAGGATGGGCGTTTTTCTTTTTTTTTTTTTTTTTTTAAGCAACTGTCAGAAACAGCTCCTTGGGGAGCGATCAGTTCGGTCAATTCTGGTCTGAATTGGTTGATGGGTAGCGGCTCGGCTTCATACGACACCAAAAAAAAAAAATGCGGCCAATCCAGATGTGTCACAGGAAACCATGTGAGACTGTTGTCTTATCTTACTAGACACGAGTGTTAAAAGGAGTTCAAGTGCAAAAACAGGGCAAAAACAAAAATCATATTAGCACTATATTACCGCTGAAATCGAAACATGACGCTGTCTTTGAAAAACTAACGCTAGTTAGTAAGTCATAATTACAATTAAAAATGATCATTGCTTTGAACTGAATGGGAGAATTCAGTCTCGGATGTCAAATTTCAGAGTTCTGTCATGGAAAAAAGTGACTGTCACTTTGCAGGATGCAAGTAAAAACATTTTTCTAAAACCTTTTCCAAGTACACAAAACTTCATAAATGAGACATTAACTCATTCAATCCGAGCACTTTTCACTGGAGCAACCCCCTCAATCCCAGTGGGTTACTGGATTTTGACTGATCTTGCAAGGCCAACAGAATATTTGGTTCTAATGCTATATAAATATGGAGCATACCAAAATAAAATTTGGACTCTCTTCTTTCAGCAGAAAAAAAAATGTTTCTATCTTTTTCCATTCTTCAGCAATCGGCATTACAAAATGGCTAAGTTTCATGAAAATGGCTAAGTTTCATGAAAAATTCCTGGGCAAAAAATGGGGAAAAGAGCTTTTTGTACTTAGGGTTAGGGTTAGGGTTAGGGTTAGGGTTAGGGTTAGGGTTAGGGTACGTCCTTGGTAGGCGGGGCCTAATTTTAAAAAGACTTGTGGAATGAAATAGTTAGTGACCTATAAAAACGTTGGTTAATAGTAGTTGAGGACGCACCCATGAATTGGCCGGCCACATTTTTTTTAATCCATGAACACACAACCACATAAGGCAAAAAATAATTACCGTATTTTCCCGACTATAAGTCGCAGTTTTTTTCATAGTTTGACCGGAAGTGCGATTTATACTCTGGAGCGACTTACGTGAAATTTTTATCACATTATTGTATCATTTCACATGTTGTTTTCACACTACACCGCAAGGGGGCGCTCAAGGCCTGTGTTGACGATTTCCACATTGGTGATAGCTTAAAATAATAATACCGGCACTGAATTCAAAACAACTGCGAAGGGCTGAACAAAAATTGCACAGAAAAGAAAATTCTATTCTGCCGATTACAAAATGCAAGTAGTGAAATATGCAGCCGAAAACGGTACTCGAGCAGCAGAAATAAAGTTTGGACCATCCTGTCAGGATTCAGAAAGGTTAGAATAATTGGAAATGCAACTGATCATGACTCTGACGTAAGCGATGTAGAAGAGGAAGCGCGGCGTCTTCTACCGCCGGAGTAGGCGGAGTCATTTAAAACTGACATCGAGGATGAAGATTTCGTTGGATTTAGTGATTTGGAGTGACACTGATAGTTTGGTAAAATTGTTAGCATGTTCTTTATGGTATAGTTATTTGAATAACTTAATATATTACGTGAACATACCACGTACATTTTCCGTTGTTTATGCGTCATGTAACGTTAGCATATCGTACACTTATTCAGCCTGTTGTTTTCGATTTTCTTTTTATTTTAAATTGCCTTTCAAGATAACACGTCTGTTCCTGGTGTTGTTTAATGGCTGGTGCGACCTATACTAGCGATTTATAATCCGAAAAATACGGTAGCTCATCGCAACAACTAAAGGACACGGCTTACGACTTTTTTTTTTTAGACTACATTGAGATTTTTTGAATATTTACAATCTATACGTCAAGACCACCATCCAACAAACCATCAGAGGCTGCGACAGTGGGAAGTTTGCATGGCTACAAGCACGCAGCAACACGTGTTCCTTCCTTTGTCGGCTCATCAATGCATAAACGTGCGGGAAGACGGAAAACGCGGAGCGCATCGTATCGCATTAGCGTCACCGTTCGTCAACGTGTGTGTGCATCTGTCCGTCTTCGTGCGAAGTGCGAGTGCCTTCCGGCAGACGGCGGATGATGCAAAAGAGGACGGAGCGGACGACACACATGCTCGCCAACACACACTCACAGAGCCAGCGGCAATGGAGGAGAAGAGACCGAGGAAGACTTTGATCACCGAACTGAGCACATTCAAGCACTCAAGCGGAAAGGGTGGTAGCCGGCGATGGGGATGGAAGGGGAGAGTGCCCAGGGAGAATCGGGATGAAGGAGGCTTGTTTTCTGACCTCTATGCTCACTGATACAGATGTTCAGGGAGCGGACACAGTGCTGTTTATTGTTTAAAAAAAAAAAAAAGAAAAATCCATTTCACAACAGCACGTCACGGACAACAACAGAATTGTAGGCGAGAAAATGTAATTCTCACTTTCTTTTTTTTTTTTTTTTTCCCAGCCTCTGGTGGTTTGTTGGTTCAGAGCAGTAAAACATTACAGTGGCAAAATGGAACGCCAGCAGCTCAGATGGGCCACAACAAACGGCAGGAACACGGGCGGCTTGTAAAGCTCCCCAGATGAGGGGCTGTGCTGTTTTCGCCAAAGAGAGAGCAAGGTAATTATCATTGGCATTTTGACAAGTGTTCACCACAGTGAAGGTCAACTCTGGCTGTGTGGGAGATCTATGCTAATATGCTCAGCTGGAAGAAGGACTAGCACTCAAACGGCAGCCGCCATTAATGTGGCCGTGGGTTGTTTTTTTCCCCAGATCAAAACCTGTCCGTGCATTCACCAGGGATCTGAGCTGGAGAATGAACAAGCTAATTTAAAACGGGCATTGATTGCGCAATGTAACCCTGTCTAGCCTTTGACTTCATTACAGTCTTCCACCGCTTCGTCACGATTCAGCATTCACAAATTAGCGGAATTTTTTTTTTTTTCGTGAACCTACAGATGATTTTGCAAGTAAAACGACATACAGTCAAACCTCGGTTTTCGTCTATAATCCGTTGCAGAAGGCTGTTCGAAAACCGAAATTGTTCGAAAACCGAAACCACGCTCTTTTTAAAATAAAAATGTTTATTAAACACGTCTGCTCACAATGGAAAGCAACACGAGGAAGCATCACTTCCTCGTCTACCCGAGGAAGCGTCACTTCCTCGTGTATGGAAGGCGAAAGGAATCAAATGGTGCATTCAAGTGCGCTCAGTTTGTTCGAGAACCGAAATTTGTTCGTCATCCGAGGCATAAAAAACTCTAAATTTTTGGTCGAAAACTGAATTGGTCGAGAACCGAGACGTTCGAAAACCAAGGTTTGACTGTACCTGCTGTTGTGTTCAGGCGCAAATTTTGTCTTGTCCAAAAATATTGCTTTGGTGCCATATTGTGGCATCTCAGCGCCAGGGACCTATGTTGAAGTGAGGGGAGGAGCTTCATTTCGTCAGGTCACAGCCTTGTCTCATCAAATAAAGTGCTTTGCTGCCGTCTGGTAGCA
The DNA here is from genome assembly GCA_018466805.1 of Hippocampus abdominalis. Lineage (NCBI taxonomy): Eukaryota > Metazoa > Chordata > Actinopteri > Syngnathiformes > Syngnathidae > Hippocampus > Hippocampus abdominalis. Next base: position 10,307,336 of record CM031712.1, on the reverse strand, counting down.
TTGATAAGGAATAACAAACTATTTGTGGTCCCGATATAGTGTTTCATCCCGTCCAGCTGCTTAGGAACTTAGGAGCTGTGACCGACAGCAGGCCCCGCATGAGTGTGCTCATTGCGTTTGCGCATTTACTATTCTACTAACGGCTGAAAAATACACCGCCGCAGTGGCTCTCCTTTCCCATATCAAAGGGCATTACGGTAAGTAGACTGTAAAAACTCATAAGGTATGATAGCTAATAAACTGGCATGAATTTATTACGACAAACGGTAGGCTCCTCAGGCATGTGTTATCGAATCACTTGACACAAGGCAGAGGCTCCACACCGTGGCCGAGGATGTCCAGGCCAAACACCAGGCTCTGGCGATTGCTGAGAGAGACTGCGAGTTAAAGTCAGTGGGAGCCGGGTGAAGACGCTCCTTTTGTCTCGGCTGTCACGCCCGGATGACCCCTGAGCCCCTCAGAGGGCACAAAGGCCCCCAGAGGCCAGGCCGCAGCAATGAGTCTGCGGGCCCCCGGGCCGTGAGAACCCCGGCCCCCGGTCAATGAAGGCTGGGAGCCAGGGGACCCTGACCGCAAGTGGCTGGGCCATCTGGAGCAAGCGAGCAAGAGACCCTGACACACGGCTGTCACCCCAGGGAGGCACGCAGACAATATCCTCCCCCCCCCCCCCGTGTTGCTTCCTCACACTTCAGTGATGACAGGAGATCTGTGAGAGTGAGATTATTATTCAAAGAGGCAGGAAGACGTGTTCCTAAAAGGCAACACGTGACGGAAAATCTACGGACCAACGGGAGAAGGATTACTAATGCCTTCCACCCAAAGAATATCGTGATACAGTCAATCCGTCAAACCAACCCTCAATATTTGCTAATGGCGTAAGATGGCCAAGCAATAGGGAAGTTGTAGTACGTGTCAACAATGCCTGGTTATCAATTAATATCCAGTAACACCCCCTCCATTGCGTGGTTTATGTTCCAGACTAACCCTGCATAAATGCGACTTGATTTCCTTGCACGTACAGGAAGCAAAATCCAACCTGGAATTCCATAAAATGGCCGCTACTTGGTGAGTCTGAGAAAAAGCAAAGAGTCCCAGAGTTGCACAGCTGCACAAAAATAAAAATCTCACGCAAACAAAAAACACACACACGGACACAAACACACACACACACACAAAACGCCTTGCAGTTTCGATAAAGCGGCAGCTTTCCCTTTTGTTTTGCAGCCGAGCAGGGATTAGGCAACGCGCGTCTTTGTCCTGCGGTTTTCCAGTTGAGCAGAACACAAGAGCCTCTACCTCCGCTAATACAGTCAGACCTCCCAGCAGGCCTTTCACCAACGCTGCCGCTAAGAACCTGCTGCCCCAAAGATGCTTTTCAATGAGTTATCAAATCTCCTCAATACTGTCCGTGCCTTTCAACAGAGTCTCTTTGTCTCGTCTTTTCAATGGGGCATTGAGCACATCAAATGGAAAGTGATGGGCAGATAGATGGACAGCAGTATGCGGCGCAGCCATATTAACCTCTGTCGGACAATGCCGGGTACAGTCAAGGTAGCCCCAGTGGAGGTTCGCCTTTGTACAATGAGCTTCTGTAGCAGAACATGCACCCGTGCAAAACTGCAGAAAATTGGTCGGGGATAAAGAATTGAGGCATAACGCTGATAGGTCTGCAAGGTCAGAAAACAACTCTCAACTCTATATTGAATTCAACTACCTGCATATATAGACATACTGTAGGTTTTCTACACGGACGAGAAAGACACCTGTACAGGTAATCTCACTTCCAGGTAGAGGATAAAGAATATATGACTTGAGTACTGTTGTATTGAATACCTAAATGTGTCACCCCAGCTCTGTATTGTAAACATATGAGTATTTGAGTTTAATTTGACATGGCAACAAACTACTGAACGAATTCTCTATCTTCCCGACGTATCTCAAATATATCAGCTGTCGGGGGGGCAGGTCTTGGTTATTGCAGCATATTCCCGCTCACTATCACGAGAAATTCATATTCAAGTCCGGCTCATGTGATGCAGAACTACACCAAGTTTGGTTACATTCTGGACAAGACAGATGAGAAAGTATGCCGTAAATTTAAATCAGTGACATATACAGCAAGACCACTGTAACCTGTACCGTATTTTCCGCGCTATAAGGCACTTCGGAGAATAAGGCGCACCTTCGATGAATGGCCTCTTTTAAAGCCGTTTTCATACATAAGGCGCATAGAATAGAAGCTGTGGTTGTGTTTGCATCCACTAGATGGAGCTATGCTAAAGGGAATACAATACAATACATCTTTATTTATATGGAGCTTTCACACCCGCTTCAGCTGTAACAAAGCCCTTTTCAAAAATATATCATACTTATGTCCAAGAAATCTGAATATTGATCCATATATAAGGCGCACCGGTTTATAAGGCGCACTTTTGCTTTTGAGAAAATGGAATGCTTTTAAGTGCGCCTTATATTGCGGAAAATACGGTAATAGTATTTGGAGTCATTTGATATTTGTTGAAAATTCGGCCTCAAAATGTTGAAATCAACCCTGTACAGTTCATTTTTACTTCATGTCAGAGAAGAAATACGAAAAAAAAAGTAGTTAACTCTTCTGATACTAGCCTGATTACAACAGCTTGTGAAGACCGCAAGAAAGCATGCTGCACAGGCTCCCGGCAGCAGGTTCAGGCCAGAATGCGGCGTGGGGTTTTGATGAGTTCATTAGGAGGCCACGTCATTTATGCACAGTCACACATAAGGCAAAGGTCAGTCAGCCGGGATTACTCAGGTGGCCGCCGCATGTGGGCGTCAGTTTGATTTTCGGATTCCATTTAAAGCATGCTGTTGCTTCGCAACCTGGTACCCACTTAAAAAAATACTCATGGGGTGGGGAGAAAAAACAAACAAACACACACACAAAAAAAAAAAAAACCTGACCCTGCCATGTTGCATCCGAGATGATTCGCAGTGTTGATGCAACACGACAAGATTTGAACTGTGTATTCACTTTGCATCAGTGCTAATATCAGAAGTGAGTGGGGCGGGGAAATCCGCTCAATTTCACACTGTGATGGCGAGGTGGTAAAGGTATACAGGAAATGAAGCTCTGGGATGGGATTGATCTTAAAGGTCAGCCGGGGCACTAATGTTGCCGTTTAATATTTCATCCTTGTCGAGGCTTCGCATCCGTTGTGAATAACGGCCACCAATTAGAAGCAGGAGCGAGTTTGAATGGTGAAGCGATTGCTATTCAGGTGGGTCGAGATTCATAATTCATCAACGCGGGTCAGGCGGACGATCATGTTGACTTAACATTTGGGCTGGCATTTCAGCCTCGCTCGGTGCCTTTCATTAGCGCTCGCTACACGCCATCTCATCAAAGACCGTCAAACTGGAGAGGGGCGTATAAAGGGCTTGAAAAGGAAGAATTTGAGGAAAACGGCATATGTGACTAAGGCCACGTTGTCAAATGGGGAGGTTACACTATAGTACAGATTCCTGATTTAGATTAGAATTATGCAAATTTGAGTTGCTAGAGCAGGGGTGTTAAACTCATTTCACATTGTGGGCCACATACGGCCTCGGTAGATGTCAAGTGGGCCGGACCATTAAAAATTATACCATACTCTGCTATGAATAACCAAAATAATATGTCGTTCCTTTGTTTTGGTCTAAAGATGCACAAAACCACTAGGAAAATGTTGAAATTTAATGAACATATCTTTCACAAAACATTTCATGAAGCACCTTAAGATTTTTCACAAAACATTTCATGAAGCACCTTCCCAGCTCCGGCCTCCCTGTGTGGAGTTTGATTTCCAAAAACATGCATGGCAGACAGTGTGGGCGTGGAATTGGCTGGCAACCATTCAGGGTTCCCCCGCCTACTGCCCGAAGACTGCTGGGATAGGCTCCAGCACCCCCCGCGACCCTAGTGAGGATCAAGCGGTTCGGAAAATGGATGGATGGATGGATATATGCACCGCAACTGATCCCACTGACTGTACAAAGGCACAAAACCTTAACAAGTAATTGGTCTTGAAAAATATAGTCATGCCCTTTTAAGATTAAACGAGAATTATAAAGAAAGGAATTTTTAAACCATTTCCACGAGCATATAAAATCTAAATGTAATCCCTGCCTACACCTTAAAAATATTCATTGCGTGTCTTTCATGCATTTTTTCCTTTTTAAATTAGCCTGCGGGCCTGATCAAACCTCCTCACGGGCCAATTCTGGCCTGTGGGCCGTATGTTTGACACCCCTGTGCTAGAGGAAAACCGAGGGAAGATTCAAAACCAGTTCCCCAAAAAAACTAAAATTTTTTAGAATCTGCACTAGTAGAACTTTATTGTCACTGTACCTCAAGGTGCAACAAAATGGGAACAAACACAGCCCATCCAAAACGTCCAGAAGGCATCGGAAAAAAAAAAAAAAAAAAAAAGATCCGTGACGCAAAACATTTGTCGGCAAATCTGGTCCAGTGTGTCTGTAATTCATTTTAATCATGGAAATATGGGTCGTGAAATAAGTAGTCACATGGTTAAAAAAAAATTAAAAAAAAATTTTTAAAGCGCAACTCCCAACCCAAGGCAACAGTGACATACTTCTGGGCGGCAGACAAGATTTCCCCATGTAATCCCCTTTGTTGAACAAACAAACACTGCAAACAAAAGGGTGACGGTGAGCGCGCAATGTGACTACATTCTTTAATCTTGTGGAAAAGTCTATTTTGCCACAAACTCGGCGAACCAAAGCTCACGCGTAAATCTCAGCAAACAACTTGGCAGACAAAGAACAAGCACAATTTAGCGAACGAGAGTGGACTCAACGATAGCGTAGCAATACCTCCAGTATTTTCGATGAATAAAACGCAAATGACGATTTGCCGACGTGTCAAACCGCCACAGTATAGCGCAAGAACTGACAGGGAGGACTTAATTGTACATTTTTGGGGGTTTTTTTGGCTCTAAGTATTTCTTGGCCGGTATTGCCGGCCTCCGCCAGTACCTGATACAGTCAAACCTCGGTTTTCGAACGTCTCGGTTCATGTCCAATTCGGTTTTCGACCCAAAATTTTGGGTTTTTTATGCCTCGGATGACGAACAAATTTCGATTCTCGAACAGCCTTCTGGAACGGATCATGGACACAAACCGAGGTTTGACCTTGCCTTAAAATAATGCCGGCATCGCCCCAATATGATACCTGGTATCAGTACTTGCTCATCCCCAATGGCTAACATTCTAAATAACTGACACATGCAGATGCAGTTCCACCCCATTTGTGAGCGCAATAAGGACCAACCCTGATATGTTCAAATTAGAAGGAAACTTTGATTTAGAGCAGAATACGTATGAAATACAGTCAAACCTCGGTTTTCGAACGTCTCGGTTCTCGACCAATTCAGTTTTCGACCCAAAATGTTGAGTTTTTTATGTCTCGGATGACGAACAAATTTCGGTTCTCGGACAAACTGAGCGCACTTGAATGCACCATTTGACTCCTCCCGCCTTCCTTACACGAGGAAGCGTCACTTCCTTGTGTTGCTTTCCATTGTGAGCAGACGTGTTCAGTAAACATTTTTATCTTAAAAAGAGCGTGGTTTCGGTTTTCGAACAATTTTGGTTTTTGAACAGCCTTCTGGAACGGATTGTGGACGAAAACCGAGGTTTGACTGTATAAACAAATTTTCAGTGTAGAAATGAGAAAAGCATAAGTGTCAATGGTCACTCGAGTTGTCAGTGGCCCATTTTGCCCTGATTTGAGGTAGGCTAGATTTGAGTTTCTGCAGTGTAGCAACCGTTTTTATATAGATATCGCCACCCCTTCCATTCGTCTTCATAAAAGAGAGCAAATAATGTGCTCTTAACACGGCCAATGCGTAGAGAGTGGATGTGACTTTTCGGGAATGGATGGTCATCTATCACCACGGTGTTAATAATCTTCGCTGATCGGGGTTACACATTGTACACGGATAAGAAGTGACTATCAGAAGAGACTAATCCATGTTCTCATTTGCTGAAGCGGTGATTTGACGGCGCAACCAGAAATGAGATGATGAATGCGCTGTAGTAAGTGATTAAAAAAAAAAAAAAAAAGCCACTCTCTTACCTGCGACTTGTACCAGATCTGCGGTGGTTATATTGGCGGGGTTGAGCCCGACCCGGAAAGTCAACGCCGGGCCAAGAACACTGGCGGAAGACAAGACAAAATGTCGTTTGAATTTCAGTTTTGACCTCAAGGACTATCAACAAAATGTTTCTGTGAAGAAAACTGCATCTCAAATTCAGCTTTTTTCGTGACGGTGCAAAAGGCTAAGTAACTTGGCTCCATTTAACCCTCGGGAACCTGCCTATGTACATACACTCTGCACTTACTCGCCGTTGTCCGGTCAGGAGACAGAAGCGAGCTTGTCCCTCCCTGGAGCAGAATAAATGTTTAAAGGTCCCTGAGCTTGGCCGTCAAGTTAAGGCTAACAACCGTGCTTTTGGAGTGGAACAACTCCCTGCGGCACACAGGGAAAATAGAAAAACAGAAAATGTGTATCTGGTGGATGTGCATTACACTTTAGAACATGTTCAAACCCCAACTGAAACTACGCGGGTGGCCAAAATCACTTGTATCTAAAACCCCCTTTCTGGATTGAACTGAATGCAATTTCCATGAATTCTTTCAAGCCTCGTACCAAAAATAACAAAAAATGTTGTTTTGTTTTGTTTACACAACTGCATTTTGAAACACACACTAGTCACATAATTACATGTTTTGTTGTACAATTGAATGTAAAACAACAAACAAACACATATATATATATATATAAAATTTAATTTTTCGTTTTTGGGGCTTCAATTCAACCACATGGCCTAGACCGGCAGTCGGCAACCTGCGGCTCCGGAGCCGCATGCGGCTCTTTAGCGCCGCCCTAGTGGCTCTCTGGGCTTTTTCAAAAATGTTTGAAAATGGAAAAAGATGGGAGAGGGAAATATATTTTAATATGGTTTCTGTAGCAGGACAAACGTGACACAAACATTCTTAATGTTTTCCAATGCTGTAAAAATGTGTAGAATAAATATTAGATTTCAACATTTCTGTCAACGAAGATTTGCGTCACAGCCTGCGACACACGTTCTATTCCTTTTTAAACGGTACACGTGGGCTACGATGGTTAACACGCTGCAAAAGTGTGTCCCATGCCTCGGCATGCCTGTGTAAGTGTGTGCGTATGCGCGCGTGCGGTAACGGGTCGATCTCGGGAGGCTGGTTGATCGAAAAGTAGATCTTTGGTCAAAAAAGGATGGGCCCCCCTGCACTACAAGATGCACTGCAGGGAAAAAATAATCATGAAGGATCATTGTGGATTTGTAGCCAACTTTGTCATTTTGATTGTAGGCTAATATAGCTACATACAGCATGTGTTGCCTTCATTATCAGGCTTAGATAAGGGTTTTATTTTTTTGTGGCTACTGACATATTTGTTTTTTTTGGTCCAATATGGCTCTTTCAAAATTTTGGGTTGCCGACCACTGGCTTAGACTTTAGTTTTCTAGCCTAATGCTAACACATGTAATGGGAAACGCCATAGGCAGCGATTAGCATCGATTAGCATCCTCAGGTGGCAAAGGTGTGGACACAAAAATGAGCAGCACAATGTGCACTGAATTAAATGAGAAAATGTAAAGACGGTCGACATTTGTTGCTCCACTATTTCGATCTATTTTTTTTTTTTGCCTTATTTGTTAGAATTATGCTAAACACACACCTTAAGGCAAAGCTGGGTGGTTGGATCAACTGAATGACAATAAAAAGCTCAAAGCATTTTTTTTACATATATTTATTCATTTTAAATAACAAATTGCTGCATCGCCAATTTTTACTCACAAGTCGAAGCAACGACTCAATAAATCCGCCGAACGACGACTCGCATCTTGAAATGCTCGTAAGCTGGATCGTGCGTATCTGAAGTCACCACTGTACTTCCTGTCACACTGCATCACATATAACCACTGGAGTTCTACGACCATAAAGTCATTCCACCATTAGTCACCTGCAGTCTCCCAGGGCTGCAATCAAAATATGAGCCAATACTTGCGGACAGATGGACCCAGCCATGCAATGATTTGTGAACACCATTCCTCACGCACACACGCTCCCATGGTCCTTAAGGGGGGGGGGGGGCAAAAAAAATATCCTTCTCCAATGCTTCACTTGGATTCTGTTTGCTCTTGTAAATGTCAATATTTCCACAATCTTTGTTCCCTTTGGCCGCAGATCGCCAAGCATCTCAAAATTGAACTGGTGTCTTTTCCGTCCCGATTTAAATGAAGTAAAGGAGGAAGCGCAAACACAACGGAATGGGGCGGTGGGTGGCGGGGATTGGAGTCAAGGATGATAAGCTATCTAGAGGACTTCACACTTTCTCCTGTGTTATCGGATGTGTAAGCGTGGACTTCATATTAGCTCTGCTGGTGGGATGCGATTAGTGTGCGCGTGTGTGTGTGTGTGTCTGAGTGTGTGTGTGTGTGTGTGTGTGTGTGGACTGGTGACTTGTGGAATTGTGTGTGTGTGTGAGAGACCCACGCCCCCTAGTGCCTAAACCGGGGAACACCCTTACGTCATTGCAACCGAGGCTCGTAAACCCCCTCACAGCCAATCGTCTCTTGAGAAAAAAAACGAAACAAACCCAAAAAAAAACAAAAAAAAACGATCACAGCAGGCTTGACTATCTTAAAACTCCAGCCCCTTCATCAAAATGTCCGCCTCGCTTGTTTGTCACATCTCAGCCTCTCCCCGCCGAGTCCTTCATGGAACGCTTCAGAAAGAGCTGGCACGGAGAAGCGTGGCGGTGTGCTCTGACCCAGCCGCCGAGCATATTCAGACAGGGGGGGGCGATGTTTTCAAACACTCACCTGCCGCGGCCTCCCGGGGAACGACACAATGGGTTCGCGTCGCACGGCGTACACCCTGTCTGGACTATTTCGACTCCAGTGGGTTTTCATTAAAGGAGAGGAAGTCGAGAGTGTGTATGTGTGTGTGTGTTGGTGGGTGGGATAAAGGAGGACATTTTTCTCCACATATCATTTGTATGGAACGGTGTCTGCTCATATGCCTTCCTGAATAGACTGCGGCTGAAGCATCTACGAAGCCATCGAATCCAGCGGTGCCAAGTAACGAGGTACAAGTGGTGCCTTGAGATACGAGTGACCCTACTCACGGGTTTTTCGAAATATGAGTCGTCATTTGTCTTGTTTTCCTTTAGCAGCTTTGCCAACTCTGAGGAACGGATATTTCAACACAAATGGTGAAACAACACATGTAGACAGGCAATATAATAATTCTCACAGGCATACGTTTTGTATTCTCACTTTCAGTTGTGAAATTTCATGTGCGTCTCTGTCCATTATCTGTCCCTCGTGTTCTCTTTAATTGTGTCATCACTGTTGAAGTAAAATGCGATACATTGCTATTTTCTCTTAAAAACACAGTTAAAATGTTTTCTTGGGGTTTTTTTTGTTTTGTTTTGTGTTTGTGGGAGGCTGGAAATATTAATTTCACAAATTAAATGTGTACATTATTCGCAGATTTTCAGAGGGAACCCATCCTCTGATATTTGCTTCACTCAAATCTGCGCTGTTTAGGTGCCATCTTCCCAAGGAACTTTGTTGAAGTGAGTTGAGGAGCTTGACTGAGACAAAGGTTGTACAGTTTGTCGCGATATTGTGGCAACGATGGGCAATTAGAATCCTTTTTAGAGTCATCAATTCCTGGCGAATTTTCACGACAAGAGCAAGGCTTGGTTTTGGTTTTGATTTTGGTTTTTCGGGGCTCAGTCCCTCTCCCCCACGACTCAATGGTCTGTTTACCTATTTTTGATAAAGAACAAATGTTTTAATGTAAAAAATATATAAATGTATTGGACTTAGAAGGTACAGTTTTAAAATGGGGAAAATCAATAATTTTATTTCATACTTTTTGTTTTTATTTTTTATTATGAAATACACGAGTTGAATCAGTATTTTTATTGTATTTTTTTATTGTATTTTTTTATTGTATTTTTTTAAAGTATTTCGACTTCTCCTTCTGTACAGGATGTGAGTACTTTTGCCACATCTGGCCAGATTAGCGGCTCATCATCCTCATAAGAATACAGCTAGCCCTCATCACATGCATTAGCATCAGGGTTGATTAGCGCTGATGTGATATGGCAGCTGTAATAACAGGATTAACTCAATCAGCGCTGGCCTGATGACATGTCCTCAGTGTTCCCGCTTGTCACAAATAAGTTGGAAGCTGGAACGTGAAAACGATCGAGAGTCTCCTTGGCCTGAATTTCTTTCGAGGTCACGATGGTGACATGTGATGGTGTGCATTGGATACAGAGTGGTTCCAGCATCTAGGACCATTTCATTTGAGAAAAATCGACAGTTCTAGAGGTTGCAGAAGTGCGCAATGAGCTTGGGAGGATAGCAAGTCCTGCTGTGAATAAGGAAAATAAACGCACGTAAGCTTTGTGTTGAAAGCCACAACCGTACCTTCTTGAGACCAATTTCAGCGGTTTGACGCCATCTTAGAGCGTTACAGAAAGAGCACAAAAAGTTTTTCAACGAAGAACGGGTTCCAGAGAAAATTTACAAATAGCAAATTGTGAACAGTTGGAGGGCGGCCCGGTGGTTCAATGGTTAGCGCATCGACCTCACAGTACAGAGGTAGCCTCCCTGTGTGGATTTCGCATGTTCTCCCCGGCCCTGCGTGGGTTTTCTCCGGGTAATCCGGTTTCCTCCCACATTCCAAAAACATGCATGGCAAGCTGATTGAACACTCTAAATTGTTTCTAGGTGTGAGTGTGAGCGTGGATGGCCCTGCAATTGGCTGGCAAGCGGTTCAGGGTGTCCCCCGCCTCCTGCCCGAAGATGGCTGGGATGGGTTCCCTCTGCGACCCTTATGAGGGTAAGGCAGATCGGAAAATGAATGGATGAATAGTTGGGGGATTGCTGTATCTGTCCCGCTACTTCGTGTTTGATTGTGACAAAATGAAAGAAAGTGAGTAAGTGGAGTGAATGCCATGTAAAAAAATATATATATATTCAACTCGTCATGCTACAGTATGAGTCAGTGCGTTTAATAGCTGCATAGGTGTGAAGAGAGACTTTTTGCACAGTACTGTATGACATACGTCGATGTACGCCTACAGTAGAAGGTGAAATGTAGTGCTATTAATACATCTACACCGGGACGCGACTGCTTCTTGTTGTATATGCGTCCAACACGACTCGTCTGCCGCCTACATGGCCTGACACCAAACTCACGGCGGAGCTGCCGATCCAGAACAAACTGGGCCCGGGGGTTCAAGGACAGGTTGATCGCTTGTGAATACATTAACCGCCTCCCGCTGAACAACTTTCTCTATTTGCGAGCCGCTATCCACACATCCACATCGCCGCTGCCTCCACTCACACTTTGACTCGAACTGAGAAAGGATTTGATGGCTTGACTGTTCTTTTACTTTGACGAGGCGTACAGAGACAGAGGCGGCGCTTTGAATACAGAACACACATCACAACCGTTCCGGAGGTAATTAGGGCGGCTCGGAGAAGTCAAACACTATGAAAGGTCAGATAAACAACAAACGCCTACGTTCACTGGCGCGACTGCAAAGTTTTGTCAGACGAGTGCAGTCCTTCCAATGTGACACAATGCTTTTCCCACGCTGGGAGAGAGCGTTGAAACGTTTCAACTGTAGTCATTTTCAGCAGAGGCGAGGAATTTGAAAGGGCCGTATTTTCCGCACTATAAGGCGCATGTAAAAGCATTCAATTTTCCCAAAAGCCTATTGTCTATTCTATGCACCTTATAATGCAGTGCGCCCTCTATATGAAAACAGTTTTGAAATAGGCCATTCGTTGAAGGTTCGCCTTATAATCCGAAGCACCTTATAGTTCAGAAAATACGGTAACTATTTGGGAAGTTAAAACATTTCCAGGAACTTATGGTACTAAATTAGAAGAAAGCCCTTGGTGGTGTAGTGGTTCAGGTAGCTGATTTTCCACAGATTGTTTTGAAAGTCGAACAAGTTGGACTTCAGCTTCAGAAAATTCAGTCCAGAAATTGAACCAGGCTTTGGTAGTACAGTGGTGTCAACTTTGAACAAGGCCGTTTCTATTGTAGTCATTCACGTAGCTGACGTTCCACAATATGTTTCAAAGGTTGAACAATTTGAAAAGGTCCATATGGTCCAGAATTTGAGGAAGGTCATAGGTAGTTTAGTGGTTCACTTCGCGGACATTCCTCGGCTATTTTGAAGGTTAAACAACTTGAAATATGGTTGAGGATTTGAACAAGGCCATTTGAAGTATAGTGGTTTAAAAAAATGTACTTTTTACAGAACAGTTTGAAGGTGAAACAACTATACCATTTTGATATTGTCCTGTATTTGAACAAGATCATTTGAAGTAGAGTAGTTCACATAGCTGACAGTCCCAAGAATAGTTCAAAGGTTAAAAAGCTTGAAAGTCAATTTTTTTATGAAAATGTGCTGCACAGTTGAAATAAGGCCATTGGACGTGTACTGATTCACATCCCTGATTTAAGATTGGTTTGAAGGAGAAACAATGTCAAGTTCTATATAGTCTACAATCCGTCCAAGGCCATTGGTAGTGTATTGATTCACGTTGCTGATTTTGTGCAGCTACGGCGCCATCTATAAATGGCTTCAGTGATTACTTGTGACGGCGTGGGAGCGTGTTATGGCACGGGTACTTACGATAGCTGCGTGAGGTCTGCGGCGTGGAGGTGCAGCTCCTGGGTGAGCCGTTCCATCAAGTCCATGGCCTGGTCGGATGTGAGGGAGCTGGGGGGGGGGAGCACGCAGACAGTCGGATGTCAAGCTATGGAGGTCCGACACCTATTTTAACCTCCGCTGCCGTGATTGTAATTGTTTTCTTAATCACTATCCTCAGTTTTGCTGCTCTTGTTCTTTAGACCAGTGGTCCCCAACCTTTTTTGGCCCACGGACCGGGATGTCAGACAATATTTTCGGGGATCAGCCTTTAAGGTGCGATGGATAAATACAATAAAATAATATGATATAACCCGCATGAGAACTCTGGTATTTTCCAAACATAATATCCATCCATCCATTTTCCGAACCGCTTTATAAAGCCTACAATAAGGCGGGGGACACCCTGAATTGGTTGCCAGCCAATCGCAGGGCACACAGAGACGAACAACCATACTCACAACCCGACAATTTAGAGTGTCCAATCAGCCTGCCATGCATGTTTTTGGAATGTGAGAACATACTCCACACAGGGAGGCCGGAGCTGGGATACCCGGTACCTCTGCACTGTGAAGCCGACGTGCTAACCACTGGACTACCGGGCCGCCCCCAAACATAATAATAAACACGAATCATGACACAAAGAACTTCCTATCTGGCCGCAATGGTAACATTTAACCACGTGCCGTCAAAATAAGAAACCTCGGTTTTCGTACATAATCCGTTCCAGAAGACTGTTCGAAAACCGAATTGTTCGAGAACCGAAACCATGTTTCCCATTGGAATCAATGTAAAAAAAATTAACCCGTTCCAAGTCAAGAAAACAACTTTTTTTAAACCACTTTTTTTTACAATTTTACACCATAAACTGCACACATGTAATAAGAGAGCAGGTAATATGTGAAAGGCTCCTCTTCTGTCTCCTGGCTGGGCCTTTTCTCCTTCCCAAAACCTTTGTTTTTAACTCATTTTGCTAGCTCCTGGGTTTCATTTTCAGCGGTAACCTCTCACGTGACCGAGAAGCGCGCCTTGACCTGCGTCATGAGTAATACACTGTTCACAGATGTAACAGAGAATCCGGTAATTTTTCAAAATAAAACATCTTTCCAATTCCGAAATGAATCAAACTGAAGTAATCAGTTCTTTATTCTTTCTGTGCGGCCCGGTGCCAAATGACCCACGGACCAGTACTGGTCCGCGGCCCGCGGGTTGGGGACCACTGCTTTCGACCTTTCAAGTGATCAAAATCTCAACCACAGTTGACTTGACCTCTGTCTATATCCATCCATCCATCCATTTTCCGAACCGCTTTATCCTCACTAGGGTCGCGGGGGGTGCTGGAGCCTATCCCAGCCGTCTTCGGGCAGTGGGGAACCAGCCAATGAACAACCATCCACTCTTCATCTAAGGACAATTTAGAGTGTCTAATCAGCCTGCCATGCATGTTTTTGGAATGTGATCATGCAAACTCCACACAGGGACCACACCTCTGCACTGTGAAGCCGACGTGCTAACCACTGGACTACCTCTGTCTACAAAGTATCCCAAAAATCACAATACTCTTCATATTATTCTTTTTATGGCCGTCGCGCTGTACCACCGCATGGTACAATTTACACTATCCATGGCGAGTTTCTCAAAACAGGATGTATCCTTGACAGCCCACGAAACAAAAGGCCTTGAACACATATTCGCGGAAAGCCAGGGAGAGTCTATGTTAGAAAGCTTGACTGGAACTGATATGGGGTTGTTCTAAGGTTTCAAGTCAGTAATGCTTCTCAGAGATGGAAAAACGTCTTGCCAGGAAGTGATTCTTGCCAGGAGTCAATTGGTGAGCCATGGGCAAGCGAACAATTCGCCTTTACAAAAGCTGCCAAGCCTGAGCTGTAAAATGCTGATAGCCTCATTTCTGTCCGAATCAGAAGAAAAAAAACAACGCTCAAACTGCAGACGCCTGAGAAATCTACTTTAGTACAGTAACAAAGTATTCATATTACCACTGTCTCCGAATCACACAAACGGCATCGAGGGAAAAGGGCGGGAGGGATCAGCTGCCTCCTTGGGCTTGCTAAATCACCTGCTTTTGTTCCCGCAATGTGACAAACAATAAGGTGCAAATGGAACCTGCATGAGGTGTAATGGCTGCATCATATGGATGCGCCTCTCCGCCATTTCCCTCCTCCTCCTCCTCTCATCTTTCTTGCTCTTTGCGCACCATCCTCTCTCTCACACCCAAAGTGAGAGTACACAAACGCGGCGGGCAGGAACACGCGCCCCTCACCGCCAGACGAGAATAATAAGGTGCAAATGGAATGGAGGTGAAGTGTAATGGCGGTCCGATAAAGCCATGCCTCATCTCAGCTCAGTCCACGTCTTCTCTCGCTCACTCTCTCTCTCTCTCTCTCTGACTAAATCGCAGAGGAAATAGACCAAACAAAAGGTAATTTGCAGGAGGAGGGGGTGGTGCGGTTGGAGAAAGGCGCAAGGCGAAATAAATGAGAAGGACACACAAGAAAGCTACTTGGTTGCTGTCGATTTAACAGAGAATGGCGTCACGAGGCGGCAAGGTCAACAAAAAGTCAGGGATCGCGTTGAGGCCCTGCTGCAATGACAAACCGTGGCTTTCAAAGAAGAAAATTATTCAAGGATTCAAGGATATTGCTTTACCTGAATGAGTGTTTTGTTTGGATCGTGGTTAGTTAAGCGGGGTACACAAACAAATACAGTCAAACCTCGGTTTTCGAACGTCTCTGTTCTCGACCAAATCAGTTAGTTTCAGACAGTGGTTAGTCTGTTGTTTCGTCCGTCCATCCAGTCGGATGTTGCTTTGTTCCGGGAGAAGTTATGATGGGATCACAGACCTTAATCCTTTCAGGGACAGCGGTTACTACAGTGGACATTTTATCATGTTATCGGGTTACAGGGTGCATGAAAGGGTTTCGTAAACCTTGAAAGAATTTTAAATACAGTCAAACCTCGGTTTTCGTACTTAATCCGTTCCAGAAGACTGTTCGGAAACCGAATTGTTTGGAAACCGAAACCATTTTTCCCATTGAAATCAATGTAAAATGTTTTAATCCGTTCCAAGTCAAGAAAACAACTTTTTTAAACCACTTATTTTTACAATTTCACACCATAAACTGTACAAATGTAATGGGAGATTACCAATTTTAACATTAACATAGTAACATAAAAATTGAAAGAACATCTCTCTCTCTATCTGTCGTGGGGCGTGCGCCTCTCCCAGCTGTCAGCAGGCAGTAGGCGGGCCATTTCGGCATCCCGAACTCCTTCGCCAACACAGACACACGCACACCTGACTCATATTTTGCGATTAAATCTTTCTTAAATTCTATAGTTTTGCACACTATTTTCCTCTTTTCTTCACCAGGTTCACCACTTTCACTTGCTTTCTTTGGTGCCATGATTAGGGGCTGATACACGATGCAAAAATAACAGTCCAATATTACGTAGTTCTCACCAAATACGTCTGCTTTTAAAAAAAGAAAATTCTTAATCGAACAATACAAACTCGTCTGCTCACAAGCAGTTTCTGTACGATTATTGCATAATAATGAGACACCGGACACCAGAGTGTTCATTATGTGCGGCTGCATTGAAAAATGCCGGCCGTGAAAAAAAAAAAGTCCCCCCCCCCCTCTTCCCCCCGTGCTGCCAGGGCAAACCATTATGAAAAGAGGGGGATTTCACTTGCGCTAACAGAAGCGTCTCACCAAACACGTCTGCTTTTTTTTATTGAACAGTACAAAAACGTTTGCTCACAATGGTCGCTTCCTGTGTAGCGACGCGACACGAGGGAGCGCGGCGACAGGAGGGAGCGTCACTTCACTCCTCTTGGCTTTGCCTACCTCCTCTCGGCTTCGCTACCTCGCGAAGCTATACGAGGTAGCGTTGCTACACGAGGTAGCGAAGCCGAGAGGAGTAAAGTGACGCATTCAAGTGCGCTCAGTTAGTTCTCGAACTAACTGCGAAATTTGTTCGGATCATCCGAGGCATAAAGAACTCGAAATTTTAGTGGTCGAAAACCGAATTGGTCGACGTCCGAAAACCCGTACAGTCAAATCTCGGTTTTCGAACATCTGTTTTCGAACATCTCGGTTCTCGACCAATTCGGTTTTCGACCAAAAATTTCGAGTTTTTTATGCCTCGGATGACGAACAAATTTCAGTTCTCGAACAAACTGAGCGCACTTGAATGCACCATTTGACTCCTCTCGCCTTCCTTACACGAGGAAGTGACGCTTCCTCGGGTAGACAAGGAAGTGATGCTTCCTCGTGTTGCTTTCCATTGTGAGCAGACGTGTTCAATAAACATTTTTATTTTAAAAAGAGCGTGGTTTCGGTTTTCGAACAAACTTCTGGAACGGATTATGCATGAAAACCGAGGTTTGACTGTATATTTAGCTATGCTTGAATCACAGTTAACTCATTCAGTACCAGACAATTCTAGTCTGAAAAGACGTTTAAAAACGTCTTTGGGAGTGAATGAGTTCTAAGTACGACAGGGAGCTCAACTCGGACGGATTTTTATTCTTGGATTGTCGGTTTGTGAATGACATAACAGATTGTTAGTTCAATATACGAAGCTTGGATTGCAGATAGTAAGATGAGAATGTATTACACTTCGTATATGGCTGGTTGGTTGGTTAAATTCGCTCTGGCCAAAGTTTATGCAAGAATTATGGTTGATTGGTTGGACAGATTAGTACAGTCAAACCTCGGTTTTCATCCATAATCCGTTCCAGCAGGCTGTTCCAAAACCGAAATTGTTCGAAAACCGAAACCACGCTCTTTTTAAAATAAAAATGTTTACTGAACATGTCTGCTCACTTCCTCGCGTAAGGAGGGCGAGCGGAGTCAAATGGTGCATTCAAGTGCACTCAGTTTGTTCGAGAGAAATTTGTTCGTCATCCGAGGCATAAAAAAATCGGAATTTTTGGTCGAAAACCGAACTGGACGAGAACCGAGACGTCCGAAAACCGAGGTTTGACTGTAGTAACTTTGTACTGGAGTGGTGTCCGGGCCAAAGAAGGACCGATTACATTTTATCTGGAAAAAGATGGGCCGCGACCCACCAAGCAGACCAAGCTGCCACCTACAGCAGCGGAGTGGAACAGCGTCACCTTGAACCAGCCAGACAGTTATTTCGGATTTTTCCGATTTGGCGTTCCGGGCACGTTGACATCCCTCCTCGGCAGTTTTGGCAAGCGGTGAGCTCCACGACTGTCTCGCCTGTTGATGCAAGCACTCGCCCAACCTCCGCCACCCCATGGGACGACTACTCTCTGTCTCCTTTATTCGCTTCCCGATCTTTCCTCCTATCCCCAAAGCAGCAGCTTCATGTCACGAGCTGTCAGTCAGATAAGCAGGTTGCCATCCACTCACTGTGAGCAGACCCCTCGGTAGGCCGATGATGCGTCCTTTTTTAAAGAAAAAAAAATTGTGCGCCCACTCACGGTGTGGTGACTTTACAGCGCGACACAGGTGAAGGACAACTCACAGGAAAACGCCATATAGGGATTGGAAGAAGGGCCGCAGGGGGTGCAAAGATGCAGTGGATAATAATTACCGCAGCACAGTTCCTCATGGATTATCATCATTAAATAGAGCACAGAAAAACACTTTTTTTAGGGGGGGTCCAGAATTTGCGTGGCAATTTCGGCCAGGAATGGACTGGCATCTCCAGATTAGAACGACAATTGGGTCTATCCAAAGAAGAAAACAAAATCATCACACATTACGCAAATTTAAGTCCATATCCTACATTTGATAAAGTATTAAGACTGGGCTTTCGGTATCGCCCCCAACCGAAAAAAGGGAAAATTGCAAGAATAAACTAGTTATGTATTTTTTAGAATTGTATACATACATTGATATTTGATTTTATTAAATTGAAATTAAAAATGTGCTTTACTTTTCACATTAATCTGCAATCTTTCATACTGCCCGAACAACAAAGTCACAGGTGTCAAACTCAAGGTACGGGGGCCAGATCTGGCCCGCCACATCATTTTCTGTGGCCCGCGATAGCAAATCAAAGATGTCAACTTTCATGATGCTTGCTAAAATCTCGACCAAAATGTCAAATTCTCATATGTAATAAATAAGAGTGATACTGTAAGCATTTTCTTGTTACCAAACTCCTCATTACAGTAATGTAAAAGATAGGTGAATAAACCGTTATTCTTGACTTCTTCATATGGTTTCAGTCATAACGGCCCTCCAAGGGAAACTGAACTAAGTATTGCTCTTTGTAATTAGAAACAACTAACATTCATTTTTATTTCCGATTTATGTGAAATGTCACCAACTCAAATTCAGAAAGCCCCTCTTTATATGGAATGGAATGGAATGGAATACAACTTTATTGTCAAATGTGCTGTACGTATGTGTAACATACAGCACAGATGAAATTTCTTCCCCCTCAACATAAAACATATACTCACTCTGAGCCGGTTATGATGTATCCAAAATGTCTGTCTTTCCCTCTGCTGGAAAACTCCTTCAGTCCGACGTGGACCAGCTGAGTTTTCACCTTCATGTCATTGCTGGCAGGTTTATGCATCCACTGTCCCATCTCGGAGTTCCGGCTTCTAGCCGCGGCGCCAGTCAAGCGTACGGTGGAGCTTTCCCTGGCAGGTGCCGAAATGCCTTTCTCTGCACCTTGGGACTGCGTGGTCCGGCTCCGGACGCTTTCCAGGCCCACCGCTTTTTCGCCAGGAGCAGGTTGGACCTCGGAGGAGTCGCCAAACTTGTCAAGATAATCGAGGAGTTTGGAGAAAATGGCCGTATGCTGCAATAAATACAAAAAGTCTCAAAATACGTGCTACTGATTTCTACTGCATTTAAAAATCTTGTGTGAGAAAATGTGTATTATTAATTTTAAAAAGTCTTACTCTCAAAATAAAAGGTCCTATACTTTTGATTAAAATGTGCTTCTTTTTTTTTTTGAATTAATTGGTATTCATTTGAGAATGAAAATGCATTTTTTGAGACAGAAAAGTACATATTTTTTAGGGGAAAAAAATACACGTTTTAAAAAAAAGGCATGTGCTTTAAAAATCTATATATATATTTTTAATGATGTTTACAATTACAAGCGATGACTATGAGTAATGTTCCAAGGTTTAGTGACGTTGTGAATGACTTTACTTTAAGTCGGCAAAAGCCTGGATGGGTTGAAGCAAAATGTTTTCAGAGAAACCGTGTGACTTTATCAAAAACAGAATGAGCCTTTACCAAATAGTTTCATTGCGATATTTGCGGACTGAAAATATGCAATTAAAACTCATTCAGCACCAGCCAATTCTGGACCAAGTCTGAAAAGACGTTTAAAAACGTCTTTGGGAGTAGATGAGTTAAAGGGTTCATATAGTGAAACTCGATCAAGCTTTTGCCTTGCCGTTCCAGGAATTTAGCAACGCATGCGGTCTCGATGTAATCCCGATCAAGATCATGTGACAAAGTTTCAGTGTGGATATGCCTCTTCCTGCCCCAAACTAATGTGTCACTTGTGGGGACCAACCAATTGGAATTCACCTTGTCAACAGGCTCCTTGTTGGCTGTGCCGTCTTCTTGTTGGCCTGGAAACAAGTGGGAAAACAGAAGTCTTGAAATCGTGACAAAAAGCTAGCCACTTGTGTTAGCCACTAGCTATCTGGCGCCGCATACAGGTATATTGAATGTTCCCATACCTTGTCCAAATGTCAAAGGGACTTTCGGGTTGACATCCAGTACTTTGCTCGGTTTCACATTCAAGACTTGGTTTGATTCCATTCCAGTTATTAGGTCCCCGTCTCCCTCCGTAACCTGGCTGGTTCCCGGTCGCGGCTGGGCCCCAGGATCTGGTTGCCTCGCCTCGGCTTCTTGTAGCGCTCCGGTGAGAATGTTAGCCAGCTGGTCCAGGTCTTTGCTCATCCAAGGGTCCATG
Organism: Hippocampus abdominalis; assembly: GCA_018466805.1. Lineage (NCBI taxonomy): Eukaryota > Metazoa > Chordata > Actinopteri > Syngnathiformes > Syngnathidae > Hippocampus > Hippocampus abdominalis. The sequence goes on along the minus strand of CM031712.1, from coordinate 10,286,610 downwards.
TTGAAGCTGTGCCCTCCCAAATGCTTGATCATATCCTGGAACAAATGATCTGGGACAGAAGACAAGACATGGTATGCTGTATTTTTAGGGCGAAAGGTTAGCCGTTAGCATATTGGACTACCGTGTCTATGAACCTTAGAAAGCTGCTGTTAGCCTTTAGCGCATCTGAGCACTTAAGAATCTCAATGTTAGCTGTCAAGCAGGTTGTTACCATTCATGAAATTAGGGGGCTTCTTGGCGGTCAGTTGGTTGGACCCACTCCTGAATAGCAATCCATTCAGATTGGGTTTCGGGACTTTGGAACCAAAAGCCAAGTGAACTTCATCTGGGGGTGGGCGCACGTAGCCGAGGTAGCGGAAGCTTCCCTTTGGACCCGATGGTCCGCCTTCCCTGAAGAGCTGCTCCAAGTGATTGGAGAGGGGCTTGTAGGGGGCGCTAAGCTTCGGGTGCCTGCCCTCGCCGCTCTGAAAGAAGACCTTGGTGTTGGGGGGTTGGTCCACTCCGTTCTGGAGGCTGTAGACGCTGGTCTCCTTCCAGCCCAACTTTGGTGGACCACGATCCGGAGGACCGTCAACGGTGAGACCTTCATTCTACAGTCAGGCCACAACAATAACAGTTTTTAATGGATGGTCTAATGAGAGTGTTCGCTTTAGATTGACACATGTGTCAACAGAAGGGCTCAAATGTTAATATCTGGTCATTTTGTGCTGGAGAGAATGTTTTTTTATTCATTTTTTTGTTTAACTATGTGAACTGAATTGCTTGAATGAGTTATTTTGGTTGTCACTTGTTGCTAGGATGAATCCACAGGGCTACATACATACTCGTATGAAAAATGCACTACAGTCAAACCTCGGTTTTCGTCCATAATCCGTACAAGAAGGCTGTTCGAAAACCGAAACCACGCTCTTTTTAAAATAAAAATCTTCATTGAACACGCCTGCTCACAATGGAAAGCAACACGAGGAAGCATCACTTTCTCGTCTACCCGAGGAAGCGTCACTTCCTCGTGTAAGGAGGGCGAGAGGAGTCAAATGGTGCATTCAAGTAGGCTCCGTTTGAGCGAAATTGGTTCGTCATCCGAGGCATTAAAAACTCGAAGTTTTTGGTCGAAAACCGAATCGGACAAGAACCGAGACATTCGAAAACCGAGGTTTGACTGTATTTTCCTTGTCACTTGTTGCTAAGCAGAATTCAATAGGCCGCATCGATCATAATTGTTAAAATGTTGCTATTTTTTGCTGGATCAGTTTATGCTAGGCAGAGTTCAAAGTGCAACATGCACCAACAGAACTGCTAGAAATACATAACTCATTCAGTACCAGCCAATTTTGGACCAAGTCTGAAAAGACGTTTAAAAACGTCTTTGGGAGTGAATGAGTTAGGGTTAGGTTAGGTTTGTTTGTTTTTTCTTGCCTGATTACTTGTTGCCAGGCGGAATTTTTGGGCACCAGAATTCCTCATAACGCTCTTTTGTTATTTTGCCTCACTACTACTATGTGTTTAACGCAAAATCCATATTTAACAGCTTCTGACCTGATTGTTGGCTGCCTCTTGTTGAACTCCAGGCTGCAGCGGTGGCAGGAAGTTCAAGCCTTTCAGGAAGCGCTGAAGGTTCTTGCTCAGCTCCGCTTTACCGGGCCTCGCATTCCTGCCTGCAGTCCCGCTTTTTGACTCAAGGGGCACCTCCGATGCCTCGTGACGGCCGACGGGGCTGCTCCTCAGTTTGGAGAGCTCTCGGGAGATCACCTGCTGCGTGATGTCATCGTGCCACGTAAGACCTGAAGGAGGTCAAAGCACACCCATCGTTTTGATCATACAAATTCATGCATATAACTCCTGACATTTTCAAGACACTGTTAGCTTTAATGAGAGTCAATATCATAATGCGCAATTCGGGTTGACACTATCCAATAAGAAATTGATACATTTATCAGTGTCTTCGGCCCCGGGTGTAGTTTGTAGGACAGGGCCTCTCAGTGTGATGCATTGTTGTGGGCCATCGACAAATATGCACACACACACACACACACACACACACACACACACACACACACACACACACACACACACACACACACACACACACACACACACACACACACACACACTAGCGTGAGCAGACCATGGCCAGACAGCAAGCTCGGGGAGAGTGTCACAGTGCCAACATCTCCGCTAATTGCCAACACATAGCTGCAGTACACAACTCCAGAGAGGCAGAGAGGGCAGAGTGCCAGGATGCCCAGGACCAGATGGAGCTACCCAAGCGGGGGGAAAAAAAACACGATACCCCAAACATGGCCAACATGCTCAATGAGCCAAAAGGAGGAGCGCAAGGAAGATGCAGGAGATGTTCGGTGGTTCCACAGTTTTTAGGCTTCATCGTTAATGTTATCGGGTATGTTTGTTTTGTTTGTAATCACATACCAGTATGGGCTGAAATCCAGGCAGAATTTAGTTCCACAAATGTTCCTGTTGGTGGCTTTTTTTTTTTTGCTTCTTCTATCACTGGTCACTTGTTGCTAGGTAGAATTATTACCGTATTGGCCCGAATATAAGACGGTGTTTTTTGCATTGAAATAAGACTGAAAAAGTGGGGGTCGTCTTATATTCGGGGTCTAGACATTATACCCATTCACGACGCTAGATGGCGCCAGATACCATTGAAGCGAATAATGAACTTGACTCCCCAGGCCAAAGTAAAACCCTGTCATGAAGAATAAAAATAGCGGTAGCACGAACAAGAAAAATAAAAAATAGCGGTAAGAAAGAAAAGAGAAGAAAATAATAGAAGAGATAACAGAAAATGAGAAAACGTAGCGACAATCTGGAGAAAAGTGGATCGAAGATCGGCCAGGTTAACTGGCAGCTAAAGAGAAGTTATGATGTCATTTAGATTTCAAAAACCAGAAGCCATTCATTTACGAATGTGATTGCACTTCAGTTTACATATTTAAATGTTCAGATATTAAGATTTGAATGAGGCAAAATAACATGCTTTTTCTCTCAAATATATTGTTATAATCATTTGTTTCAGATGTACTGTAATTGTTTTCTGTATAAAAATTATTTGGTGTTCAAAAAGTCTCTTTTCAAACTCGAGCCTTGAAAAAGAGGGGGTTGTCTTATAATTAGGGCCGTCTTATATTCGGGCCAATACGGTATTATTATTTATTTATTTATTTATTTATTTATTTATTTATTTAAACCAGTCCGTTTGTTTGTTGCTAGGGCGAATACAAAGCGAAACAGATCAGCAAAATTGCACTTGTTGATCAGCAGAATTATTAGTCATTTATTTTTGCCAGGTCACTTGTTTTTGAGGAGCCCATCCAACCCTTCCGTCAGTTAATTAACGCCTCACCACCAAACGCTGCAGCCTTCAAATAAGTCGAATACACATGCCATCCTGCTTTACGTGCGTGAGCCTTTTGAGCATTCCGAGCTTATAAGACACGCTCTCAAACATTCCTCATTCCTCTCATCGGGTGGCTTTTTGAAAACGGCGATTTTAATTAGTTTGGTGTGATTTTTAAGGGCGTGAATAGAAGAGAGCGTGAATACTTTCATAGTGTGTACAAGTAAAAAAAAAAATAACAAATGAAAGCTGTCAAGTAGAAAGTGAAGGAATCTACCTTTATTTCAATCCACCAATGGCATTTAACAAGTGCTTTTGTTTCTAACTTATTAAAATTTCGACATGAATTAAAGCCGTGAGCGATGACGAAAGGGCACTCCAACCCGCGTTTTTAAAGAGGACCAAAATGATCAAACTTGCTCACATTCGATGGCATAGTACTAATAAAAGCAACTAGCAAAGGCTATTTGTGAAGACATTGAAGTGAAACACTGAAACTCTCTCTCTCTATCTCTCAAACACACACACATAAATCAGTCAATACCCGCAAATTAGCGGCCCGGTAGTCCAGTGGTTAGCACGTCGACTGCACAGTGCAGAGGTACCGGGTTCAATTCCGGCTCCGGCCTTCCTGTATGGAGCTTGCATGTTCGCCCCGGGCCTGCGTGGGTTTTCTTCGGGTACTCCGGTTTCTTCCCACATTCCAAAAAACATGCATGGCAGGCTGATTGATCACTCTAAATTGTCCCTAGGTGTGAGTGCGAGTGCGAATGGTTGTTCGTCTCTGTGTGCCCTGCGATTGGCTGGCAACCGATTCTGCCCGAAGACAGCTGGGATGGGCTCCAGCACCCCCCGCGACCCTGGTGAGGATAAAGCGGTTCGGATGATGAATGAATGAATACCCGCAAATTATTTGTCAACACCTTCATCAAGAAAAGATTACGTATTATTATTATTATTATTACTTTTCACCGCTTCAGATGAACACAGCATTATGAACAACAGAGACCATGATCCATTGCACCGCTGAGCTGATCAGAGCACACGACAATGAAATAACTGGACAATCCTAATTCTTTGTCGCTGCTGTTTTCAAGTACACACAATATTTTGGGGTCTTTTCAGTTTCAGTTATGAGCTTTTTCACAATATCGTGAGTTTCGTAAGATTATGTTATGTCGCTAATATTTATTTGTGCATGCAATACTTTGTTTTTCTTTCTACCCCCACCCCTCCCCTCCCCCTTCAATTCTGCTGCTGAAGATTGCAAATTTCCCCAGTGCGGGACAAATAAAGGTTTTCTTATCTTATCTTATCTTAACCTCCCGACAATATCGGGATAATTATCGTCTCATGACGTTGAGATTATTTTTACATCCCTACTGCATCCGAGAGTTAAAAATCCTTTAATGGTCTTTGTTTCTGCACTCTACACAAATGTGCGCTCCAAATCAAATCTATTTTAAAAAGCTGAGAAAAGTATAACATGGTGCAAAAATGTATAGAAAAGCAACCCAGCAGCTTCTATGGTAGTAATATATTGTAGATTTATTTATTTATTTTTAACAAAAGCTCCATTTGTGGCATTTCTGACAGCGCGGTGATGCCTTAAAAGCATCATTATAGTCTTGGTCGGGCTAAAGGCCAAGCTAATTTGCATTACAAGCGCCCTGCTTGAGTCATTTCATATTGTAGTCACAGCGGCAACCTTGACAAGGAGCAAACAAACAAATGAACAAAACAACAAAGACGGAAATGATTTTGCTCACACTAAAAGCAGGTTACTTTAAAATGACCCTGACGCCTACGCTAACACTCACGCCAACTGAATGCTAACATTAAAGCTCGCTCTGCCGCCGGTAAATGCACCGTGCGACATGTACGCTATGTTCACGGTCACGGGCTTGCCTTGACTGATTACATGGTTTTTTTTAATCACAGTTTTTCATATTAACAAAACTTCAGCCCCACCCACTCCCACTCCAGCTAACAACTGCTTGCCCTTGTATGAACAGGTGTCTGCTGTCATCGAGAGAATGAAGCTACTTTGGTGTAACCATTGTCACCTCAGATGGATCGTCAAATTTTAATGTTAACCCCCCCCCCACCAAACACAACAAAAAAAATACAAAAATGGCAGATTGCTGAATAAAGTGAAAGAACAAAGCCCAGACCAGGATGTCATTTTCCTTCACTGCATCATTCATCAGGATTCTGTCTCAGTGGAAGTCTGGATTGCACCCTTACCAATACCTCCATTGTAATGATTTTGCTATCCTGCCAAAAAACCAAAAGGTAAGCAGAGCTGCACTGAGATTTGTTGGATGCTTAACACAACGGTGGAGTATGTGAAATTCTGCCTCTTCAAGTTAAAATGCCATTACAGTGAAATTCCTCTACAATGAAACCTACATGGAGCGAAAATACCCCCTAATGTGAAAAAATCTTCATTGCATTAACACCAATTCCCACTTCCCTGCCCCCCATACAACGAAAAAAAACCCTGTTGCGTTATACGAAATATTTCTCTGCTCTTGGACTCGCGACGAAACTCATTACAACGAAGTCTTATCCAACAGCGACCTCTACTGCTTCGTTCGGAAACGGCAACAGCAACCACCACACGTGTGTGTGTGTGAGTGTGTGCGCGCGCGTGTGTGTGTGTGTGTGTGTGTGTGTTTTCATCTGAGATCAAATTTGCTACAGTGAAAAACCCCCTGTTGTGAAAAATTTCTTGCTGCAAACATGTTTTCTTTGTAGAGGAGTTTCACTGTTTTTTGCCTTTTGGCCGCATTCCCTATTTTTTCAAGTTGAAGTTGTTCACTAAGTCGCAACAAGCTAGCTGGCGCGCCATTGGTCCAGCCAGAATACGGGGTGAGGTATACCGCCACTCATTTGCTTGACCAAATATGCTAATATAAATTAGCAAGTGTGAAAAGTGGGCTGTATCTCTTGAACATTGTGGTATTTGATGCCTCTTTTTCTGCTTTGTTGGACAAAACTGGAGCCCTATTGATGTGACGAACACGCCATTTTGGAGATAAGGGGGGTTGTCAATCGATTCCATTGACGTTCCTCACCATTTTCGCACACCCAACCACAAAACCTACCCGACAGCACCGCTGAGACGATGCTCCACCGAATTAATAAAAAAAAAAAAAAAAAGGTTGGCACCGCACGGTGCACTGTGGGGGAGATAAAACCCAAAGCGATGACATCACCGCCTCAAGGTCGGAGTTTAAACGAAGGGCCCTCCTACGTTTAATTCATTTCATGCCACCCCTCCCCTTTTCACTTCTTTTATTCACCCCGCCTTCTCCCGGTTGACTGCTGACTGTTAATGGTTCACGCCTGTTACAAGATATTAAGCTCAGGATGGCCTGCAAAAGCCAATTATGTTTGCACTGAGTGGGTGGGTGGGAGGGGGACTTAACCTTCATGTTTGTGGTCCTGTTTGTGTTGAAGGCATCTACTGCCCCCAGGTGGGTCAGCACAGCAGTTACAGTCTAGTCAGCGGTGTAGCATGCGACTCATCCATCCATGATATATTTTATTGACCCGTTGCGGCTACGTCACGCGATCACGTGAGTGCACCATGACGGCCAGCAAAAGTTAATGGCTGCCGAATCGAGGGGGATGGAAAAAGGAGCGATTTAGCCACTGTATGAGTTATTTTTTTGCCCATCTAGCCATGACATCCTCTATTTCAACTGCCGACTGCTGCGGTTCACTGTTTCAATCAAATCACCGGCTTAGCCGGAATTCACAGCGCACGACCTTAATCATTGTGTTTTCATATCCCTTACACTGGAGCTGATTTAAAAGCTTATAAAAGTCTGGACGCATACCATTTGTAAATTTTTTTTGGTCGCTGGCTGGGTTCCTGGGACGAGATGCTACGCTCACACCAAAGGGACTAGATACATTGTAATGGCGAAGGGAAAACTTCCTTACGATGCTAACTGACATCCCCCACCCCCCACACACACACACACAAATGATCCTGTTTGCACCGAGCAACATGTAGTAATTGAGTAGGTTTGATTTAGCCAGGTTTGATTTACACCCCTGTCTATTAGTATAGCCGACCGCAAAGCAATATATGACCAATTTTAGAAGATAATTAGATAACTATAGCACACATATAGGTAAAAGTATTTGTTGATATGTAGACTATTTACTTTTTTTGTATTGATAAATCATCAATTCATATATTATATAACAGGGGTAGGACTAGATAAGTTTTTTACTTCTTCCTACTCCTTTGAACATATAATTTGTGATGATGACTATTTTCTTTTCCTTTTTTATATCTTGCTTGCCTTCGCTTCTTGCCAATTGTTGCTGTATTGTATATTTAATATGTTCAATAAATAAACAAACAATAATCGCTTCTATAAACAGAGACAGGACTAGACGCTTTACAGGAGTTTCAACAGCTTACATTTTTTTTTTTTTTTTGCCATCCATCATGACGAAGGGGGCATTCCTACGAAGGCTGTGATTTACTGCGCAAAGGTGAATAGCGGCCTCATTAAGATTGTGGGAGGGAATGGCTGACTTTTGGGACACCCTAAATGGTCGCCAGCCAATCACAGAGCCCATGACAGGTACACACCAAAAAAAAAAAAAAAATTTACTCACATTTACCTCAATGAATCGTACATGCGCAGGAAGGCCATAGCAGAGATTCAAAACCAGAACCACAGGATTGAGATGCGGACGTACAAACCACTAGTTCACCACTGCATTACATGTGTTATTTAAAAATATTTAATTTTTATTTAATAATTAAAAATATTTTCATGTGGAACATAAAAACATAAGGGATAGTAGGAAAGCTAGCGTAGCGGCCTTTTGTTGCTAGGCAGGAATTACGCAGCGCACGGGTTAAGATGACAGTGGATGTGTTCATTTTGACTCTGTCTAAATTATAAAACACATGAGGAAGAAACAAACTAGTGGGAGCATTTATGATCTTCTTTAAACACATATACTGGAGGGGGAAATGTAAAAATCCTGATGAATATAACACCATCTTGCTATATGTTAGCACAGCAATTGTTAGCCTGTTAGCATTTTAGCAAATTCTTTATAAAATCCTGATGAATATAACACCATCATGCTATATGTTAGCACACCAATTGTTAGCCTGTTAGCACTTTATCAAATTCTTTAATAAAAATGGTACCAACCATATATAAAATGATATCAGGTTGCCTTCGTGCACTTTTTTTTACTCAGGTGGCTACATTGCTTTATGTTAGCATAACAACTTCATGAGAAATGGTACTACCTACAGGACAAGATATAAAATCATGATCAACCTACTTAGTGCTTTTATTACTCAGGTCACTGTCTTGTTGCATACCGACCGCGATTTGTCATTTTAAAAATGACACCCGGCTACTGGGGAATTATATAAAATCCTCATCAATCTAACTTGGCAGGCTCGCAACTCTTGTGTTCATCTTCGTTATATGTTAGCATAATTAATTTTCGCATGGTGCCATACCTCTGTGAGCCAGTTTCTGCAAGAGCGTCCTTAGGCGTAGCAAACTGGAGGAAGACACAGCGTACGTGTTCAGGTCTGCGCCGGCCAGCTCCTGACACCTTCCGAAGACACCGTCTGCGCACCAGAAGAACAGGACCATGAACGAAATATACAAACAGCAAACAGAGGTGTCCTCATTCTGTGACATTCTACCCTGTTAAGTTTCTCCTTTGCTGATACCAACGACTCTCTAAAGAGTTTGGGAAGTGTGTGTGAGTGTGTGTGGGTGGGTGTGGAATAGGGATGGAGGGGGTGTGGGGGGGCTACTATGCTAATCTAGCACATCAAGCTGGCTCAATTCGGGTCGCCAGGCAACCAGAGCCAACCGGTTGTTCTGGATGACTAACCGGGACCTCTGGAGTAGACTGAAATGTAATAAAGATGCATATAATTCCATCCGCTTGACCGGATAGAAATGGCAAAACCCAAAAGTGTAATCGGGCAACAAGCAGCATATCAAGCACTGTGTTTTCGACAGGTGTTCTCAATATAGCGATGCCGACACAACAAAACTAATGCTCAGATTTGTGGACGTTCTTTTTGCCGACTGTAGCGTCGCACGGCACCAAGCAGCACATCATGCACCGTCTTGACTATTTTACGCCACTTCCTTTAACGAAGCGTCATTTTTATTGTTGAAGATGATGTAAATGTCCATATGGAACCACGTATGGAAGGCCACACTACTCGTCTGAGCGTACAGAAAGACATTTCATTTGCTCCAAGTCTCTTGTGGCTCTTTGGCTTACTGCTTTTATAAGCCCAAGGCCAGCGGATAAGTGCTACATGTTACCCCTCCGCCCCTTTTATAAACAATTAACCAGCTGTGTTGTATTGATTTGATGGTCACCTCACCCACACTCGGGGCTATTAAAGCCCGCGCTGTATGTTCAATTCCAATGTTGTCGTGAATGTGTGTGACGATCACAGCTTTGGACTCACTTGAGCCGCATCGGAAGCACTTTTGAGACACTGTTAAGGAAAATACCCCATTCACGAATACGTTCAAAATGGACAAAAAACGGCATATGTGCTTTTCGCAGGACAGCGACGATATGTTAGCATACTGACTGTTAGCATTTTAGCAATCGTCATTAGCAATGATACGTCGCTACTGGGCCAGAGAAAAACTCAATTTGTCTACATTTTATCAAATTTCTTTAACAACAGTACCTAGCTACAACATTATATATATATATATATATCTGTTCAATGGGGAACAAGATATTCCAGAATATTATGAGAAAAGGTTGTTAGCATGGAGGCTGTAAGCATAATAAGCCTTTTAATATTTTTTTTTTTTCTGTATTAACTCAGTCTAATTACTTCCCAGACAAAACAGTCCGATGAGATAAGTGCGGCACTTCATCAATCACACGAACCAGGAGAGGGCTCTGTTTATCTGCACTCGACATCATGGCCTGTCTGGACATATTGATTTGCGCTGCCAATATACCCGTCCAAACGTGTCCGAATATGTCATCACGTCTTCATCACCTTTCTCTTTTCTTTTTTCTTTACATCATTACATTGCTGTCTCTTTCCCGGCGCATTAGCGTTCACGCTGTAGATAGCAGGCTGCAGTGTGTGGGTGGAGTGGCGTCTGGATTTATGGCCCCTAACTGTTTTGCTACTTAAAAAAAAAAAAAAAAAATTTTTTAAAGAGTCTTACTTCAAAATGATCCAGACATGATTATCAGAGGGGCGGATTTAGTCATCATAGGTGCTTTGACTGTTTAGAATTCATAGAATAGCATCCGATAAAATGGCATGTCATAGAATAGAATAAAACAGAATAGAATGGAATAACCTTTGCAAGATGACACAAAACGTGAATAAAAAAAAAATTGAGTGAGTCAGTGAGTCAGTCAGTGAATGAGTGTGAAGTCATTGTTTCACTTCTGTTCATAGTTTCATTTTATCCTTTCAATAGAGTGCGGATCAATATTTTGGTTTTCAAAAGCCCCATTGTGGTGCTGTTTAGTAGAAGGAAAGTCGTATCTAAATGTTTGAAATGTCACAAAAGAAAAAAAATAGTAGTATTGAAAGTATGCTTATGCAAGCTTTTGCATAAAAGGTATTTTTCTCCCTTTTTTTTTACCTCAGAAAATGAAATCTGATGAAATGTAGCAATTTTCTAATTTGATGGCTAAAGAAGGAAACAAAAGTTGCATCCTATTTCTTTCATCTTCTTTCTCTTCATCCGTGGCCCTTGCAAATCAATCGAAAAACGGCTGTGATTGAGGGGTTTGCTCCGGGTAAAAGGGTTGGGATTCAACAAGTTAATAGAGCCCCGTTGCCATGGAAACCAAAAAGAGATGCTGCACATCAAACATTTAACAGACCTGTTATGTCATTGCCAGTCTGCCAGCCTTCCTTATATAACAATAAGAAAGTGGGGTTTTTTTGTCCTGGGGAGACAAAAGCTTACTTTTGTTATGTTGTGAGGTCTCCGTGAAAATGTTATTAGAAACTGGGCTGACAGTAAAGCAGGTTAGCGCTTCGAGGGGAGAAAGTGAAGTGGCCCACCCGCATTTCCCGCGACTCATCACCAGCGACGCCGGGTTACCATGCAACTTAAGCAGACCTCACTATTTCCATAATATTATTAGGCGTCATAATCAGATTTTGAATATAATTAAAATACAGTCAAACCTCGGTTTTCGTCCATAATCCGTTCCAGAAGGCTGTTCGAAAACCGAAATTGTTCAAAAACCGAAACCACACTCTTTTTAAAATAAAAATGTTTACTGAACACGTCTGCTCACAATGGAAAGCAACACGAGGAAGCATCACTTCCTCGTCTACCCGAGGAAGCGTCACTTCCTCGTGTAAGGAAGGCGAGAGGAGTCAAATGGTGCAGTCAAGTGCGCTCAGTTTGTTTGAGAACCGAAATTTGTTCGTCATCCGAGGCATAAAAAACTCAAATTTTTGGTCCAAAACCGAATTGGACGAGAACCGAGACGTTCGAAAACCGAGGTTTGACTGTACTAAACGTTTTGGGGTAATTCGGTATTAACTAGAAAACTAGGCAAAAATATTTTTTTCAAAAGTCGACTTACCGTTGACACAGAACTCGTAAGCTTGGCAAAGGTCATCTTCAAACAGGCAACCTGGAAGAAAAAAAAAATAGGATTCATAAGTTGAAGTAAAGCTAAGCTAATCTTTTTTTTTTAATCGTAAATGCAATGAAAAAAAAACATTTCATTTCATGATTTTTGCTTTATTTACTATTTACTGTACTGTTACAATGATGTTCTCTTCATTTTCTTACATCACTGTTAGCAATTTATTTTGGAGTGGAAAAAAACTTGTTTCTCCAAATTTTCTGTCGCATCAGGGAAGGAACGTGAGGCAAAAATGAAAAAGTTGGCGAAAGAGGAGTTTCAAACGATAAGAGGAGAGAAAGTGACGAAAGTCTTTTTAAAAGAAAGTGCACATCACTTTTTTTCCACCTTGTGAGTAGAAATAATACCCAGTGGGGTTTTTTAAACACGCAATTTGCATTTTTTAGAGCGACAGGCCTACTTTACCTCCTCATCACTTTTTGCCTTAATTTAACCGAAGAGCGTGTCAGCTCTCAATATTAATTAGGACCTTCCATTAAATCAAGCATCCAGCCGCGCGTCTGCGTATGCACAGCTGATAAAAGCCACATCCTCTTCCCTCCGCCACTATGGCGGAGATGATTAAAAAAAAAATCACGCCTTTTAATTAAAAACGTAATCTACATTGATGCAGCTGATTAGCGATGAAGAATACAGGTGGAACAACAATTACCCAGTCTATAGCTTAATGAAGCATCAAGACTAAAACAATGTCCACGTGCTAAGTGGTCAAATTTTGAAGCATGACATAAAGTGTGGAGTCTATGGAGGTTTTGCAGGAGGCTGGTAAATACAGTATCGCCAAATGTTGTATTTTTAAGTATTTTTAAAAATAAAAGAATATTTCATTCCTGTTGACTTGTATTTCCAGATTCATATTTGTATTTAGGGCGGCCCTAGTAGTCGAGTGGTTAGCGCGTCGACCTCGGACAGGAGTTTGCATGTTCTCCTTGTGCCTGCGTGGGTTTTCTCTGGGTATTCCGGTTTGCTTGCGTGGGTCCCTCCGGGTTCGTCTCTATTCCGGTCAGGGTTCCCCCGCCTACTGCCCGAAGATAGCTGGGACCCTTGCGAGGATAAGCGGATCGGAAAATGGATGGATGGAAGAATATTTCATTCCTGTTGACTTGTATTTCCAGATCAATATTTGTATTTAGGGTGGCCCAGTAGTCGAGTGGTTAGTGCGTCGACCTCACAGTGCAGAGGTGCAGGGTTCGATTCCAGCTCCAGCCTTCTGTGTGGAGTTTGCATGTTCTCCCGCAGGTCCGGTGAGTGTGGACGGTTGTTGAGCGCATGGTTGTTCGTCTCTGATTGGCTGGCAACCAGTTCAGGGTGTCCCCCGCCTACTGCCCGAAGACATCTGGGATAGGTTCCAGCACCCCCCGCGAGCCTTGTGAGGATCAAGCGGATCAGAAAATGGATGGATGGATATTTGTATTTACATAAATGAAAAGTAAAATAAAAATACAGTATCTCGCCATTCCTCATCTATTTTGTTACCCCCCCCCCCCCACCACACACACACACATTTTCAGGGTATTTATAGGGGTTTGGGGGAGAATTCTATGGGTTTCATTCTTACTACTTTTTCCAAATGCATTTCTATGTGCGTTAATTATATGAGAATTTTAGTGAATCTTGAGCAGGGCTAATGCCAAGAGTGGGGGGTAAATAAGTGTATTTTTCTGTATTTAATGTACTTATTCACTGTATTTACTGTACTTATTCACTGTACAGTAAATAAGTGGACCACTTCTGATCAAATCTGTGATTTTTTTTTTCTAACTCACTGACAGGTGATCAGCTCTAAAATCCTGATCGTTTCAAGCCTAAAAAGCACACATTTTGCAAGTTGTTTCCCACCCCCCCCCAAAAAAAACACAAAAAAAACAGGCAAGTGGCAAAGTTTCACTGTTCCGTGAAAACCTTGTAAAGTCAAACCTCGGTTTTCGAAGGTCTCGGTTCTCGATCAATTTCGTTTTCGACCAAAAATTTCGAGTTTTTTATGCCTCTGATGATGACCAAATTTCGGTTCTCGAACAAACTGAGCGCACTTGAATGCACTATTTGACTCCTCTCGCCTTCCTTACACGAGGAAGTGATGCTTCCTCGTGTTGCTTTCCATTGTGAGCAGACGTGTTCAGTAAACATTTTTATTTTAAAAAGAGCGTGGTTTTGGTTTTCGAACAATTTCGGTTTTCCAACAGCCTTCTGGAACGGCTTATGGACGAAAACCGAGGTTTGACTGTATCTGCAAGTTTGGAAGTCATCTGTGTTGTGCAATAAAGAGCACGTTGAGGATGAATATTTGTTTTAGAAAAACACTCAAGTGACATTTCCACCATTGGTTGAAACTTAAAGTATCTCCAGGTTTGGATGTGTGTGAGCAAGTGTGTGTTTTTAACAATATTTTTTTTAAAACCCTCAAGGATTAATTTAACATCAAGTAGTAAAATTTTTGTTGTCCAGTCAAAAGCATGTACAGTCAAACCTCGGTTTTCGTTCATAATCCGTTCCAGAAGGCTGTTCGAAAACCGAAATTGTTCGAAAACCGAAATTGTTCGAAAACCGAAACCACACTCTTTTTAAAATAAAAATGTTTACTGAACACGTCTGCTCACAATGGAAAGCAACACGAGGAAGCGTCACTTCCTCGTCTACCCGAGGAAGCGTCACTCCCTCGTGTAAGGAAGGCGAGAGGAGTCAAATGGTGCATTCAAGTGCGCTCAGTTTGTTCGAGAACCGAAATTTGCTCATCATCCGAGGCATAAAAAACTCGAAATTTTGGGTCGAAAATCGAATTGGACGAGAACCGAGACGTTCAAAAACCGAGGTTTGACTGTCGTGAAAAACGCAAGTCACCGTCAAACCTCACCCAAAATGTGTATAATTTTTGGACATATGATGCGAAAAGAGATGACTTGTAAGCACATTCAAATTTTGAATGAACGCGCATGGAACCCAACCGAGAGTGCAGGTGCGACCGAGCCTGACGCATTCAACGCCGACTGTCTTCCAGAATTCCCATGCAGGTCGCTCTCTGCCAATTCCTGGCGACATGCCTGTCCGCCCGGCAACAGCCAGGCCATGAATTAAAGATGACTGCATCGCCACGGCAACGGCACAACTAGAAATCGTCTGGCCCTGAATTGAATGACGGACAACGGGCAACACCATGCCGCCTTTGGGTTTGCATCTGCCACCTTCAGCTGTGCACTCCCCACGCTGCAATGACAATTTGTGTCGGTTGTATTAATAATCCTGAAAGGAAGCAGACATGACGGCGTTCATTTCCACGTGTGGATTCGCTCTCAGAACGGAAGCTACACGAGCACCACCACCCATGTTTTGACGTCTTTTTTTTGTTTTTTTGGTCCTGCTTTCTTTATCACAACCCAATGAAAGCCCTTGTCTAAATGCATGAAGCTATTTTCACACCCCAGGCTCCAAGGAGGCGAGATCTGTGCTTCGACAAAGGCGCCAGGAGCGCTCGGGCATTATTTTGCCAACAGCGTCTCCGAGCAGGTCTAATTGAACTTCTTCACACTCCTTCTGTTGTCACACTAGCCAGAACATGAAGGAACACGCTGAAATGTGTGTTATCGTCCCAGCTCACTTTTATGTATTTTAGCAACCTATCAATCTATTCACATTAGTACCAACTCATCTAATAACAGTAAAAACGGCACCCATCCATTTAATCATCTCCAATCAATTCTCTTTTTTTTGTTTTTTGTTTGTTAACTCATTCGATACCATTGACAGGCAGCGAGATCTGGCTAAAATATAATATCTCAAGATTTTTGTCAGATATCTCAATAATAACACACTCACAGTATTAGTATGGGCTCAGTGAAAGCAATGCAATTTTGAACATATATATTTTTTTATTAGAACTTACGGACAGCCATCAACTTGAACAAAGTCGGCGATCAATTAAAAAATAATTCGATTCACATTGTACTGTTTTAATGATAATCACCACTCACCGCCACACATATTCCATTTGTTGCGTATGCATTGAGGCATTACATGGCGATGTGATGTGTGGACTCCCGGCGATGTGAACTACATCTTGGATCGCGTTTTGAGGCTCCCATTACAATATGTTGTCTGACTTGTTATTAATCCACCAAAAAAGATGGAGACAGTCAACAAAGACGCGTGTTGCGACCGCTAACTACATACTATGTCTTTCCATCCATCCATCAACAACCACGACTAGCATAAGTGCCCTCTAAGGATTTGTTTCATGCTCTCATTCAAAACCAAATGCATACAACTGCCACCAAGAGAATTTATAACGGCTGCCACCGTTTTATGTCTCAAAGCCATTCATCTGCAGAAATCATAAAGCATTTTCTGCCTGCTGATACAATTTATGCGCCACACACTGAAGTTTCTTTCCCATGCTGTGCTACTGACGTATATATGCACAGGATGTTTCTAAATATATACCGGATCTTGAATATGAAGCAGTCTGTATGAATCATCCCTCAAATTTGAGCTGTGACTCCATAACGAGTGTGTTAAAGCCATAATGTGTCTATCCTTGAATGGGATGCAGTGGATGTCAATAAATATTTAAGTGGATTTATAAATACCATGTGTTCAGTACACGTAGTGTATAATATGTTTATGCTCACGCATCAGTCTCGAGGCATTAGGCTACCGGCTATCAAAATGGATGCCACACTCCTTTCGAAAAGTTTAAGTTATAATTACAATACAAAACATTTCTATATTTTCACTGCAATAACAGGGGTATGAATTTAATGAATAAAAACTGTCACTTCAATGTTTCATTTTCTTTCTCATAATTGCTTTCTTCTACTACCCTTGCTTTCGCTTCCGGGTTCTCATCCCGTGTCCACGACGTCACATACGCCTGTAACAACACGTGGATCCCGCCTGAAATTTGTAGCCCCCCCCCCAAAATAAAATATGTCAAATTGAGCACATGGTAACTGGTCCTGTGGAAAAACAATTAAAGCCAGACAATTACATGAATTTATAAAACTCCGGACGCCCAGATAAAGTGTAAAAAAAGTGAACAAGTCTGGGCAAAAGAGCTTGTTTGGCCAACTAGAGTTACATTAACCTTCATTTGTGTTCATATAACATCTAAGTGTAGTGAAATGATACACTCTTTAAAGTGCACGCAATGCCAGTGACCAGCAGTTTTAGTAGTATTTTATCTTTTTAGCGGGCTCATTATTGCCATAGTGCATTTATAGTTTACTTGCCTGATTGTGACTTGAGTACACTACAAGGGTCGGGCATGGCTAACAGTGGCGTCGAAGACAGGGGACTCAATTTTTTATTTTTTTTAATTTTTTTTTGCTACAGCGCGTATCCTCCCGGAGATGTTGAAACGTGTAATAGTATCACAGAATCGTCTTCCTGAAAAATTTATACTGAGATGACCGGTCATTTAATTGAACAGAGTTGCGGCAGACCTTCGTTCAGCCTCAATCCGGCGGGAAACACCGGCCCTTCGTTGATTTCGCTGGGGGGGGTTTTCTTCGGTGGTTTAGCTGCTTCTTCGTTGGTCTAGCTGCTTCTTCTTCGTTGGTTGAACGTTTCTTCTTCGTGTTAGAATTCCGATTTTTATTAATCAAATATTTTATCGAAGGGATTGTCTAACGTTATCGATCAGGTGTCTAATGCGACACATATTGATATTTAATTATCGCCTAGCATTAACATATATACTGAATATACATATTGACACACATATACATTGTATTACGTCTATGCATAAATTAGAACTTCCCCATACTTTGTCCACCAACCAAAATATTAGACACAGCCGTCTTAAAATTTCCCAGCGCAAAGTAGCACAATATACGTACTGTTTAAGGCGTACCTCAAAACATCCCATTATCTTTTGAACTGTATTATATCCAGATTGTGCAAGTTTACTACCTAATAAGGTGACCAGTGGGAGAGCTTATTATGATGCTAACTGGCCTTGTTGCATATTATGTAACTTTCCTATGGTGATGTATGGATTTCACCTTGCAACACAAAAACTATTAGAACATTTCTTTTGGTTTTGGGGAGGAAACATGCAGCAAATGCCAGCGTGGAACTTAAAAGGTGTCTCAACTTTTTTTCATTTCTTGCTTTCAAGATTAGGGCGCATATGATAATTTGAAGATAAATATGAAAAGCGAGAAAAACGTGCTCACCATAGCTTCCGTCGGCTCGTGCAGGTGCGAAGCAGCAGAGGCAGACGGCCAATGCGAAGACGAACACGGGACACCACGGAGACTCCATCCCGCCGCTTAGCTCAATCCATGCCCGGTTTATGAGCGCATGACTGCGGCCAACGCCAGGTGGGAGCAGCCCCAGAGGACTCGCTGGAGCTAGAGGGGCATGTCGCTTAGTTTGGGGGTATGGGGTGTCGGAAGAAGCTAAAATGGCTGCAAATTTGGTGTGTTTAAGGGGGGAAATGGGGGGACAGCAGAGTAGAGGCCGGCCGTGGTTTTCAGCACCGAGAACAGCGACCGAGTCAGACGAAGGAGCCCCTCCTAAACGTGACGTCACATAGTCGTGGCGGGGAACGTGCGCGAGGAGCGCAGGCAGGGCCGCATCGATGCAATGAGGGGAGAGGGGGCATGTGAAGAGGGAGGGCCACCCAAATGGGGATTAAAGAATAGATTCTGCTATGGAATTTAAGATGCCTATCTACATACCGATTTACCTCCTATCTACCAACCAGTTCAACTTCCCATTTATTTATGTGTCTATCCATCAATTAGTCATCTAAGTACCTAGCATATAACTACCTACCTACTCAACCATTTACTTCCCATACCAATCGATCCATCTGTCTACCCATCTATGTAGCTCACAGATGTCAACCTACCATCTAACTAACAATCTTCCAACCTACCCATCCATCTAACTACAACCCTAATTACATGCCCATTTATCAATCTACCTACTCATCTTACTACTGTATACACTGTACCCATCTGTTAATCTAGCTACCCATCTAATTACATCTATCTGCATACCCACCATTAAGCTATCTACTACCCATCGATCAACCAATCGATTTGTGAAACGATCAGTGCTGGGAATAAAGGTGTTTAAGTATAACAGCGTTATTATCTGTGATAATTTTTCACTGCGTTCACAATCTAGTCTCAAAAACCCATTGCCACAATTGAACAGGAAGTTTGCGATTTTAACTGGAAGCAGCCATTTTAGAAAAATCCTGGATTGTAGGATAACACATGAATATCATACCTGAAGACATTAACAACTCCATATCAATTGCATTGTAAAATTTATTCTCCATTCTTAAACACACAAACAGTTTATGTATACATGCAAATAAATGTTTTTAATATAAGAAATACAAAAATGGAGG
Source organism: Hippocampus abdominalis (assembly GCA_018466805.1). Taxonomy (NCBI): domain Eukaryota; kingdom Metazoa; phylum Chordata; class Actinopteri; order Syngnathiformes; family Syngnathidae; genus Hippocampus; species Hippocampus abdominalis. Next base: position 10,267,210 of record CM031712.1, on the reverse strand, counting down.
CACTCTAACGTGCCATTTTTTTTTTCTTTCAGTCCGCCCAGAGCGTCAAGATTTCATTCAGCGTCATCATAGAAGATTGATGAATGACCCTGCAAAGACAAAGACAACATTTTTGCTTCACGAACCAAAATATTTCAGAATTTGCTCTCATTTGATGTGAGCGTACCCTTGGACATCACCCTCTACATTTGCATGTGCATTTATCTGCTGCTGCACGGTTATGGCGGCTCTCTTCAAGTACGTACTGGCCTGTGCCACTGCAAAAAGATGAAATTTTACAGTTAAATGTTAATATTTTTTATATGCCATAGTAATTAAAACAAAATATTTGACCCACCGTGTCGCAGGACCGCCAGGAGGTGGACAACAGCGGCCAGCTCAGTCAGAGTGCTGAAGGTGTCAGAGTCCAACGAGGAGAGAACCTCAGCCAAAAAAGCCCTGAAGGCAACACGCAAGTACCGTTGGATACAGAATCAGAGATTGTTTTTGTTGTTGTTGTTGTTGTCAAAAGATAAAGTTGATCTCTGTCAAGGTCTTTCCTACCTGGTTACAGGCTGCGACTTGAGGATGGCAGACAGGAGGGTGCCGGAAAGAGCAGGCAAGTCCTGCACGGTCTCTGGAGTCATCACTTCTTCGGGGTGTGTCATCTTGTGGGTTGGGTGGACAGACCATCATTCACTTCATAGTACAGAGCCCTCGATCAAGATACCCATCAAACCACCTATTCACTTTATGTACCGAGCCATCTATTTACAATCTATGTTCATTAATCTACTTCTATACCTATCTACAGTATATCATAATTGATATATTTGCAACCTTATTGGAATATACCGTATTGGCCCGAACATAAGACGGCCCTGATTATAAGACGACGCCCTCTTTTTCAAGACTCAAGTTTGAAAAAAGACTTTTTGAACACCAAATTAATTTTTATACAGAAAATAATTACAGTACATCTGAAACAAATGATTGTAACAATATATTTGAGAGAAAAAGCATGTTATTTTGCCTCATTCAAATCTCCATATCTGAATATTTAAATATGTAAACTAAAGTGCAATCACATTCGTAAATGAATAGCTTCTGGTTTTTTAAATGTAAATTACATCATAACTTCTCAGCTGCCGATTAACCTGGCTGATCTTCAACCCACGTTTCTCCATTTTCTGTTATCTCTTCTATTACTTTCTTCTCTTTTCTTTCTTAGCGCTATTTTTTATTTTTCTTCTTTGTGCTACCGCTATTTTTATTTTTCGTGACAGGGGTTCACTTTGGCTCTGGGGAGTCAAGTTCATTATTCGCTTCAATGATATCTGGCGCCATCTAGCGTCGTGAATGGGTATAACGTCTAGACCCCGACTATAAGACGACCCCCACTTTTTCAGTCTTATTTCAATGCAAAAAACACCGTCTTATATTCGTGCCAATATGGTAGTTGATTATTGTGATGACAAATCAACATACCTTCTGGAGAGTGTATCTTGTCTCCACGATGACGATGGCGAAAAGGGTGTCAAAGACGCCGCTGATGTTACAGACTTGAGCCTCTTGCAGGAAGTCGGCGAGACCGCTCAAAGCCGACTGACACAGCTAAGAACCAACCACAACAACAACATACTGAGAGATGAAACGGTACGGTGCAGAATAATAAATTGCGAAAACAAATGTCGACGTACCTCTTTACTCTCTTCCGGCTTTTTCTTAAGTCGGCGAGCCAAGAGTTCGATCACCTTCTGGAATATGTTGGCTACCGCCACCAGACACTTGGTGGCGGCATCCCGCTCGTCTCCGGCCGGTTTGCGGTCGACCGGGGAGGAACTTGACATCAACGCTTTCAGAGCCAGCAGCACGGCGGGAATGCACAGGTATCCCGCTTCTGTAACACGCAGAGTGTAAGAGAGGTGCAGAATACACACCATTACTTACAAATATAGAACCATCACCTGAGAGTATGACAAGCGAGCACAGGTGCAGGACGTGATCCTTCAAGCCACTGTCATCCAAACAGAGCACCGCGTCTCTGCACACCGACAGGAAGGTCTGATGGATGAATGAAAACCAGAAGTCACTTTCCAGTTCCAAGTTGCGTTTCGACATGTTCTCTGATTTTACAGTAACAGTGGGGGCTTTGACGCACAAATGTACGACAGTGTTTGATTGAACTCAATAGTTCCAGGGTATTTAAAACGTTTCAGATGAAGAACGTCACCGGAGACCAACATGGCGCTCACCTTAGTTATTTCCGCCGCGAAGGCTCTCAAACTCTCCGCCTCCTCACCGGCATCTTCCTGAGGACCGTTGGCCAGGAAGGGCAGCACACTCTCGCCCACCCATGCGGCCGTGTGCTCCAGGGACTGCAGGTACTCGCGGCCGTCCGACAGCTAGGTAGGGGTGCCCTTCGTTTACAAAAGAAGGCTTTCCTTTCCGTGGCTTAAAACAGACGGATGAGACTTACGTCGTGTTGCAAGTGCACGCTAAGACAGCCGTGGTAGGTGAAGGCCTTGAGGGCTAGTTCTGCGCCGACTGGGCCCCCAGAGGAAGAGCTGAGGTGAGAGTACAGCTGCGACTATGCACAAGAGCAGTGACAACATAGGAAGTAGCGAGAGTTAACGCTGATGCAAAACACGGCGTGACAAAGCGATGGAAATATGGATGTATAGCAGATTCTGTTTCGAGACCATGTCTACACCAGGGTTCCCACTCTTCCATTTGCTTTTTATTTATGGACCTTTTAAGGACTTTTGAGGGCTAATTTAGTCATTTTTAAGGACTTTTTCTCTATTCAGCAGGGGATTTTTTTTTTTTTACGAAATGCACTAAGGAGTGGCACCCAAATTTCGTTGTAACCTTATACAATGACAATAAAGGCGATTCTGATTCTGATTCACGGTGGATTTAATGCCCGCTCAGTAATAAGTGGGCTGAACAGAAAGCCACATGTCACTGAGCTGGTGTTCAAATCATTGCTGCAAAAGGAAGGGCATGTCTTTATTTTTAGGGGCAATCAGCTAACCCTTATTTGACATACTGTATGTCAAATTTTCATTTTATTACAGGTAGGAAAATGAATAAAACTTGAATTCAATCTCAAATAAAGTACACTAAGACAAATTTAAATTTAGAAAATATAACATTTCTATTTATTTTCAAATAAAAATACATTTTTAAGGATTTTTATTGATTTTCAAAGCTTTCCCTGAAAATTAAGGACAATTAAGAACATAATTTTAAAACTTTTTTATGGATTTTTATTAACTTTAAAGGACCTGTGGGAACCCCGTCAGCATAGGCAATGTGTATGTATATCTATATCTATCTCCATCCATCCATTTTCTGATACGCCTATCCTCAAAAGTGTCGCGGGACGTGCTGAAGCCCATCCGAGCTGTCTTTGGGCAGTAGGCGGGGTACACCCTGAACTGGTTTCCAGCCAATCACAGGGCACACAGACGAACAACCATCCGCGCTCACACTCACACATAGGAACAATTTAGAGTGTTCCATTAACCTTTCACACATGATTTTAGAATGTGGGAGGAAACCAGAATACCCGGAGAAAACCCACGCAGGCCCGGGGAGAACATGCAAACTCCACATAGGAAGGTTGAAGCCGGAATCAAAGCCTACACCCATGCACTGTAAGGCCGACATGGTAACTAGTAGGCCGACGTGCTAACTACTCGACCACCGTGCCGCCCGGCATGATATGATCGGAAGTTGAAATATGATTGCAACAAACCTTCCAGTTTCCTAGAAGTGTGTAGAGACGCTTGAGTGGACCCTGTCTGAGAGCCAGGACTTTGTTTCGCGTGGACCGGTGAAGGAGCAGGTAGTCCAAGTAGGCCAGCGCCAGCTCTGGCTTAGCCTCCGCCGTCACCTGGATGGTCACCTTCCGCTTGGCATTTACCTGTTGGAGTGACCGCGGGCGACAAGTTGTTTGAGTGTCGCCATTGCCATGATGACAGACACACCACAGACTGACAAACAGACCACTTGATTCTCGGGCAGGGCTTCGGAAAGCCAATCGATGATGAGCTCCAGGACGCCGGCGGTCTTGCCCCAACTGCACATGCAGTCCAGCAGCTGGCCATACGCCGAGGGCGGGGCTCCGGGTTCCAACTTCCTCAGGCGAGACAGCACGCCGTAGCTGGGACAAGACGTTCCCCACAAAGACTTCAGCGTAAGAGGATGCAGATGGCGGCACTTGTCGGACTTACTCACCTAAATGTTGCCACCGCATTGGCAGGCATGAAGGATGCCATTTGCATGAGGGGAGCGAGGCATCGCTCATCCTGAACATGAGATAGAGTATATTAAACTCGGTCAGTACAAATACATTTGGTTCGTTTCAATGTGCATGGTATATGTTGCAAAGTGTGCAACACAAAAAAGAAATATTTGTATCCGGGTATTCACTCATTGAGCGCTCAGCTCTAGCTGGATTCCTTTTTATTTTACACAATATCAAAAAAATTGTGAACCGAGAACTTTCTTTCTGACGCAGATGATAACAACCTACTCAATGTCTAAATCTTGGTTTAAGGATCGATGACTGTTATCGGCTCCCTCCACGAGTACCCGATAACTTAAAGGTACAGTGTGTGGAATTTAGTGCCATCTTGTGGTGAAGCATTAGAATGCAAAAAACTAAGCTCAAAGTGCGTCAGAGTTGTCATCCCAAACGACTGACGGAGTAAGTGCATGGCAGATGTTATTTATGCTGTAGTGATCATGTTGAGGAGCTACGCACTCCAAGTTTGTCTTCTTCGGGTATCAGTAGCAGAAAGATGGCGGCGAAACATTACAACTTCCTGAAGGGGAGGCACGCCCCATGTAATATAATTAGAAATTACATAAATTAATTTAGGGCGACCCGGTGGGCCAGTGGTTAGCGCGTCGACCTCACAGTGCAGAGGTGCAGGGTTCAATTCCGGCTCCGGACTTCCCGTGTGAAGCTTGGATGTTCTCTGCGTGGGTTTTCTCCAGGTATTGTGGTTTTCTCCCACATTTCAAAAACATGCATGGCAGGCTGATTGAACACTCTAAATTGTCCCCAAGTGTGAGTGTGAGCGCGGATCGTTGTTCGTCTGTGTGTGCCCTGCAATTGTTTGGCAACCAGTTCAGGGTGTCCCCCGCCTACTGCCCGAAGACGGCTGGGATAGGCTCCAGCACCCCCCTCGACCCTTGTGAGGATAAAGCGGATCGGAAAATGAATAAATGAATCAATCAATTAATTTACGGTGTTGTGAGAGAACATATTTTTTCCCACATTACTGAAATTAATGGTCTTTTTTTTAAATCATGAAAATTGAAAACTAAATAAATGTTTACACACTGTCCCTTTCAAATAAGGCCTCTATCGGCCAATACCAGGTACGCCCATCCCTACTTCTCAGAAAGCCATGCATTTCTATTATTTAACAAAATACTCACGCAAGCGCGTAGAGACGCACAAACCACCAAACACAAAAATGACAAAACAACGAAACACACGCACACAAACCACAAAAAGCGAAGATGAGATATGCGACACTACCAAAAACAGTCAAACCTTGATTTTCGAATGTTTCTGTTCTCGACCAAATCAGTTTTCGACCAAAAATTTCGAGTTTTTTATGCCTCGGATGACGAACAAATGTCGGTTTTCGAGCAAACTGAGCGCACTTGAATGCACCACTTGACTCCTCTCGCCTTCCTTACACGAGGAAGCGTCACTTCCTCGTGTTGCTTTCCATTGTGAGCAGACATGTTCAATAAAGATTTTTTTTTTTAAAGAGCGTGGTTTCGGTTTTCGAACAATGTTGGTTTTTGAACAGCCTTCTGGAACGGATTATGGACAAAAACCGAGGTTTGACTGTATAAACAAATATGCTTTTCTCATTTCTACACTGAAAATTACAAGTGTCAATGGCCACTCTAGTTGTCAGTGGCCCATTGTCCACTGTCCGTTGTCAGGCTAGATTTGAGTTTCTGCAGTGTAGCAACCGTTTTTATATAGATATCGCCACCCCTTCCATTCCAAATCGGTTTTCGAACTGCCTTCTGGAACGGATTATGGTAAAAAACTGAGGTATGACTGTAATTGGCAAAACAAAAAGGTAGCATATGACCGAGTACCGTGAATTTGCTGAAGTATTTGCTCAGGACTCGGCCAAACTGGGCATACAGGTGCTTCTGAGTTTCGTCACTTTGCTGGAGGGTCCTGTCGACGTTCTTCCACAGGACAACCACCACCTCCAGCAGACTGGCCACCACATCCTTCTCCAGTGCCAGTTGATTCTCCACCTGAGGCTGAGGGAGAACACCACCCTTGCATCTCAGTATGCGGGCTCAAAGACTTTACAACAAGCTTCTTTTCTGTGAGCGGTGCTTTTTGACATTTAGTACCATCCGGTTTTCCTTGCTGCTGTCGTTAAGCTCGGCGTCGTCACCATTGCTCTGGATGCTTGAGTTCAGGACACGGCGGATGGCCAGCATCAACTTCACTGATTGCAAACATACAACAAGAGTTTCATCTGAAATATCCAGAAGCTTTGATGACCAAAATTGTGCATCATGGTTTTACCTATATTTGTTGGGGCGGTGTGCATGTGAGCGTACAGGTAAAACTTGCGGGCTGCCATGGGGTTCATCTGAATGAGGGTGATGCAGCGGCTGCACCAATTCGATTCGGTGGCGTCGGCGGGGAAGAAGGAGTCGAAGAGCAGTTCGGTGAGGCGCTTGGACACGTGCGCCGTGTCCGAGGCCAGGCGGACCACGAGGTGGTCCAGGCTGCACACATCCCAGAACTGAGGCGGAGCATTAAGAGATGTAGTTATTTGATAAGGTAACCAAGCACCATTACACAAAATATGTATTCAAACTAGGGTTGCGGCTATCAAGTACAGTGATCCCTCGCTATTATGCGGTTCGTTTATCGCGGCTTCAGTGCATCGCAGATTTTTTCAACAAAAAAAAAAGTTTTTTGTAAGTTTTTTTTTTTCCATATACAGTCAAACCTCGGTTTTCGTCCATAATCCCTTCCAGAAGGCTGTTTGAAAACCGATTTGTTCGAAAACCGAAACCACACTCTTTTTAAAATAAAAATGTTTACTGAACACGTCTGCTCACAATGGAAAGCAAGACGAGGAAGCGTCACTTCCTCGTCTATCCGAGGAAGCGTCACTTCCTCGTGTAAGGAAGGCGAGGAGTCAAATGGTGCATTCAAGTGCGCTCAGTTTGTTCGAGAACCGACATTTGCTCGTCATCCGAGGCATAAAAAACTCAAAATTTTTGGTCGAAAACCGAATTGGTCGAGAACCGAGACGTTCGAAAACCGAGGTTTGACTGTGCATGTTGTACAGTACTGTATATGTTGCTCTATGTGACTCGCTGTTGTTTTGCGGACTTTTGCGCACTAAAAAAAAAAACAAAAAAAATTATTTATATATATATATATTTAAATATATTTACTGTACAGTCAAACCTCGGTTTTCGAACGTCTTGGTTGTCGACCAATTCGGTTTTCGACCAAAAATTTCCAGTTTTTTATGCCTCGGATGACGAACAAATTTCGGTTCTCGAACAAACTGAGCGCACTTGAATGCACCATTTGACTCCTCTCGCCTTCCTTACACGAGGAAGTGACGCTTCCTCGGGTAGACGAGGAAGTGACGCTTCCTCGTGTTGCTTTCCATTGTGAGCAGACGTGTTCAGTAATCATTTTATTTTAAAGAGAGCGTGCTTTCGGTTTTCAAACAATTTCAGTTTTCGAACAGCCTTCTGGAACGGATTATGGACGAAAACCAAGGTTTGACTGTATTTTGTTATTCATAAACTAACCTAACTTATAAATTTTTAAATCTATTAGTATTAGCCAATCCCTCTTTTTCATTAATGGATGCTACAGCTTCTTGTTGCTACAGCTTAGCTTGTAGCAGACGTGTGCACATTGCCGCATGACGTCTTTGATCCACTGGTGAAAAGGACACTTTGATTCGCTCCTCTTTCATCTATTACGGCTTCAAACAACAAAGTGTATACAGGAAAGTGGTTAAGATTGCACAATTGTCTGTGTTTCATGTGTTGTCTTGTATTATTTTGTCATTTTTTTGGTCAACTTTTCTTTTGATGGCAGCGCGGACACCCGCAGCGGCTCCTCTTGTTTTATGTTGAGGGGGAAGAAATTTCATCTGTGCTGTATGTTACACATACGTACAGCACATTTGACAATAAAGTTGTATTCAATTCAATTCAATTCAATTTATTATATTTAATATTTTTCATTTATCGCGGGTGGTTTTGGTCCCCATTAACCGCGATAAACAAGGGATTACTGTATTTATCGGATTGATTCTCAGCGTTCACCTAATTTCCTTTGGTACACTTCCGCAATAATGGGATCCATTTTGAAAGGTTTGATCGTCACAAATTGTTTATTTTTGACCTACTCGGGGAGCACACAAGGACGGGAAAACTTATTGGACACTTGTCAGTCATACATGAAAATGTCCTCTGGCTCACATGAGATGGTCAAAGTGTAGCTAATGAAGTGGTTCTTGGCATGTTCAATTTACCTTGGCCGCACGGACCGCCTTGATTTTGAGCAGCATGTCGACAAAAGCCACACGGACCTTCACAGAGCTGTCGTGGAGGCTGTACTTGAATTTGGGTACCAGCTTTTCCAGCACGGGATGACTGAGCACGTTGTCCAGGACGATGCGCAGATACTGAGGAAAACGACACCATCATGAATCCCTGCAGGTTTCAGGGAGACTTTTATCAAAATGCGAGAGGAAGTCCCACCGTGAAGACAGCACAGCGGACGTCGTCCGAGCTGCAGTCACCCGCCAGGTCTTTTAATTTCTTCAAGAAGTCCACGATAACGTCCGGTGGTAGCAACTCCCAGCACCTGTCGAGGATCTTGCAGACGCCCTGAATGGCGTTGCAGCGCACAACGTCGTGTTTGTCAAACAGGAGGACCTTGAAATGGAGATCAGCGGACACATTAGTGAAGATACTAGACCGGTGTGTCCCAACTTTTGGGCCAAGACAAAACTAACTTCAAAAAAAAAAAAAATCACATACAATACACATGTGTACAAAAGTTGGTGTTTAGGAACAACATTGTTGTTTACACTAGTTAACCCTCATGCAGTATTTTTAAGCGGCTGCATGAAGGGTATTACGTCCCAAAAATGTCCCTCTTCCAATGTGCAACAACTTTTTTCACTTTCAACCCCTCAAAATGTTCAATGGGAATTGGCCAAGACATAGATATACATCATATGCAAAATTTCAGCTTCGTGGAGTTATTTTTCACTGTTTTGTCTGTGGTGTCCATTTGTCCAACAGTCCAAAATCATCCAAAGTGTCCGAAATGTCCAATTTGGGGATAATTACTGCATGGGGGTTAAAAAAAAACAACTCAAAAAAAAAAACATGGCCACCATTAGTGTGTCTAGCTGCTTTTGAAGGTCCACTTCAATTTCCTTATCAGGGTCAACGATGGGGAAGGCATCCATGAACAGCACTGTGGCGTTGCTGCGGACCTCAAAATTCGGGACCTGCGGGGACGAGACGTGGTTCAGACTTTGTACTCGGGCGGCGCAGAGATAAATAAAACGAAAAAGAGGCACAAAAGGATGTGCAGTACGCACGTTGAGATACTTCCAAAGAATGGGCTTGTAGAGGACACTGAGCATCTTTCCCACTGGGCGGCAGATTTTCTTCTTGTGGAAGTGGAAGATGATCTGCAGGAAGGCGAGGGAGACAGAGACAAAAATATTCAGATGATTGTATAATGCCGGTCCACTAATCAGGTGTGAAATTAAACAACAAAGTATATCTCTTGTTATCTGCTCATTTCTCAAAATGTGTCTACTCGATAACTTGCATGAGACATGCCCCAAGTTTGAACAATTAGAACAAGCTTCTCAAGCTAATGCCTCAAGAAAAAAAAAACGTCGTTTTTTCTCTCCCTTTGCACCTGTTGGACTTTGCGGTGGACGGGTGACGACCTCTGCAACAGGATGGCACACTTCATGAAGTCCTGGATGCACTCGCTTTCGATCTTCTCCTGGAAGTTGTCGATGGCCTTTTTCCAGGCTCGGAAGTAAATCTCCGCCACGTGCGCCATGGTCATTCTGGGACGGAAAGATGACATCGTGAGGACGTGTCATAACATTAAAATGGTGAAATGTTTCGCCCGGCCACAAAAATGGTCACCTTGCCAAAAACAAATGTAAAGATACGCTATCGATATTTTTTCGGAGTAGTTCTAATGTTGTTTCTTTTTTTCTTTATTTACACCGAATACAGTAAAACCTCGGTTCTCGACCAATTCAGATTTCGAATGCCTCGGATGACGAACAAATTTCAGTTCTCGAACAAACTGAGCGCACTTGAATGCACCATTTGACTCCTCTCACCTTCCTTACACGAGGAAGTGACGCTTCCTCGTGTTGCTTCCATTGTGAGCAGACGTGTTCAGTAAACATTTGTATTTTAAAAAGAGCGTGGTTTCGGTTTTCGAACAATTTCGGTTATCGAACAGCCTTCTAGAACGGATTATGGACGAAAACCGAGGTTTAACTGTAATTTAAAAAAGATGCCTTGCTCCTGACTGGATATGTGCGTTTTGCTATTAATGTTGGATAATGGCAGGCACTGTATGTAAAAAGAAAGTGGGCGTGTCCCTTTGTGTCATTTTCTCTTATAATTCCACACTTCAAACACAGATCAAAGTCTTAAAATTTGCAATATCTCAGGCTGCAGCCATGAGCTGATAAGTACTGAGGCATGCTTTTGAACACCGTGAAAGGTAACAAGTTTTGATGCGGAATTTGAATAGGGCAACAGTGCCACCTGGTGGGCAAAAACAAACAAACTACAGATGTCTAAACTGAAATCTTTCAGAGAAATATGCGCTTGAACTATTCCACTGGTTTTTAATGGGACATTTACACTTAAGGCTAATTTAAGGAGTACTTGACAAATATTAAATTCTTAAATATTTTCAATCCAACACCCTCTGGCAAAATTCAACCGCCACATTCAAAAAGGTCTGAAAATAAGAAATAAAAATACTTGTTAAAGAACTGCAGCTGATTTTTGATGGTGTTGTGGATGCGCGGGATGAAGTCGACATGCCAGCTGAAGAGAAACACCATCAACCTCTTGCCCTGCGGGGCCCGACAGACACAAACACAGGGTCACACTCTCAGCTAGTTGACACCGAGGAGATCGGCGCAAACCCGGACTTGCTCACGTCGTCGTGATTGATGATGGCGGGATGTCGGAAACACCGCGCCAGCTGCTCGGCCAGCTGTTGGCCCTCCTCGGACGTGTAGTCCACATTTGAGAGCACCTTGTGGAGGCTCCACGCTCTTTGGAGCTCGGTGTACTGGCAAGGTTGAATATCATTTTATTGCATGTCTGCATTTCATCAATTCGTATTTTAAACAGTAACTGAATACAGTGCAATTTTATTGACTACAGTGTCAGAAAAAAAAACGGTCCCATCGGGCATCTTAATGCACTTTAAACAATTTGTCAATTTTCTTGTGAAGAAATTGCTGCTGTTTGGGTATTTTTCGACCACCCCTGGGTTGCCATGATGTCGCAAGGATAGTCATCATTATTATTATTATTTGCGTTTTTGTTACTCATGATTTTTCAAATGTCTGGCTCATTGAACGTACTTTAAATGAATTGTCAATGGTTCTTGGGATACACATTCAGTACCTTTTCCCTGACAGTGTATGGTAAATAATGAAACGATTCAACTCGGAAGTCAACCAGCATGTGGGAATGTTTCGCTCAATTACTCACCGGTTTCTTTGAAAGGAAGCTCTTTTTCAAAGTGATGACCAAAGCTGTGTAGCCAAACTTATCTTTATCCTGTAAGTCTTTCTTCCACCAGGCCTCGCAAAGCGTGTGGATGTGGAGTAGCAAGTGAGCTTCGGTCACGGGAAATGACACCAGAACATCTGGATGTGAAAAATAAGACAAAACGTATCAGTGGAAACGAGCTTTCTAAAGAGAAATTTGCAATGTGATTCCAAACAAACCGTGAAGCTGGTGGGTAATATTAAGAAGCCCATGGTAGGTGTCGCCGTCTTGCAGAACCTTTAGAGATATGGTGGCCACGAGTGTCACACCTGCTACGATGTCCATGACATGTTTCTGGGCGTAAGAGGAAAATGAGTACGCTCCCCACGTTAACCTCCTACCAAACCCCATCTCCACTCCCACGATCCGTAACTCACGGGTTCCACATCCATTGCCTCCTCCCACCGTTCCGGGGGCATCTCCAGAAGGACATCACGAAGGAGAGAGGCCAGTTTTAGCCACAGAGCCTCACGCTGATTCTTGGACATTTCCTCCATCACCTCCTCAATGTCAAAAGGATCCGATCTGTCCTTCTGCTCAGCAAAACAGCACGAGGGGGAAAAAACAACAACCGTAAAATACACAATTTAGATTATTCAAAGCACAGGCATTGTAGAATTAAAACCACGCTTAGCACACATTTTTGTTCCGTCGGATACAATACGGTACATTTACATTATTGTGTATGTTTTAAATGGTAAACGGATGTAAATGCAAATAAATATTTTCAGCCATCATAACATTATTTTGTACGGAAACAGTATTTCAATGTGCAATGTTAGTCGTACTTGAAGAGGTACTTTTAGTGTGGCATTGTAAAAATCTCGAGAATCACTGCTCGAAACTCTTCTCTGTAACATTTTGATGACTTTACGTGGTGACAACGTTATTTCTATTTTACAGTATATGGGACATTCAAGTGTACGCTTACTTACGTGAAGTTGGATTTGCCGAAGGAAGTCGTCCACATTTTCTTTACAGGCGGCTTCAACGAAATCCTCACGCTTTGTCATGTTGTCGCTTTTATTAGAAAAGAAACAAGTTCGGTCGGGTCAACTAAAAAGAAGCAACGGGAAGGTGAATCACCCCCCAAAAAACGTCAGTGGCTTTTTTGACGGCGCAAACAAACATGGATGCCTATTTGAAGAAAACGGTTAAAGGCGTTATTTGCAAAGGCAAACTAGTTCCTACCGTACTACCCTCCGACTAGTATTTGTCTTGGAGTCGTGATATATTCAAACGCTCAGTTATCATGGTCTTTTGTTAGCTGTTTTTAGCGATTATTTGGTAAACAGTTGTCAGACCAGCGGCCAGGCGTGGACCCGCGCAAATTCATACAACCTGTTACGTCATTACGTTGGGCGTAAATCGTGACGTCACCCATTCTGCACTTGTTATTTTGTGCCACCTGATGGCGACATTGATTCATATGTTCATAGATTGACGATTCAATGCAGTGAGCGCCTCAGTTTTCGACTGTCCCAACCGTTTACTACAGGCCTTATTTTTAGTTTGCATAGATATAATCAATACATCGATAATACGTACTATAATATATTTTGGCTTAATTTTTACGGTAGCAAATTGTGCCAGAAATTTGAGTTACCTCGCCATTCGCCTCTCTCGTACATCCGGGACCGTCTGAGCAAGGACAAAAATATTATTCATATTTTTACTAATCATAAAATTAATACGTATTTAATACAGTATCTAAGAATATGTCATTTATACGTATGTACTAAAACAAATATACATGTTTAGGAAAAAATAAATCACACCATTTTCACAAGGAAACCATTTATTCATCAAAAAGTCACGTCATCCGAAATCAGTAACTTTAAGAAGGCAAGAATTACACGGTGGTGAGGTTTTTAAATTTTTTTAAGGCACGAGATAGATTAAAAAGCTCCAACAAGCACAAACAGTTAAAACTGCATCGCAAAAACAAAAACCCCCACAGCATATACAAAGCTTCAGTTTCTTGGAAGCCCTGCAACAAACGCCCACCCCCCCAAAAAATGAAAACAAAACAAAAAACATACGTGAACAGTTGTCTCTAGTCTGGTTTCTTGGCTCTCATCTGGTCTGAATACCCACCAAACCCTAAATTCAAGTATATATACTGTATATATATTTTTTTTCTACATCATTTGCAGCCCTATAAAATGCCCACAAAAGGTTCTTGCCGTGGAGACCATGCATGTCCAAAACAATATTGCACAAAGTCCACGGAAAATTACACAAAGCATTCAGTTTGATGTGCATTCCATAGTTGAAATCAAAATAAATATATACATAACAAAAGTCAAAACATCCACTGCAGGACAAAATACAAACAACTGCCGACTTACGGGGTTCATTCCGCTGCTTTGGTAAGAATTTTGTCACTTTTTTTTTTTTAATGCCCTGCTAAGTTACGTACGAGCAACACCACAGACAGCGACAAGACCTTTCATTAAGTTAACGATATGTTACAATATTTGGATGCGCCGACAAGAGTCCGAAAGTGAAAATGCATGCTGAAATGATTCAATATGACAAAAATGTACAGTACAGAAATAAAATGGTTACAATTAGGGTCACTATGTAAATGTGTCTTGGATGCTCCTTTGTGAAGACAAACCATCTTCGCTCAGCTCATACCTACAAGATAAAAATGATCATTTGTTCTCCTGATTTTGACAATAAAACAATATTGTTGTCATGCAAACATTTTATTTGCTATCAAATCCTGTATGTGCTTTAAAAGGGTGATTTGACCCAAAATGGAATATAACAAAAAAATACATTAAAAATAGATTTTTTCAGTTTTATTCACATTATTTTTTTTAATACCACAAAATATTTTCCTGTACTATTTTTGTTGTTTTTGTTGAATGTTTCGTGATAGCCTTACCTTTCTAATGTGTATATGTGGTGTTTTGAAAGTAAAACTGACCTTGCCCATTAATAAATCATATAAGATAAAACAATAAAATACAATTTTAAATATACAACTCAATGCAATTTTACCATTGCGTCCATCCTTTCGCTATATCTTCTCCACTCAAATCGACCAGCACCTACAATTGTACAAGGTTCAGTTTTACATTGCAGACTGGAAATTATTCTGATTCCTACTCGAAAAAATAAACAACCACACACATACAAGAGAGGAAATGTGCATTACTTTTCCCAATAGGCCTTTGTGTTTGGACAAGATGTTTCCTCCATTCTTTACAGCGACGTCCAGAGTTCTCCTGTGGAGCTCCACGATTGACACGCTGAATTCAAATCTGCAAGTACGCACACAAACGCGTTTGCACGACACAAATCTCTTGCACTTTCAATCTCCCCAAAACAAACTGGAGGCAACAAGCTAATGCGCCACATGGTTCTGATATGCGAAACTCACGTCTGATCGTAAACGGGGTTGAGGCTCTTTTTCACGGTGGCGGTCTTCCTCCTGCCCGTGCGGCTTTTGTCAGGCAGCAGGTAGAGGCGGATAAAGGGGTCCGAGGCATCTTTTGAGAAGGCTATCAAATTTCTGGGGAAAAACATGCCCTCACAGAGTTTAGTGTATGAAGTGCTGCCTCCACGATTGAAAATGTGCAACCTTATGTGAAAGTGTGACATCCGGTAAAAGCTTCACATCAAGTTTTGTGGCCTTATGGGCTCACCGGTTATCATTGTGTGAAAGATAAACTATTCGCGGATGCCACACCCAATGAAAGGAACAAATGGGATGTACTTACAAAACGTATACAGTCTAATGTTACGCATTTTCTGTCACTTTGCAAGCTTACCGACACGCGTGAACCACCACGATGAGCTTGTTGCGTTGGGCGCTATGTCGAACGGTCAGGTGGACCTCACCCAGGGGGAACTGGCTCGGGGTCGAGCCACTGTAAGCACATCAGACATTCAGTCAGGCAGTCAGACCACAGCCAAGGTCTTCATCTAGTGTGCATATAACCACTTCTGCATATATAAAACAAATGTTTTCGGTCGACAACAAAAATGAATTACAGCAGTACTTCCACTAATGAAATTGATTGGTTCTGGAAGAAATCTATTCACTAGAACATTTTGTAAATAGAGACACATTTTCCATGTAAATGCCCTAATCCGTTCCAAACCGCCCCAAAATTCAGACATAAATGTTTTCTAAAGCATAAAAATGCATCCAAATAAGTTACACATACAGTCAAACCTCGGTTTTCGTCCATAATCCGTTCCAGAAGGCTGTTCGAAAACCGAACTTGTTCGAAAACCGAAACCACGCTCTTTTTCAAATAAAAATGTTAACTGAACACGTCTGCTCACAATGGAAAGCAACACGAGGAAGTGACGCTTCCTCGTGTAAGGAAGGCGAGAGGAGTCAAATGATGCATTCAAGTGCGCTCAGTTTGTTCGAGAACCGAAATTTGTTCGTCATCCGAGGCATAAAAAACTCGAAATTTTTGGTCAAAAACCGAATTGGTCGAGAACCGGGATGTTCGAAAACCGAGGTTTGACTGTACACACTTGGACACATCGGTCCCTCTTAGCCAATAGAACACCAGGATGATGCTCGGTAATAGCCAATGGCAGAGCAGCTATAAGTCTGTTGTGTTCAGGAAACTCGGATCTGCGAGTAGCAACCTATACTGGATTTTTACCTTTCATATCTTGAAATTTATTTTGTAAAAAGAGGCAATATTTTCCTGTTCAGGCATTTCGTAACTTGAAAATTTAGTATGAAGAGACGTTCGTAAGTCGAGGCACCACTGTAATTGGGCTCAATTGGTGCATAAACCTGCTCGCGGAAAATGTCAACGGTGGAGGTAATAACAGCTTTGGAATAAAGTCAACAAAGTTGTTGGCAATATAGCAAAAGGTCAATAAACAGGAAATTGAACGATAAATTATCAATGAGTGATTTTACTTGTGCAGCTGACGTAGCCTCTGTTGGAGCTCCAGGGTGGCGAAAGGCAGCGAGATATCCGAGGCCAGGCTGGGCGTGGACTCATTGTGGGCTAGGTGCTTCTGGGAGGCCGAAATACCGACGCATATGCTGGAGACACTGCGCAGCGGGCTGGAGGCGTACGGCTCGCCGTCCCGGTGATGCAGCGTAAAAGAGGAGGCATGTGCGGGCGGGGGCGGAAGAGGAGGCGGGGTGCGCAAAAGAGGGGGCGGGGTGGGCGAATGAGGCGGCGGCGAGTCGGAGGTGGACGCTCTGGTCGAGGAGGCCGGTTGGGGTAAGCTGGACTTTCGGACCCGGACTGAAGAAGGTTGGTCTGACGAGACCTGCTTCTCCAGTGATAGGACCTAATGCAGAGAGAATGACACATGAGAGTATTGAGTCATTCAATATGAAATAGATTGTTTTCCACTCATGAAAGGGCAATTTCATGACTCCCAACAATGCATCTCAATATACGGTATATTGTTTTGGTCTCATCTGTAATTATGCGGTGGAAAGGCCACGGGAGCAGTACAATGACTCATTCCTTCAAACAGCACTACTGTTCATGTTGCTAATACAGTCAACCCTCGGTTTTCGTCCATAATCCGTTCCAGAAGGCTGTTCGAAAACCGAAATTGTTCGAAAACCGAAACCACGCTCTTTAAAAAAAAAAAATGTTTATTGAATACGTCTGCTCACAATGGAAAGCGACACAAGGAAGCGTCACTTCCTCGTCTACCTGAGGAAGTGTCACTTCCCTGTGTAAGGAAGGTGGGAGGAGTCAAATGGTGCATTCAAGTGCACTCAGCTTGTTCGAGAACCGATTTTCGGTCGCAATCCGAGGTATAAAAACTCGAAACCAAATCGGTTTTCGACCAAAACCGATTTGGTCGAGAACAGAGACGTTCGAAAACCGAGGTTTGACTGTCGTGAAAAACGCAAATCACTGACAAACCTCACCCAAAATATGTATAATTAATTCTAATAGTAGTTTGAGCCACAAATACATCACTAACTATGCTCCCAAAAGAGTTGAATTAGTCATTTTAAATTGATCTTACGACATTAGCCTTACGTAGACTTTTTAATAGCCACTCAACGGAGCAAAAGACTCTTCATAGCTTTTAGCTCCACCCTGCCATAAAAATCTTGATCTTTAAGTCACCTCGACACACTTCCTGGACACCAAATACTACTTTCCTATTCACTCGTGGCTTTGGTGCCTTTACAGGATTGTGGCATCTTAGGTCAGTGGTCCTCAAGCAACGGGCCGCGGACCAGTACCGGTCCGTGGGTGATTTGGTGCCGGGCCGCACAGATATGCAAATTTCCCCAGTGCGGGACAAATAAAGGTTTTCTTATTCTTATTCTTATAATAAAGAACTTACAATACTTCCGTTTTATTTATTTCGGAATCTGAAAGAAAGTTTTATTTTGAAAATTTACCAGATTCTCTGTTACATCCGTCTAGAGTGCGTCACTCTAGCAAGCTTCTCAATCACGTGCTCGGTTACCGCTAAAATGAAACCCAGGAGCTAGCAAAATGAGTAAAACACAAACGTCTTTGAAAAGGCCCAGCCCGGAGACAGAAAAGGAGACTTTGACTTCCAAGAAAAAGGCTACATTTAATAGACAGTGTCATGAGTCCGACTTGAAATACGGATTTATCACAACGGGAGATTCCCATGCACCAAGCTCACTCTGCATAATATGCGGCAATGGTGAGTCGTATTTTTCACGCACTTTGTATTTGCGGTGTATCTTATTTTGAAGGCACGTTTAAACGTTTCCGTCGAGCGTTGCGGCCAGAGAGGACTTTCCTCGTGCTACAATTTTCATGCAGGTCATATCATATTATTTTGTTGTATTTATTAAAGGCCGGTCCCTGAAAATATTGTCTGACATTAATCCGGTCCATGGTGCAAAAAAGGTTGGGGACCGCTGTCTTAGGGCATTAAAGAAAGAGCACCGAAACAGTGAATAAGGTGAATTTTTCAGCAAATAAGTTTCAAGATTTTAATTACCGGTAATTTGGCGGAATATATATATAATAATTGGCAAAATAAAGGCAAAAAATCTCAACGGATTAATGATAGTATAAATTCATGGTGACCTGGATTAAAAAAGGGAACAGGCCATTCTTTGGCCATCCTTCAGCTAGTATGCACTGCATGTACTCAAGCCTCTCAAGAGCAAGAAAAAGAACCCTGGCAGTCATGATTTATTGTTTTGAAGTGTGAAGAGCAAAAAACCCTGTTATGTTCATGTGGCGAGGCCAGGCAAACTATGACCCGTGGGTAAGATACATTCCCCGAAAGAGTTCTAAAAACAAATTGAAGCCGCAAGCAACAATGAACAAGGGATCTCACCACCCCCCTCGCCCCACCTCCTTTTTTATCACCAAACCTCCGAATGCGAATTCAACTTTGACATTATGCTCTAGGTAACTCGAAATTGACCAGAATTCCCTCAAAAACAGTGGCGGTTTTTGGTATGTGCGATATGTGTGGCTGCACAGGATAGCATTTCTGCCCCTAAACAGTACATGAATTGGTTTTCTGTTGGCATCGTGAAAGGTAACTCATTTGCAACCACCTGTGAAGGCACAAAGTTTTTTTTCAAGGATTTTGAATTAACATGACAGTGTGTGGTTATAAATGTTAAAGGAGTATCACATCTTTGAGGTTAAAAGAGGACATAAAAGGGTTCGGGTTAACCTAAAATGGCCGCTCCAAAACAAAATGGCCGACATCCTATGTATTTTCAGGGATTTGTTCTACAAACTTATTTGTTGTTCTACTTGTGACAGACATGGCAAAAATAACAGTGGAAGGCTACGTGGCTGAATTTTCAAAATATGTCGACATAACTATGACTGTCAAACCTCGGTTTTCGAACGTCTCGGTTCTCGACCAAATCGGTTTTCGACCAAAAATTTTGAGTTTTTTATGCCTCGGATGACGAACAAATTTCGGTTCTCGAACAAACTGAGCGCAATTGAATGCACCACTTGACTCCTCTCGCCTTCCTTACACAAGGAAGTGATGCTTCCTCGGGTAGACGAGGAAGTGACGCTTCCTCGTGTTGCTTTCCATTGTGAGCAGACGTGTTCAGTAAAATTTTTATTTTAAAAAGAGCGAGGTTTCGGTTTTCGAACAATTTCGGTTTTCGAACAGCCTTCTGGAACGGATTATGGACGAAAACCGAGGTTTGACTGTAAAGTAAAGTCAAGTCAGTCTTGTTTCAGAGACTATAGTTGGTTTCAAATGAACGTGCACTGGACCAGTTTTACCCGCAAGGCCATTTTAAGTCTGATGCTGGAGCTGGGACCAGAGTTCTTGAGCGAGAAGCACTGCGTCAGTGTCATGTCCTCTTCGGCCAGAAGGCCGCTCAGAGGTACGGTCAGATTACCCAAGGTGCACTTGCTCTTCTCGTCTTTCACCTGCGCAGGGAATAAGGGAGACGACATCAGAGAATTTCATTCAAAAGTTGGTGCAAAGGTATAAAACCCCAAATCTGTCTCATACCTCCACCTCTAGCTCCTGCCTCCTGGGATTGTGGACCAGAAATGAGAAGGAATCCTCCCATAAAGGCTCCTTGGTCTTGTAGCGGACCTTTCAGAACAGGCAGGATTTTTTTTTTCTTCAAAAGTGCAGCGAATGAGAGTGCTAATGTAGAGTTGTCACAGTTAATTAGAAAGGCTTCATTAAAACACTTGATCAGGTGAATCTGCACAATCTAAGAATATTCACACTTTGAAAACTGCCTTCACAATACAGTCAAACCTCGGTTTTCGTCCAAACCTCGGTTTGAAAACAGAACCACGCTCTTTTGAAAATCCATCCATCCATCCATCCATTTTCTGAACCGCTTAATCCTCACCATAATCCCGCCATCTTCGGGCAGTAGGCAGGGGACACCCTGAATTGGTTGGCCTCGCAGGGCACACAAAGACGTCCACGCTCGCTCAACTCAACTAGGGACAATTTAGAGTGAGCCTGCCAATGGAACGTGGGAGGAAACCGGAGCACCCGGAAAACCCACGCAGGCCCGGGGAGTGCAAACTCCACACAGGGGGCCGGAGCTGAAACCCGGTACCTCTGCCGAAGCCGACCTCTGGGCTACCGGGCCGCCTTCTTTTGAAAATAAAAATGTTTACTGAACACGTCCGCTCACAATGGAAAGGAAAACGAGGAAGCGTCACTTCCTTGTCTACCCGAGGAAGCATCACTTCCTTGTGTAAGGAAGGCGAGAGGAGTCAAATGGAGCATTCAAGTGCGCTCAGTTTGTTCGAGAACTGAAATTTGTTCGTCATCCAAGGCATTAAAAACTCGAAATTTTTGGTCAAAAACCGAATTGGTCGAGAACCGAGACGTTCGAAAACCGAGGTTTGACTGTAATAACAACTCAGACAAGAAATTTGTTAACTAGAAAATGTTGTGAGTCAAGACGCGTTTTCCATGTAAATGCCCTAATCCGTTCCAAGCGCCCCCCAAAATTCAGATATAAATGTATTCTAAAGCATAAACATGCATCAAATTATACAAAATATACTGGCGTTTCGTAAAGAACTGATCCAAGGAAGGTTGCTTTTGTCGGCTTTTAACAATCCTTCGAAAATGTCCAAGGCAAACGTTAGCATAGTGAGCGAGCGCCCGACTAGTGAACACTTTTCTGGGTTAATCACATTGACGTAAAATCATCGGAACACCTCCTGGGCGAATGATGAGGACGCTGCATTGACACCTAAACATCTATCTATAGACAAAGACACATACGGATGCCAGGATGATGCTCGGTAATAGCCAATGGCAGAGCAGCTACAAGTACAGTCAAACCTCGGTTTTCGTCCATAATCCGTGAACCGAAATTGTTCGAAAACCAAAACCACGCTCTTTTTAAAATAAAAATGTTTATTGAACACGTCTGCTCACAATGGAAAGCAAGACGAGGAAGCGTCACTTCCTCGTCTACCCGAGGAAGCGTCACTTCCTCGTGTAAGGAAGGCGAGAGGAGATAAATGGTGCATTCAAGTGTGCTCAGTTTGTTCGAGAACCGAAATTTGTTCGCCATCCGAGGCATAAAAAACTCGAAATTTTGGGTCGAAAACCGAATTGGTCGAGACGTTCGAAAAGCGAGGTTTGACTGTGTGTTGTGTTCAGGAAACTCTGAGCTGCAAATCGCAGCCCATCCTGTATTTTTACCTTTCGTATCGTGAAATTTATTTCGGAACAAGAGGCAATAATTTCCTGTTGAGTCTTTTCGTAACTTGAAAATTTTGTATGAAGAGATGTTCGTAAGTAGAGGTACCACTGTATAATGAAACGCACAACATGCAGACTGGCTAACAGTTGATAGCCAGACGCTAACCTGAGTTTACAACAGCCAACATTAAAATCTTATTCGCTGATTCCCACGTCACTCACCAGGCCAGGCCCCACCTTATAAATCCACACACATTGCAGATATTACAGGTTGGAAAGTGAAGACCTCAAGCAGACATGGCATAAAATACTTTTTTTTGTCTAGGTCATCAATTGGATCAACGATGCCGCCCGAGCTGTTGCAAAACTTCAACATGCACTCGAGCATACATGCATAAAACATAATCAATATCTCAAACACAACGGGCCGAAGGCAAGACCCACCTTGCTCTCTTGCGTCTTGTGCCCGACGGTTAATTGGACAAAAGGGCTCGGCTCGCTGCTGCTACTCTTCTTTGCCGACTATGAGAAGAGAGGAAATCGATATCGAGATGTTCGAGCTGCAATTCTGCAATTGTATTTCTTACGAATAACCACCCGCCGTTACACATGCAAGACGACAGTCCCGTATTTTCATGCAAGATCTGAGAGGTTTCCCATAAATAATAGATGCTCAACAAGCCCTATGCATTATATATTCTACCTTATCTTAATGTAAATGATAATGCACTAAAAGCTCAGGGACATACTGCTATACGCAGTGGAGCTAAGTTAACCCTATACTGGTCAAATTCAAAAATACCGGGGAACGTAATGAAAAATGTATCATTCATTTAAAAATATTTAGTTGTATATTTTCAAACATTTAGATTTGGTTTTATTGAAAAATATTACCGTATTGGCCCGAATATAAGACGGTCCTGATGATAAGACGACCCCCTCTTTTTCAAGACTCAAGTTTGAAAAAAGACTTTTTGAACACCAAATTAATTGTTATACAGAAAATAATTACAGTACATCTGAAACAAATGATTATAACAATATATTTGAGAGAAAAAGCATGTTATTTTGCCCCAATCAAATCTTAATATCTGAACATTTAAATATGTAAACTAAAGTGCAATCACATTCGTAAATCGTTTCTGGTTTTTGAAATGTAAATGACATCATAACTTCTCCTCAGCTGCCGCTTAACCTGGCCGATCTTCGACCCACTTTTCTCCAGATTGTCGCTACGTTTCTCCATTTTCTGTTATCTCTTCCATTATTTTCTTCTCTTTTCTTTCTTACCGCTATTTTTTATTTTTGTTCTTTGTGCTACCGCTATTTTTATTTTTATTCTTTGTGACAGGAGTTCACTCTGGCCTGGGGAGTCAAGTTCAGCATTCCTTTCAATGATATATGGCGCCATCTAGCGTCGTGAATGGGTATAATGTCTAGACCCCGAATATAAGACGACCCCCACTTTTTCAGTCTTATTTCAATGCAAAAAACACCGTCTTATATTCGGGCCATTCCGGTAAAACCATTAAAAACATATTTCAATACAGTCTTTTAACGTTTAGAATGTAAAACTATGCAGAATTATAATGTACAATTTTTAAGGCTGGATTTTTAAAAATAATTTGGAAAATATATATATACTGTAAATGCATAATAATTTTTGGGAAAATATTTGGATATGAAGTACCATGTTTTCAAGTTGATCAGTTTAGAATTTTAAAAAATATCATTGATCATGTACCCCTTCATTATAAAAATTAAGATGCTTCGCGCTAAATATTTGCACAATCACAACATTTTCCCTGAAATATTTGGCCATTGAAATTGTTTTGACACTCCATTCCATTTGAAATTCTTTAAGAGGACAATCACGATGTTGAGACAATCCTATTCTTGAAGATACCGGAAGAAAATACTGATTTCTGCCAAACCAAGGATCAAAGCGTTACAATTCAGTGTGGCGAGTCAACTAAATAGAAAACAATGCAAAGAAAAGTTGCGTGTCAACCACGCGAGTGCGTAAAACTACGAAAGCATGCAAGATGACATCACGCATGCATATCACAACTCCTCAACACAGTGCAGCAGCACGTGGGCCCCGCAGTGGCATGTCCACGTTACCTTCAAGACCTTAAAGACCTGCTTCAACCCGTCACAGGTGAAATCGGACAGGTTGTTCTTTTCAAGCCAAAGAGGAGATTTTCAGGGGAGACAAATAGAAACATTACACCCAACTGTTAGCAGGATGGAAATGTGGGCAAATGTATCCAAAAAAGATGAACGATATGAATCTGGAGGGGAGTACAGGGAGGGTCCGCTTTTAGACAAGCTAGTCTTGCTGACAGCTAGTCTAACAACCTGTCCACTTGCTCTTTCCTGTTATAAATCAGCCTTGACAAGTAATACAGTCATAAAATAACCATATAACAGGGATCCTTCATTGAAAGTCAAAGCACAAAGTCCGCATTGTGACACTAACTATGGCTAATTCTATTGTGCCCTTCCAATGTTTCAATCTGGCAACATGAGGATCCAAGCAGTTTGCATGTCTGTCTCTAAATCAAAGCGAGGGTTCCAATCTCGGCTGCGGCTTTCATTGCACGTTCCAAAAATAGGAATGTAAAGGTGATTATTAAAAGCTTGGTTCATGGACTCCCTCTAGTGGCACCCAAAACAAACCTGCCTCGTCACAATTCAGTTGTATTTAACTTTTAAGTTCAATAGATTTGCATGTTGTCATGTGTGCGTGGTGGTAGTGGACACGCAAAAAAAATGCTAGGAGGCAGGAGAATCAGGGCGTACTGAACAAAAATGTCTTAAAAAAGGGGTATAGTGGACAAACTAAATCCATCCATCCATCCATTTTCCGATCCACTTTATCCTCACAAGGGTCACAAGGGGTGCTGGAGCCTATCCCAGCCGTCTTTGGACAGTTGGCGGGGGACACCCTGAACCGGTTGCCAGCCAATCGCAGGGCACACAGAGATGAACGACCTTCCGCGCTCACACTCACACCTAGGGACAATTTTTGAGTGTTCAATCAGCCTGCCATGCATGTTTTTGGAATGTGGGAGGAAACTTGAGTACCCGGAGAAAACCCACGCAGGCCCGGGGAGAATTGCAAACTCCACACAGGGAGGCCGGAGCTGGAATCGAACCCCACAACCTCTGTACTGTGAGGTCAACGCGCCAACCACTGGATCCCAAAACTCAACTAAATCCAAAACACAACATTAAGTCCTGAAAAACCCCAATGAACCAAAATAAGTGCTTTCTGTGTAGAAAAAAAAAGAACAACTTTTTTAGGTTGCACTTTGTATAAAAAGTTTATTCATCACTGACTACTAAAGAAGCCAGCCCAGTGATCCAGTGGTTAGCGTGGCGACCTCACAGTGCAGAGGTTCGATTCCAGCTCCGGCCTTCCGGCGTGGAGTTTGCCTGTTCTCCCCGGGCTTGCGTGGGTTTTCTCCGGGTACTCCGGTTTCCTCCCACATTCCAAAAACATGCATGGCAGGCTGATTGAACACTCCAAATTGTCCCTGGGTGTGATTGGGAGTGTGAATGGTTGTTCGTCTGTATGTGCCCTGCGATTGACTGCCAACTGGTTCAGGGTGTCCCCCGCCTACTGCCCAAAGACGGCTGGGATGGGCTCAAGCACCCTCGAGACCCTTGTGAGGATAAAGCGGATCAGAAAATGGATGGATGGGTGGATGGATTCTCAATCTTCTTGTTATTTTACCATCAGTATTAACGCCGACTGTTTATGGTCACTCCAAGCCAATTGATTAGTCAGCAGGCCGTGCAGCCAAAACACAACCGACATGCTAAACCACTCACGCCAGTGCGATCTACACAGGCCGATGCTGCCTCTCACTTATGGCTGCCGCACTCTTGGGAGGGAGGAGAGGAGGAAAGGCAATGAGGATGAAGAGGTATGACTTAAATATATATACAGTCAAACCTCGGTTTTCGGACGTCTCGGTTCTTACAATTCGGTCTAAAATTTTGAGTTTTTTAGCCTCGGAGGAACAAATTTCGTCGCTGAGCACTTGAATGCGTCACTTCACTCCTCTCGGCTTCGCTTCCTCGTGTGGAAGCAAGCCGAGAGGAGGTAGCAAAGCCGAGAGGAGTGAAGTGACGCTAGCCGTGCTCCCTTTTGTAGCGGCGCTCCCTCATGTTGCCGCGCTCCCAGTTTCGTCTGAACACAGGAAGCACCATTGTGAGCCGTTTTTGATGGATTTTTTAAAAAAGCAGCGTGTTTGGTGAAATACTAGCGCGAGACGAGTTTGTATTGTTAAAAAAAAGCAGCTTGTTTGGTCTTCTGTTAGGCAATCCCCCTCTTTTCCTAATGGTTTGCCCTAGCCAAGGGGGGAGGGGGAAGGGTGCGTGCGGTTTACATTTTTCAATGCAGCGGCACATAATGAACACTCTGGTGTCCGGTGTCTCATTATTAAGCAATAATTGTACAGAAACAGCTTGTGAGCTTGCACCAAAGAAAGCAAGTGGAAGTGGTGAACCTGGTGAAGAAAAGAGGAAAATAGTGCGCAAAACTATAGAATTTAAGAAAGATTTAACCAAAATATAGTCAGGTCTGCGTGTGTCTGTGTTGGCGAAGGAGTTCGGGATGCCGAACTGCCCCGCCTACTGCCTGCTGACAGCTGGAGAGGCGCACACCCCACGACAGATAGAGAGAGAGAGATGTTCCTTCAATTTTTATGTTACTATGTTAATGTTAAAATTGGTAATCTCCCATTACATTTGTACAGTTTATGGTGTGAAATTGTAAAAAAAAAAGTGGTTTAAAAAGTTGTTTTCTTGACTTGGAACGGATTAAAACATTTTACATTGATTTCAATGGGAAACATGGTTTCGGTTTCCACACAATTCGGTTTCCGAACAGTCTTCTGGAACGGATTAAGTACGAAAACCGAGGTTTGACTGTATATACAAATTCAGTTGGTCGAAAAAGTCTACACACCCTTGTTTAAATGCCAGGCTTTTGTCATGCAAAAAAAAAATATATTTTTTTTCATGACCTATAATAATAATAATAATAATACATTGGATTTATAAGCGCCTTTCAAGACACCCAAGGACACCTGTATAATTCAATAAATAACATATCCAAACAACTGAGACAACATGGTTGCACAAGTGTGCACACACTTTTTTGCCTGAGGATGTGACTGTTCGAAATGAACCAAGGATTTTAATTTCCCATTGGTAATCATTGATCAATGGGGATCAACGCACAGCTCACCACCATTTAAAGTGACTCCCGTTAACCCAAATTAGGCTCAACTGATTTTTCAGTAATTTGTGGCAGGAAATTTAATTTGTATCGTTTTTTTTCCTTTGTGGCTTACCACTGACGTTTAAAAATAAATAAATAAAAAAACCCAGATAAACTATGCCCGAATGTGACTGTTCACCATCTATGGTTGATTTGGGATTTTTGTTTTTTAAACAGTGCGCAAGCATTTCAAATGCTGGCTCAGCGAGAAGGAAACAAAAATTTGATCTTCAATCTGTTTTGAAAGGGTCGCCTTGAAGCAAAAGTACATCCAGACGATTAAGATGCCGATCGTCAAGAACGCAGGTTCACGTGGAGTTCAGTCGTCACGGAAACCAAAGAACACAACCAGCAAACTCTAGAGGAAACTTAAGCCTTGTGGTAACACTAACCCATGCCTTTTATTTGAACAAGTGGGTATCGCCTACTCTATTGATGTGTTTATGTATGACTTTTCTTACCGGCAGGTTCTTTCGCCGAATCCAAATAGACGACCAGCAGTGCCGACGACAGGCCGTCATTGGCCAGACTCCTATCTGCTCGCACGCTCCGCAGCACCTGATTGATCAGAGACAAGGCCAGATCAAAGGTTGGGAAATGAACAGCCCCAGACGGTCACGTACCTGCTCCAACTTCTCCGATGTGGATAGCAGAGACAGCCACTCCAGTTTCAAGTGGAGCTTCCCGGTTGGCGCCTCCTCGAGGTCGAACCACTGCCGAGCCACAAAAACATCTTTGGGATCAAACAAGTCGTTTGACTTAGCAAACACATTCAGCCAAGACGCTACGTCACGACCCAGGCTAAACTTAACTCCTGCCCAAAATGGGCAATCACTCCTGGAGGGCCGCTGTCCTGCATGTTTTCCAAGAGCTGATCCAATGAACTCTCAGAGGCTTACTGATAATCTGATCATTCAAATCTCAGGGAATGTGCAGGACAGCGGCCCTCCAGGACTGGGATTGCCCACCCCTGGTCTAGATGAATCTTTTGGCATTTTGAAGCATTGCCAAAACCACAAAAATAATCAAGCCACAGTTTTGAACAGAAACGGTGCAGCAACACACACTACTCGGAGGAATATATTCTTTATCCTCAGCAAAAAATGATGAATATTCTTGCAGCTTATTGGGCTGTTGTGAGCGTCTTTTTCATGGATGTTTTTTTATGTAGTATCTCGTGGTGGTCAATTTACCCAAACAAGTGATGCATAACCTGCTTCATTCTTTACATTCTATTTAATAATAGAAAAGGAACCGAAGCCCAGAACATTCCCAGAGATATTTTTCCAATATTTCAAAAATCTGCATTTTCTTACGAGAGGATCACTTCTTGGTATGTGTAGTTCTTGGAACGCAAATATCCCACCCCAAAGATTTCTGGAAAGACCTCTCAAGAGGATTATCCTCAAGCAGGGTCTTCTTTTGGCCTTGATAAAGTACACTGGAACTAAATGTAGACAATAGTTCCGGCAATCCAAACATATCAAAAAAGTCCTAGTTCAGAAGGGTACGATTAGACGTGCTGCATCAAGCACGGTTAATGTCCTAAATAAATTGAGCGCTTTCTTTCACAATTCAATTTAGCCATTTTTGCCAGAACTCAGCTCAGGCATTTTTCATTGTGATGGTTCCAGGCAAAACAGTGGAGTCAAAAAAAACAAGAAAAAAAAGCAGACTGTAGGTGGATTTAGCTGCCTCTGCCCCATTATTCCCTCTGGTCTATTCAAACCTGACTGGCTATCCATTAATGCTCACTCAACAAACAGAAAACACACACACACACACACACAGGGGACCGCGGTGTCTCGACACATTTGCTGATGTTGTGAAACTGATCCTGAAAAGACATCAAAGCGCATGGAGTGAAACTGAAAGGAGGGGAAGAAGGAAACCAAAGCAGACGCTCACCTCGTCCACCTTCTGTTCTTTGTGGAGTTCAGTCATATCGATCAACAGACTGCGGGAGACCAAAAAAAAAAAAGTTATCAGGTGTCAGTCTTCATTTTGGTTTGAAAGGGCCATTTTACAGTCCGTTTGGTTATTTCCACGTCTGCTTTTAAAAAATTAACCACAACAGATTTTGATATCAAATCTAACGCATGTATACAGTGAAACTCCTCTACAACGAAATCATGATTGCAACAAGACATTTTTCACAACAGGGGGTTTTTCACTGTAGCAAATTTGATCTCAGATGTAAACACACGCACACACACACACACACACACACACACACACACACACACACGCACACGCACACACACACATATATATGTGTACTCTTTATTTTATTCCAATAATGCATAAGTATGAGCATACACTTATTTCACACTTCATATAGTCAGTGTAGAAAGAAAAAAGGAAAGAAATTGCGAAATTTACGATTCAGCATTCACTTTCACTTACATCAATTTCTTGGATAATTTCTTTTATTTTGCTTCCTCCATCTTTCATTTTAATTACTTTTACCATCTCTTCCAGCGACAGAGCTCTGCTTGACATCCAAAGGTCAGTTTTGTAGCCATTTTAGCAATGCAACGTTCTTGCTCCGTCTGAAACTAACAATAACAAATACTTCCTGGACTACTGCGCATGTGTGAGCCAGTGTGGTGGTTGCTGTTGCCGTTTCCGAACGAAGCAGTAGAGGTCGCTGTTGGATTAGACTTCGTTGTAGTGAATCTCGTCTCGAGGCAAGAGCAGAGAAAAAGATAGATATATAACGCAACAGGGTTTTTTTTCGTTGTATGGGGGGCAGGAGAGTGGGAATTGTGTTAATGCATGAAGATTTTTTTCACACTAGGGGATATTTTTGCCCATGTAGGTTTCGTTGTAGAGGAGTTTCACTGTACCAGACAAACAGATTATGCCAAATGACGAAAATGTGCTAAGACATAAAATCAGTCTTCGCGACTGGCCGCAGCACGTCAGCGATAATTGACAAATGAGATAACGTGATAAACGAGTGGAAACGCACCTTCCCAGGAAATCATCTTTGTCGGGATCCTCGTCGAACAACTCAATCTCGAGATGCTGACCCTGAGTGCTCGTAAACCAAAGCCTGACGAGGACAATTACTGTTTACTATCGGCAAACAGCCGACGAGCAACTTTCTTAAAAATAATTTTTTTAAACGCAACCCTGCAACTTGTCACCTCGTAAACTTCGTTCCATTTGGGGT
Source organism: Hippocampus abdominalis (assembly GCA_018466805.1). Lineage (NCBI taxonomy): Eukaryota > Metazoa > Chordata > Actinopteri > Syngnathiformes > Syngnathidae > Hippocampus > Hippocampus abdominalis. Next base: position 10,236,731 of record CM031712.1, on the reverse strand, counting down.
GGAGGGTCTCCTTGATGGTCTTGCTCTGGAAGAGTTGATTGCCAATCTGCAGAATGCCGTACGGGTCCGACTTGCCCTTGATAAGCCCGCCCAGGAATTTATCCTTCCCTTCCAGATCCTGGGCTTCCAAAAAGTGAATCCGGAGCACTCCCTTTGAAGGTGTGATGAACATTGCAACTCTGTGTCATGTTTCAAGGATCATGTTTTTTTTTTTTGAACCACAAAAATGATTGTCAAGGAAGAAGCAGACTTTCACAAAGCTAGGAAACAGACTGCCGGCAATGATTAATCGAGGGATTCACTTGCTAGACCATTTCACTGAATTTTAGCTTCAGGGCCTCTCCACGCTTCGCTTTTTACTTATCAAATTATAAAATCTGCGATGTTCCATTGCTGTTCACCTTCAATTCAAATTTGGAATTACAGCAAAACCAGTGATGGTCGGGCACTCATTGAAAACAAGTCACCAAATCCCGCAGACTACACAACCAAGCACCAATTCCCACACAGTTCAAGGAGTTTGACGACATTCCTCCGGTACCTTCGGCATGGGAAAGCGAAGCTGGGCGAGTTCCACGTCTCCAACCAGCGGGATGGTTATCCGGTTAGGTAAGACCAGATAGGACGAGATAATATCTTGAATTAGACTGTCAGAAAGGCCGCTGCGAGGAAAGCAATGTAAACAGAAGGCCTTGCATCATTTATCAACAGGATGGGGAAGAAGCACACCCCCTGGGTTATAAATATTTTCCTCTAATCTCATTTTAGGTCGGGCACGAGGGCGGGCTCGAGCCGACGATTTTCCATCTGCAAGGGATCATAACCCTGGAAAAAGATGTATTCAAACTGAAATGGCAGATAGATAGATATGTGTTTCACAGTATAGGTCCTATTTTCATGTTTGGTTGTCCTGTCATGATGGACATATGTGCCAAATGACGTGTCAGTCAGGTGCAACCAAGACGTTTAAAATCCATAGATACTGTTTTCACCATGATAGGCTTTACCAATTTCGACAAAAAAGAAGGAATAAACCAAAATTCTTCGCAATTTAGCAACATGCATAAACTGAGTACATCATAATAAAATTTGGGAATACCATATTTTCCGCACTATAAGGCGCACCGAAAAGCATTCAATTTTCTCAAAAGGCAACAGTGTGCCCGAATAATCCAATGCGCCTAATGCACAAAGAGCCTGCCACTATCTTTCTATTCCCCATTGAGTTGTTTCCCTGTTCGTGTTCCAATGCCATCTCGTGGTGATTATTAGCATAAACCAATTTTAATCTAAAAGGGTTCTGCCCGACACTAATTGACATGTGCAGTCGCCAACACACACTCAAACGGACAACTACCGTATTGGCCCGAATATAAGACGGTGTTTTGAAATAAGACTGAAAAAGTGGGGGTCATCTTATATTCGGGGTCTAGACGTTATACCCATTCACGACGCTAGATATATCATTGAAGCTGAACTTGACTCCCCAGGCCAAAGCGAACCCCCGCCATGAAGAATAAAAATAAAAATAGCGATAGCACGAAAAATAAAAATAAAAAATAGCGGTAAGAAGAAAAAGAGAAGAAAATAATAGAAGAGATAACAGAAAATGGAGAAACGTAGCGACAATCTGGAGAAAAGTGGGTCGAAGATCGGCGAGGTTAACCGGCAGCTGAGCAGAAGTTATGATGTAATTTACATTTCAACAACCAGAAGCCATTCATTTACGAATGTGATTGCACTTTAGATTTAAATGAGGAAAAATAACATGCTCTTTCTCTCAAACATATTGTTATAATCATTTGTTTCAGATGTACTGTAATTATTTTCTGTATAAAAATTAATTTGGTGTTCAAAAAGTCTTGAAAAAGAGGGGGTCGTCTTATAATCAGGTCGTCTTATATTCGGGCCAATACGGTACTTTGTGAGCTCTGCGCAGCCATTATGAAAAAAAGAGAATACAAAAGGCATTGATAACTAATGACTACACGAAGGAAGGAGACAAGCAATACTTCGAAGGATATTTCGCCCCTTGTGGATGTGAGCTCGCAAAGTTTGTGTGCCTTTTTGTTGAATCGATTGTCTTTACAACTTTTGTTTTTCATTTATTGTTTTATAATGCCATTTGGATTTATAGGTTTCATGTCCGTGTTTGTGACCAGTTCTAATGGCTTTGTTACAGTTGCAGCGGCCATGAAGGCTCTATATAAATAAAGCTTAATTGTATTGTATTGTATTCCCTTTCAGTCAGGACAGATTTGATGCGGCTTCAAGGGCCGCGCCATCTAAGCGGCACAGCCTGACTGCAATTAATTCCTCGCTCAAAAATGCTTTAGAGGCTATGAAAAAAAAAGAAAAGAGCTTTGGTTCCCAGACAGTGATTGAGCAATTTGCCATTCCAAGCACCCTTCCAAGAAAGGGTTAATCCCTTTCAGGGACAGCGGTTACTATTTCAGGGACAGCGGTTACTACAATGGACATCTTATCAGCTATTAGGTTACAGGGTGCCTGAAAGGATTAAACGTAGCGCCAATATGTACAACACTTTATGATGAAATCTGATGGATTAGCAAATGCAAGAAAAAGCGCAGTCAGATTAGGCAAAGAGGGGTAGCATTAGTTTACTTCTTTTTTTTCTCTTAAAAGCTCGAAAAGAGCAAACTGGTTGCTCATCCAAATACTGTATTGATCTTTATAATGTCTCGATTTAATAAATAAGCAAAGGTCTAAATGTCAAACTACATAAATGTCAACAGTTAGCCTTTACTCAGAGCTAAGTAACATGAGAAGGACAAAGGTTTGGAATATTAATTGAGTCCATGTGGTTACAACGACCTTTTTCCGCCCATCTGTTGCCAAGGTAACGGCAGGGCAAAGGTGACTGGCGACTGGTGATTTTCTTGCGGGGTTTGTCACGAATTCATTTACGCCATTAAAGAAAAAAATATCTATCGAATTAAATTATTTCAATATCAAATCTCACCACAAAAAGCACCCCATGGTGGGCCATCTCCCTCCGTTAAAACAACTGGACCGCCGCAGTAATAAAGACATTGCTACGTTATTAACTGAGCACGTGTTGCACAATAACATTGCGACCACGTGCGGCGCAGCCAGCTGATGCTGTCTGTCTGATTTCATCACCGCGACCTCTCCTTCACTGACCAACACCTCCTTTCACGTGACCGCCCCTCCACAACAACCACACACACACACACACACAAGTATTGTATTGCACAAGCTACGCTGATCTTTTTCACCCTCACAAAGGACATCACAAAAGGGCAGCAAGTACTTTTGTGCCAACATATCTCCCATTCTGAGAGATGGCAAAAGTTATATTACCGATACTCAAAAAATACCGATTTGGCTCATGTAGTTGAGGAAAACAAATAAATAAATATAAACAAACACAAAAAATACACTTTGATAATCTGTTTTGAATTGTAGGGAGTAATTGCAAAAAATAAAATAAAATTTTAAAAAATCAGTAAAATAAAATAAAGTTGAATAAAATAAAATAAAATCTATTTAATTACAATAACTAAATATTTGTACTTTGTTACTTCCCACAACTAGCCATGAGGACAGTACAATCTACGACTCCAAAAGAAAAAGCTTATTGGAACTGCGAGGGAAAAACATAAAAACATTGAAGTGACATATTGTAATTGTAAGCATTTGTTGGTTTCTTTTTCATATTGTTTCATATATTTGGTGTACGGCCTTCAGTGGGCTTTCTAGAGACTAAAATGGGGCCCCTGTCTCGTGGTAAAAACAAGACAGCTTCAGGTTTATGCAAGCCCAAGTTTTTAAGAGCCTTTATACGGCAAATTTACGAAATCTCATTCAATAAATCTGACCGCAAGGAGTGGGTAATATGGGTGCAATATTCTATCCATGTAATAAGGTTAGGTAGGTTCACACCGCCTTTCTAAGAAATAACATTCTTTCAGGTTGTTTTTTTGTGTGTGTTTCGGACTGCAAAGAAAGGTTTTTCATTTCCCTTCCCTTAACGAGTAACTGCATTAGACTGCTTAATTGACATCCACTGATTTGCTCATTAGCTTGTAATTTCCCAACCGCAGAAGGGGAGACTGTGCAGCTATTATCTCAATTAAAAAAGGATTAAAAAAAACAAACAAACTTTCATTTTGTTGATCTTAGGTGACAAGCAAACTGACTTACGTCAGCCCAGGAATGTCCAGTACGTTCGTGAGGCCCGTCCAGTTGACGTCGAGAAGCTGCGATAAAGAGCAGACGAGAGAGCGTTTTAATTGAATCGCACACTTGGTGTGTTTTCCATTCACAACTTGACTCCACACCGACCAACGAACCCTGTGGATCGACAGTATAATGAAAAGCGGATCGCGAATCGATAAATCAAGGCTTACGTGGATAGTTAGCTGCGACGGCTCATTGATTGCATGCATTTATTATTGATGGCCACGAGTCAGACTTTTGTCAGCTTGCTCAGTTCATCGAAAAGCCATCCAAACACAAGTGTTGATCCCATTCCCAAGGTATTTGTTTGCAGGCCAGCTGGGAGACGTAGTCCCTCCAGCGTGTCCTGGGTCATCTCTGGGCGGCCTCCTCCTGGTGGGGTGTGCCTAGAACACCTCACCAGGAAGCAGCGGCTCCACTCTTCAGTCTCTTCGGCATGACCGAGCTTCTCGAAAGAGCTAAGGGAGAGCCCTAACACCCTGCGACAAACCGATACGGAGTCCGCATCACAGCAGACGCCGTGCCGATCTGCCTAGTGATCTCACCCGTGAACAAGACCTGAATGTACTCAAACTCCTCTCCATGGCGCAGGAAGTGCTACCCTTTTTTTTGTTTTAATCACAATTTTGAGGTGCAGGGTTCAATTCCGGCGGCTCTGGCCTTCCTGTGTGGAGTTTGCGTGTTCTCTCCGTGCATGCGCGGGTTTTCTCCGGGTACTCCAGTTTCCTCCCACATTCCAAAATCATGCATGGCAGGCTGAATGAACACTCTAAATTGTCCATAGGTGTGAGCGCGAATGATTGTATGTCTATGTGTGCCCTGCGATTGGCTGGCAACCAGTTCAGGGTGTCCTGAAGATAGCTGGGATAGGCTCCAGCACACCCCCGTCACCCTTGTCAGGATAAGCAGAGCAGAAAATGGATGGATGGATGGATGGATGGATGCATGGATGCATGGATGCATGGATGCATGGATGCATGGGCGGATGGATGGATGGATGGATGGATGGATGGATGGATGCATGGATGGATGCATGGATGGATGGATGCATGGGTGGGTGGATGGATGGATGGATGGATGGATGGATGGATGGATGGATGGATGGATGGGTGGATGGATGGATGGATGGATGGGTGGATGGATGGATGGATGGATGGATGGATGCATGCATGGATGGATGGATGGATGGATGGATGCATGGATGCATGGATGCATGGATGGATGCATGGATGCATGGATGCATGGATGCATGGATGCATGGATGCATGGATGCATGGATGGATGGATGGATGGATGCATGGATGCATGGATGGATGGATGGATTTTTGCTGTTGGCAGGCTGACCTGCAAATAGCAGGAGTCCACTGTGATGGATGGACATTTCCATTCATTTCAATGGGCACTGTTTTGAGTTAGAAAAAGAATGAATTGAAGTCTCAAGGCATCATTGCAACATCCATCCATCCATTTTCCGATCTGCGTTATCCTCGCAAGGGTCACGGGTCGTGCTGGAGCCTATCCCAGCCATCCTAGGGCAGTTGGTGGGGGACACCCTGAACTGGTTGCCAGCCAATCGCAGGGCACACATAGACGCGCTCACACCGAGGGACAATTTAGAGTGTTCAATAAGCCCGCCATGCATGCTTTTGGAATGTGGGAGGAAACCGGAGTAACCGGAGAAAACCCACGCAGGCCCGGGAAGAACATGCAAACTCCACACAGGAAGGCCAGAGCCGGGATCGAACCCACGACCTTTGCACTGTGAGGTCGACGCTCTAACCACTGGACACACTGTAGCACGCGTTTGCATTTCCTACTCAACTGCCACAGAGCGACAAGTGGGGCAGTGGGCACACATTCTTACGTGGAAACATCTGCTTGAATTATTAATAACCGCTGTAGCAGCCCTCCCTGGGGTCTCATTAACATATTGAATGCAAGGCTATGATGAGCAAAATGCAATTGATAAATGTCCTCTAGGTGGCGCTTGTTCAGAAGATAACACTGATGAAGACATGTATACAAAATGTTGTCAATAAAGTCTTCACACTTGAACCAACTTTGCATGAATTGCTTTATGAACCCACCCTGCAATCCCCATCCTCAATATCTGCTGCCACCGCAGTATCCATATCAGGGGGCATCTATTTTGGCCAATAACACCTAACGCCCGTCCTGTCAGATGAAATTCACATCTCAACTGCCCTCGGGCTCGCATTGCTAACAAAACACAATCAAACCAAGAAAACATTGGCAATGCGAGCCCAACGGGGAAAGTAAAAAAGCAAAAGTGGAATTCATCCTAACATCCTTTCGAATTTCAGTGAGATAAAGTCAAAGATGATGTTTTGTTTGACTTTTGCGACATTTTTTCCCAGAACATTTGGGTCGCTTACTACTTCAGATGCAGTTGACTGTGGAACCTCCATTTTCATGTAAGTTTTCCTATATTCAGATTTATTTTACGTTTTTATGTCAACATACACACCGATAAAATCTCTTTACAGTGGCTAATGACGGCACTGATCCACGAGACCTCTTAAGGGCTGGAAATTTATTTTGCCACTCACACCTTTTATGGCTCACTGCAAAGAAGAAGCACATGCCGCAATGCTTTTACGTGACTGACATTCCTGGGCATACAGGCGAAGAATTGATAAGAAATGCATTGTGTTGAGCAAGCTTTGGTAATTTAGTGATTCCGAGTCACAGTTGTGAAGAAAAAGCCAACTAAGTAGGGCTGCCTATTAAAAGCTTTGCTATACAGCTCCACTGGGTGCTCCCATTTGCTGTAAATCGGTCAAAAGTGTGGATTTTTATAACCCAGCGAGGTGGTTAACGGTGTGTCGGAAGAGCAAGGAGAAATTAAACTAGATCGTGTGGCTGGGAGAAATAAAAGGAACTGCAGCACAGAAGCTGCAATGAGCTCCGGGACAGTGACACAAGCTTGGCCGGAATATCATATTTCATGGCATCCAATTATGTCACATTCACTCCCCAGACACTCTATTAGGGACACCTGCGCATTCTTATTAAATGCATTGAGTGGATCACCCCACCCCACACAAAATGTTTGCAAGAACCTTTTAGACCAGGGGTGTCAAACTCATTTGACATTGTGAGCCACATATGGCCTCGGTAGATGTCGAGTGGGCCGGACCATTAAAATTCTACCATACTCTGCTATAAAGAACCAAAATGTCATGTATTTCCTTTGTTGGCAAAAGCTTGTCGCTTCTCAGGACATACAAGTTCAGCCGCCTTCATCATGCATCGTTTGACAAAGTCAAAGAATACGGCTTTGATGCTAATGCTATTTCGCTAGCAATTAGGTAGCTGGCTTTTACTGCTGTGTTGGGTCTGTCTCCGTGACAGACTTGAGACTGCTGTTGTCTTCTTCTCTGATCAAAACAGTGTTCCCCCTAGCGGATGATCCATGAATTGCAGCTGATTTAAAAAAATTATGTATTTTTTCACTTTTAAATGATCCTACGGGCCTGATCGAACCTCCTTGGGGGCCGGTTCCGGCCCGCAGGCCGTACGTTTGACACCCCTGTTATAGACATTTTAAAAAACAATATGTATTAATCTTATTTAAATGTTTAAATTTTGCATTCTTATTTATTATGTTTTCTTTAAATATTACAACATATATAATTGCATTATTTAAAAAGTAATATTAATTTCTGTTTTATTATAATCAGTATGTATTATTTATTTATACAGTGGTTTTTTTTTAATTAAGAAAAATAGGACTCTGCATGTTATACTTTATTTAAAAAAAACAATAATAATAAGATAAATAGATAAGTCAAGAAGCAGTTTGCACATCTTGAAAGAGAGATCTCTTCTAAGATAAATATGCTGCAGTAATATTAGTCGTTCTTCGGAAGGGATAAAGAATATACGGCTGTGAGTATTGGTGATTGTCTACATGTGTTGCTTCACTGTTTGTGTTCAAACATCCGTTGCTATAAGTACCGCGACATCGATGCTAGTTTCACACTCTGGAGTGGTCACTAGCCAATCATAGAGCCTATATAGGAAACCTTATGGACAATTAGGAGTCTTTAATCAATCTAACATGCTTGTTCTTGAAAAGTGGAAGAAAGACGGAGGGTTTGGGATTCAACCCCAGCACCTCATAGGTGTGATGCAGATGTGTTAATCACTACCCACCCTGCTGGCCCTCTAAATACACAATAATATATCACACTTACAGGCTTCTTGAGGAAGAAGATAGAAAGCGCTCCGATGAGAGGCATGTCGCCCAGCAACGGCTCCATCAGCACACGCAACACGCCGTGAATCTGAGGGATTACAACAGGAACATGTTAACACACACACACACACACACACACACACACACACACACACACACACACACACACACACTCACTCCCCCTGTCGGTTGGAAACTCAATCCCGGCATCATCCTTCACCTTCTCATTCATAACATATTAAGACAATTATGGGAGATTAAAAGACTGCCGGTTCTTTCGAGGACCCCAGCTGCTGTCATTGACACCAGGCAAGTACAGATGCGTGTTTTTTTTTTTTTTTTAATCTATTTTGGGAATTTTAAAATGTTAATAATATAATATTACGGCATAGCGTCAATGTGGCAATCAAACATTGGCAACTGAAACATCATTTCGTGAACTGCGGCTAGCATACTAGCATGCTAAGAGATTTGAATACAGTCAAACCTCGGTTTTCGGACGTCTCGGTTCTCGTACAATTCGGTTTTCGAACTAAAATTTCGAGTTTTTTATGCCTCGGATGACGAACTAATTTCGGTTCTCGAACTAACTGAGCGCACTTGAATGCGTCACTTTACTCCTCTCTGCTTCGCTACCTCGTGTAGCAACGCTACCTCGTATAGCTCGCGAGGTGTAGCAAAGCCAAGAGGAGTGAAGTGACGCTCCCTCCTGTCGCCGCGCTCCCTCGTGTCGCGTCGCTACACAGGAAGCGACCATTGTGAGCAGACGTTTTTGTACTGTTCAATAAAAAAAAGCAGACGTGTTTGGTGAGACGCTTCTGTTAGCGCGAGTGAAATCCCCCTCTTTTCATAATGGTTTGCCCTGGCAGCACGGGGGGAAATGAGGGGGGGGGGACTTTCTTTTTTTTCACGGCCGGCATTTTTCAATGCAGCCGCACATAATGAACACTCTGGTGTCCGGTGTCTCATTATTATGCAATAATCGTACAGAAACAGCTTGTGAGCAGACGAGTTTGTATTGTTCGATTAAGAATTTATTTTTAAAAAGCAGACGTGTTTGGTGAGAACTACGTAATATTGGACTGTTATTTTTGCATCGTGTATCAGCCCCTAATCATGGCACCAAAGAAAGCAAGTGGAAGTGGTGAACCTGGTGAAGAAAAGAGGAAAATAGGGCGCAAAACTATAGAATTTAAGAAAGATTTAATCGCAAAATATGAGTCAGGTGTGCGTGTGTCTGTGTTGGCGCAGGAGTTCGGGATGCCGAAACGCCCCGCCTACTGCCTGCTGACAGCTGGGAGAGGCGCACGCCCCACGACAGATAGAGAGAGAGATGTTCCTTCAATTTTATGTTACTATGTTAATGTTAAAATTGGTAATCTCCCATTACATTTGTAAAGTTTATGGTGTGAAATTGTAAAAATAAGTGGTTTAAAAAAGTTGTTTTCTTGACTTGGAACGGATTAAAACATTTTACATTGATTTCAATGGGAAAAATGGTTTCGGTTTCCGAACAATTCGGTTTCCGAACAGTCTTCTGGAACGGATTAAGTACGAAAACCGAGGTTTGACTGTATATGGAAATTGAGTTCATGGTATATTATGTAGTTAAAAGTTTCTTTGAATTCATTAAGACATGTTATTTATTTACCACTTGGTCAAAGTTTGGTTAAAATAAGGTACCGCTGTTATATCATTAGCATGAATAGCACCATTTTGCTGTTAAAAATGCTATCTTTGGAGCCCAGCGTAAAAGAAATGAGCCATATTAAGATCTAATGAAGAAAATAACAAACCACTCTCTCTCTCTTACTGAGCTGTCTAAGCGAAATACCTCTCGTACCCGCCATTGGTGCGCTAACCTGACAACGCTGCTAATGAGCTACAGAGTCTTTGTTGGTTACATCCCAAGGTGAGAAAGACGCAAAACAAATAGATCTCGGAGGAGACACATTAAAGTCAATAGCCACAAAACACTTTGAAAGACTGAAGACGACATACAGGGCAGAGTTTGCTCCAAACGCATACGTACCTGAATGCTCTTGATTCCTGCTTTGCAGTAGTAGCGTTTGATGTCCACGTCGATCTCAGTGTTACCTACAAAGCTGGCAAACAAGTGAACAATATGCCATCTGTTAAGGTTTCTGCCAATGGAATACATTTGATTTGTAGTCGGGCCTTGTGAGCTTAGCTAGCTGACTAGGGCTTTTTTGTTGTCCCAAACACTGAAGTCAGCATAGTTATTTTCGTACCTGATTTGTAGATCCATGACAATCTGTCGTCGGTCCAGGTTCTCGGAGTAAACCTTCACACCGTTGACCCTCAGAGGCTACACCGCAACACACAACTGAAACTTTCGTTTCTCATTTCTGTGACTTTGGCGTCTGTCTGGACTGCTGGCGGTTAACACCGTTTGTAGGAACAGAGTTGCGTCTACTTCCTCAGAGATTCAAACTCAGAACCTCTTGACGATGCGCTAACCACTAGGACGTTTACGCCCACAGACAACTCAGCATAAATGATACAATGAATGTTGCCATTAGGGATGCTCACTTTGTCTCCGATGTCGATCCTGCTGAAGCGAAAGGTGCTGAGGTGGGCACTGGACTCCTTAACGGCAGGCTCCACCGTGTCGCGGAACAGCTTCTCCACATACTTGCAGATGTAAGGCCACATCTGCTTCACCGTCTGCCATGATGGAGAGCAAAACTCATTGTAACGATTAGTATTCTAAAAGGCCATGACTATGTACAGTAACTGCCGCAGAACTCCTGTATATTAGATAGGGGGAGGATGGGATCCCGCTGCGAATCGCACAGCAATAAAAGAAAGTTGGATCATGAATATTTATGAAAGGCTTTGGAATGTACTGTACAGGCGTGGCTTCACTCAAGCGAATAATGCAAAAAGACGGCCGCTGGCTTCTTTTACCTTGTTTAGCCACTCCACTCGCTCAACGTCCGGGAAGTGGACCTGCGAGGAAAACAGAGCAGACGAGTCCCGAAGTTGGGTTGCAAGCCTGATAAATGGCAAAATGTCTTTAAAGGTCAACGCCAAGGACAGAGACACAGACACAATTTGCATCCAAGCTTGAATAAACTCATAACAAGTTCCTAAAAACTTCAGCCAAACAATTTATGATGAGGTCATTAAATTTTGGCATCGAACATAACATCGAGCAAATATATCACGGCTCAGACAAAAGATTACATTGAAAACTAAAATATAGATGATTAAAAAAAATACAGTACAGTAATCCCTCGTTTATCGCGCGGGTTACGTTCCAAAAAGAACGAGTGATAAGTGAAATTCGTGAAGTAGTGAACTTCATTTTTTTTTGCAGTTATTACACAATAATTAACTATATATACAATGAAATCAAAGACCAAACCCTGTTTTCAGGCCCAATTACAAAAACGTTTTCAACAAATAACTATAATAGTTTTTGGAAATACTGTACTGTTGACACGCGGCCTCACCAACAGGTTCTGATTTAAAGGGTTAAAAGCATTAAAAAACTGCACACAAAAAATCCGTGAAACAGTGAAGCCGCGGATAGTGAACCGCGTTAGAGCGAGGGATCACTGTACTGTATTTTGATATTTTTATATTGTGTATTTTTTAGAGCGAAAGTTTAGATTCTCTTGACATCTTTTTTTGAAGTCCATCCATCCATTTTCTACCGCTTATCCGGGGTCGGTTCGCGGGGGCAGCAGCTTTCGCAGGGAAGCAAAGACTTTCCTCTCCCCAGCCACTTCTTCCAGCTCTTCCCGGGGAATCCCGAGGCGTTCCCAGGCCAGCTGGGTGACATAGTCTCCAACGTGTCCCGGGTCGTCCCCGGGGCCTCCTGCCAATGGGACATACCCGGACCACCTCACCAGGGAGCCATCCAGAAGGCATACTAATCAGACGCCCGAGCCACCTCATCTGTCTCCTCTCGACATTTTGAAGTAATAATTATTTTTTTTTCCAATCTTCTTGAGTTTGACCTTCCATTAGCCCCTCGCCATGATGTCAAAACACTGCCAGTAAAAGTGAAGCCAGTCAAAGGTGAAACTCAAAACATTAATACAGGTGGAAAAAAGCAACACGGAAAAAACTAAAAGCACTGTCACTGGAAACAAGCATGAAGGGGAACTCTTGTATAACACAATATAATGCCTGGATTTTATTTTTCAGTGCAATCGTTTTGGTGTTTTTTTTTTTTTTTGTCCTAGTCCTGATAGTAATCATGATGTACTGCTGCTGGTGGTTTCTCTTAGCCCTGTTAAAAAAAGGGAACTCCTCTACAACGAAATCATGTTTGCAGTAAGAAATTTTTCACAACAGGGGGTTTTTCACTGTAGCAAATTTGATCTCATATGTAAACACACACACACACACACACACACAAACGTATGTGTACTCTTTATTTTTATCCAATAGTGCATAAGTATGAGCATACACTTATTTCACACTTCATATAGTCCGTGTAGAAAGAAAAAAAAGGAAAGAAATTGCGAAATTTACGATCAGCATTCACTTTCACTTACATCAATTTCTTGGATAATGTCTTTTATTTTGCTTCCTCTGTCATTCATTTTGATCACTTTTACCCTCTCTTCCAGCGTCAGAGCTCTTCTTGTTTTAGCTAGGTCTGAAACGAACAATAACAAATACTTCCTGGACTACTGCGCATGTGTAAACCAGTGCGGTGGTTGCTGTTGCCGTTTCCGAACGAAGCAGTAGGGGTCGCTGTTGGATTAGACTTCGTTGTAGTGAATCTCGTCGCGAGGCAAGAGCAGAGAAAAAGATTTCGTACAACGCAACAGGGTTTTTTTTTCTTTATATGGGGGGCAGGAGAGTGGGAATGGTGTTGATGCATGAAGATTTGTTCACACTAGGGGTATTTTCGCCCATGTAGGTTTCATTGTAGAGGAGTTTCACTGTAATATTCAGAACATACGGGAAGGTCCAACCCAGAATTGGGTCAGGATCTTGGTCCAGTTCAACCAGCTGGGCTAGAGTCTGCCTCTCTAAAACCAAAGTACAAGAAAAACCCTCCGCGGAAAAGGCTGATGAAAACAAGAAATCTATGGTACAGCACCGTATATCAAAACTTGAGACAGAACATTGCGCACACAAACAAACACATAAATAAACCCAGCACCGGCAGATGTAATTAAGCCCAATTGGAGTGGACACCCGCTCCTTTTTCTTTTTCGCTAAAATCCAATGTCATAAGGACAAAGAAGCAGCATGGATTCAAATCAAACCAATATCTCTGTCATAACAGCATTAACAGTCATTAATGTTAACGAGCACAAATCCAATCCATCGAGCTGCAATCGTCAGCGTCGCTGACATTCTCACACCTTTCGCCCCACTTTGACGCTTAGCCAGATCGGCTCCAGCGTTCAATGAGGTACTGGACTGATTGAACGTGAGCCATCCAGTCATTTCAATTACACAGACCACACCCTCCCCAAATGCAGCAGTGTGAGTTGTGGCGCGCAGTCAAGCAGTCAGAACACGGTGTCATTCCCACCGGGGTCCCTGCCAAAGTGCTTGTAAGGCGTTTATGTTGAGGATGAAACGGCAACGAGAACATGAAGAGCTACTTAGAGCGACGTATTGACTCGTCTTGTTATGCGCTCAATAGCAACAAAGCGAAAAGTGAGAAGTCAGGACAGGGTTAAGGCAGCAACAAACGTGGATCAGGAGGCTGTGGATAGAATTGTGAGAGACACGAGCAACCCGAGCTGCAGCGATTGAGGTAAAAAAAAAAAAAAAAGAGGAAGTGCGATTTTAACAGTGCATGTGCAGGTAGAGCCACTGCAAAATTTCACTTAGCGACCCAACAACAACAAAGTGTATGCAGGAAAGTGGTTAAGATTGCACAATTGTCTGTGTTTCATGTGTTGTCTTGTATTATTTTGTCATTTTTTTGGTCAACTTTTCTTTTGATGGCGGCGCGGACACCCGCAGCGGCTCCTCTTGTTTTATGTTGAGGGGGAAGAAATTTCATCTGTGCTGTATGTTACACATACGTACAGCACATTTGACAATAAAGTTGTATTCAATTATTCAATTCAATAAGTAGTCACTGATGGTGTAGTGGCGGTGACGGAAGTGGGTGCGAATGATTGTTTTTCTCGACATGTGCCCTGTGACTGACTGGCGACCAGTTCAGGGTCTAGTCAGCTGGGATAGGCTCCAGCAACTCCCCGTGACCTTGTTCAGGATAAGCAGTGTTGAAAATGGATGGACCCAATAAGTCACTTTTTTATCAGGAGTAGGCTGCTGCACAGTTTGGTACTAACTTGTAAAAGTTAGTACCAAAAGAAAGTAAACTCATCGCCTATACCTGAATAAAAAGCGATCAAAACATACTGATATATTGACTGCTGTATGTACTGCAAGATTCATAAAACAGAGATTGTATGTGATACCGTATGAGTCGGTATCAACTTGATACCAAACATATATTGTCAATATTGCAAAAAGTGATGAAAACAGATACTGGTATTCTGGTATATCTGCTCTTCGTATTTTAGGTCACTTTTTAATCAAGGTAACACATAGTGGCATGACACACCAACACATTTGGTCTGGTCAACGCCAGTATCATCGATATCGATGGTATTGGTATCAGCAATACTGACATTGTATTTATTTTACAATTCAGACATGTCTGATTGGCTGCATCGATGTCTACCAGAATATCTAGCATTTTAAATCAAATTGGTGATCGATTATAATTTGATCATTTGCCACTAATCAATTGATCCGATCTGAAAAATAAGATATTACAGCAAACACAATCTCTTTCACTACAGGGATGTTCTGAGCTACCATAGTTAATAATCTAAAGTTTCTCAGCATGTACAGTCGAATTATTTCTAAATTGATAGTATTTTTTTTAATATTGTTTTGCCAGGTGTGGGTATTGGGTCTCCCCTATTTTTCCATGTATTGAATGTTTCTCAATGTGTTTTTTTTTTTAAGGGGTTGATGTTATTTTTTCGAATGCATTTCAATGGGCGTCAATTATTCATGAATTTTGGCTATTCATGGGCCAAATCGCAGCAAATAGCGTCGGGTCGTCTGTGCGTGTAGTCACTAAACAAGTGTTAAATAGATTGGATGGATTGCCCCATCTTCTGATTGGTCAGTTATTGTTTTTTTTTTTAATTACTGATTGGTGATTGGCTACAAAATCCTGAATGTGTAAAGCCTAATTTACTTGGTGTCAGACGATACCAAATCACACTGTCGCATACGCATCTGATATTACTCTATTAAAAGCAATAAAAATAGTAAGTGTCATCGCTGAAAATATTTTTACTTTTTATTGGGGCAAAACCAAGACCAGTATCGATGTGATAGCAGTATCTACAATACAGGCAATGTATTTATTTGGATACCAAATCTCGCAGTATCACACATCACTACTTGATGCTACTTTGACAAAAAGTAACTCAACAATAACAAAAGTCCAAAATACCAATATCTGTTTTAGTCCTTTAAACCATATCTCTGAAAATGATTACTGTATCAGCAATACTCAGCTTGGTATCGTGTTGATACAAAACCTTTGACACTACCTGTGACAGGGATAACAAAAAGTGATTAAAACAGAGAAAGTGAGCAAACTCAATCCTAAAATAACAGGGTGTCTGGTTCAACATTGTACCCTGCTGTATTTAGCTCAGACTTGGACTATAGATCTAACGTCACTGCCTTACGTGAGGGGGGTGAGCGTGGACAGCTGGTCCCCAGTCACAGCTTTACACCTCCAGTCAGCTGACAAGCAAAGTTATAGTCGTACAGGTGGAAAACAGAGCGTTCCGGGGCATCTTACCCACGGCGGGAGGTCCGAGGTGGTAAGACCCGTCGCGAGGCTCTTCTCCTCCCGCTCCAAGAATGCGAAAGCCCGACTCAAGCGGCTGCGCTTCCCTCCGGCATTTCTCCTCCACCAGAAATATACCACGAGTCCGATCAACATCCAGCTGAAGCTGAACTCAAAGTAGCCCAGGGCGTAAATTGGGAAAATGAGCACAAAGGTCTTGGCGAATTGCACCCACGTCTGCGCCAGCTCTCTGGTGGCCGACACGGGGCTGTCATCGTCGGGCGTGTTCCCCGCAGAGGTGCGATGGAAGCGGGCGCCGGGCGGAGCGTGGCCGTTCTCTTTGGGCGACGCCGCAGCGCCGGTGCTGGTGCTGGTGCTCGCACCATGAGCTCCTCGCACGGCCGTCATGCTGTCTCTGGACATGTCTCCTTGTTCCGACGGTCTAAAACGGAAGGGAAACGCGGTGCGGTTGCTTCACATGCGCGCTGTTGCTGAGCCATAACCTTCAATGGGAGCCCTTCGAAGCCATTCCTCTGGTTGCAGCGACTAAGCTGCAGAGCCTCACGGCTCCGGAGCTTACTCAGGGGTGGGAATGAACATTCCCAAAACGTGCAGTGGGGATCATGTGCTTGAACGCGTCTATGCATCCCATTCGACTCAAGTTGAAGCGCAAACAAATGGTAAAACACTACCATCTACTGGTTGTTTATAGGAAACGCATGTTATTCGAATCGATACCGCAGGCTGCAGCTATTCATGGATTCGAACTTTTCCCGTCCACGGCAGGGATAGACTCCAGCAAACTCGTGACCCTCGTGAGGATAAGCAGTTCAGATAATAGATGGATGGATGAGAAGGTAAATTATTATGCTCAGTGTGAGTATTAAACTGACAGAATTGTATTAATTTGATAAGATGTTTAACATTGTGGACCTAACGAGAAAGATAAAAACATAGTGTTCATAATATGACTCAGAGTTATCATTTATAATTTTTTTAAATTAATATTTGAAAAAACACGATAAGAACGTTCCAATAGATCGGGGCGCGTGCTCTTCTATTGATTAATAAGCCTGTTGTCAAGTGGAAAATGACGCCTTGTCCTTGGTTCCTTATAACCGCGCATGCGCAAAACCATGTGTGTGTGTTTTTTTTTTCTTTTTTAAGCCAATTTCTCGTCATGGTTGCGTCCTAGCAAACATGTAAGCTTTCCTGCCCATTGGAGCTATTTTTCCGAACAGCGACGGCAGCATGCACCACGAAAAGGTATATAGTTTATATTTTATTATTGAATTTGGGGATACTGTATGTATCGCTTGACGGGTTCGCTAGCTAATTCCTAGCGTCAGTATGTCAAGAAATTGACGTTGTCGTGCGGTTTTCCCACTAGCCTGTCTCTCTTTTTAAGCGTTTCATACGACCATAATGTCTTCTCAGAAAATAAGCATGGAAGACACCTGGTCTACTGCCGAGCTGAAAAGACTAATGTCCAGTAGGAAAGAACAGGAACATGACAGAAAGCATCACCGCGGTGGGGAATCTACGGAGAGACGTCCTAGGGACTCCCGAGGGGAAAGAGACCACAGGTGGCTAAATACTGTACTCTAACTTTATACTTCATTTAAATAAGTTGTCAGTAGAAGTACTATAACAAGCCTGTATTGACAAAAAAAGGAATGAAAATTACATATACATTTTCAAATATAGGGAGTAAAATTCAAGTCATTCCAAAAATAAAAACTCAAGTACAGATGTCTGAAAAGCCGACTTTCGAACAGTAATGTTACCATGTTACTTTCCACAACTGACAGAGACCGTCACGGAGAGAAGCGGGACTTTCACGCAGAGGAGAGAAGGGGTGACCGGGACAGGAGGTCAGAGCGAGATAGGCTAGAGGACACGAGCAGGCGTGCACACGACTCCAGAGAGGACAGAGACAAGCGGGATAAAGGGAGGCCAAGGGAGGGACACGAGAAGGAGGAAGACAGACTTAAGAGAAAGGAGGATACGGAAAGACGGAGGGAGGAACGAGATAGGGAAAGACGAAGAGAGGAACGGGATAAAGAAAGACGGCGAGAGGAACGGGATAGAGAAAGACGGCGAGAAGAACGGGAGAGAAGGAGACACGAAGAGAGGAGGGACGACCAAGACAGACGTGAGAGGCACGAGGACAGCAGGCATTCAAGGGATGAAAGAGGTAAACGTTTCCAATTATTGCAATTACTTTTCTGGTACTCTAACATTTCTTCTTCCAGAACAATACCGAAAACAAAAAGAAGAGCGAGAAAGAAGACACAAAGAGAGAGAATATCATGTAAGCATTTCAAGTATTGCGAATGGACGTTTCACGCACACTCGTTTGACGATTTCTTGCTGTCCGTTCAGGATGAGAGGCTGAGGCGAGAGCGAGAAGAGGGAAGTGAGCAAGAGAGAATCGAGAGAGAAAGACGGAGAGAAAGGCGATGCAGAGACGATGCGGAGAGACATCACAGCAGCTCCAAGGAATCCAAGCCGAGTCACAGCCATGAGGCTAGGATGAAAAAAGCTGAGGTTAGTGGGTCACTTATTTGTACGATATCGACAACTAAATACTGGTACGTGATATCGTTTTTTTATTCTAGGTCCAGGAGAACGTGATGCGTTCAGAGAACGTGGCAGCTAAAAGTGCCGGAGACACGGAAGACCCAGTAAGATTCCAACTCAGGTTACTTCTGGAATGTTCACTGTTATTTGATCTGTTCTTAATGATAAACGCCGTCTTGCATAGTAGAAATAAACAACAACTTCAAGAAATAATCTTAAAACCGCTGGATCAAAAATAACCCAAATTGGGTGAAATAGCTAACCCGGTACAAAATTATTATAGTTAATGTAAAGTACTGAAATAATGAAAACAAAAATTGAAAGCACATTTTCATAAATACAATTTTTAATTATTATTATTCCAGTTAATGAAAAGTTAATTAAATAAATACAGTTTATTATTATTATTATTATTATTGATAAATAAAATAAAAACGACTACATTAAAAAAAAAAAGAAACTACATCTTTGATGAAAGTATTGCGAAAATCTCCTTCACTTTTAATCCATTACCGCTTGAAAGGGTCGCGGGGGGTGCTGGACTATAGTCTTCGGGCAGTAGGCGGGGGACACCATGAATTGGTTTACAGAAAAAACCATCCACGCTCACACTCATACCTAGGGACTGCCCAACGACATGCATGTTTTGGAATGTTTCCACACAGGGAGGCCGGAGCTGGGATCGAACCCGGTACCTATGTGACGTGCTAAACTGGATACGGGCCGCCCTCCTTCACTTTTAGATTTGTCAATTTATATTATACATGAACTTTTGGGGTTCATTTTAAAAGTATTTATTTAGGCATTGCTATTTGCTGTGGATCCATACAGAAGAAGGGAGGTCAAACAGTCCTAAGAACTGGAGTTTACTTTATTGCACAATAGTTCGTGACTTTCCTTTCGTCTTGCACTCCAAAATAACAAGTATCCGAAAAACCCCAAACTCAAATAAATTGAAGCAATCATGACAAAATAAAAATGAACAAACCTGCTCTAAAAACGAATTCACTGAATTAAAAAAAAAGTCAAAATGAAATAAAAACGTATCCGAACTATGATTACCCTGGCCCAGCCGTTTGGATTGAAGATTATACGCCATCAATGAGTTGAAAACGATCCTGAAGAGTCAAATCGACCAAGAAATGTTTAACTTGGTTACCGTTATTGCTGTGGTGAAAAAATCATGCTAATTTTATTGCCAATATTTTCCAAAAAGAAGAAAATCAACTTTTAACTGACATGTTTGGCACATTATGTTCATTGGATGCCCTTCCTGATGCAACAACGTCACATAAAATTGACTTCGACTTCAGCACAGAACACATCCAACATGGTGACCAGTAACCCAATCTGTGAGAAAGCAACCCTGCATTTTATTTTCCGTGTGTAGTTAGATTGCTTACATTGTGTTGTCTGTTTTTGTCACACATGTGCAGGTAGCCAAGGATGCGCTTTCACACGAGTACGAGGAGGACTTTGAGGTAAGATGATAACGGCAACACTTGCATATCTTAGTGTTGTGTCTTTTATTTCATAAATTTTTTTTGTGTGTGTGTGTCATGTGTTGCGCTTGCATGCTCTAATTGGTTTACTTGACCAGAAAGCGGTAAGGAATTTTTACGCCCGTTTGTACAAGTGTTTACCCGGATTTGGCGCATCCTTCAGTCGAGTGCGATTTTTTTTTTTTCTTCCATTTTGGCAGGACTACGAAGAGGATTTTGAGGAACTGGACGAGGACGACAAGGATGCCAAGGAAGAGCCCAGCAATCTGGAGCTGGGGGAGGAGGTGAAAGCCATCCGAAAAGCCATGGGTGAAGAAAATGAACGAGTCCGAGCCTCTTTTAACACTCTTAGCAAAGGAGAAGAAGAAGGGGAGGAAAAGCCTAAGTCATCCAGAGGTAATTCTGATCTATGATTTCGTATAAAATCAGCGCATGTGGGATAATAATGCACCTTTCATTGTCAGTGAATAGATCCGACGAAAAGGACAGTCGATGCTCCCAGCGAGGAAAGTTTATCGACTTTGTGGCGGCGAAGCAGCGGGAAGTCAGCAAGAAACTGGCCATGAAACAAAAGTAGGCGACGAACGTCAACCTTTAGGTTCATCCTGTCATGCACCAATTCTGATACAGTGAAACTCCTCTACAACGAAATTCGGTTTGCGGCAAGAAATCTTTCACAACAGGGGGTGTTTCACTGTAGCAAATTTGATCTCAGATGTAAACACACACACACGCACACACATAGACAAACGTATGTGGACTCTTTATTTTTATACCAATACTATGCATACGTATGAGCATAAACTTATTTGACACTTCATATAGTCAGTGTAGAAAGAAAAAAAGGGAAAGAAATTGCGAAATTTATGATCAGCATTCACTTTCGCTTACATCAATTTCTTGGATAATGTTTTATTTTGCTTCCTCCGTCTTTCATTTTGTTCACTTTTACCCTCTCTTCCAGCGTCACAGCTCTTCTTGTCTTAGCTGCTTGACATCCAAAGGTCCGTTTTGTAGCCATTTTAGCAATGCAACGGTCCTGCTGCGTCTGAAACTCACAATAACAAACACTTCCTGGACTACTGCGCATGTGTAAAGCAGTGTGGTGGTTGCTGTTGCCGTTTCCGAACAAAGCAGTAGAGGTTGCTGTTGGATTAGACTTCGTTGTAGTGAATCTCGTCGCGAGGCAAGAGCAGAGAAAAAGATTTCGTTGAACGCAACAGGGGTTTTTTTTGTTGTATGGGGGGCAGGAAAGTGGGAATGGTGTTAATGCATGAAGATTTCTTCACACTAGGGGGTATTTTCGCCCATGTAGGTTTCTTTGTAGAGGAGTTTCCCACTGTAACCCGATAACATGATAAGCTGTCCACTGTAGTGCAACCGCTGACCCCTGAAAGGGTTAAGATGAAAGTCTGTAAATCAGGGGTGCCCATTACGTCGACCGCGATCGACCGGTAGATCACGGACTGGCCCCAAGTCGATCGCAAGGGGTGTAGAGGAGAAAAAAAACAAACAACCATCTCTGTGTCTTTGTGCATGATAGTAGTTTTTTTACGATAGTTAACAGGCTGCAATAGTGCGTCGCATACCTCCGTGTCAGGCTGTTCCTCATCATGCCGTACGTGTGTATATGTGTGCGCGGTAACAGGTCGATCGCGGGAGGTGGGTTGATCGAAAAGTCGATCTTCGGTCCAAAAAGTTTGGGCCGAAGCTGTAAACTATCCCCCACTGATGTTTTTTTGTTTTCTTTAACGGAAAAAAAAAAATCCTCAATTTTGCTTATTGATTACAGGAAGCGCAGTGCAGAGCTACTTCGCTTAATTGATCTGGATTTCTCCACCACAATTTCCCTTCTGGATCTTCCTCCCATCAGTGAATATGACATGTACATTCGGAACTTCGGAGCTGCAAATACAAAGCAGGTCAGTAGGCGTGAAACTTTCTGATCGAAACATTCTGCGATGCCGCGTTGTCGCCTTAATTCCGATGATTTCCTCGGCAGGCTTATGTGCAGTGTAACGAGGAAAATGCGGATCGGGACATGTCCAGACCGAGGAGGTGGACTCGAGTGACAAGTGGACGCAGCATCCCGCAGAGCACGGCGGCGCCTGTGGCGGTAGGAAACACGGAAACAAGAAAATCTCTGTCATTAAACAGTTTGAGTGTTTAATCTGGGATTTTTTTAAAAACATACCATTTGAAGGATTTTATGGAAAAAAAGGCAATGGTAGATAGCAGTGAAAGAAAACATGACATATAGTCATTTGTGACAGTTTAACAGAACTACCATGTAAAATTGTGACGTCGTCGTGTTAATGTCCACTTTTTACCCACAGATCCAAACCGGTCACATGAAATTCGAAACATGAACGGAATGAACTTGGATTCAAGGCGTTTGGCCATCTTCCTTCGTACCGCCTCCCAGGTGACTTGTCTTTATTTGGAGGGGAATCGAGCTTGCTTCTCTGAGTCTGTTGTTGTCAATTTTTGCATCATGGTTCCCTTTTTTTTTTTTATATGGAGACTACAGAAGTACAGTAGTGAAGTACTTGTATTCGCTTCTTGGGATGAATGATTTTGAGATTTTGAAAAGAACCCAATAGTCAGTATTGCGATTTAATGTATAATTATTTTTTTCCAAGTCATCTTCCCATGTATTGTTAAGAAACACAATCAATAAATTAATATGGATTACAATAAATCATCCAAATTTTTTTTAACAAAAATGTTTTTTGGATATGTTTTTCCATTTTCAAACATTTTTTATAAAGCTCCAGGGAGCCACTAGATGTCGCTAAAGAGCCGCATGCGGCTCTGGAGTCGCGTGTTGCTGACCCCGGTAGTCGTATGCTAAAATAAAGGCAAATTGAACCATGAATCAATTTGAAAGACAATTTATTCATCTACTTAAATTCGCTTTCACTCGCACTCTTTTAACTCATTCAGTACCAGCCAATTCTGGACCAAGTCTGAAAAGACGTTTAAAAACGTCTTTCGGAGTGAATGAGTTAAATGTTCACTATGTCGCCTTCAATAAATTCTACCAAACACGTATGGTGTAAATTTAAGACAGTAAATTATAACTCAGATTATAGCCATAATGCAAACAAATCTGTGGCTTCATCACTTTGACTTTTCATGAAATGGGAATTTTGTAGACTGCACTTCTTGAGCAGAATTTATAGTATCCGGACAGTAAAGTATATACTTTATTCGAAATTGTATTCGAAATTGCATTCCACTACATTTCCAGGTGATGGCAGTGCTGCTGGAGGAGGATCACGCCGAGCGGAGTTCCTTCCAGGGCCAGACGACACAAACGGATGGTCTGTCGTTCAGTGACGGAAGTGTGCAACTCAACACCGACTTGCCTTTTCTCCGCGGTGCGCAGGTGCCATCACATCGCCTTGTATTGACTGTGTACATTCAACTAAACTAATTTGGTTTTCATCCAGGTCGCACTATCAGTCAGGTGCTTTTCTCCCAGGCGCAGAGACACACGCTCCTGTCTGTCCACAAGCCCCCATCTTCACCCGTTGATATCGTGCAGCATCACGACTGCACCACCATCTGCGTGTGGAACATGTGGGAGCCATCCAGACCTCAGAAGATCCTGCTCTGTGAATCAGAGGTGCCTTTTGTGGATTATTCCTAGTCCTGTTTTTTTCCAACTGCGCTCAAGGATGTTTCAAATGCCCAAGTATGAATACACTTGTACTATTTTAGTTTAAGATGTAACTCCTGCCGATTCCTCTCTCAGGTGCAGTGCTGCTGTTTCAGCCCGGGAAAGGCCACCCTGGTGTTTGCCGGCACGTCTGTCGGCTCCGTGGCGCTGTGGGACCTCCACGAGCCCGCTGGAAACCACGAACGCCTGAAGTTGGGCGACGGCGAATGGACCTTCAGACGGCCTACATTCTCTACCGGTATGTCACATTTGGCTAGGTCATGACCCCATGAGTTTGCAAAATGGCAGCCTCATACTAAAATGGCAGCCCTCAATCAGATTTTTTTTTTTTTTGTGAATCCTATCATGATATGTACAAATGCCTCAAGTCGTACACATTTTTTTAAACTGTCATCAGATAGGTTGTGCCTTTACATAATCAATTACATTTATAGACTGCAATTTTGGAAAAAAATCTGTAGATATAAAAAAAAATTATATTGTTTATTCTAATAAAGTCAAACCTCGGTTTTTGTCCATAATCCGTTCCAGAAGGCTGTAAGAAAACCGAAATTGTTCGAAAACCAAAACTACGCTCTTTTTAAAATGAAAATGTTGACTGAACACGTCTGCTCACAATGGAAAGCAACACGAAGAAGCGTCACTTCCTCGTCTACCCGAGGAAGCGTCACTTCCTCGTGTAAGGAAGGCAAGAGGAGTCAAATAGTGCATTCAAGTGCGCTCAGTTTGTTCGAGAACCGAAATTTGTTCGTCATCCGAGGCATAAAAAACCCTACATTTTTGGTCGAAAACCGAATTGGTCGAGAACCGAGACGTTCGAAAACCGAGGTTTGACTGTACAGATTAAATTATTGCTTGTGTTTGTTTAAAAAAAAATACATGGGAAGATGAACTTGGAAAAAGAAATGTATATTAAATCATTGGTTATGAGAGCTGAATTTACCCCCCCAAATCCCGATGAGGGGCATTACAAAGACAATTTGGGGGCGTTCATATGTACTTAACTCATTCAGTACCAGCCAATTCTAGACCAAGTCTGAAAAGACGTTTAAAAACGTCTTTGGGAGTGAATGAGTTAACGTTGTATTCGCAGAGTGTGTGGTGTGTTTTCCTTTTTCTCTTTTCCACAGTTATGGTGCAATATCTCAAGCCTACAGCAGGCTCCACTGCAAGTCAAATATTCGGTTTACTCTCATCCGGAGTCGGTGGCGTTACATAAAAGATTCTCCTGTTTGTGTGTGTGTGTGGGGGGGGGGGGGGGGGGGGGTGTAGATGCAGTGCCCTCTACCCATTTCTCGGCAGTGACGTCCGTGGAGGTGGTTCCAAACAATACGACTGGGATGCCGGGGTCAGAGGTGGCATTTTTAGCATCTGAGGAAGGTGAGGCATTCTGTCTGCAGGGGATAAGGAGGAATGTTGTGTGTGTGATTCGGACTGTCTTAATGACTACAATCTCCCCATAATATCCAGAGTTGTTGGGGTTGTCCTTCCAGTTGGCCTCGCAGGACGACAGCGGGCTTTTGAATCTTTGGGTAGGTGTCCATTTATTTATTTTTAGCTCTTTTTTTCGTATGTTTGTTTTCCAGGCAATGCCTTAAATGTTGTTCTGTCTGTGGCCTGTAGGTGGTAGTGCAACTGCCAAAAGCCAATGAGGCGGGCTCCCAGACAGATCTCGGCAAGTCCTTTTTTTTTTTTTGCCCCCATGAACATACAAGCTGTCAACCAGGGCTGCATAAGTGACATCCACATTTGAACTGCAAATTAGTTTATTACATTTAAAAAGCCGCACTTCCATCCATCAACGCGCTTTCTGTACAACTACATGAGGTTTAAGCTTGACAGATTCAGTTATTCACCAATCGCTTTGCTGGGATACATAATATGAACTATTTTTTTCCACACACAGTCTAAAAATGTGCATGGACATAAACATACAATAAAACGTTGTCAGTCCATTCACAGAAGCACACACTTGCTCTCTCCAGAAGACACTTGCAAAATGTAAATGTGTGTGCCCACTCACATTCCAACAAAATACCAAGATTGGTCTTTCCATAAACACACATAAAGTGAACATCTGTCGATTTTCATACACACAATGTGAACTTCTGTCTGTCCACTCCAAGACACAAGAAATCTAAGAAAACATCTGGCCATTCTCATACGCACTTCATGTGATATCCGTCTCGCTTAATCGGACGGACACTGCAATCAGCCGAAATTAGCTCCTTTAAGAAATACTTAACGTCTTTTTTGCTAAATTTTGAGATGTTTTTTTTTTAACTTAACACATTACAGCACAAGACAAAGATAAGGGCAACCCCCCGGCCCCAAAAAAGTCTCTCTCTTCTAAAGTTAGACAAATACTAAATGAGAATTTATGTAAATATTTATTATTTTATTCATCCATCAATCACACATTTTTTACTCATGATTATATTTCTTGTTTTATTAATTGGCCAATTAATTGGTGATCTGAATTTTATTCCGCCAAACATCTAATCAGCATCAGTCTCAAAAGATCCACATCAGTCGGGCCCTAATGTGAACTTCTGTTCACCCATTCACTTCGCCAAAATCAGGTAAATGTCAGTCTGAGCGGCGAAAGAATGTACACAAGTCAGGAGCTCGGAACATCACAGCAGTCCCGGGTGGTGAACAAAC
This sequence comes from Hippocampus abdominalis, assembly GCA_018466805.1. NCBI lineage: Eukaryota > Metazoa > Chordata > Actinopteri > Syngnathiformes > Syngnathidae > Hippocampus > Hippocampus abdominalis. The sequence goes on along the minus strand of CM031712.1, from coordinate 10,210,020 downwards.
TGTATGCGCTCGTATTCCTCACACGTGTGCATGCACATGTGGTTTTGCAGGTCTGAGGCCAGGTGGCAAAGTGAAGCTGCTCCACAGTTCTGCCTGCGTGACAGCTGAGGGGTGAGATATGATAAACGGCGTGTGATGATCGCATTTGTCAGCGCCAGGCGAGCCCTCTCAAAATAGGCCATAAAGCGGCACACAGCTGCCGCAATGGAGCAAAGGCGGGGGGCAAAGATCTCGTTTGTTATGCTGTTATGCTATTTTGTCGTCTCAACATATCTATGTAGAAGTGTCGAGTGTTCCGGGTTGTTTTTGGATGGGAATCTTATAACCTTTGACCTTATCTACCTCGCAGGGTGTCGCTGTCGCATGCGGACAAAACCGGACCGCCGCAGTCACTTCATTTAAAATTTCTCCCCACTGACCCCAGTCATTTCTTCGTTGGCACTAATTTGGTGAGCATGAGCCAAAATACCGAACTAAAACTTGAGCATGCCATAAAAATGATACATTTCCACTCAAGGGTCTTGTCAGTCACGGCACCACTCAAGGATTGAAGGCTCTGCCCAAGTGCTACACTTCGCAGGAGTTGGCCACCCAACTTGTAGATGTCACCGCCATTCACTTTTCTCCTTTCAGGCCTCAATTGTTTTTGGTGAGCAATAACCACGAATGTTCATGCAGGAAAACAAACTACCGTATTGGCCCGAATATAAGACAATGTTTTTTGCATTGAAATAAGACTGAAAAAGTGGGGGTTGTCTTATATTTGGGGTCTACACATTATACCCATTCACGACACTAGATAGCGCCGGATACCATTGAAGCGAATGTTGAATTTGTCTCCCCAGGCCAAAGAGAACCCCTGTCACGAAGAATAAAAAATCGCGGTCGCATGAAGAAGAAAAATAAAAAATAGCCGTCAGAAAGAAAAAATAAGAAAATAATAGAAGAGATAACAGAAAATGGAGAAACGTAGCGACAATCTGTAGAAAAGTGGGTCGAAGATCGGCCAGGTTAACCGGCAGTTGAGAAGTTATGATGTAATTTACATTTCAAAAAACAGAAGCCATTCATTTACAAATGTAATTGCACTTTAGTTTACATATTTAAATGTTCAGATATTAAGATTTGAATGAGGCAAAATAACATGCTTTTTCTCTCAAATATATTGTTATAATCATTTGTTTCAGATGTACTGTAATTATTTTCTGTATAACAATTTGTTGTTCAAAAAGTCTTTTTTCAAACTTGAGTCTCGAAAAAGAGGGGGTCGTCTTATAATCAGGACCGTCTTATATTCGGGCCAATACAGTATTTAAAATCCATACCTGTACATCTCTGTGTTTTCTGTCGACTCTATACATTAATAATTATGCACTTGAAAAAAACAATGGAGGCTTAATTTCCTGACAAGTGTACATCAACAAAAGCTGCACATTGTTATGCACATATGATTCCTTTTTATTTTGTTTTTTTTTTTGTATTAAAGTAGCCAAAATGTCAATGAAATTATGAAGTGTTGTGTGTAGAATTTTTAGGGGGGATTAAATCCCCTTTGAAATGGAACGGAACAAATATTTGAAAAACTCAAGTGCAAGTGAACACTTTCCGCAGTGCACACTCTTATCTGTCCATTTTGATACGTGATTTGATATGACAGAAGGGCAACATTAATGAATCTATGATTGCACTGTGACTTAACCGAGGATTTGAACATGGTCGTGTCCCAGGTGGGCTGCGGTGACGGGAGCCTGCGGTTACACGAGGTCAGCCATGACAAACCGGCGTACGAGTGGATAGACGGCACAGCCGGCGAGGCGGTGGTCTCGCTGCAGTGGAGCCAGACCAGGCCGGCGGTCTTCTGCGTGTTGGATGCCTCCTCCCGCCTTCATATTTGGGACCTGCTGAAGAGCGATACGGCGCCTGTGGTCACGGAGCAACTGGATGCAGACAGGTGATTTTTGACTCTTATATTTTGTGTTCATCAACAGTATAGGGACAGAGCTTGGAACGTATCTGAACAGACGTTGACTGCATGATTCTACTTTCTCAGGCTGACGGCCATGGCTGCGTTCGGAGATCCAGGACAACAAAACACCTACTCAGGAATAGCGACAGCACACCAGTCGGGTAAAATAGAAATGCACTATTTCGCAAAGGAGTTTACCATCCAAAGTCGTGAGGAAGAAAAAGCATTCGATGGAAAGATTGTAGAATCCTTTTGAAACCCTTCAAGCACCTTTTATGGTCTTTTAGGACTCAGGATGACCCATATAGATTGTGTACATTTTGTCACTCGTGTATTTTTATAGTGTATATTCCCATATGTAAATATAAACTTTTACGCTTGTGGATCAATGAGTTTGTTGCTTTGTGCAACTCTTTGTTCATTTCCACACACACACACACACACACACATAGACACACACACACACACACATAAGCAATAATTCAGGTACAGTGTAAGGTCAATTCGAAGTGTATGTGGAGTGAAATTGACTAACATCACCACCCATTCAGGTATGTTGGGAGTTGGGAAAAAGGTGAGAACAGGTGTTGTTGTCCTTGTTGTGGCCTTTACAGTACCTCAGGTAAAAAGGGAGTCCAGAGCAGTCCTGTAAAAGTGGCATCCAGTGGCGGACATGCAGCACATGTAGCAACTACCGAGGTGGCACGTCTGTTGACATGCATAATAATACTGATACATAATACGATGTATATCGTACTTCATTCAGGAGAGGTCGTATATGCAGTATTTGACACCTTTGAAGACTAGAACAGGCTCTAGTTTCCCGCTTGCGACATTATTAGCTTGCTTGACCCAAATAGGGACACGCTCGCTAATGGACACCGTTCCTCAATAACAAGAGAGATGAGATTACCGTTTCCTCAAGTTGGGAGATTTCGCTAACGGACAGACGCCATGCCTCAAAAATAAAAGACGATATTGAAAGGTGTTAAATGATCTGTATGTCCTCAACTTGTGCCTCAATCACAAAAGATAAGATTAGAGTACTGTCTTTCCTGGCCTCCACTCTGTAAAAACAAATGACAGGACACTGAAGAGTATTCGAATGAGTATTTAATGTAAATTAGGGCTGTCACTATCCAAGTGTTTTTAGAATTGATTATCCTCTCAACTGTTCCATTGAATAATCGAGTGGCTTTGTAGGATCAACTTTCCACCAAGGGTGAGAATAGACTGTGAAAAGGGATGTTTATTATATGTGGACCGGAAAGTGTGTGTGGATGGTGTACAACGTTGCCTTCTAAGCCTCGGGAGGCCAAAATTTTGTGTGACCTATTTTTGTGATCAACTTTTTCTTCCTTCCAGCCCAAATGTAACTGTGGAAGCATGTAAATATTTTTTCCCCCCAGTATGTTTACACCATGAAAGATGACATCATTGTTCCATTACTGGTACATTTTTAAAATGTGCTTTTTTTTTTTTAAAGAAATAAAATACAATGTATTTAGGGTGTTAATTGTAAGCATGATGATTTTAATTAGGTTTTTTTTTTGTTTGTTTAGTTTTTTTATTTTTATAGGTTTTTTTGATGCAGGTAAAAAAAAAATCTGTCTATCGACGACAAGCGATTTAGTGCTTTGGACACAAAATGAGTTGGAAACCCACGTCTGATATACATGAATATATTGCACACAAATATGACAAAAGTTACATTCTGTTCATATTGAATATAAAAATGATGAAGAGAGTAATAGTGCATTCATGTCCATCACTCTGCTGAGTCTTTCTCGAAATTGAGCAGGTCGCAAGTGAGAACAATGTCCGAGCGTCCGCAGTCCTTCAGGACTTTATTGAGGAGGCTGCTGGTGGCGTTGATGTCCTTCGACTCGTCCAGGGGCCAGTCCAGGAGCTGAGCGCTGGACGGCAGCTCGGGAAGTCCCGGCTGATATTCCTCCAATGGGTTAGGATAGAGCAGCTTGCGCATCGAGGGCACCCTTGTCACCATCCTCACCGTCTTCACCAGTCCGGCTGTGGACAGCGGGTTGAGGGCGAGGGCCAGGCTCCGCAGGGATGAGCAGCAGCCCAGGGAAGGCAGCAGCGGGCCCAGCAGATCGTCGCTGAGCCCGCAGCCGCTCAACGACAGGTGGCGCAGGCTACTCGACGCTTGCGACAGGAGGCGGCGCACGGAGGACAGCGTGTGGGCGTCAAGTCGGTTCTCGCTCAGGTCCAGCTGCTGCAGGGAGGAGGCGTGATGGCTGCACGACAGGTAGGACAGATCGGCCGCGCTCAGGCTCAAGTAAGGCAGCTCCAGCACCTCTAGGGGCTGAGACAGGGAACTGTAACGGGACAAAACATTGAAGAATATTACAACACTGCATTTCTTCAATTTACCTCGAATGGATGGCATGCCTCAATAACAAAAGACATAGGATTTTCAATAGTCAAAGCTCGGTTTTCGTCCATAATCCGTTCCAGAAGGCTGTTCGAAAACCGAAATTGTTCGAAAACCGAAACCACACTTTTTTAAAAATAAAAATGTTTACTGAACACGTCTGCTCACAATGGAAAGCAACACGAGGAAGCGTCACTTCCTCGTCTACCCAAGGAAGCGTCACTTCCTCGTGTAAGGAAGGCAAGAGGAGTCAAATGGTGCATTCAAGTGGGCTCAGTTTGTTCGAGAACCGGAATTTGTTCGTCATCCGAGGCATAAAAAAAAAATCGCAATTTTTGGTCGAAAACAGAGATGTTCGAAAACCGAGGTTTGACTATCTTGAAATACATTTCTTCTAATAGATGCCTCGATGAGATGCTCTGCAACAATAAGAATTAACAGGACATTATGTCCTTAATGGATGCTACGTTTAAAAACAAAAAACAAAACGGGATGTTATTCCTCAAAAGGACGCCATACCTCAACAACAAAAAAGAATGGATGAGGGTTAGAGTGGGCGTGTCCCAACTCGGAGGTTGGTGGTTCGATCCCTGGCCATTGCAACCATGTCGAAGTGTTCTTGAGCAAGATACAGTCAAACCTCTGTTTTCGACCAAAAATTTTGATTTTTTTTATGCCTCGGATGACGAACAAATTTCGGTTCTTGAACAAACAGCGCACTTGAATGCGCCATTTGACTCCTCTCGCCTTCCTTACACGAGGAAGTGACACTTCCTCGGCTACACGAGGAAGTGACACTTCCTCGGCTAGACGAGGAAGTGACGCCGCCTCGTGTTGCTTTCCTTTGTGAGCAGACGTGTTCAGTAAACTTTTTTTATTTTAAAGAGCGTGGTTTCGGTTTTCAAACTATTTCAGTTTTCGAACAGCCTTGTGGAACGGATTATGCACGAAAACCGAGGTTTGACTGGACTGAACCCCTCAGTTGCTCTGGGTGCTGCGTCACCAGTAGGTAACAGTGTGTGAAGCCCTTTGAGTACCCGAGGTAGAAAAGCGCATCCAAGTGACAGCCCATCTTTTGTCCTCGAATGGATGCCTCAATCAAAAAAGACATTGAGCATATCTTGAACAAATATTTTCATACCTGAGTAGCACACAAAGTTGTCCTGGCAAACGCAGCGCCGTGAGGCTGAGACGTCTCAGTCCCTGCAGCTGTGCCAGACCTTGGCAGAGGTCTCGGAGTGCCTCCTCCTGCCCCGGCTGGTCCCGGCGAAGGTCCAAGTTGCAATAGTGCAGGCAGAGAGAGCTCAAGTCGGGGAAGGCGACGAGCCGAGGCAGCAGCTGAGCCAGGCCCGCCACGCCAAGGTTGCTGTAGCGCACGTCCACCCCCAGCAGGCCCCGTGGTGGCAGGAAGTCCAGCAGGGTCCCAATGCTGGACACGGAGACCTCCTCGACGTGCAGGTACCGGCATTGCAGTTCCAGGGGTCCCGTCGCACTCAGGGCTGCGCACACGCGCTCCCAAGAGCGGGCGTTGACAAAAATGTCCGCCCTTACCTGTAATGGCGCACGAATTTCCTTCTCCTCTCCTCCCATCCCCGAGCTCTCTCGCCTCCTCCCTGTTTCTATCCTCCTCTTCACCCCCTTCATCAAATCTGTTTCCCCCAAGACTCCCGCGGACCCCTCCTTGCGGTCGCTTGACTCCTTGATCCTCTTGCGCTGACCCCTCTCTCGTTTCACATCATTGTCTCGCTCCAGAGTGCAGACCCTTTTTCGTTCTCCGGCTCGCGCCTGCACCACCATGGTGCACAGCGCTATGGTTAGGGACCAGCCCCCCATCGAGTCCACCGTCGGACCCTCATCTCCTTGCAACCCGCAGAGGTCCAGGACTTGCAGCGCAGATCTAGTTACAGGGGGTGGGGGGCAAATGTCGCTTACAAAACATAAACTATTATGCACATTCTCACTTTACACTTTCCTGTACATATAATGTTAAAATCTAAAAGGAAAGAGTACATTTGCTATCGCACCCTCTACCACGCCCATGCCGGATGACATCACAGCTGTGCCTTTGTTAGAAATTAAGTTTCAAGATGGCTTATGGAAATCTTATTTAATATATCATAACTCCAACAAGACAATTTTGTTTCAATTTTTACTTAATCTCTTTTGAAATATTAAATACAAATTGAGTTTTTCAAATATATATAATACATACACACACACATTCATACACAAATATAATACATTTAAACAAATACAGTTAAACAAATAAATCTTCTCTCTGATTTCCAGATTGTAAAGACACACCTTATAAAACAATCGGTGAATGTGCAGCATGCTAATAACAATCCCTCATCGATAACCAACCTCTGATCGGAGAGTCCCCGAACGACGGCGAGCAACAGAGCCTGCACGCACAGCCGACTCGGGGGCCGCTGCCCTTGCTTCCTGCGGCCGCCGATGCGCAGCCGACGCTCGGGCCACCTTTGCACCAGCTCCCCGACGGCTAGCGGTCTGCATCCGGCGAACGAGGCCTCCAGTAGCGGGCCGTACAGCTCTCGGGGCACCCAGCGCAGCCAGTGGGGCGACGAGCTGTGGTCGCTCACCACCTCCTTTGCGCACAAGCTCAACAGGGAAAGCGCCATCTTTGGTAAGACATTAGACGCAAGAAAAAAATTAAACAAATTTTAAGATTAACAGCACGTTCACATGTACACCTAGGGTGCCGATCTTTGGTCCATGTTAGCGACCGATTGAGGAAGCTACAGCATCTGTTTACACTTTTACACTGTCGCATTCTTGTGACGTAGACGCATGAGACAGACGTACAGTCATAAATTCATCCGTCAAACACATAACCTGTTTCTCGTCGTGTTTTGTATTTATTCAACCCTTGGTACAATTTATTTTTTAAATATTCGAATTGACCATTGTTGTTCTAATTGGGGGACACTATTTTAAAAGAAGTTTTAATAAAAAAACTTTTTTAACGCCGAGTGCACATCATTGTTCCAGCCACCCTCCCTATACCACTGCGGTCAAGCCAGCCTCCACTCGCAATATCGAAGTCAAGTGAGCCGCCACTGCTATTGTCAATACTGTGTATTACGGTAATCTGCCGCTAACGAGCGGCGTTGGTTACCTTCACAATAAAAGCGTCTCCACTAATGCATAAACGTCATTTGTTTGGGTTGAAAGAAATTAATAAAAATATCAAATAAAGTATTTCTTGGCTGTCAACTAACAATACGCTCACCCCGGAAGAACAAGAACTCTCAGAAAAGCACAAAAAAGCATTCTCAAGTGGAGATAGAAAATAAAGTCAATGGTAATTTACATCAATTTCACCTGATATTAATTGAGTTTTCAGTATCCCGTGAGGGGCTGTAGGTCTGGGGTAACTACAGCACTCCGGCTATCCAACGCGGCCACTCTCGTCCGGATCTGATGTCGCATTTGGGAATAAAAGGCCTCTGAAATGTGGCAAGATTACCTTATTTCTGACATGTTGACATTTTCGACCGTTTTGAAAGAATTCCTACAAATTAAGTCGTCGTTATCCCGTGAGGGCTGTGGGTCTGGGGGTAACTACAGCACTCCGGCTATCCAACGCAACCACTCCCGTCCAAATCTGATGTCGCATTTGGGAATAAAAGGCCTCTGAAAAATGAAAATATCACCTGGGTTCTGACATGACATTTTCGACCATTTTGAAAAAATTCATTTCATTATGTCGATCGAAATTGAGCTTCCCCTCCTTTACAGACTAGCATCTGCCACTGCTTTCAACATATACACAAACACAAATTAATACACATTCACAAATTTATTTTGCACAATTTTACACTCATGTACACATTCATAATGTCCATACACACACACGCACATTTACAAATTTATTTACACAATTTTACACTCGTGTACATATTCATAATGTCCATATACACACATTATAATGTACACAATTTTACACTCATGTACATATTCATAATGTCCATATACACACATTTATAATGTACACAATTTTACACTCATGTACATATTCATAATGTCCCGTCCAAATCTGATGTCGCATTTGGGAATAAAAGGCCTCTGAAAAATGAAAATATCACCTGGGTTCTGACATGGTTATTCGGCACAGTGAGCTATGTTCACTCCGACCTCATGAGTGGCTCACTGGCGAGGTGCAGTTCTCATTTTGTTTTTATAATGATTAAGTACAATAATTAAATACTCATTTGAAAAACAATGTCACAAAAATATTGCTCTTCTACATAGATCATTGAAGGATTGTTTCACGTTTTGGCCAAGAAACTCAGAGTGATGAGGAGCTTTTATCTTATGAGTTACTACACTGCTGAACTGATCATCTCTGGGGACAAGAGTACGCTTCCACGGCACTGTTTCCCGAAGGTATTGTTATGACCTGGGGAAGGGCCCCCAAGCCAATTAGGGGGATAGCTCTCAAAACCATCATGTGTTTACTAGATCGATGAATGTAAGTTATAAGACTTAATCTTTTTTTTGCATTGACAGGAAAACCTGAACTCTTACAAGGGAATTTTATCCTTTGTAAATGTAAACAATAACCACTGGAAACTTCTGGTGAGTGCAGTTCATGTATTCACATGGAAAAGAAAAATAATGCATTCCTTGCCTACAATAGTTACAAGGGTGTTTCTCTAAGTTTTGAGTATTGACAATTTGCAACCTCTAGTTCGTATGTCACTTTCCCTAAATATATAACAATGCATGTGTAACCTCGGATTTCTTTTTACACCTTTTCCAGTACACAAATGCTGATACTGGAACAGTATATCTGGTGGATCCCGCTCAGTGTCACACAGAGGTCAACGATTCCACGATTGCAGCCAAAAGATTCCGGTATTTATACTTCCATGATTTCACCACTGCAGAATGTGTAGATGTGGTCCTGACATATCTTAGCCTACACCTAAACTTAATTGTGCCACCTGTATCGCAGATGTGAATATTTTCTCATCAACTCTTCAGGCTATTCAATGTATGTAAACCAAGTAAGACTAATTTTCACAGTGGGAAAGTTTTTAATCTTGTCTCCTTCATCAAACATCCAGTGAATTCTTAACAATGCGGAAAACGCACCACGGAAAAGCAGAGTGGGAGGATAAAGAATGGAAAGGAGGATGTTTGGCCCACCCCACACAGCAGGATTCATCCAGCTGCGGTGTGATTGTTACCTTGGCAAGTAGAACTCTTCCAATAATATAGAAAGGCCTCTGCTTGTGTATTATATGTGTCTATATGATGTGTTTCATTTAAAAAGAAATGGGAACACACTGCATCCTTGTATAATCTGTGTTTTTAAATTGTTCACTCCAAACAATTTTGAAGAAAATCACTTTGTGTTTCAGATTGCCGCAGAGCTCATGAAAACATTTCCAAAGATTCCACATATTAAATTTGATTCGTCACCGAAAGAAATGGCCAATGAGAGAACAAGACTTGGATTGGAAATACTGGCAGCATCAGGTTGGTTAGTTTATACTGATCACCCATTCAAAAAAGTATGTATGTTTAAATGTACATTAAATGATGATTCATCATGTTGTAGTATTTGATCCCACCATGCACTGTGCCATGTGCTCGTTGGCCAAACCACCTGGAGCAGGTCCTCCTTTGATTGACTGGGTGAGTTTTACATTGCAAGAACACACAATTAATTTATCTTCATATTTTGTTATCCCCATTAAAGGAACCTAGAAGTAAATTTGCCGCATTAAACTACTGGTTCCTTTGCATGTTGGTTTATTTTAAAGGATTGCACAACAACAACAACATAAAGTCACCAAGTTTAATTTTCTGACAGCACACACAGGCAGAGGAAAGAGGCAGAGAAGGATGATCCAGATTATCTTGCTATAAGCTCTCCTATACAGGTCTGGTGTGAGGCAACAGGGGTGTTTTCTGTATGGTTTTAACACTGATAGGTGTAGAGCAAGGGTGTGAAACTCATTTCACATTGTGGGCCACATACGGCCTCGGTAGATGTTAAGTGGTAGATGTTAAGTTGTGTGTGTGTGTGTGTGTGTGTGAGAGATACGGCCAGACTGTATCATCTTCTCAATCCAAATGTTTCCTGCCTTTCAGCCCAGACTTTCACAGAAGAACTCACACATTTTTCATGCCTTCGCATTCTTCCAGAAAATCGCAGCGTTTTTTATTTCTCTCTATTACATCTGACTCCTTCATCCATGTTTCTGTTAAGTCTATTCTAAAAACGCTACTATGCAAATTTGCGGAAAAAGAATATGTATATTCCCGTTACGATGGTTTGCATACACTGTTTAAATTGGAATAGTTCAAGTCAGAAAAAATTAAATATGTGGTATGTTGAATTGTAAAAACAACTTAGAGTTATTCTGGTTGGAAGATGCCCGATACATAATTTTGCAAGAGGTTGTTTTATAATGCTGTGTGTTTGTTTATTTTTCCCCTTTATATAGATACAGTGTGACGAATGTGAAAGGTGGTATCACGAGCAATGCCTTGGAATGACCGTGGAGAGCTTGGCAAAGGCAAAAACAGGGAATTGGTCATGCGTTGTATGTGAGCCATGAGTGTGAATTGGACACCTAGCAGACCTTCGTCTATATATATCTGAGTGTGTGTGCGTGTGTGTATGGACATTATGAATGTGTACATGAGTGTAAAATTGTGCAAAATAAATTTGTGAATGTGTATTAATTTGTGTTTGTGTATATGTTGAAAGCAGTGGCAGATGCTAGTCTGTAAAGGAGGGGAAGCTCAATTTCGATCGACATAATGAAATGAATTTTTTCAAAATGGTCGAAAATGTCATGTCAGAACCCAGGTGATATTTTCATTTTTCAGAGGCCTTTTATTCCCAAATGCGACATCAGATTTGGACGGGAGTGGTTGCGTTGGATAGCCGGAGTGCTGTAGTTACCCCCAGACCCACAGCCCTCACGGGATAACGACGACTTAATTTGTAGGAATTTTTTCAAAACGGTCGAAAATGTCAACATGTCAGAAATAAGGTCATCTTGCCACATTTCAGAGGCCTTTTATTCCCAAATGCGACATCAGATTTGGACGGGAGTGGTCGCGTTGGATAGCCGGAGTGCGGTAGTTACCCCCAGACCTACAGCCCTCACGGGATAACGAAGACTTAATTTTTAGGAATTTTTTCAAAACGGTCGAAAATGTCAACATGTTAGGCATTCAGGCCACCATGTCAGAAATAAGGTCATCTTGCCACATTTCAGAGGCCTTTTATTCCCAAATGCGACATCAGATTTGGACGAGAGTGGTCGCGTTGGATAGCCGGAGTGCGGTAGTTACCCCCAGACCTACAGCCCTCACGGGATAACGAAAACTTAATTTTTAGGAATTTTTTCAAAAAAAATTTCAAAAATTATCAGGTGAAATTGATGTAGAATTACCATTTACTTTATTTTCTATCTCCACTTGAGAATGCTTTTTTGTGCTTTTCTGAGAGTTCTTGTTCTTCCGGGGTGAGCGTATTGTTAGCTGACAGCCAAGAAATACTTTATTTGATATTTTTATTAATTTCTTTCAACCCAAACAAATGACGTTTATGCATTAGTGGAGACGCTTTTATTTTGAAGGTGACCAACGCCGCTCGTTAGCGGCAGATTACCGTAATGCACAGTATTGACAATAGCAGTGGCGGCTCACTTGATTTCGATATTGCGAGTGGAGGCTGGCTTGACCGCAGTCCAATACTCCCATTTCAGTAGGTCGAAATGTCTCCACTTTGCCAAGTGGGTGTGCATCAAATACATCTTAATGATGACCAAACGTTGTCATCCCCAACCAGTTATTATATCCAGGAGACATTCGCTTGGCTATTCTTCGACCCGCAGCCACATCAGAGACGTGTTTATTTGCGGCTATTAGGCCAGAGGCAAGAGGTGAAAAGTGTACATGTATCCTGCTACACCACACGCCCCGGTAGCAATGTGAGAACTAAGTGGAAAGTATCACAAAATGACGAAACTTTCTGAGAGGCATCCTAGTATGGGCTCGTACTATGTTGTAAAAATGATTGTCTGGTACAGCCTACAAGTGTAGTGTTACAGTCATAATAAACAAGAAACTGGTTGGGTGACATTCTCTTATCGTATGGCACGTCTTAAAAGTGTAATTGGTCAGTAGTAAAAGAAATTATTGTCAAGGGTGGTCTGATATTATCTCAGCATCACGACGATAATTTGACCGCTAGATGGCAATAATGTCTCAATCTACGTTTTGGGCTGGGCAACTTTTTCCTCTTCATTTTTTTCTAAGATTCAATTATCATCAGTTTCCCCCCTTAAATAATTGACAAACACTTTCTTGAAAAAATATTACTTTTATGTGTACATTTTATATGAACTACAGCCAGTTTGGTGCACACTCAAGTATGTGAACATTAATATACAATTTATTTAGATGGGTTGTATTGATTTATTCATTTGATCATCTATTTAGTAAATGAGCAACATTCTGAAGAGAATGTTCAGAAAATCTCTTATCCTCCATTCAAGCTACCCACTTAGTCTTGATCTCACTTTGCATCGGTTCAATGAAGTGACTCGAATCAACCAAGCAGACATACTGTATTGAGTAAGCGCCATAAAAGCCATTTATGACCTTTTACGACATGCTGGAGCACAAAGTCACACCGAGAGTCTCTCCGGTATAAAAAGTAATGTAGAAAACATTTGTAGGCATCCGTTATGCTGTGGGAATTTCGGCAAATGCTGCTGGCGTCCTTGACTTTGGCGTTCTTGACTGACGTTGGCTTCAGTTTGCACTTGACCTGCGCTAATGGTGCTCATTTACCTGAGGATTGCTTGTGCGACTTCACTGACGATTGCGGCGACGGTGGCGACGAGCGACACTGTATGTCGATACAACACACACTACTGAAGATAATGCATGTGTTTGTATCATACTAAGGTTTGTCATGGGTTAAAACAGCACAAAAGACAAATTTTTGAATCAAGGTTTGTAGATGAGTTGGCCTACACAGGAAAGGGAACCATATTTGGTAACACAAATCAAAATGGTTCCCGCACTCCTCACCACCATGGCAACAGCTAGGAAAGGTCTAAAAGGCACATGTTTCATGTTTTAATCTGTTTGTTTGTTGTTGGTTTTTTTTGTTCGGCAGGTTCCAACTATACCAGGTGTCAATTTGACGAAAGCTTCTGTGACCTGATCCAGCCATCACAAGCATTAGCTCAATGGAACAGAACGATGGCGGTTGGGCCCATCCAACACGATCACACCGGCAAGCAATCAGGTTTGAGAACTTGTTTTATAAACTCTAAATAGAGTGAATTGACTCAGACTTATGTATGTTCAATTCTTCAGCACATTTCCTGTCCCATGTGCCTCAAAGAGGAAACACTACCACAGCACAACTAATAAGTCCTCTGTTTGGACCTGCTGATACCTGCCAGGTAACACATTTTGAGAACCCACAACCGTGTAATAAGTGAGTACTCATTAAGACAAAACATTTTCGCAATCGGTGGCAGCACTACAGTGCATGTACTGTACCTTACGACTGTACGTACGACTCAATTTGACTCTTTATGACAGGCAAAGTAAAAATAAACAACTGAAATAATATAGCTTCTTCCCAAAAAAAAAAAAATGTGAAGAAAACCCGACAAGAACACCAGAACTTTAATTGGGGTTAGCTTCAAATAATCACAGCTGTGTGCTGACTCCCATCGAACATGAGTTTGAATGTGACTGGTTAATTCTGGACACAGCCATGACTCCTATAATGAGACAGTGTGCACACTTGGGGCAACCTTATAAACTCCAAATTCTGTTTGCCAGTGATCCGATTAATTTGTGTGTGTACATTTTTATCACTCATTACATCTGTCCTTATTAGATGAGCTTCTACCATTACGTCTCAGCCCAACATGGAGTTCTTCAGGTTCTGATGGAGAGCGGTCCACTGTTACACAGCACTGTGCTTTGGGAACAGTTCAATCCAGCGCAAGTGTGGCAGCGGGCTGTTGTCCGTTTTTCCAGCAACAGCACTTTTCAGGTGTGTACAAGTTTTGCATTATTCTTATTCTTTCTATTATTGTTTTTTTTTTTTTTAAATGTGCCTGTTTTGCTCTATTTTGTAAAATATTGTCGAGAGGTAATTTAGTTTAATTTGGGGCTTTTTTTCTGAAATTATCTAGCTCAAAAATAGATATTTTGATGATTTGTTGGATTTTATTTAACATATTTTAACCCTTGGACAGTTTATTATGTTATCAGGTTACACGGTGCATGAAAGGGTTAAATAAAGTAATTTTTTAAATAATTCAGAAAAAAAGTAAGATAACCCATTTTGAAGAAAAATACAATTAAAATGATTAGCACAAAAAATGTTCAATCCAAGCTATTTCCAGTTCCTCCTCCCGCATGAGGACACACACCATACATGGCAGATCATAAAGATCCAAAGTCACAGATAAAGCCGCTCCGTGGACTTTGTCACCGCGTGCGCGATCTCACTCCCATCAGACCTCAGGGATTGAAGCAAAAATAAATATGAACAGCTTTTAATTTTGTATCATGGAAACAAATACTGTACATTGAAATCAAATCAAAAATTAACATTGAATCGATATATTGAATTGAAAAACAAAAATACACATAATAAGCGTGTGTGTGTGTGTGTGTGTGTGTGTGTGTGTGTGTGTGTGTGTGTGTGTGTGTGCGTCTGCGTCCACCAGGTGGTAATTCGAGGGACTCTCACGGCAGACAGTGATGCATCAGAGGTGCTGGCCATTGATGACATTTCCTTTAGCCCCCACTGCGTGCCATGTACTGACTTTTTTAAGAACATTTTTTAATGGTCACACTTCAAAAAGGTTACAACATGTTGCTTTTTAAAGTTGTTCGTTCCTAGCGTGCCCCCACCTACCAGTGGTTGCCCACCGTCCTGGTTTGCCTGCGGAGGCAGTGGGCCGTGCATAGAGAGCGACAAAGTGTGCGACTTCACCTGGCATTGTCCCCACGGCGACGACGAAAGCAACTGCCGTAAGCATTTTGGTTGTCAATTTACATACTCGGAACAAGAATTCTGAACAGTAAAAGTGTTACTTCAAGATTTGTTTGAATGCTCAAGAATTCAACTCGCGTCTTTTTCTTCAAAATACAAACAAACTTTCCTGTTAGAAATACATTTTGAGAATATATATATATATATGAAAAAATATATATACATAGTATGTATTTATTTATTTTATATGTATATGTTTTTTTATTTATTTTAAAATTGGAAAAATACAACTTTTAAATAATAGAAAAAGAAAAATTTGTATAAATGATAATAAAAAATTTGTGACATTAAATGATATTGAAAATAAATATAAAATCACAATAAAGTAAAATTAAATGAATAAAGTATTACAAGTTTAGTAAATATAACACTTTTAATTGTAAAAGGCATTATATGTGATGAAATAAATGTGTTCCGGAATTATCCGGATAAGAGTGGAACCCACAAACGATTACAAAAAAAGGTTTATGAACAAAACGCAAGTACAAATAATGACACTGGTCAAAACCAGGATGAAACGAGAAGAACAAAAAGCGCTTGCAGAAGGCAAGGAAAATACAAATAGAATTAGTTTGTCTCAAAAAGAATTAGTTTGGACAAGAGGACCAAAACCCGTGAGATTCAAACCCAGAATAAATTTACAAACTGAGAACACTACGAATACTAATACGGAGCAAAATATGGAACAACTAGAAAACTGCAACTTGAACGAGGGCTTGAGCAAGGCGAACTCTCCGACCCTGAATGGGACAGCAGCTCCTACAATGGACAGCTTCTGATGTTATCAGGTCACAAGTTACCATTATTGGTGCATGATGTGATCATGATGACTGAATAATGAGAGACAGGTGCACAGCTGGAATGAATCAGTCCGCCTCTGCCAACCTCATGCGTACTGAACTGGTTGCCAGCCAATTGCAGGGCACACATTGACGAACACGGGCGGCCCGGTAGTCCAGTGGTTAGCCCGTCGGCTTCACAGTGTGGAGTTTGCATGTTCTCCCCGGGCTTGCGTGGGTTTTCTCCGGGCGCTCCGGTTTCCTCCCACATTCCAAAAAACATGCATAGCAGGCTGATTGGGCACTCTAAATTGTCCCTAGGTATGAGTGTGAGCGTGGATGGTTGTTCGTCTCTGTGTGCCCTGCGATTGGCTGGCAACCAATTCAGGGTGTCCCCCGCCTCCTGCCCGAAGACTGCTGGGATAGGCTCCAGCGCCCCCCGCGACCCTAGTGAGGATGAAGCGGTTCGGAAAATGGATGGATGGATGGACATTGACGAACAACCATTCGTGCTCACAATCACATTTAGAGCATGGCTGTCAAACTGATTTTGTGTCGCGGGCCACTTCGGAGTTATGGCTTCACTCGGGGGGCCGGTGCAAAATCTGAAAGTTATTTATTGCCCTTGACATTTTGACATTTCGGAACAGATTTCAGCAAGAATCATGATTGTTGACACACATGATTTGGTCCCGCGGGCCACATGAAATGACGTGAGGGCCAGATCTGGCCGCCGGACCTTGACTTTGACACCTGTGGTTTAGAGTGTTCCCATGCATGTTTTTGAACTGCGGGAGTAAACCAAAGTATCCGGAGAAAGCCTACGCAGGCACGGGGAAAACTTCACAAAGGAAGGCCGGAGCCAGAATCAAACCCCGCACCTCTGCACTGTGAGGCGAATTTGCTAACCCGTCGTCACCGTGTCGCCCAGATTCAAACTGACAAAATGAAATTAAAAAGACTATAAACTAATAAAATTAATTAAAAAGAAAGAAAGAAAGATTCCGTATGATGACTGGTGTTTGATAAGTATTATCAGATTGGTAAATTGTTATTACAGTATTATTATCGTTATCTTCCATCATGAAAGTCTCCTTTATGCCTTTGTCCAGCCTCCGAGTGCGACTTTGAGGGCGGCTCCTGCGGCTGGTACGAACTCACTCTTGGTGATGGTTTCGACTGGGTCAGGGGCTCGTCCTCGGATGTACCGCCAGAGTATTATGGTCGGCCGCCCCCTCCAGACCACTCCAGTAACAGCACGGAGGGTACGAGCGTATCCCTGAGAACTAAATAGTCCGCCATATGTTGTTTTCGTCTCTGTCTGCTCTGTTTTCTGATATGCATTTTGGTCCCATGAGCTTGTTCAGTGGCAGTCTTACTGACATGACACATTTCCTGAGGGTAGCATCTGCTTGCATATCATGAAATATGGTTTATACTATTCGGTTTTGTTCAGATTCCATGCGATACTGATGTGAAGTTCTTAGTAACAGAGAAACACATTGTGCCAATTATTGTACAGGAAATAGGTTAGGTCTCGGAACAGAGTCTTGCGGAACACCAAATTAATTATGTTCAGGGGTCTCTTTGTAAGATGAATTGTTGCGTCGTTACAGGTCACTTTATGTTCATACTGAAGAACAGCAGCAGTCTTTACCCAAGGGCGGTTCTCAGAGGACCGTGGTTCCAGCAGTCGGCTTCCGGATGCACTATGACCTTCTGGTGAGGCAAAGCACTAGCTTCCTTGTCTTTTGCCAGATTGCCAGATTTCATTTGCTATCTCCTCCCTCCAGGCATTACAACTCAGGCATATCAGTCGGGGCCGCCGACATGTACCTACGTGTCCAAGGAGTCCAGAACAACACCATCATATGGAGGACTTTCTACGAACAAGGAAACCGCTGGAATCGGGTCAGTGTACAACTAGGTCGAATCACCCGGCCCTTCCAGATCGCACTGGCTAAAATCAGCCTAGGCGTTTTCGACGGCATCTCCGCACTGGACGACGTGTCTTTCCACAACTGCTCCATGCCACCCGCCACCGCCGAGTGCCCGCCGCACACACACTTCCACTGTACGCGCACCAGGGCGTGTGTGGATCGGCTTCTGCTCTGCGACCTGGTGGATGACTGCGGGGACGGTTCAGATGAAGAGGGCTGCCGTGAGTGGGATTTTTCATCTTAAAATGTTGCCTTTTCTTGGTAGATATCATGAGAAGATCCACGATTAGCCTGAAAAGAGACGGAAAATCAGCCATTTTGGTCCGAAGCAGCCATTTTGGTGGCAGCCATTTTGGTCCGAAGCAGCCATTTTGGTCCGAAGCAGCCATTTTGGTGGCAGCCATTTTGGTCCAAAGCAGCCATTTTGGTCCAAAGCGGCCATTTTGGTGACAGCAATTTTGGTGGCAGCCATTTTGGTCCAAAGCAGCCATTTTGGTGGCAGCCATTTTGGTGGCACTTTGGCCACTTCAAGACAGCCCACATAAATGAACTACCACTCCAAATTTTATCCCTGCTATTTTCCACTCAACATCCATCCATCCATTCAGATTATAATCTTTATTAACCAAACACAGTTCAGTTGGTAATAACGGATTCCAGCCATTGCTATTATTATTTACATTTTTGGGGTTGTAATTTGTCACAGTACCTCAGCTGCAGTGCAACTTTGAGCAAGGTCTGTGCAGCTGGAAACAGGAGCGAAACGGCGCCGGCGACGTTTTCGACTGGACCCGCATCCAAGGCCCCACCCCATCGTTCAACACGGGGCCCTGGAAGGACCACACGCTAGGCACCAGCTACGGCCACTACCTCTACATGGAGTCGTCCGTCCCCCAGGAGTTCAAGGACACAGCGGTGCTGCTGAGCCCGGCCTTCGAACCCACCCACCGGCGCAGCGTGAAACCCTTCAATTCCCGCCAGCCGTGCGTGTTCCGCTTCCACTACCACATGTTTGGCTCGCACGTGTTCTGCCTGGCCATCTATCTCAGGACCAC
Source organism: Hippocampus abdominalis (assembly GCA_018466805.1). Taxonomy (NCBI): domain Eukaryota; kingdom Metazoa; phylum Chordata; class Actinopteri; order Syngnathiformes; family Syngnathidae; genus Hippocampus; species Hippocampus abdominalis. Next base: position 10,190,802 of record CM031712.1, on the reverse strand, counting down.
GTCAACGGGCCGCGGCCAGTTGCTGTGGGTAGGATATGCCGACCAGGGGAATATTTGGCACAGGAAGACTCTTTACCTCACCAGTGCTCGACCTTTCCAGGTAATATTCCTCCTGTGAAATTTAGCATTTGGCTCCTTGTTAGAGAACAGAGTCAGACAAAAAGTTTATAGACGGACCGATTATGTTCACCTGTAAAGGTTAGAAGTGCATTCGAGGTTCACCTGGAAACAGAGTACCGCTAACTTTTTGCAAATCGTGTCAACACAGAAAGTAGTCCTCCAGAGTTCCGGAGTTCCAATACTAATCTCTATGTAACAACTTCAACATCGATCTCTCTGTGATAGATGATGCTGTAATTCATGAGCGAATAGAACCTCACAGGCACTTAAAGATTTCTCCTTCATCAGGGTTAGTATTTTGATAACAGGAAGTCCTATTTATATATATTTTTAAATTTATTTATTTATTTGCTCTACAGTTAATCCATTCTACACTGATGTATTTGCATTTAGATGGGTGGATAAGATGGAATAGAAATAGCTCGTTGTGGATATTTTGCCTGCAGGATCTGTGCATGAATCATTTCAGTCTAGCTCTTCTCAACTTATTCTATCCCCTCCACCTAAAACAAACAAACAAACAAACAAAAATCAATAATAATATTAAATAATGATCATATTAAGTAATCATCATCATCGTATTAAAGTCCTATTTTCAAACCAAAGGGCAAATAGAAGTTTTCACAACCTCTTAAATGTTAAGGATGGACTCTAGTTTTCTTCTACATTGTTGCCCACATCTAAAAAGTTATGTTTTTGTCCCTGTGGCTAGATTGTAATTGAAGGTACAGTTGGTGATGATTTCAATGGGGACATCGCCATCGATGACCTCTCCTTCCTGGGCTGCGTGCTACATGAAGGTACGCCTGCGCCTGTGAGGTCAGCGTATGTGCTCCGACTGAACATTAAAGATGTGTGCCACTTGACAACAAAGGTGAGCTCCCCAAGGCGAACAACACTGACCCCACAGGGACCACGCCGACGCCATCGGTTCAGCCCCATCGTTGTCCCCAAGGGAAGTTTGCATGCGGTTCGGTTGGGGAGTGCGTTACCCCCGAAAAAGTGTGCGACTTCAGGCGCGACTGCTCGGATGGCTCAGATGAAAGCGACTGTGGTAAAAATGGAAAAAAAAGAGACACTTTTTAAAATCAAGTTTTTGTCTGTTCATTGACCTAACCCGGGGGTCGGCAACACGCGGCTCCAGAGCCGCATTCGTCTCTTTAGCGACATCTAGTGGCTCCCTGGAGCTTTATAAAAAATGTTTGAAAATGGAAAAAGATTTTGATAGTAGGCTAATAGATACATGTTGCAGCTCCGAAAAAGGAGAGCCGTGGTGTTGTTTTTTTAAAACGTACACTTTATTTATGCTTTTAACAGTCTCGACAACAACAGTCTCCTACATACATACAGCATGTGTTTCCTTCATTGTAAGTTTTACAGAAGGCTTTTATTTTTTTGCGGCTCCAGACATATTTGGGTTTTTTTGTCCTATATGGCTCTTTCAACATTTTGGGTTGCCGACCCCTGACCTAACCCCTTAAACCTAATTAATTGACCTTCATAACTACTCCTAATCCTAACCTGAACCATAACCAAACCCGAACTCTAATTTTCTTACTTTTTTTATGCAGTGGCTGAGGAGTGTGATTTTGAAGGTGGTAAAACATGTGGTTGGGAGACCCCGGTGTCTATGCATGCATTTCGCTGGTCCCCTGACCGAGGGGAGAGCATTCATGCCGGAGAGCAGTATCATCGTCCTGTCACCGACCACACCCTGTGAGCAACATCATATATATTTTTTTTAATCTACATTGCAGCAATTCTTTTTCATGTTATGCCTTTTCTTCACCGTTTAAAACCTTACCCGGGTGTCTTACAAAAGGTCTCTGACATTCTTTTGTGGAAATGAAAAAGAATGACACCTCAGTTAGCATCCACTTAAAACATCTGTTTTGCAATGATTTGGTTCTGTGGGCGCTGTTCTGTTACATGCAAATGAGCCACTGCTGACCACGCCCACCTTTACCATGAAGAGTATATGTACCTGTATATACAGCGTAAAATAAACATATAGATACATATGTCAATGTATGTTATACTGTACAGAGCGCGCGTGTGTGTGTGTGTGTGTATGTGTGTAAAAAGTGTGACAATCGCAGGAGGTGTCTAGACATCAACGTTTATTGTTTTCGAAAAAGTCGCACATAACAAGATATGAACCTTTTTTGGGGCTCTTGACAGGCACAATTTATGAAATAATAACCAATCATTTTTTTCTCCTACCCAATCTCTTCGCCATTAGTCCATCTTTTTGTTTGTTTTTATTTTTTTGACAGGGTTGCATCGCAGATTTTATTTATTATTGTATTTTGTATTTTTTTTGGAGGGGGGTGTTTCATATAGGACACAGACTGTAGAAGGGTGGAATAGTATATTACGTTCTATGCATCTACAAGTCTGGATCACGTGGCCAGACTTGGGAAAAAAACCCCAAAAGAACCCCCACCCCGAAAATAACCATCTCTGTAATGTTCAGGGAGCCGGGCAAAATGCGGAGGCAGGCCACATTCGGCCCACGGGCCGTAGTTTGGGCACCAATGATTTAGAGTGTTCAAATAACTTGCCATGCATGTTTTTGGAATGTGGGAGGAAACCGGACTACCCGGAGAAAACCCACGCAGGGACATGCAAATTCCACACAGGAAGGCCGGAGCCGGAATCGAACCTCTGCACTGTGAGGTCGACGTGCTAACCAGTCAACCACTGCCCATTTTATATGTATTTATATAGATAGATAGATGTCTCAGTACTTTATTTTATCTATTGAAAATGACTCCAGCGATTATCTGTCGATTATCCGAAACGAAGGGCTAACTCACCACTTCAATCATTTCTGTTCCCAGGGGCAGCCCTCACGGTTGGTACATGTGCGCTGACAGTTCTAACGGCGGCTACGGCCACGTCACCGACCTCCAGACGCCCCTTATTGCATCCACCGGGCCACATTGCGTCCTGGTCTTCTGGTACCACATGGGTGGATTTACCGTGGGCTCACTACAAGTAAGTACAGAGAACCCTGTCATAAGTTCCACCTGTCAGCATCTGCAGTTGTCCCTGATCTCTTTTGCAGCTTTTGCTGAGGCGTGGAAACATCACTCATGAGGTTTGGTCTCAGACTGGTAACCAAGGCAACAAGTGGAGACGTGGTGAAGTGTTCTTGGGGCTGTCAAATGACATTCAGGTTTGGAAATGCTTTTATTCTAATATGGTGTTTGATTCATTCATTTCATTAATTCATGAAAATCTTGCCCTCCACTACAACGTTGTTATTGCATCTATAAATGTCTGTTGGTGAGGAGTTTCTCGTTTTACAGCAAGTCATTAAAATCGCCCATGTGTCTAAATTTCTTGTTAAATTTGTTAGCATGGGACAAAAGCTGTAGGAGCAGCTAATCTATGAAGGCGATGAAACTGTCCACAAATTACCCTAAAATGGCCACTTCAAACCAAAATGACAGACTTCCTGTGTCTTTTCAGGCATGAGTTCTTAAGACTTTTTTGTAGTTCTACTCATAATAGACTTTTTAACCAAATTTTATGTTGCCATGTGAAACTGTTTTTGAGGACTCAATTGAAGATTCTGCTTGGCCTTGGGCTTGTTGTTTCATGGTCTGTGATGAGTCTTTTTTTTTTTCCTACCACACGCAATAAAAAAAAATTATTAATGCTCCAAATGCACCCACATGGCCAGTATACACAGTTCAATTTTGACAGTAATTGGAACTCCATCTATAGAACAGGTCTATCTTTGAAGGACCCCCAGAAATTGCCAAATAATGGCCACATTGAACACAAAATGGCAGACTTCCTTTGCGTGTGTGTGTGTGTTTTTTTTTAAAGACCTTGTTGTGGTTCTACTTACGACAAATATGGATCCCTACTTTCTTCCCCTTCTTCGAATTAAATCATACTGTATATCTGGCAGCAAATGGACACAACCCGTTGGAGTTGATGTTGTTCGAGATCCCCTCCAAAATGGTCAAAATGAACCGAAAATAGCTACTTGAAAGCAAAATGGCAGACTTCCTGTGTCTTTTCAGGAATGGGTTCTTGAGACTTTTTTTTGTGGTTCTACTCATGATAGACACCGTTACCAAATTTCAAATGATTCTGTGAAATGGGCTGACGGAATTATTCTGGGCTTTTTGTTGTTATTCGAGCTTTGTAATCAGCAGCAAGTCATACTTTGCTGCCACACACAATGATGAAAATGTATAATTATTGCTATTTTAATGTCTCCACATTGCCGAGTATATATCTGCTTCAAATGTGGTACAACCAGGACAAAATTCCTTCCAGTTGCTTGTGTGGAACATTGGCGACAACCAATTTTATCCTAAAATGTCTTTTTGAGCATGTGTTCTTGAGACTTACGATATTTGCGAGTCTACTTATGATAAACATGCCAACCAAAATGAAGGTTGCTAAGTGAAACTGGTTTTGGCCTAAAAATCACCACGTCGGGGAAATGACCCTGATGAAGTATCTGAATATGTTTGTCCAAATAATACCGTATTGGCCCGAATATAAGACGGTGTTTTTTGCATTGAAATAAGACTTGAAAAAGTGGGGGTCGTCTCATATTCGGGGTCTAGACATTATACCCATTCACGACGCTAGATGGCGCCAGATATCATTGAAGCGAATGCTGAACTTGACTCCCCAGGCCAAAGCGAACCCCTGTCACGAAGAATAAAAATAAAAATAGCGGTAGCACGAAAAATAAAAATAAAAATAGCGGTAAGATAGAAAAGAGAAGAAAATAATAAAAGAGATAACAGAAAATGGAGAAACGTGGGTCGAAGATCGGCCAGGTTAACCGGCAGCTGAGGAGAGGTTATGGTGTAAACTTCAAGATGCTTTTTCTCTCAAATACATTATAATCATTTGTTTCAGATGTACTGTAATTATTTCCTGTATAAAAATTAATTTGGTGTTCAAAAAGTCTGTTTTCAAACTTGAGTCTTGAAAAAGAGGGGGTCGTCTTATAATCAGGGCCGTCTTATATTCGGGCCAATACGGTATATTAGCCTTCTTTGCTGTTTGCGAACCAAATTACTTCCTTCCCTCACGCCGACATGACTCATTAGCTGATGGACTTGTTTAATGCCAAATCGATCAAATCCAAGTCTGCCCCAAATGGGCTTGAGTCCTGATCGTGGCACTAATGAGTCCTCCGTTGGCGTCTGACAGCCGAGGTCAGTCCAGGATCAACAGACTTTGTGTGTGTCAGCCAAAGGTTTTGATTTGTCTTTTGGAGCAAAATCGCCGACAGTCATTAACCTTTGTGTCAGCCGTTGTGTCCACGCGTATGCTACCAGCCTCCAAGTTGATGAGTCGCCCGGGTTTTTTTTTTCTTACTTCGATAGACGTGCAGAGTGCTAGTGGCCTTTTCAAATGAGCCTCATAAAGAGTGAACCTGACGTTCTTAAATTTTAATGCCTGATGGGTGTCCTCGTCATTTCACTGTCTGCTTAATTCTGTTCTGCAAAGTGGCAGTTATCATGACTACTCCAAAAGGTTAGGAAAGCCTGCCTATAAAATGAACGTCAGCCGTGTTGTTGCCCCGTCAGGTGGTGTTCCGAGCCAAGCGCGGGATCAGCTACATGGGCGACATGGTGATCGACGATGTCAACTTCGTGGACTGTGCGCCTCCACCGCCCACACAAGGGCCATGCGCCCCCGAGCAATACACCTGCGCTAATGGTCGCTGTATCCCCCGGGACAACCTGTGCGACTTCATCGACCACTGCGGGGACGACTCGGATGAGGAACCCTATATTTGCAGTGAGTGGAAATCTAAGGACAGGTTAGGGCAGGGGTCGGCAACCCAAAATGTTGAAAGAGCCATATAGGACAAAAAAACCTAAAAACAAATATGTCTGGAGCCGCAAAAAAATAAAAGCCTTCTATAAAACTTACAATAAAGGAAACACATTCTGTATGTATGTAGAAGACTAGACTGTCTCAGAATTGTTTGTTATTCATTCCTTTGTTGTGTGTTCACAAACGCCCCCATAGAATTTATTTTGTAATTTCCTTGCTTGATTTTTTTTGTTTTGGTGCATTATTTTCGCTTTTCTTAGTGTCAGTGAAGTGATCATTAATTTCCGTTTTTCGGAGGCTGTCTTTGAACGCCTCTCGAGTCGAACGAGAAGAGAGAAGGCACGGAGTCGGATGCAGACGTGTCTGTGTTTGTTGGGACTGTTAAAAGCATAAATAAAGTGTCCCTTTAAAAAAACAACACCACAACATGTTTCTATATCTATTTGAGCTATATTAGCATACTATCAAAATCATTTTCTACTTTCAAACATTTTTTTATAAAGCTCCAGGGAGCCCCTAGATGTCGCTAAAGAGCCGCATGCGGCTCTGGAGCCGCGTGTTGCCGACCCCCGGGTTAGGGGAGGGAAATAGGATTTTCTTTTACTGTCTCCCCATCTGTTTTTCAGAGGTGTTTAGCGGCCGCTGCGATTTTGAGTTTGACCTGTGCTCCTGGCGCCAGAGCTCGGAGGATGATTTTGATTGGCAGATCAAAGCCGGCAGCACTCCCACTCTCGGCACGGGCCCGTCCACAGACCATACCCTGAGGGATACCTCTGGGCACTACCTCTACCTGGAGAGCTCCTTCCCTCAAGTGGCTGGAAATGCCGCCCGCATCTCGGGGCCATTGCTGAGCTACAGGAGCTCCCAGTGCAAGGTCAGGCAAAAATGGACTTACAGTCAAACCTCGGTTTTCGTCCATAATCTGTTCCAGAAGGCTGTTTGAAAACCGAAATTGTTCAAAAACCGAAACCACGCTCTTTTTAAAATAAAAATGTTTATTGAACACGTCTGCTCACAATAGAAAGCAACACGAGGAAGCGTCACTTCCTCGTCTACCCGAGGAAGCGTCACTTCCTCGTGTAAGGAAGGCGGGAGGAGTCAAATGGTGCATTCAAGTGCGCTCAGTTTGTTCGAGAACCGAAATTTGTTCGTCATCCGAGGCATAAAAAACTCGAAATTTTTGGTCGAAAACCGAATTGGTCGAGAACCGAGACGTTCGAAAACCGAGGTTTGACTGTATTTCAAATTGTTTTGTTTCTATTGCACAATGCACACTGACTTGCGGAATATTTTAACGTTACCCTAGTGCTTACTGAAAAAGTCTAAGATTCAACAACTCTAATTGAAGGAGATAAATAAATCTGTCATATTAATTCATTGTTCATTTGACTTTATTTTTGCGCAAGCCTAACCTATAACACCCAAAATATTTACGGATAAGTCTATTGTTTATGCTGATTCAATTATTGCATGTTTTTGTTTAAAAAAAATACATGGGGAGAGGACCTTGAACACATCTTCACCTATTAAATCGCAATGTTGGGGAAAACAAATGGCAAGAGTTTTTTTTTTCCAAAATGGTTCTATTGAAAAGAAAATAACATGCATTATAAAAAAAAAAAATGCACATGCACACACACACACATATCCACACACACACTAGTCGGTATTAATTGCCTCTTGTGTCATCGCAGCTGTCAGCCTGTTGGCGGGAGAGATCGACCGCCCGGTTCATCTGTCATCTCCCGCCCTCGAGCTGTCAGTCAATTCGTCAATCACGCCAGCGGTTAAATTAGTGGGAGGGGGGCGGCAAACGAATCAGTCTGCCGTGGCTGATGGAAGCTGGTATAATCGCGCCTCTTCTGAGAGAAAATCTTCCGGTGAAAAAATGGGTCCATACACCATAAGTTTTTTTTTAATGCTTTTGTCGCTAACATCACAAAAAAATCGGCAACAGACTTCCCCACCTGGAGTTGAGTAAAGAAATGCTCTCAAGCCAATATTTGCATAAATCTGGAATACAAACAAATGCTTCTTTTTGGTTACATAATGACAAATACTAAACCACAAATCGACCACCCCAAATAAATCACTCCAGTGCAGTTGAATAAATACATGAGGCCAAGTAAAGACAGTAAGCGACTTGGCCGCTATTTGCAGGAATACGCAATATCTGCACATATTTTTTTTTTTCTTGGTTCATCACCTCAAAAAAAAAAAAATGAACACCTCCCCACTAATATGGATAATTATGACGCTTCCTTTAGATGCGCTTCTTCTTCCACATGTCCGGAGATGGCATCGGGGCGCTGGGCGTGTTCCAGAAGAGCCAAGGGGGTCTTGACCTTCTCCTCAACCTTACGGGCGACCAGGGCAACTACTGGCAGATGGGGGAGGTCCCGCTGAGCCACGCTGAGGACTTCCGAGTCATTTTGGAAGGACGAGTGGGCCGAAATCCCAAGGGGGACATCTGCCTGGACGACATCACCTTTTCGCCAGGGTGCCTGCTCGCCTCCTCAGCCGTGATCGAGGACGACACCACTCCCCCTCCTCCCGAAGGTACACTTTGCAAGGTCATTTCGAATGCTCCACTTCCTACGTTTACACCCTTATCTCTTTTGACGCGTTATATTCGCCCGACACAGGTCTTGTAATTGCTTTGCTGCCACCCTCCTCTAGGCACCTCCATTTGTCCAAGTAGCAAAAGGACACAGTTGGCAAAACTTCTAAAAAGTTATTTTATTTATTGATTTTTTTTTTTGTTGGTCTATTTTTTTTCTTCAGCTAGTTTGACGATGTGTCCCTTGAGCAACGCTTGGAGTTGAGGAATATTTTTTGATTGCTAACATTTCCAACTACGCTATTACTAATTTTTAAAAAATCATATTTTAGATCTTATTTTTGTGCTCTATATACATTTTTAACAGTTACCGTGTATTTGCCTTCCTCCCGATTTCAGTTTTTTTTTTTGAGGGGGATATCTATCTCACACAAAGTTTTCAAATCCTCAAACCAATTTTAATGTCACTCTGAGACAACCTAAGGAAATACAAAATGAAGTTTGCAAATGACAATTCAATTTATTAGGGCACCAAAAAAATCCAATAAAATGCACACAAAAAAAAGTGAAATCAGGAGGGGGGCAAATATTTTTTCACGGCACTGTTTATGCTCTATTTATAATTTATTTGATCTGTGGTATTGGATTAATTGAACATTTTTTAGATAGTACAGTAAACATATTTTATATATTTTATACATAACGTTATTAATTTTTGTATCGTAATTCATTTTTGTATTTTTTTTGTAGTAAAAAAAGTGAAAATGATATTCATATTATTGTCCTTACTTATTTAGTTTTTTAAATTATTCCTCCATCTTTTGTTGATATTTTAATCATTTGAAGCTTTATTTCTTTGATTTTTTTTTTCAAAATACTTGTAATGTAATTACTTGTACTAGAGGTGGGTATTATAATTTTGAATGTTTTATATCAAGTGTTGAACTTTATTTTTGACTTTTTTTTTCTACTCCCCTCGCCAAGAGAGTCCTCGGTATAGTTTTAAAAATCAACTTTGGGAATCAGTCTGCAGAGCCTGAGGAGGATGATGATGATGATGATGATGATGATGGAGGAGACCCAATTTGGGAACTCAATTTTGTCCATTGCTGTGTGTCCTTTCTAGGCTGGTGTCCTCCGGGGTCCCTGCCTTGCGCAAACGGCCGCTGCTACTCCCCCGGCCAGAGCTGCGACTTCCGCGACGATTGCGGCGACGGCACCGACGAGGAGAGCTGCGGGACATCCTGCTCCTTCGAAGATGGCCCGTGCGGCTGGAAGAACTCACTGGCGGACAATTTTGACTGGTTGTTGGGAAGCGGCTCGGTCCAGAGCATACGGCCGCCGTATGACCACACGTTGAAGGATGAGAGCGGTTTGTTGTCCGGCCAGCGCCTCCTTGCAAGACTTTTTTTTTTTTTGCTTCACATCATAGCCCTTTTTTTTTTTTTTTACACTTTCTGTGTGCTATTATTTCCTTTTTACTTCTTGCTTATCTTTCCCCGACATGTCTTTCGATGTAACGGTCTTACTGTATTGGCCCGAATATAAGACGGCCCTGATTATAAGACGACCCACTCTTTTTCAAGACTCGAGTTTGAAAAAAGACTTTTTGAACACCAAATTAATTTTTATACAGAAAATAATTACAGTACATCTGAAACAAATGATTATAACATGTTTGAGAGAAAAAGCATGTCATTTTGCCTCATTCATATCTTAATATCTGAACATGTAAATATGTAAACTAAAGTGCAATCACATTCGTAAATGAATGGCTTCAGGTTTTTGAAATGTAAATGACATCATAACTTCTCCTCAGCAGCCGGTTAACCTGGCCAATTTTCGACCCACTTTTCTGCAGATTGTCGCTATGTTTCTCCATTTTCTGTTATCTCTTCTATTATTTTCTTCTCTTTTCTTCCTTACCGCTATTTTATTTTATTTTTTTTCGTGCTTCCGCTATTTTTATTTTTATACTTCGTGAGAGGGGTTCACTTTGGCCTGGAGAGTCAAGTTCAGCATTCGCTTCAATGATATCTGGCGCCATCTAGCGTCGTGAATGGGTATAATGTCTAGACCCCAAATATAAGACGACTACTTTTTCAGTCTTATTTCAATGCAAAAAACACTGTCTTATATTCGGGCCAATACGGTACTTCCTTCCGTCTGTAGTAATATGAGTTAGATGCCATTCAAACATTGTCTATTCTGGCAGGATTATGTGAGACTCATGAAAAACAGGCCTACAAATTGATTATTTTTCTTCCTCAGGTCACTTTCTGTATTTAGAAGCCACACCAGTGGGACTGAAAGGCGACAAGGCTCACATCAGTAGTTCGCTATGGAAGGAGTCCAGCTCCATCTGCAAGCTCTCCTTCTGGTACTACATTTCCCACAAGGCCTCGGGAACCATCCGCCTGCTTGTGAAAGTAAGCGTGTGTGAAAACCAAAATGCGAAGATCCTCCATGTTGAATGTTTTCAAAATTTACACAACATGCGAATCAGCTTATTATTCAGCTTATTTGTTAATATTACCTTCTTGACTTCCTTCTTTGCTTTGACTGCTGCTCCCCGCCCTTCTTCCTTCAGTAAATTTCTGTATACTACAATGATTCCTTCCTTGCTTAATCCCTCACTCCCTTCATTGCCTTCTATCTTTTTGTTCCACTTCCTATGTGCTGATTTAACTTTCTTTACATTATTTGTTTCCCTTTCTTTTGTCCTTACATTGATTTGAGTCACTCTCTGTGTGCTTATGAAAGCTTCTTATTTCTTTCTTTGCTCGTTCGTTTCGTCCATCTCCTTGTTCAACTTATCGCTCATACATATTTCCTTTGTCCGTTCCTTTCAATCCAGTCTTTTTTTTTTTTTTTGCTTTTCTCACTTCGAGGTCCGTTATGACTGTGAAAGTATTTAAAGAAGTCAAGAATAATGGTTGATTGAACGATTGTTTCAGTTACTGTAATGAGGGATTTGGTCACAAGAAAATGCTTACAATATCTGTCTTATTTATCACATATGAGGAGTGGAAATTTTGGTTCCGATTTTAGCAATCATGGTAGACGTTGACATGCCTGATTTGCTTTCGCAGGCCACATAAAATGATGTGGCGGGCCAGATCTGGCCCCCGGGCCTTGAGTTTGACACCTATACTTTATTTGCTCATTCCTTCCATTACCTCGTCCTTCCTTCATTGCTTCAGCGATTTTGTTCCACTTACTGGGTGGTAAGTTTACTCGCTTAGCACTTTTTCTTTTTTTTTTTTTTAAACCTTTCTTCTCTTCATTACATATTTTTGTTATACCTCCCGTGCGCTTATATCACTCTCTTGCTTTTCTTTCTTTTCCCCTTCTTTCCTTTCATTTTTTTCAACTTCCTGTGTGGTCATATCACTTTCTCTCCTTTATTTTCTCCTTCCTTCCATCCCCCACCACTTTGGCCTTCTAGTTTTGCAGCTTCGTTTTTTTACGTTTTTTTTTTTTCAACGTTAATCATAAATGAATAAATAAAATACAGCCATATCGGCACCCACATTGCGGAAAGACACAATTTCATTGTCGTTTCATGTTGATGCGGTGCGAGAGAAGGCTGAAATGACAGCCGATACTGTCGGTACAGCTCGGTAAAAGTTTCTTCACCCAAAAAAAAAAAAGATTTTTGTCTGATCAAAAAGAAATCTAAAACCTATTTCAACTAATAAGAAGACAAGATGAACGTCATCGCGCTACCCACCACCGTGTTTTTCTTAGTCTCGAGTGATTCAAAAGCCATCGAGTCAAGTGAGAGCCGCCTTCTACGCAAGCAACACAAGTCTTTTCGCCTCTCACAAGGGTCGCGGGAGGTGCTGGAACCTATCCCAGCCGTCTTCGGGCAGTAAGCGCGGGACACCCTGAACCGGTTGCCAGCCAATTGCAGGGCACACAGAGACGAACAACCATCCGCACTCACACTCACACTTAAGGACAATTTCATATGTAAAGTGTAAATAATGTTTTAATACCGTATTGGCCCGAATATAAGACGGCCCTGATTATAAGACGACTCCCTCTTTTTCAAGACTCAAGTTTGAAAAAAGATTTTTTGAACAGCAAATTAATTTTTATACAGAAAATAATTACAGTACATCTGAAACTAATGATTATAACAATATATTTGAGAGAAAAAGCATGTTATTTTGCCTCATTCAAATCTTAAAATCTGAAGATTTAAATATGTAAACTAAAGTGCAATCACATTCGTAAATGAATGGCTTCTGGTTTTTGAAATGTAAATGACATCATAATTTCTCCTCAGCTGCCGGTTAACCTGGTTGATCTTCGACCCACTTTTCTCCAGAATGTCGCCACGTTTCTCCATTTTCTGTTATCTCTTCTATTATTTTCTTCTCTTTTCTTCCTTACCGCTATTTTTTAAATTTTTCTTCTTCGTGCTACCACTATTTTTATTTTTATTCTTCGTGACAGGGGTTCGCTTTGGCCTGGGGAGTCAAGTTCAGCATTCGCTTCAATGATATCTGGCACCATCTAGCGTCGTGAATGGGTATAATATCTAGACCCCGAATATAAGACGACCCCCACTTTTTCAGTCTTATTTCAATGCAAAAAAACACCGTCTTATATTCGGGCCAATACGGTAATAAACATGCGATGACATGTGATGATTCTTTCTTGCAACAACATCAATGATCAGACAGACAGCATGTAACTCGGCTGTTGTCAATTGCATGTCGTTCTTAGAGCTTCACCAACAGCTGTGAAATTCCGGTTCACGTTTAACTGTATGCAAACATTACATACAAAAACGCGAAAATTCCTCAAGGAGGCAAATCCTACTTCACGGTTGTTCTATTTTTGCAGGGGGTTGGGAACCAATTAATCGCTTACCTTTATTTACTCCTCCTCCTTCCGACAATATCTGCAGTGTATTCCATCCTTCTTCATTTCATCCCTCGTACTATTTATTGCTATTATCATTTTCATTGCTATTATTCTTTTGTTTCACTTTATTTGTTTTGTTTTTTTTGCTCCATTCCTTCCTTCCATCATTTTGTTATTTGGTGTACATAGCTCAAATTTGGTAGCAATTCCGAGGTGGAGTTCTCCTTTGCAAGAAGCTCAAATGGTCATGCCAAACCGAAATAGCATTTTTTTGTCCTTGTGATGTCAGATTTACTCAAACCACTCTTGTATTACATCTCATTAGCGTATTTTACATGCATCAACAGTAAAGGCTTTAGAGCCATTGGCACTAAAATGGATATTTCCTTCATACACGGCAGCTTGTAGTATTTTGCAAGAGCAATGTTCACATGGTTTTCATTTCATTTTTCATGATGTGAGTCTACATGTAAGGGAAATATGTTGACAACTGGAGAGCGGCTTGTGGTGAATTGTGACAATGGATGAGTAGGTGGAAAGCCGCTTCCTCTCAGACATATTTTGGTGGTGGGCGGACGGTATTCAAGCCAAGAGGAGGCTGTCATTTTTTTTTTTAATATAAAATTCTGTATGCAGTCTGTGTCCTTGTTAGAGCGTGAGACTGCTTGTCCCATTTGTGTCTGAGGAAATGTAAAACGGAAGGAATCAAACTGCACTCAGTCGTGATGGGCTTTTGTAATGCTAATCCTAAATGACCCTTGACCTCATCGAGTCCACCAATAATGACTCATTTAATTTACTTCCACCTTTTTGTTTGACTTCTTTTGTCATCATATGACCTTCTTTGCTTCTTTCTTTTCTGTCTGTGTTTTCTTTCCTTCCTCCCTTCACCCAGGTTGTTTTTAGTTCCCTGATGGTACTATTTGTCACGTTGCGAGGTGGTGGTGGACCCAGAAAGCAGGCAGGAGGGGAAGAGCAGGGTGAACTTGAAGAATTGTATTAAAACACAGAAAACTAAATCCAAAACAAACAAAGTGTTAACAATAAAACGAATCCAAAGTATCAAACAAAACCATGACTGAGAACAACCATGATAGTAGCATACAAACAGCCACAGTGACCCAACACTAACTGATCGTGCCGGGAGTCCTTTTATACTACCGGTACTAATCACATAACGACCAACAGGTGTGCAGCTGCAGGGAGAGTCCTACAGTGCCACCTGTTGGTCACAAACAGAATCATGACACTATTACCTTCTTGACATGCTCCTTGTTTACTCATTCACTCTCCCCGACCTTTCTTTCTTCCTTTTGTGTTTTTCTTGGACGTCCTCCTTGACAAACTTCTTTTCACCTTGTGTTTAGGTTTTTGTGAACTTAACTCCTCCTTTCGTTTCTATTTTCTCCCTTTGTCTCTCCCTCACTTTGTCTCCGCTTTCCTTTTCTATCTTTTTGTCCCATCTTCTTGTGTGCTACCTGTACTGTTTGCTATCTGCTTTAGTTCAGTCTTCCATTTCTTTAGGCACATTTTGCCTTTGTTCCTTCCTTGACTTCCTTTATGCTAATATTACCTTCTTTACGTCCTCGTCACTCTCCCTTCCTAACATGTTTTTTGTTGGACCTCCTGTGCACATTTTTTGCCTTTCAAGTTGAGCTATTGAGTCAAGTCTCTTCCTTCTTTCCCTGCTACCTTAATAATAATAATAATAATAATTCATTTTATTTAAAAGCGCCTTTCATGCCACCCAAGGACACTGTACATACAATGAGGAGATGCAATATAAAAATAGATAAAATAAGATAAAACCTTCTCTTGCCTTCACTCGCTATATTTCACCATACAGTCATACCTCGGTTTTCGACCATAATCCGTTACAGAAGGCTGTTCGAAAACCGAAACCACGCTCTTTAAAAAAAAAAAAAATTCTTTATTGACCACGTCCGTTCACAATAGAACACTAGACGAGGAAGCATCACTTCCTCGTGTAAGGAAGGCGAGAGGAGTCACGTGACGCATTCAAGTGCGCTCAGTTTGTTCGAGATCCGAAATATCGTTTGTCATCCGAGGCATAAAAAACTTGAAATTTTTGGTCGAAAACCGATTTGGTCAAGAACAGAGACGTTCGAAAACTGAGGTTTGACTGTACGGTCAAACCTTGGTTTTTGACCATAATCCGTTCCAGAAGGCTGTTCGAAAACCGATTTGTTCAAAAACCAAAACTACGCTCTTTTTAAAAAAAAAAAAATCTTTATTGAACACGTCTGTTCACAATGGAACGCTCCACGAGGAAGCGTCACTTCCTTGTATCAGGAAGGCGAGAGGAGTCACGTGACGCATTCAAGTGAACTCAGTTTGTTCGAGAACCGAAATTTGGTCGTCATCCGAGGCATAAAAAAATCAAAATTTTTGGTCGACAACCGATTTGGTCGAGAACAGAGACGTTCGAAAACCGAGGTTTGACTGTATTTTATTTGTAACAAATTATTTGCATACTGCTTTATGGCCTTATTTTATCTCCTCTTTCTGTCAGTCATTCCTTCTTCCATTCAGTCTGACTGTTTTTTATTTTAATTTTTTGTTGCATCAATTTAACGTAATTAAGCATCTTCATAATAACTCTCTCCTCTGAACTCCAAATTGATACTGGGAAGACTACGAGACGCATGACGCATGGCTGGGTGTGATGGCGTCTCCCCCAAAGCCCCACTCCGGGTCACATTGCTCGTTTGAACGCTGCATTAGTCACCGTGTGGTGCCTGGCCGCTGCCATGGGAAAAGACTCGCGGAGGAATTACATACTTGGCATGCCTTTTAATATATTCCATATGCGGCAAGAGAGAGGCAACGGTAACCAAAGACAAAGTCTGAAAAGCGGCGGGAAGCTTTAAATGACCTAAATTCTGTTCACGAGCACCTTCGCTGTTCTGTTTTCGTGATGATCTTCTCTTCCCAGACGGAGAACGCCATGTGGGAGGCGTGGAACAAAACAGGCCATCAGGGGAATGGGTGGAAGCGGGCCGAGGTGCCGCTGAGAAGGCTGAGGAACTTCCGGGTGATATTCGAGGGTGTGCGTTGGCGCGACGTGAGTGGGGGCGCCGCCTTGGACGACCTGAAATTCAAAGACTGCGCCCCGAGTGAGTGACGACGGCGAGCGGCGTGAATGATGAAATGATGTTTGCGTTCATCTTCGCAGGCGACGCAACGCGGTGCAATTTCACAGCGTGATTAGTTTAAAGGGACTCGACGGGGAGGGATAAGAGATGTTTTTGATGTTGATGTTGGATGCTGCACGAGGCCGCTCGCTGCGTGGCTCTGTCCAAATCTGAACATACAGTCAAACCTCGGTTCTCGACCAATTCGGTTTTCGACCCAAAATTTCGAGTTTTTTTTATGCCGAACAAATTTCGGATGACTTGAATGAACTCCTCCCGCCTTCCTTACACAAGGAAGTGACGCTTTCGTGGTTCATTGTGAGCGAACAGCGTGGTTTCGGTTTTCGAACTCGGTTTTCAAACAGCCTTCTGGAACGACGAAAACCGAGGTTTGAATTGCTAATTTCACTTTTTACATCTTCCTTTCCTTCCATTTGCTAACTCCGTTTCTCGCCTCTGTCCTTCCCACACGAGCGAAGTGAGTCCTTCCTTCCTCAATCTATCCCTTTCCCTCCATTTTTTTTCCACGCTTCACTACTGTCTTACAGCGGTTTTCGTCCATAATCCGTGAGCGAAATTGTTGGAAAAGACGTGTTCTGCTATGAGGAAGCGTCACTTCCTCATGGTGCATTCAAGTGCGCTCAGTTTGCATAAAAGACTCTACATTTTTGGTCGAAACCCGAATTGGACGAGAACCGAGACGTTCGAAAACCGAGGTTTGACTGTACTTTCTTTCCATCCTTCTTTATTTACTCGTCCCTTCCTTCCTTCATCGATTTATTCCATTTCCTAATGAAACTAATAACACTTTGTAAACTTCTTGATCTCCTGTATTTACTTCGCCTTCCTTCCTACTTTCCTTCCTGTTGCGCATTTTTACCTTCTTTGCTTCCTTTCACACCTTCCTTCCTTCCTCTCTTCATTCTTTCCATCCACTTATTCAACTTCCCGTGTGCTACTATTACCCTTATTACTTCGTTCACTCCCTTATTTTCTCCTTCATTCCGCCGTCAGCGCCTCCCGCCTCAGCACACACATATGCTGCCTGTTACAATGCTGTCTTCCTCCCAGCCTTAAATGAGGTGCAGCAAGCGGAAAGATGCTCCAAGCTCTCCCTGACAGGCTTTTGTCAGCTTTTTTCGACCGTTTGCATCCATCCGTGTGGAAGGCTTTGTTTTAATAATGACGAACAGATGTGTGTGCATGTATGAGTGTTTGCAGGTGTGTTATATATCCATTACACAAAATTCATTCGCTGAGGGATGCACGGGTGGTCAAACGAACCATAGGGTCATATGTGCGTGGTGGATATATGGATACTCAGCCATGGTTTCCGTTGTGTTGCGGGGGTTTTTTCCAGTATGAAAGTACTCAACAGTCCTAACAAACAACTGCAGTGGACATGAATTATTGTAAAATAAATAACATTTTAGTCAGCTAGGAGTTGCAATTTTATTTGCTCCATTTAAAAATTTTTTTTTTTACGGATTTCTAAAACATTCGCCATTGTGCATTTTCTCCCAGGTCCTGATGAACCAATGAGCTGTCCTGAAATCACCGATTTTGGGTGCGACAGCGGCCACTGTGTCGAGTCCCACCTAGTGTGTGATGGCAAGCCAGATTGCGATGACCAATTGGACGAATCAGACTGTGGTGAGCGGGCGCAAAGCAAGTTTCAGTTTTTAATTCGCAAGTGAATCCATTGATACTTTTACACTAACTTTTAGAACCAGTGCTTGCCACGCCGGGAGCGTGTAATTTTGATGTGGATGACGGCCAATGGGAGGATAGGTGTCTCCTCGGCCAAGACACCGACGACGACTTTGATTGGAGGATCAGTCACCGCAGTGAAACGACGGGAGCTGGACCGACATCTGACCACAGTCCAGGTTGGCGACTCCTCTAGAGGGGCTCTATTTTCAGCGCTGAACCAACTTTGCTATAAATACTGAAGATTTTCGTTTTCAGCTCCTGTACCACCAACATGCAAACTAATTAAACATACACAATTCCCCCTGTAGACTGCCGTTGTGTGTGAACTCTGATTGGCCAGTTGAATTTATTGATGGAATGTGTCATTGACCGATGAACACAGGGCAGTGGATCAATAACATTTTCGAAATGAGAGGTCACACTGAGACAAGGATCCATACAAAGTCCCCCTTTGTTTTTACCAGTCAGTCTACAAGTCCCTTAAATGTGCTATTCTAAAATGAAGAATTTCAGTGTCCTTAAAATGTCAAAGAGGTCTCGCAACCTATCAATCTAGATCATCAATTAATTATTGTACATAGCAAGCTAAGTAGCCAGCTACCTAGCTAGTCCGTCAGTAGCGACCTAGTTAATTTTTGTGTTTGACCTTTTACTGTAGCTAGCTAGCAGTAGCTACCTACCGTATTTTTGCGACTATTCGGCGCACCGTATTATTGGGCGCAGTCTCAGTAACGGGTGCTATTTCTGTATTTTACACATACACAAAGCGCACCGTATTATTGGGCGCAGCCAGGCATGGCAAAACATACGCCATCTTAAACATACGGCATGCATGCACGCACGCTAAAAACACGTTAGCTTGAAGCATACGGTAGCATACACGCTAAGGCTGACGGACACACGCTAAAAACACGTTTTTAAAAAGCCAACGGAAGCAAAACTGAGTTCGGTTGTACTTGATTTAGCCATTTTACAATGTACTCACGTTTTTGGATCAATCATCACCCACAAATCCATCAAAGTCCTCATCTTCTGTATCCGAATTGTACAATTGTGCAAGTAATCCATCAAAAACGGCGGGTTTCCTCTCGTTGTCTTCAAAGTCACTCTCATTGCCATGTGGCTCCTCTTACACGCCCACCCTTCACTCATTGGCGGACTTCACTCACGTCCGGCCTTTAGCATCCTCTTACACGCCCACCCTTCACTCATTGGCGGACCTCACTCACGTCCGGCCTTTAGCATCCTCTTACACGCCACCCTTCACTCATTGGCGGACTTCACTCACGTCCGGCCTTTAGCATCCTCTTACACGCCCACCCTTCACTCATTGGTGGACTTCACTCACGTCCGGCCCTTAGCATCCTCTTACACGCCCACCCTTCACTCATTGGCGGACTTCACTCACGTCCGGCCTTTAGCATCCTCTTACACGCCCACCCTTCACTCATTGGCGGACTTCCGCATGCCTTTTCTCTATATAACCAGCGTGTCGGCCAGACGTGCTCTCAGTCAGGCTTTGGAACTCAGCGCATACACAAGGCGCTCCACATTATAAGGCGACCTGTCCATTTTGGAGACATTTTAAGACTTTTAATAGCGCCTTATAGTCGTGAAAATACGGTACTTGGGACTTAGGTTCTAGCTAGCTAGCTACTTACATGCCTCCTTATAAGTTAATGAGCTTGTTAGGTAGCTTAATAAATCAAGTTATAATTTGATTTGTTGTAGATCAGTTAGTTGGTAGATCAGTTAGCTACCTACCTACTTACCAGCCTATCTTCAGTACCTACAAATTGTTGAGATTCTTCTCCAGCTCTGTCCTTCTGAATAACTTCCAACTAAATGGTAATTGTACACCGTGCCGCGCTGTATTTCTCTCCGCAAAGGTGGCGGGGGGAACTTCCTCTACATCCACTCAGGCACTCAGCGAGAGGGTGACGTTGCCAGGGTGACCACCATTAGTGCCTTTCCAGCCAGCGTGGGCCTGTGTCACCTGCGCTTCTGGTTCTACATGCACGGCTCAGACAGGATGGGAACGCTGAAGGTGGCTGTGCAAATTCATAATTAATGCTGTTTTGCTGTCATTTTGGAGCACAAGACTCTATTTTTAACGATCAACTTGTACCCGCAGAAAAGAATGAAAGACAGTGGCAGGAAATAATTGATAAAAGCATCCTCAATTTCATCTATTCATGTGTTTTTTAAGGGGTAGGACTGATTTCAAATAACAAACCAAAGAAATCCTGATTTGATTGACACTCCAAGAGATGTACAGTGTTAGCACTCTTTGTTTGTATAGTAATGGTATTGTAAAGTCCTTGTACGTGGTGTGGGCAAGGAAAGCCAAACAGTCAAACACCCAAATACAACATTAGAAACTTTGCAACGAACTGTTAGAGCCCACAACTCATGTCCAGACGTTCACACGTAGATGGACCTGCCAATTTCGGCCAACCCGACTCCAGCTCCTGACGTTGCTCACTCAGCCATGCCCCTTATGGCACACATCCAGCACACACGTTTGTAATTAGAATTCGTGATTTAAACTTCATTAAAAAAAAAAGTATTTCTTGACAATCTCATACAACGTAGTGCTATTATGTACAACTACATATTTAAAACCATATGTGGTTGTAATTTTGACTCATAACATTGCATTCAATCTGTGTTTGGAGGTGTTCACGGTCGGACCGAGTGGCACCCCACTGCTGATGTGGGCCTTGGCCGGAAACCAAGCCGAGGGGTGGACGTACGCCAGCGTCATCCTATCCAACCCGGCACCTTTTCGAGTGAGCTTCCAAGCGGAGGTGGGCGGATACATGTGGACAGACATAGCCCTGGACGATATCACGTACACGGCAGAGTGCGTGGGTGGAGGTGAAGGCTTTTCCAATTGACTTGTTGTATTCAGCAACTGTAGCGACCTAATGCGCTCATTGAATTATTTAATTACCCTGTCTACTACCACCTACCTACATGCCTATTTATGTCAATAATATTTCTCATTAACTTCTCATTAACAAATGGACTGTCCAAATTAGCTAGCTACCTACCGATATACTTATCTCATTAACTTCCTCGGTTAATCAAAGTACCTAGCTAGCTAGCTTTCTACTTTCCTTTCCATCGAAATAGCTAGTTTCATTAACCATTATAATCGACCGACCTTCCTACTTGCCTGTCTACTTGCCTGCCTACCTACCTATTTCATTAACTTCCTGAATTAAGCTAACTAGGAAGGTAGCTAGCTAGCTACCTACCTACCTACCTACCTACCTGCCCTCCTTTTAATCGACCTAGCTAGCTAGGTATGTAGCAGGCTACCTACCTACCTTTTCATCTCGACGTACCTAACCCAGCCTCCCACGCATCCATCCGCAGCACCGGTGACTCCACAGCCTCTGACCTGCAGCTCGGAGGACTTCCAGTGTGTCCACTCCTTTCAGTGTATCCCCAGGAGCTGGCAGTGCGACGGTGAGCTTGACTGCTTTGACCAGTCGGACGAAGAGGGTTGCCCCACGGCCATACCGGGTACCCTCCCCCCGCAAGGCGGCTGCCCCACAGGCCACTACCAGTGTTCTAACGATGTCTGCCTCCCCGCCATACTGCGCTGTGACGGTGTCCCCGACTGCCCCCATGGCGAGGATGAGCATGGCTGCCGTATGTGTCACTAATGGAAATGACCCATCTTTTATGATACAAAAAGTCTGGTAATTGTGCTGGCTTTTTTTGTGTCTCCAGCCTTGCTGCAGTGTGAACTTGGACAACTACTGTGCGACACTTTGTCTGCTTGCGTTCCTCTTGAGAAGCGTTGCGATGGCTTTGCAGATTGTTTGCCTTTCCTTGCAGATGAGTCCAGTTGTGACGGTAATGGCCCAAACAGTTTTTACATACGGAGACATCAACCGAAAGGAGATATCCATTCATTTATTTTATTTTTTTACACAATAATCCCCGGCATTTTCATTATTCACATTCAGTGGTATCTTACCCCCTTTTTTTCTTCTTTTTAAAAAAACAAAACGTTTTCGTGCAGTTTGCAAGAACATCCTGTAGCTGTAAACACCGAGGAGCTAGTTTACAAAACATTGTCAGTGTCGCCGGGCGGCCCGGTAGTCCAGTGGTTAGCACGTCGGCTTCACAGTGCAAGAGCTCCGGCCTCCCTGTGTGGAGTTTGCATGTTCTCCCCGGGCTTGCGTGGGTTTTCTCCGGGTGCTCCGGTTTCCTCCCACATCCAAAAACATGCATGGCAGGCTCGTTGGGCACTCCAAATTGTCCCTAGGTGTGAGTGTGAGCGTGGATGATTGTTCGTCTCTGTGTGCCCTGCGAGGATTCAGGGTGTCCCCCGCTAGTGGGATAGGCTCCAGCAACCCCCGCGACCCTAGTGAGGATCAAGCGGTTCGGAAAATGAATGAATGAATGAATGTCAGTGTCGCCAACTAGCCACTTTTATGACTGCTTTAGCCACTATTTGTTTGCTTCTTTTTTTTAAAAGTACATTAACAATGTCTACATTGTATCTTAAATGAAAAAAACAAACATTTATAAGTGTTTCTAATAGTAAACATGTTTTTGAGGCATTTTTTGAGACATTTTTCAAGGAGGCGCTCATATTCACATTATCTATAAAGGAAAAAGATGTATTTCCATTAATTAGGTGGCAGTTAACGCAAGTTACTGCTTGGTAAAATAAAAATAAAAAATGAAATGAGATGAAAGTCCTCCGGATTTTCCCGTAATTCCGGATTTTCAACATTTTTCTGAACATTTCTCTGGAGAATTGAGGAAAATTTGCCTAAAATTAATCCGGATATTAGTTGACAACATTGAACGAACACGCGTTCGAGTTCGTTGTTTTGCCTTCACGAGCGTAGCCATGTTGAGACACTAACACTAGTAACAGTAAAGAGATTTTCGTCTCTTTATTAACACACTTGCTAAACCCCAGTGGAACGAATAAAAGACGCCGTGGACAAGACAGTTGTTGTCGTAAAAAATATATTTGGACAAAAAGGGAAACACACAGATTGGCAGAAAAACGTGTCCGTCCGACTTCCAGTGTCGTCTCGGCTAGCTTAGCTTAGCTGTTGTCGTGTGTGACGTCGGTTGCGTCGGCGCTGATTGGTTGAAATCAAAAGACGCGCTTGCGTACATGTTCGCGCTGAAGCACGCACAGCAGAGAGCAGCGGACTATCTACTGCTGAGGCGCGCTTAGCTTGAGTGGCGTCGCCACAACAGTAATACCCTCGCCTCGCATTCTCATGGCCTCGCCATATCTCGGAGATTTTGACATTTCGGCAAGAACGGAAGCCACAAAGGGTGCACGCGTGCGCACAAAAGGAAGATTAATCATTGAATGTCGAGTATTTGAATAGCGTTTTGTGTAAACTAATTCATGTGTGATCGGCCAAGTGGGTGTACATATATACAGTATTTTTTTTTTCACTGAATTTTCAGAAAAGTCCACTTTCATCTCTGGTTTATAGACTTATTTGGTATCAGGAGAAATAAAGCAAATACCAGAAGGAGAAAAATGTTTAAAATGTCATTAGCATTTGCTTCTTCTCCAGCCCTAACATACTTGATTTGGCTTGCCTTACTTATCTTTGTATCATTTAACACTCATATATTCTGTCTTTTTCGGTGTAATACATTTCACAAGTCTAGGGCGTTCCCTGAGAGTTTTTATTAACAACAACAACAACAACAAAAAATCCTCCTTACCGCTACTTTAAATGCGGTGCGAGAGACCTGTTTTTCGTGGTGATGTTTGCAATATCCGAGAAATGAATCAGTGACTTTTTAATATACATGCTAATGCAGTGTCGTATCCATGGCAACGGCAAATGCATACTTGCGGTTCTTTGTTATTGAAGAAGTGACAGGGGAAAAAAAGCCATTTTAGGCGTATGGTAAAAACAAACGTGAATTATTAATATTACCAGGTTGTCATAATCACTTGTTTTTATTCTTTATTTATTTTGACTCTTAATGATGCAGATTGTCCTCCCATGTACTGCTCGGGTCGAGGCGCGTGCCATGTGGAGGAGTACGGTCCCGTTTGCATGTAAGCAGCGCGCACGTACGCACACACTCAACAGCTCACATTGTCTTGCATGGTGAGGCCCTGGACATAAAAATTCCATCTGTCTCACTCCGTGAAGCATGTTGGAACCTGTAAATTCCACTGGCTTTCTTCCTCTGCCAGGCTGAGCAGATTCTCGCCTTTATATATCCCGACTGTGCCTCAGTGGAATTGTTGATGGATCCTGCTGGTCAATATTTAAACACAATGCGTGCTTCTGGGTTGGCTCACTCTAACTTTTCAGTTACAATCCAGAAAGATGGTGCTTCTATATGGCTTCATTATAGTACCCAAAATTTTTTAGTACGTCAAAATTAGTACTTCAAAATTAGGTATGCCTTCAATTTGTAATTTTTGCCACTGTAAGAACCGTGTGACACATTTTGCCTTCAACCCCTTCAATAATTAGCGCACCCACTTTTGACAAGTTTCTAAAGTGCTTTGTTTTTTTGAGAGTGTGTGAGGGTGCCGAAATTATCAGGAAGTTGAAAGGGGGTCGTGTTTCATGCAGACTGTTAGCATGTTAGCATTCTAAAGATTAGCCATAGCATGACAGCACCTGTCCAGTGAGGCATGAGAAGTTCCCAAATTGCCATTACAACTTCACGCCATGTTATATGTTAGCATGCCGACTGTTATCATGTTAGTATTCTAAAGGTTAGCTTTAGCACTACAGCACCTGTCTAGTAAGGCATGAGAAGTTCTCATTTATTTACAAAACATTTCATTACAGGTCCACGTCAGTTGTTACACATTATCATGTTAGCATTCTAAAGGTTAGCTTTAGCACTACAGTACCTGTCTAGTTAGGCATGAGAAGTTCTCGTTTATTTTCACACATTTCAGTTGTTAGCATGCTAGTAGGTAGCATCATCACAACATCCATTTTGTCCAGGTCATAACGGTGTTTTTCTGTCCGCAGGTGTTATCTAGGCTGGACCGGCAACCGTTGCCATGTGAGGGCAAAGCCACCACTCTCCACTCCGACGCCACATGGGCCCCAGGACACGCAGCTGGGTAACAGTCCACCATTTTTACACCTCTTCATTCACACGGTTCAGTTAGAAAATAACAAATCCACTTGTGATCCACCATCTCTTGAAGACGCGGTATACACCGGCATTGCCATCGGGTTGTTCCTGCTATTGGCCGGCGTTGGGGTCTGCGTTCTGGCTTTGTGCAGTAAGCGATGCCGCGGAACGTGAGTTGTGTTGCCGATAATGACTCGACTCCTATGTATTGTTTTTTTTTTTTTTTCGGGCTGCTTATAATAATGATGATAATAATGACGATAAGCTCCTTTTGCTGCCTCCGCTGCAGGAAGCGCAGCCCAACTGACTACGGGATGATGGATAGCCCCGCTTTCGACTGGAAGGCAGAGGTAACGTCTGATCCATCATTAGACAATTCTTCTGGGGCATCAGTGGTGTCCACTGTCATGCAAATTGCAATGCAGTAATCCCGGGCTTTTTGTTATCCCCGCTAATGTTTACGATGAGCTATATCATTTATACTTTAACCCTTTCAGGGACAGCGGTTACCACAGTGGACAGCTTATCATATTATCAGGTTACATGGTGCACGAAAGGGTTAAACATACCACAGAAAAAAACAATATGATTCTCAAACCACTTCGACATCATTTCAAATTCACGATACAACATTAACGTTAAAGAGAATAGTTTATAGATGATTTGAGTTCCCCCAAAAACGCACCGCAAACGCACATGTACATAGACCTGCGGCAAAGAAGCTAACAACCTCGGCTAAACTTATTTTTAATGGGCTGTTCCATTCAATTTAATTTGAGACATTTGGTTTTACCTCTCCCCATCAAATCCTCATCAACACTTAATTCCTTTTTTTTTCTTTCTTTTTTTTGTTCATGCATTATTTCAGTTCCGCCGCCGCGTGACCAGGCGCAGCAACCGTGATGGGGGCCTCTCCATCAGCGTGTACCCTTGGAGGAGGGAGACTGAGGTGAGCCCTTTTCTTTTTTTTCTTCTTCTTCTTTTTGTAGCACGTTTTCTCTAAATAGCAGATGTAAAATGGACGTGCTTCGTCTTCTTTACTCAGCAGAGCTCGTCCAGGAGAGACGCCAGGCTGTCCTTTGCCAATCCGCTGTACAATCATCATCAGCATCATCATCATCATCATCATCATCTGAGCCCCAATGAATGAAGGAGCTCTGAGGCGTAAGCGAAACAAAAAAAAAAGATGGACTCCGCATATCGACGCCTGCTGTGGATCAGTATGCGAATATACCTTGAATTTGTTTTCCCAACATGCCTTGACAATCAAAATTAGAGCAGCAACGTGGATGAGTACAACAGTCCATTGTATTTTTGGGGGGTAACTCGTGAGGCAGAATTCACAGGACTTGGCCGTAAGTGCCCCAAAGGCTCATAAAAAAAATATCTTATGCACTAATTATTTTAAATGATGACTTCTTGAGGCACTTGGTGCAGCAACAGTATGTAGGTAGATCATCGGAATTGCTTCGATATTTTTTCCTGCTCAGTTGTTGCTAGGCAGAATTTACAGAGTTCATTCACCGGACAATGACAGCATTGCGATGCAATAGTGTTATAACAACATACTATGTCATATGCTTTGCACGGGGAGATTGACCATTAGCTTTTATTTTATGAAAAATGTATTTGATACGTATTAAAGTGACCTATGACACTTTTAATCCTACTCTGATTCTGATTCTCTCTGAGTTGCAAAGTTAAACTGGTCTGACAGAGCGAGATGGTACAAATGCAGGGTGATGGGTTGCTGACAGGAGGACCACCCCCCCCACCCCATTAAAAAAAAAAAGACAAACTCAGCTCAGTGCTCTTTTGCATCAACCCGGTGACACTAGAACCAACGGCCTTTGCTCAAAGCAATACAACTATATGCAACTTTATGCCAAGCTTGCACACTCACGGGCAGAGATTACGAAGCCGTCATTGTTTTTGGTTTGTTTTTGTGTGTCTCTGGTAGCTTCGGCATTCATGCCTCTGAATGGCACGTAGCGCCAGCACAAGCTCTTTGTGGAAGTTGTTTTTGTGTTGTTGATGGGATCAGCTCACCCCGATGAGGGAGGCTTTATCGCCCCTGTTCAACCAGTTAGCCCCAACTGGGATGTGTTGTAAATATATATCACCTTTCTCAGCTGTGAAGTGAAAGAATTACTTTGCAAGTTTTCGCGACAGCAACATGCCTTATTTCATTGGGGACACTAGATTTTTTATTTTTTTATTTTTTTTTTAAAAGCTGTTTTTCCTTTTACCATTATTGGCAAAATAATACGTCATACCGAATTTAAGATGAAAACAATGGAAAAATATATTTAAAAAAAAATTTTTTTTTTTTCAACGTTACTCACTTTTCATTTTTTTTGTTGATATGCAAAGCTTAGATCTTATTCATAATTATTCTAATAAATCTATTTTTGTTTTAAATATCACATGTTTCTCGATTTAACATGTTTGTTTTTTATGTTACATAACAGCTTATTTGAAACATTCAAAAATACATCAAACAGCTTTATGCTTTTGCACCTGCGTCTTCTATATATCCATATCTTTAAATAAATGGATAGATAAGTGTGACTTTTGCACTGTGTAGGCACTGTGATGTCATTTTTAGTCAACAGCAAGTGGCAAAATGCCGCCCTCAAAAATGGTTGGATTTTGTTGCTTTATTGATAGTCTACAAACGCAATATTAATCATATATATCAATACTGTGTAGAAACGAGTGAGAGAAAGATTTTGACTTATTTATTTATTTATTTATTTTTACTTCCCCTTTAAAGGTGGCGTAGAAATGACATGAAAGCATGACCAATAGAAACCAAGACGATGCTGTAAAAATATAACTGACTATTTCACTTCAGTGTCATCCCCGCTGGCATGAATCTAAATACACCGAGGAGACGACCTTGTACAAGTGTTCGCTCACGACGAAATGAGCTCAAGTGCACTTTAGGCTCCTATTGCCTCAATAGAACAAGATGAATTGACCGTGATTGGACGAGTTGGGAATGCTGAGACGAAAAGAAGCTTTCCCTTGAGTGATGAGCTGATCCTCTGAGGTAAATACATCACAGGCTTTGCCACCATTGTTCTCGGTGCTGATACTTTTTTGCCGTAAGGGTGAGCGCTGATAAAATCGAGCTGCAAGAGTAAAGCAAGAAAGCCGGTGATGAAACCCCCTGCCCTGAAGACTTGTGAAGGTCATACTGCAATGTGCTGGGTAAAACTTGACACACTGTCAGTCATGATGATGAACAAACTCAAGTGTTACGTTGTGAAGAGTTTACATCACATTTTCATTTTTTTTTTTTGCCATATTAGGGTTTTAGTTTCGAAGCCTCTTTGACTATGCGAATGAATAAGTCAAATTTGCTTGCGCATCTTCATTCAAGGCTACGTAAAGTGACAAAAAAAAATGTCTGATTGAAAATTCTATTTTTTTTATCCCACGTTTAGCTTAACATAGACTTACGCAATCTTTTGCTCGCATTTACATTTTGATTTTCATCCAAGTCCATTCGTCATAACCATCTGGTGATGGCACAACTTTTCCCCTAGTTGAACTCATGCAGCAAGATTTCATACTTTTAACTAGTGGAATGCCAAGTGAGTCATATTTTAATGATTTGTATGTCGACATTTTATTTTTTTAATTATTGTTGATGTTTGGCGGGGGGTTTCTGGCATATTGCCCAGCAAAAGACATTTAGCAGCCCATTAAAGGATTTCGGCGAGGTGGATGGAGTGCCAGGGGAATTTCTACATCTTTTTAGCATTTCAGCTACATGCTTTGCTATTAATGTTACATGTAAGTCCATGGAATTAATTCAATAGTAGTGTGGTTAATATTTATGTATAATTCAGGCTAAAGTACGCTTGACTTGTAGAGTGAAAATAAAAGATTATATAATATTTTCTAGCTGTTTTGGGGGAAGCTGACATTTTTTGTGGTTAGTCATGTACAAGCGAGTATATTTTAAGGCCCTCTCAAGTGTCAATATTTGATGGCAGCAGCCGAGTGATTTATAAAAACGCTCCTTGATTTCCTCATCTTTTCCGTGACCACTCCCAAAATTTCCACAGTGGGGTTGCATCTTAATTGGTAAGTCGCCCTCCCTGTAATGGCGGCATAGGGAACGCCATGGCAGGTGAAGGGGAAAAAACACCCAACGACCACCTCCCTCCCATGTCTGGCCGCCTGTGAGGAAAACACACATAATGGTGATGTCATGGTGTCAACACTGCAGCACTTATACCTGTTTCAAGGTGACCATAACTTCTGGCGAGATATCAAGAATGTCCAGAATAAGAAAATGGTTAGTATACCATATTTCTTCATAGAGTTTTTGCACTAGTAGCAGTTTTAGAATATTTTCTTTTCTAAAACAGCCTGGCTGATATGATAACTAACTTGCGCCCAAAAAAATAAAAAAAATCAATCAGTCCTTCCAGTATTTCATACTTTTAACTAGTGGAATGCCAAGTGAATCAATATTTTTTCTTGAATGATTTGTATGTCGACATTTTATTTAGAAATACTGGGCCATATTAGGATGCCCCCCTCACGCGCAGTCAACATATCTGGCGTTTTAGGAATTAAATCTGTATTAGTCAGTGTAATTTCAGAGGGGCATTAAATATAATTTCTTTACCATTGCACACAGCTAGCTAGCAAGGTAAACAGACAGTTAGCGTCGCAATCTTGAAAGTTTCTCACTTGTCCACAGTATTTCTCAGGATAAATAATGTTCATTGTATCTTGATATTTGATGACATCTCTATTTATTTGTAACTTCTCTGTGTTTGGCAGCTAGTGAGTAACTAGCTCAGTGAGAGAGATTTATAGATTATTTTGTTTTTACATTTTCTTTGTCACGACCATAGTTAGCGAGTTTAGCAGGTGAAATATATATATGTCGAAATAGGAGATTTCATGACATGTTTTGACATTTTCTTTAATTTGTCATTTCGCTCTCATAGTTAGCTTAGCAATAGCCGAATACGAATGACCGTAAAACGTCCATCTTCCAAGTGTTATTCACGCAGCATCCCAAAAGACGCCATTTCATTGGCTACAAGGGACGGTGACGTCACACGCGCACTTTTTTCCTCCAGGAACGCAAACACTGAACCTCAGACACACGCCGAAGCACACCGGGAGAACAACCCCTGATGCGTTCAACTTTCCCATCTTGTTGCATTTGAATATTTCATTCCGATATTTTTTGTTCTTTCTTGTTGGTTCACTTTGGAGGCGGGGGACGCGCACTTGTGTGGGAAAAGGAAGCACCTCCGCGTGGAAGACAAAGCAGTTTATTTTTTTCTTCGTTTATTATTTCTTCAGCAAGACCAAGGAGAGAGTTGCGATATTCCGCCGCGTCGGAGGAGTGGAGCGGCGGATAGAAGACGACCACCTCACGGATATCTGTGGACATGGCGCTGGAGAGGAGACTGGACCTGCTCCTCGGACTTGTCCTGCTTGTGCAGTGTGTGTACGACGCCGGAGCCCAGACCGGTAAGAAGCAACTCCACCATCCCACCTTCACATGTCGACCTGCTCATATTTACTTTCTTCTTGCACTTTGCTGACTCAAAGTGACATATATAGGTGGGAAAAAAAGAGGATGTCATAATCACTCATGTTATTGTTTTTTCACGCGACTACAGCCCATATTTATGTGCAGTAATCCCTCCTTGTGTTCTGGTTGAATAGAAACAAACAGCTAAGTTACTGTAGGTGTCGGAAAAATATTGGAATAAAAACAAAAATATGGCTATGATTAACTTCATAAATCACGCGAGCACTCAGCAATTAACTGACTTGGTCCTTCGTGGCCTCAATTTATAAAAACAATGTAATTATTATGTGCTATGAGCATTCATAGCAGCACGTTGGCTTGTGTTTGGCATGTCGGCATTGCAGTGGAGAGGTTCGAGGGTTGAATCCTTCCTTGCTGTCACATTGCCAAAACATGCTTGCTGACTACTTCGAATTTTCCATCGGTCTGAATACCATTAATGTAATTATTGTGGCAGCATAGTGTTATAGTGGTTGGCCCCGGCTGCCTCACATAGAGGTTTTGGGTTTGACTCCCTCCTGTGTGGAGTTTGCATGTTCTGCCTCTGGCTGAAATAACAGCATAATATATATATTTTTTTAAATGGATGTTTTTATTTTTTTAAATTTAAATTACAGTTCTTCTAAGATTTTATAAGCACCCTAAAGTGCATACAACACTGCAGCTCTGCATAGGTTTTGATGTGATAGTGCCGCTTTGTTGTACAGAATCCGACAGCACTGCGGCCCTGCAATTAAAAGATCGCTTTCCCATAATATGTCCCAGGATCTTTTCCCGGAGTGTAATAATTCTCCCTGTGTGGTAAATGAGCGCACCCCCTCCTGTACTGTACTTGAGCCAGGGAGTTCACATCAGTTGTATTCCGCAGAGAAAAGTCGGCATCCCAACATCAGCACGCAGGACACATGACAGCCTCGTCAGCCTTGTCCTCGTCTCCCTCCTCCCTCCTTCCTGGAGCAGTTTATTGCTGCCGGTGCATTTTCACCAGACGGTGGTTCGCTGAATATGTTCAGCTGCTGACAGTGATTGTAAATTAAAGCCGTGTGTGTTTGTGTGCGAGCCCCCCCGCCCCCCGCTCCCGAGCCACTCTTTGCTTTTTCTATGAGTGATGTTATCGAGTGGCACGCGTGTCGTATTCATGCGCCAGCGTGGTTTTGACAGTTCAGTCAGTCTGCATGTGGACCGCATTTCAACGTCCTCGCAGGTGGGAGATGGACTGATTTAAAGAAAAGCGCTCTGAACTGCATTTTTTTTTCTTCTGTGTATTGAGCTTGTTTTTATGTAGGACAATATATTTAAATATCTGGCTGTGGTGCTTCCTCACACCTGTAGTGTGTGTGTGTGTGTGTGTGTGTGTGTTTACATTTGAGATCAAATTTAATTTGCTACAGTGAAAAACCCCCTGTTGTGAAAAATTTCTTGCTGCAAACATGATTTCGTTGTAGAGGAGTTTCACTGTAGGTGGAAAAACCTTGGTACCATTGGAAAACAAAGCATTGGTACCAACATCTGGGTGGAATTACACAACATCCTGCAAGCGTAGATGTTCTTTTTTTTTTTTCTTTCCCTTAAAGATGTGACTCTCAGCAGCGGCACACAAAATTGGGGCTGATAATCTGAGATAATTTGTGTCCCGAGTGGAAAAAAAGATGTTCCTCTCAGGCGTGGAATGCACCGGCATATGCAATGAGCGTGTGAACGGCGGCGGTGGTGTGTGTGTGTGTGTGTGTGTGTTTGTGTGTGTGTGTGTGTGTGTGTGTGAGAGAGACAGAGAGTGTGTTAGTGGCCCGTGTAATCATGTGGTTTGCTTGAAGTGCCGACGCTTCAAGACTGTTAATGTGCTGAGATTGTGGGGGCATGTGGAGCGCACCCGGATACCTTGTGGCTTCAGGAAACTCTTACCGTAACTACTGACCAGCTAAGCCAGGGGTCGGCAACCCAAAATGTTGAAAGAGCCATATTGGACAAAAAAAACCCAAAATGTCTGGAGCCGCAAAAAAATAAAAGCCTTCTATAAAACTTAAAATGAAGGAAACACATGCTGTATGTATGTAGGAGACTGCACTGTCTCGGAATTGTTTGTTATTTATTCCTTTGTTGTGTGTTCACAAACGCCCCCATAGAATTTATTTTGTAATTTCCTCGCTTGATTTTTTTTGTTTTTGTGCATTATTTTCGCTTTTCTTAGTGTCGGTGAAGTGATCATGAATTTCCATTTTTCTGAGGCTGTCTTTGAACGCCTCTCGAGTCGAATGAGAAGAGAGAGTCGGACTTTTGTCGAGACTGTTAAAAGCATAAATAAAGTGTACGTTTTAAAAAACCAACAACAAAAAGCTTTCCTTTTTCCGAGCTGCAACATATTTCTATATCTATTTGAGCTATATTAGCCTACTATCAAAATCTTTTTCCATTTTCAAACATTTTTTTATAAAGCTACAGGGAACCACTAGATGTCGCTAAAGAGCCGCATGCGGCTCTGGAGCCGCGTGTTGCCGACCCCCCGAGCTAAGCACTTGGGTCTGTGGAAAAGTCGGCAATCGAAAAGTCAAGTACATGCCAAAAGCGACAGGAGGAGGCATCATTTTAAGATCTCGGAAGCCACTTGTGGAAAAGGCGCCGGTCAAGTTCAATTAATAGAGCACATTGTGAAATTTCACCCAAAAAGCCCTTACGTCTTGTGAATGGTATACAAAAACAGACGTAGCCAAAGCCCGCTTCATTATTGCTGATCCGAATGACCAGTTGAAAGGGTCCACCTTGAATGCATCACGGGGGTTGGGTGCTTAGAGAGCGGGGGGGGGGGGGGGGGGATGCACAGACACAAGGGAGAGGGGTGGGGTGGGGGGGGGGGTTCATTGTGCTGCCCTCCATGACAGCCATTGCGGGTTTCGCCATACA
The DNA here is from genome assembly GCA_018466805.1 of Hippocampus abdominalis. Classification (NCBI taxonomy): domain Eukaryota; kingdom Metazoa; phylum Chordata; class Actinopteri; order Syngnathiformes; family Syngnathidae; genus Hippocampus; species Hippocampus abdominalis. The sequence goes on along the minus strand of CM031712.1, from coordinate 10,156,958 downwards.
AGCCAGAAGAGGGGTCGTCCCCCGTACCAGCATGCACCAGGCCGGCGCATTAGTCACGCCCTGGAACCTCGTCGCTCCCCTCCACGCCCACTCGGGCCACTGTGGGAAGAAGCTCAGACGGGGGCGGCTTTAAAGCTGAGGAGTGGCGCGTTGGGGTTCAATAGACGTTCGAGACAAAGAGCCAAGAGGCCACTAGTTAATGAAACGCGGCGCAGTTAAGCCCCTCTTCAAAGTTTGCATCATTTCATGAGGGCCCGCCAGTTACTCAACTTCCCGCGGTCGCGGGATGCGCTTAGCACTTAGGTCCACTTTCAAGGCCCGCTTGAAAGGTCACAAGCTGCGAGACTTGTGATGGATAAGAGTTCAGGGAGAGATGACAAGCAATTTCCGCCACTGATAAACATCTTCCTTTTTTTTCCCTCTCCCGCAAATGATTGGAAAGCGGCCGCCTTTGCCCGCAGTCAGGATGCTGCAGCTCGAGATATTTCATCCTTGGCTGGAGAACAATCGCAGTCAAATTTCAGGGGAAGGATACAGCCTAGCCTCCTTCATTTGCGTTACACACATCCCAAACATAACGATAGCTCTGCCAACAATCAGGTCTCCTTCGCCCATTCAGCAGTGGTTGCAAAAGTACCGGTATTCACACTTCTTTGAACCACAATTGGATTGTCTAAAATGGCTTCTTCAAACCAAAATGCCAGACTTCCAGCGTGTTCACAGGCATGGTTTTTGAGACTTTTTGTGTGTGTGTGTGTGTGTCTTGTCCTAATGGAAACCAAATAAACCTATTAAATATTATGTTGGTGGCCCGGTAGTCCAGTGGTTAGCGCGTCGGCCTCACAGTGCAGAGGTACCGGGTTCAATTCCAGCTCCGGCCTCCCTGTGTGGAGTTTGCATGTTCTCCCCGGGCCTGTGTGGGTTTTCTCCGGGTGCTCAGGTTTCCTCCCATATTCCAAAAACATGCATGGCTGGTTGATTGAACACTCAAAATTGTCCCTAGTTGTGAGTGTGAGCGCAGATGGGTGTTCGTCTCAGTGTGCCCTGCGATTGGCTGGCAACCGGTTCAGGGTGTCCCCCGCCTACTGCCCGAAGACAGCTGGGATAGGCTCCAGCGCCCCGTGACCCTTATGAGGATAAAGCGGTTCAGAAAATGGATGGATGGATATTATTTTCCGAACCGCTTAATCTGAACCGGTTGCCAGCCAATCACAGGGGACACAGAGATGAACCACCATCTCCACCCACACTCACACCTAGGGACAGTTTAGAGTGTTCCATTAACCTGCCCTGAATGTTTTTGGAACGTGGGAGGAAACTGGAATACCCGGAGAAAACCCACGCAGGCCCGGGGAGAACATGCAAACTCCACACAGGGAGGCCGGAGCTGGAATTGAACCCGGTACCACGACACTGTGGGGTCGACGTGCTAACCACTGGACCTCCGGGCCTCCTTATGTTAATATAATAATAATAATAAGCATAAGAAAACCTTTATTCATCTCACAATAGAGACATTCCCAATTTACAGCAGCAAAGTTATGAAAGGAAGAAAGTAGAAGAACAAAAAGTGCTACTCTGTTACTGAAAGAAACTGGCTTCTGGGCTTGAATTTTCTCTGACAAACCCGTGAAAATGTCCAAAATGACACTTGAATGGCTGTTTTAAAGTGGAAGACTCTCAGTCATGGATTTTTTAGACTTTTTGGGAGGATTTATGTCGAATCCTAACATTCCTATTAAAGCCTTTCATGCACCAATAGTGATAACCTGTAACCTGATAACATGATAAACTGTCCACTGTAGTAACCGCTGTCCCTGAAAGGGTTAAATATCATGTTGCAAATGGATACTGACTTCCAGGGCTGAATTCCTGGACCATCGGGAAATGACCGGAATAATAACACTAAAATGACAACTGGAAATCAAAATGCCAGACTTCATGTGATTTTATTTGTGTTTCGGTTTTTGAGACTTTTTTTGGGGGTATGTCTGTCTATGACAGATATGGCTGCCAAATTTGGTGTTAAATGAAGGTCATTTCAAGAAGGTTTGAATGTGAGATCATGCAGGTGTACCTAATGTTGTGACCCGCAGTGGGTCGCAGAGGTCATTTCGAAGAGAATGTGATGGTGAATGTAACCCCCCCTGTTGAGTGGATAACAAGAGAAGGGTTAATCTTCTTAATAGCTTTATCTTAAATCCGGACTAATTAAATATCAAAGCCTCTGAACCGATCTGACAAAGGTGACACTCCTCTGTCGGCGTTATCACTCTCTTCCCTTTAGCAGCGAAAGCAGTCACATACAAACGATAAACTTTCAAACCGTATTTCTACATGCCGTAAGCCTCACAGCCGACAACTTGCTTTGTGGCTAGACCTGAGTGGCCCCTCTCCTGCCGAGTTCAGGATATGAACTCTGGATGAGGGGGATAGGGCGGCGGGACGGGGGTCGGTGGGGGGCGGGGGGGGATCTGGGCTATCCGGCAGGGTATGGCGCGTTATCTTCTTTCAGCATGCCCTCCGTTTCATGGCAACAAGTCACGTAGCACTCGGTTCCCCTTCATCGAGCGGCTTCTCCAGGCGTACTGTGGAGGTTGGGGGGATTATTTCCACATTAAGACATGCTTTGAGTGATAATGTGCATGCACAGGATTTGTTTAGAATGTCTTTGATCAGGTTCAGGGTTCGAATTGCAAGTTCACAGATTCTTACCCCAGGTACTCTGGGTTTTTAGCACATTCCAAAGTATGCATGTTTAGGAGTCAATGTGAGTCTAAATTAGTGTTTGTCCTGTGCCTTATGATTGACTGGCGACCAATCCGGGGTGCACCTGACCTCCTGGGGGAGATTCAGTCGGGGGAATAAAACGCAGAGGGTGGTCTTGATTGGTCGTTATTTGCACACTTAATGTTAACCGGGTAGGCGCTCCTTAAACTACTCGAGTCATTTTATTCATAGCCTCAGACTCACTTCATCTAAAATCTAAAATCATCCCAATTAAATAAGAGAGTTGGGTAATTCCTTCGAATGCCGGCCCTAAATTTAGCCTGGCACGACTCACTGTTTAATGTCTGCAAGTCGTTTGTGAATTCCCAGCCTTTTCACTCTTGTTCCCGCTAGACATCAAATACTTGGCACGCCGTGTCTGCGACTGGTCGACGGAGAACCGGGCGTGAGATCGCTCCATCTGGGTTTCGTATCATTGGCTCTTATTTGAGATGTTTGAGCAGGTTTCCACCAGACATGCATGGCCTGGGTCGCCCCATTGTTTATTATCCATCCACCCATCCATTTTTAATCCGCTTTATCCGCACAAAGGTCACGGGGGTTGCTGGAGCCTATCTCGGTTGTCTTCGGGCAGTAGGCGGGGGACACCCTGGACGGGTTGCCAGCCAATCGCATGGTACACAGAGACAAATAACCATCCGCGCTCACACTCACACCTAGGGACAATTTTGAGTGTTCAATCAGCCAGCCATGCATGTTTTGCGAAATGTGGGCGGAAACCGGAGTACCCGGAGAAAACCCACGCAGGCCCGGGGAGAACATGCCAACTCCACACAGGAAGGCAGGAGCCTGGATCGAACCCACGACCTCTGCGCTGTGAGGTTGACGCGCTAACCACTGGATCACCGGGGCGACCATTGTTTATTATGTTTACCCATAAAAAAACGGGTGGGAGAAATGTAAAGGTACAGAAATCCCAGCAATTGACTGCCAAGGCAAAGTTTTACCCCTCTGACGGTCCAATACGAAGTAGACCAGTCCTGGGATCCTCTTAGTTGTCCCTTAAGGTAATAGAGAGGCACTGAGTATCTGGATTAGCTTTTGCAGCTAGGCCATGAATTTTAAACAATCCAATAAGTACGGCGCTACCTGAATGTGCTTTGTGGATCGTATTCTTTTGCTGCTGCCCCACTCACTAACTTTGAAACGTGTATGTCGATATCTGTCACAAACCAAGGTCCCCCTATACTTTTTTTTTACACTTGTTTCTCACTTCTTAACCCCACGGGCGATCTGTCCAAAGTGTTCTATACCTTTCCACCAAAAGTCAACTGGGATAGACTCCGCCTCACCCGCAACCGTAACAAGGACTAGTGCTCAAGAAAATGGACAGATGAATGTTTCTCAGCTCATCGGAAAGTATCTTATTTAACCTCAGTCGGTTCAGTTCCAATGGACCTGCCTCGAATGATATGATATGGGCTTATTTGGTAAAATATTTTAGCCAATCACTATGATTCGTTGGGTGCCGTTGTTAAATCCAGGTTCTTTCGTCTTCGGCAGCTGGCTAAAGTAAAGCACTTTGAAACAGTCATTCATGCCTTCGTCACATCCCGGCTGGATTACTGTCATGCACTTTACTTTGGAGTCAGCCAATCCTCCATTAACCGTCTCCAGTTGGTCCAGAATGCTGCTGCTCAGAACTTGACTGATACTCGTAAGAGGGAGCACATCACTCCCACTCTGGCATCCCTTCACTGGCTCCCTATACATTTTCGAGTACTTTTTAAGATCCTATTATTTGTTTTCAAATCTTTAACTCATTCACCCCCAAAGACGTTTTTAAACGTCTTTTCAGACTTGGTCTAGAATTGGCTGGTACTGAATGAGTTTTAAATGGCCTCGCTCCACCTTACCTCTCTGAGCTCCTCCGTCCCTACGCACCCCCCCGGTGCCTCGGGTCTGCGGACCAGACATTTTTAGAGGTACCAAGAACTAAACGGAGGCTCAGAGGGGATCAAGCCTTTTCCGTTGACGGTCCCTCTCTTTGGAATGACCTCACACTGAACATTCGGCAAGACCCCCCTCGCTGCCCATCTTTAAAACTTGTCTCAAAACTCATCTGTATTCTTTGGATTTGACTCAGCATGACTCAGACTTGATCGTAGTTTGACTGTTTTTGTGCTTTCTACGATCTTCGTTATTACTTTAGTGTTTTATTGTTTATTGTTGTACATACGATCTTTGCTCCATGTACAGCACTTTGTATACAGCGGTGGTTGTTTTAAAGTGCTCTATAAATACAGTTGAGTTGAGTTGAGCCGTAATGTTCTCAAGTATGATGGAGAATATATTCTCTGACGGCAACTCCGGCATCTTAGATTTATCTTTGCTGCAGCCAGTGCTGACCGTCAAACGCTCAGTGCTTTTACTGGAGAGCATTTCTCAAGAATGTGTCACGGTCTGCTGGGCCGTATGCAACGGAAAGAAACAGCTCAGATTCATGGGTCCTGCACCCCCCCCCCCGGGTAATTTAACTGTGGACAACATCATCATCTGTCATTTTATGTGTTTAGAAGAGAACGCCAAACATTGTTGTGTGACGACATTTTGTGGATGAGTTATGAAGAGTGAACATCTGCGAGGCTCGCCCTGTTCATTGCTTCACCCTTGTGGACGATGGGCTGCCAGGGTGGGGCAGATTAAGGACGAATCCCAGAGACCTGGCAGAAGATTCCCAGGGTCAGGAGTTTTTTTATTTTCTTTTGTGCGGAACCTCACACAAGCTTGACCGCGTGTCTCCTAAATCAGAGCTGCAGCTGCAAAGAGCAGAACTTTGGCTGCTCACTTTCATCCTGTTTACCACAGAATCAAACAAACCTTGACAACGCAAGTCCAATTGTGTTCAGCGGTCCCCAACCTTTTTTTGCCCCACGGACCGGTTTAATGTCAGACAATATTGACAAGCTCACCTTAACCTTCAACCGCACCCGCACCCGACCCGGCAATATTTTCAGGTACCGGCCTTTACGGTGTGACGGATAAATACAACAAAATAATATGAAATGACCTGCATGAAAACTGTGGTATTTTCAAAACATAATAAACACGAATCATGACACGAGGAACGTCCTATCTGGCCTCAACACTCTCTGGTCGCCATGGTAATGTTTAAACATGCCTTCAAAATAAGATACACCGCAAATACAAAGGGCATGAAAAATACGACTCACCATCGCCGTATATTATGCAGAATGGGCTTAGTGGGTGGGAATCTCCCGTTGAGATAAATCCGTATTTTAAGTACTGTCTGTAGCCTTCTTTTTCTCGGAAGTCGTAGGCTCCTCTTCTGTCTCCTGGCTGGGCCTTTTCCCCTTCCCAAAGAAACTTCCCAAAGACGTTTGGTTTTTACTCATTTTGCTAGCTACTGGGTTTCATTTTAGCGCTAACCTATCATGTCACCGAGAAACACGTCAAGAGTGACATACTGCAGACGGACGTAACAGAGAATCCGGTCATTTTTCAAAAGAAAACATATTTCAGATTCCAAAATAAATCAAATGGAAGTTAATAATTTTTTATGTGCGGCCCGGTACCACAGAGTTCCCACGGGTCCTTAAAGTTAATAAAAATCCATAAAAAAAAGAAGTTGTAAAATTATGTTCTTAATTGTCCTTAATTTTCAGAGAAAGATTCTAACATCAATAAAAATCCTTAAAAATTAATGTGAGGTGTTCATTTCATTTTCCCCACCCTTTCAATGAATAGTTTTGTCGGAAAATGTGCCTGGCGCCCTTCCCCTCAAACCCAAAAGCTGTCAAGCTACATGCCTTCCTGGTTCCCGCTCTGCTTTTCCCGCCGTGTCCGATCAGTTCTGATGATGATCACGTGATCACTTCGGGTCATTTCGGGCCAATTTGACATACAGTATGTCAAATAAAGGGTTAGTTGATTGCCCCTGAAAATAAAGATGTGCCCTTCCTTTGGCAGCAATTGTTTTGAACACCAGCTCAGTGATATGTGGCTTTCTGTTCAATAAATCTATCGTGAATCCTCTGCTGAATAGAGAAAATTCCTTTAAAAATGGCAAAATTAGCCCTCAAAAGTCCTTAAAAGGTCCATAAATAAAAAGCAAGTGGAAGGGTGGGAACCCTGAACCAAATGACCCCCGGACCGGTACTGGTCCGCGGCCCGGGTGTTGGGGACCAATGTTCTAGATGGCCAAAGCAAACCAACAACTGATTCTCATTTTTTTTCCCCAATGTTGAGGTTTCTGCCTAAACAGAGTGTGTCTTTGCGCTCTCCTGCAAGGTGCAACTACACTGGCAGACCCATGGGTGTCCCTTTTGGGACCTCCTGGGATCACCCCCAAGACTGTCCCCCTGTGAGACAAGAGTGTAAGGGCTAACAGCCAGGCAAAGGCAGCAACATGAGGGAGCACCAACAGTTTGGACTAACGTCCCAAAAAGGGACACCAAGGGCAACATTAGGGAGCACCAAAACCTCTGAGCTCGTCTTCTCCGCGCAGGTAACAGGGGAAGTTCAGACTTGAGTATACCCCGTGGGTGTGTTGCTACGAGTCCATGTTGTTGTTTTTTTATGCTAGGTGATATCATTGGAAGCCCGGGTGTGCTCGCAGTGATTCAGGAGGCTCACATCATTTTAATGAACTCTATAGATCACATCTGCGGTCTGGCACGGTGGAGTTGTAATTTGGCAAATCTGCAAGCCCGGGCCTGGCTTCATGTGGCATCTCCGTTAATGGCAGCCATTTGCTTTGAAAAACTTTGTTGCGTAGCTCAGTGCAGCATCAGGACCCACTAACTCCCACTCTCCGATGACTCACCTTAATTCTCATTTTGAGAAATACTTGGAGTCTTACCACTTCCATTCATCAATCTTTTGGCAGTAGTGGATCCCACCCTAAATGACTTATGGAAAAAGGTGGGCATCACTCTGTCTCCATTGGTCTTAAATCATTTTGAATTAAGAGTAGACGCTGGTCAGGAAGAGAACAGACCATTGGTTGCAAAGTGGAAGACTATGGAGTATAGTACTGTAGCGGACCCACCACGCCTGGACTGGTCTTCAGTCACATGCACTAAATCGCCTTTCGACAATTGCAAAATAATTTTAACCCTTTCATGCACCCTGTAACCTGATAAAATGATAAGCTGTCTCCTATAGTTACTGCTGTCCCTGAAAGGGTTATACCGTATTGGCCCGAATATAAGACGGTGTTTTTTGCATTGAAATAAGACTGAAAAAGTGGGGGTCGTCTTATATTCGGGGTCTAGACATTATACCCATTCACGGCGCTAGATGGCGCCAGATATCATTGAAGCGAATGCTGAACTTGACTTCCCAGGCCAGAGTGAACCCCTGTCACGAAGAATAAAAATTAAAATAGCGGTAGCACGAAGAATAAAAATAAAAATAGCAGTAAGAAAGAAAAGAGAAGAAAATAATAGAAGAAATAACAGAAAATGGAGAAAAGTAGCGACAATCTGGAGAAAAGTGGGTCGAAGATCGGCCAGGTTAACCGGCAGCTGAGGAGAAGTTACGATGTAATTTACATTTCAAAAAGCAGAAGCCATTCATTTACGAATGTGATTGCACTTTAGTTTACATATTTAAATGTTCAGATATTAAGATTTGAACGAGGCAAAAGAACGTGCTTTTTCTCTCAAATATATTGTTAGAATTATTTGTTTCAGATGTACTGTATACATCTGAAACAAATACAGATGTTTTCTGTAAAAAAATTAATTTGGTGTTCAAAAAGTCTTTTTTCACACTTGAGTTTTGAAAAAGAGGGGATCGTCTTATAATCAGGGCCGTCTTATATTCGGGCCAATACGTATATGACTCAAGCATCAATATATTTTTTTCACTTTTTTTTTTTAATACAAACAAGTCAGTGTGAACAGAGCATTTTCATCCTCAACTTGAGGGCACCGAATAATAATTTTACCCCACGTTTTGCGTTGTGAAATTGATGAGCCACACTCCATTGCCTTCGTTCGTGATGGAATTGCTCAATTGTGGCATTTGCGCGCGTGCCAGTTTGTCACTTGCTGCAAGGATGAGAAACTGACTCTCATTTGAAAGCTTTCGCCGCCCGTGCTCCTATCGCTCTTTCACGGATGGCAAATTAAAATTAGAGCAATCTGTTTAATTATCCATCCGTCTATCCATTTTCTATACGGCTTACCCTCATTAGCGTGCGTGTTATTCATAGCTTTGTCTAAAGGTCCTTCAGTTAAAGGCCAAGAGTATAAAGGCCAGAATGGGAAACTGTTGCGGCTTTATGTAACATGAATGACAGTGTATGCTTTTTTTTTTCCACGCTCATTTTGTAAGAGATAAAGGAGGGGATTAATTTCACTGGTGCGCCCACACCCCTTCCCACCCAACCCAGCGATCGAAATCAGTGGAACTATCGATTAAATGCCTTGCCAACTCACCACTCACCCACAAGGCCTCCGGCACTGCGCATCATGACATTAGGAGCATGCATACTGCCAATTGTGCTGAATCCAAACATAAATAAACAGTCACCCGTCTCTAATTTGACATCTGCGATCCAATAAACTCTGTTGAGTTTTAGCCATCCACTTTCGAGATCACTTGTTCTCATTAGGGTCGCCGGTTTGTCAGGTTATACGCCGGACTGTTCGTCTCATAAATTGCGGGCTGCATTCATCCATCCACTGTATAGCGCTCCTCATCCTTGCCATTATTATTCACTCCAGAAGCAGCTCTGACCTCCTCTTGCTGCGCTCCTTCATGTGACTGTCTGTACGTCCACGAGGGCGATAAACACATTGAAGCGGGCAGTGTCGGCTTGCGGCCAACGGCGGCACTTGCCAGGAAGCAAACAGCGCGGCTAGTGTGCAAATATAAAGACAGGCACGGGCCACTAAGGGGGTTGGGGGGAGGGGGGGGGGGGGTCCTAATGGAACCAAAATAACAATTGAATGGGCTCATGAAATTTCCACCTCATCGTTCGGCAATTTAGACTCGTGAGTGCGAAGGGAAATTCAGTGACGCAGAACCGTGGGTTCACTTTGACAGTGCTAAATATCATCGTATGGAGGCAACATTTGGGATTCTGCTGGTGGCCATTTCCAGCTACCGTGATTGTTAACGCTGGACATTTTCCGCACTGAAAGGCGCACTGGATTATGAGGCGCACCTTCAATGAATGGCTATTTTGTAATTTTTTTTCATACATTGGACGCATCGCATTATAAGGCGCAATCTACAATGCCTCCTCTAGATGGTGCTACGTTCCTCCCATTCAACTCGAGAGGCGTTTATGACCGCCTCTGAAGAACGTAAATTAACTATTACTGTACTTAAATGAAACTACGAAAATTGAAAATACAGTCAAACCTCGGTTTTCGTCCATAATCCGTTCCAGAAGGCTGTTCAAAAACCGAAATTGTTCGAAAACCGAAACCACGCTCTTTTTAAAATAAAAATGTTGACTGAACCCGTCTGCTCACAATGGAAAGCAACACGAGGAAGCATCACTTCCTCGTGTAAGGAAGGCGAGAGGAGTCAAATGGTGCATTCAAGTGACTTTGACTTTAATGCATCAAAACAGAAAATCAAGCGAGGAAATTTATTTTGTGATTTCCTCGCTTGATTTTTTGTTCGTAGTTTCATTGAAGTAATCATTAATTTACGTTTTTCAGAGGCGGAGACAGACAAAGACGTACAGTACCGGTATTTGTTGAGACTGTGAAAACCATTAATAAAGTCTGCGTTTAAAAAAACAAAATAAAACCACAGCTCTCCTTTTTTTCAACAAATACAGGTCCCTGTTTGTCCGTCTCCGTGCCTTCTCTTCTTCTGTTCAATTCGAGAGGCGTTCATGACTGCCTCCGAAAAACGCCTTGGCATTTCCTTGATCATAGCTCCAACAGAACGATCAGATGTCAGTAGTAGATATTTATTCCTTTGTTGTGTATTCACAAATGATGAAATCACAATGTAAATTCTGTAGGGTGGGGGGGGGGGGGCTATAGAATTTATTTTGTGATATCCTCACTTGCTTTTCAGTTTTGATGTATTATTTTAAATTTTCGTAGTTTCATTGAAGTAATCGTTAGTTTACGTTTTTCGGCCTCTCGAGTCGAACGGAAGAAGAGAAGGCACGGAGACGGATCAAGACATACCTGCATTTGTTGAGACTGTTTTTAAAAACAACACCACAGCTCTCCTTTTTTCGGAGCCGCAACAAAAACTTATTTAATCAAGCAGTGACACAGTTCACTGAACCAACAGTTAAAACATTATAGGCATGTCTCCAGCAAGGAGCCATCTTAGGGTCGACATATTACCGTAAAGACCATACACAAGACGCACCGGATTTTAAGGTGCTCGGTGAGCTTTTAATAAAATGGAAGACTTTTTGGTGCGCCCTACAGTGCGGAAAATACGGTAAGTAATTGGATACTAGCAGAGTGTTTTGCGCTAAGAATGTGTGTCTGCTCAGATCCAGGAGGCTTTTCAGAAGGAGATTTTTCTTCTCTCCCCACTCCCTGTAAAAGCACCACAAAAAACAGAGATGCTGGCTGAAATGAGGTCTGCTCTGAAGATATTTGAACATCAAGGTGCTACTGTTTGTTGTCTGGAGTCTATCGGGTGCCCAAACCTCCGTGCATGAGCACGTTGAGCCCCCCCAGGGTGTGTCAGGCGGTCATCTCAATCACCTGTGCTTTGACTGACGAGTGCAGTGATTTCGCTGCAGGTTTAAACGTCCTCTGGCAGATTAGAAGTGACAGTATCGCGCGGAGAGGATAGAGGGACCATGTCTCCCTCGCAATGAGGTGACAGGCATGTCAGATAGGCAGCCATTAAAAAGCTCACAAACCTTACCTGACCCGATCGGTGCAGCCGGGATTCACGATGAGCTTTGGAGCTAATCGCCTTGTCACATATTTCTTCACTGCAAGAGCTGAAGAAATCCAAACTCGTCTTGATGTCATATGATTAATTGACTTTTCGCTGACGCAGGCAGTGCAGCGCAGACGTTTTGATAAAACCTCAAATTAACCTCTGGATAAAGACATGCGGTGCTCCTCCTCATCATTTCAATCCATCAAAAATCAAATGCTCCAACATAAGCAGCATCCATTATGTAAATTACGAACATTTTCACCAGGATGAAAGCATGTGCAAAAATGGTTAGGATCTGTACAATAAATGCCTTAATCCACAGGTGTCAAACTCAAGGCCCCGCGGGCCAAATCTGGCCCAGCAGATCATTTTCTGTGGCCCGCGAAAGCAAATGAAAGATGTCAACTTTCATGATGCTTGCTAAAATCACTACCAAAATTTCAAATTGTCCTTCGTAATAAATAAGAGTGATACTGTAAGCATTTCTTGTTCCCAAACCCCTCATTACAATAATGTAAACAATAGGTGACTTCTTTATATGGTTTCAGTCATAACAGCCCTCCAAGGGAAACTAACTAAAATCTAGCCCGCAACAAAAATGAGTTCAGCACTACTGCCTTAATCTTTATTTCTGTCAGTTTGATACTGGGGGCACCCGGTGATCCAGTGGTTAGTGTGATGGCCTCACAGTGCAGAGGTGCAGGGTTCGATTCCGGCTCCGGCCTTCCCGTGTGGAGCTCTCTGTGGGTTTTCTCCGGGTATTCTGGTTTCTTCCCACATTCCAAAAAACATGCATGGTAGGTTAGCTGAACACTCTAAATTGTCCCGAGGTGTGATTGTGAGCGCGTATGGTTGTTCGGTCTATCTGTGCCCTGTGATTAGCTGGCAACCAGTTCGGGATGTCCCCCACCTGCTGGGATAGGCTCCAGCACGCCCCGCGACCCTTGAGAGGATAAAGCGGATCAGAAAATGGATGGATGGATGGATGGAGTTTGATTTCTGGTGCATATAACCTTCAAAGGCATAGAGCACAGCCTCCTCGCTTCTGTTGAAAAATGTCACTGTTCATTAACTTGAACTGCCTTTTATATCCACTACTTGAGCTTTTAGAAAATGAAACGTTTGCTTGGAGATTGGCTTTCCGTTTCGGCAGCCATTGTCCGCTGACTAATTTCTGGCCCGCTGCGAAAGAACGGAATGAGAGGAATGAGGGATGGGAATACCATGTGGGACTTCACATCTGTCCTGAAAACAAAAACAGGTCGGGCCTTGTCCAAAAGACAATGCACAAAAGGGGATCGTGGTGAACGACTGACTGCCCGGTGAAAACAGATGGAGTTTCGACAACAACAGGATCCGCCAACTTGCAAATGACATTGTAGCCATTCATCCCATCAGGATCTTGAACACACATTACATCCACACACAGTGAACTAATATCACACACAGCTGAAGTAATATCACACATCTGCACATCTTTTATCGGATGCAAGTTTTTAAAGGCCAAAGTTAATCGTTAAGCTGTGTGGAGATTGTTATTGCGCATAAATCTGCTCTCCGGGCAACAATCAACATCTATTACGTGTCAGCCATGTCTTGTAAATTAACAGAAAAATTATGGCATGCGTGTTTATCCTTTCTCATTTTCTCACCCTGATGGCAATTGTGGGCTTCTTCCATTTTTCCCCTTGAGCTTTAGATCTTATCAGTCACCTCTGCCGTTTTTTTATTGTCAAAATTGAATAGTGCACATGGTGTTTTTGAAACCTACCTACTATATTTCTTATTCAACTACAGTGAAACTCCTCTACAGCGAAATCATGTTTGCAGCAAGAATTTTTCACAACAGGGGGTTTTTCACTGTAGCAAATTTGATTTAAGATGTAAACACACACCCACACACGAACGTAGGTGTATACGCACACACAAACATATGTGTACTCTTATTTTTATTCCAATAGTGCATAAGTATGAGCATACACTTATTTGACACTTCATATAGTCAGTGTAGAAAGAAAAAAAATGGAAAGAAATTGCGAAATTTACGATCAGCATTCACTTTCACTTCCATCAATTTCTGGATAATGTCTTTTATTTTGCTTCCTCCGTCTTTCATTTGATCACTCTTACCCTCTCTTCCAGCGTCGGAGCTCTTCTTGTCTTAGCTGCTTGACATCCAAAGGTCCGTTTTGTAGCCATTTTAGCAATGCAACATTCTTGCTGTGTCTGAAACTAACAATAACAAATACTTCCTGGACTACTATGCATGTGTAAACCAGTGTGGTGGTTGCTGTTGCCGTTTCCGAACGAAGCAGTAGAGGTCGCTATTGGATTAGACTTCGTTGTCGTGAATCTCGTCACGATGAAAGTGCAGAGAAAAAGATTTAGTATAACGCAACAGGGTTTTTTTTTCGTTGTATGGGGGGCAGGAAAGTAGGAATGGTGTTAATGCATGAAGATCTTTTCACACTAGGGGGTATTTTCGCCCATGTAGGTTTCGTTGTAGAGGAGTTTCACTGTACTAGTCTTTATTCGTCTTTGTATTTTTTCCGACATTCTTGATGCCTCTAGGTACCATACTGTTTTCCCACATGTCAGTCCTGGACCTACAAAGGTGATTATCGATGGAGATATCTTTGTGGGTGGTGGCACTAACTTTGCAGACAGAGAATTGACCATTTATAGCTCACCACGTGTGGGGTCTTTCATATTTTAAAAACCAGTTAATGTTAGAAACCTGTTTGTACCCTGCTTTAGACCGCAGACCTGCTTCAATAACATCAAGACCTAAAGAGATATTTTTCACCCCTCAGTGGAATCGATATCACTTGGAATAATAGCCTCATTCTTCTTGTTCGGACTGTCATCTTTAAGGTATTAAATTTTTTTTTCTTGCAAAGTGGGTCAGTGTCTGGTGACTGACAAGTACTTAATCGCAGTGAATTTGGCTGACATCTAAGTGTGTCTGCCAGTTACCTTGCGGGGACGAAGTGTAACAACACCGAACAGTCTGGCGCCTGCGTGCGTGTCTCTGTCCCTAAATCGAGTCCATCATCATGTTTATCAGCTTTGATTTCCTTCGTATGATAGCTAATGTAAGGTTGTCGCTCAGATCGAGAGCGAAATATCTTTAATGCGTTGGAGCGAGTTGGCTGGTCAAGGTCATCTGGTTCAGTGACAAGATAGAGGAGACGGACATGTTGGGGCAGGTTTTTATGTGGAGCCCTGGCAGACAGCATCGTAAAAAAAAAAAAAAAGGGCAGAGATTGATGAGAGGGAACGACAAAGGAGCACGCGACTCAAGTGTCTTCACAGACTTCACCAAAGGAGCCGGCCGGGGGTGTTATTTAACGCTGTTTTTCTGCTGCATCGCTCACTTGGTGCAGAGACAAGTTGCTGCGAAACATAAAATGACTTGTCTCGCGTCGATTGCTGGTAACGAGGATGTCAAACTCGTTTTATTTTTATCGCAGGCCGCAATCGATGTTGCGGTTGCACCCACATTCAATTATAATCAGTTTTTGCCAACAAACTGATCGGTATCTTTCAACAGTCAAGAACAAGTCCAATAGCCCTGATGCAATCTTTGCAGATTCCCATGACGTGAATGATTTTACCTTCCAAACGGGACTTAGACCTTTCACACAGACCAGCAAAGGGAACAGGGGGGTTGGGGGGGGGGGGGTGAGTCGTATTTTTCATGCACTTTGTATTTGCGCTCTATCTTATTTTGAAGGCATGTTTAAGCGTTACCATAGCAACCAGAGAGCATTGTAGCCAGATAGGACGTCCCTCGTGTCATGATTCGTGTTTATTATTATTAGGTTTCGAAAATACAACACTTTTCATGTAGGTCATATCTTATTATTTTGTTGTACAGTCATACCTCGGTTTTCGATCATAATCCATTCTAGAAGGCTGTTCGAAAACCGATTTGTTCGAAAACCGAAACCACGCTCTTTTTAAAAAAAAATCTTGATTGAACACGTCTGCTCACAATGGAACGCTACCCGAGGAAGCGTCACTTCCTCATCAACCCGAGGAAGCGTCACTTCCTCGTGTAAGGAAGGCGAGTGGGGTCAAGTGGCGCATTCAAGTGCGCTCAGTTTGGTCGACAACCGATTTTCGGTCGTAATCCGAGGCATAAAAAAACACTAAATTTTTGGTAGAAAACCGATTTTGGTCGAGACGTTCGAAAACCGAGGTTTGATTGTATTTATCCGTCACACCTTAAAGGCCAGTGCCTGAAAATATTGTCTGACATTAAACCGGTCCGCTGTGGGCAAAAATCAGTTTGGGAAAATCAGTTAGAGAACGAGACTGCACCACAAACTTGAGCAAGACCGGTCTTGTTCGGTCGTCTGCTTGCCAGACAGTAAACGGACAGTTTTGTGCGCTTTATATTGTGGGTTTGTTTTCGTTTATTTTAATGAAGAATGCGTTACTACATTTGCGGCAGGCAGAAAACTTTTTATCATTTTCTTTTATAGTGTTTATTGCTGTCTGTGAAGTATTTGCTCTGAAAACATCCCACTCAGTCTGAATTGTGCCACATCTTTCCTTCGGCTGTCTTTCGTCTCCGGGGCCCCTGAATTTGATCAATGGAAGCCCGGAGAGGAAGAACTTTGAGGAGGCCCATGGGTGCCGGTGGCAGGCTGCCCGGAGGCATGACAGCGACATTGGGTAGGGACGGAACCAAAAGACCCACAGTGAGTTAAGGCTGAGGGACTTTGGACGGAAAATCTGTTGAGAGCTGATATCGAGAGGTAGCTTGAGTAGAAGCCAGAAACCCCGACAAGACACTGTGCTATCAAAGCTGGTTTCTTTGATTCTTTGGTCGAAAACAGGAAAACCTCAGCCGCACGTGAGTATGAATCTTTAACAGGCTGATTAAGGGGATCTTGTTGACTCCGAGCCAACGCAAAGGCAGTCTTAGACTTCAGCCTTTCGTCACCTCCCCCCTGGGAAAATTGGTCCGGTTTGTAAGTGGGGGGCTTGACGGCCAACCAGCATCAGTTCACCGATGCCAATGTCAACAAAGCTCGCTCCTCTTCCCCTCCTTCATCATCACCGGCAGAGGGGCCAGCTAACACTTGTATACGCTAACACTCCTCTGCGCTAAGACTAGTCTGTGCAGACTGTCGGCAGAATATGAGGGTGATAAACAACAAAGGCAAGTCGGGTTTTTGAGAACAAGCTCATTTGGATTCCAACCTGGTGTCTCTTCGGTTGTTTGTCAGCTGTTACGTTGCATTAAAAGACTCTGAATGGCCATGTTCAGGCCCCATCAGGCAGTTCTGTGTCCTCGTCATTAGATCACGATGCATACAGTGGTACCTCTACTTACGAACGTCTCCTCATACGAAATTTTCAAGTTACGAAACGCCTCAACAGGAAAATATCGCCTCGAGTTACGAAAGACATTTCAAGATACGAAAGGTAAAAATACAGTATGGCCTGCTCGTTGCAGCTCCGAGTTTCCTGAACGCAACATACTTATGGCTGCTCTGCCATTGGCTATTAGCGATCATCATCCTGACATCCCATTGGCGATGAGGAACCTCTATCGAATGTGTCTGTATGTAGATAGATAGATAGATATGGGTCTATGCAGCGTCCTCGTCATTTGCCTCTCGGGCCACGAGGTGTTCCGATAGTTTTACGTAAATGTGAATTACCCAGAAAAAGTGTTCACCAGTCGAGGCGATTGATTGCTCACTATGCTGATGTTTGCCTTGGACATTTTCGAAGGATTGTTAAAAGCCGATAAAAGCAAACGTCCTTGGATCAGTTCTTGACAAAACCGCAGCCAAAAACCACTTGTGAGAGAGAACATGAATTAAAGAGCGCAAAAAACAATTTGGACGCAGTTAAAAGTTAAATGACCATAATTTGTATTCTTAATTCTTTTGTTTCTTACAGTATGCACAAATGTCATTTATTGTGCAATAATCTAAGTGTAGCATGTATTTGTTCCATATTTTGATGCATTTTTATGCTTTAGAAAACATTTATGTCAGAATTTTGGGAGGTCTTGGAACGGATTAGGGCATTTACATGGAAAACGCGTCTCTACTTTCTTCCAGAACCAATTAATTTCATAAGTAGAGGTACCACTGTATTTGAAGAATACAGTGGTACAAAAAGAATAGTCCACCTGGCAGCACACACTGGGGGGAGCAGCGATGACAGATATGCCATGGCCCCCTAGGAAAGTTGCTCGACCCATTGAGTGCGTTCCGCTTGACTTAACCACACACTGCAGCGTGGACATGTTTGGCAGGCTGGAGAGCTAAGACGCTTCACACTGCTGATGGATAGCCCCCCCCCCCCACCCCACCCTCGCCTGTGCCTAAAAAGATGCAGTTAATACACTTTCTCATCAATCAATCAATACCTATTGGACAAGAACAAGCTTGTCCACGCGGCGGGGAACAGGCACATTTGGAGTCTCTGGAAGACCAGTCGAATCGATTCCTATTAGAAGAGGGACAGGGTAAAAGTGATCGATCGGATAAAAGCAAGGCTCGATTTTACCACCAGACTGTGAAATGATGTTCCCCAACGGGAGAAAACATACAGTTGTGCTGTCCAGTGGTCCGAGTTTGTTTTTCAGGAGCAGTTTTCAACGACACCATAACCTTTATTAGACGTGCAGCGCGGTGGACAATTGGTTAGCCCATCTTTGAGTCTTGTATTTTATCTCCGCTTTGGTCTTCGCGTGTAGAGTTCACTCATCGGCCCCGTGCTCGTGTTGATTTTCCCTGGGACCTATTACGTTCCAAATAGAGTTCCCGATGACTCTAGATCAGGGGTGCCCAATACGTCGATCCCGATCGACCGGTAGCTTGCAGACTGGTCCCAAGTCACTCGCAAGAGGGGGGGAAAAATCCCCAACCCAAAACATTTGTGTCTTTGTGCGTGTTATTAATATGATATGTTTTTGTGTTAGTGCACACCGTAGAATCCTATCAGTTTCACTTTCGCAAAAAGTATTTATAAAATAAAATAAAAAAGCAGGTCACCTTTGATCTACGCTGGCGCGTGAACTGCATCACTTGTTAGCGGTCAGCAGTCTGGACGTGTAGCATGCCATCAGAGCTGTTGCGCTATATCTTTTATTGTTATTAGTTTTCTCATTCAAAGTTTGTTTTATGTCCAGTTCACCGTGGGCACTGGCAAAGAATGGGAATCTGGAGTGCCGAGAGAAGCCTTTTTAAACGGTACACATGAGCTACAATCGTTGACACGCTGCCAAAGATTGGCAGTGATTTCCTTTTCACAAACCCACAAACCTTTGTGTCTCCTTTATTTTTCTGTTTTGTTCAGGTTATGGGCCGTAATGGCTGTTGCTATCATGGCATGTGTGTGTAAGTGCGTGCGCAAGCTAATTTTGAAAGCAAACAAGACGCTGTAGCGTCCATTGACGGAAAAAAAGAGATTGGCTCACATCTCCTGTCCCATGTAAATCCTCCCAGTTCCACATCCTTTCTCCTCATCGTCGGCTCGACAAACCATAATGACAAATTATAAATATATATAAATCTAGCTCCCCTTTGCTAGCCATCACCCGAGATGTACATTTAACATTTTCAAATGTTCCAATTTATGAAACAATCTTACACAGTAGCTTTCAGTATGAAATATCCACAAAGACAAAATATTGATCTTCCTTTAGTAACAAATCACTCACATAAGGCATAGTTGAGTGACAAATTCAAGGAAAATTGAATTTGATCGTCAATCCTTTTCTCACGACTGGACGCTCATTATCCGCAGTAGTTGGTTCACCAAGACAAAATAGCGGCAATCCGATGATTGATGTTGAGTATCCGCGAGGGTCATAGTGCAGGCTTTTGTACTGTATCTCCACAAGACACATCCTCCAGACCATTTCCAATTTTCAGCTCTGTTGAGCAAGGCTCGAGGCAGACTGTGGGAAGGGTGAATGCACAGATGTGCGGCTGTGTCTGTGTGTGTGTGTGTGTGTGTGTGTGTGTTTGTGTGCTTTGATTTAAGTCTGACTGAGCTACAGCTATCCCTGTCCTGTCTTAATGCCATTTTATAGCTCTGTTAGCCTGTGACCTTGGAGAACAGAGTAATATCGCCACCGGTTTGTGGAGCCCAAAAAGGAATAATCTTTTATAGAACAAGCCCGGTGTCCAATGATGCATTGCTCTGGCACCGAATCGTATGGCTCAGAGTCGAAAAATGGAACTGAGCCAACAGTAACGCTTTCACGGTCCTGCAGTCAATCACTCAATCTTTTGAAATAAGAGATGTGCCTGACTGGAATCCAAAATTCATGAAAGCATCCAGGGACACCAATACCTCCTTCTTTTTGCCCTTTTGTTTGGTGTCTATCCCGCAAACATTTTCAGCTTGCTGCACTGACCAAGTGGCTAACCACCAATTACACGAAGGACGCCGTAGTGGTGACAGCGGGCTCCTTGTCTGGCCGTGTTGCGGGTTTCTCTCACCCACGTGCCTGTTGCACTTTGTATCCATGGCTTGTTTCAGCGAACTGCTTGATATTGTCATAAATCATGCAGCTGACAACCACTGTGATTTATTATAAAACTTCACGACTGGAATAAATTTGTCGTGCAAGAACGCAGATCTTTTTTTTTTCCTGGTCATGATTTGAGGTCACAAGATTATTTTCCATTTTACATTCCGTTTTTCCTTCTATAATATGCAGCCAAAGCCAAGTCTAATATGAAAGTACAGTCAAACCTCGGTTTTCGAACGTCTCGGTTCTCGACCAATTCGGTTTTCAACCAAAAATGTGGAGTTTTTTTATGCCTCGGATGACGAACAAATTTCGGTTCTCGAACAAACTGAGCGCACTTGAATGCACCATTTGACTCCTCCCGCCTTCCTTACACGAAGAAGTGACGCTTCCTCGGGTAGACGAGGAAGTGACGTTTCCTCGTGTTGCTTTCCATTGTGAGCAGACATTTTTATTTTAGCGTGGTTTCGGTTTTCGAACAGCCTTCTGGAACGGATTATGGACAAAAACCGAGGTATGACTATAGTAATATCAGTCAAAAACGTGATACTTCCCGACTATTTTAAAACCTTTGCATGTCGGGGAGGAGCTCAGTTTAGCCCGGGTTGTAAGCATAAGTTATGGAGAGTTTTGCTGTGCGTTGTTCTTTGAACACAAATCATCTGTAAGCCATTCATTAAATGGTTCTGTTGGAAAATACATGACATTGAAATGATGTCAAATTGTTTTGGGGTTCGTAATTTGTGGTATATTTCCAATTTACAGAGTTTACAGGTTAATAATAATCATAATAATAATACATTTCATTTACAAGCGCCTTTCAAAACACTCAAGGACGCTTTACAATCAAAACAAGAATGGCAGAGTATGGAGCCGTAATGCGGCATTCCCATTATTTCGAAATGAGGCGCTTCTTTTGCTAAACCCTCTTTAACCATCATGACTCAAGCCAGAGTCATAATTAGAAATCACTGGACCGCAGTTTTATAGCAGTGCTGCTCTCCTATTGTATGTGCCAATATCCATTGAAATTGTTGCCCATTAAGCTATAAAAAATATAAAAAGGCTGCAATAGTTGAACATGAGCCCCTTTTGTTCAGTCACGCTATAGATTCTGCTATTTTACCGATAAATCTTATATACTTTGTCGAGTGTTCGTCTTTGCATCAGGGCATATTTGAGCAAGGTACTTTGAAGGCATTCTTTTTGAAATTGGATGTGCCCTAAGAAGTGTAATTAACATTTTCCAAGCTATTAAATGTTCCTCTATTTCCTTGCGCATTTTCTCCGATGCGGTTGATGTTATGCCAGAGGGAGCGTGGCGCTATTTCATCAAAAGGTCAGATTATTATGTTGTTTATTATCCCGATGGCGTCAGGTGTTTCTGTCAGGTTCTGAAATGAACAGAGTCTTGTTTTGGATTCCAGAAATGCAGGCTCAGACAAAGCGCGATAACAAAAATATTTGTTACAGAAAAGCACACCGACAGATTACAAACTGAAATCGCTGCTCACCAGGAGCCAGGAAAAAAAAAAAAACAATGGACAAGAGGTACAAGGGTACAAGAGAACACCGAGAATACACAAAGGAAATACAGAGGTAACTCTACTTACGAAATTAATTGGTTCTGGAAGAAATTTCTCTACTAGAAAATTTTGTAAGTCGAGACGCGTTTTCCATGTAAATGCCCTAATTCCTTCCAACACCCCCCAAATTTCAGACATAAATGTTTTATGAAGCATAAAAATGCATCAAAATATGGAACAAATACATGTTACAATTAGATTATTGCGCAATAAATGAGGTGTGCATAATGTAAAAAACAAAGAATAAAGAATCAAAATGATGGTCATTAACTTTTAAACTGCGTCCTCATTGTTTTTTGCCCTCTTTAATTCATGTTCTCTCTCAGAAGTGGTTTTTGCCTGGCGTTTTGTTAAGAACTGATCCAAGGACGTTTGCTTTTGTCGGCTTTTAACAATCCTTTGAAAATGCCCAAGGCAAACATCAGCATAGTGAGTGATCGCCCGACCGGTGAACACTTTTCTGGGTGATTTACGTCAAACTATCAGAACACCGCGTGGCGCGAGAAGCGAACGAAGAGGACGCTGGATAAACATCTATCAATCTATCTACACACATAGATACATACAATAGAGATCCCTCTTAGCCAATGAGATGCCAGGATGATGATCGGTAATAGCCAATGGCAGAGCATCTACAAGTATGTTGCGTTCATGAAAGTCGGAGCTGTGACTCGCAGCCCAAGCTCTATTTTTACCTTTTGTATCTTATTTCGTAATAAGAGGCCATATTTTCCTGTTGAGGCGTTTCGTAACTTGAAAATTTCATAAGAAGAGACGTTCGTAAGTAGAGGTATCACAAGTCCAATAACCTTGCAAAGTTCTATGACAAAACGAGAGCGACTACGAAAGATCTCCAGAAGACTAGAATGCAACACTTGTAGCACAACAGCGAGCAAGGTCAATAATCCGACAAGAGACGAGGCAGCTTGGCAGTCCTTAAATACTTGGCAGGCTTGATTGGTAAACGCGGAACAGGTGCGCCTGCTGGAGGGAAACTCCCTCCACTCCAACTGGGGCTGGAAACAAAACCAGACAGACATGACTGTTACAGTCAGAATGATTATTTTCTGATCATTTGGAACTCTGCGTTCATGGGTCATTTTTTTCATTTTTATTTTGACTGAACTTTTTGTTTGGTCCAACGGTAGACAGAGTTGAGCGCCTCCAAATTTTATATAAAGGAAAAAAAAACCCAGCTGTTTACATGTCATTCTTGTCTCCAACACTGTTTTGGTGGTGGCCATTGCACAGTAAGTCATTTTTACACTGCCATATCCACCACAAGTGTGTTCTTCTGTGGGAGAGAGCAACGTTTTTTTTTTTTATCTGCAGCTCAAATCTAACGCCCTGAGGAGGTCTGGCGGAGTGTTTTGACTGGGACAAAACGTGACTAATCATCCATGAAAGCAGAAACGATAGGGTAGAGACCACCAGGAATTTAAAGTGCCTGTGCGTTCAGTGAGTAAAGTAGGAGGGGGTTATTTGTTAGGATGTAGTTGACGCTAAGAAACATCCAACGGGACCATTTTCAATTCGTTTTCCTTGTGACAAGAAAGCGGTCCTTTTCCATTTGACTTATTAAGATTTCGTAGTTTTTTTCAATCTCTGAGCGCATAGTACCGTACTTTACCCGCCGTCTGTATGGATTCAGTGTTTTGTCATGTTGCAATTGCTTTGAGTGCTCCCATCGCCTGCATGGCTGCTGTTGATGTGCAGTCATTTTGGGGCTTTGTGCAGGTGCCACCTCACTCCTCACCTGCTCTTTAACTTTCTCTTTATGCGCTCGCCTAATGATAGAGTAGCCTTTCATGCCTGCCAGTGTGTTATAAAAGCGAGCTGCGGCATGTTCTGGATAAAAGCCCAGCTTTGTGACATTTGTCTATCAAGCGGTGTCAGCGCTCACTTCACGAATGCACTTAAAAGCTCACTGATTACTTTAAATACATACATCGATGTATTTTAGTACGATGCAGAGGTGCGCAAAGTTTCCACGCAAAACTCATTCGGCAAGAGACAAGAAGTGCCTCACACTCTAGCCACACATTAGGCATGTAAATAAGATACAGTGAAACTCCTCGACAACGAAATCATGTTTGCAGCAAGAAATTTTTCACAACAGGGGTTTTTTCACTGTAGCAAATTTGATCTCAGATGTAAACACACACACACACACACACACAAACGTATGTGTACACGCACAGACAAACGTACTGTATGTGTACTCTTTATTTTTATTCCAATAGTGCATAAGTATGAGCATACACTTATTTGACACTTCATATAGTCAGTATAGAAAAAAAAGGGAAAGAAATTGCGAAATTTACGATCAGCATTCACTTTCACTTACATCAATTTTTTGGATAATGTCTTTTATTTTGCTTCTTCCGTCTTTCATTTTGATCACTTTTCCCCTCTCTTCCAGCGTCGGAGCTCTTCTTGTCTTAGCTGCTTGACATCCAAAGGTCTGTTTTGTAGCCATTTTAGCAATGCAACGTTCTTGCTGCGTCTGAAACGAACAATAACAAATACTTCCTGGACTACTGCGCATGTGTAAACCAGTGTGGTGGTTGCTGTTGCCATTTCCGAACAAAGCAGTAGATCTCGCTGTTGGATTAGACTTCGTTGTGGTGAATCTCGTCGCGAGGCAAGAGCAGAGAAAAATATTTCGTATAACGCAACAGGTTTTTTTTTCGTTGTATGGGGGGCAGGAGAGGGGAATGGTGTTAATGCATTAAGATTTTTTTCACACGAGGGGGTATTTTCACCCCTGTAGGTTTCGTTGTAGAGGAGTTTCACTGTACCTGGGAATGGTTTTGAAGTGAGGGAAGGCAATGGGGGTTGCAGCTCCTATCCAAACCCTGAACAGGATAAGTAAGTGGTATTTGGGAGAGGTCGGGGACTTAAGTCGTAGTTAGGATTTTGTTATCAATTTTAGGACTTAGGACTTGCCAGACTAAAATTGCAGACTTTTATTTGGTATTCGTGAGATTCCACTTGAAGTGATGGTTGCCGAGGCACATTACCGTATTTTCCGCACTATAAGGCGCACCTAAAAACATTCAATTTTCTGCAGTGGTTTTTAAAGCTCTATATAAATAAAGCTGTGTTGTATTGTATTGTTTTCCCTTTAATGTAGCTCCATCTAGTGGATGCATATCGCAACTGCAGCCATCACTGTTACAGTCAAACCTCGGTTTTCGTCCATAATCCGTTCCGGAAGGCTGTTTGAAAACCGAAATTGTTTTTGAAAACCGAAACCACGCTCTTTTTAAAGCGAGAGGAGTCAAATGGTGCATTCAAGTGCGCTCAGTTTGTTCGAGAACCGAAATTTGTTCGTCATCCGAGGCATAAAAAACTCGAAAGTTTTGGTCGAAATCCGAATTGGTCGAGAACCCGAGACGTTCAAAAACCGAGGTTTGACTGTACTTCTATTCTATGCGCCTTATAAGTGCGCCCTATATATGAAAACACTTTTTAAAAAGGCCATTCATTGAAGGTGTGCCTTTTAGTCCGAAGCGCCTCGTAGCGCGGAAAATACGGTAATTTAAAGGTAGCATCGCCAATAACTGATCAATCATTGGATAAGCCTAGTATTGGTTTTGCGTTTAATTGAGATGACAAAGTAAAAGGCAATATTGTCACACCTTTTAAAACCATTATAAAAAAAGTTTTATGAATGTGTTAGTCGAGCTAATCAATGCGACTGCAAAAAAATGTGCAAATATTTGTTGTTGTGACAAAGAAAGATTGTATTAGTTGACTTGTGAAAAAGAAATGACGCTGCTAGTGGAGCTTGGACTGTTAGTTTACTGTCCATCACAATCGCCCGAATCTGAACCATCAACCCTTTCGGGGACAGCGGCTACTACAGTGGACAGCTTCTCATGTTATCAGGTTACAGGGTGCCTGAAAGGGTTAATGTCAAACAATTGTTAACAAAATGCGAGTCAAAACATTAAGTTCAAATGTTCTCTCCAATATGAGTGAAATACTCACTTTTGTGATGTCTGTAAACCTTCCATCCAACCTCTGGAAAATAGACGGGTAGAATTTCATCTCATATTCAGTGGAGAAGAGGCTGAAGCAACGCTTACATCAGCCTCATTTGTATTTTGTTGCTGAGAAAAGCTCTTTTGGAACGATACAACGCGGCAGCAGCTTATTTCTTGTGTGTCTGTGACAGTGAGTCAAGTGGGTTGAGAATAAAAAAACGGGGGTGGAGGGTTGGGCAAGATCTTCATTCTGCAGCTTTATGACCTGCTAAATGTCCTTGAAAAGTTTTAAGTGGAACAAAATTACGGTGGGCCGCCGCGTTGTGTGAATCAGTCACGTTGACTCTCGAAGGTCTGGCCTACGAAGCCGCCAAAATATGCGAAGGCCCTGGAAGGAGACGTGAGAAGGGGAAAGATTTTCTTTCACGGTCAAGCCGAGTAACAGTCCCGCACCGAGCCGAGACACTTTATCCCCTCCGGGGGCGGGGTTTCATTTTAGGTGTCCCTCTGTGGTGTTACAGGCATGACAAATGACAGACTCTGTAATAATAGACAGTGTGAACACATCACAGAGAAGAGAAAGACAGGTTCCTTTTTTTTCTTGTCAATGGTGACTTGATGGAAAAAAATTGTAATCAAAGTCTTTCGGTGTAGTTTTCAGCGCAGTGGTACCTCTCTTTACGAACGTCTCTTTATACAAAATTTTCAAGTTACAAAACGCCTCAACAGGAAAATAGTGCCTCTTGTGACGAAAGAAATTTCAAGATACGAAAGGTAAAAATACAGTATGGTCCACTAAGTGCAGGTCTGATTTTCGTGAATGCAACATACTTGAAGCTGCTCTGCCATTGGCCATTACCGAGCATCATCCTGGCATCCCATTGGCTAAGAGGGACTTCTACCGTCTGTGTCTATGTGTCGATACAGCGTCCTTGTCATTCGCCCCTTGGGCCATGAGATGTTCCGTTAGTTTTACATAAATGTGAATCACCCAGAAAAAGTGTTCACCAGTCGGGCGATCGCTCACTATGCTGATGTTTGCCTTTGACAATTTCAAAGGATTGTTTAAAGCCGACAAAAGCAAACGTCCTTGGATCAGTTCGTTACAAAAACGCCAGGCGACAAAAAACACTTGAACTAAACAGGGCAAAAAACGGTGAGGACGCAGTTAAAAGTTAAATGACCATCATTTTTATTCTTTATTCTTTGTTTTCTTACATTATGGACGATTCTCATTTATTGTGCAATAATCTAATTGTAACATGTATTTGTTCCATATTTTGGTGCATTTTTATGCTTTAGGAAACATTTATGTCTGGATTTTGAGGGGGCTTGGAACGGATTAGGGCATTTACATGGAAAACGCGTCTCAACTGACAAACTTTTCTATTTAAGAAATTTCTTCCAGAACCAATTAATTTCGTAAGTAGAGGTACCACTTTACCACTTTAGAGGAGTTATTAAATTAAACATTAGTGGAATGGTGTTTAGAATTTTGATTGTGCATCGATTAGCAGGCAGAGCCAAATATTACGCGGCGGATGACACTTTCAATGAGTTATCACTTTTGGCTGGGTTTTAACATAAACAGCACTTTTGTGGTGTATGACATGCATGGAGACATATGGATGTTGTAATGCATTTGTAAAGCTAATTAAAGTCCCCGGGCTCGCTTCCAACGAGCGCATTATCATTTTAGAATGTGAGAAAATCTGTAAATTAATGACGGTGCAACCGACCTTTCATTTCATCGTCTCGCCGTGATTGTTTTATTGCAATCTGTCTTTCGTTAAATGTGCCGGGGATTTATGAAGTTTGTGATCCTGGCTCAAGTTTGTTCATCCGGCATCCCTGTCTTTCCACCTATGTTCTCCAATCGTCTTTAAGTTATACGCATCATCTCCAGCGATTCATTGGTCTTACTGTGCTTCATTCTTATCGTGAGGGGAACCATGCACTGCGCTGGTTCGCAAACCGACCTTGATGCTTGATGAGCCGTAGATTTTGCATATGGCGGCCATCATGCCAGTAAAATAAATCCACTTGACCAATTACTCCTCGCTACCGTAGCTTTGGGCCAATTAAAAGCTGTGATTTGATGATCGGCTCTCACATAAATCTGATATCGTTGCTTGCACGCAACATTTCTAGCTCAATTGCACTCTTTTGTTTTTGATCTAGCGTTGCATGGCAAGAAATATTTTGGACTTGGAACAACAACCCTGACTTTGTTTTTGCCATCCCGCTCTCAGTTAGCAAAAGGCTAGCAATGTAAGCAGTGGACGCCAGTGCAGATACAGTTTGAGCTACAAAAAAAAGTTTTTTCCTGATCAATAAACTCGATTTAATTGATGGAATCAATTAATCTTTTTATTTTATTTATTTATTTTTAAGTTATGCCTCAAGAGATTGGAAAAAGTTCTCAACCCTGACTGTGTTTTTGCCATCCCGCTCTCAGTTAGCAATATGCTAGCAATGTAGCAGTGCACGCCAGCGCAGATACAGTTTGAGCTACAAAAAATTTTTTTTTTCCTGATCAATAAACTCGATTTAATTGATGGAATCAATTAATCTTACAAACATGAACTTCTAACTTTCTTACTTCCTCCTCAGGGGTCTCTTACTCCTACGTGCAAAGTGGGCAAGTGGTGGACGAGGACGTGATGGTGGACACGAAGACACACGCACACCGCTGGAGGAGATGGCTTCCAAACAGCCCGCGGAACATGGACAGTAACAGGGCCAGTCCGGAGCAGGAGCAGGAACGCGAGGAGGAAGAGGAGGCGGCAGCGGCGCAGGAAGCCGAGCGCTTCCCGGGCCTGATTTCAGCCGAGGACACAGGCAACAGCTCACAAATTGAGGTAAATATACGCATGTATTTTATTTGAGGACCATTTTATATTTATGAAAATATGATATTATATTACAGTATTTTCCGCACGAAAAGGCGCACTGGATTATGAGGCGCACCTTCAATGAATTGTCTATTTTGTAATTTTTTTCATATATTAAACGCACCGCATTATAAGGCGCAATATACAATGCATCCACTAGATGGAGCCCTTCATTTGACTCGAGAGGCGTTCACGACCCCTTCCAAAAAAACCCGTAAATTAACGATTACTTCAATGAAACTACGAAAATCAAAAATACAGTAATGCATCAAAACAGAAAATCAAGCGAGGAAATCACAAAATATACTATCTATAGCCCCCCCTAGAGAATTTATTTTGGTGTTTCCTTGAGCATAGCTCAAATAAAAATAAATTCTGTAGGGGTGCTAGAGAATTTATTTTGTGTTTTCCTTGCTTGATTTTCTGTTTTGATGCATTATTTTCAATTTTCGTAATTTCAATGAAGGAATCGTTAATTTACGTTTTTCCGAGGCAGTCATGAACGCCTCTCGAGTCGAAGGAAGAAGAAAAGGCAGGAGACTGACAGACGTAACTGTCTTTGTTGAGACTGTGAAGGACATTCATAAAGTGTGCGTTTTAAAAAATTAACACCACAGCTCTCCTTTTTTCGGAGCTGCATCAAAAATGTATTTAATAAAGCAGCAACACAGTTCACTGAACCAACAGCAAGTTATAACATTGGAAGCATCTCTCCAGGAAGGAGCCATCTTGGAGTCGATGAACAGACAAACCTCGGTTTTCGACCAAAAATTTCGAGTTTTTTATGCCTCGGATGACGAACAAATTTTGGTTCTCGAACAAACTGAGCGCACTTGAATGCACCATTTGACTCCTCTCGCCTTCCTTACACGAACGAGGAAGTGACTCTTCCTCGGTTAGACGAGGAAGTGACGCTTCCTCGTGTTGCTTTCCATTGTGAGCAGACGTGTTCAGTAAACATTTTTATTTTAAAAAGAGCGTGGTTTCGGTTTTCGAACAATTTCGGGTTTCGAACGGCCTTCTGGAACAGATTATGGACGAAAACCGAGTTTTGACTGTATTACCGTAATGACGCACCGGATTGTAAGGCGCTCGTTGAGCTTTTAAGAAAATGGAAGACTTTTTGGGGCGCCTATAATGCGGAAAATACGGTATTAATATTGTCATTTATTTCTGGTGAACAAAACAATTCGGACCTCAGAAAACTTGTGCGACGCGTTTCCAATTTTAAACACCACTAGACTAAAAAAAAATCTTATGAAAAGTGTTTCTCTGAATTTTAACGATTGTTCTCTTGTCGAGCATCTTCCATTAAAATCCACACTGCCTGACGCGGAGCTCATTTATCAAAAATAAATCCATAAAGCCCGCCGAGAAAAGTGCTCAGCCGTCGCAGGAGCGGCTATGAATCGCTCCAGGCAATTAGATGTTTGCAAAGGAAGTCCTTGGATTAATATCGACTATTGAATCAAGATTACGGGGCCTCATTTGTTCGCCCGCTTTTATGCAGGCGGTGGGTTTCGAAATTGGAACCAGAAGGCAGGACAGGAAATTTGCCCAATGAAGCTGGTGAAGCTACCGGTGAAAAATAGTCGGGGTCTGTTTTATGGGACGATGTCAATTAAAGATACCGGGGGCCATGTACGCCACGGCCTGCGCACGGCACCAACGCGTAATGATGCCGGCCTCCCTCGGAGAGGGTTGAGGCAGCTCATTATATCCGTGTTTTTTTCTTTCTTTCTTTCCTCTCAGCGGCTTCTAATGGGTTCACAAGACCATGTCTCTCACCGAGGGAGGGAGAGGGAGCTTTGATCATCAGCTGTAAACGTCCAAACGCACCCCTACACACACACACACACATACACACAGACATGGAAACACATGTCATTTAAACACACGTTGATACATAGACACGGTATGATGTATGAAGCGCTGCCTCCACAAGCGAAAATGCTATTATTGTCTCGACGGGTTTGCGTGAACTCGGCCTCGAGGTCCGGCTGTTTGGCAGACGCTTGCATGAGACAACACGCAACGCCGAGTTAAAGTTTGTTTGGGCCTGCTGAATGGCTTGTTAACAATCACTTACTCCACTTTTCCCTTGTATCACCTTTATGGCCACTTTACACCATTGAAGAAATCGCTCCATCTTTTTTATGGACTCTCTGCTGCGGTGGGAGGTTGTATTTGGGTTAACCGGTGCCACCCAGCCAGCTTTGGATCCATCTCACCTGGAAGTGCGGGTTTGTAAAACTGTCGGCACGGTGACAGCAGACGCCGTGGCGCCTGGAGCCGGTGAATCACTCGCTCTCCAGGTCATTAACCCCAATTGAGACCGTTGGCCAAGATGGCATTGAGCAAGAAGAAGGAATTGTGAGCAAGAGTCAGCGAGATTTAATTGGAGAGTCCGTGTTCAGACGTGCTTGGAGTCAAAGTACGATGCATATATACGGATTTAACAGCTGAACAGTGTTTCAGATGTAAAATAGCCCAAAATTCGGGAAACTGAATTCTGTGTTGACTACACACAGAAGGATTTGTTCTCCTGGACGTTTATGATCATCGATGCCCGATGATTTTACAAGCAGATTTGGGAGGGGGGAAAAAAAAAAAATCATTCAACGCACCCCACGTCGCAAGATAATCATTCAGGATCATCTTTCCGGGACGTCTGATAATCGCGCCATTGCTGACATTCTGTTATCTTTGCTTCCCAAATAGTTCACAGATAAAGTACAGTGGTAGCTCTGCTTATGAAATTAATTGTTCTGCATTTGGATGAATTTCTTAACTGGAACATTTTGTAAGTAGAGACGTGTTTTCCATGTAAATGCCCTAATTGGTTCCAAGCCCCTCCAAAATTCAGACCTAAATGTTTTCGAAAGCATAAAAATGCATCAAAATATGTAACAAATACATGTAGAATTTGATTATTGCGCAATAAGTGAGAGTTGTGCATCACGTAAAAAAAAAACAAGAATAAAAATGATGGTCATTTAACTTTTAATTGCGTCCTCATCGTTTTTTGCCCTCTTTAGTCCATGTTCTTCCTCAGAAGGGTTTTTCGCCTGCCGTTTTGTCAAGAACTGATCCAAGGACGTTTGCTTTTGTCGGCTTTTAACAATCCTTCGAAAATGTACAAGGCAAACATCAACAGAGTGACGCGATCGTTTTTTTGGGGGTAATTCACATTAACGTAAAACTATCAGCTGAGGACATGGCTTCATGGCCTGAGGGGTGAATGACGAGTACACTAGCATAGCCACACATTTAGCTATCTACACACATAGTCCCTCTTAGCCAATAGGAGGCCAGGATGATGCTCGGTAGTACCCAATGACAGAGCAGCTATACGTATGTTGCGTTCAGGAAACTCGGAACTGCAAGTAGCAGCTCATACTATATTTTTACCTTTCGTATCTTGAAATTTCTTTCATAACAAGAAGCCATATTTTTCTGTTGAGGCGTTTCGTAACTTGGAAATTTCGTATGAAGAGACGTTCGGAAGTAGAGGTACCACTGTATTTATTCCGAATATAAAAATGCAAAAGCGTGACAATGTGTAGAATCGCAATACGTTTCCGCTGGCTGGCCAACGTTTTTCAGCTTGATCATCTGCTTGCATCCTCAGCGAATGAGCCGATGCGGGGTGCTGACCTCAGACTTTGGCAAACCGTTCACAGCTGTCCGTCACAATTTGGGGGTCTGCTCTCCGAGCGGCATCAATGCACAAACCGAGCAGATGAGCGTAGCGCATGCCGCGGCCCACGCCCTGCTGGATGTTACATTCTACACCCTCCTCCTTTTCCAAATACTGCATCGTATGTCGACGCAGCTTCGGAGGGCCCAGACAGATATATCCCTCCCCCTGCGCGCCTTCCCAAAGCACTCGCGTCTATTCTGCGGCCTCTTTTTCACACCCTGCTGCTCATATTTACACATACGTTGGTCTGTCTTGAGGCTTTAACCGATGGCAGACGTGACGCTTTGCCAGGAAAAGCAAACTGGAGTATGTGGGGTCCGACCAGGGACCCTGATTGTGTGGCTCCTTCTAATGTGCGGTAATGGGAGGTGCGCTTTACAGCAGTGAGATTTCATGTCTGCGGCCACACGCACGGAGGGCTTTTTGAGTAGGGAATTCCCACAGCTCGGATTCCCAGTACTGCTCTTCGCTGAGGTTGCGCGCCCGTGCGCGGTGGTGGGAAGTGTCCAACTCCAACTACTTTTGTTATTAATTCACCATTTTTGGGGGACTCAGTTCACCCCATCAAAACAACTGGAACAGGTTGTTTTGATAGCGTAAATTCAACTGCCTCTCTGACGCAACTTTATTTATATAGCGCGTTCACAACAAGCGCAGCTGGAACAGTACACAAACTTCACATAATAACAATAATCGAGTGAGAAATGACCAGACAAAATACATTATTGGCTCACTTTACATCAGCACGTCACAATATGGCAGATGTACCCTGTCGTTGGTGGGTCGGTGTTCCGGAGTCTTTTATTCATGGGGTCTACACATGACAGAAAAAGCAATTTCCTGCAAAAGCGACAAATCAAGCCGGTCTGAAAAGCCCTTTAAAAAGCAGGCTGCCATTTCGAGATTGTCTCTTATCAGAGGATCATTAGAGTGGTGCTTGTTAAAAAAAAGGACAGACTTTTACTGTTTCCTGCCCCAAAATTAGGAAGACGGTGCTTGTGTCATGGGGGCTTCCGGTTGCTATGCTCCTCCATGCCTGCAGTCGTAAAATGCATCACAGCTGCACTTTTTTAGCTCCAAAATCTTGTGAAAAAGTTGCTGTTTCAGGGACTCCACTTTTAAATGGGAGGTTGTTTGTCGGGAACTCCTACCGTAATATTGGGACACATCACACAATTGCGACAAACTTTAATTAAAGCAAAAACTAAGTGGTGATTTATAGTCCCTTTTGGAGAATACATGGCGCGCCTCCACATCATATTAGCCTTGGAGACTGGAGATAAGAAATATCTCATTCCGAACGGGTGTTCCCCTCTCACTGATTTGATTTAAGCCAACACAGCCAGGCGCCTTTCATCAGCGCTAAGGCGGACAAATCAAGTCAGAAGAAGAAAACTCCCACAGGGGGCAGCCTGAATCAGTGCTTTTTTTTTTTTTTTTTTGGAAGAGAGACGTTGTGAATGGGTTCGAGCATCCAGACGATAAGCACAGGATATTTTGGTAGATGGTCTTGGGAGGAGTACGAAAGGTCAGAGGACATCTGGTGACCTCAGGGCTCCTAATCAAAACGGCATTCTGGCCCCAAATACATTGGAAATGTTTCGATGATTCTGTGTACATCCAACAAAATGCCTATTTTTGGGCTGCTGGAGGGGACGTTTCTGCACGACACATCACATCATTGTGTTTCAGTCTCTGGCTGTCGCTTGAAAGTGGCTGTGGATCTTCACCTAGGCTAGCTGATCATGTCAAGGGCTGGGAAATCCTCTTTGGGGGTGCGGTTTTGTAAATTAGCAACAGCGGTGGTGGAAATACAGAACTCACCCCTCACAGACACAGACACATTGCCGAAATTGGCAGACAACAACAACAAAAATGTGACTGCTTCGTTTCACCTTTGACCTTTGATGGGTGGCCAGGCACTCCAGAGAAACCAGCAAATGTAAATAAGCCATTAAAAAATCAATCCTCCATATGTCTCGTTTAACTAGACCAGGGGTCAGCAACCCAAAATGTTGAAAGAGCCATATAGTACAAAAAAATACAAAAAACAAATATGTCTGGAGCCGCAAAAAAATAAAAGCCTTCTATAAAACGTTTTCCATTTTCAAACATTTTTTTTTAATAAAGCTCCAGGGTGCCACTAGATGTCGCTAAAGAGCCGCGTGTTGCCGACCCCCGAACTAGACAGACGGGCAAGATTAGATTGAGTATACATTTTAGATTACGTCATTGCGTGTCGGCGAATTACAGTCCGCCGCCATCTGGCGCTCCTCCAACAGATTGGCGATCTAAAAAACACGGAGTGCATCCCAATTAAAAAAAAATTAGGATGCTACAATATTTTTTTTTTTCAAAGTGCAGAATCGTTATCTTATGTTGTTTCTCCACCCGCCCCCACGCAGGAGGACACGGACCACAACTACTACACATCCAAAATATATAGCCCGACGGATCCGACAAGCAAGGGCTTGTGGGTAAACATCGAGCAGATGGACAAGGAGAAAGTGAAGATTCACGGGATTCTGTCCAACACGCACAGACAAGCAGCGGTAAGTCGACCCAATGACAACCGAGTCACACGTTCATTGATTTTCCTACGCTTGGATGTTTGCTAGATAATGACATCAAAGCTTGGGTCCTGCACAGAAAAAAAAAAAAAAGCAATTTGAGGTCATTTGGGCTTTGGGAGAAGTCTCAATTAGTCAATAAAGTCATAAACTATAGCTGGAAATAATCATCGCTTTCAGACCTACTTTCCATCTGTGGCCCGCAGTTAAACTTTGATTTACGTTTCCAAAATGAAAGAAGTCGTCATTAATGCAATTTGGTGTTTGCGGTGGAATGCTAATATCCAATCCCCCTGGTAAAACATCGATGGAAACTCGAGTCGCTCACAAGCTGTCGTATGGACTCGACCAAAGGAGGAAAATTACAGTTGTGCGTTTTGATCGGATTTCATCACAAAAGCAATTACCATGCTCGCGGTAGCACGTTCAAAATGAACTTGGACAATGAGCCCCATGCTGCTTCACCATATCATAAGACAAATACGTTATTCTATGATCACGTTGCAGCCTGTTTTGGGAAATGTCCGTTCGTCAAATTAACCCTTTCAGGGACAGCGGTTAAACCAGGGGTCGGCAACCCAAAATGTTGAAAGAGCCATATAGGACAAAAAAAACAAAAAACAAAAATAAAAAATAAAAGCCTTCTATAAAACTTACAATGAAGGAAACACAGGAAATCACAATTTATTTTGGTATTTCCTCGCTAGATTTTTTGTTTTGGTGTATTATTTTCGCTTTTCTTAGTGTCAGTGAAGTGATCATTAATTTCCGTTTTTCGGAGGCTGTCTTTGAACGCCTCTCGAGTGAACGAGAAGAGAGAAGGCACGGAGTCGGACGCAGACGTGTCCATACCTGTCAACTTTTCGGAGCGCCAACCTGTATAAACTACCCAAAAAAAATCCTTATAAAGAGCAAAAAATCCTTATAACATACCAAAGCATTTTATATGTCAAAATAACGGCAGAAAAAAAAACCCACGAAATTTTCAATGATATTTATTGTAGATCTCCATAATACAATGTCTGGTTAATGTCTAATCATCATTCTACTTAGTGGCATTACTGTGTTCAGAGTTGTATTCCTGCGTTACTTTTTTCACCAACTCCAAATGCTGTTCCATCGGCAAAAAAAAACAAAAACAAAAAAAAAACGGAAATTTTCAGAATCCGTATGATTTGTGCGATACGGCCATATACGTAAGATTCACCACAAAATCCGTATGAACTATGGCTAAACCGTATGAGTTGACAGGTATGCATGTCTGTGTTTGTCGACACTGTTAAAAGCATAAAGTGTAAAAAAAAAAAAACACCACAGCTCTCCTTTTTGGGAGCTGCAACATGTATCTATATCTATTTGAGCTATATTAGCCTACTATCAAAA
Organism: Hippocampus abdominalis; assembly: GCA_018466805.1. Lineage (NCBI taxonomy): Eukaryota > Metazoa > Chordata > Actinopteri > Syngnathiformes > Syngnathidae > Hippocampus > Hippocampus abdominalis. The sequence continues at coordinate 10,120,678 of CM031712.1, read as the reverse complement.
TCTTTTTCCATTTTCAAACATTTTTTATAAAGCTCCAGGGAGCCACTAGATGTCGCCAAAGAGCTGCATGTGTCTCTGGAGCCGCGTGTTGCCGACACCCGGGTTAAACGGAAAAAAAAAAAAAGCCATGAAAGATTTCTGCATTTTGCATTCTCCTCGTTTCCCTTCAACTGGTGACGGGTTGAGCCTCGCATTGGTACAAGGGCGTCTGGCTTTGAGCGGATTCTCTTCCCTAAAGCATATTGGCTCTGACTTTGGCTTTTGTCCTGTGGAAAAAAAAAAAATTGAGAAGCACATCTCGTCCAGGCCGTGAGATGAAGTGAAACTATACGTGCCTCCAATTCGGCAGCGGTGTTGCATTTCAAATGAACCCGAGTTTCACAGGCCGGCTTTACGGGTTGCATTTGGTGTATTTACAAGTGCCCCCTGCTGGCCAAAGCATGCACAACAGAAGGAGATACACAATGTCTATTGAATTTTGTGTGAAATTTACTGTCAAACTCAACATAAAATGAAGAGAATTCGACACGTATTAAAATTAATGTCTCAAAAAGTCTGTTTCGCCTTTTATGCTAACAAACAAATAATGAATCATTATTGGACAGACATCGCAAATATTTTGACCTAATTTAATTTCATGCCTCCTTCTGCTTCTTTCTTCACAGAGAGTCAACCTGTCCTTTGATTTTCCTTTCTATGGACATTTTCTGCGTGAGATCACCGTTGCAACCGGAGGTATGTCAACATAAGTCAGTAGTTCACGATTTAAAATGTTGTTATTGGATATGCCGTCTACGCTCCCAGGGTGCGCGTAGACACATTTTACTGCGCTGTGGTTTGGCTTGGGGAACGGTGTCGGGATTCATAAACTGCAGAGGCATTTCAAAAATGTACAGCGTCGTGTGTCTGTGTTCGCCATGATTGATTTTATTTTTTTTTTAAGACTGTGGCTGCCGTACAGCAACATCATAGCACTGAAAAGGATCCAAACGGCATAGGCGTTTCTGACAGGTTGCGAAATCAATCTCATAAGATATGGACCTCAAAAGGCTCCAAAATCACTCCCAAAGTCATTGTTATGACACATGACCATTTGCAGTTCTCACCTCGGCGGCAAAGTCTGCTCGTAAAAGTGGATAAAAACCCCCCCACCCCGCCCTATGCTACGTGCCAAATTGAACTGGAGGGAAAAGCAGGCCTTGGGTTTGGACTGGAAACAGGAGTGGGTCTGCCAAGTGGCTTCGCCGTCATTGATAAGGCGGCGGCGATATCAGAAGGCGGGTGTGTATGTGTGTCTAAGGCTAAGAGTTGACACGGCCGCACGGGGGGATGGGGAGGGGGGCGTTTTCCATTCATACAAATCATGTCAAACTCTGCCGAAAGCAGACAAACGCAAAGTAGCTGAAACTAGGGGAATATAGTGCGTTGTGTTTAAGAATATTGACGACGCACAGTTTCTCTAGCTCTAAAACTGCTGACATCAAAAGAAAAAGGGAAGCGTCAAAAGGCCGGAGTTCAACTTTAAAGAGGCAGTGCCACGTTAATTATTGTAGCAGGGGAACACATAAAAATTGATGATGGAGTAAAAGAACGCATCAGGTATTTATCATTGCACAGATTTTGTTCACCGTATTTTTTGCACTATAAGGCGCTTCGGCGCTTCGGAATATATACGGTGCAACTTCGATAACCCTAACCCTATTTTAAAACTGTTTTCATATATAGAGCGCATTGCATTATAAGGCGCAAAGAATAGAAGCTACAATATAACACAATTACCGTATTTTCCGCACTATAAGGTGCACCTAAAAGCATTCAATTTTCTCAAAAGCCAACAGTAATAATAATAATAATAATACATTTTATTTATAAGCGCCTTTCAAGACACCCAATCAGGAACAAAAACAACAATAAAACACAACCGTGCGCCTTATAAGACAATGCGGCTTATATACGGATCAATATTCAGATTTTTGGGGACGTAGTATTTTAAATATTCTGAAAAGCGCTTTGTTACAGCTGTAGCAGTTGCGAAAGCTCTATATAAATACAGCTGTATTGTATTGTATTCTCTTTAGTGGAGCTCCATATAGTGGATGCATAACGCAACCGCAGACACTATTGTAGCTTCTATTCTATGCGCCTTATAATGCGGTGCGCTCTATATATGAAAACATATTTAAAAATAGGCTATTCATTGACGACGCGCCTTATAGTGTGGAAAATACGGTACATTTGCTTTTAGAATCGTCGAGCTGTATCGCTGTAACAAACATCCTTGACACCAAGTACCACTTTCCTATGACTCAGCGCTTTGGCAGCATGTTGTTTTATATTATGACATGACAGCAACACAAGGCCGAGGATAGTTTCCGCAGAAGGAAAATTTCAAATTACAATTCGTGAATTGAAAACCCGCAAATAAGTGTGGGTTCGTTGTGCTTAATGTTGTCTCCAATGAGTATCAGGATTCTTACCAGACAGCTGAGGGACGTACAAAAGACAGATATGAGCCGAAACAACGGAAAAGAGGTTAAGAAATAGGATGAGACCGAGCCAAACGGTCAGGATGTGTAGGAGAGACGATTAATCCTCCCCTCCTGCAGCTGTGTTTTTACGTACGCCGTCCTAAGCGTCGCTTTTCGGGAACTTCCAATGAAAACATCAAGCGGAAATGAGCGCACACACTTAACTGGAGCTTCACTTTATTGGTGTTTACACAAGCTCTATTTGTTTTTTCTCTGCCTGATACTCATTGATCGCATCTGCTCGGGGTCACCAAAGAGTGATGGTACGCACGTCCCAAGAGTTTTTGTTTACTCGAGCTTTCTTTCATTTGTAATTGATAGAAAAGCCATACAGTCCATTAAGTGCTTTCCAGGGGACGTGTGCACACATCCATAAATGATGGACCACATTAAGCGAACCGCAATCAAAATACAACATTTAAGAGCCACAAAGACCTCATCTCACCAGCTTGTAGACTTTTATAGAATCACGGTCGCATTATTTCACCCGGTCATTACCGGGTCAGCGCAAGTGCTTACGAAATATAATGGGCCAAAATCCAAACTAAAGATTTTGCCAAAGCACCTTTTAACCAAAATATATTTTTTAAAAACTGAAATGGGAATAGAACATGAGCATGCTCATTGTGTAAATGTATTTTACCATTCTGCTAGAATTCAATATTGCAGTACAGTCAAACCTCGGTTTTCGAACGTCTCGGTTCTCGTCCAATTCGGTTTTTGACCAACAATTTGGAGTTTTTTATGCCTCGGATGACGAACAAATTTCGGTTCTCGAACAAACTGAGCGCACTTGAATGCACCATTTGACTCCTCCCACCCTCCTTACACGAGGAAGTGACACTTCATCGTATTGCTTTCCATTGTGAGCAGACGTGTTCAGTAAACATTCTTAAAAAGAGCGTGGTTTCGGTTTTCGAACAGCCTTCTGGAACGAATTATGGACGAAAACAGAGGTTTGACTGTACTTTTTTTTTTTTAAACATACAGTAATGGCAATTAAAATGTAAAAAAAAAATGTTTATGCATCATGAGTTGATGCTTTAATTCAATAGACATTGGGTATCTCGTTCTGGTGTGCATAGCTCGGCCACCTAAATACAACAATGAAGACTTTTCCAGCTAAGCTCAGTAAGATGCAGTAATTGAAGTATTTTTTTTTCAGTCGGATAGAAAATAATTGCCTGGGAGGATTGTTTTACTGTCAGGCTACCACTGGGTAAAAAAAGTAGCGCATCTTTGATGTTCGTTTTGTTCGCCAGTTTGTGGCTTTTTGCATTGTGTCTCCCCTAACGCGTAATTTGGCTCATTCGTAAATTGAGCTTCCGCTGTATTGACTTTTACATTTCTGAACATGAAAGGAGTTTCAGTGGCTCCAATTTGGATATCAGTGTTTGAATTTAATTTGGGATGATTCATTCTTTTTTTAAAACGTTGGCACATCACTGGAATGGAAAGAGTACGTTTTAAAGGGCTTCTTCTTACTGGAGAGTCATTTCTCATGGGCATGTTTTGATTCCTGTCGATGTAATTCTCAATGCATTCACCTTACTCATGTACTAAACCAGTGGTCCCCAACCCCCGGGCCGCGGACCGATACCGGTCCTTGAGTCAATTGGTACCGGTCCGCACAAAAAAATAAAATAACTTAGATTACAACAACTTACTTTTTAATGATTTCGGAATCTGAAAATGATTTTGAAAATTTACCGGATTCTCTGTTACATCCGTTGACAGTACGTCACTCTTGACGCAGGTCAAGCCACGCTTCTCGGTCACGTGATAGGTTAGCGCTAAAATGAAACCCGGGAGCTAGCAAAATGACTTTGACCCACTTTTCTCCAGATTGTCGCTACGTTTCTCCATTTTCCTGTTATCTCTTCTATTATTTTCTTCTCATTTCTTTCTTACTGCTATTTTTTGTTCTTCGTGCTACCGCTATTTTTAGTCTTATTCTTCGTGAGAGGGGTTCGCTTTGGCCTGGGGAGTCAAGTTCAGCATTTGCTTCAATGATATCTGGCGCCATCTAGCATCGTGAATGGGTATCATGTCTAGACCCCAAATATAAGACGACCCCCACTTTTTCAGTCTTATTTCAATGCAAAAAACACCGTCTGATATCCGGGCCAATATGGTATGTTTCAAAAACATCACAGTTTTCATGCGGGTCATATAATATTATTTTGTTGTATTTATCCGCCACACCTTAAAGGCCCTGAAAATATTGTCTGACTTTCAAACCAGTCCATGTAGCAAAAATGTTTTGGGACCACTGTACTAAACGACTAACAAAGAGCGACAAACTGATTTCCCGTCTTTTAAAGAGAAGACATAAACCCTTTCAGGGCCAGCGGTCACCATAGTGGACAGCTTATCATGCTATGAGGTTACAGAGTACATGAAAGGGTTAATAAACATATTTAGTCGGGAGAGATGCTCAACCGAAACGAAGGAAAGGAAGAAGCCAAAGCCTGAGAGGGCCTGCAGGCACAAGATAGCCGCCTCCACCTCCTTCTCTACCTCACTTTCCTCTTTCCATCTCTGTCTGGAAGAATGGCTTCTTTATCTGCTCGCCACCACCCAAATGGGTATTTTTTTTTTCTAGACGTCACCTTGACATCGCCATTGGGGGAAGAAACACAGTGGGTGGCTATCCTGATAAGAGATTTGTTGGATTTGTTTGTTTTTTTTAAACATTATTCCACCCAGACGTAACTAAGCATCTCCGGAATATTTGGCCGAGAGTCGTCATTGAGGCTCTTTGATGTGATAATCGCTGGCTGGGAGGTTGTGGTTTTTCGCCATCAAGACTCAAGAGTGGAAAAATGCCGGCTGCCTCGCCGAGTGTCTTCTGATTTTTAAGATCCTCAGGCCCACCGACACTCTCCACAAACACACGCACACGCACACTTTGGAGCTGGTTTCACTACGAGGAACTGAAAATGGTTGAAAACCATGTCGCTCTGAAGGTTTCTTTCACATCTTAGCAAGATCTCACGAAAAAAACGAATTAAAATGGCTTCTGGTTTTTGAAATGTAAACGACATCATGACTTCTCAGCTGCCGGTTAACCTGGCCGATCTTCGACCCACTTTTCTCCAGATTGTCGCTACATTTCTCCATTTTCTGTTATCTCTTCTATGATTTTCTTCTCTTTTCCTTCTTATCGCTATTTTTTATTTCTCTTCTTCGTGCTACCGCTATTTTTATTTTTATTCTTCGTGGCAGGGGTTCACTTTGGCCTGGGGAGTCAAGTTTAGCATTTGCTTCAATGATATCTGGCGCCATCTAGCGTCGTGAATGGGTATCACATGTCTTGACCCCAAATATAAGACGACCCCCACTTTTTCAGTCTTATTTCAATGCAAAAAACACAGTCTTATATTCGGGCCAATATGGTAATTGCTATCAGTGTGTTGTTTATGTGCCTTTTAATGGGCGTGACCAAGTGAGTGACAGCAGGTAACTGGAGTTCGTAAATCTGTGTGTGAGTGGCTGGTGTGAGTTGTGGCTTACAGCAGCTCCTTGTACATGTTCCTATGTTAGATTTGTGTTGTCGGACTCTTTGTCCCGTTCAATAAATGGCTCAAAGTGTGAAACTGAGGCACTCCTTGACCACATGGGATGGCATTACTTCAATTGCTTTTTTTTTTTTTTGCGACTACACTTGATCGGCAGCGTAGCTGTAGCTCGTTTGCGACCCAGATTTTGGCTTGAAGCGCACAAAGCAAAATAAATCAAGCGACAGCTCAGACTGGAAAAACTTAGTCGTCAAGTTACAGTGCAATATTTTTTTTACTAGGACAAGCGTTAATACAAGATGGATGGATGGATCACTTGCAGTTGTAGCTGATGTGACTTAAATATACTTTAGATGCAAAGCTTGCAGAATTTTAATGTTGTTTTTAAATTGTTTAAACTGTGGAAGCACACATTTGGGCCAACATTGGATTGAGAAGATGTGAATGGAAATGCATCCTGCTAGTGGCACTTGGCTAACCTCTATTGACATCCTAAATGGCGCATATTTGGGATTATTGCTGAGGTGAATCCTGGCGATGAAATCAGACTCTCGATTCCTCAAAATGTGCAGCTTTTGCAGTTCTTCCCTGATTTATGCTCCGCTGCTTGGATGGACACACTCGAATGATCTCGCCGTCTGCTTTCATTTGCATTCAAGGGCTGGATTTCTTTTCCAGAAGCCGCGTTTGTCGTTGTTCATTTGTGTGATTTGCAGGAATGTTAAAAACACAATTTTTTTTGGTATGCGGGGGTGGTAATACAATGTAAGCAAATCAGGAGACTTTGACACCACTAAATAAAGTCACACGCCACGCCCCCACCCCCCCGCACCCCAGGCCTCTCTTGTACCCTGTGCTGACTGTGCACAATTTCACGTCTTCTTTGCAGGGAGGTCTTAAAGGAAAGACTGATTCCCCTCACGGCATGTTCTCCTCCCGCTTGTCACTCTGAGAGATGTGTGTATGTAGGCCTCCCTTGCTGCATGCCGTGAAATAAGAGTCTCCAGCTTTAGTCTCAATGAGAATATCCCTCTACGGGGTGTTATTAACCAAACATGCTAAATATGTTTTTCTATGGTGTGACGCATTAATCTTCAGACGGTTAAAAAAAACTGAAACAAAAAGACATTTTTCGATCGAGTTTACGGTGAACACCGATGACATACTTGAACTAAAGCGGGGGTCGGCAACCCGCGGCTCAAGAGCCCCATGTGGCTCTTTAGCGCCACCCTAGTGGCTCCATGGAGCTTTTTCAAAAATGTTTGAAAATGGAAAAAGATGGGGGAGGGAAATATATATCTACAGTAAATATTCTCTAGTACGGTTTTTGACCATAACAGAATTTCCCATGGTACATTCCTTTAGAACCTGCAAGTATGTTCGAAAAAATGCGATTTGTTCGAAAATGCCGAAACAATGCTACAGTATTACCTTTAACAAGTACAATACTTTATTGGGATTACTACGTTTGCTACACAATCGGAACGCTTACACGAGCGAAGCGAACACTTCCATCGTGTCTCCAGGAAGTGGGCGATTGCCGCTTTTTAAAGTGCGCTACAGGACGTAAGTAAATAAACTTAAAATGGTCATTTAAGTAAAACCGCCAATAAAAAGTCACTTACACGGTCGAATCCGATGATAGAAAACGGCAAAGTGAAAGGCATATCGGGTGGGCACTGCGTGTATTTAAAATCCGGGTTACGGATAGTGGAATTTCCGCTTACGTAAGTCGAAAACGTAATATCGTCAAAATGTTAATGCATGGTTTTTATTCGAGAACAGAGACGTTTCCAAAATTCCGAGGTTTGACTGTAGATATTTTTAATATGGTTTCTGTAAGAGGACAAACATGACACAAACATTCTTACCGTCTTCCAATGCTGTAAAAAAAATATTACATTTCAACATTTCTGTCAACAAGGTTTTGCTTTGTTTCGTTAGCAGGGGGGGGTGTCAGTCAGGTGGCTGTCAAACAAAAAAACGTTTCAAGTACAATTCACTGAGGGGACTGGCGAAGAAAGGGAATCTGGAGGGCCGAGAAAAGCATGTTTAACTCATTCACTCCCAAAGACGTTTTTAGACGTCTTTTCAGACTTGGTCCAGAATTGGCTGGTACTGCAAAAGACATACGCCCCATGTCTCATTCATCTTTGCGAACGTTGTGGCTGTTGCTCATTATGGCATGCGTGTGGAAGTGCAAGCGTATGTGCGCATGTGTGGTAACAGGTCGATCGCGGGAGGTTGGTTGATCGAAAAGTAGATCTTTGGTCAAAAATGGTTGGGCCAACCTTTTTCTCCAGATGCACTGCTGGGAAATCAAATGAAGGCTCAATAGCCAAAGTCATGATAGTAGGGCTACAAGTGTGGTTATTTGTAGGCCAACTGTGTGGAGTTTGCATCCGGGTAAATTAGCATCGGTCCCTAATATAGCTAATACTAGATAGGCTACATAAAGCGGTTCAGATACATACAGAGTGTGTTGCCTTCTTTATAAGCTTTATATAAGGCTGGTTTTGGTCCAATATGGCTCTTTCAACTTTTTGGGTGTCCAACCCATGAACTAAAGCAACCTGTCAAGAGAACTAATAAATATATCCCCACAGCAATTGAAAATCTGCAATAACGGCCATCACAATTGTTTCCCATTGAGTGTTCATTTCCGTTAGCCCTCTCAAAGACGTTTCAGACAATGTGTCAGTACATCCAAGCGGCCTCGTGACCACAGACCACGTCTAACAAGCATCAGTCCAGGACCTCCACATGCAGCAATTTCACCTCCCAAGATTGTTCGAGACAAGCCAAGAACAAAATCAACAACCTGATGAACTCGATGAGTTGCAACAAAATGAGATTGATGAAAATTTTCCATTTTCCGTTTAATGCGAAACGTTCCAACAAACTCCTACTTTAGCACATGAGCAGCAACGCATACAAACAGTACTTGCAGGAGTATAATTTCTCTGCTTTTGTGAACAATGATTAGCTGCCTGCATCCGTGATAGAAAGAGGGCACATCACGAAATAGAACAGCTACAGAGAATACAGAGTCTGTGCTGTGGTCCGATAACAAGCCGCTAAGTGGTGCGGATCTGGTTTGCATCGAGCTCGGGGCGCGGGTGAGGAAAATTTCATTTGCGTGTCGCTCAGAGAATGCCAGGAAAGTTGCCATGTGTTTGTTTTGCACTCTCTGTGTTCTCATCTTGCTTGTGACCTCGTGATGATGCATGAGTCACTCGGCGTATAGTTGCTCAAGGCCCCTCGCAATTTGCTCCTTCTGTTTCTGATAGAGGATGCTATTGCTAATTAAAACCATCACTAAAGCAGCCTGAAGACACACAAAACAACCGTTAAAACACAGAGGCTCGCCATAGTTTGTTCACCCAAGAACAAGGAAGTACATTTTAGCGATGGCAGATCACTTGTCCTCGTTCGGGTGAGATCGGAATCAGGTCGCAAGCTAGCTATTTACCGTAATCGCTTAGCTTCAATTGGTTCAACTTCTGTGGTGCTGCGTTCATTTGTTTGCTTGTTGGTTGGTGACCTACTTAATTTCATTTTATTTATTTTTTTGTGAGTTCACTCGTTAGTTTGTCCATCTGTCGCGCATTCACTCGTTCATTAACTCCCTAGTTACTTCGTTACGTAACGCTAAATGGTGCGACTTCTGGGGTGTTCGCATTTCGGTAGCAGGTACAAGTGTTCTAATTCTTATGTTTGATCTCACGCAGGATTCATCTACACAGGCGACGTGGTGCACAGGATGCTAACTGCCACGCAGTACATAGCCCCCCTTATGGCCAACTTCGACCCCAGCGTGTCAAGAAACTCCACCGTCATCTACTTTGACAACGGTAAAGCATTTTTTTTCCTTCTACAGTTTTATCTCAATATGTTACCTCATCACAGACTTTTTTTAAAATAGCTCTTCTTTATGGCAAAGTGTGAAACCTTCTCGAACCTCGAATGCTCCCATAAATCTTCACTTCAGGCTGAATGAATGCCATCGTGCTGCTGGTTATCCAGCACATTTGTCGTCATCCTATCCTGCGAGGATGGGACAGACTGTGTGACCTTCTGAAGGGGAGCTCACCCAACTAGAACCACACTAATCCATTCTTAGCGAGCCACCAAAATTGAAAACGATTTTTTGGGGGTTTGTTCGTAAGAGACACTAGATGTGAAAGTGCAAAGGCGAGACCTAAATGGTCGAATTGGGGATTAGCACTAAGATTAGTAGTGTGTGTTCTTTTTAGCTAAAGTTAGCAGGTAATGAGATGGTACGAGAAAATTATATTACATTTTGCTTTGGTTGCATACAAAAGTGCAGATCATCCATCATTTTGTCCATGAATATGCAAAAAACATCAGAATTTTAAGCAAATGTACAAGGTGGAAATCGAAGAAAATTTGCAAACTAAATTCCGATGAATTCTTCTGGCCTTGCCAGTAGTCTGCGCTCCGCAGAGTGACATGGAACGGTTTCATCCAAATGCAAGCTCATTTTAGTTACTTCTCAACCTAGTTAAGTAATTTACTATTTATTTAGCTCATTTGTTGCTAGGTGGCTAATTTGTGTGTTTGCAGTTAGTTCGTACAGTTGTTAGCTTCTTTCCGAATTAGTTTTGTTCATTTGTTAGTAAGTCTTTCCCTGAGTTACCTGAGTTAGTCGATGGGTTTATTCTAGAATGTTAGTTGGCTCATTAGATGGTTACTTAGTTCACTCTGTTAGCAGTTATTTTACTAGCGAGCTAGTTTTTGCACAAGCTAGTAAGTGAATTAGATGTTGGTTGCTTTCTAGTCTGTTCATTAGCTAGTTAGCCAGTTAGCTCACCCGCCTGTTAGTTCGTTACTTGCAAGGTAATTAATTCATACTTCGACACATCAGTCTGTTTCTTTATTTAATTTGTTTATAGTAGTTAGTTCATACAAGATAGTTTGGTGAATTAAGTTTGTTTGTTCATTAGCTAGTTGGATGTTTCATCCCTCAGTCAGTTAGTGAGCCAGGTGCTTTGTTAGTGAATTTAATTTTGCTTGCGTGTACATTCTTAGCAACATGGTGAAACTTATGGTGTCTCAATTTAATGAAGTTTAATTTAATAAGAGTGGGCGGCCCGGTAGTCCAGTGGTTAGCACGTCGACTTCACAGTGCTGAGGTACCGGGTTCGATTCCAGCTCCGGCCTCCCTGTGTGGAGTTTGCATGTTCTCCCCGGGCCTGCGTGGGTTTTCTCCGGGTACTCCGGTTTCCTCCCACATTCCTAAAACATGCATGGCAGGCTGATTGATCACTCTGAATTGCCCCTAGGTATGAGTGTGGGCGTGGATGGTTGTTCGTCTCTGTGTGCCCTGCGATTGGCTGGCAACCAATTCAGGGTGTCCCCCGCCTACTGCCCGAAGACGGCTGGGATAGGCTCCAGCACCCCCTGCGACCCTCGTGAGGATGAAGCGGTTCGGAAAATGGATGGATGGATGGATTAATAAGAGTGTATTGTAAATTTTTTGGGTTGACACACAAATGGATGCTTTGGGTGAAGGCTGCTCTACTGTAACTGCACATGAGAAATGCTAGAAGATTTACGGTTAGGGTAGACTGTGATTGTCTACCATGCATGTGTAACTGTGACAAGGCATTGGCTATGTCGTCACCGAAATGATACTTAAAAGAATCCCAAAGTAGAAGAAAGCGAGAGTGGGATTTGTGTCTGCTTAGTAAGCTGATGTCATTAAAACACTAAAGCCCCGGCCGGCCATGGATAATTTAACTAAAATGAGGTTGCGGTAGTGCAATTTGTAGTTTGCGGATTCGCTTTTGTTTGTTTGGAGCTTGCGCAGCCTGCTGAGCTGGTAAGTGGAAATAGAAACAAGTCCAACATGTGCTCTCTCCCCCCTCGGCCCAGTTTGCCCGGCGCCCCTCCCCTGCCGAAAGGGACCTGGATCAGGTCTAAGTCACTCACAGACCTCTTCCTCGTAGTGGAGGTGCAAACCGTCTTGACCTCGTCCTTCAGTGCTGGCAGTCCCCGGTTTCCACACATGTATATCATTACTGGCCTTCCTGCCCCGTTGCTCTGCGGAGCTGTCAGCAGAAAAGCTTGGTTTTAGATTAGATAGAAGCCCCCCGGCTGTAAAAATGGATGAGAGTGTTGGCAAACCTTGGCGCTCCTTTGGAGAAGAATGGCTGTCACATCAATGGCTTGCCCACAGTCTGAAGTAAAATGAAATAGCGTCAAAGATAATGCCCGAGGGGTCCTACTAAATCCCTCATGAGGCTGCTACAAATGGTGTCATATTACTGGACTTCTTATTTCCAGGGATTCACTTACAGTTTATGAGCTTTTATTAGATTCCCCAAGCATGAATCTGAGGTGATTGTTTGATCACAATTTCAGTTAGTGCGTGTGTTTGTTTGCCAGCTAGCTAGTTCATCTGCGCCTAAATCAATCAGTCAGTCTGTCTGTCTGTTCATCCATTCATCGGTCCACCGCATGTGAAGCTCATGAGCAGCGGGTGTGTGTTATTGACCCCTTCAGGTACCGCTCTGGTGGTGCAGTGGGACCACGTCCACTTACAAGACAACTACAACCTGGGCAGCTTCACATTCCAGGCCACGTTGCACGATACTGGTCGCATCATCTTTGCTTACAAAGAGGTACATCCAGTTAGCTTCAGTTAGTGTAAAAATAAAAAGCCTAAAGCACACTCAGTCCTGCTGTGATACGTTTCCCTTCTTTGTCTTGCAGATCCCCGTCGAACTGTCGCAGATCAGCCCGGTTAACCACCCGGTGAAGGTGGGCTTGTCGGACGCTTTTGTGGTGGTCCACAAAATCCAGCAGATACCCAGTGAGTCCTCAGCTATAATCACAGTCTTTTTTTTTTATGGCGCTATCGCATTTTGTAGTTTTTTTTTAATCGCTTCGGTCTTGCGGGAAATATTTTCAGGCAGAATCATTTTCGTCAAGTATAGAAAATGATGACAGGCTGTATCTAATTAATTTCAAGACATGAAAAGCGCAAAAAAAGTAGAAATTAGGAATGTCAGCAGATGGATGGGAAGCGTCGAGCCATCAAGAGTTTCTGTTCTGTAAAGAAAGGTGACAATTAGTGCTGTTATTATCAAATACTGCGCAACAAGGACACAAGCTTTTTTTTTTATGTCCATGCTTTGTATTTGCCAATGCTATTGTTAAAGCGTGCGCTCGCATACTCAAACATCAAAGACAACATTTTCCACTTCTTACACATTCACACTTGGGCTAATTGTGAAAGAATCCATTTATGTCAGGGTGCAATTACTATTTTAAAACAGCCCCTCATATCCCCCCCAAAAAATAAAAAGTGGTTTCTCCCAAAGACACTCCCGAATTTTCCGCACTATAAGGCGCTTTGGAGTACGAGGCGCACCTTCAATGAATGGCCTATTTTTAAACTGTTTTCATGAACAGTCAAACCTCGGTTTTCGAACGTCTCTGTTCTCGACCAAATCGGTTTTCGACCAAAAATTTTGATTTTCTTTTATGCCTCGGATGACGACCGAATTTCAGTTCTCGAACAAACTGAGCGCACCTGAATGTGCCATTTGACTCCTCTTGCCTTCCTTACACAACGAGGAAGTGACGCTTCCTCGTGTAGCGTTCCATTGTGAGCAGACGTGTTCAAGAATTTATTTATTTTTTTAAAAGAGCGTGGTTTCGGTTTTCGTACAAATTGGTTTTCGAACAGCCTTCTGGAACGGATTATGGTTGAAAACCGAGGTGTGAATGTATACGGCTCACCGCATTAAAAGGCGGTAGAATAGAAGCCCAATAGTGTTTGCAGTTGCATTATACATCCACTAGATAGAGCTACGCTAAAGGGAATACAATACAATACAGCTTTATTTATACAGTCAACCTCGATTTTCTAACGTCTCGGTTCTCGACCAATTCGGTTTTCGACCCAAAATTTTCGATTTTTTAATGCCTCGGATGACGAACAAATTTCGGTTCTCGAACAAACTGAGCGCACTTGAATGCACCATTTGACTCCTCCCGCCTTCCTTACACGGAAGTGACGCTTCCTCAGGTAGACGAGGAAGTGACGCTTCCTCGTGTTGCTTTCCATTGTGAGCAGACAGTTAACCGTGATTTCGGTTTTCAAACAATTTCGGTTTTCGAACAGCCTTCTGGAACGGATTATCGACGAAAACCGAGGTTTGACTGTACTACGTCCAAAAAATCAGAATATTGGTCCATATATAAGGCGCATCGGATTATAAGGTTTTTGTTGTTTTTTATTTATTTTTGTTATTTTGTTGGCTTTTGAGAAAATTGAATGCGCCTTCTAGTACGGAAAATACGGTACTTCTTCTATACAGCAAAGTCATCGAGACTAGTTTGACCGTTTTCGATCCAGTTGTTGACATTGGATCTCATTGGAATGTGCAAACTGTCTCCCAAATACTGTCTCCAAAATGCGGAATAATTTATCAAGCTTAAATAAACGGTGCTGAATTTCCACCTGTCAGGCCTCCCTTTAATTCCCGATACCTAAGAATCAATCTGCTCAAAGTGCTCTCCGGGGCTGTCTGTTTCAACGTAACAAATGATGCATCCCATCTGTCTCCTGTTCCTCTCCCTGTGGCGAACATGCACGGGCAGCAGAAAAAAAACAAAAAGACGACCCCCTGAGCTTTGAGTTATTAGGGCCGCAAAGCAATGAGAGCCGGTGATGGATCGCAGGCATCCCTCCCCGTTTTCGCCCGGCTTACGACTCCTTCGCCGGGAGCGCGCATGCCCGTCAACGGGCTCTGATTTATACGGCAGAAAATTGCCGCCTCCGGTTGGCGCCGCGCACAGAGAGAGGAGAGAGGGAGACGTTAAGTGCAAAAAGTGGGCCTCGCCGATTTGACCTCATTCTGCCTCATGCTGTCTTCCGCTCTTTCTTCGGGGGTTGTTTGTCCCACTTATTTATTTATTTATTTATTTGCATCCCCCTTTTCCTCTGTCATTTCCTGCCTCGCCTTTCCCCAAAATGTAGACGTGAGGCGGCGAACCATCTACGAGTACCACCGTGTGGAGCTGACCAAGACGAGGATCAGCAACTCGTCTGCCGTGGAATTTACACCATTGCCCAGTAAAGAGATATTCTCTGCCCTACTTGATCCGTGTCTTCCCTGTCTTGGATTTGAGCGAATGTTTCCCGTCTGCAGCTTGTCTCCAGTTCACCAGCTGTGGAACGTGCGTCTCCTCCCAGGTTAACTTCAACTGCAGCTGGTGCCATCGCCTCAACAGGTCGGTTGAGCCGCGGATCTCAAATCTCAGTGACCGGTTGAAAGACGCTTTTGCTCAATTGAAATAGGCATATAAAAAAATAATAATAATAAATAAAAAAAAATTAAAACCCAAGGCCTGCGGGCCAGATCTGGCCCGCCACATCATTTTCTATGGCCCGCGAAAGCTAATCAACTTTCATTGTACTTGCTAAAATCTGTACCAAAATTTCAAATTCTCGTTTTGAATAAATAAGAGTGATACTGTAAGCATTTTCTTGTAACCAAACCCCTCGTTACAGTAACATAAACACTAGGTGAATAAACAGTTATTCTTGATTTTTTTTAATATGGTTTCAGCCATAATGGCCCTCCAGAAACTGACTAAAATCCGGTCGGCGACAAAAATGAGTTTGACACCCCTGAAACCTCTAGACCAGTGGTTCTTAACTTTTTTAGAGGTACCAAACCCCACCAGTTAATATGCACGTTCACCAAACCCTTCATGAGTGAAAAATAAATATATAATAATAATATAATTAAAAAAAATTTTTTTTAATTCAAGATATTAAAAAAAAACATTTATTAAAAACAGAAAAAAGTTAATACTATTTCAAGAGATAAGTACAGTCAAACCTCGGTTTTCGAACGTCTCGGTTCTCGACCAATTCGGTTTTCGACCAAACATTTTGAGTTTTTTATGCCTCGGATGATGAACAAATTTCGGTTCTCGAACAAACTGAGCGCACATGAATGCACCATTTGACTCCTCTCGCCTTCCTTACATGAGGAAGTGACGCTTCCTCGTGTTGCTTTCCATTGTGAGCAGACATGTTCAGTAAACATTTTTATTTTAAAAAGAGCGTGGTTTCGGTTTTCGAACAATTTCGTTTTTCGAACAGCCTTCTGGAATGGATTATGGACGAAAACCGAGGTTTGACTGTATATATTTTTTTTACAAATTCAAGATATTAAAAAAACACATTTATTAAAAACAGAAAAAAGTAAATACAATTTCAAGAGATAAGTATACTTTTTTTTTTTTTTATTGGACGACGTACTATCACACAGTCACCCGTTAACTACTAAGCGAACTAAATTTCCCACGGCACTGATTGGACAATCAATGTCATGTGATCATCTGCAGCCAGTGATGGCTAAGTGGGCGTGTCATAACTACTTGACATGTTGAGTCGCGTCTGTCTTACTCTCCATGGCAGAGGCTTCGACGAACCCCCCGAAACCGATTCACCGAACCCCTGGGGTTCGATTGAACCCAGGTTAAAAACCACTGCTCTAGACTCTAGAGATTTCAGGTTCGACTCTTCTCCGATGCATGAAATGTATTTCATTTTTTAAGTATCACGATGCCCTTTCGTAATGTCCTTGAACGTAATAAATGTGATATTCTGTGATGGATGATCTGCTCCGGCATTTACTGGAATGCCTGTTTATTAGTGTTGATGTTTTTCTTTGCTTTTTATGGCTCTGTTGTGTAAATACAATACAGATGGCGCAAACTAGCACACGGTCCACAAATCATCCTGATTGTATATTCCCGGTAATGATCTGTAAAAGAAATCATTTCCTCTAGATTGCGTAACGGTCTGGCATTCCTCTTTTAACAAAGTTTTCAAATGTCAAACATTTGCTCTGACCAGCATTGACTGGATTGCAGTTTAGGTTTCAATTGATCGCAGCACTTTCAATCAAGCCTCAAATCATTTAAATGTTCACTGGCCATGTAAAGGGTTGGGGTTAGGTTTTGGGGGGTTAGCGTTCGGGATTAGCATACGGGTTGGGTTTAGGGTTCGGGTTTACGGGGTCAGGGTTGGGGTGAGAGTTTGGTTGACTGTTTCCGACCTGCTTGATAACACAGCGTGAAAGGGTGAGCACATGATTACCTCTACCCAGGATGTTATGTGACATTTTTTTTCATCTGCATTTTTTTTTCACCCCTCCACACGAATCAAACCAAAGTCAATATTACAACTGCTTAACTCATTCACTCCCAAAGACGTTTTAAAACGTCTTTTCAGACTTGGCTGGTACAGTGAAACTCCTCTACAACGAAATCTACATGGGTGCGAGTGTTCTTCATGCATTAACATCATTCCCACTTTCCTGTGTGTGTGTGTGTGTGTGTGTGTGTTTACACTGAGATCAAATTTGCTACAGTGAAAAACCCCCTGTTGTGAAAAATTTCTTGTGTGACGACTCATCTGCTCCACACGAATCAAACCAAAGTCAATATTACAACTGCTTAACTCATTCACTCCCAAAGACGTTTTAAAACGTCTTTTCAGACTTGGCTGGTACAGTGAAACTCCTCTACAACGAAATCTACATGGGTGAAAATACCCCCGAGTGTGAAAAAATCTTCATGCATTAACATCATTCCCACTTTCCTGTGTGTGTGTGTGTGTGTGTGTGTGTGTGTGTGTGTGTTTACATCTGAGATCAAATTTGCTACAGTGAAAAACCCCCTGTTGTGAAAAATTTCTTGTGTGACGACATTTTTTTTCATCTGCATTTTCCCCCCCTCCACACGAATCAAACCAAAGTCAATATTACAACTGCTTAACTCATTCACTCCCAAAGACGTTTTAAAACATCTTTTCAGACTTGGCTGGTACAGTGAAACTCCTCTACAACTAAATCTACATGGGTGAAAATATCCCCTAGTGTGAAAAAATCTTCATGCATTAACATCATTACCACTTTCCTGTGTGTGTGTGTGTGTGTGTGTGTGTGTGTGTGTGTGTGTGTGTGTGTGTGTGTGTTTACATCTGAGATCAAATTTGCTACAGTGAAAAACCCCCTGTTGTGAAAAATGTCTTGCTGCAAACATGATTTCGTTGTAGAGGAGTTTCACTGTACTGAATGAGTTAAGAGGCATACATGTTTCCTGGCAGCTGAAGTGGGGGAGTTTTCTTTCGCCCGCTCGGCAAAAGCTCGCATTGAAGGAGAAAACGAAAAGGTGGACGAGCTGAGAAACAGTTCAGTCAATTGAAAATGGATGTCGTGTTTCTGTCTGTTTCATCCGTTTTCAATGCCCTCTGAATGGAATATTCGTCTTTTATTTTGTGGTTGGTTATGCGACCGGCTCCCATGGGCCTCATTATTCCGGCTTTTTAAACCCGGGCAAAGTGATTCACAGAAAAAAAAAATATGTACAGTATATAATGTGGGTAATTTATGGAGGGATGCTGTTTGCCCGTAGCTGCCGTCTCATTAAGCCACATTTTAATTAGCTAGCCAAGTGTGTTTAAACAACGATTCGGCCCTGTTGTTTCCATCTGCTTGCTTCCTGTGCGGGTTACGCTAATTAAAAAAATGCGCCCGGCCTCCTGGGGCTGCACGGTTAACGTGAGGTGCTGACATTTTGAAGAGAACGACCTGAACAAACAAGAGAGGATCATGGCTTGTGCCGACCAAAGCTGCAGCAGCTCCATAATTTCTTTTTTTTTTTTTAATAGTCCAGATGCCTTCCGTGCTTTCAGTGGGGCTACTGTGGGTCGTAAGCGCAGGCCAACATGCGGAGCCGCATATTTGCCTGAAATGCTCCGTTGTGACTCCTCACAAAGGATCCAGTAGAGAAATATAGACTTTGAAAATTAGGTTTGTTTCATCAAAGGTACAGTTAAGTGGATTCCCACTGATAGATTGTCTTCTTCACTTTAGATGCTCCAGTGGATTTGACCGCCATCGGCAGGACTGGGTGGACAACAGCTGTCCAGATGAGGTCAGAGAATAGGAGCAATATTTGGCGAGTCAAAACATTCCTCAAGTAGGCAAGAACAATAGACTGATATCGATATACAGTCAAACCTCGGTTTTTGAACGTCTAGGTTCTCGGCCAATTTGGTTTTCGACCAAGAATTTCGAGGTTTTTATGCCTTGGATGACAAACAAATGTCGGTTCTCGAACAAACTGAGCGCACTTGAATGCACCATTTGACTCCTCTCGCCTTCCTTACACGAGGAAGTGACGCTTCCTTGTGTTGCTTTCCATTGTGAGCAGACGTGTTCAGTAAACATTTTGATTTTAAAAAGACCGTGGTTTCAGTTTTCGAACAATTTCGGGTTTCGAACAGCCTTCTGGAACGGATTACGGATGAAAACCGAGGTTTGATTGTAGTTGGGAACACTCGAGTCACCAGAAACAACACAGTGGTACCTTCTACTTACAAATGTCTCTTCATACGAAATTTTCAAGTTATGAAACGTCTCAACAGGAAAATATTGCGTCTTGTTAAGAAAGAAATTTCAAGATGCGAAAGGTAAAAATATAGCATGGCCCTACTCGCAGCTTCGAGTTTCCTGAGCGTAACATACTGATAGCTGCTCTGCCATTGGCTATTACCGAGCATCATCCTGGCATCCCATATAGGATTGTTAAAAGCCGACAAAAGCAAACGTCCTTGGATCATTTCTTGACAAAACGCCAGGCAAAAACCACTTCTGAGAGAGAACGTGAACTAAAGAGGGCAAAAAACGATGAGGACGCAGTGAAAAGTTAAATGACCATCATTTTTATTCCTTATTCTTTATTTTTTACACTATGCACAAGTCTCATTTATTGTGCAATAATCTAATTGTAACATATAATTGTTACATATTTGGATGCATTTTTACGCTTTAGAGAACATTTATGTCTGATTTTTGGGGGAGCTTGGAACGGATTACGGCATTTACATGGAAAACACGTCTTAACTTACATTTTCTCCTGAAGAAATTTCTTCCAGAACCAATTAATTTTCGTAACTCCGTTTTTCAAAAACAATAATATTGTTTTATCGAGAACTATCACAACTTACTCAGCTCCAGTCCTCAAGTAGTCAGCTGCAACAGACCGACGGCGAGCAACAGCAGCCAAGCAATCAGGAACCTTGATTGTCAGGAAAAACACTTTCAAAAAATGCTTTTCATTCCAGACAAAGGACAAGCTGTGTGACATCATCGACACCACCTACCTCTACCCCTTCATCACATCTATTGGCGCCAAGACCACCGCCAGAAGCAAAGACTCCCCACTGTCCACCTCGCAGCCCCCAACCAGCGCCCCAACTGAAGGTAGAGTCTACAACATCGCTTTTGCCTCGCCGTTCTCAAAACAGCTGATGGATGATCGTCAGTATACATTCACACTTGCAACGCTTGCATGTCCCTCCGAAAAGAGTTTTTTGCATGAAAGGTCACGGAGGTTACCGCTTTGATATTGCAGCGAGAGCACATGATCCGGCGCGCCGCGGCGGGAGGCTAAATGCGGGGTGTTCTCTCTCATGCAAATCCCGTGTGAAAGGCACATTCTTTTGCTGATGAAAGCAGAATGGACAAGGTGTCCTTCAAACTTGGTCAACCTCTTTGTTATTCGCATAAATACTACTGGAAGCCATTCATTTTGGTCCCTCGCGGCTTCTGCCTCGTTCCACTGATCCGTATTCGCGATCGCTAATGGGGCTTTGGATTGGCTTTAACGAGCTGCTTATTTACATTAGCCCATCTCGTTTTCAAAGTTCAGACGCACCAAAGCGTGTCTGGAAATTTACATGAAAGATCCCTTTTGAATTAATTTGTTCAGTGAAACGCGTCTGGGGCATTTGCATACGGCGTATCCTTGTGTGTTTGGAAAGCGTCTGCGTGAAGAAATGGGTCATGCAACATTATCATACTTCACACGTATATTCAAGTCAAGAGTCTGCTCTAATTTCCTGAATTATGCATGTTGGACCATTCTAGTTGAAGAATACATTTTTAATCGAGTTGAAAAAGAAGATCGAGGGGGGGGCGAGCGATTGCTTTTGGTTAAATCAAACTACAGAATGAAATATTGATTATTTTGTCTGACTGATTTGTTTGCGCCCTCGCAGATGATACCAAGATTGCGCTGCATCTCAGAGAAAATCAAGGTATGTGCTTCATGTTGTCACCGCAATGTTTTTTTGTTTTTGTTTTTTTAACCCTAATCAGCAAGTAGTATTTATTTTTGGATATTATCACTCAATACTTAAATACCGTATTTTGTGCACTATAAGGCATTCCGGAGTATAAGGCACCTTATACTCCGGAACCTTCAGTGAATGGCCTATTTTAAAACTATTTTCACATATAAGGCACACTGCATTATAAGGCGCATAGAATAGAAGCTACAATAGTGGCTGCGGTTGCGTTTGCATCCACTAGATGGTGCTACGCTAAAGAGAATACAGTACAATACAATACAATATGGCTTTATTTGTATAGAGCCCTGGCTGCGATTGCATTATGGATCCACTAGATGGAGCTACACTAAAGGGAATACAATACAATACAGCTTTATTGATACAGTCAAACCTCGGTTTTCGTCCATAATCCGTTCCAGAAGGCTGTTCGAAAACCAAAATTGTTTGAAAACCGAAACCACGCTCTTTTTAAAATAAAAATGTTTACTGAACACATCTGCTCACAACACGAGGAAGCATCACTTCCTCGTCTACCCGAGGAAGCGTCACTTCCTTGTGTAAGGAAGGCGAAAGGAGTCAAATGGTGCATTCAAGTGCGCTCAGTTTGTTCGAGAACCGAAATTTGTTCGGCATCCGAGGCATGAAAAACTCGAAATTTTTGGTCGAAAACCGAATTGAACGAGAACCGAGACGTTCGAAAACCGAGGTTTGACTGTATAAGGCGCACTGCATAATAAGGCGCATAGAATAGAAGCTACAATAATGGTTGCGGTTGTGCTATGCATCCACTAGATGGAGCTACAGTAAAGGGAATACAATACAATACGGCTTTATTTTTATAGAGCCCTGGCTGTGGTTACATCATGGATCCACTAGATGGAGCTACGCTAAAGGGAATACAATACAATACAGCTTCACAACCGCTGAAGCTGTAACAGCGCTTTACAGAACATTTAAAATACAACGTCCAAGAAATCTGAATATTGATCCTTGCGTAGCTCCCTCTGGAGGTAGCATGAAGCATGACACGAAGCCCATAAAAATATGTGGTTTATTCCTTGGCATAAATACCAAATGCATTACAAAACAATAAATGAAAGACCAAAGTTTCGAAGAAAATTGATTCGACAAAAAGGTGCTCATCCACAAGGGGCTGCATATCCTTCAAAGTCTTACTTGTCTCCTTCTTCCTTCGTTTAGTCAGTAGTTATCGATGCTTTTGGCGTTATCTTTGTTTCTTCATGACAAAGTAGTCGTCTGAGTGTTTGTTAGCGAATGCACATGTCAATTTGTGTCAGGCAGAAAACCGTTTTAGGTTACAATTACAAATTGTTACAAATACGGTAGTTAGGGACAATACAGTGGTCAGGAACATTTTTTTGTGATTAACTCATTCACTCCCAAAGACGTTTTTAAACGTCTTTTCAGACTTGGTCTAGAATTGGCTGCTACTGAAATTAATATCGCAGAATACTCAGGTAGAAGCACATATTCTGTCGTTATGACCTTGGGACTCCTCAGTTGGAGTTGTACTTGGAATCCCATCGGCCACATTTGAAGAAGACTCGTCTTTAAAAAACATGGTGGGGCTCGCACAACACTGCGCCGTTTTTATTGGATTCATTTGACCGTTTCTTCAGGCTGAAAGCCGCTTGAGACTCACATCACGGCGAAATTAATCCGACAGCATTTCAAGAGGGACGACTCTGAGGTTTGACAAGCACAAATTGATGATGTTCGCGCACGGTATTGTGTGTCTCAGGAAAAAACATGTGTTTCCGGGAAATCTTCCCAGCAGATCTTTGTGATCATTCTGAAGCGACTAACTTTCCTTTGTCTTCCAATTTGTCATAATAAAGACAGGCTCCACTTAGCGTTGCTTGGCATCCTTCTTCACAGATGTCAAAGCCCCGAAATGGGAACCAGTATCAATCTGCTCGTTTAAAGGAAGCAGAGCAAAGCATTTACCTCCCGCAGGTTGGACAGCTGCGCCGTTGTGGGGAATCTATCTTATCAACCCTGCCAGGCTGCTAACAGCCTGGAGCATTCGCGCTGGGCTTTTAAATTTCCCCGAGCGCGAATGCAATTTAAGAGCTTGTTGTACAGCTTTGATTGTTACGTGTGCTGGAAAATCAAATATTACCAAGCAGTCCATGGGAGATGCTGATTTAATGGTGAGCTCGGTGGAGGCCGTACTTAATTAAAAGCACAATAGTAGGGGCATACCGTCAAATAAAATGGCATGGAAATATTCCACGCTGTTTGCTTCGAAAAATGATTGACTTGCTTTCCAGAGGTGTGAACGGCTCACGCTGGTTTTTGTTGCTGTTCCTTATAAACCGCCTCAATCATCGACGAAGGGATTTAAAAAGCCAGCATACAAAGCCGTCTGTAAATGTATTAGCGCTGACTTTTCAGTGATCTTTGCCAGCATCCAGTGGTCGTCCTTTTTTGTCTGGAATGTAAAGCGTTCACCTTGACTTGACTCGCCATTAATTCTTAGCTTAGACGTGCTGAAGCGCAGCAGCAGCTCATGAATGGCTAAAAAGGCTGTTTCCTTGAAGCCAAGCGTCTTCTGTGACCATTTATGCCTAAAGGTTGTCGCAAAATCCTCTTTTGCGTGTTTGCAGTGATGCCGGCAAACAGCGCGGCGGACCGTACGCCGGGCGCGCATCCTCTGCACACGGGTTTGATCCTGGGCGTCCTGCTGGTGATGGTCATCATGGTGGCGGGCGTGATGGTCACCGTCTACATCTACCACCACCCAACGTCGGCCGCCAGCCTCTTCCTGATCGAGGTGAGCCACGCGCGCCTGAAGACTACCAAATGAAACATACCATATGTGAATATTTCTTGTGGAATACAGTGAAACTCCTCTACAATGAAATCATGTTTGCAGCAAGACATTTTTCACAACAGGGGGTTTTTCATTGTAGCAAATTTGATCTCAGATGTGAACACGCACACACAAACGTAAGTGTACTCTTTATTTTTATTCCAATAGTGCATAAGAATGACCATACACTTTTCGTCAGTGTAGAAAGAAAAAAAGGGAAAGAAATTGTCTTCTTGTCTGAGCTGCTTGACATCCAAAGATCCGTTTTGTAGCCATTTTAGCAATGCAACGTTCTTGCTGCGTCTGAAACTAACAATAACAAATACCTCGTGGACATGTGTAAACCGGTGTGGTGGTTGCTGTTGCCGTTTCCGAACGAAGCAGTAGAGGTCGCTGTTGGATTAGACTTCATTGTGGTGAATCTCATCGCGAGGCAAGAGCAGAGAAAAATATTTTGTATCACGCAACAGGGTTTTTTTTCGTTGTATGGGGGGCAGGAGAATAGGAATGTGTTAATGCATGAAGATTTTTTCACACTAGGGGGTATTTTCGCCCATGTAGGTTTCACTGTATGTAGATTAACCCTGGCGGGGACAGCGGTTACGACAGTGGACAGCTTATCATGTTATCGGGTTACTGGGTGCAGGAAACGGTTGAAGGCTGCAACAATTGCTAGCGATGGTCGGCTTAACGAAATGAGCTAACATTGTGTTGTTGTCAACACGCGGATCCTCAGAGACGGCCGAGCAGGTGGCCGGCTATGAAGTTCCGCCGCGGCTCGGGCCACCCGTCCTACGCCGAGGTGGAGCCGGCGGGCCACGAGAAGGAGGGCTTCATCGTGTCCGAACAATGCTGAGGGAGGGCCAAGTTCCTAGCCGGCCAGGGACGTTCGTCACCTGGATCATCTTTGATCTGGAGAACAGACTCGTTACGCCGAGCAACTGAGGAGGCGGACGCCACGGCGGGATAACATGGCTGCCTTGATTGCATCCTGTATGGCATCAGGAGAGAATGACATCTTGTATACACATTTTTTTAAAACAATGTAAGAATGGATTTCATTTATATTGTTGCTGGGGTTCCACAATATAGGCTTTGAAAGGCTTTGAATGTCCATCCGCTTCTGTTTTACGTTGCTTTTTCTTCGAATGGCATGTTTTTGACAATATTTTTTATTTTTTTTGCTTTTCCACAATGTTGAGAGGCACGCATCCATCACAGTGAAGTCCAGAGAACGATGGTTTAATTTGATGGATTATTATTACTATTATTTTTACGGTGGCGTCACTAAAGAATAATAATTAAACTGCAAGAAGAAAGTGGTAATGTTTTGAGAAAATATTAAAAAGTCATAATATTATGAGAATGAAGTGCTCTTTTTTTAGGGGCAACGCAACAAGTTGAAAGGTGAAATATATTGAGTAAAAAAATGTATATATTTTAAGATGTCAATTTGACATAACACCCCAACTTTTTTCTCGAAATTGCAACTGATGTACTTATTTTTCATCCCCAAATAGTCAGATCACCGCCAAACACACTGACACCCACACAAAATTACAATTTTCAACAAAAAAGAAAAAAAAGCACAATAACCTTTTTGCATTTTTTCTGTTTGTTTTCTTTACTCTTTTTTTTCCCCTGGGAAAAAAAATTCCCAAAATATTTTTTTCTGGAAAAGTTTATATATATACATATATAAACATACATTTCAGAAATTAGCCCAATGCTAAAAATATCCATACAAAAATAGTAATAACTTGAAATAAATGCTGATATATATATATATATATATATATATATATATATATATATATATATAGGGCGGCCCGGTAGTCCAGTGGTTAGCACGTCGGCTTCACAGTGCTGAGGTACCGGCGGGTTCAAATCCAGCTCCGGCCTCCCTGTGTGGAGTTTGCATGTTCTCCCCGGGCCTGCGTGGGTTTTCTCCGGGTGCTCCGGTTTCCTCCCACGTTCCAAAAACATGCATGGCAGGCTGATTGTGCACTCTAAATTGTCCCTAGGTATGAGTGTGGATGGTTGTTCGTCTCTGTGTGCCCTGCGATGGGCTGGCAACCGATTCAGGGTGTCCCCCGCCTACTGCCCGAAGACAGCTGGGATAGGCTCTGGCACCCCCCGCAACCCTAGTGAGGATAAGGCGGTTCGGAAAATGGATGGATGGATGGATATATATATATATATAGATAGATAGATAGATAGATAGATAGATAGATAGATAGATAGATAGATAGATAGATAGATAGATAGATAGATAGATAGATAGATAGATATATTTATTTATTTATTTTTGAATGGATATTTTTCTTCAAAATATATAATTTCATTTTCATATGATTACTATTTTTTAATAAATAAAAAAAAGTACAACTTTTCCCCAAAAATGACGACTTAGTTCTCATAAAAGATTTCTGCTTTTTTCTTGAAAAAAACGATTCTTTTCCTTATGGGCTTACAACTTCTGGCTCCAAAAAATCGGACTTCATTCTCATAAAATTAGAGGTACTGCTTTTAAAAACAAAATAATTTTTTTTTTCCTCAAAAGATTTGTTTCTTTTCAGCATGGTCTCAATACATACACCTTTGTAGTTTTTGAACAGGTGATTGGCACTCTTTTCATTCTTTTTAATTGGTTCTTATCCAAATAAATGGATACAGTTGTATTTATGTACATTTTATTGTTATTTTACATTTCTTTGCTAAGTGCTATTTTGTGTCCGAGAAGTTTGCACTTTTTTTTGTTTTAAATACATGTGGTACTAATGCAAAATGACAAGACAGGCGCTTGTGAGTGTTTATGACCAATCTATTTTCTTATTGTGTGTGAATGAAAAAACAAATGGACAAAAAAAAACAAGGGTTTTTAGTTATCGTTGGATTTCCAACAAGTGGCTGTGCACATATGATTTCTTCATGAATTAGCCAAATTAACACACCGGTCCTGCTTTTGATTCCTATGTTTTGATTGGACCGTGTTGTTTTCCTTTGTTTTGATTGGGCAGAATGTTAGGTTCCTACAATACAACAATATACCATGGCCAAAACATTTGCAGATTCAGGTAAATCGTGGCTAACATATGCAGTGTGGCTGCAAAGTATGGGGAAAAATATTTTTATAAGTGTCATTTTCTAGTGCGTGAAACTATTCCAGTCTTTATTTTCACACATTAGCATATATGTATATATTTTTAACATACGTTTCAGAAATTAGCCCAATGCTAAGCTGACATTCTACTGACAAATGCAATGTGCAATGTAACACTTTTTTAATGTTCACATTTCAAAAGTCGTCCTTTTTGAAAATGTTCTTATGCCTTGACCATCTTGTGTGTGGTTCAACCCCTCCCACCTCGTACTTGTCTGATCAATAACTTTAAATTGGTGAGCACAGCAGTGCAAATTTAAGAGGTTGTCGAGAAAATGTAAAATACTTTAAATGGTCTTTTTCAATTATGGTCCTCAAAAGTTAGCTACGGCCGTTACCATGCTTGGCTAACTCTCCTCGGAACCGAGACAATGACAATAAAAATGTTCATTCTCCACAGTTGTAATTTTTTAACACCATGGTCTGTAATGTATATTTATAAATATTAGACATGGTTCTGGCCGAAGACTGTATTAGCTTGCTTTCTCACTGATTCGATAAAGAAGTTAGCATGGCCCGGAGTGTCGCTGACCTGCCCCGAGAATTGCGTGATGTGGAAAATGACGCTCTTTTGTTATTTGAATGTGAACATTGAATATTTATTTTAAGAGTTTAGCGCAGAGTACTTTCCAGACGATTGACACAGCTTTAAAAAAAAATTGAAGAAAAAATATATATACTGTACTGACGCCTGAAACTGCAATTGTTTCCATTCTTGTCACTCGTTCCTATAGTAATATTTTAGCTGGATGACTGTTACTTTCTGACTTATTTTCCCCCATTTTATTCCCCACCAATCTCATTCTTCTCGTTATATTTTGGGGTTGAATACAGTTGAAATAATAAATAATGGTTTCCAAAACAAATACCGTGGTTTTATCATCGTAGCAGCCAATCGATTTGTTTTCGGTAGAGCAGGTGTACCTAATGAAGTGGTCCGTGAATTTTGAGCCTTCGCCGCCACCTTGTGGTGAGGAGAAATAATACACACGAAGCAATATACAGTAGACAATCCAACCATCCATTTTCTAATCTTCTTATTCTCACACGAGTCACGGGCGCTGTGGACCCTATCCCAGATGTCTTCGAGCAGCAGGCGTTGCAACGCATTGTTTTTGGAATGTGGGAGGAAATCGATCCCTGGACATCTGTATTGTACTTGTGAGGCCGGCGTGCTAAGCAGTCGACACCGTGCCGCCCACATAGTCAATCCAATAAATCTTTACATCATTCACAATAGTTGTAGCTGAACATTTAGCTTTATTAAAAAAAAATAATAGCTTCGAATAATTCAAACTTAAGGCTTTATTAAAGTTAAGGAGACAAAAAAAATCTCTAAATGGCATTACAAGAGTCAGTAAACAAGGACGGTGGATGTCGGGGAGAGTGCAAACCATTTTAATTTGAAAACATTTTTTGTCAAAAGGGGGCGGACGCGGATGGAACGTTTCCTAACTATAGTATCGCCATCGATCACAACACGATGCCTCTACAACATGCCCCTTCAAACAACAAACATTCCCGCCTGGGTGGTAAAAGTTAAAATAAATAAATATGGGATATTCATTGTTTGTTTTGATTTAGTTTAATTTGTTGCCTTTCTAATAAGGTACAGTGCTGTAAACCATTTTGTTAGAACGGCAGCTGCGTGCAGATGTATTGTGTTGTGTAAGTCGAGGGGTTCTTCGGTTTTAGATGGATTGCTCTACGTTTAGAATGGGCAATAAGAGAGGACGACTTCGTGTGTTGTATCGCTCGACACTCCAGTCCGCTAGGTGGTGGTAATGCACCAAAGGTTGTCTTGTCAAGCGTTATAAAATTCACGAGAGAAAGAAGAAGAAGGTTGGCTTGGTTTGGTGGCTGTGACGTCAGGGCTGCAGGGTATTGGAGACAGGTGTGCAGATGAAGATGGCGCCCGATCACTTCGACTTTTCTCCGCCAAGTGCCCTTACGAGCAAATGTTTGTCGTTTGTTGCTTTTTCCTCCTAACGTTTTGCTTGTTTGAGGGTTGAGCACAATCATGCCACAATATACTTTTGCTTATACCTTTGCTTGATTCAACACATTGTGCTCTTTTATTTTTTTTATACTACGATTTCAAATGTTTTTGGTTTGCTAGTTTTTAATGCCGGCCTATTCTTTTACAATTTTGTTTAATTTGACAGATTCTGTTTATTATATTACAAAAACATTTGGTATGACGAATGTTTTTTTTTTTTTCTAACTAGATAACTTGACTTTTTGCACCATGCCAGCAATGCACTAAATGGAGACCCTCAATTCATTTTAACAGTTACCTGGCAACAAGACAACGCTAAATGCTTACTTTTCTTGGAATTCTTTCATTGGGTAGGCATAAAATAAGAAAAAAAAACCCGACCTCTTTCGTTTTCTTTTCCTTTTGGCTTTTCCTTTCAGGGGTCGCCACAGTGAATCATCCCTCAACCTCCTCTTTGGTCTTCCTCTCAGCCTCCTGCCTGGCAGTTCAAAAGTCAGCATCCTTCTACCAATATATGTGGTCTCACCACAGTTGTATACACCTTTCATTTCATTTTAGCACGTCTCACCTGACGCTTTTCTCCAGCCGTTCCAACCTGTCTGTACGCACTTCTTTCACCTCTTTTCCACACTTTCCATTGCTCTGGACAGTTAACCCGAAGCACTTAAAATCCTCCATCTTCTTTATCTCTTCTCCCTGTAACCTCACTCATCCACTTGGGTCCCTCTCATTCACACACATGTACTCCATCGTGCTGCGACTGACCTTCCTTCTTCTCCTTTCCAGGGCAAACCTCCACCTCTCTCGCTTCTTCTCCACCTGTTCCCTGCTCTCACTACAGATCACAATGTCATCTGCAAGCATCATAGTCCATGCAGATTATTGTTTAACCTCGTCTGTCAGCCTGTCCATCACCATAGCGAACGAGAAGGGGCTCAGCGTTGACCCTTGATGAACTCCCACATTCACCTTTGAACTACTCTGTCACACCTCACCATTGTCTTCTCGTCCTCACTGCTCTAGTACACTTCTCTGCCACTCCAGGCTTTCTCATACCATACCACATTTCTTCTCTGGGCACCCTGTCATACATTTTCTTCAGATCTACAGAGACACCCTCTGGACTTCTCTATTAACATCCTTCAAGTAAAAACTGCATCTGCAGTACTTTTTTTTTCCATGAAACCGTACTGCTGCTCACAAATGTTGCACATACAGCGCATTTGACAATAAAGTTGTACTTGCCTTGATGTTTCCCCTTGTTCTTAAAAGTGGACACCAGTACACCAGTACACTTCTCCTCCGTTCCTCAGCAATCTTCTCACCATCTTTCTCACCAAGGCGTTTTTAACCGAAAAAAATGACCATCTATACTAAGGCATTTTTAGCCAAAAAAACAACCGTCAAAAATGACCATGTAAAGTAAGGCGTTTTAGCCCCAAAAAACGACCATATATAGTAAGGTTTTTTTAGCCGAAAAAAACAACCATGTATAGTAAGCCGTTTTTAGCCGAAAAAACGACCATGTATAGAAAAGCGTTTTTAGCCGAAAAAACGAGAATTTATAGTAAAGCGTTTTGAGCCTGTTTTTTGCCCCCAAAAAACAACCATGTATAGTAAGGCATTTTTAGTCGAAAAAAACGGACCATGTATAGTAAGGCGTTTTTAGCCCCCCAAAAACGACCATGTATAGTAAGGCGTTTTTGGCCAAAAAAAACGACCATGTATATATAGTAAGGCATTTTGAGCCCCAGAAAACGACCATGTATAGAAAGGCATTTTGAGCTGAAAAAAACGAACCATTTATAGGAAGGCGTTTTTGACCGAAAAAAACCCCCGACCATGTATCGTAGGGCGTTTTGTGAATTGTTCCTTGGTGTGAATGTGAGCGTGTTTTTGAGAACACAAAAGAAAGCCGGACCTGGAATCGAACCCTGCACCTCTGCAGTGCAACACCGATGCACTAACCATTCAACTACCAGTCAAGTGATGAACACACACTTTACTTTGTCTGTAGATTTGAGTGTGAGCATGAAGAGTGCAGAAGAGGATCAGAAAACGCAAAATCACACATATTTTTGAGAATGCACAGGAGGAACGGAGCCGGACTTGAACCCTGCACCTTCACAGCACAACTCCCACACACTAAACATTCGACTAGCGGGTAGGTCATAAAATGAGGATCAGAGAATTGATAGCCATGAATGATTTTCAGAACCCAGAAAGACTGGAGAGGGACTCGAAACCTGCACCTCGACTAACAGGCAGGTCATGAACACTGTACACTCTCCCTGTACAAGACCGTGTTTTCAAATGTGCGCGCAAGGATAGTAAGGCTACAGTAAGGCGTTTTTGGCTGAAAAAAACGACCATGTATAGTGAGACGTGTTTAGCCGAAAGAAAACGACCATGTATATATAGTAAGGCGTTTTAGCCGAAAAAAACGACCATGTATGTTAAGGCGTTTTTAGCCGAAAAAAACGACCATTGGCCAAGGTGTTTTGGGATGAAAAAAAAACCCACCGTCCATAAGAAGGCGTTTTTGGCCCCCAAAAAACAACCATGTATAGTAAGGCATTTTGGGCAGAAAAAAAGCGACCATGTATAGTAAGTTTCTAACAGCAAACAAACTACCATATATAGTAAGGTGTTTTTAGTGGAAAAAATTGACCATGTATAGTAGGGCGTTTCAATTAGCTGGTCTCCTGGACACGCCACGCCGTATGTTGACCTTCCTCCTCATCATCCTGTCAAAACAAGACATCTTTCCCTCCTACCCAAACAGAAAACAAAAATAAATGTTGACTTTTGAAGGATTGCTCAGACACGCAAAGCGGCTTGAAAATGAAACTTTTATTAGGAATATTTTCAATGAGGACTACAAAAACAGAAAATGACAGCATGAATAAATGGTGGCCTATTGTCATACTCTATCAATTCCACTGGGGGGTGTCGTGGGGTAACACACACACAAGCACAATTTTTGTACAATATAAAACAGTAAGGAGAACCTCCCCCAGCCCGCTTCATTGTCATTATATTACAACATCCCCATCAGCTCTGTCCCACTACAAAGTGACGCGGTGGTGGTGCTTTGAAAGGTCGTCGTAAGTGTCAGTGTTTGCTCTTCTTGGACTTTTTGTGAGATCGGCTGTGCGGGGACCTGGACTTGGAACGGGACTTCTTGGTGGACTTCTTGGGCGTCCGAGAGCGCGACCGCCGCGTGCGCTTGGGCGTGCGAGGGGACGACGGCGATCTTGGGAGGACAAAAAACAAAACAAATTGAAGCATGTCATTTCAAACAGTCGATCAAACACAAGCCATCCATTTTGTGTCGTACCTCTTTGAGGACTTCTTGATAGACGAGCGCGGGGATTCCTTGTGAGACGAGCGTGACGATGTGTCCTTTGAGTACGAGCGCTCTGACCGCTCCGAGCGGGGGGAAGGCGAGCGGCCTCGCCTGCTGCCGCCACGGTTGGGGCTGGGGGAGTTGCTGTGTCGCCGCTTCCTCTCGGCGGCCGGGGACGAGTACCTGTCCGCGCGGGAAGTGAGCGCAACGTCAAGCGCTTCGCTTCGGCAGGAACAACCGCGTGCACGTTTGACTCACTTGTCTTTCCTGGTCGGCGTGTCTTCCTTCTCCTTCTTTAAGTCTTTCAACCTCGCGTCCGCTTTCTCTTTGTCCTTCTTCTCTCGCTCTTTCTCCCGCTCCTGTTTCTCCTTCTCTTTCTCCTGTGGCAGCACAGCCGATACGCGTTGAAATAATGGCAGGGTTCCCACTCTTCCACTTTCTTTTTTATTTATGGACCTTTTAAGGACTTTTGAGGGCTAATTTAGGGCATTTTTAAGTACTTTTTCTCCATTCAGCAGGGGATTCACGGTGGATAAAAACAATTTGAATTCATTCTCAAATTACTAAGAACAATTAAAATGTGGAAAATATAAAAATTAAATGTGTTTTTGAATACAAATACATTTTTAAGGATTTTTATTGATTTTAGAAGCTTTCCCTGAAAATTAAGGACAATTAAGAATATAATTTTACAACTTTTTTATGGATATTTATGAACTTTAAGGACCCGTGGGAACCCTGAATGGAAGATTCCAGGTGAGCGCCTTTTTGTCCTTCCTACCTTTTGCAGCAGTTTGTCTCTGTAATGTTCCACCTGCTCCTGAAAGCTCTGACCAGGCTTCTTGGGCCTCTTCCCCGATTCCAGCTCGTCTTGGAACTTCATGACTTTCACCTAAGTTGAATGGTGACACGTGCTTCATTGTTATTTACAGTCCAAGGGGGGAATTGTGGAAAATGTACTTTTTTTATGGTATAGTCTGAGGAATTGGTGCCACGGGTTGGCGTGAAAAACAAACAAATGTGAAGCTCCTCACAATCACTTCAACATAGCAAACACTTGCGTGAGTCAATCATCGCACCTGCGCACATCGTTTATTTGTTGTTGTTGTGATCTCTCACCTCGATCTCCCGTAGCTTGCTTCGCTTCTCCTCATTCATTTCGGACAGTTTGGCCTTGAGGTCGGCGTCGTCCCTGGCGGGGTTGGAGTAGCTCGGGGTGGCCGCTGCCGAGCGGGGACTCCTCTCGTCGTCGCTGTTCTCCGCGTACCTTCAAAAAAGTGCGTGGCCCGTTTCATATTGCGATACAGACGACCGAGGTCCAGCGTGGGAAATAAGCCCCGCTCACCTTTTGGCTTCTTCAGGCTGCTCGAATGCCTCCCATTTTGAAGTGGTCACAGCTGAAGGTCAGACAAAAGCGGGATGTGTGCTTAGAGAAACAGCTGATGATTGCGTTTGGGGGAAGAAAAAAAAAAATGAAACGTGCGACACGTACAACCTTGAGATTGCAGCTCGGAGTCGTCCACGGCTTCCCATTTTGACGGCGCCACCTTGAAAGTGGCCTCCTTGGACTGGTCGACTTGAAACAGAAAATTGTTTCCCATTTGTGTCAATATGACTTGTTTGTATTTTTATTTTTTTTGTGGCACCACCGATGTCAGAAAAATACTTGTGGGGTTACACAAAAACGACCTCGCCCGCCGGGAATTACCATATTGGCCCGAATATAAGACGGTGTTTTTTGCATTGAAATAAGACTGAAAAAGTGGGGGTCGTCTTATATTCGGGGTCTAGACATTATACCCATTCACAACGCTAGATGGCGCCAGATAGCATTGAAGCGAATGCTAAAGACTCCCCAGGCCAAAGCGAACCCATCACAAAGAATAAAAATAAAAATAGCGATAGCACGAAGAAAAAAAACTAAAAAATTGGCGGTTAGAAGGAAAAGAGAAGAAAATAATAGAAGAGATAACAGAAAATGGAGAAACGTAGCGACAATCTGGAGAAAAGTGGGTCGAAGATCGGCCAGGTTAACCGGCAGCTGAGGAGAAGTTATTGTGTAATCTTCAAGATGGTTTTTCTATCAAATATATTGTTATAATTTCAGATGTACCGTAATTATTTTCTGTATTAAAATTAATTTGGTGTTCAAAAAGTCTTTTTGTCAAACTTGAGTCTAGAAAAAGAGGGGGTCGTCTTATAATCAGGGCCGTCTTATATTCGGACCAATACGGTATTTGACTTTGGAACGTCAACTGTACATTCCTCCATTTTACTCACAAGGGACTCCGTCGATGTCCTCCTCCGTCGGCTTGATGGGAACGCCGTCCAGGTCGTCCAGGGGGGCTCCGTCGATCATGGCTCCGTCGATGGGCCCGCCGTCGATGGGTAGCCCGTCCATGTCTTCAATGGGAGATCCGTCCACAAACTCGCCGATCGGTGCGCCGTCAATGTCCTCCGTGGGTTCGGGCTGCATAAATCATGATCAAGATTGGCACGATAATCTCGGAAAGAACTGAGACGCGACCAGTTCCCTGCAATCCATAGTTGGCCGTTGACGTAAATAGTGCGTATTCTCGTTTTACCGCAACGGGAACTGCGACGGGCTCCTCCTTTTCGGGCGCCAGGTTGACCAGACCCAGGAATATGTTTTGCAACTTGATGAGGAAGGGGTCCGGATACACCGCCCAGTCCTCCCACGCTCTGAAGCAGGACATCACACGTTGCTGGAAGCACGGAGACAAGATGGCTGAATGACAGACACGCACAATCCAACTTCACAGGCTTGGTTATTTCGCATTGCCCCCTGCGCATACCTTAAAGTTTTCACTCTGAAGGTGACCTTGGATGGTTTTGTACGTGGCATTGAGATCGGCAAAAATCTGGCAGAGCTTCACTTCAAAACTGTCAAGGGAGAGGACAAAATGAAGAATCAGAATCAGAATTATGTTATATTATAATTAAATGTGTATATGGTTTCATGGAGGAATAAGAATTTTCCACAAATGAACAGTCGCTAGCCAATATTATTGATGAACCTCGGGTCAAGGCGGGTTTTTTTTTTTTTAATCGACTAACTTCTGTTCACTTAAGTCAGGGGTCGGCAACCCAAAATGTACAAAGAGCCATATAGGACAAAAAAAAACAAATAAAAAACAAATATGTCTGGAGCCGCAAAAAAATAAAAGCCTTCTATAAAACTTACAATGAAGGAAACACAGGAAATCACAATTTATTTTGTGATTTCCTCGCTTGATTTTTTGTTTTGCTGCATTATTTTTGCGTTTCTTCGTGTCAATGAAGTAATCATTAATTTCCGTTTTTCGGAGGCTGTCTTTGAACGCCTCTCGAGTCGAACGAGAAGAGAGAAGGCACGGAGTCGGACGCAGACGTTTCTGTGTTTGTCGAGACTGTTGAAAGCATAAATAAAGTGTACGTTTTAAAAAACCAACATCACAGCTCTCCTTTTTTGGAGCTGCAACATGTATTTATATCTATTTGAGCTATATTAGCTTACTATCAAATTATTTTTCCATTTTCAAACATTTTTTATAAAGCTGCAGGGAGCCACTAGATGTCGCTAAAGAGCCACAAGCGGCTCTGGAGCCGCATGTTGCCGACCCCCGACTTAAGTAAAACACATGCAAAAACGCTGACTCACTATTTCCTGTAGTAGGAGGCATTGGCCACCTTGGCAGAGGAGTTGTACAGCACGTCAGACACCAGATATAACCGTGCGATCTGAAACAGTAACAAAACAGTGAGTGGTATTGATTAAATGATGACACGTGGATTTTTTTTTTTGAGTAAAATGTTTGTGTGATTGCCTTTTTAGGGAGAGGGGTCTTGAGGATAGAGAGAGACTCTGTGACGCATTCCACGATCTCTTCGGCGGCCTCGGCATGAGTGAGGCAAAACAACATGGCCTCGGCGACGTCGCCCCTCCTGGGCGTCAGGCCGCGGAGCATCTCCTCGAGCTTGTCTCGCTCACTGCAAAGCGTGCAGAGGAAACATCATTTTCCATGCTCGGATGACCAACGACAACGGGGGGGGGGGGGGGCGCCGTTTTAAGCGCGCTGCAACGATTATTTCCTGACACAACTTCTGGCGTCTTACTCTTCTTTTAAGCAGCCCTTCTTGAGCGAGTCCTCCTCTTCGTCCTCTTCCTCGCCCTCGTCGTAGGGACCGTGGAGGTAGGGATTGAGAGGCGGGGGGCGCCACAGGGAGCCGTTCTTGAACATCCTAAAGTCATCCGTCCGCCATTTGACCGGCGCTTCACCCTGGGGAAAAAAAAATTAATAAATCAGCTTGTGATGTTAAACATGCATTTTTATTCTTCTTCTTGTCCAAGTCTATTAAATTTACAGTAGGTGGCGCACCCTCAAGCCTCATTTAAGCAAAAATGCGGCAAAAGATTAACATGAACGCATTCACTCCCAAAGACGTTTTTAAACGTCTTTTCAGACTTGGTCCAGAATTGGCTGGTACTGAATGAGTTAAAGACGACAAACGTTAACCCTATTCCGGGTCAAAATGTGACTGTGTTCCAAAGTGTATTTCGGTTAACGATCACCGATCCGAACGGCATCGAATTTAAGACGGGTTAGTGACCTGCAGTATGGTGTAGAGCTTCCACCTGTAGTAAACATGCGCCGGGCTCTGGTTCTCAAACAGAAACCTTGAGGAGGGAAGACAAATGGAAAAATGTCAGAAGAGCAAAGCGCAGGACGGCAGTTGAGGAGTCTGCGTGGCAGGGGGGCGGGCCGGCTGACCTGTACAAGGGGTTGTTGATTTCCCGGTTCATGATCATGGCTTCAAACATTGGGCCTTCACGAACCACAAATTCGATCATTCGGTGGATGAGAGAGAGCAAATTCCTACAAGAAAGACACAGTTAAAGCGAACAGATTCAGACCAGCGGGGGGGAACTCTAAGCAGCTACATTAACACGGTTCTATTTCTGCTCGGCAGTTTTGGAACGCTTTGAACTGCTGGCTCTCTGACGGCAACTCAATAGCGACAAAATGTTTTTGATCTACTTGAGCACGATGCAGGTAAACGGCGCGACAGAGGAAGAGGTTAATTGCTGGTCAACAGGCCAGTTTTTATATTTCGGCATTCAACACGGCACGGTACTGGAGCCCTTACTTAGTGTCATTTGTTTTACTGTTTTTCAATGGCGTTACATTCAATTGTCTTGCGTTTGCTTTTTATTGATGTAAGGCAATTTGTTGCGTCTGAAGTTGATTTTCAAGCGTTGCGTTGATTTTTGTAAATACCGTATTTTCCGCACTATAAGGCCCACCTAAAAGCATTCGATTCTCTCAAAAGCCGACAGTGCGCCCTATAATCTGATGCGCCTAATATAAAGTGACTAACTCTTTCTATTCCCCATTCAGTTGTTTCCCCGTTAGTGTTCCTATGCCATCTAGTGGTGATTATGAGCAGGAAGCAATTGTCGCAGTCGCTACTACTTTGTGAGCTCTGCGCAGCCATTACGGAACACAAATAATACCAAAAGTATAGTTTTAACTACAGACTAAATGAAGGAAGAAGCAGACAAGCAAAACTTCTAAGGACATTCCGCCCCTTGCGGATGAGAGCCCACGAGGTTTGTGTGCCTTTTTGTCGAATCAGTTGTCTTCATAACGTTTGTCTTTCATTTGTTTTGTATTGTCATTCATGTTTGTGACCAGTTCTCATTGTTACAGCTGCAGCGGTTGTAAAGGCTCAAAATAAATAAAGCTGTATTGTATTGTATTCCCTTTAGCATAGCACCATCGAATGAATGCATAGCGCAACCGCAGCTATGATCGTAGCTTCTATTCTATGCGTCTTATAATGCAGTGCGCCCAAATATGAAAACCGTTTTAAAATAGGCCATTTGGTGAAGGTGCGCCTTATAGTGCAGAAAAGACAGTAAGTGCCAAAAGGCCCTATGTTCTAAATCCATCCGTTTTCTCAATGTATTCTAGAAACAAACACGGTATAGATGATTTAAAACCGCATGATGACAAAATCTAAGTATCACTTGGGAATCGAATTGTCAAAGCCATTCTGAGGAACGAGAGAAAATGACTGCCAAATGTCGGACAAACTGCGACTTTTAACTCATTCGCTCCCAAAGACGTTTTTAAACGTCTTTTCAGACTTGGTCTACAATTGGCTGGTACTGAATGAGTTTTGACAGAGAGGCAACATTCCAAACGCATCCTGTGACCATGCATCATCAATTCCAAACAATCTTATCACTTTGCCTACGTCAATGTGAATGACGAATAAATATCAAGTGCTATTTGTGTGCAAGTTAATGGATGCCCCTGGTGTCTGGATTACTGAAGTGCAGCTGATTTAAAATGATTTGTCATACAAGTACTCAGACTCTTTGAAAGACACTCGGGAATGTGACACACCGACAAGGACGCCGGTTTGAGCAAAAGCTGGCCCACGCGTCACCCTCTCCGTGTGTCACGCTGCTCCGCTGACTGGTGTGATGTCGTGCGTTGAGGGAGCATCAACGAGTTAGCGGTGATGCCGAGTGGATCACTGGCGGTCTTTTTTTTTTTTTTTAGGAGAGTGGCCACATTAGACTCACTGATTGATTAATTCATGAAGTCAACACAGATCACAATTACTTGGTATTGGAGCCGATCGTACCAATGGGGGGGAGGGGTACAATCCCGTATACTTTCCCAATCCATCCCATGACGCCTTTTTCGGGTCCCGCGCTGCCGCAGACAGTTCAACGTGTGCTGCTCACCAAGGCCATTGTCAAAGGTCATGGCTAGTCTAAGTAAAAGTGGCTTGTTTGGATTTGGCAGTGGGGCCGGATTGACATGAGGTCCCAATGGCGTGACAGACGCCACGAGGGGGGGGGGGGAGGACGGCGAACGTGAGCAATGGTCGGGCGGCGCGCGTGAAGGGGCTTGGGTGTCATGTAGAAGACGTTCAAAACGGAAGAATGTCGCAGCACCTTCAAAGTCAAACACATTCCGATCTGGAGCAACAAAATAAGTGCAGATTTTTTTTTAGTTTGGGTTTTATGACAGGTCACCTAACGTCACTGCCATGTTCCACGCAAATGCAAAGATGGAGCCCCTCCCCACTTACAATTTATCGGTACTTCGATAATATGCAGAGACCACACCGTCAGACTCTAAGCTGTCTGCTGCGTGCTTATGGAGATCATTTATAACGTTACTTGTATGGGATTTTTTTTTTTTTGAGCAGCGATAACCCTTTTACATAGTGCCCCCTGGTGTTCAGACCGAGACACCACCTAATTAAAATACCTTCGCTTCCAGAACATGGGAGTGCTAAAATGTCACTTTTAAAATGTTGGATGAACGAAACATGCCAAGCTCAAGAAAACATTTGTGAAAAGTTTTTTTTTTCAATCACAATTGCAAGATGTAACGGCATAATCAGGAATCTGTACTTGGTATCTGCCAGTTGTAACATACAAGTAAAAAAATAATTTGCTGTATCGTACCCATAAGAATTGCTTGGTTGCCGGAAAAAATAAATTTTAAAAATCGCCGGATATGTGCTTACCACTATTTTCGAGAGGCGTGTCTGCCATATTTCAACTAAAAATATTCCCGTGACATACACATTACATTAGCATTAGCTCGGTGAAACTTTTTGGAATATGCCATTATTATTTGAGTCATTGCATTCTGCTTTGACGTTTCCACGAATAAGTGAATTTGAATGACAAAGACCTGATGGATATGTGTGTGTGTGTGTGTGTGTGTGTGTATATATACTGTATATGTAGAAGTGATGGCCTGAACCATTGCTCACACACACAGACCAGCCCCCCTGTAGCATGCAGTGATCAAATGATCCAGCTTCCTTATGATGGGATGTTGTTTGTTTTAAGTTTTGGCTTCTGAGTTTGTATACCAATTTAGGGGGGGAAAGGAAAAAAAAAAGCATGTACCTTTCTGTTGGGATAACCACTTTGACTATGGCTTGCGACAGAGTCTGTATATGAAGTCACATCAGATAATAAACATAGAACGTGAGTATTGTTAAAAAGGCAACATGTGAAATATATATATAAAAAAAATGCATTTGAAAAGTGACACTGGCCTAGTCAAAACCTCTTATCAAAAACAAACATTTAGCGTAAACTAATTCATTTAAGCAACAATGCTCGCTAACAGCAGCTACCTTTCACTCAAGTAACATTTACCAACACACTGACTTTAAAAAGAAAAAAAAAAAAAAAAAGAGAAAAAAATACACACGAAAATAACAAAAAAAAAGCTGTTCGTATCCGTTACCTTCTCAAAGTCCTCCTTGTTTTTGGGTGGGGGGACCAGGGGCGCATTGGGGTTCTTGAGCCTCTCGCGGGACTGCGCGTTGAAGGGGAGGCCCGAGGGAGGCGGCGGGAGGGTGTGCTCCATCATGGAGGGAGGGATGTAGATGGGGTGGGGTGGAATGGGCACGCCTTTGCCCCATCCCAGTTTCATCTCAAAGTTCATGATCATCTTTCCTGCATTTGACAAAAGCAAAATAATAATGACCTTATATATATCTACAGTTGCAAGAAAAAGTATGCAAATCCTTTGGAATTACCTGGACCTTTGCATAAATTGGTCATAAAATGTGTTCTGCCCTTCATCTAAGTCACAATAGACAAACGCAGTCTGCTTGAACTAATACCCCACAAACAAATGTTCTCGTGTGCTCTGTGCTTTGGGTCATTGTCCTGTTGTATCATCCATTTTCTGTTGCGCTTCCATTGGTGGACATTTGGCCTTAAGTCCCTGGGCAAAACGTATTTGTCAACTTGGGAATTCCTTTTTCATTCGAGCAGAGCAATCTGTCCAGGCCCTGAGGAGACAAAGCAACCCCAAACCAGGATACCAGATCCACTACACTTCAGTCTTTGTTGACTCTTTCCTTTTTGTGAATCCATAAGACCAACCATGTAACATATTGCACGGGGAGCTTCAAAACGTGATCCAGGCATAGTTCATATCACTGGGAGTTGACAAACACTTCTTAAAGATGAAAAGCAAATGAGTACACATTTCTGAAACGAGAGAACATACCGTTGAGGTTTTTGAGGGCCCGCTCGGCATCCCTCCTGTTCATGAAGGCCACAAAGCCACAGTTCCTCTCCCGTGCCCTCTCCTCGTCCGTCCTGGGCCACATGATCTTCACGCTGGCCAGCGGTCCGTAGCGGCCAAATTCTTGGCACAGCATCTCCTCGTTCATCTAACAAATCGAGAACACCATGTGTGTGACGTGTCATTAGCCATGTTTGTTTTCGAAGGACCAGCAAGCTAATAATATGCATGACGGTGTGAATATACCTGTGGATTGATGTTTCCCAGATACAAGTTAGTGGTGGACGGGTCGCCGACATCGTGCGAACCGGGTGCGCAGTCGTCCAAAACTGCAGACACACAAAAGAAAAGATATTCTTCAGTTGCTGGCCAAGGCAATGGGGAGGGAGAAGGAAAACAAAAAACATATCATCACAGCCATTGCATTCAAATTCAAAGTTACCACTGGACGGACGGTTTCTTTGTGAAGAACCATCCGCTAAAAGAAGCAGAGACGCAGAGTAAATTTTATTTTGGGGTATGGTGCAAATCAGCTATGGCCAAAATCACGTGGATTACCAGGGCAGACCCTTTTTTTATTTGTATTTTTCTTGTAGTTATAAAAATAGACCGGAGCAGCTTTAAAGGGGACACTTACATGAACGTCTTCCTTCCGTGCCGCCCAGGGGTTCAAAACGACTAACTCGTCCCTTCGTCTTGTGTCTTTCGTCCCTCTCCTCCTGAATTCTGAATGGAAAATGAAAAGCAGGCAATCAACAATGTCAGATGGCATTTCACTGTCGTGAAAAGTGTCACGTTCTGTTACCGTATTTTTTTTAAGCTAGCATACGTTTTATATAGCATACTGCAAATTTCCCCAGTGTGGGACAAATAAAGGTTATCTTATCTTTTCTTTACTATGCCTGCATTCGATAATACAGTGCGTCTTGTGTATGTGTTAAAAGAAATGTCACCCGTAACTGACACTACGCTTTTTAATACAGTGCGCCGAACGGTCGAGAAAATACGGTAATTTTTCCTCCGCAGTCTGATTGGAAAATATTGAAGACTGACAATCTTAAGCGTTAAAACTTGTTCGACATTTATGATGACAAATCCTGACAGTATGTGGCGGGATGTAGCCCATTTAAGACAACAAGAAATATCGGGACGTACTGTTTAAGCTCTTCTTTAAAAAGCTCCAGGTTGCTCTTCTTCTTTTCTTTTTCATTGCTCTTCTTGGCAGACTGAAAAAAAAAAAAAAAGAAATCAAACACAGCAAAGGACAGGGATTTTGTTTTTGTCAGTGTGTTTAAACCAAAAGCAATACTCACATGTCGTTTGTCGACTTGTAAGAACTGAGGTGGGGTTTCCAGGGGCAGGATGCTTCTGGACTGGGACTCAAAGCGAGACTTGGGCTTGTACAGTTTGCCTCGCTTCTCATCTGTTGCTGCCTCCTCTGGCGGGGAAGACCAACAACAGCATTTTAATGCTCAAGCCAATCAAAACGGGGACATGAAAACATCAGGATATGGCTGAAAAATGGTCAGGTGGAATGTGGGTTGTCCAGCTTCAAAATGAATGTATTCTGGCCTGGTGAGTGACGTGGGTGTCATCGAATGAAAGTAACAGGTTATATATTAGGTGAATAAAGTGTCTCAACATTTTAGATCTAACATTTAGAGACACATGGGAACGGTTTTAAATTGTGGGGGGAAAAATGGCAGGTTCCCGCCGGGGAAATTAAACACAATGAAATGAAACTGGTGGTTTGCACATTCCAGCAAAATTCAGCAGTATCTTACCTTTTGAGGCATTTGCGACCCCCCCGCGAACAAAAGCTTTGATCTTCCCCTCGCCGCCGCCTTCGAATGCAGCAAGGAACTCTTCGTAGATCTCTGCCGCGGCACGCTCGTCCTCCTGAACGCAGGAATCCCAAAAAACAAATCACACCATTCATTCATACCCTTAGCTGGAGATTCGAGCTTAAGTGGCCTGGCACAGAAAATGACGAATGGCAATAGAACAATCAGAGGCCAGTATTCGGTTTATGAAAAATCCTGTAGAATTCTATCCTAGTTTTTGATCTCAAAATGGTGTGGAATTATTGGGTCCAAAATCAGCAAAAGAGAGCTGTTAGCTTTAGACCGATAGCCGTATGTTGGGCATTCTCCGCGTAGATTACTCATGAAAATACAACAGAATTGATTAAAGGGGAAGAAGTTGGTATCTCGGAATCTACCTGAGCGAGTTCAGACTCACTTTGCCATGGTGGGTCATATACATATAACCCCTGGTGATTAGTGAATCACCATTGGGGCACATTAAGTATTTGCTAAAAACGTCCTCTTGCAAGCGGGTGAAAGCTTGCTGTTGGAATGGTGGGAGTTGCACAGTTTTAAGGAAGTCAAACATTTAGAGTAAGAGAATAGATCAAATGTTTCTTTGAGCTACTGCGTGTACGAAAGAGGTCAGAATGTTCGTTTGTCTACCTCAATTTGGGCGAGGAATAAACCTGCCTGCTATTGGCAGTAACAAACATTGGAGGGGGGCGGTGTGGATTTGCGCTCACGTCGAGGCTGAGATTACTCACTTTCTTCTTGATCTCATCCTGCTCCTTCTTGCTGAGGGTTCTCTTGGCCACGGACATTTTGCCAATGCTGAAAGACTTCAGTTTGCTCTCGAGCAGCGCCTGCGGATGTAAAGAACAGCGACTTAAAAGCCATCATCATATGCTTGATTTGTTGACAGCTGCCATTAGCGACTAGCCGGAGCGCTGCTTAAACCGCGCTGCAGTATGTTAAGTAGAACGTAATGTTTTGACGTGGTTGTTGCAAAGCTCACTTGAATTATAAATTAGTTCAAATAACAAGGGGGGCCTACATCGCTGTACTGTAAGGCCAAAATGCCTTTTGAATAAACGTAATCTACAGTAAAAAAAAAAAAAACATATTTCGTCGTAATAGCACTAGCTAGTATACATTTAACATTAACGCAGACTCATATGTACCGAAGTCGGTATTACTGCGGGGGAAAGAAGCGGGACTTGTGGACCGGGAATTGCTAGCGTTGCTAAGCTAACGCAGTAGCAAGTGTGGCCACACAACCGAAGGTTAGCAGGCGGATGCTTAGCATGTTAGCACAGTGGCGTACACGCTAGACGCGCTCTACAGTTCACATTTTCGCCGATGTCGTTCGACCCACATTAACACGACCTTCGTCCACACGTCGCTAATATGACGGAGTGTATCCAGAAAGGGTAAATTCACCTTAGCGCTGGGCTTTTGAGAACCTCCTGACGTTCGGTCC
Organism: Hippocampus abdominalis; assembly: GCA_018466805.1. Lineage (NCBI taxonomy): Eukaryota > Metazoa > Chordata > Actinopteri > Syngnathiformes > Syngnathidae > Hippocampus > Hippocampus abdominalis. The sequence goes on along the minus strand of CM031712.1, from coordinate 10,075,721 downwards.
GCCATTTTTTGGCGTGGAAATCAAACACAATCGATCATCGACAAGTAGATGATATGAAGCCAATGTGAAAGCTAGGCTACGTAATCAATCACCGATCACGTGTTCGGGAAAAAAAACACACGTTAAAAAGGTTCTACCAATCAAACAAATATATGACAAATGATATTAAGTATGAAATAATAAATGACATGTGCAAATCATATAAAAAATATACAAAATGATGCCACGACTAATGTTATTTGTGTACGTGAGGATAAGGACAGATGAATATGGCAAATATCGTCTTAGATTACATTTGTTTTATATTGTAATATTTATCTGTGGAATACATATACTGCGGATAAATAATTACTCATTATAGATATATTATACGGAGCTTAGACACTCCACACATACTTTATACTAATCGATTAATCTATTCATAATCATAACAGTACGATCATAATTAAGAAATAGAAATTGCTTGATAGTATTATAAAATTAATAATTATCAAATTAAGCATTCATAAAATTAATAGTATGATAACTTAATAACAAAACAAAGTCATGGTAACATTTTATGTCATACATGCTGAATAAATACGTTTCTTTCTTGAACTTATCGCAATATACCGGTCCCCAAAAACAAAGCCACTTAATTATATAGTGTTACATTATTAGAAATGTGTGACTAAATGGAATTACAGAAGTCAGGGTTATACAATTTGAAATTATGAACAACATTTCATGGCTTTATGTTATAAAAAAAAATACATTTTCATGGATACTTGTAGGTTCAGATGTGAAAAATATAAAAGTTCCATTTAATTAGAGGGTTAGCTTACAAGTGTATTCTCACAAAAATGCCTGAGGCTCCTTTTTTATGAAAGAAAATACTAACGAAAAACAAATCAACAATGCTAAGGGAGGTTAAGAAAATAACGGGCTCTATAAAAATACATTCAAGTTGGTGCTAGCAGTCAAAGTCATTTCTATGTATGCCAAATGTACCCCCAAAATGAGGATTTTGCATAATTTATCATTGAAAATATTTCTGCTTGGCGCTGACGTGTAAGTGTAGTACCACAACCCCACCAAGGAGCGGCGCTCACGCGGACATGTACAGTCGTCAGCGATGGAAAATGTCCATTTAAGATTGCTGTGTGCACACTTTCAGCGTCCTATATAATGTATGCTAAATGCTAAGATGTACAACCAATGTTTGGGTAGTACTTAAAAGTCCTTAGACCCTCCCAGTGTCTTCTGTCCCCTCCTCCTCCCCCGCCTTCTCCTCCTCCTCGTCTTCCTCTTCCATTGAAAACAAACGTTGCATTCATCCAGTTCAGACAGCAGACTCCCCTTGCCGCAGGAACTTCCACTTTACTTTGCAGCAGCAGGCGAGCAGCCCGCTCCGGTCACGCCGACAATGTGGAGAGTGTACGGGCTGGTTTGCGCGTGGTGTCTCGCCCAAGTCTGTAGCTCGCAGTCCCAGAGAAGGTAAACAGCAAACAACACTGTTGTTTACTACTGAGCAGATGATGTATTCTTCCTTCTTATTTTTTTCCAGACCCTCTTTTACATGTGGGGGAAACATCACTGGGCAATCTGGAATAATCGGGAGTCAGGGGTACCCGGGAGTTTACCCTCCAAATACTAAGTGCGTGTGGAGGATCACAGTAAGTAAGCAAATTTGTTTGGAATAGTTTTCCCCAAATTCACTTTCTTAAAATATTGTAATAGTATTTAACAAACATCCATTAATCCATATTCGGGTCCGCTTATCCTCACAAGGGTTGCGGGGCACGCTGGAGCCGATTCCAGCTGTCTTCGGGGAGTAGGCGGGGGACACCCTGAACTGGTTGCCAGCCAATCGCAGACATATAATAATTATATATTTTTATTAAATTCTGAATAAATTATTTAAACCATTATCTTTTTTTGTAGAATGTAGATGATCATAATTTATTGACATTGTTTGCTTTGATAATTAACCCTTGGAGGGACAGCAGTTACTACATTGGACAATTTATATTTTATATATATATATATATATATATATATATATATATATATATATACATTTTATTTATAAGCGCCTTTATATTATATATATATATAATATAATATATATATAAAATATATATTTAAAAAAATATATATATATATACATACACGTTTGGGTTTTTTTTCAAAAATGTATCGATTTGTTTTTTGGGTTGCAACTGTAAAAACAAAAACAAAAAACCGGACATTTTTAAGACCCCACATGTTTATCATCAGATAACAAGAATTTGAGAACCTTAACGCTGTCATCATAATTCCAGCTGATGAAGTTACATAAATACGACAACATAAACTGAATGCCATACTGCAGGGGTGTCAAACTCGTTTTTGTCGTGGGCCACATTTTTGTTACCGTTTCCCTTGGAGGGCCGTGATGACTGAAACTATATAAAGAATAACGTTTTATCCAACTACTGTTTAAGTCACTGTTATGAAGGGTTTAGTAACAAGAAAATGTTTACAATATGGCACTAATTTATAAGATATGAAAATGAGAAATTTTGGTACGCATTTTAGCAAGTATCATGGAAGTTGCCATCTTTGATTTGCATTCGCGGGCCACTTAAAATGATGTGGCGGGCCACATCTGGCCCCCGGGCCTTGAGTTTGACACATGTGTCACTAACCTACAGTATACTAACATCATAAATGGAAAACAATCGAGTGAAAACACAAAGTAGGGAGCTAACTTCATTTCACGCTGTTCATAATCTTGAAATTTGGGGCCCATCGTAAACGGAGGGCCCACCATTTAACAACACATCGCCCCCTTTACAGGTCCCAGAGGGCAAAGTGGTGGTGCTATCGTTCCGCTTCCTCGACTTGGAGAACGACAGCCTGTGTCGTTACGACTACGTGGATGTGCACAGCGGTCATGCTAACGGCCAGCGACTCGGTCGCTTCTGTGGCACGTTCAAACCGGGGGCGCTCGTCTCCACAAGCAACAAGATGACGCTGCAAATGGTGTCGGACGCCAACACGGCCGGCAGCGGTTTCCTGTCCGTTTTTTCTGCCGCGCAGCCGCACGAGAGAGGTATGGCCGTTGTGTATTTTACGGTATTTTTCAGACGGATGCAAGGCCACCCGTATTTGAGAGCTTGTCAATTGACATTACAGTCAAACCTCGGTTTTCGTCCAGAATCCGTTCCACAAGGCTGTTCGAATAACCGAAATTGTTCGAAAACCGAAACCACGCTTTTTAAAATAAAAATGTTGATTAAACATGTCTGCTCACAATGGAAGTGACGCTTCCTCGTGTAAGGAAGGCGAGAGGAGTCAAATGGTGCATTCAAGTGCGCTCAGTTTGTTCGAGAACCGAAATTTGTTCGTCATCCGAGGCATAAAAAACTCGAAATTTTTGGTTGAAAACCGAATTGGTCGAGAACCGAGACGTTCGAAAACTGAGGTTTGACTGTATATCTGCGTTGCAAGATGGCCGCCCGGCACAAGTTTTCTGTCCCAGACTGTAGTTCAGTGTCAGTTTGTGAAGCTTCATGGAAAGTGTTTCGAAACAGGATCTGTTCTTGGCGAAAGACGCGCCATCACCTATGCTGATGAAAACGCCGAACTCCGTAAGCGGACGTTCACGCAAAGCCAAGGAAAGTCGATCCGACGGTCTGCACACCAGAACTCAGCATCAACAATCTCTTGATTCAGCGAGTGATAGATAAAACATCTCCCGGACCGACTTGCGGTCGTTTTGAAGCTTCAAACGGAAGATTGTCTCGCTCAATAACAACTCGGGCCTTGAGGCTGCCCTATCTGGACAACAACAAGCGACATCTTCTCTCAGCCGGATGTGAAATTTCTCTGGCATTTATGCGGAACCGTCGCAACCCTCTCTCGAAGCCGCCGCCCCCGCAACCCCCCCCCCCCCCCTGCAGAGGACAACACATGGTCAGAAAGTCTTTTCCTCTCTGCAAGGGGTAACAAAGTCTGCTCTGCGATCCAAGAGGAATTTTAATAACTGGTTTCTTGTACCGGAGCATCTGCGAGGCAGACAGCTGCCATGGCTCCGACATGGTGGACGATTGTGGAAAGGTTGTTGACATGCTTTGGGCCAATTAAAAGCTCTCCTATGTATCGTCACATCCTCAAATCAGTTTCATTGGTTTTAGGATTATGAAACGGTCCTTGAAAAACTGTCTCTCTTGTCGCGGGTACCCGGAACCAAAAATTCGGAGAACCCCGAGATGTAAATGGACCGTTGGGGTTCATTTGAGGCAGATTAAGATCTGTCCATGTTATTGAACTGGAACGAATATTTGACGTAGTCACATGACTAACGTTGCCATTGACCCAACAGGGGATCAGTACTGTGGGGGAAGACTGGACAAACCATCCGGAACGTTCAAAACTCCCAACTGGCCTGACAGGGACTACCCAGCCGGCGTCACCTGCTCCTGGCACATAGTGGCACCAAAAAACCAGGTAAAAAAAAATCTTGGGCCTGAATACATGCGAAGCATTTTTGGGGAGTACTTGATGAAAGACTCTCTGTGATTCCGCTGCAGATCATCGAAATCAAGTTTGAGAAGTTTGACGTGGAGCGAGATAACTACTGCCGCTACGACCACGTCTCCATTTTCAACGGCGGCGAGATCAACGACGCCAGGAGGATCGGGAAGTACTGCGGAGACAGTCCCCCGGCGTAGGTCTCGCGTCTTGTTTATTTTGTCGCGTTTTAGTTCGGACCCTGTCGTCTCATCCTAGCAAATCTCATTCATACCCAATCTCAGCCGATATCGTATCTGTTTCATGTCATATCGGTCTCGCATCTCACTGTGTAATCACCATTATATATATTCATACTAGAAAAATGGAGAATACCGGAACCGATACTAGGTATCGAGCTGATACCAGACGAATACCAGATATCACTATCGAGCTGACACCAGCCCGATACCAGATATCACAATCAAGCTGATACCAGCCCGATACTAGGTATCGTATCGAGCTGATACCAGGTATTGAGCTGATACCAGCCCGATACAAAATATCACTATTGAGCTGATACCAGCCCGATACCAGATATTACTATCGAGCTGATACCAGCCTAATACCAGATATCACAATCAAGCTGATACCAGCCCAATACCAGATATCACTATCGAGCTGATACCAGCCCAATACCAGGTATCGTATCGAGCTGATACAGCCCGATACCAGATATCACTATCGAGCTGATACCAGGTATCAGCATCGAGCTGATACCAGCCTTATTTTAAGATACTCGCGGATGCTGTCGATACCAGCCACTGATACTTAAGGAAATAACGAATCTGAGGTTGAGTAAGTCCTCAGGAGTAGTTGCGGCAGTGTGACACATTGGCGAATCATCGCCTGAGTCAAACGGAAAGTTTTTTTTGTCACCATTTTTTTTTTTTTTTTCAAGTGTACAAGAAGTGTGAACCACCCATCACTCTCAATTGTCATTCCCTCCCATTCGGATATCGCAGGCCTGTGATTTCGGAGGGCAACCAGCTCCTCGTCCAGTTCCTGTCGGACCTCAGCCTGACCGCGGACGGCTTCATCGGACACTACAAATTCCACCCCAAGAAGTTCTCCGTCACCACGACGCTGCCGCCGACCACCACGCAGCCGCTCACGACCAGGCCCATACGTAGGTAGCAACTTTCATCTAACATCTCGGTCAATAGCGCTGCACACTCATGAGCCTTGGCCAGACAAAAAGAACCACCCACGGCGGCGTAACCTTCTTATTTGGCCATGAGGTCATTACGCTTTGCTCATTTTCCACTAGACCACAAACAATATTTAACAACATTTTTCCAATAACGATTTTATCCCTCCCACTTGCGTTATAAACACATTTAAATTTCAGAAAAAGAAACTTTTTAAACACATTGTTAATGAAATGTGAACATACGGCATACAGTGTAGTATCTGTGTGCCTTCAAGGGGGCGGGGCCTTCGGGGTGGCATGTGGCACGGCGATTTCTACAACCAACAGATTGATACATCTCATAAAATAATCAACAAAATTGTGCATAATTTTTGTGCGTATTTGTTTGCAGCCCTCAAGTACTCCGTGGCCCTTTGCCGTCAAAAGTGCAAACGACGAGGCACACTCGAGAGCAACTTCTGCTCCAGCAACTTTGGTGAGGTTGTGGGCGACTTATCCTTCAAATCTGTTCACTTGTTTTTTTTGTTTCTGGTTTCTATTTTATACACTGATATGGAAAAATAAAATGGGTTGGAAGCAGTCATTTAAAAAAAAAAAAAAATTTTTTTAAAAAGCAAGACGATTGTGCTTAAACATAAACTCCCAGACATGTTAAAAATAAATAAATAATAGAATATCATGAATGTTTAATCGATATAATTAACATAACTCATTATAAAATATAATATTAAAAATGATATAATAATAGTAATAATAGGATTTTGTAAACTTTTTCAATGCAGTTTTTTTATGACTATTCTTCTTCGGCATTTTATGGATCCATTGTAATATAGTTTGGCACATTTCCATATATTTTCTTTACTTTGTAAATGCCTTCATTTTTTTTTGTTGGTAATAACAATGAAGTCATTAGTAAAAATAAATAACAAATATTGACATAATTTTTTTTCACGTTTGTCATCGAAAATACACAATGATTTGAGATTTTGAAAATGTTTTCAAAACCTTTTTTTTTTTAGTTCTCGGTGTTATTATATTGTGTTGAATTTACATTTAGCAATCAAAACGCCACATTTTTCTAAAGTTGTCAATTTTATTATGATGATTTATTTTTTTTAACGTACAGTAACGTACAACGGAAATGTTCTATTTATGAAGTCCTCAACCTCATGATAGGCGTCTGAAAGGTGTCCTTGAGAGAGAGAGAGAGAGGTGAGGAGAGCGTACAGTAACGACACAGTGAAAGCGCTCCAGTGGCGTGAAGCCTCGATAAATGATTCGCATTCACCCCGTGCTGTTTACCTCTGCGGGATGTTTACCTCGTGACTCGGTTTTCTTGGCATTGCTCAAAAGAGCAAAGAGGAGGAGGGCTGGCATCGGCCGTGTGCTTGCTTGGCGGGGGAATGCGGCGGGCATCTCGTGTTAGTCTGGAAAGCAAAAACGTGAGCAAAGTGAGGGCATCGTTATAGAAAATGTCCTTTTTCGATTGCTTGTATCCAAATAATTGCAACTCTGTAGTATCTGCCCGCCCATCAAGTATCATGAATTTAACCAAACAAGTAAATTTTTTATTAGCTTGCCATTTCCCCCAAAAAATGTGCTTTCGAGTGAGTCAGTTGTGATGTCACAATTTAAATGATAGACTTAATGCCGCCTTGGGGAGTTTTTCTCGACTTGGCAGCTTGGCCAAAGGAAGTTTTGTCATTTTGAAAAAGAGCAAAATCATGTTCAAGATTTTTTTTTTTTTCAAACTCCAATGTGAAGTTGTCCACTTGGTATTTGTGTTTGCTGCATGCACCACATGCAAAGATCAGCGACACCACCCATGACTTGGCGGCTAAATGGGGGATGGGGGGGATTGGCCATTTTCAAGCAAAGCACTCTCCAAATAAGACAAATTGCAACATTAACAGATCACCAGTTAGCTTCGGATAACTGGCAAATACTTAAAACTTAATTACAGTCAAACCTCGGTTTTCGTCCATAATCCGTTCCAGAAGGCTGTTCGAAAACCGAAATTGTTGGAAAACCGAAACCGCGCTCTTTTTAAAATAAAAATGTTTATTGAAAACGTCTGCTCACAATGGAAAGCAACACAAGAAAGCGTCACTTCCTCGTGTAAGGAAGGCGAGAGGGGTCAAACGGTGCATTCAAGTGCGCTCAGTTTTTTCGAGAACCGAAATTTGTTCGTCATCCAAGGCATAAAAAACTCGAAATTTTTGGTCCAAAACTGAATTGGTCGAGAACCGAGACGTTCGAAAACCGAGGTTTGACTGTACTTAAAATAAATGTCTACCTGGATATTTCTGTTGCATGCGCCACATGCACAAATCAGCTCCATGAGTTAGCAAGTGACATTTGGTGCTGTTGACGAAGTGCTGCCTCCACATGTGAAAACTGGCTTGGAGTTCCCAACCCCTCTAGCTCTTACAATTGGATGTCAATACTCAGTTATCATTTTCAGCTTTTATTACAGAAATGCAGAAAATTTAAGAAAAATAAATCAAGAGTGAATTTTTAGGAATAAGTAGCCATTCTTATCATTTTACTTTCCTCAGGCTGCACGATGATTTGTTCAACTAATTTTGTCATTTTCATCTTGCTGCACGCCAGTGCTCACCGGCACGGTCATCTCGGCGGTGACGCGCGGCGGGAGCGTACACGCCACCGTGTCCATCATTAAAGTGTACAAAGAAGGCAACCTGGCCATCCAGCAGGCAGGGAAGACCATGAGCACCAAGATGGTCATCCTGTGTAAGAAGTGCCCGTTCGTCAGGAGAGGTGAGTGTCGTTTTCTGTTAGCAACGTTAGCTCAACCTAGTCTGGATGTTGTCTCGTACAGTGGAACCGCTTAAAATCAAAATAGTATGCATTTTTCTTCTATTTAAAAATTTTATCGAGGGTTGCCTGTTAAGACAATACCATAATTTTCACTGACGGACGCACCACTTCACATCACCATAAAGCTCCCCCACCGTGTGTCGACGGCTTCTACGAAGCCATTAATATAGGCGCCGCTTATAAGAAGTTGAAGTTACTAGCTCATTTTGATACAGTCAAACCTCGGTTTTCGTCCATAATCTGTTCCAGAAGGCTGTTCGAAAACCGAATTGTTCGAAAACACATTATTGAACACATCTGCTCACAATGGAAAGCAACACGAGGAAGCGTCACTTCCTCGTCTACCCGAGGAAGCGTCACTTTCTCGTCTAAGGAAGGTGGGAGGAGTCAAATGGTGCATTCACGTGCGCTCCGTTTGTTCGAGAACCGAAATTTGTTCGTCATCCGAGGCTTAAAAAACTCGAAATTTTTGGTCGAAAACCGAATTGGTCAAGAACCGAGACGTTCGAAAACCAAGGTTTGACTCTATCACACAATTCAACGCAGCTCTGCTTACCTTCTGGCTTTTTTGTGATGGCAAGGTGGGCGGGCGTCACATCGATATGGGATGTTAACCAGGAAGTGAAATGGTTAAAAGCAGTTGAAAGCAATATCGCAAGGAGTGACATCGGTCTTTGCATGTTGTCAATATTACCTTCAAAATGTCGAATGTACAGTCAAACCTCGGTTTTCGAACGTCTCGGTTCTCGACCAATTCGGTTTTCGACCAAAAATTTCGAGTTTTTTTATGCCTCGGATGACGAACAAATTTCGGTTCTCGAACAAACCGAGCGCACTTGAATGCACCATTTGACTCGCCTTCCTTACACGAGGAAGTGATGCTTCCTCGTGTTGCTTTCCATTGTGCGCAGACGTGTTCAGGAAAAAAAAATATTTTAAAAAGAGCATGGTTTCGGTTTTGGAACAATTTCGGTTTTTGAACAGCCTTCTGGAACGGATTATGGACGAAAACCGAGGTTTGACTGTATTCCGAAAAAAAAAACGGAATTCTCGGAATGCAGAATACAGTACCTGTGTGGTCGTGGAGCGGATTCTCACGCGTGGCCTCCCCCCCTCCCCCTCCCCCTTCCTTCCTGAATGTCTCCGTCGTTCCGCCGCCGCATTCAGGCTCTGTGTGTGTGACTTCACCAGGCCTGAACTACATCTTCATGGGCCACGTGGATGAGGAGGGCCTGGGCAAGTTGGGCCCGCACCACTTCGTGCTGGCCTTCAAGAGCAAGAACCAGAAGGTGCTCAGCGTGCTGAAGAACAAGCGCTGCTGAGGAGCGCCGGCACGGCGGCGTCTGACGACGGCTACCTGGGCAAAACTTTGCTTCCATTTTTCCCTTCATTTATCATGCATCATAACGGAGCTAATAGAGAATCCCAAAATAAATCAGTGAATAAATGTCTACTTCTTAAAATGAGAGTAATATATATATAAAAGTGTTAAAATATTTAATGAGAAAAAGTAACAATTAAAAATATTGAATTCAATAGAGTTAATTTAAGAATTTTTTTTTTTTATTTTTATTGCTGCCGTTAACCCTTTCATGCACCCTGGAACCTGATAAGATGTCCACCGTAGTACCCGCTGTCCCCGAAGGGGTTAAAATGAGTACTTAAGTATTTTAATGGACCAATGAAAAAAAAAAAACAATAAAAATGTACGTTTAAATTATTTCATGGTTTTTTAACAAGCAAGCACAATTCTTTCCAACAATCGTTTCGCTGGTCTCGGAAAGAGTACGAAGGAGCATTAGAGCCACTCTGAGAAGTATAAGAGTCAAAAGATGTCACTATGAGATTCAAGTCAAACTCTCACGAGAATAAAAATGAGTCATCAGTATTCCGTCTTTGTCATATTAAATCTTGAAAATATGATATTTTAATTTGGAAAATCTACCGATTTTCTTGTGAAAGTATGACTTTAGCCTCGACAATATATTCTTTAAATTAAAAAATAAAAATGCGTGCCTTTTTTTTTTTCCTTGAAAATACACAATGACCTAATCTTGAAATAAATTAATTTAATTTGTTTGATTTAATTCTTAAAAATAGCCATTTTGTCTTGAAAAAAAAATACTAATCTTGGAAATATTCCAAAATACAGCGTGTAATGTATCAGTTCTCAAAATATACCATTTAATCATAAAAATGATTTTTAATCCAAAAAATATGCTTTTTTTTCTTCATGAGATACTACTTGAATCTTGAAAATATCAATTTTTTTTTTCAAAAATATACACATTTATTTCTCTTCTTTCCAGGGTGGCCCAAACACGCTGTACCTTTTGAGTCTGAAGTTTGATAAACATTTGAAAGCCACAAATTTAGATTTTCTTTTTTTTTGGTAAACTGTGCAATATTTGATACATATCGGATGAACTGTAGGTTACTCGACTGTTACTCTTGCGCCTGTGAATATTATTTATATTTTATTATTGTCACGCTCCCTAATAAAACTCAGAAAATCAAATTGCGTTTCCAATGACCTTTTTTGTTTTGTTTTTGTTTTTTTGGGACGAGTAGCAGAAACATCGCATAAATATTTATTGTTAATTTTCTCCAAAACAATGCTTTCCGTCTTTTACAAAAAAACATGAGACTACATGGATATTATTTCTAGTTCGCCTCCGGCAGTTTGTGTTCTCCTCTTGTAGAATAAACGAATAGAGAGAGATGGGAGTCAAGAGGAAAAGGGGAAAAGGCTTCTAGCTCCTGGGGTAGAACATGGCGTATTTGGAGGTACGGAATCCCAGCAGGTCACGCATCTCATTGCGGAACTTGGACAGGTCCTGCCGCAGGTCGTTGAGGTTCTCCACCGTGGCCTGGTCCGTGCTCTGCATCTTCTGTCGCGTGGATGTCAGGTAGCGGTGCACCAAGCAGCACATGATCTTCTGGTAGTTCTCGTCGCGTTTTTGTTTCAGGTTCTTCCACTCCTGCGCAGAGAAGAGCACAAAAAGGTAGAACTTGAACTTCTGAACCCTAATATCGGCTTGAAATATTTCCTTTAACCTTTGCGGGAAACCCTGACTCAGACTTGAACTCCAAAAGATGTAGCCTGCCATGTTAGCGACTTGCTTGTTTGAAGAGTGATCCAAATTACGACAACAATCAAAACACTTTGGAAAATAGTGGACAAGGCTTTTATTGCCAGCAGTTGAAGTTTACTGTTAAACTAAACATAAAACAAAGACAATGACACATTCCGCCCGTACCCAATAACCCATTTAACCCAAAAACAAATGTCTGCTAGCTTAACACTAACACCCAACATAAAAAATAAAACTAGCATCGACGTCGCTCTGTCATCACCCTTGAACGGTTGAAGATATGTGAACACAAACAGCGCAGCAACACATATAGATAGACAATAAAACAATAGTCGCTGGCATGTTCTTTATCCTCACTGACAAAATAGCCAGTTTAACACTTATAGCAGCATAACCCTTTCCTGCATCCTGTAACCCAGGGGTGTCAAACTCGTTTTTGTCGCAGGCCACATTGTAGTTACGGTTTCCCTTGGAGGGCCGTTATGAAGTTGGGGAAACCATATACAGTCAAACCTCGGTTTTCGAACATATACATGCCTCGGTCAAACCTCGGTTTTCGAACGAGGAAGTGATCTCGGTTCTCGTGAGTAACCAATTCGGTTCTCGACCAAAAATTTCGAGTTTAAACAGCGCACAACAAATTTTATGTTTTAAAATCAGAAGTCTCGGACAATTTCAAATGACGAACAAATTTCGGTTCTCGAACAAACTGAGCGCACGTGAATGCACCATCTGAACCGCACACACCAGAAGGAGCCACAAAATGTCCGCATGAAATCCCGACGCAAAAAGTCAAGATGCGGACTTAAGTTAGCCCCCCTGTGTTGTCTTTGACGACGCGACATGAGCGACCGCGCTCACCTTCAGGCTGTTCTGTCTCTTGACTCGTCCCTTGGAGGTATGCGAGCAGATCCACTTGCTCATACTCGTGAGCAAGTAGCAGACGGTCTTGGGCGAGGGCAGGATGTTGAACGGCGGCGGCATTGTGCACTTATCGTCGAAATAGCTCAGCCACAGTTTGGCCCGGGCAAACTTCCACTCTTTGTCCTCGTGATTCTATCCAAATAAAAAAAAAAACATTTAAACATGGACGGATAATAGTACAGTGAAACTCCTCTACAACGAAATCTACATGGGTGAAAATACCCCCTAGTGTGAAAAAATCTTCATGCATTAACACCATTCCCACTTTCCTGTTTCAAATTTGCTACAGTGAAAAACCCCCTGTTGTGAAAAATGTCTTGCTGCAAACATGATTTCGTTGTAGAGGAATTTCACTGTAGTAGAATAAAGTAACTAAGTCTGACTGGATAGCTTATTTTGAGATTTTATTTTGAAAACCGCAACAAAGCCTCATTTTCTAACTGATGAGTATGCATGATTGTTAGGACGCTTCCAAAAGGTAACATGGCCACCAGCGGAACACTCACGGCGATTTGCCTGAAGCTTTTATGGAGCATGGCCACCAGCAACTTGGTCAGCACGATGACCACCACGATATTGTAGGTGCCGATAATCAGGGCGCCCACAAAGGAGCGCAGTTCCTCCGTGTAGCTGATGCGGGTGACGAAGAGTGCCACGTGAGCCAACGAGAAGATATACCAGAAGAGGGCGTAGCAGGTGCCCATGAACCTGCGAGAAGAGAGCCACAAAAAAAATAATCTCTCAGGGGCGTGACGTTCACATCGAGCCAAGCCCGGACGTACGTGTGGAACGCATCGTTGCTCTGCTGCTGGCAGAATATGCCTTGGCAGTCGCTAGGCGGGCTGTTGTCCGGGTCTTTCTGGTCCTTCCCGTAGAGTTGCGTGAGTCCGATGGTGAAGGAGAACAAGACGAGCAGGAAAAGGCCCAGAAACTTGCCGAACTCCTGCAGCATCTGACCCATGGAGATCTGGCGAGAAATGGTTTCGAATGTCAATAAAGACATTTCGGTGACTGATTTTATCGTAGGGTTAAAGTGACCAGTAGTAGTAATTGTAGTACAGAGGTACCTCTACTTACGAACGTGTCTTCATAGGAAATTTACGAGTTACGAAACGCAACAACAGGAAAATATTGCATCTTGTTACGAAAGAAATTTCATGTTACGAAAGGTAAAAATACAGTATGGGCGGCTGCTCGCAGCTCCGTGTTTCCTGAACGCAACATACTGATAGCTGCTTTGCCATTGGCTATTATCGAGCATCATCCTGGCATCCCATTGGCTAAGAGGGACCTCTATCGTATGCATGCGTCTATGTGTGTAGATAGCTAGATGAGTGTCTATGAAGGGTCCTCATCAATCGGCCCTCGGGCCATGAGGCGTTCCGATAGTTTTACGTAAATGTGAATCACCCAGAAAAAGTGTTCACCAGTCGGGCGATCGCTCACGATGCTGATGTTTGCCTTGGACATTTTCGAAGGATTTTTAAAAGCCGACAAAAGCAAACCTCCTTGGATCAATTCTTTCCAAAACGCCAGGCAAAAAACCCTTCTGAGAGAGAACATGAACTAAAGAGGGCAAAAAACGATGAGGACGCAGTTAAAAGTTAAATGACCGTCATTTTTATTCTTTACTCCTTGTTTTTTTCCATAATGCACAACTCTCATTTATCGTGCAATATCTAATTGTAACATGTATTTGTTACATATTTTGATGCATTTTTATGCTTTAGAAAACATTTATCTCTGAATTTTGGGGGCGCTGGGAACGGATTAGGGCATTTTCATGGAAAACGCGTCTCTTACTTTCAAAATGTTCTCGTTAAAAAATTTCTTCCAGAACCAATTAATTTCGTAAGTAGAGGTACCACAGTACAACTTCATGTGTGCAATTATGCAGAAAGACCTTGAGCGCTTAAAAAAAAGTGTCTGGTGCTGTGGAATATAGATCAATGAGAATTGTTCAAGTGTGAAGAGAGCTGGCGCTACAATACTGTTCCACAGGGGTGTGCGAAAAAATGCAAAGAGCCTCTATAGATTTGAGTTACTGTTTAGGGCATTAATGGCTAGGGGGAAGAAGCTGTTTATATGTTTTTGTGTGGTTTTGGTGCGCTTGGATCGGTAGGCGAGGAGCAGTAAAAGGTGGTGGGCAGGATGTGGAGGGTCCAGTAGGATTTTCAGTGTCCTTGTCTTTTCAGTGCCAATGATTTTTTTTTCTGCAGTCCTAACTGTCTGTTGCAGTCGGATTTTATCCGTTCTTATGGCAGCCCCAAACTAAATCGTGAGGGAGGAACAGGACTGATTCCAAGACTCCTGTGTCGAACTGTCTCAGCAGTTCTTGTGGCAGGCCGTGCTTCCTCACCAGCCTCAGGAAGTACATCCTCTGTTGGGCCTTTTTATGATGGGGTTGATGTTGGCCTCCCACTTCATGTCCTGAGGGCCTGTCTTGCGTATCGAGGGGCTATGTCCCCGTCAGGGTCCATGGAGGCCATCCTTTTATCTGTTCTTCGTCTGCCTCCTGGTCCTCTCGTAGGCGACGACAACAAACTGGCAGTCACACAACGTTGTCTTTCCCCGGACCGCATGATCGGATGGTCTGTTTTGTTTTTTTGTTTTCTCGGAACAGTCCTGTTTCCAGGAATGATAATCCTTTACAGTGTACCACAGGTCTCAAGTTTCTTGATTCCATTTCTCTTTAGGCCCCGTGTTCCTGCGGTGTCATGTTACTTGAACTCATCAATCATCTTCATATGATTGCTCGGGCTTGTAGTTCCAAAAAGCCCATCAAAACCATACTGAGAATTGCCCAGAGCACATGATCCTATCTTTTCCTCGGAACATTGCTTTTGCACGGATTTTTAGGGCCATGGTCCCCGAGGATGATTCGTCATGATGCGTTCCGTTCGAAGATGGTCCAATCTTGACTGGAGTCTTACATAACCTTCAATCATCTCATCTCATTTTCTTCATATGGTTTCTTGGACCTCAGACTGCACATTATTCATACTACTGCTATCACATGTTTCCCGGGGTCTTTTTACCCAAGTGTGATGCATGTTTATTTGATCGAAACATGCGTCCACCAGAATTCCAGTTTGGCTGATAAACTGGTTGGGTGGGAAAACAGGCCAAGAACAAATATTTCGGGACCTGAGGGGGACGTATTTGTTTCCGAGGGCTGACAGATGTTCCAGGACGGCCCAAACCACCAAATAAGCCTACATCATCACCCTTTCCAGTGTGAACAAAAACCATCGCGTCTTGCCGCACGGTTTGCTTAGCTCGGGGGTCGGCAACACGCGGCTCCAGAGCCGCATGCGGCTCTTTAGCGACATCTCGTGGCTCCCTGGAGCTTTATAAAAAAATTGAAAATGGAAAAAGATTTAATAGTAGGCTAATATAGCTCAAAGACTAATATAGCTCAAAGCTCCGACTCCGTGCCTTCTCTCTTCTCGTTCGACTCGAGAGACGTTCAAAGACAGCCTCCAAAAAACGGAAATTCATGATCACTCCACTGACACTAAGAAAAGCGAAAATAATGCACCAGAACAAAAAATCAAGCGACGAAATCACAAAATAAATTATATGGGGGCGTTTGTGAACACACAACAAAGGAATGAATAACAAACAATTCTGAGACAGTCCATTCTCCTAATTGTAAGTTTTATAGAAGGCTTTCATTTTTTTGCGGCTCCAGACATATTTGTTTTTTTTTGTCCTATATGGCTCTTTCAACATTTTGGGTTGCCGACCCCTGGCTTAGCTCCTTTGGACAAGAAGCTCGTCTCTGAGGGGGATCCGTTCCCTTGTCACTATAAAATTTCCTCAGCGTGTTAACGCCGTTTTGCGCACGTGTCTAATTTGGGAGCTGTGGCGGCTCGTCTGGCCTTGGCGGGTGGCCCGACGCGAAAACCGTACAAACACAAGAGGAATGCAGCGGGTCGGGAACCTCACTGTTGAAACATAGTCCACCGACACTATTTTTAAAGATCCAAAAGTAGAAGCTTGCAAACTTTTTCAAAGCCAGGCACCTTTAAAAAAAATATTCCTGTACCTCCAAACACTTTGCCAGCTCATTTGCAACGAAATTCGGCAAATATGCGAATGATCGGAGTAGCGGTTAGCGCATCGGACTGAAGATTCTGGGCGCTCTCCATGTAGCGGATCCCAATGATGCACACGCATTCTTTCCAACTTTAGTTGGCGATATGAGTCAGATGACGATTGGAAAGATGAAATGAGAGGAAAAAAAAACATCCACAGCACGGACTGACTCACGCACATGTGGAAACACGCGGGGCATCCCCTTCACGCACTCGCGACGCGAATCATGTTTCCATTCGAGCCAGACGGACCGTGATGTCACAACAGCTGAACAAGGGGCCTGAGGGCGAGCTGAGTGAAGGCGGAGGGCGCTAATTAGACATTGTCTGGCTCTGGCTGTTTTATAAGACGGCCACAAAATTCATTTGTGCTTCGTTGCTGGTAATGCGTGTTGTGCTCACTTGCGCCGTGGGCGTTAAAAAGCGCATTTTCAGACGTTTCAGGAGGCATTTCATAATGATGATATAACACTTTTTTTTTTTTTCTCCAGAGCTGTTCTTTCACAGATGTGCTTGACGCATCCATCACCGCATCCCACGCACCATCGCCGATTTCAGAAGAAGCCGCGTGACTCCCCCTTACCTGAAGCGGCCCCAGGATGGAGCTGGTGGTGTACATGAAGAAGAGGCGCAGATAGCTCAGGACGTTGGCAAAGGCGAACAGGCCCTCGGCTACCAGGATGGGATGGAAAGCATCCCAGTTTTTCCTTTCGGTATCTTCGACGTTCTTGAACTGCGAAGGAAAGAAAATATTTTAAAATGCTTTTGACAAGCCTTCCAAGCGTGGAACAGTGGTCAAGATTGGCTTTCGCTTCGGCCTACAGGGGAATAAAAGCCAGACCGGATTTTGTCCAGGCCGACTCAGTTGCTTGTTTTCCGCGAGACATGAACGAGGGTGCGGGCGCTGTTGGAAATTGTGAAACAAATGCATCCCGCCCCCGCGCGTACCTTGCTGTGAGCAACTATCTTGAGGGCGAAAGTAGCCAGGTAAAGGGAATTCATCACAAAGCTCAGCTGGTTCCTCGACTCGTCCAGGAAGTCTTCCAGCCCTTCGTACCAAAGACGCTTCACGTCCGACCACACCATTCCTGTCGGACACAGAACATTTTTGGCTGAGGGTGCAAGCTGGACATGTCGACCAGCCAATTGGGAGTCCACAATGAACCAAACGTGCGTTTTTGGTGTGGATTTTCAACAATTGAGGGATGGTGTGGATGTGATGAATGTGGGTTCGCTGGAATACTGACATTTTTGTGCAACCACAATGGCGGTCCTGGTGGAAGCTTGCCCATATTTGGAAGTGCTTGCCAAGCAGCCTATTAACTCATTCAGTACCAGCCAATTCTGGACCAAGTCTGAAAAGACGTTTAAAAACGTCTTTGGGAGTGAATGAGTTAAGAAGTGACAGGGAGGCTTTTCCTATTACTGTTAGCACTCGGAAATCACTCGACCAGTGAAGTCAAACATTTTCAGGAAGGGATGTAGGGATGTGGGTGGATCTTCAAATTAGGCTTTTCTCCCTGCGCGGGTGTTCAACTGGAATTTTATCGAGAGGAAACACGATTCCGATACATGTACGCCATTGTTCTACACACGCAGTCCGTTTCCCGCCAATCAGTTGAGGAACGAAAGCTTTATTTGTTTTGCCTGTTTTTTTATGGCAAGTGGAAGTGCGCAAACACACACACACACACACACACACACACACACACACACACACACACACACACACAGTGGTCTTACTGACACATGCATGCACAGGTGTGATCTATCTAAATTTGCCCATGAAGGCTCCCTGCATGCTTTTGAAATGTGGGAAGAAACCGGAGTACCCGCAGAAAACCCACGCAGGCCAGGATCGAACCCATGACTTCAGCACTGTGAGGTCGACGCGCTAACCACTCACCCACCAGGCCACCATTTAAATTATTTCGACATACAGTCAAACCTCGGTTTTCATCCATAATCCGTTCCAGAAGGCTGTTATTGTTCGAAACCACACTCTTTTTAAAATCCACATATTTTCCACCGCTTCATCCTCATTAGGGTCGCGGGGGTGCTGGAGCCTCCCAGCAGTTTCGGGCAGTAGGCGGGGGACACCCTGAAGTGGTTGCCAGCCATCGCAGGGCACACAGAGACGAACAACCATCCACGCTTCACACCCACACCTAGGGACAATTTAGAGCCCAAAGCCTGGCAAGTTTTTGGTGTGGGAGGAAACCGGAGCACCCGGAGAAAACCCAAAGCCCGGGGAGAAATGCAAACTCCACACAGGGAGGCCGGAGTTCGACCTCTGCAAAGCCGACGTGCTAACCACACTACCGGGCCGCCTCTTTTTAAAATAAAAATGTTTACTGAACACGTCTGCTCACAATGGAAAGCAACACGAGGAAGCGTCACTTCCTCGTATAAGGAAGGCGAGAGGAGTCAAATGGTGCATTCAAGTGCGCTCAGTTTGTTCGAGAACCGAAATTTGTTCGTCATCCGAGGCATAAAAAACTCGAAATTTTTGGTCGAAAACCAAATTGGATAAGAACCGAGACGTTCGAAAGACCGAGGTTTGACTGTACGACAATTCAAAACGACAATTTATCATTCATTTCAACCCTTTCACGCATCCTGTAACCTGCCCACATGATAAGCTGTCCCTGAAACGGTTAAAATAAACAATTTTAGATATTTCACCGATACATCTCTTTTTTTTAACAATTCGAATGAAGGCCCAGACCCCGTCTGTCCATTTTTTTTAAAGGTTTGGCCAACCGCTGGTGTCGAACTGCTTCATGACAAAAGGCACACAAAAAAGAGCTTACATTGGAAAAGCGATCAGGGGCTGTTCCTGCGGCGAACCAATGATCTGCCGCCTGACTGCTGCAGGGTGCCGCAAGCATGAGTCAAAATATTATGGCCGAGAGGGCAGAGAGCCACCGCGGAGCTAATGGTTTCTTGGCAGCGGGCACAGATACTCAGCATTCCCCCGTGAGCCCGAGTACGTGTCAACGCCCCAGTGGTCGAGAGCGGATGTCGATTTGGCGAAAGCAGGCTCTGTCGTTTAAGCATCAAGATGGCTGTTTGTTGTTGCCTGATAGCATTATGGACACAGGATAGGCCCGTTGGACTGAAGCCAGGCCCATAACACAAGCATCTCATTTCGGCTCCACTAGGTAATGTTCGACGTCAAATTAAAGGCATATGATTGGCATCATTCCCATTTCAGTCGCTATGCGGGTGGCGGAAGCCGGACGTCCGATAATAGCATTAGCATGAAATTAGTAGGGTGGTGATGCTGAGTCAAGGCCACAGAAACTGTGAACGAGTCAAGGCCAAGACTTTGAAGCTCTGACTCCAAATCAAGACATGAAGACGTTGCGTATTTGAGGGGCTGAGACTACATCGAGTCCGAGACTTTAGGAGCTGCCGCTACATAAAAATAACAAGACTGAGACAACACTGGGACTTTGAAGGGTTGATACGGAATCGAGACAAAGACCAGGGGAGGTTAAGGACAAGTCAAAACTAGGAAGTTAAGGCTCACACACACACACACACACACACACAAAACATTTGTTGAAATGTGCATAATGTTTATATATTCACAAACAAATCAGACCTATGACTGCTGTCATTGCAATTTTGTTCGAGACTATCTTAACCCTTTGAGGGACAGCGGCTACGACAGTGGACAGCTTATCATGTGATCAGGTTACAGGGTGCATGGAAGGTTTAAAGCACTGGTGTCAAAGTCAAGGTCCGGGGGGCCACATCATTTTATGTGGGCAGCGGATGCAAATCATGTGTGTCAACTTGCATGATCCTTGCTGAAATCTGGGCCGAAATGTCAAATTGTCCCAGGTAATAAATAACGTTGCGATTTTGCATCGGCCCTCCGAGGGAAGCCATAACTCGGAAGTGGCCCGCAAGAAAAATTTTTTTGACACCCCTGGTTTAAAGTACCGTATTGGCCCGAATATAAGACGGCCCTGATTATAAGACGACCCCCTCTTTTTCAAGACTCAAGTTTGAAAAAAGACTTTTTGAACACCAAATTAATTTTTACACAGAAAACAATTACAGTACATCTGAAACAAATGATTCTAACAATATATTTGAGAGAAAAAGCATGTTATTTTGCCTCATTCAAATCTTAATATCTGAACATTTAAATGTGTAAACTAAAGTGCAATCACATTCGTAAATGAATGGCTTCTGGTTCTTGAAATGTAAATTACGTCATAACTTCGCTTCAGCTGCCGGTTAAACTGGCCGATCTTCAACCCACTTTTCTCCAGATTGTCGCTACGT
Source organism: Hippocampus abdominalis (assembly GCA_018466805.1). Classification (NCBI taxonomy): domain Eukaryota; kingdom Metazoa; phylum Chordata; class Actinopteri; order Syngnathiformes; family Syngnathidae; genus Hippocampus; species Hippocampus abdominalis. The sequence continues at coordinate 10,054,770 of CM031712.1, read as the reverse complement.
TTCTCCATTTTCTGTTATTTCTTCTATTATTTTCTTCTCTTTTCCTTCTTACCGCTATTTTTATTTTTATTCTTCGTGACAGGGGTTCACTTTGGCCTGGGGAGTCAAGTTCAGCATTCGCTTCAATGACATCTGGCGCCATCTAGCGTCATGGATGGGTATAATGTCTAGACCCCGAATATAAGACGACCGCCACTTTTTCAGTCTTATTTCAATGCAAAAAACACCGTCTTATATTCGGGCCAATACGGTATGTCCAAGCACAATTTAGAATACAAGCTATTCCCTGAAAAAAACAGAGCTTCTTCAAAATGACCAATCTCGAGAGCAAAGACCAATTGCTGAAAAAAAAAATTTTTTTAAAACACGAGCGCTTAGCATGTGGAAGCTCACCTATGATCCAGAGGATGAGGAGGTAGTCAATCATCTCCAGCGCGGGCCCCATGGTGTTCTTCTTGCCCTCGTTGTAGACAAGCGAGTAGAGGTTGAGCAGCAGCAGGAAGGTGAAGTAAGAGGCGCTGTGGATGATGAACTTGACGAAGGGCGTGTGAATGATCTGGCCCACGCGGGAGCGCGGCACCAGCAGGTAACAGACGGATAGCAGCGGCCACAGCATGGCCACGCTGAGCACGGTTGCGAATTTCAGGCAGGTGTGCTTGCGCCGGTAGCTGGCCGTCTCGCCGAACCACACCGTGTTGAGAAACTGCTGGCAGTTGGACTGAGACACGAACTGAAAAACACGTGCGAGTAATGCTAATGAAGTTAAAAAAAAAATAATAATAATAAATAAAAAACTATTCCAAGATCGTGTTTCTTAAGCGAGTAGAAATTATCTGTTGGTGTAAATCAGGGGTGTCAAACTCATTTTGTCGGGCCATATTATAATGACCAATTCCCTTGGAGGGCCGTGAATACCGAAACTAAAGAAGTCAAGAATGACGTTTGATTCAACGATTGTTTAAGAAACCGTTATGAGAGGTTTGGTAACAAGAAAATGCTAACAATATGCCACTGATTTATTACATATGAAAATTTGAACTTTCGCGGGCCACTCAAAATGACGTGGTGGGCCACATCTGGCCCCCGGGCCTCGACTTTGACACCAGTGAGATAACTGCACGAGTGAATGTTTGCTTGTCTTTTTTGCGCGACTGACCTCTTTCTGGTTGTACTTGATGGCCAGTTTGAGGCGGCTGAGGTTCATGCGCTCCTCCAGGAGCCCTCGCTTGTCCACGGGATCCTCGTTGGATGTGTGGTTGAGGATGACCTCCAGCTCTCTGGAGTTGCGTGCCTGGGCCAGCAAATCCTTGGCGAACATCTTGCACTGCTTGGCCAGCTCCTCGTAATCGTTCCTGCACAAACAGGCACAGCGGCGATATGGGAGAACGTGATTTTGGGAGCTTTAACGGTGGCCAAAACTAATCTGGAAAGTATTTCCAGATTAGCTTTGTTAGCGGAAAAGCCTGAGATCAAGCTAGTTGGCTATCCATACCAAGTATTGTGTTCTTCCATTTTTTTCATTTTATTATATTTTTTAAACACAAGTAGCTGTACTTCGACCTGCAACCTGATAACATGATAAGCTGTCCACTGTCGTAACCGCTGACCCTGTAAGGGTTAGGCCAGGCGTTGGCAACCCAAAATGTTGAAAGAGCCATATAGGACAAAAAAAAAACAAAAAACTAATATGTCTGGAGCCACAAAAAAATAAAAACCTTCTATAAAACTGAAGGAAATACATGCTGTATGTATGTAGGAGACTGGACTGTCTCCGAATTGTTTATGTTATTCATTCCTTTGTTGTGTGTTCACAAACGCCCCCATAGAATTTATTTTGTAATTTCCTCGCTTGATTTTTTCGTTTTGGTGTATTATTTTCGCTTTTCTTAGTGTCAGTGAAGTGATCGTGAATTTCCGTTTTTTGGAGGCTGTCTTTGAACGCCTCTCGAGTCGAACGAGAAGAGAGAAGGCACGGAGTCAGACGCAGACGTGTCTGTGTTTGTCGAGACTGTTAAAAGCATAAATAAAGTGTACGTTTTTAAAAAAACAACACCACAGCTCTCCTTTTTCGGAGCTGTAACATGTATCGATAGCTATTTGAGCTATATTAGCCTACTATCGGCGGCCCGGTAGTCCAGTGGTTAGCACGTTGGCTTCACAGTGCAGAGGTACCGGGTTCGATTCCAGCTCCGGCCTCCCTGTGTGGAGTTTGCATGTTCTCCCCGGGCCTGCGTGGGTTTTCTCCGGGTGCTCCGGTTTCCTCCCACATTCCAAAAACATGCATGGCAGGCTGATTGGACACTCTCAATTGTCCCTAGGTGTGAGTGTGGGCGTGGATGGTTGTTCGTCTCTGTGTGCCCTGCGATTGGCTGGCAACTGATTCAGGGTGTCCCCCGCCTACTGCCCGAAGACAGCTGGGATAGGCTCCAGCACCCCCCGCGACCCTCGTGAGGATCAAGCGGTTCGGAAAATGGATGGATGGATGGATAGCCTACTATCAAAATCTTTTTCCAATTTTTTTATAAAGCTCCATGGAGCCACTAGATGTCGCTAAAGAGCCGCATGCGGCTCTGGAGCCGCGTGTTGCCGACTCCCGGGTTAGGCGCTTTAGTACTTTTGCCACCACCGTGTGAAGAATAACAGCAAGCACCTGAACTCCACCTCCACGAGGCTGAGCTCCTTGAGATCCGTGCTCAGCTCGAAGGCTCTGAGGATGGGGTCTTCTTCCGTCAGCATGATAAGCGAAGGGCTGGCCAGGCAGCGATAGATGTCCAAGCGGAACCTAACCCCCAGAGAAGAGGCGGGACAAATGAGCTTGAGACTGGGAGGTTAACTCATTCACTCCCAAAGACGTTTTTAAACGTCTTTTCAGACTTGGTCTAGATTGGCTGGTACTGAATGAGTTAATAAATCGAGACGAATTTGAATTTTTTTTTTCCACCCTTCTAAAATCAACAAATGCCTGATCGTTGTTTGTCTCTGATTGTTCTGAGAATGATTTTCTGAAATGATCTGCACAGAAATGGGCGATTGTTGAATCCTGCACAATATTTACGACTGCAAATTCTTACGTGCGTGTGATCCAAACCGCCTTGGCCGAACACGAAACGGAATAACAGCCTATTAAAAAGTTAGTTACCAGATAAGCTAACCGTTAGCCTATTTTTTTTCTTCCTATTTCTCCTTCTACTAAGCATCTCAAGAATAACTCACCTGGAGTGCCGCAAGCTGTCCTTCTTGTTCTTGGCGTTGCAGAGCGTACACTCGCAGCCGACGGCGTGCGGCCGCGGCAGTGAGATATCCTGCTTCAGCAGCATGGTGAGGATCTCGTAATTGTTCCTGTGCGCCGCCAAGATGACGGGGGCCACGTCCATGGTGGTGGAATACTCGGGGTTCTGGATCCGCTGCATCAGTTTCTACGAGGAACGAATGAGGTGAAGTATATCGTGATCGACGACGGATTGTTTTTTTCCCCCCCTGTGTTGACAGTACTTGTTCTACGGGGACTCACGGCGATGGACGGCTTGGATGCGCGCCTCGGTCGATGGTTGAGGAGGATGTCGACAGCCCCCACCACTTCTGAATCGATGGCCACCAGCAGGGCGTCGGTAGCCTGCAAGGTAACAAAGCTCAGACGATTAAAAATATGCATTTGGTTGTTGAATGGACCATCGCTGCGTGATGGGAAGACGTGTACGCGTGTGCGTTTACTACCTGGCAGCCATGCTCAAGGAGAAGCTGCAGGATGTCGAGGTTCTCGTTCTCGATGGCGATGGTGGCGGCGTCGCGGCCCAACACGTCCACGCTGTTGACGTTGAGCTCGCCGTGCCGGTTTTCCTCCAGCAGCTTCTTCACCATGTAGTAGTCACCTGCCGACCAAAAAAAAAAAAACCGTCAAATAGCCAGCGCTTCCGGTAGTGGGGTCGGCTCAGGGTGAAACGCGTTTACAGTAACATCTCCCACAAAGGGCTGCTCCAGTTTCTGGGGCTCGTTTGGAGACTTTATATGGTCAGGGTTGCTGCCTGTCACAGTTCCGACCGCATGCCTTTGTACTTGTATACGGCCTCTGTAAGGGGTGGGCATGTTTTTGTGCACAAGGGCTAATGTGATTTGCATTTTATTCATTTTTTAGGGGTCAGAGGGAGCAGATAGGTCAGGCAATTTATAGATGATTAAAATTTTGTTTGCGTGTATGTCAATCTTAAAAAGCAAAAAAAAAAAATCATGCTAACATTCCAATTTTATTTCGAACCAATTTTGTTAGAATATATGGTAATTGAAAAAAATAGATTACATTTTTTTTTTAAATGAACTAATTCATTTTATTGAATCACTTATTTTTTTCAAACATACAATAATTACAAGGGTTTATTGAACCTATTTTTTTAACGAATTACAAGAAACCAATTATTAGTTCATGTAAAAAAAATAATACAAATGTCAGGAACACGTTTTATTAACAATTGAAAATAAATAGTGTTTTTTGATTTTTCCTAACAAACCAGTCAATTCAAATAAATAATAAATAATAATTGATTATTTAAATGTATCTTATTCTCATGCAAGGCCCCAAGTCCATTCTTTGCCCACTCGTATTTTAATTAAAAAAAAATGCAGCTGGGCTCTTTGATGGGCTTCTTCCAAACCAAACTCATTCGGGACTCGGTGTCTCAGTACTTTTGCCTTTGGCACCAAAAACATTTGAAACAATGCGCGCACACGCATTGCCCACTGACCTTTCTCGCAGGCTAGCAGGAAGAGCTTCTCGTCCAGAGTGGTCTCTTCCTTCACCTCCCTGACGTCTTTCAGGGCGAGGAATTTATCCGGGGAAGAGGCGTCCGTGCCCTGGTACAGAGCTGCCATCACGACGGAGAGCGAGCAGGGCCAAACCCTGACGTGCATCTCCGCCCCCACCCCCCCGACTGAAGAGCTGAGGTGGGGTCTCTCAAGGCAATCTTTTGTCGCGAGCGCGTGGCGGCGTGACCATCACAATGTCAACGAAGAGTCCGACGCTCGCTTGCGCACGCACCCGTAACGCGGCGGTGACGTCAGATCGAGGCGAAAAAGTGGCAGTCGTGCGTCCGTTAATGCAAGAGGACGAGCGCCGTGTTTACATGCGCCATCAGCGGGGGTGGGGGGTGAGCTCGGTGGTCCTGATGCTGCTACTTCTGATGATGGTGCTGGTGACGAGGATCCTACTGCGCATGCGCGCTCCTGGAGCTGTCGATTACGTAACAGATGCCCCTTTTCGCTGCAGCTTTACAGCGCCTCACCGAAATACTGTACTGCTTCATTGATTGTCGTATCAACAATACCAAACAAATGTGGGGAAAATAACAATATGTATGTATTTACTTATTGATGCTATCATTATTTCATTCTCCAAATTTGTTGATTGTTATTGTCCATCCATCCATTTTCCGAACCGCTTCATCCTCACGAGGGTCGCGGGGGGTGCTGGAGCCTATCCCAGCAGTCTTCGGGCAGTAGGCGGGGGACACCCTGAATTGGTTGCCAGCCAATCGCAGGGCACACAGAGACGAACAACCATCCACACTCACACTCATACCTAGGGACAATTTAGAGTGCCCAACGAGCCTGCCATGCATGTTTTTGGAATGTGGGAGGAAACCGGAGCACCCGGAGAAAACCCACGCAAGCCCGGGGAGAACATGCAAACTCCACACAGGGAGGCCGGAGCTGGGATCGAACCCGGTACCTCTGCACTGTGAAGCCGACGTGCTAACCACTGGGCTACCGGGCCGCCATGATTGTTATTGTGTAATGTGGAATGTATGATGACGTCATATTTATCCATCTTGTTGAATGACATTGCCTTGTGTTATTTTTATTATTTTTTATCAGTGTTTATTGATATGTAAAATTATTGTGATTATCATTACAGATTTCAGTCTAAACAGACAAGTACAATTACGAAGTACACGTACTGTACCACTATTAGTTCGCTACTACTTCAACTACTACTGTGCACTTACCAATATAACACCAACTTTCACCCGTAAAGAGTCGCATCTCATTTTAATATAAAGATGTATGGTATAGGTGGACCCAATAAAGTGTAATCTGCGTACATTTTAATTGGCCCACTTTTCGTTCGGCCAATTGTGTTTACAGTATCACTTTTGATCATTCTACGCATACCTGGATGACAAAAGTGCAGTAGCTGTAACCAGCAGTAGAGGGCAGTGTGCACAAAGATTTATTGAGAGAAAGAGAGAGAGAGCGAGAGAGAATTAACCGCACAGGGGAGCAAGAATCAGGATTCGAACCCAGAAACTCACGCAACAGTGAGACGGGCATGTTAGCCACAAGCAACAGAGCATCGCTTTAAACCAAAAAGAAATTGTAACTGACGTTTTGTGATCTCTCAAACCATTTCTAAAAGCAGAAAATCTACAGCTACTACTCGTTCTATTAGATATGGGACGTGACAACGTTAGTAAGATTGGCGGCCAGCTCACCCAATCGTTTAGCGAGTTAGACACATGACGTCACAGGGTTAACCAATGGTTTTACTCGGCGGGCGGAGCTTTGCCGTTAGCTTCAGATTGAATGTGGCCAATGTGTGTATTCACCAAAACGGGAGCGCGACGAGAGGAAGAAGCGGCCAAACGCTCTTAAAAAAAAACCACCATCCAAAAAAAACGGTACTTATGTGGATTTGAGGCTTCCTCGCAGCGGATGTGGATCGAATCGCGGTGAGCCTCGACGACAATCCGCGCCAAATTGGTGACAGAGGAGTAGGGAGGGCACTGTTTTGTTGTCTGGGATGCGCATTTTCGGGAGTGGGGGTGGAAGGAGGACGCGTCCCGCGGCGAGTGCGCGGGGGGAGTGCTCCGGCTCCAACATGGGCGTCTGGGACAATAACGACTCTCCTCCTCCTTGTTCCCTCCGCTCTCATCCGGCGTTGCCATGAAGACCGTTGCGCAGTGCAGCGCCAAACATCATAGCCGAATTTGGAATTGGCCGGGATTACATAATAGAATCATCCTTGTCTAGCCCCCCCACCCCGTTTTTTTTTTGTTTTTTGTTTTGCTTCAATATATCCTTTCCACGTATCGTCAATGTAAGGAGAGTTGCTTTTGGGTGGGGGCCCGCCCGGCTGTGTCTTGGGCACAGATGAGAGGCAAAACATATCACCCACCGCTGAAGTTGACAGCACCCTGGGAGAAGGATGCTGGCTTCGGCAGGAAGCTCAAGACCTACAGGAATCATACCAAGATAATAGCGCAGCCCGGCATTGTGATGAAAGTGCTGCGCAGGAAGCGGATCGTGCTGTTTGCGGCCTACTTCCTGCTCCTGGTGCTCACCATGCTCAACTTGGCCAACTACAAGTGGACCAAGGAGCCGCAGCCTTGCAGCCACCCCGTGAGGGGCGCCGCCTACCAGGGCCGCTCCGACCTGCGCTACCTGTACAGGCCCTCGCTGGCCAAGAAGAGGCAGCTCATCTACGTGCTCACGACGTGGCGCTCGGGCTCGTCGTTCTTCGGTGAGCTGTTTAACCAGAACCCCGACGTGTTCTTCCTGTACGAGCCCATGTGGCATATCTGGCAGAAGCTGTACCCGGGCGACGCCGTGTCCCTGCAAGGGGCAGCGCGCGATATGCTGAGCTCGCTGTACCGCTGCGACTTGTCCGTCTTTCAGCTTTACAACAGCCCCGGGGGCAAGAATTTCACTTCGCTGGGGTTGTTCGGCGCCACGTTGAACAAAGTGGTGTGCTCCTACCCTCTGTGCTCGGCTTACAGGAAGGACGTGGTGGGGATGGTGGATGACAAGGTGTGCAAAAAGTGCCCCCCGCAAAGCCTCAGACTGCTCGAGGACGAGTGCCTCAAATACAACACGGTGGTCATCAAAGGGGTGCGCATTCTGGAAGTCAACGTTCTGGCACCCCTCATGGAGGACCCCTCCTTGGATCTGAAGGTGATCCACCTGGTCCGAGACCCGCGGGCGGTGGCCAACTCCCGCATCAAGTCCCGGCACGGCCTCATTCGGGAGAACCTGCAGGTGGTGCGCAGCCGGGACCCCAAACTCCGCCGGATCCCCTTCGTGGATCCCGGCCACAAGGCCAACAAGAAAGACGGCTCGGACTACCACTCCATCGGCGCCATGGAGGTGATCTGCGACCGCACCTCCCGTACGCTGAGGACGGCGCTGAATCCGCCCGGCTGGCTCAAGGGCAAGTACATGGCCGTGCGCTACGAGGACCTGGTGGACAACCCGGTGAAGACGCTGCGCAGCGTCTACCGCTTCGCTAACTTGACGTCAAACCGCGACATCGAGTCATTCGCCCTCAACATGACCAGCGGCTCCAGTTCGTCGTCCAAGCCCTTTATCGTGTCGTCGCGCAACGCCACGCAGGCGGCTAGCGCATGGCGGACGGTCCTCAGCATCCAGCAGATCAAGCAGGTCGAGGACTACTGCCACCACTCCATGGCTGTGCTGGGCTATGAGCGCGTGCGGACCGCCGGCGAGGCCAAGGACCTGAGCAAATCACTACTGACGCACTCCAAGCTGTGAAGATGCCGCCAAAGACACAAAGTGGGAGCACCTCAAGTCACGCCACATTCGGAATGTACCGCCTTTAGGAACACTGGTCGTCATCCATAGCCAGGCCAAACAAAAAAAAACAAAAAAAGGAAAAAAGAAAAGAAAATCTCTTAACTCAGGGGTTCTCAAACTTTTTGGGTCCAGGGGATTCTTAAAATCCAAACACCAACTAAACGTAATGTACCCTGAAAGGCATTTGGGATTCAAAAGTGGCTCATTTATGCAATTTTTTGGGGGGGTGGATGAAAAGTAATGGGTGGTCCAGTGGTTAGCGCGTCGACCTCACAGTGCAGAGGTCGTGGGTTCGATTCCAGCTCCGGCCTTCCTGTGTGGTGTATACATGTTCTCGCCTAAGTGGGTTTTCTCCCGGTACTCCGGTTTCCTCCCACATTCCAAAAACATGCATGGCAGGCTGATTGATCACTCCAAATTTTCCCAAGTTGTAACTGTGAGCACGGATGATTGTTCATCTCTGTGTGCGCTGAGATTGGCTGGAAACCAGTTCATGGTGTCCCCCGCCGACTGCCCGAAGACAGCTGGGATAGGCTCCAGCGCCCCCTGCGACCCTTGTGAGGATAGAGTGGATTGGAAAATGAATGAAAAGTAATGAGAATAAAGTTGTATTTTTCCAAGATAAATTCATAATTGTACGATATTCGAGCAAAAAGTTTGATGAGGAAAGAACGTTACATTAAGTGAATTTCAAAAAGACACTTCTCAACTAATATTATGCCTTTTTTTTTCTTTCCATACAGTCAAACCTCGGTTTTCGAACGTCTCGGTTCTCGACCAATTCGTTTTTTGACCAACAATTTCGAGTTTTTTATGCCTCAGATGACTGAGCGCACTTGAATGCACCATTTGACTCCGCTTCCTCGTGTTGCTTTCCATTGTGAGCAGACGTGTTCCGTAAACATTTTTATTTTAAAAAGAGCGTGGTTTCGGTTTTCGAACAATTTCGGTTTTCGAATAGCCTTCTGGAACGGATTACGGATGAAAACAGAGGTTTGACTATTAGAAAAAAATATCCAGCAAAATGTGGTTTCACAGTACATTTTCTAGCTTGGACCATCCAGTGACAGAAAATTGAAGTGGCATCGTGACAAGATTTCCTGTAAAAAATGATGCACTCGTTATGGCCACTACAACCTTGTATTCACTCATTCACTCCCAAAGACGTTTTTAAACGTCTTTTCAGACTTGGTCCAGAATTGGCTGGTACTGAATGAGTTAAGGACCAAAAATTTGGAGACTCTCATTTTTTTTGGTGGGGTGTTGGGGTTTAGGGAAAAATATATTTTTGGAATGTTTTTGTGTGACACAGCAAGTAGAAATTTTGGTCCCAAAAATACCTTGAAATTAGAATATATTTTTTTAACCCTTTCATGCACCCTGTAACCTGATAACGTGATCAACAGTCCACAGGAGTAACCGCTGTCCCCGAAAAGGTTAATAATACAATATTATTTATTCTTAAATAATTTGTAGACCCAAAGCTACGGCTCGCGGACCCCAGTTTGAGAACCCCTGCTCTGACGATCGTGTATCTTATAAAAGTGGATGTTATTTTTTTGAATGTCGGGAAGAAAAAAACAAAATGTTTTTCAATCTCCATATCGTCTGTACAAGTGAAACTAGTGGATGAAAATAATGTTTAAGGTCAAAGACAATCAATGCCATGTTTGAGTAGGTGACTTTGTATTAATTTTTTTTTTAACTTTAATTGTTCTGTTTTTCTTTTTTTTTTTTTGTCCTTGTGGGATGATGGACTGTGGACAAAAGTCTCGCCCGCTGCGGAGCTGCTAAAGTCCTCGTCGTCGATGTGAGAAGTCTTGTTTTTCCAAAGTTTACAATCGGTCACTCTACTCTCATCCGAGTCTTACGTGAACCCCAGTGTGTGGTGGTGGTGGTGAGGGGGGGGGGGGGGAAATATCAAGTAAACAAGCAAAGATTTACCAAGTTTTTTGGGCCCGTGTATTGATTCGGTCTTGCTCGCTTTTCTTACACACCTCTTGGGAGTTTGGCGACATCGAACCTGCGAGGTTGCGGGGAGACTTCACACTTGGGTATACACGCACAAGGTCTGAAGGATTTTGAAAAATAATATAATTGCGATCCACCTTCCCCAACAATATTGCGATTTAGTATGCCATTATATTTTCTCTTCGCATGTGTTATGATTTTTTTTTTCACAATCACCTAAGAAATTAATCTGTATTGCAAAAGGCAATATCAGGTTTTTCGTATGGAAACATTTGGATTTAATTTGTTCTGCTTCCAGTCAAATAAAGGCAAACGAATTATGAATTACTTTTATTTTTTTGAAATTACTTTAATTCGTCTTTGAAACATTCCCAAAATTCTAAAAAAAAAAAATCAGTAAATTGAAAGTCGTATTACAACAATGATACAAACAAATGTGTGGCTTTATCACCTGGGCTGTTTCATGAAAGAATTATACGTAAACACGGATTTGCATATGGAACAAGTTAGACATTTTCGATTATCGGAATGGTCGATTATGTGGGATTGATTTTTGATTCATGGTGTCTTGGAGTGATGGCGAAATCGTCAGGTGCGATAGATTTTAGCTCATGAGCCCTCGAGAAAATGGATGATATGAGTTTTTATTATGATATAGTTAGATCGGAAAAGTTCTAAAGTGTCTCTAACCTAAACGGGCTGCTTCTAAATGCAAATCCGTTTTCGTGGTGTGGTAAAACAGAGAAGCAGAAAAAAAAAACATGATTCCTGATGCTCAAAGTGGCCCCGAAATGACACATGCAAAGTATAATCTTGTCATTGTGAGTCTCCACAATGACGAGATTACACAGCAAAGTCTGTGGAAGCTTACCTTCCCCCCCCCCCCCTTCCCTTCCATCTTCTCGCCAGCAGTTTCTTTTCCCTTCCATTGAACCAGCCGCTTCACACTGCAGTGACTCTAAATTGCTGCACTAACAGGGGGGAAAAAAATAAAACATCATGAGGGAAAATTACAATTAATTCTAAACACGGAGGATTGTTTTAACACCCGATGCGACGTTTTATCAGTTTGGATGGCAACAATCAGCAACAGCCAACCCCCCTCCCATGGCAACCATAAATCATTTTAGCATTCAAGATATTGGTGGTACAGATTTTAGCAAGTTGTTTGATTTGGTTTCGCGGGCCACATAAATGATGTGGCGGGCCAGATCTGGCCCCTCGGGCCATGGGTTTGACACCTGTGCATTAAAATAACCATCAAGCACTTGTATAATGTTAGAAAGCACTTTATGTGGTTAGCATAGACACATTTACTGTACCTTCTTTTTTGCGGTGTGGTGAAATGACCCCCCCCCCCCCCCCCGCCAGAGGCTCTTTCTTTCCATTTTTTAAAGACTCCTCCCACTTTTAGAGAAAGTTACATGACATTTTGGGGACTGTTTCCATTTTTTTAAGCAGAGTGTCCACTTTAGGATGGCAACAGGGCCCTTTTTCAATTTATTTTTAGCTTTTCCTTTAAGAGAGGACTGAGGATAGCATCTCTTTAAAACAAGAACACGGAATGCTTTAGGGTTTTTTTTATTTATTTATTTATTTATTTTTTAAGCCCTTTCAGACTTTTATGATTTCGGGCTACATAAATAAATGCGACTTTCTTTTCTAAGGTGCCGTTCCTTTAACTCATTCAGTACCAGCCCATTCTAGACCAAGTCTGAAAAGACGTTTAAAAACGTCTTTGGGAGTGAATGAGTTAAGAAGGGGACAGAAACATTTTTTTTGTCTGGTCTTTTTCGCACAGCAACAGGGGAAACATTTTTTTCCCCCAGTCAGTCAACTTTTAAAGTCAGCCGTGGCCCATATTCAAAAACATGATGCTCGAATCATACCAATGTTTATTATTTCAGATTCTGAGCATGTTTGGGCTAAATTTAAGTTGTTTTTTTTCCCAAGCACATTTTTTCTCAAGGTTTTATTTGTTTTATGGAGTGTATAACGTGCCGCATAAAAAGCTGCGGCGGTTCGTTTTTGACCCATTAAAATGATATCCAAATACAGAATATAAACAAAAATATTGCCATTTAAAATGAGATTTATTTAATTGTGTGTGTGATTTAAAAATGGCTTTCAACTACATGATGATGTTGATTTTTTCTTATTTTGTTCATGCTTTTTCATTCCCCCCCCCCCAAACATTGATAGTGATGGGACTGCGGCAGCTGCTCAATGCCCAAGTGTGCGCGTCGCACAATTGAAAGCTCACACTGGCCTCACAATGAATCTCTTTGTTAAATGATGTTAATGGAATTTCAATTTGGAGGGGTGTGTGTGCGTGTGTGTGTGTGCGTGTGTGCGCTAGCGTCTTACATTGTGGGAGATAGTTGCCTGCTCGCCTCTTTCCACCCTGACGGCCCCCGGGGTCAGTGACCCCCGTTCATTGTGGAAGGCAGGGCCTTTGCTTTCAAGGCAGCGGGTGCCGAAAAGCCGGAGTCAGAGGTAAGACATCCCCGGTGGGAGCCAGGGCCTCCGCCCGAGATCCAATTGCATCCTTCCTGCAGGTGTTTTGACATTTACTGTCCTAAGTTTCCTCACACCACAAACATCTGACCTAAGTCCTGCAATGGTAAAAACACAACAGAATAAGAAAATGCTTTTCATATTGTATGAGGTCATCCGGGCTATGCCATCAAATATTACGAGACCCTTCTTGAGCCCTTTCAGGCACAGCTTATCAGGTTACAGGTTATATGTTTAGAGCTGTACTACACGCCGCGCCCCCCGACTGTGAAAAAGGCGGCGTCTTTTCAAAGATAGTGTTTATTTGTCTAAAGTGGGTGACCTCCTGACCAATCGCACCATGGGGTAAGGAAATACCATATGTTCCATTTTTAGTTCTATCCATTAGCCGAACTTGAATGACAAACTCTTGTGAAAAGGAAAAAAAACGAATAAATCCAATGAAAAGTTACAAGACGTGATTTCAGGGTTTTTCGTGGCACAAACACTTTTACTTTGGTCGGTACGTTAAAAACATTTACCTTACCAGAGACACCTGAAAAGGAGACAAAGTACATGAAGTGTTGGAAGAAATTCAGCAGTGCACTTTGAACCGGCTTTAATTTCCAATTAAACATAGCAGAGGTCTTTTCTTGTGTCGTCCCACCTGTCAAAATGACCTCGGATGTCACTGGCAAAGACCAAACTGAGCGCAATTTAGCAAGCATAAGATAAAAAGGTTGAATTAAAGATGACTACGCATACATCCTTAATTCAGTTCAAGCCGACTTGCGCCTCAGCGGGACTCTCCTTTGGGGTTCTGCGACTTGCAAAAAGAAGTATGGAGTTTCACAATCTCCATCCATTTTCAAGTTTCATTCGCTTTACGCCCCGATGTCAAATAAATGTGCTCCCAGTGGCAGGACCTTGATAAAAAAAAAAAAAAGAATGACATTAAATTGCAATAAAGGAAATTGCAATTACACTATTTTTCAAAATGCTTCAGCCCTAAATGAAATGCCATTAATCTATTCCAGCCCCCAGAAAGATAGAAAGGTAGAACAGACATGCAGGTGTCAGGCACCGATGTAAAAAGAAAAGGAAAAAACCCTAAAAACAAACTAACAAAAAAGCCCAGCAAATGCATTGCCGCAAGCCCTTTGTCAGCCAAAAATGACCTAAAAGAAAACATTAAGCAAGAGGCCACAAGGGTGCAATTGGAACTACGCCCTTGGATCTGCAGTGTAAATCCAGCCTTTGTGTTAAGTCCAGACAGTCCATAAAGTAAAAAATGATGTGCGTCTGTTTTACCAAGTGCAGCAACCGGTCGTGAGGCCATTAAGCGCTCCAATTGGATTAGTTGAAACGTAATGGAGTCAGCACAGGGCTCAGGAGGGCTTTCCCATTTAAATGCACGTCTGCAGCGATGTTTCCTGTTGTGCGTATCAATAATAACCGACACCGTTCACTTCATTAGGTTTACCCATTTCGAATGCTACCACTTAAAAGATAATCATGCTTGGTTTTCTTCATGTTTGTTGCAAGGGTACATATTGTGGCAACTCGACTTTTGAATGGCACGTCCATTAAGTGTGAAACTAAAGAACCGAGGATTTGGGGGGGGATGGATAGATGAATGGAGATACCTAGCTAGCTAGCTAGCAAAATCGAGCGCTAGCTAGCCAGCTAGCTAGATCGAGCGCCAGCTAGCTAATGTAAGCTTATGTTATATTCCATCCATCCATCCATTTTCCGAACCGCTTGATCCTCACTAGGGTCGCGGTGGGTGCTGGAGCCTATCCCAGCCGTCTTCGGGCAGTAGGCGGGGGACACCCTGAATCAGTTGCCAGCCAATCGCAGGGCACACAGAGACAAACAACCATCCACGCCCACACTCACACCTAGGGACAATTTAGAGTGTTCAATCAGCCTGCCATGCATGTTTTTGGAATGTGGGAGGAAACCGGAGTACCCGGAGAAAACCCACACAGGCCCGGGGAGAACATGCAAACTCCACACAGGGAGGCCGGAGCTGGAATCGAACCCGGTACCTCAGCACTGTGAAGCCGACGTGCTAACCACTGGACTACCGGGCCGCCCCTTATGTTATATTATTAATTATAATTTTATGTTTGAGCATCATATTATTTCATGTTAAGCATTCCCAAATTATATTCTGTTGTTTAATAATTCCTTAGACATGTTTTTATGTTAATATGTTCAGATTGGCTGTTAAAGTAAGAGAAGCAGGAAGTAGTTTTAGTTACGGGAGTTGTCTTCTCGAACGTGCTGCGGTGCAGACGTTTTTTTGTTGTCCTCTTAATAAAGCTGCATTTAAAGGATTCCCTCTCTCCTTTTGCCGCTCGCAAAGTAGTGATATCCACTGAAGAATAACGAACCCCTCAACTTACACTAGCTAGCAAAATCGAGCGCTAGCTAGCTAAATACAAACAATTGAGTCAGACCTGGACAAGATATGAGAGAGCTGATTGGTTGACACACAGAGGTGACGAGAGCAGGTGAAAAGTTAAACCGAAAGAGTAGGGCTGATGGCAGGATATTGCATGGCGATGTCGTGACCCTAAAAATCGTGAAATTAAAAAGTCTTACTTGCTTTAGTCTCTCACATGAATCAGAAACAAAACATTTGACCATTGACACACAGTCGCCAAGCAAACCTCAAGAAGATTACCCGAAGTAAAAATTCACTTGTAACAAGGAAGAAAATATTTTTGCGAGAAACCGCATCGCGTCTCTCCATTATCCGAACCACTTTATCTTGATGAGGGTATGCTGGAAGCAATCCCAGCTGTCTTTGGGCAGCAGGCGGGGCACAATAGACAAACCACCATTCGCACTCACAGTCACACCTCAGGACAATTTCGAGTGATCGGTTAACTGACTGCACAAGTTTTTGGAATGTGGGAGGAAACCCAAGTACCCGGAGAGACCCCAAAGATGTTTCCACCTTGAACAATCTCCAAAGGCTCCATTGAAGGCTTCATTTGTCAATGTGGGTGCATTCTTTGAGAACTAATGCAGGACTCCGACTAGCAGAGATGCACAACTGTGTTTTTAAAACAGCTTCTGACTGACTGCGCCTAATTAATCAATGCGGCACAAATGCCAAAGATCGTTAATGAGATTGGGCCATACCTGCATTTTGCTACGCGGCGCAGCAATGCAGAGGCAGAGCCGCGGAATACAGAATGCCCCTCTTGGGAATTTTGAGGGGTGGGGGGTGGGGTGTTTCTGCACAAATGCAATCAGGGAAAAGTGGCTCGCAGAGACAAAAGCAATATTTTACAAGCCGGCAGCTTGCAGATGCTGCCGAATACGCTCCGTATTGACAGGCGGCACATCCAGATTGGTGAAAATCGTCTGGTTGCGCAAATACATCCACACGGGGGCGAATAGAACGCGCAGATCTGTTGAGATCTACTGCAGCGCATTTACCTGTGACGCAGTTTACACCGAAAGTCAGAATCCGCCTCGGTTTGACCTTTTAACGCAATCTCAACAAAATCAGCCTCATCCTGCGCAGATCAGGCTAAGAAAATGTCAGCCGGCTCAACCTTTGATTAGCGATAAACAGTGCCGCAATTATACCCGATCGTCTGACTGGCAGCCATGATTACCCCGCTTCAGGGCAGGGAATGGGGAAGGAGTTGGAGGGTGGGGGGGTGGGGTACTTTGTAGCTAGCTGGACTGAAACAAAGTGACTCCCTATCTACGTGAATTTCATTCCGAAGTCAAAATGCAGTCACTGGATTTTTCTGTTATGTGTGGCCTGAGTGTTATGATGTCAAAACGTGAAGAGTATGATGAAGGCGGGTCAGGACAGGACAGGACAGGACAGATGTAGTGAGCTGGGAAGTGGTCCCATCGGTGTAAGGCAATGGCGTACCGATTGCCCCAGTAAAGAATCAGCGCAAATGAGAGAACAGTTCAGGAAGATAAAGCATCCACATGGGAGGGGGGGAACAATCACAAAGCACATAAATCCCATAGGTGTGTTAGTAAATCAATTTGGCTACACCCTTGAGAGAACGACTTGGCAACATTTTAACTCGGAACATTCAACTCACACAAGTTGCTCTAACAATAAACTCGTTCGCGATATTAACCCTTCCAGGGACAGCGGTTACTACAGTGGACGGCTTATCGGGTTATCATTGTTGGTGCATGAAAGGGTTAAATACACTCGATATTTGCTTCTTATTGGTGGTAATGGCAGTTGATGTTGGGAGCAGACCAATTTTGTCGGTGTTGCCATCATCGTTGGGAATATTAACGTTGGTGATACGTCTTATGCTGCCCATTGTGCTTCCTTGGTCGCTCAATCCATCTTTCCCTGATTTCTCTGTCCGTCTCATTTTTGTCGGGGTCCACATTTTAGTTATACAGTCAAACCTCGGTTTTCGTCCATAATCCGTTCCAGAAGGCTGTTTGAAAACCGAAATTGTTCAAAAACCGAAACCACGCTCTTTTTAAAATAAAAATGTTTTCTGAACACGTCTGCTCACAATGGAAAGCAACACGAGGAAGCGTCACTTCCTCGTGTAAGGAAGGCGAGAGGAGTCAAATGGTGCATTCAAGTGCGCTCAGTTTGTTCGAGAACCGAAATTTGTTCGTCATCCGAGGCATGAAAAACTCGACGTTTTTGGTCGAAAACCGAATTGGTCGAGAACCGAGACGTTCGAAAACCGAGGTTTGACTGTAGTTTCCCAGTCCGTTATGACTGAAACAAAATTAAAAAAGTAAATAATAACGGTTTATTTCAACTATTGTTTAAGTTACTGTAATGAGGGGTTTGGTTGCATGAAATTGCTTCCAATATGTCTCTTCTTTATTACATATGAGAAATTAAAATTTTGGTAGAGATTTTAGCAAGCATCATGGAAGTTGACATGTTTGATTTGCTTTCGCAGGCCACATAAAATGATGTGGCGGGCCGGATCTGGGCCCCCGGGCCTTGACTTTGACACCATGGTCTATATCAACTCAATCGGCAGAGACAAACCCAGACGAGTTTGGGTTCCGTTTATAGCTTTGTCCTGAAACCGCCAAAGAAGATAAAAGCCATGAATGACCAGAACGACCCAATTTGAGATCACTTAGTAATTGGATGTGTTTATGTCAATTTTATGACCGGAACATGATGGCCCCCCCCATATGGATGATCCTTTTTTCGCCATTAAGATACGAGACCAGAGATGTTCACCTCCTGATTGAACCCGAGGCTTTTTCACTTACATTTAAAAAGCAGCAAAAAAGTTCCACTTTTCCACGAGGAGTCATTCCGAGAACAAGACCCCCCCCCCCTTCCTGTGCTGTTGGGGTCAGCAGTTAACGGCCTCTCGCCGTTTGCCACACCACACGCTCAGGTTTCACGTTGAACGCTCCCAACGTTAAGTGTTTGCAGGAACGCGACGGGGGAGGTCAGTGCGCTCAGTTCGCTCGGCTGCTTTCCCTTAGTGATCCGGCTCTCTACCGGTTGTTTTTTTTTTGTTTGTTATGAATCTTTTTAAAAAAATATCACTGATCAAGCAACTTGGTTCATGAAAGCCTTAATTCATGAAATGAGGATGCCAATCTGTCCCGTTCTTGAGTGCAAACTGCTTACTACAGTTGTGAGAGTATTAGATGTTTACATCCTATGTGGATCGAGGAGCAGATGTTTTCATTGGAGGTATTCTGGCTCCTGAGGAGCCATTAATCATTTGTCCTCTGTTTCGAAGGTTACAGAGCTGCTTTATTTTGTAACGTAAATTTGTTATTGTGAAAGGCACACCGGATGCTGTTGCGTGAGACATTTCCTGTTTAATGGAAAAGAGCCGATATGATGGACTGCAGCTTCGCGTTCTAAGCCAAGCGCAGCCTGTACATTTTTTTGTATTATGTAAATTCATGCAATATTATTAACTTATTCAGAATCAGCCATTCTAGAACAAGTCTGAAAAGAAGTTTAAAAACGTATTTGGGAGTGAATGAGTTCATTAGTGGGATGTGTTCACTGTGAATTTACATTTGAAAGGCATTGCATTGTTGACGGTTAGCATTTATGTTTAGCTATTAGCGCATTAGCGCGCGAACGTTAGCAATACGAGCGTAGTCACATTTGAAAGACATTGCATTGTTGACGGTTAGCATTTACGTTTAGCTATTAGCGCATTAGCTCGCGAACGTTAGCAATACGAGCATAGTCACGCGTTCGTCACGTACCAGACAAGTGGGCCACATGCGAATATTGCCACGTTTTATTTTGCAACAGCATGTAAGTGTTTTTATGTGTGTGTGTTACAGTTTCACACCTTCTTGACTCGCCTCAACAGTGAATAAAATGCAAGAAACATCGGCGGGTGTGGTCGTTGAAGGCGTTATCTGTCTGTCAAGCCGCAGCGGGAATTAGGCAAGGGCAGAACGTTATTTTTTTCAGGAAAATGGACAGACACGTGTTTCAATCGTGATGTTGCCAAGTATTTGACACAAACTCCTCTCGCTACTCTTGCAACCGACGGCGGTTCGTTTATTTGCAAATGATGCAAAGTAGACAGCCAGAGGGGGAAAAGGAAGAAACACGGACAGAGGGAAGTAGGGCTGTGCATTTTGCATTAACGTTTGTATATTGATAGCGACGGTTGGAAAAAAAAAAATGGAACAGATGATGTGGTGTATAATAAAGTACAACCAGATCCCTCAAGGCGAGCCAGCCTCGTTCTGACCTTGCATGGATCAGTTGTAGTCATCTGCAGTTGTTTTTTTTTTTTTTTAAGTTTTGTGCTGAGCTTTAAAAAAAAAAAACAGGTCCAGGATGATGCAGCGCGGTGCACTTTTCTCCCTCGCTGCCAACTCATGTAGGCTTTTGGGCAAAATCGCTATTAATAACGCTATGATGTGGAAGTCATTGCTTTCGGGGCGTTACAAAAATCCTGTCCAAGCACAAATTACGTACCTATGAAATAGGAAAACCGAATTTGAGACCTTTTCGGACAGGTAGGTTGTGCTTGTTTCCTTGGACAATACAGTCAAATCTCGGTTTTCATATATAATCCGTTCCAGAAGGCTGTTTGAAAACCGAAATTGTTCGAAAACCGAAACCACGCTCTTTTTAAAATAAAAATGTTTATTGAACACGTCTGCTCACAATGGAAAGCAACACAAGGAAGCGTCACTTCCTCGTGTAAGGAGGGTAGGAGGAGTCAAATGGTGCATTCAAGTGCGCTCAGTTTGTTCAAGAACCGAAATTTGTTCGTCATCCCAGGCATAAAAAACTTGACATTTTTGGTCGAAAACCGAATTGGTCGAGAACCGAGACGTTCGAAAACCGAGGTTTGACTGTACATCGCTTATGGTATGGCGGTGTATATGAACGGACCATCACATCTCAAATTTTTGCTCTTAAGTCAAAGCGAAACATTGTTATCTTTAAAAACCTCACTCAAACTTAAATCATGTGAATGGACGGATGTTTCCAGTCGTGACCCAAGGTTAGTTGTCGTTCATACCCTCTTTATAGTCATGAAGTAGCAGGTGTAGCGCACTCCATACGCGTTTGTTTTTACATGTTTGGCCATAACAAGTCAGTGGCGCAGGCTTAACTGCAAATGAGATGTCATGCGTGAGTTGTGACGGTGAACTAAACAACACCGAGAGCCGCCGTCTGTCTTCCTGCAGCCTTGCAAGGAAAAAAAAAAAAGACCAATCCATATATAGCCACCGCAGAATGGAGGTCAGTTCAAGCTGAAGCTTAGAGCCAGAACTCCACTCTGTCGACGGTTTATTACTTGAGCCGGTGTAAAAATGAAATTGGCAGAGCAGTGTGTGTGTGTGTGTGTCAGTGTAAGTGTGTGTGTTTGTGTAAGTGGTGCGTTGGCAGGTGAATCTGACATTCATGTATGCTTTGAATTGATGCACATGTAATGACGATTAAGTTGTTTGTTTTTTTGGTCCCCATTAACCGCGATAAACGAGGGATTACTGTATATTTACATATCTCTAAGTTAATGCGAGCAGACATGTATTTGTACCATGAGTACTGTTATGGATAAATCGACAGTTTACATTTTGTGTAATGAATGCACAGAGTAAATCTGCAATTGTACGTGAATACATAGACAGATGTTGGTGAGCATTTGAACAGACTGATACACATATTGATATTATGTATCGTTATACACATTCATTTATTGCTTGTGCTTACTTAAAATAATTAGGGAAAAGTCTACCAAAAAAACCACCCAACAAAAAACAAAATCGCATTCGAACCCTTTCAGGCACAGCGGTTACTACAGTGGACAGGTTATCAGGTTACAGGGTGCATGAAAGGGTTAAATCCTCTCGCTCTTTTGGCTGGTCGGACAGATTCCACTTTCTGCATTCGGCAACTTTTCAAAAACCAATCACCCCTTAGTGCAATCCAGACCGACCACGTCCCCCAATACTGAACACGTTTCGCCATCTTCCCCGGATTTCAAACCTCCTGTAGAGGTTTCCATTATTAGCATGGCCAGATTAAGACGCATCAAATATACATGAATGGTTTCTCCTGCTTTGAACCCGGCGCAGCGGGGAACACGGCACAAACCATTAGTGAGGCTAAGTGGGCAGTTTTCCAGCACCCTGGGACCAAGTTAGGCACACGGTTGCACCATGAAGGTCACCCCCCATCCCCCTTCCGGGTTGATGGTGTATCATTGGCATCATCATCACCCCACCTGTCTACTTCTATGCTTAAAATCCACGTCGCCGCCTCGCTCGTGGCTGAGATGGTCTCCACCGTGGAGGTGCTGATGAAATTTTGAGGGCAAGTGATGAATTATTGAGGCGGGCAAGGATTATGAAAGCGGGTTCTTGGCACGCTGCCGCGGGGGGATGAATCGATATGTGAACCCCCCCTCCAGCCCTCGACAGCACGAACAACAACACCGCCACTAATACCCCCGTGCCCCCTTCCCACTGCAGTCATACAGCAAATGACAGTTGAACGCTCACTGATTATTCTTATCATAAAAAGCCACAATTCAAGGATTATTGTTGTTAGAAAGAGCAACAAGCCAAGACGAAAGAAAACCATTCATTCAATTTCCGATTCACTTATCCTCACAAGGGTCGCTGGAGGTGCTGGAGCCTATCCCAGCAGTCTTCGGGCAGTAGGCGGGGGACACCCTGAACCGGTTGCCAGCCAATCGCAGACGAACAACCATCCGCGCTCACACTCAAACCTAGGGACAATTTAGAGTGTTCAATCAGCCTGCCATGCATGTTTTTGGAATGTGGGAGGAAACCGGAATACCCGGAGAAAACCCGCGCAGATGTTCAGGGGAGAACATGCAAACTCCACACAGGGAGGCCGGAGCTGGAATTGAACCCGGTACCTCTGCACTGTGAGGTCGACGTCACCGGGCCGCCCGAAAGAAAACCAAATACAGTCAAACCTCGGTTTTTGCACATAATCCGTTCCAGAAGGCTGTTCGAAAACCGAAATTGTTGGAAAACCGAAACCACGCTCTTTTTAAAATAAAAATGTTTACTGAACACGTCTGCTGACAATAGAAAGCAACATGAGGAAGCGTCACTTCCTCGTGTAAGGAAGGCGAGAGGAGTCAAATGGTGCATTCAAGTGCACTCAGTTTGTTCGAGAACCGAAATTTGTTCGTCATTCGAGGCATAAAAAAATAGAAATCTTTGGTCGAAAACCGATTTGGTCGAGAACCGAGACGTTCGAAAACCGAGGTTTGACTGCAATACCAAATGTATTAATCTGCTCCCGTTCTACAGTGAGAGGTGGCGCTTGAGTTTGGAGTCCTTGGAAGGCGTGCTCGAGAGAACCCCCTGCAGGTGAGTCCTTCGTTTTGCTTGGGGACTTCAAGGCAAAGCTCTCAATTTACCGGTCGATCTACGTTCCTACCCTCACCTATGGTCCCGAGTTATGGGTCGTGACCGAAAGAACAATATCCCAAATACAAGCGGCCGAAATGAGTTTCCTCTGCAGGGTGTCCGGGCTCTCTCTCTTCGAGATAAGGGGAGAAGCTCGGTCATCCGGGAGGGGCTCAGAGTCGAGCCGCTTCGCCTCCTCATCGAGAGGAGCCAGATGGGGTAGCTCGGGGATCTGATTAGGATCCCTCCCTGGTAAAGTGTTCCGGGCATGTCCCACATCAGGAGGCCCCTGGGATGACCCAGGACATGCTGGAGGGAGACTATTATGTCTTCCAGCTGGCCTAGGACCGCTTCAGGATCCCCCAGGAAGAGCTGGAACAAGTATCTAGGGCGAGGGAAGTTTGGGCTTCCCTGTTAAAGCTGTTGCCTTTGCGACCCGACCCCGGATAAGCGGTCTCCAAATGGATAGATGGATGGTCACTGATTCTTCCTGTAATGAAACTGCCAAATCTTTATTTCTTTAGGGTAGATAAGGCCAAAAGACAACCAAACGGTAGGTTTCATTCCAGGTAGTGTTCCATTTATATGATCACATTGATGCCGTTGTGATTTGATGGCGATGGGTTTGCACAGTCCTGCGCCTCGGAGGCGTTCAAGACTGAATAATAAATGACCGTCTCCCCGCGTTTCACTTGATTGTCCCGTGGCGACTTGGGTCCATTTATCTCCCTGTGACTCCCGCCTCCCTCTTCCAGAGAATCATTAAATCCAGGCTTTTTTTATTTTCCTCCCCCCATCTGGGAATGTTGTTTTCTCCCCTCCCCTCGCCTCAACAATAAGAAACCACGCAAGGGTTTGCATCTGGGCAGCTTGAACTTCATAGCGCCGATCGAAGGCGAACTGGTTTCAATGTATCAAGGATCTTAGCAATCACTCTCGTCATCCACAAGACGAACAACCGTGTCCGATTCCGAACTGGCGACATATCACGTTTGTATTTCCCTTTCACCTCCCCCCCAAAAAGTCTGATCTACATGTTTTTGCCCGAAGCTACGCCACACAAATTTCATCATGAGCCAGGCCCCGTCAGATCCTCAGATCAAAGGATTTTAATGCTCCCAAGATGGTGTGGAAAAACAGAGAGAGAGAATGAACTCATGGCGGAATGAACACATGTACTCCCTTCTCTCATGGGCTGGAACATACCCTGACATGTAGAAAAGACATCCCTACCTGTATAAAACCCCAGCTGAGCCCTTCATTGATTGATAGCTAGATTGATTGATTGAAATTTTATATTTAGGAGTGTGGCTTGATGTTGGCTTCAAGAATGATTCCTAGCAAATACGTTGTGTCTTGTGTTAGCCTAAAAATCCCCAGTGGTTCAAAACTTCTCTGTCCAATCAGAAAGAAAATACATACAAGGTGTTTTTATTTTCATGCTGAAGCGATGAATCAAATAATTCAATGACAATAAAAGATTGAAGCAGAATGTCTACCTTGAGGCTTCGCTTAATTCCTATTCCCGGTGTTACGTGCTTAGCTTACAGATTCAACCATGTGACCGCGGCGCTGGAGGAGCTGCCTGTACTTTTTTTTTTTTTATCCAGCTCTGTGGTTATCCACAGAGATTGAAAAAAAAATTATTAACAAGTCAACTTGGAATGGCATAAAAACCACACATTTTCGCTGACGTTCCGATACATCGACAGTTTTACAAAGTGGTACCTCTACTTATGAACGTTTCTTCATACGAAATTTTCAAGTCACGAAACGCCTCAACAGGAAAATATTGCCTCTGGTTACAAAAGAAATTTCAAGATACGAAAGGTAAAAATACAGTATGGGCTGCAAGTCGCAGCTCCGAGTTTCCTGAACGCAACATACTAATAGCTGCTCTGCCATTGGCTATTATGGAGCATTGTCCTGGCATCCCATTGGCTAAGAGGAACCTCTACCGCATGTGTCTATGCGTGTAGATATATAGATATGTCTATGCAGCGTCCTTGTCATTTGCCCATCGGGCCATGAGGTGTTCCGATTGTTTTACGTAAATCACCCAGAAAAAGTGTTCAGCAGTCCGACGTTCGTTCACTATACTGATGTTTGCTTCCGACATTTTTGAAGGTTTGTTAAAAGCAAACGTCCTTGGATCAGTTCTTCACTAAACGCCAGGCAAAAACCACTTCTGACAGAGAACATGAACTAAAGAGGGAAATACGATGAGGACGCAGTGAAAAGTTAAATGACCATTTTTATTCATTCCTCTTTTTAAATTTTTTTTTTTTTTTTACTCATTATTCAACTCATTTATTGTGCAATAATCTAATTGTAACATGATTTGTTACATATTTTGATGCATTTTTATGCTTTACAAAACATGTATGTCTGAATATGGGGGATCTTGGAACGGATTAGGGCATTTAAATAGAAAACGCGTCTCGAATTATACAAAAATTTCTAGTTCAGAAATTCTTCCAGAACCAATTAAGTTCGTAAGTAGATGTACCACTGTACTCTTAATTGAATGCATGTATTGAGAGCACGGAATGCAAACTGCCTGCAGGAAGGTCGGAGCCAAGATTCAAAACGAGAATCTCAGAACTGTGACGTGGTAACCACGAAACCGTTAACTTGTCGTACAATTTCCGAAATATCTCATTTCTTCGGACAAAATTTGACCATGACGGCTAGCGTTGTTTCCCTTCTTTAAAACAGATTCATCGGGCTCTCCTTCCAATGCTGCCAATTATTCAAGAGGCAGGGAGATGAAATTGTAGCGTGCTAAAAATAATGCCGCTACGAATAAGTGCCGTCCACTTGGAGTGATTGAGAGGCAGCCGGGGATGGGAGGGGGGTGACGCGAGCTAACTTGGATTAATTGGCTCGCTCAGCTTCCAAACAAGGGGCCCTGCAACAACGCAATGAGTCGCTGTCCTCGAGATGCGGCGCAAACATTTCGCCCCATCAGCATCATCCTTCAACCCTCATTACCACTCCCTCCAGTCCTTGGGAGAACTCGGCAATCTGAAAGCATTGTTCATCCACCAGCAGCGGCACCTCATGTCTCTTTTATTATTCATACTCATGCGTGGATCCTCTTTCAGCCCACGGACACCTGCCAGGGGAGACTTGCGGCACATAGTGATGTTCTCTCCTCTGACGCCAGCAACCACTCAACAAACCATATCAATACCGTTTGATTTTTACTCCATGTTTTGCCGTGGGAGTAAGACGCAGAGTGCAAGGTGGACTACCCTACACCAGGAGAGGTTGCCACTCAATCCATAAGGCACAAAAGTCCGCTAAGTGAACCACAATCCATCCAATGACTCTGAACAGGTAACGGATGCTTTAGCGCTTCAGGCCCCGATTATCGGTTGTACCTTTTCACCCTTTATGATTATCGGATGTCTCAGAAAGATTACAGTGGTACGAATGTCTATTCATATGACATTTTCGAGTTACGAAATGCCTCAACAGGAAAATATTGCCTCTGGTTACGAAAGAAATTTCAAGATACGGAAGTTAAAAATACAGTATGGGCTCCGACTCGCAGCTCCGAGTTTCCTGAATGCAACATATTCATAGCGGCTCTGCCATTGGCTATTATCTAGACTCTTCCTGGCATCCCATTGGCTAAGAAGGACTTCTATCGTATGTGTCTATCTGTGTAGATCGATAAATAGATAGATGTGTCTATGCAGCGTCCTCGTCATTCGCCCCACGGGCCATGACGCGTTCCGATGGTTTTACGTAAATGTGAATCACCCTCAGAAAAAGTGTTCACCAGTCGGGCTCTCGCTCACTATGCTGATTTTTGCCTTGGACATTTTCAAAGGATTGTTAAAAGTCGACAAAAGCAAACGTCCTTGGATCAGTTCTTGACAAAACGCCAGGCAAAAACCACTTCTGAGAGAGAACATGGACTAAAAGGGCAAAAAACGATGAGGACGCTGTTAAAAGTTAAATGACCACCATTTTAATTTTGGTTTTTTTTGTTGTTTTTTTTACATGATACACAACTCTCATTTACTTTGCAATAATCTAATTGTAACATGTATTTGTTACATATTTTGATGCTTCACAAAACATTTATGTCTGGATTTTGAGGGACTTGGAACGGATTAGGGCATTTAAATGGAAAACGCATCTCTACTTACAAACGTTTCTAGTTAAGAAATTTCTTCAAGAACCAATTCATTTCGTAAGTAGAGGTACCACTATACGTATTCTAAAAGGTGTCTTATCCTAATCTGGGCTGACAACAGAAAATGTTAGACCTGTTGAATATTTACAATGCCGGTAATGATGGCCAATCAGGCCAATTCGTCTAGTGGTGCTTGGTTAACCCTTTCAGGGACAGTTCCTACAGTGGACAGCTAATCATGTTATCAGGTTACAGGGCGCATGAAAGGGTTAAATAGATCAAACATGTTTTGATTTATGGTTCTCAAACTTTTTGGGTCCATGACCCCCTTAAAGCAGCGCAGGTTTGCAAGTGTGCGCGCATGTACTGAAATGTTGTTTATCATTCGATCAGCACATTGCTTCCGGTCGTGAAGATGTTGGGCAACAGTTTTAACCATCGCAAACAGGTTTTCTTGTCGCAAACTCACGTCGCTCAGTGGGGTACTGGCTTTAAAAGGGAGGATTAATGTTCCAATGAACCATTTTAAGAACCACTGGTTTAGTACACGCGAGTACATGAGTATCTACTTGGCCTCATGAGGTAACAAATGTAGCCGCACACAAAAAGGGACACTTTCATTATTCGGATGCTCTCTCTCTTCATGGCCTGACTGCCTCCCTCCCGCCTTCTCCTCGCCCAGTTGACGTCACATCCATTAAAGCTTTGCCTCTGGGCCTCGTTACTGGAGACTCCAATGCACAAGAGCCCTCTCGCCGGCACGCTCTGAAGAGTCAATCTCCACCTGATGAATTTGCCGCCCAAGCCGACGTGACAGATGCAGTTACCGCAGCAATCGGTCCGGGGCCTCGGCCATGCGTTTGATACCTGGGCCTTTGATGGCGACTTAAAACCACCTCTTATTGTTTTGGTCGCAGAGATTGAAGAAGATCCGGTTTCGCAAAGGATAGGATATTGCAAAAAGGAAACAAGGTATTCAGTTTTAGGAAGTGTCGGGAGGCTTCATTGCTTCATTTGCAAGTCAGTCAGCGCATATGAGGCCGAGCTTACTTGGTGCGGAAGAATCACCTGCAAAAGTCTTATTTTGAGCAGGATTTATGATATTGTCTCTTAAAACGGCTTTCTCGTTCTTGGCAGGTTCTTCCGCCTCATCCTCTGACCTTATTATCCCATGTCCGAAAAAGCGCTCCACAAACGAGTTTAATTAATAGCCACGAGTTTACTGATCAATGACCATTTTCATTGTTGGAGAAGGTTCTAATGGGGTTGTTCAAGGTCTTAAAAGACTGAGCAGGATGTGTTTGCTTGCCGGAGCAGAGATAAGGTAGAGAAATCATTTGCGGCCAATGTGTTCCTTTGGTTTGGTTGTTGAGTGACCCAAAATGGGGCGGGGGAGGTAATTATACAGTCAAACCTCGGTTTTCGAACGTCTTTGTTCTCGACCAGTTCGGTTTTCGACCAAAAATTTTGAGTTTTTTATGCCTCGGATGACGACCGAATTTCGGTTCTCGAACAAACTGAGCGCACTTGAATGCAGCATTTGACTCCTCTCGCCTTCCTTACACCAGTAAGTGTAAGGAAGGCGGGTAGACGAGGAAGTGACGCGTCCTCGTTTAGCGTTCCATGGTGAACAGACGTGTTCAATAAAGATTTTTTTTTTTTTTTTAAAGAGCGTGGTTTCGGTTTTCGAACAAATCGGTTTTCGAACAGCCTTCTTGAATGGATTATGGTCGAAAACCGAGCGAGGTATGACTGTATTGGAGAAATAATTAATTTTCTCCCCGTTCCAAAATGGTCGATGCAGCCATCTCATTAGCTAGACGCATAATTTTCCCGCGGGACGCAGAGTTCCAAATAATGTGTGTTTTTGGGACGCAAGGAAATTTCTCAGTCAAAACAAAAAAAAACATTGACGGTAAATCTTTTTTTTTTTTTCCAGCAACGATCGCATTTTGACCATCACCGCCATTGTTATTTTGACCTCACGTTAAGTAATCTCGCATGACGAGATTTCCGTTCTCGCGAGACAAGATTGGCGAGAACGGCCTTCCCCTCGCGGGAAGCAGACGATTGCCAAGTTGTGTAACGTTAAAACAGGTGTTGCGAATGTTTATTGCGGAGATGTCGCAGAGGAAGCAGCTAAAGTTAGATCGTTTTTTGCGATGATAAGTTGACTTCGAGAGAGGAGAATTTATGAACTCAAAGACTGAACCATGGGATGAAATAAGAACCTATTTCTCAGCAAATCTTGTATGCCCTAATTATTAAAAAAAATTGCAGCATTTGTTTATAAGAAATAAACCTATTATATATATGTATATTGTTGTTTGTGTTATTATCATATGCAATTGAATAAGTAGACTCTCTAAAAGCATAATGGGACTCATACTTTTCTGATCAGCGAGTCCCTGGGACTCGCAGGGCTCAAACTGTGAAATTATCACTGTCGATGCACCCGATTTTCAAAATATGAACAATAAAACATGGATTCGTACTGCATTTGTTATTTTTTTAAATTTGATGCATACCTCAAAGCTACAAATGGTAAATTCGGGCTGCCTGTTGCAAATAGATAAGAGAGTCCCGGGTGAGGACGGGCGTGGCTAGCACACAGTGGGTTGGGAAGTGAAAGAAGACAGTTGGGTCAATATCACTATACGGTGCTTTTGGTGTTCTTATTATAGTTGGCTTGACCACCATTGGAACTGTGGGCAGTACGTAAACCGGGTATATGCTTGTTCATTTCCCGTACGTGCTCATCAACTATCACATGTGAAGCATAGATGAGCAAAGGGACGGCGGTTGGTCTGCGATGCCACAGAGAGGAACCCCTTGCAAGATCATTTGAGGAGATAACGTTTCTCCCAGTTGAGCCGCTTTTACAATTTGCTCTGCTCGCAAGCCATCTATCACCCCAGTTCACTGCCTGGGATTGGATTTATTTGGGGGTTATTTTAAGCCATCTGTGATGTTAAAATGGAAGTTTGATTAGGGCATCGTCAGCGGCGGGTGCAGCTTGGCCGCGCTATGATAAATGAGCGAAGGCCCCCGCAGGGCGTGAGGGATAAAAAAGCCAAAGAAAATGGAGAAGAGAGCATATTATGAAGAGCGTATGAACTCCACATTGTTTTGATAAATAACGGCAACAAGTTCAATCCATCACCGGCTCGCCGCTCTGCATTAATAATGAATGTGGGGGGTATTTTTCCCTGCAAGAAAAGATGCAAAAAGGAGGAGTCATCACACAAACAACCCAACGCTGCGAAAAAAAAGACCCTCAGACCTTATTTTAGCGACCTGTGTGACCCATCAGTTGGTATCTTGTTTTACCCTACCGAAAGGAAGCTTTGAGCAGGGCAGTGATAAAAAAAAACAAACAAGTGAGTCACACATCGTCGGAAAAATGATGTCATCATACCACAAAGGAAGTTCAACCAAAAATGTTCAGTTCCATATGATATGATTTGAGACCAGCAGATCCAAGGTTGGCAATTTCAAAAACTGGGGGGTGTCTATACAGTAAGCCTGTGTGCTTTGCTCATTGTAAATCAGTCTCTCTTCTCTCCCTATGAGAAATTGTTCTGCTTACTTTCTGGAATAAATTATCTCTGATCAGCACAGCTCAGAGTCCGGCTTCTTTTTCCTGTTGACCTTTTGACTTCTTTCCCGCTTCAAGGGACTTAGCCGATAATTTTTGAAAACCAAAAGGTACTTTAACCTGGAGAACCCAAGAACCCTTTTCTTCTTTGGAAAATGATGAATTATACATTAAATGACTGCTATATGTTCACTGAACACCAAAATATATGTTTTAAAAAATATATTTAATGCTTTAATCCTAATTTAGGATTCGGGCCAAATTTGACCCTTTGAGATTTAAGGGGAGAATTTGAGTAGCAGAATTTATAGGGGCCAAAATTGACCCCGTGGGTTCTCCAGGGTTAAAGGTTCACCGTTTTGTATTGATGTGCTGGATGGCCACGTGGTCAATAAACGGCTGAAAAGTTCATCAGGAGGAGCAGCTATCCTTTACTCCTTTACGGAGTACCCGGAGAAAACCCACGCAGGTACAGGGGGAACATGCAAACTCCACACAGGAAGGCCGAAGCCGGGATCGAACTCAGTACATGGACACTACCATTGTTGTTTTTTGGGGGGGGTTTTACCCAGGAAAAATGGTGGGCGGCCCGGTGGACCAGTGGTTAGCGCGTTGACCTCACAGTGCAGAGGTAACGGATTCAATTCCAGCTACGGCCTGGCCTCCCTGTGGAGTTAGCATGTTCTCCCTGGGCCTGCGTGGGTTTTCTCCCGAGTACTCCGGTTTCCTCCCATATTCCAAAAAAAAACATGCATGGCAGGCTGATTGGACACTCAAGATTGTCCCTCGATGTGAGTGTGAGTGCGGATGGCTGTTCGTCTCTGTGTGCCCTGCGATTGGCTGGCAACCAGTTTAGGATGTCCCCCGCCTACTGCCCGAAGACAGCTGGGATAGGCTCCATCACCCCCCGTGGCCCTTGTGAGGATAAAGCGGATCGGAAAATGGATGGATGGAAAATGGTCTTGCCTTATTTTGTCGTGCTTCGACAGGAACTGTGCCTCCCAACCACAAGCATACTCAATAATTTAATCAGTCATTAGGCAGTACAGTCAAACCTCGATTTTCGTCCATAATCCGTTCCAGAAGGCTGTTCGAAAACCGAAATTGTTCGAAAACCGAAACCACGCTCTTTTTAAAATAAAAATGTTGACTGAACACGTGGCGGCCCGGTAGCCCAGTGGTTAGCACGTCGGCTTCACAGTGCAGAGGTACTGGGTTCGATTCCAGCTCCGGCCTCCCTGTGTGGAGTTTGCATGTTCTCCCCGGGCCTGTGTGGGTTTTCTCCGGGTGCTCCGGCTTCCTCCCACATTCCAAAGACATGCATGGCAGGCTGATTGGGCGCTCTAAATTGTCCCTAGGTGTGAGTGTGGGCGTGGATGGTTGTTCGTCTCTGTGTGCCCTGCGATTGGCTGGCAACTGATTCAGGGTGTCCCCTGCCTACTGCCCGAAGACAGCTGGGATAGGCTCCAGCACCCCCCGCGACCCTAGTGAGGTTCAAGCGGTTCGGAAAATGGATGGATGGATGGACTGAACACGTCTGCTCACAATGGAAAGCAACACAAGGAAGTGTCACTTCCTCGTATAAGGAAGGTGAGGAGTCAAATGGTGCATTCAAGTGCGCTCAGTTTGTTCGAGAACCGAAATTCGGTAGTCATCCGAGGCATAAAAAACTCGAAATTTTTGGTCGAAAACCGAATTGGTCGAGAACAGAGACGTTCAAAAACCGAGGTTTGACTGTACTAGACAAGTCGCAAAAGAGACGAATCGTTATGCAAAAATTAATTCATGGCTGAATAACTTTGAATAACTGAAAACCCCCCCACCACCAAAATTCCATCAATAACCGGAGGGAGGGCGAGAGTGAGGAAAAAGAGATAAAAGGAGAGCGGGCCATGAAATGAAAGCAAGCGACATCCCAGATCTGCTTTTCCACCCGTCCACCCATCTGTCCACTCATGACGGTGGCGACACTCCAGCTGTCAAAGCCTCTTCGCCTCTGCCGGGCTAACGCTAATTTACATGTAGCCTCGGGCTTACGGACGACAGACAAGAGTGTACTTGGAACAAATTCACAAGTTCCAGCACGAACAATTTGTAAATCTTTGCGTTGCCCTCTGCCATCCGAACTCCGACGGGTATGCAAATGAATCTTTAATAGTAGCTTGGCCTTTGCCTGACATTAAATGAGGGGAAGCGGTGATGGGCTGCATGTGGCTGCAATAAACATGCAGCGGGCGGCATTAAGCCCTCCGACCTCGTGACCACCGCTGCTCATTCACAGTGCCCCTGCTCTCACTATTAATAGAGAGGCGCGCATGGTAAAAGCCATCGAAAGCTGTTAGTCCGTAGGAGGGGGAAAAAAAAAATAAACGTTTCAAAACGAAAGGCCTTGAAGAGGATGCAGCTGGATGATGTTCAAAGACCTCCCCGGACTGCTGGCTTGGTTCGATCCCCGGGGGGGCGGGAGGGTCCCACACTCATCTCCGGCCTTCGTCACAGATGAGATTGAGAACAGGAAGTATACTGTGATTTTTTTTCCCTCCCTCTCAATATTACCATTTAACATGAGAGTCTCCTCTTCCTGTATATTTTTAACACTAGGAGCAATAAATTAATCAGCACTACCCGAATGATTGGTCCGGATGATTCCAATATTTGGCAGAGTAAGATTCCTGCATGCTGTTCGTACACTTGTGCTAAAGAAAGAAAAGACCCACTGAAATAACTTGGAACTGATGAGAGTAGCATTTGCCAAAACGCATACTGACAAACAGCACCCCCCCCCCCCCCCCGCGCCCAAAATTGAGAGAGACAAAAATCACAGCCTAAAAGAACAGAGAGGGGGAAAAAAAGTGTTAACTACTGTGAAACGTTGAGGAGGCTTGGTTATATTCTGGGGCTGCTTTGCTCCATCTGCCACATGATGTCTTAAATACATATAAGACTATAAAGCCATTCTGGACTGAAATATGCTGCGCAGTCAGTAAGCTTGGTCTCAGAGCAGGCAAATAGTCCTCCAACCATATAAAGAACCAAAAGTAATGCTAAAAATATGAGATTAAGACACTAGATTTTTTTTAAAAATTCTGTTCGATTCAAAAGAAATATCGAATTTTCCCAAATTATTCTTAGTTGTCATTTTTGTTTTTGTATTTGCACTTTTGTCAGTTTGATGTCATTTCCACGGCCATTGTGGGTTCCCCACCCCCCTTCCTTTGACAATAAGCTATCAACAATTCTGACTTCGGAATGGAAAATACACGTCTTGGCCAGTGGCAAAAAAATAAAAGTTGCACAGTTTAACATCTCCAAAGTTTGGCAAAAAAGAATAGTGATTGCTACGATAAAAGAAGAGGGGGGAAAAAAACAACATCCTTGAGATGTGAAAAAGTCATTTCTATAATTTCCCTCCCCCTGTTCCAGTCAGCTTTGAGGCATTTGTGTCATCATCCTTGGACACTCGACGAAGACGCACTAATGACTTTATTTTGCGGTTATATGATGAAACTCAATGACAGCGTCTTCAAAATGTGACTGAGGGAGCATAGCCACACCATTCCGGTCGCATTAAAAAGACATTTTTGTCTTGTTCTGAGGTCGGCTGATTGAACTTGCCAAATACTTGTTTATTGGTAAGCCTCAATTGTCAAACGATCGCACGTCAGTGGCCGACATCCCCGGGGAATGTCCGAGGAATGAGTTTGAAATAGTCCGGTTCCCACCATTTTTAAGTTTCGATGGGTTTGCTAAAATCATTAGTATTTATACTATAAATAATATATACATATATATATATTTTTTTTTATGCGACGCTGCTGATCCTGTGTCGGTACGTGCTGCTGTTTTGGTGAACAATGTACAGTGGTACCTCTACTCTTAATTGGTTCTACAAGAACTTTCTTAACTAGAAAAAATTTTAAGGCGTGTTTTCCATGTAAATGGCCTAATCCGTTCCAAGCCCACAGCAAAATTCAGACAAATGTTTTCTAAAGCATAAAAATACATCAAAATATGTAACAAATACATCTTAGAATTAGATTATTGCGCAATACATGAGAGTTGTGCATCATGTAAAAAAAACAAAGAATAAAAATGATGGTCATTTAACTTTTAAATGCGTCCTCATCGTTTTTTGCCATCTTTCATTCATGTTCCCTCTCAGAAGTGGTTTTTGCCGGACTTTTTGTAAAGAACTGATTGAAGGACATTTGCTTTTGTCGGCTTTTAACACGTCTTCGAAAATGTCCAAACATCAGCAAAGTGAGCGATCGCCCGACAGGTGAACAGTTTTTCTGGGTGAATCACATTTACGTAAAACTATCGGAACGCATCATGGCCCGAGGGCCGAATGAGGAGCATAGACACATATCTATCTATCTACCAGGGGTGCCAAAACTCATTTTTGTCGCGGGCCACATTGTAGTTACGGTTTCCCTTGAAGGGCCGTTTTGAATTTTGGGAAACCATAAAAGTGTTTAATCCCCTCCACATATTCCATACACAGCGCACAACAAATTGATCAATCACTAGTTTTAAAATCAGAAGTCAAGAATAATGACTGTTATTGTGGATTACGTATGACAATTTGAAATTGTGGTTCAGACTTTACCAAGCATCATGGAACTTGACGTGCTTGATTTGCTTTCGCGG
This sequence comes from Hippocampus abdominalis, assembly GCA_018466805.1. Taxonomy (NCBI): domain Eukaryota; kingdom Metazoa; phylum Chordata; class Actinopteri; order Syngnathiformes; family Syngnathidae; genus Hippocampus; species Hippocampus abdominalis. The sequence continues at coordinate 10,019,446 of CM031712.1, read as the reverse complement.
GCCACATAAAATGATGTGGCGGGCCAGATCTGGCCCCCGGGCCTCGACTTTGAGACCTGTGATCTACACACATAGATAGAGGTCCCTCTTAGCCAATAGGATGCCAGGATGATGCTTGGGAGTAGCCAATGGCAGAGCAGCTAGAAGCATGTTGCGTTCAGGGAACTCGGAGCTGTGAGTAGCAGCGCATACTGTATTTTCGTATCTTGAAATTTCTTTCCTAACAAGAGGTGATATTTTCCTGTTGAGGCGTTTCGTAACTTGAAAATTTCGCATGAAGAGACGCTCATAAGTAGAGGTACCACTGTACTTCAAATGTACTTCTCCCCTTCCAGCATCTACATTCGTTTTTGTTTTGGGCTGTAAGAAGAAACAAGGTTCGGGGGGGGAGAAAAAAAATACTAGCTTAACTGAATAATGCAACACATATAGTCTAACTCACAGGAGGCTCTGTGCAAGTGGCTGTGAAAACGGTGATCTGTGTGGAATTACTTGAGTTATTTCATTTCCATTTCATCTCTGCAGCTGGATGGAAAAATATTCTTCCCTCACAGGTGTTGAATGTAAACATAAGAATGGAAAGAATAAGACCGGAAATGATCTCTTTTTAAACTCTGCGAAATAGCTTCCAGGCAGATGTTCGTCACAGGTCAGCGGTGCATCGGGGTGTATGTGACCATGCAGCAGTATGAACAATTTAGTCACAGTGCAGACAGGAAATAGTGTTGGATATCGGCCCATTTTGTGTAGTTATCTAGCATGAGAACGTTTCGATTTGGTAGTCATGGACTGCAGTGTCGTGGGGATTTTTAATCCACTCGAATCAGATTTCAAGTTTGCCTTTCAGGGTCAGCTAGCCGGCCCACAATAGGGTCAGCATTTGTCCATTGTGATTGGTCAGGCGGAGACATACAAAAATTGGGCCTTTGCTGACCTGATAGCATAGCGGAAACAAAATACCCAATTGAGGATATGTGTGCGGCCCACTTATTCGAACTGGAGATTTTGACTGGAGATAGTGTGGCTCTCTGCACGGTTCATGAATGTGTGCTGAAGCTTATTTGCCCATGAAAATAATAAACAACCCCACAGATGACATGAGAAAAGCCAATCTGCAATTCATTAGTGATCAAACAAGCACAGGTGTTCATTTCTCTGGCGAGCTTTCGTTGGGGGGTATTTCAAAACGGCAGAGTAGTGTAATTCAATATCCAAGACAATAAAGCTCAGCTTTGATTGACAACGTAGAAGTGTTGTGAATATAGCGATGTTTTACAAGTGCCTTGTGAAGGCCCTCTGGAAAATTGCACCCTTTCATCGATGTTATGGCTCTTCGGCCAAATAAATTGCCATTTCACATCTCGTCCTAAAAATCTCCTTGATAGTGCTAAAAACAAACAAAAAAAAATGATCATGCAGCCCCCAAAATCAGTTGTCCTCGACAACATGAAATTTTGCAGCCATGTCGATCAGAAGCAGATGCACCAAACACTGTCAAGCCATTTTGGTTTGAAGCTACCATTTCGAACCCATTACTAATCAACCGCTGGGGACTCGAGAGGAGTGCCTTGAAAGACCGCGGGAGTCGTTATTACAGCACAGATTGTTGCTTAACCCTTTCAGGGACAATGGTTACAACAGTGTAACTCCTCTACAACGAAATCATGTTTGCAGCAAGAACTTTTTCACAACAGGGGTTTTTTCACTGTAGCAAATTTGATCTCAGATGTAAACACACACACCAGCGTACGTGTACTCTTTATTTTTATTCCAATAGTGCATAAGTATGAGCATATACCTATTTGACACTTCATCTAGTCAGTGTAGGAAGAAAAAAGGGAAATTGTGAAATTTACGATAAGCATTCACTTTCACTTACATCAATTTCTTGGATAATGTCTTTTATTTTGCTTCCTCCATCTTTCATTTCATTTTCACTTTTACCCTCTCTTCCAGCGTCAGAGCTCTTCTTGTCTTAGCTGCTTGACATCCAAAGGTCCGTTTTGTAGCCATTTTAGCAATGGATTGTTCTTGCTGCGTCTGAAACTAACAATAGCTTCCTGGACTACTGCGCATGTGTAAACCCGTGTGGTGGTTGCTGTTGCCATTTCCGAACGAAGCAGTACAGGTCGCTGTTGGATTAGACTTCGTTGTAGTGAATCTCGTCGCGAGGCAAGAGCAGAGTAAAAGATCTCGTATAACGCAACAGGGGTTTTTTTTTCGTTGTATGGGGGCAGGAAAGTGGGAATGGTGTTATACATGAAGATTTCTTCACACTTGGGGGTATTTTCGCCCATGTAGGTTTTGTTGTAGAGGAGTTTCACTGTACAGTGGACAGTTTATCAAGGTTATCAGGCGTTACCATTATTTGTGCTTGAAAGGGTTAAATATAAGTATCTATCACTAATGGCCGGTCGTCATGAATTCCAACGTGCATGTAGGGAGCTTTGCGGGGAACTGCTGCCGCCCCTGACATGCGATCCAGAGATACCTCTGAGGCTCTTGGGCTATGATCATCCGTCAAAGCGCTAACCCACTATCCGAGGCGGTAAATTAAATAATAATGGACTGCACAGTTTCGTGTCATGGACGTGTTCCTGACCCAAAGCAAATGGCCGCTTCTAAAGGCTCAACAGGGAAACACCAAACCATTATATATAATATCCAGATGCAAGAAAAAATAGCATGGAACCCCTTTTGGGATTACCTGGATTTGTGCATGTAGATTTTCACCTATGTTTTGGAAAACACCAACCCAGGCCTTTCAACGTACCCGTAGAGGCAAAGTGGGTCAAACAGAGTAGTCGGGGAAGCTGCTGCTGCTACACGAGCAGACGTCACTTCACATCAATTACTCTTCCGGTCTCGGTTGCAAACTGACCGACAGCCATTCCGTCTGAGATGCGCTAGTGGGACAGCGCTATATTTGCGGGCCAAAATAGATGTGATTTGAGACTTCACAGCTAAGGTGCTCAACGGTGTTTTTAAATCAGTTTCTTTCAAATCAAACTGATCAAGGCACAGTTTTTGGATGCTATGAAAAATGTTGATCACAAAATATGGTGGCAATTTTTCCAAAGCGGATCAAGAATTAAGGAATATTCAAGAGGTGAATGCGACGTGAAATGTTACTTGCTTGCCAAATCAGGGGCACTCGCCGGAGAATTTGGGTGCGGATGTCATGAAAACTAATTTGAATTGGGGGGGAAAAAATGCCTTTTGGTTTAAAACAGAATAGCGAATCATCGGCTGATTTAGAACAGCGGTGTCAAACATACGGCCCATGGGCCGTAACCGGCCCGTGAGTGGATTCGATCAGGCCCGCGGGATAATTTAAAAATGAAAAAAATGCATCAAAGACACGGAATGAATATTTTTAATAAGATGCAATTCATGTATTATCCACTAGGGGGCACACTGTTTTATCTTTCATTTGTAAAGTGTAGGCGGGGGTTACATTTATTACAAGTTTGGACATCATAACAAACAAATTTAGAGGCAACATGAAGAATTCCAAGCATCAGGATGAAGGATTTTAACCCTTCCATGCACTCCGTAACCTGATAACAAGGTAAAGTTCTCCACTGTAGTAACCGCTGTCCCCAAAAGGGTTAATTTCCGAAAAATCATAACAGTTGGACAGTCGCATGACTGTTTTGAGAGCGACCACGCGCTTTTTGCACATCTTCGCCCTTGGATCACGCACCCGTGTGCTACTCTGTTCCTATTTGGGGGGCGGGGGCGGGGGCGGGGGGGCTGATGGCGTACCGCCAACGCGGAGTCGCGATGCCAAGCTCGCTCTGCCAGCTGTCTCCATTGTCTATGCCAGGATGAAATGTTGAGCATCGTCGCGCCGATGAAAGCCGCACAATCTACAGCTCACCAAATGGCACAATTTCTGTCGTTCTAAAATGTTACATTTTTTGTGATGGTGCCATAGATGGGTACTGGTGATGGCAAAACTTGGAGTAAACCAAGCCCGAGTCTGGTCATTGAGCACTTATACGCAAATAATCTTTTCACCCTCACATTTACACGGATGGGACAATTGAACCCGACATTTAAATTTTTGAAAGTGGGAAGAAGGCAGCAGGGAGAACATGAACACTCGGAACTGTGAGGCAGACGTGCCGTCCACTTTGCTCGCCAACATGATAAACAATCCTTGAAAAGTGAGAAGACAGCTCGATCATCTCCGAATGAATTGTTTCCCTAAAAGCAAACACTGTGGCGTTTTGAAACCTCAGACTGTTGAGGATAAGCAGTCGCGCGTAAAACCAATATTTGCGCAGATGAAACACAGAAATACAAACACAGGTTGTACACAACAGCGAAGGGAGGGGGTGCCGGTATCGGAACTGAAGACACGGCGGAGGAACGTTAACAGAGCGCATCCCTGCGTTCACCAAGATCCAAAGTCTCCCCCCCGGGAAGTAGACAACTTCAAAGAGCTGCAAATTATTGGAAAAAAGAAAAAAAGGATTCAAGCGGATTGTGATGGCGGGGAGGGTCAGACGAGAGGGTGATGGCGGTTCCGTGATGTTTGCCGATGTGACGATATAATGGCGGCGAAGGATCATCAGATCATATCGGGGAGGGGAAAGTGCAAACAGGCTTCTTTTGTACAAACACAAAAGTCATTTTTGATGTTATTCTATAATCCTTGGAAATCAATACATGTCTGCTCAAAAGTTCACAATCCAGTGAAGGGTGGCAGGTTCAAGGGTCGGTCTTCACAAATGTGCAGATTTTTTGCTTTTGGAACCTTAAGAGGGTGCCAAGGAACTATGTTGAAGTGAGTTGAGTTTTATTCAGACAAAATTAGTGCTTTGCCACGACATTCGGTCAGAAATCTTAATGGTTGGGAAACTATGTGAAGCTCACAAAAGCATGACAGCTCAGTTTCGACGACATACAGCGCTGCCTTGAGATGAGAGTTTCTTTGTTACGCGACCATGCTTGTAAGGCAAAACACAGGCATCTCAAATCATCGTGCCTCACTGAAAATAACACTGAAAGGAAAACACCATGAATCCATTTCAGCTCCAGCCTACCCCACCCCCCACCATATGAAAAACCGCACATTAAAATATTGCGCAATTTCATAACCTCAATAGGACGAAAAAATGTTTACTGTGTGTGTGTGTGTGTGTGTCGTGATTAACTGATTAATTAACTACAGTGCCTTCCTTCCTGGCGACATGAAGACAAAGACTTTTACTCATCTACTGAAAGTGACTCAGGTAAGTAATATCAGCCGCTTTTGCAGAGGATAAAGAAGATATGCCTGTGAGTAAAATATTGTCCGTCTTCATGTTTTCAAGTAAAACATGAAATCTCTTGTGTATTAATTACACTGCATTTTTGGAGGTGGGGAGAGGGGGGGGGGGGGGGGTTATGAGATCCGACTCAATTCCAGTGAGGGCAACCTGCTAAGAGAAAAAGCCCAAACGGCTCACTGGGGAGGATACATCAAAATGGCAACTAATTTGCCCGATTGATTTTTTTTTTTTTTGTGGGGGGGGGGGTGTCAACAATTTCGAAGGAATTCAGTTGAGCCACTCCAGGCGGGAATGCCCGATCGCCATTCGGATGGCCGCGATACCGTGACGCTGATTTAGTCCCGGACGACAATGATTTATTAAACATCCGTAGGTGTTAGTAACACCGGCTTTACACCTCATTTAACGAGGACGAGATGCCTTGGAGAAAACTCTTCGTGGCCGTCCGTCTGTTTGAATCACGTCTAAAGGACCAATCACTATGTCGTGTCCATCAAGTTGCACTGGAGACGTACTCAAGACCAACAAAGCTTTCTGAAGCACTTTATAGCGACTAAATAATGCATGACCAGATGAGCGCACGCATGATGTAGCACAGGCATCTGTCAGGGCGAGCGCCAATGACGAATCCTACTGGACAAGCGGTACAACAATACTGCTCATGTATCAGCACAACAGCTGACACAGTAATTGCATCTCACTTATTCACCTATTTGAGGGGGTTTTTTTTTCTCTGTGAAATCCATCCGAGCTCCTCACCAAAAAAACGAATTTACATTTATTCGGCACTTTCCGAAACGCCATCAGATGGCCAACATTTCCACAAAGGACCTGTTTGAAATAGCTCCTGTTGGAGAAGAGACAACTGTAGCCTGGGTTGTTAGTGGAAATTAAACTACGATGTGCTAGCACTAAATCACGGTATTTATTTTTTTAATTATGGCAGTGGTTCATTTATACCGAATCCAACCAGTTAATATGCACATGCTCTTTCCGATACACCAAAAAAAAAAAAAAAACGCATTCCATCATTGAATGACGTACGATCACCACACACACGTTGACTACGAAGCGAACTAAATTTCCCACAGCGCTGATTGGACAAGCTGTTGTGTGATGATCTGAATACAGTACAATTTTTGATATTTTACAAATTCAAGACATAAAAAAACATGTATTAAAAACAGAAAAAAGTTGACTTCTTTTTTTTTTTAAGACGTACTATCACGACAGTCACACGGTGACTGACTAAATTTCCCAGAGCACTGTTGGACGCAATGAGACATCTGCAGCCAGTGTGGCCAAGTGGGCGTGCAGGAATTCTGGCAGACATCCTGCAGTTGAATTGAATTGTGAATACACTTTATTGTCAAACGTGTGTGTATAGAGCGTTTGGCTTTTGATTTTGCCACGTTAGTCATGCTTAATGTACATAAGATTAGTCAAGTTAAGCGGGCAGATCTGCGCCGTTGTGGGCGTGGTCGCAGCCAACTTCACTCGTGGCCAACCAAAGCGGCTCCTTTAATTCCCTTTAAATGCGTGTGCTCACCCATGAAATGGGCCCTCTTCAGACTGCCTCAAACTCCTGATCGTTTCTGTGGCCCCTCGCTGCGATGGTCTGAAAAATGAAACGCCATGTTTCAGAGGGTTAAAAATACATTTCTGCTTGCATTTTCGTTTTATAAAAGCCCATGCAAAATACAACGCGTAAACTCTGATGAGCAAATGCGTGTAAGCCCAAACTCCCAGTCCTCAACTGGACAATGACATCGGACTATGAAGCCAGGCCAAGAGCGGCCCACCCTCCTTAACCACTCATTGTACTACTCGCACGGAATTCCAGATGTCCACATCACTTATTCAAAAGTGGGAATGGAACGCGTACCACCCATTGAACCGGCTCCAGACGAATCGAAAACCAGCTGTTGAAACAACCATGTTCCCAAAGTCTGCTCTAGTGGAAAACAAATACTGCAAAAAAAAAAAAACAATGAAATAAAAAAATGTCATCAAGAGACTGTCCGTGAGTAAAGATGACAAGTCCAGGAGGGAGTGGGATGTCGACAAAGCGAGGCGACAGGGAGGAAGTGATGAAGACTACCCTTGCTGGTAAAAACGAGCTTGGACGAGCCAGCTGGGATGTGAAATGCAGCATGGGAAAAAAAACTGTGTTGCAGAAATTCTATTGGACTTGTTGAGAGAAAATGGAAATGACTGTGAGACTGAGCCACAAGTCTTTTCCATCACCCATCAGCGGACTGCTTTGCCCTGTTAATTATCTTTTGGAAGACCTGCCTTACTTTTGCTGTAACAAGCTTTAAAATATGTGTCATGGACCAGAATTATGTCAATAATTCTTCATGACGTTTACAAGGTATGTGACGAAAAAAAAATCTGAATTTGTCACGAGAAGTAATACGACAAGAATTGTTATTTCAAGACCAAAGTCATATTTCCGACAAGTCAAATTCGGCCACGATTTTTTGGGGTGAATTTATTATTGTTGAAATGATCAAATCCCAATATTGCGTGAGAAAGTCAGAATTTGGGGGGGGGGGGGGGGGGGTCATGCACCCTGCGACCTGATAACATGACAAGCTGTCCACTGCATTTATTTCAGTCAAAATCCATGCATCCATCCATTTTCCGATCCGCTTGAGCCTCACAAGGGTCACAGGGGGTGCTGGAGCCTGTCTCAGCAAGTCTTCGGGCAGTAGGCGGGGGACACCCTGAACCGGTTGCCAGCCAATCGCAGGGCACACACAGACAAACAACCATCCACGCTCACATTCACACCTACGGAAAATTTTAGAGTGCATGCATGTTTTTGGAATGTGGGAGGAAATCGGAGTACCCGGAGAAAACCCACGCAAACACTCAAACTCCACAAAGGAAGGCCAGAGCTGGAATCGAACCCGCTACCTCTGCACTGTGAGGTCTACACGCTAACCAATCGACCGCCACACCATAGGTAATTCGCTGACTAGCTTAGCATTTAGCGCCGTTGTTTGCGCATGAGCTGTGATGCAGTCATCTGATTGGTTGCTCTCTATGACAATCAAGTAACAGGATTGATGATAGGCTGACGGAGTACGTTCTGTGAAGTTGGCACCTTGTTTGCACTACAAGATAGATAGAAGAAGAATAAAGTGTTATACTGTGAAAATTAAGTCCGAATCTGACTCGGAAGTCGTAAAGTTGTCAATGTCATATTATGAGACGAAACATTGTGCCAGATCCACATCATAATAATCAGCGAAAAAGTCAATTCTGACTGGAATTCAGCAAAATGACGCGTCTTTTCTTATGAAAAGAAAAATGGAACATTGTGAGATCAAAGGTGGAATTCGGTGAACGAGAGCAAAACGTCAAATGAAGCCACTTCACCCCACTGCCCAGAGACTGGGCCAGTTTAGCAAAAGGCGGGCTACAATAACTCACAAGCGACTCACACTTATTTCATAATGAGCCAGGGAGCTACAATAACGAGAGCATCTTGACTAAAAATACCCCACGGCCTCTTTTATGAAACAATATCGAGCGGAAAAATCATTGGTTTTACAGAGCCGCTTCGCCCACGCCACCGTGTGTTCCACAAACACCCTAGTCGCAAAAGGTCAAGAGATTTTTTTTTTTTTTTAATTAAAAACGCTCTTTCCCCCACCCCCGCGAAGAACGGGAAGAAAACGATAAGCCGGGCCCGTGGAATCAGTCTGATGCCACGCTAGCAACTGCCTCACACTTTTGGTCCTTATCATCAACTAAGGTGACAAGGGCTCGATGAGATTTTACCTTTGTCAAGTTCCTGATGGAATTAAATCCACTATGAGCGAAATATACAATTTAAAATTATATATAAAGTACTGGATTAAAAAAAAAAAAACATTACACCACATAACATGCTGAACAACACAAGTGGGACTTGTACTGTGCTTTGAGAATCACTTCTGTCGATAATAAAATAAAAGTAGAGTTGAAATCTTCCATTGACGGGCAACCAAAAAAAGTCTTTATTGGATTGACTCAATTTTATTTTGTCAAGGGGTTGCACAAAATAAAATAATCTGGATTCAGATACTTGTAATTATTTTATGTAGCTGCAGAGCAGGGGTGTCAGACTCATTTTTTTTCACGGGGCCACTTCGGAGTTCAGCTTCCTTCTGAGGGCCGATGTGAAATCTCAACGTTATTTCCTGCCCATAACAATTTGACATTTCGGTACAGATTTCAGCAAGGATCATGAAAGTTGACACACATAATATGCTCCTGCGGGCCACATAAAATGACGTGGCGGGACGGATCTGGGCCCCGGGCCTCGACTTTGACACATGTGCTTTGGAGTCTACTTCAAAAAAATTATTAAAAAATCTGGATGCATAGCTCCTGCACCCACTTGATGAAATAAAATTGAGTACTGTTGTACGTTCAACACACGATATTTTTTTCAGTGTAATACACAAAATATTCACTGCCTAAATACTGTTCAACGTCAACACATTAAATCTTACAAACTGTTGGATTTTAAACATTTGGATACTTTTTTTTTTTTCCTTTTTATGTGCAATCCATTATAAATCAATCATTATTGAACAATGTTTTTATTTTCCTATACAGTATTTAAAGACACTTTTTGTAATAAAGCATTTTTGATAAACACGCAGGCCTACTTGTGTACTTTAATATCGGGAACGATGGCGGCTCTTCCAAAAAGTGCGAAAACCACTGGGATTGGTGATAGCTTCCTGTAAGTCTTGAAAAAATTGCATTAGCCGAAAAGCATAATTAACCAAGTCTTTTTTTTTTAACCTTTTTCAGAAAAAAAAAAAGATATTGAACAAACGAAAACAGTCCACTTGCAGCGATTTAATCTCACGCCCTTAATAAATGTAAAAACGACTTGGGCAAATATGATCAGGGCGAACATTTTAACTCAGACAACTTATTTTCATCTGTTTTTGGCAAATAAAAATAAATAACACATCCCCCCCGGCATCTGGAAACTCTTATCTAAAACGACGTACTGGGACATATGTTGTGGAATCTTGTTCATAGCTCTTTAAGAAAATGTTGACAAGCCACTTTAATGAGTTAAACTCTTTGTATTTAACAGTTCCGCTCAATAATATGAATATATCCATCTGTCCATTCACCTCTAATGGACACCCGTGTGAGTTAAGGGAATTGCGCCTGCAAATGGGATTAGCTCAAAGCACCTCTGAGGACATCCAGCAGATGATCTACTGATGGTTTATATTCTTGCACTTGCAGGGGAGGTGCATAAATGCTCAGTGGCGTCAGAGCTTGACAGTGTAGCAGCTCTCAGCACTATTGTGTGTGCGTGTGTGTGTTGTACATTTCCATCCATCTATGTGGAGGGGTGCAAGTCTGATTACGTGGTAGAGATGAAAAGGGCAGTTGTTCATTAAAAGGATTTGTATCTTGTTTGACCTCCCCGTACCTCTCACAGCACACATTCCCACGCGTGGGCCTTGCACATACAGACGCACCTTAAGATCAGTGGGGGCTCATATGAGGCGAGACTGCTCAAGGGGAACAAGAACTCTACAAAGTCTCGCATATTTTATCGTATTTAGTCTACTGAACTGTTAAGTACAACATGAGCACTCTGGTGGCTGGCAGCCGCTGTTTTAACTACCAGAGTGACAACATTTTTTAATTTAATGTTTAAATTGGCTTACCTTACACAGAATCCCATTCTATATTGTGGCCAAGGGTAGAATGCAAATCCAAGTCACTTGAACTCCTGCTGCTGTCAATAGACACCCTTATTCGCACAAAAATAAAGTAGGGTTCGTTAATATGTACGCTAAAACTAAATTAAAGAGTTTAAACAATTACAGTCATTTTGCCATAGGGCCACATGAGACACTGGAATGCTTGCCCACGACCAACCCAACATGCTAAACTCAATTTATGTTACTAGCTAGCACTACTAGCAAACACCTTGCTATTATGCCGCAATTCTTGACATTTCAAGACATAGATGTTAAACCAAATGGCCACAACTTACCAATGTGAAATGACCACTGCACAGGTGATTCCTGATTACGTCCTCGTTTGATTAGCTAGCAGCCACGGGGTCCTCCACTGTATCTGAAATGGCTCGTTTCCTCTTATAATTTATTTACTTGTTTGTTTGTTTGTTTGTTTTTGAAGACCTCTCCACCCCAATTCGTACACACAACAGAAAAGCATATTTATATTGTTTGACACGATTCAAAACCGATACCAACGCCAATATTTATTTTAAAAAATATTAAACTTCACAGGCACACAAGCATGTCCGCTATCATTTTGCGCTAATGATGCTTGGGCAGTTTTTAAAGACGTAAACGAAAATAAAAACGTATTTCTTCTTTGTTCATTGGCGGATTGCAGCATTTTGGTGCATACTGCCACCTACTGTACAGGAAATGTAAAGCGCTCCAATGGCTGTGTCCGAATGAACACACTATTTGATCTCTATTTAAACGTCAAAAAGTGTAAACTGTGTAAAAACTATTTTCGGTGACGATTTCTGTGTTGCGCATCCATCGCTTCATAAGAACTCATGAAAAAGAATGGACATTTCTTGATTTCATTCGTATGTTTATGAGAAACATTAAGGGTCAAAATAATACAAGGAAGGGAGTTTCGTCTTTCCAAACAAAATCACTTTTTGTTTGTGGGTTTTACGACATGTTGCAAAATGTGGGGAAAGTCCAATACACAAATTATATCGTTAACGTTATGTTAAAGATAACATTTTCAAAAATCGACAATCGGTGACGACAACATTCAGTTTAGAAAAAAGGACCAAATCCGCCGAACGTGGGCAAGAAGAATCGAGGCGGCGGCGGCGGCGCTCTTCTTCGTCTCGACTCCCTTAGCCAAAGTTTCTTCCTCTTGGAGTCCGTGTGACCTGCAAGCAAAAAAAAAAAAGCCGTCGTATGAATTGTTAATATTTATATTAATATCATTGTGTATCATATTTTCTTTGTGCAGGGGCACTGAACCTAATTCACATGATTACGACGACTAAATGTCATTACTGTAATTATTATAATTACAAAACGTCATGATAATTACAAAATAAGAGTCCTAATGTTCTCATGTGTAAATACTGCTATAATTTTGAAAAGATGTTGAATAATTCATTGTTTAAAAAAAAAAATCACCTCTGCTGAGGCCGTACTCTCCTTCCTCCTCGTCGTCGTCCTCGTCCACAGCGGGGTTCTGGGCCGAGTTCCTCAGGTACCGCTGGTGGTGCGAACCCGCTACGGGAATGAGAGTGTGTCTGCGCCGGCGATGCTCGTCATCATCTGCTGGGACATCTGTTTCAGATCGAAACATTTTTTTTCATTCCTTCGGTCATGTCTTAATGACGATGACTGGTGGATGGATACTCCAGTATTTGCGGGGAATGGCTACCGACCACTGCGACGAATAGTCAAAATTGGGAGTGTGTTGATACCACAAGATGGCAGCAAAGCCCTTAAAACCAAGATGATCATAAACCACCAACTCCACCCATCTTGCAGACACACAATGCCTGAGGCAACTTGTGCAATTTGTGGTTTGTCATGTCAATAAAATGGAATTTGCTTATTGTTCCCTGCAGGTAATTGCCATTTATATTGAATTAATGGCAGCACCGAGGTGAGTGGTGGTATATTACAGGCTAATCCTGCCCATTGTGTCGTGTAATTTAGGAGACAAAAAAGGCAGGGAGGTAAGGAGAAAAAAAAGGTAGAAAAAAAGGGAGTCCAGATTTTGAGATCAGTTTGGACAACCGCGTCAGATCTTAGTTGGCCATATAGTTTCCACCCTGTGGGAGCAAATGGTTTTATTTAGCTTTTTAAGAGGAGACATACCTGCCTTTTTAAGGAGGCCCCTTTCTCGTTATGTTATTCCCACCATGCGTTGCTCTACAAGATCAACTATGTTTTATTTGGACGTGGTTGCCTGGGCGACGAGATGGTCTTCGATATGAGTGGAGTCAGCAATCCATCACCATGTAATGAACTCACATCAACAAAAACAAAGATTAAAGAGTCGTGATGATTACAAGATGCTTTTTTTTTGTCTAGTGGATCATATTAGAAAAGGAAAACATTGGGTACTTCTCATTGGTGGCTATTGTCTTCAAAAGGAGCTAGCTTTACAAAATTGTCAACATTGAGTGCCTGGAATAAATCAAAAATTAGGAGCTAAAAAATATAGGCAATATTTTAAAAATACTATATTGTTAACATGTTATGTCAGAATAAGAATATTTGGTCCGAACGAACCGTTTGATTTTAGGAAATTACCGTTTTGGATGTAAAATGGCCAAGAGCTACCTGTTACGTCACATCTACGTTTTTATAGGCATGCAAACAGTGACACCAAGTGGCCACATGTGTTACATCTTTAAAAGTCGAAACACACGTGACTTCCTCTTTCGGGTGTTCTTTTCGATGTTGCTTTTGTTGAACTGAAATAAAACCAGTTTCCGTGAGTTGAAACAAAATTACACTAATCTACTCTTTCATAAATTATTAATGTAATAGGAAGTTTTAGTCGAAGGGTGCGCCAGAGCACCGTGAACCACACTTCATGAAAAATGTGGAAAATATTGAGGGGCAAAATTTTTTTTTTAAAGTATGTATATCATGTAAACATTGTAGGTCGTGTAAAGCAAAAGAACAAGTGTCGTCCATAAAGTTTGTTATGACGACGAGATTATCACGACTCGCTCTGTCAATGTGGGCGTGGCTATGTGGCGCATGGCTGTGGTGTCGCCTAGCAACAGAGCACTGCGCATGCGCGTCTGACATTGACGGGAAATTAAATGCTCCTTGCACCTATGTAATAATATAACCAGTATGAAGGAATGTGACACACCCGTGCAAGGGTGACCTACCCTTCGTCATCTTCATCACTGTGCATATACAGCGAGGCTCGTTACGTCATTACGCCGCCCTGTCCGCCTGCGCGTGACCTTGCAAACACACGCATGCAGCGAGTTCTCCCACACACGATGCAAAACAGGACTTTGCATTCTGATTTTGCCGAGGGCGTTTTCCAAAAACGTGCGCCGTTTACAACCCTCGGGGAAAAGGTCCACGTGGGAGGGGCAATTTTCCACGGGCGCATGGGAGACAAGTTGTACTGGAGAGGACCTTTGTATCACCTTTCAAATTGGTTTTAAGCGCCTTTTGTACAAAGGTAACAATGTCAAAATTAGGCTATATTTTACAAAGCAGATACTAACGAAGCACTATGCTTATTTTACAGTCTAGTAGGTTAAGAACCCCGGTAATGCCGATTTACTGCCACAAAGTGTCAGCGGCTGCTCTGTAAAACACATTTCACTTCAAGGCGCGAGTATTTGAGTCTTATTTGGCAGGTTCTAGATCCCTATGGAAGAATCTTAAAACAAAGTTATATTTTATTCGTTTTGAGTTGTTAGACTTAGTTGAGGGATGTTACTGAAACCATTGCCTGTATATAAATTGGTTCGTTTGACCCTATTTTTTTGGGGAGGGGGGGGGGGCATTCTGTATTGACTAGTATGCCAGTTAATGTGGAAACATGAAGGGCGAGTAGTTTAACTTGAATTTAATTTCACCAACGATGATTAACATAAGAGTATTGGGGTACAAGGATTAATCAATTAGTCAACAACAAATCCATGATCAAATTGACAGAAATTTTGATCATGGGTTAAAGTAGTCCAAATCTTTGGAATTGTGGTATTGGAAATAATTTTTTTGCATTCAATACAATAAAAAAAAAAAAACCCCAAAAACATGCTTTTACTTTGGAAAACAGTAATGATTTTTTTTTTTGGTCCACATTTTAGGGCCCAAACTAAAAACCAAATCATAATTAATTCCAGTTTGTGCATTTTCGGCGCTGTTAATTTGAAATAATGTCCTGTCCTGTTTTCAATAGCTGGATGGGGGGGGGGGGGGGGGGGAGCGAAAATTTGACTCAATCTGACTCAACTAATTGAGAAAATTGACAGATACAATACTAACTGTAATGATGCTCGCAGGATTATTGATCCGTTTTGCAGTATTTCCTCTTGGGGCATTTTTTTTTGGTGAGTTGAATGGAGCATTATTACCTTTGTTAAAGGCACAGTTTCGATATCATGTAGCTAGCAAAGTGGCTGTTGTGTACGATAGAAAGCGCAGGCAGTCAAGAGATCTGTGGCCAAGCGGTGACGGCGATTCACCTGCACTGAGATGAAAAAATTAGTTATTCGGTTAAACACACATGATGATGAGCATTCAAACCAAAAAAAGGGATGATCCACGGTGACGGCGTTTCAGGCAACGGGTCAAACAAAACCCAAAAGTGTGAGAAGAAAACACACAGTGCAACTTGCGACAACCTTCTACACAACTATAAAGTCAAGTTTTATTGAACATTCACCTCCCGGTGTTAATCAATGGGAGTTCCTAGTACAAAACACACATGGCGAGAGCGTGAACAGCTGGCCAGAGACCGATCATGCAATGTGCTTTTTGTCATGAAAAAAATGCAACATGTTATTCACATTCATTCATCACACATGACGTCGGCTAACAGGTTAGCGAGGTGGAGTTAGATGACTTAAGACAGGGCTGAGGAACCATTTGTGGGGTGGGGGTATATTGAAAGTTTCACATGTTTTCAGAGCTGAAATTTCCACCACAGGTTACCCGACCCTGACTTAACGTGTTAAAGCTGTACACATGCCCAAAAAAACAAAACAAAAGTAATCTGAACAGGATAGAAAGATACCGGTACATCACAGAATATAAAAAAAAAAAAAATCTGCTTTGTGTGTGTGCGTGCGCTGAACCGAGCGAGTCTGAACAATAATAAATACACAACTAAAGAGAGACTCCGCCCCCCCCTGCCGAGAGGCAGCTGCAGCAGACACGGGTGGCGCATTCGAGTGCGATGCTTTCGGCCAAACCACAATTGTTACTTGTTATTCAGTCTCAGGAGCTGCTCCTCACCATTAACCGTTAGCGATTTGAGCTGGCCGTCCTCTTCCACCTCCACGCGCTCCTGTCCGTTCTCCACCGTCCTGTCCACAAGCACACAGGTTCACTAACACAGCCGACTCCCCATCTGCTTCAAGTGGCGCAATTCCAATTTCTTCGCTCTAAAGCGGCATAAAATTGGGACCTGCTCCTTATGCAGCCGAAAGAGGACAAATGATCAAAATGGGGAATCTTTCAAACTTTTATTTTTGCGAGTCGCAAATGTATTGATTCGTGTATTTTTGTGTTCTTTAATGCACAAGAGGCCATATCAAAAGTATTCATGTATATTTATTGGAAAATTTTGCTTTTGAGAAAGCCTGCTAGCTTCATGCTAACAGACAGGCTACCAAATAGCACCAATTAATTGTACTTTTTTTTTTTTTTTTTTGGGTCCGAGTTTGGTCCGGAACACTGCGAAAATTGTACGCAGACATTTGATATTCTCTCCAAATTACACAGAAAAAAAACACCTGTAGTAAATCTAATCCCCATTTTAAAGCACAGGCAATAAAATGTGGTTGAAGTAAGCTCCATTAGATGTGTGTTACAGTGAAACTCCTCACAACGAAATCATGTTTGCAGCAAGAAATTTTTCACAACAGGGGACTTTTCACTATAGCAAATTTATCTCAGATGTAAACACACACACACAAACGTATGTGTACTGTGTACTCTTTATTTTTATTCCAATACTGCATAAATATGAGCATACACTTATCTGACACTTCATAGAAAAAAAGGGAAAGAAATTGCAAAATTTACTAACGATAAATACTTCCTGTACTACTGCACATGTGTAAACCAGTGTGGTGTTTGCCGTTGCCGTTTCCGAGCTAAGCAGTAGGAGTCGCTGTAGGCTGAGGTTGGATTAGACTTTTGCGGAAGGCTGGTTTTCGTTGTCGTGAATCTCATTGCGAGGCAAGAGCAGAGAAAAATATTTAGTGTAACGCAACAGGGGGATTTTTTCATTGTAGGGGGAGCAGAAAAGTGGGAACGGTTTTAATGCATGAAGATCTTTTCACACTAGGGGGTATCGCTGTAGGCTGAGGTTGGATTAGACTTTTGCGGAAGGCTTGTTTTCTTTGTCGTGAATCTCATTGCGAGGCAAGAGCAGAGAAAAATATTTCGTATAACGCAACAGGGGGATTTTTTCGTTGTAGGGGGAGCAGAAAAGTGGGAATGGTGTTAATGCATGAAGATTTTTTCACACTAGGGGGTATTTTCGCCCATGTAGGTTTCGTTGTAGAGGAGTTTCACTGTAATATATACTTGATTTTGGATATTCAACAGAATTGGGGACCTGGATGTCCATTTCAAATCTAGCCTTTTATGAAAAAAAATAAATTAAATAAAATGGCTGAAATACGTACCGCTTGGTGGTGATTTTTCTGCCATTGATGAACTTTGTAGAAGTAGACACCGATTTGAAGTTTCCCATTCCTCCGCCGCCGCCTCCTCCTCCTCCTCCGCCACCGCCGCCGCCGAACGACGAGGTGAAGGAGGTGAACCCGCTGCCGCCCATGTCGCCGAATGCGTTAAAACCTGAACGGGGGAGACGGACGGAGAATGGGGACATTTTGGCGACAGGGTGTCGAAAAGCTCGAAAGATTGGGATATGTACGCACCTGAGTCGAACGAGAACCCCCCGAAATCAAAGAGTCCGCTGCCTCCTGTTCGGGTTCGGGTAGCCCCTCTGTGGCGAGTGTGCCCGATAAAGTCGTTGAATGGGTCATTGGCTTTAAAAAAAAAAAAAAAAAAAAAACACATTAAACATTTTTTGATTTTTGGGTGAGTATGTATAGTTCATTCTGAGCTCCATATATTTAAATATGTCACAAGATTGCGAACCATTCTTGCTGCTTCGTGTTCACATTCACATCTGCGACCCACAATAGTGCTCACTATTTTTTTATGCTGTTCACATTTTCTATATGCAAATTATCCAATCATTCTTGTACATTTTGACATTCAAATCTGTATCCAAGGCATTTAACTAACAAACTAGACTTGCTGCTATTCATTTGCATCAGCGTGTATATATTAAACTGGGAATTTGTCATTTCTTTCAAGATGCCGCCTCAGTCGACCTCTTAACAGAAAATAAAAAGATATGCCCCCAAAAATGAAGATACACACTGAGGACAATTTACAGCTGCATAAACTGTGTGTTGCCTTGGGAGGGTGCCGAATGGGAAATGAGGCCAAACTGTCGAAGCATTGCAAATTATGTGCAGCAGATCAGCTACAGCAGGGGTGTCAAACTCATTTTGGGTCGCATACAACCTCGGTAGATGTCAAGTGGGCAGGACCATTAAAACGATACCATATTGTGCAATAGATAACCAAAATATCATGTCTTTCTTTTGTTTTTGGTATAGTGAAGCACAAGAACATTAGGAAAATGTTACAAAACATGTCATGAAACACCTTAGATTTCCTTAGAAAAATGTGCAATTTAATTTTATCATTCACATATATGGATTGCAACTGATCCCACTTAACAATTGGTATTGAAAAAATATAGTCATGAATTTTAAGATTAAACGAGATTTATAAAGAAAGGAATTTTTAAACCATTTACACATGTGCATATCAAATCTAAATGTAATCCCTGCCTAAATTCTACAAACTAAAGAGAAACCAGTGTGCCCCTAGCGGATAATCCACGAATTGCATCTTATTAAAAAAATATTAATTCCGTGTCTTTTATGCATTTTTTTCACTTTTAAATTATCCTGCGGCCCTGATCGAACCTCGTCGGGGGGCCGGTTCTGGCCCGCAGGCCGTATGTTTGACACCTCTGAGCTACAGTTAAGAAATGTATGATTTTTATTTATTTTTACCATTAACGAAATACGAGGACCTTAATGCTGATTTACGGAGTACATGAAGTACTGTAATATGCAACGGTTTAAAAAAAACAAAAAAATCTTTAAATTCCTTCTTAACATGTTAATAAACATGAAACGTGACAAGTGTTTTTTCCACGTGTCGTTCGTTATTGCAACGCACTTTAATATGGTGGCTATTTTCGACAACATTCCAGCCAGATGATGTCAACGCTCCAGTTCATCCCCGCGCCTGTGGCCCAGCTCCATATTTAGAGCTGGGGCTCGCCGTCCAGCAGGGGCAGAGGCATGCCTTCCACACGGGCGAGCCTTGCTCACCAGCCTCCTCTTCCTGCTGCTGCTGGTGGTGTACACTTTTAATACGCGGCTTTTGTGACATCATCATCTGCCCTACAGTGGCCGGGGGATGATTTCTGCCTCTTGAAGAGTTTTACAATAGGTACCGAGGGCAAATAAAATGGTACTCAGTTACCAGCTACGCATGCCGTCTTCCAGGTCCTGAGCTTTGAACCAAATAGTGGAGTTGAGTTAGGAAGAGTGCCAAACCCAAAAGGTCAACCTCCTGGATAAAATCTTTTTTTTTTTTTTTTGCCAAGCCACAGAATGATTATCGTCCAACGTATTGTTTGATGGTCATCATCATATGTATATTTGATAGAGCCAATAATTAAATCATGGTTTATTTGCCTTTATTTCAGTGTGAGACCCACCTACAAGACCAAAACATACATAAGTATTCAGATTAATTTATGGCTTTTTGTCTATAAAAAAAAATATATATATGGGAAAATTGTCGAACTAAATCGCAATGACCAATTCTGAGAAAAAAAAAAAAAAATCGCAATTAGATCTTTTTTTTTTCTAAATGGTTCAGCACTACTAGTTGCCCAACCCGAAATAAAGCACACAAAAAAAAATAATAATAATAATAATAAACCTCAAACGTGTGATTTGGTGCACACTTACCGAAAAAATCTGCAAAGGGATCTCTGCCGCCAAAGAATTCCCGGAAGACATCCTCAGGATTTCGGAATGTGAAGCCGTAGCCGCCAAAGTGATTGTTGTGGCCTCCTGGGTGACAAAAATAAATAAATAAAAAAGAATATTTAAATAATAATTTTTAAAATAAAAAATGTTTAAAATTATTTAATTATAATATTATTAAAATTATTTAAATTAAATTAGGAAATGCACTTTTGGGCAGTGTTTTTTTTTCCCTGGCTATTCTGATTTCTATGTGGACTGGCTTGAACAAATCCCTCTTTTGTGAGGCATTACCACAAATTTTGTTGTTGTAAAAAGTCTTTTTCTTATGTCATTACGATACTAAAAAGAAAAATCCAATGGCAATTTTGATGGAAATACAAACACAATGCAGTTCGGCCATAGCTGCTCAACACAAGATGTCATTCACTTGACTGAAGCGCGTGCACAATGGCGCAGTGTTCGTCTCCTTACCTCCGCCCCCGCCTCCTCCTGCAGACAGCCCTTGTTTGCCGTATTTGTCATAAATATTCCGCTGGTTTGCTACGTGGGAATGATGAGACAGACATAAATGTGTGAGGGAATAATCAATCAATGCGGTATATTTTGTTACATTTGATTGAACGTTCCTCTCACCATCTGAGAGCACCTCGTAAGCCTCGGCCAGCTCTTTGAACCTCTTCTCAGCCTCCTCCTTGTTTTCGGGGTTCTTGTCCGGGTGCCACTTTAGCGCCTGTTTTCTGTACCTGGAACACAATAACAAATCCAGATTAAAGATGATTGAAGGAATGGGAACAGCCCATGTTCAGACCCCGGAAAGGGCCAAAATGAGCTTTAAAAAAAGAAAGCTTTAAACCAACTTCGTGGAGCTTAGTTCTTAAGAGTTTTGTGTTTTATGTTGGGTCATTAAACGTCGCTAATGACAAAAACTCAAGTACAGTCAAACCTCGGTTTTTGGACGTCTCGGTTCTCGTCCAATTCGGTTTTCGACCAAAAATGTAGAGTTTTTTATGCCTCGG
This sequence comes from Hippocampus abdominalis, assembly GCA_018466805.1. Classification (NCBI taxonomy): domain Eukaryota; kingdom Metazoa; phylum Chordata; class Actinopteri; order Syngnathiformes; family Syngnathidae; genus Hippocampus; species Hippocampus abdominalis. The sequence goes on along the minus strand of CM031712.1, from coordinate 9,998,285 downwards.
ATGACGAACAAATTTCGGTTCTCGAACAAACTGAGCGCACTTGAATGCACCATTTGACTCCTCTCGCCTTCCTTACACGAGGAAGTGACGCTTCCTCGGGTAGACGAGGAAGTGACGCTTCCTCGTGTTGCTTTCCTTTGTGAGCAGACGTGTTCAGTAAACATTTTTATTTTAAAAAGAGCGTGGTTTCGGTTTTCGAACAATTTCGGTTTTCGAACAGCCTTCTGGAACGGATTATGGTCGAAAACCGAGGTATGACTGTACTTAATTTCTAGGAAACATAGTTCAATTTGGTAGCAATTGGACAAAATGTCAAGTCGTTAATTTTTCACGATTCTTTGCAAATAGCCAAAACGGCCACTTCAAAATAAAATTTCATGTTGCGTAGTAAAACTGGCTTCAACTGTGGATTTTTAATTAAAAGTGAAGTGACTGAGCTAATAATTTTGAAGTCTGATACCAGAACATTTTTGACTTGGTTAAAATGAATTTATTTGGCCCCAGAACAAGAAACAACAACAACAACAAAACACCGACAGCCTACATCCTCCCGAACATGAGCAACCTACATCCTCCCGAACATGAGCAACAAGGTCAGTCAACATGGACGCCTGTTTTGCGTTGCATAGCAACTTGTGCCGAGTTTGTGAGGCCGCCGCGGACCACGTGAAAGGATTGTGAGTCAACTGGACTCGCTTACGTCGGATTATTGTAGTTATTCTGTGTGTCAGGTGTTTGCTGGAAAAGTCACAGTTGTTCTGTATGTCAGTTGCATCGTAATAATTAGACAAGATGGGACCGTAGCCCAGGCTAATTGGAGCGTGCTACGTGGGGTCAAGAAAGTTTTGCAGAGGAGAGCCCAAGATCTTTTTTGGCGTGTTGGGGAGGAGCTAAGTTTAGCCCAGGTCCTCCACTAAGCGTCTCCAGTTGGTCCAGAATGCTACTGCTCGCCTCTTGACTGGTACTCGTAAGAGGGAGCATATAACTCCTACTCTAGCATCCCTTCACTGGCTCCCTCTCCATTTTAGAGTTCTTTTTAAGATCATATTATTCGTTTTCAAATCTTTCAAATAGCCTCACGCTTGTATGTCTTTTTAAAATCAGGCCCCGCCTACCAAGGACGTACTTGTATGTCCAAGTCTTTTTTTTGCGTCGTAGAGAGGAGGAGGGTCTGATGCAATCTGTGAATGAGAATAAGCCGTTTGCATTGTAAATCATGTTTTTACATGTTTTTACATGATTTACAATGACCAGCAGTGGTGCCTCACGTGCTTGAAATGCATGCTTTTACAAAAAGCTCTTTTTCTCCGTTTTTTGTCCAGGAATCGCCATTTCCATGAAACTTAGCCATTTTATAATGCCGATTGCCGAATGGAAAAATGCCGAATGGAAAAATATGAAACTTTATTTTGGTAGGCTCCATGTTTATATAGCATTAGAACCAAATACAGTCAAACCTCGGTTTTCGTCCATAATCCGTTCCAGAAGGCTGTTTGAAAACTGAAATTGTTTGAAAACCGAATCCACACTCTTTTTAAAGTAAAAATGTTTACTGAACACGTCTGCTCACAATGGAAAGCAACACGAGGAAGCGTCACTTCCTCGTCTATCCGAGGAAGCGTCACTTCCTCATGTAAGGAAGGCGGGAGGAGTCAAATGGTGCATTCAAGTGCACTCAGTTTGTTCGAGAACCGAAATTTGTTCGTCATCCGAGTCATGAAAAAATCAAAATTTTTGGTTGAAAATCCGAGACGTTGGAAAACCGAGGTTTGACTGTATATTATATATATATATATATAGATACATATTTTTTTAAAATCTTCATTGTCATTGTTTCACACAGTTCTCCACCCAAGAAATACTGGAACTAGAAATAATGCAGAGGCTCGCCTCACAAGTGTCAATATGAGTCAGTGGTAAACAATGCCGATGCTGTTTCATACTTCCACTGAGAGGAGAGCGTCTTCGCAGAAGACTATATATAAAACATGTCGAACGACAATATAACTCAGACACATCTGCGGCACGTTCTGTGAAAAATGCACTATTGTTACTTCGGCTCACTGAGGAGTTGTGATTAGCTTAGTGTATGAAAAGAATAGATTGCATTTGCTCAATAAAGGTTGGGAAACACTGGACTACGCCTTTGTTGAAATTCTGGTCACACGCCTTGGTGTTGGAATGCGACTTATCAATCGACAACCCCCTGTAAAGAGGGAGGGGCATTTTTCATATCTACATTTGGCACTGAACGGGCAATTTCATATCTGGATTCGACACAGAATCAGCAGCAACTTCCTCTGTTGTGGTCAAGTCATGAAAACATTTCCTCTCCAGACAGCTGTCATTATAGAGCACACTTACGCTTTTTTGATGTCGGCTTGCGTTGCATTTTTGTGTACTCCAAGTGTCTGGTAGTACTCCACCATGGCTCAATCGGGACAATGAGAGGCTCCTGTGTGGAGAGACAAGCGGGGTTGGGAGTCGAGTTTTCAAAAGAGAAGCAGTGAGTGGCATTCGCTCACAATGAACGACTCCAAAGTAGCAGCGCAAACAGTGCAAAAAGGCTCAACCGTGGGCCCCCAGGTTATGAAACAATAAATCATGTCCGTGGAGCAGCACCAAGAATGAAGCGTGTTGAACTTCTGACAAGTCGCAACAGCTCTCTCTCTCTTTTTTCTCGCTCTCGCTCTCTCGCTCACACACACGAAGCTGTACATCTAAATGTCTGCTTCGGTATGACGAGCTTGTCATCGGCTTGACTCGAGTCAAAAAAATCAGCTGTATATTTGACTGAAAGACTATTTGCATAAAACAAAATAGATTTTGTAAGCTTTTTTTTTTTTTTTTTTGGTTCCCAACATTGCATCGGGCAAGAACGCCGCGTTTCCCCGACAAGACCGTAGAAACGACATCTGTTGAGCAAACGTGTCAAGGGATACACAAGTCTCTGCGATGTTGACCTTACAGAAATAGCGCTTCAACCTGACATCTTCCGCGATATCCAGCTAAATGACAGTGAGCGCGTACGCGCGCACGCACACACACACACACACACACACACACACACACACACACACACACACACACACACACACACACGGTTGTCATAGTGAAAGGATACACAAGGTTGGACTGTTTACACTGCAACGCTTGTCGGGCTCTGTTTTGCTCACTATTTATATCAGTGGCCTTTGCGGTTAGATTGTGTTTGTGTTACGAGCACGTGGGGGGATTTTGGGAGATGGGGTGGGGGGGGGCGCGTTGTGGGATTTTGGCAGTGGCAGTGTAAGGTGGGCCATTTTATGTTGCCCATGTGCTAACTGTTTATTCATTAGCTTTGCATCTTGGCCCCTCCCAAAAAATACATTTTCCCCAGGTTTCTGATTGGCTAAAATGGAAGACATGCATTAAATATGGCAGAGAAGGCTCCACGGCGGTGCAGTCAAACCTCGGTTTTCGTCCATAATCCGTTCCAGAAGGCTGTTCAAAAACCGAAATTGTTCGAAAACCGAAACTACGCTCTTTTTAAAATAAAAATGTTTATTGAACACGTCTGCTCACAATGGAAAGCGACACGAGGAAGCATCACTTCCTCGATTAAGGAAGGTGAGAGGAGTCAAATGGTGCATTCAAGAGTGCTCAGTTTGTTCGAGAACCGAAATTTGTTCGTCATCCGAGACATAAAAAACTCGCAAAATTTTTGGTCGAAAACCGAATTGGTCAAGAACCGCGACGTTCGAAAACCGAGGTTTGACTGTATCTGTCATTCTGGTCTCCATTTGTTCAACTTGGAATGTATACAGTCGTCCGGTAGTTACTGTTCATACAATATTGTGAGCGAACATTTCCATTAGTGCCGTGACCCGGATACGAATTGGAATTGCTGCAGTTTTTGCCAAAAGCTCAAGTTTTGTTGTTGTTTAACCTTTAGCCTAATCTAACAAAGCAATTTACGGAATTCACTAACATATGTTATTATATATTCATATTATAATATACCGTATTTTCCGCACGATAAGGCACTTCGGAGTATAAGGCGCTCCTTCAATGAATGGGCCATTTTAAAACTGTTTCCATATATAGGGCGCACCGCATTATAAGGCACATAGAATAGAAGCTACAACAGCGGCTACGGTTGCATTATGCATCCACTTGATGGCGCTACGCTAAAGGGAATACAATACAATACAGCTTTTATTTATACTGTGCTTTCATAACCGCCGCAGCTGTAACAAAGCGCTTCACGGAACATTTCAAATACTACATCCAAGAAATCAGAATAGTGATCCATATATAAGACGCACAGGATTACAAGGCGCACTGTCAACTTTTGAGAAAATTGAATGCTTGTAGGTGCGGAAAATACAGTACATTATATTAGTTGTCGTTATGTCATATGTCTTTATGTGCTCCGTGACACGGTGGTGACCAGTCCAGGGTGTACCACATGTTTTACACAGTCAGCTGGGATATGTTCGTAGTCACCGACAACCCTAATGCGGATAAGCACAAAAGAAAACGAATGGCACATCACAGAACAATATTGTGCTCCACTTTTGGTCATAACATTATTGACACAAACAAGGCAAGCTCGCGCTTCGCGTGAGTGTAGAATAAAATCAGAGCGGCCTCATTCTGAAAGTCACGTGACCATCAAGGTAGATGGTTGAAAGAAAGGTCTGGAGACAAAATGGCTGCTGGTGGTGAATTAAACTTTTTATTTCTTTCCACCGAAAGCACAACAGATGCGGCATCTGTAAAGCTGGTGATTTAAGTTTAAAGAGAAATGACCATGAACAAATGTGTTGTCATTACACACACACACAAAATTTTATTTTATTTTTCCCCATCAAATCATGATGATTCACGCTAGTTGTGTACGCCTGTGTTGGATGACAAGCATTTTTCTGATAAGACTCATCCATTAGGATGCAATTGCAGCAACAGAAAAACCCAAAACGGGGTAGAGCGCTCAAAATCAGCAAAAATTTAACAAACAAGGGGTTGGAGCCACAAGGATAACAAAGTACGAAATCTCAAAAATATACATCTTTACAATATGACTTTTTAAAAAATACAATAATATATAATAAACATGCAACTTTTATTTGACAACTGTGTTGTTGCAAAGTTACAACCTTTAAAAAAAAGCTTGAATATTTTTTTCCCTCCTTAGCTGACAATTACATTTTTACTTTTACTATTAATTCACTTTGAGCTTTATAAAATGATACAATTTTAGAATTTAAAACTAAACCTTTTTTTCTTAATTTATTTTTTCTTATGACCACGTTTTAAATTATTCCTATAAAATTTACCATTTTAATCTGAAAAACTTCGGGCAGAATTTTCTGGAAAATGACGTCAGAAAGACAACTAAACATGTCACATCTGTAGTTGTCGTAATAAAAAAAAAAAAAAAAATCTGTAGTTGTCGTAAAAAGTGGGAGGGGAACTATCAGTTTAAAATTAACTTCTAGAAAAGTCTGATAGGAGTCGAAAGAACATTTTAATCGTGAATTAATTCACCAGGGTCTTATTATTAGAGGATAACTCATTTGGTCACGAAGTAGCGAGAAACGTTACGTAAATTAATGACGTTGTCAAGTCTTGCTTGCAGGTCGACACATTGAAGTAGCTCCGGTTTGAATAGTAAAACATTTTTAATATTTTATTTGTATGAATACATCAAACGAATAAACTGTTTGACTAATTCAAACCTTGCTCGTTGTTTTCTTTTTATTTATTTACTTGCGGTATTTCAAGCTAGCTCCGGTTGGTTTTATCTGCCGCATGAGTTGAAAATGTAAAAAAATAATAAATTGACGTAGATTGAGAAACTGCCGTAAATAGTCGCCATAAGTACACAAACAACAGTTCTCGTAAAACGTCCACTCACTTGGTTGGATGATGGAAACGGATCCGACCTCACGAAGCTCTGTTAACCGCTTCGAATTTCCGTTTGGACGACTAGCAGCAGCCGATGACACCGCGAGGCTGCTGGTGGTACGTCGTTGACCTACTGGAAATGTGGTGCTGCCGTTGCGTTCACGAACCGTCAGAGATTCGCCTAAAACCCACAGCTAAAGTTATTTCGCTTTACCGTAGGCAGTCAATAGTTATTATAAGCTGTCAAAATTCTCTGTATAACAAGTCTGGCTTTTTACTGTAATTTTAATTTTGTTCTCCCGATGTCACCTCGAAGTCGGACATCTGACACTTACGTTTACTACGAGGGGTACATAAAGGTAGCACGCCTTTCAGTGTCGACTGATCTTTTTGCGCATCTGTGATGACGCACGAGACGAGGACGCAATGTGACCCCCTTTAACGTCCCAACGTCGAATTAAGTTTAAAAATGATCATTAAATACATTCATAAACTAACTACAATCGTTCCCTGTACAAGCATCGGTAGATTACCTGCGCCATTTGTGCACCGAGGAAAAGAGACCATCTGGGTCCATACATTTTGTGCAAAGTGAGTACTTAAGATTTGAATCCTGCAGAAACCAAAATGTGTGGATAGCAAACAATAAGAAAAAGTCCGTTTTACCTACGCGATAAAAATCTGTCAAATTCTACGTTAAGTCACGTGGCTGGAAAAGGGTTTCGATTTTTAAAAAAGAATAAAGTCAATGGTGGTCTTTCCCTTACGAAAATATGTAAAGAGTCTTTTAAGAGACACTCACGTTGATTTCCGATGTGAAACGAAGGTCGTCCCTGCCGTTTTGGTCGACAGGAGCTCGTCTTGGCAGGCGAGAGCTTTGAAAATGACAAACAGCCTTGAATTACAGTGGACTTCATTGGCGTCTGGAACTGATTAGACCCCAATCACTACAAGCGGAATCAAAATCATACACGACTTATCATTATTAGAAACGTGGCTACCCCTCACAAAAAATTATCAAGTATTGCCATAACCCATCCATGTATTACAAAATTAATGCCATAGACATTAATTTATACTGTACTTATCGGTGCAGTTATAACATGTTGCCGCTAGAGGGTGGCAAAACCCAAGAAAAGAACCTCCTCGGTAAGGATTCTCAGGACTTCTTGTGATTTGTGCTGTAATTTAGTTTTAGGGAGAGGTGGAAACGGTTTCCTGGCATCGTAATATGTCTGACATACTTTCGTCAAAATACCTGAAGTTAAAAATATGTAATATCACAATTTTCACCCTTTTATGCTACTTTGATGAGGGTGTCCTGCTGGAAAGGATGAAACACTTGTAGCAGTGGATTAAGAAAGAAAAAAAACAGCTTTGTGAAGTTTTGCTTGAAGACAAAGACTAAAAGCTTTAATTTGCCCTTAAAATGCTTTCACCGGCGGGCTAAAGTGTATTAGATGCCGTCGATGATTCACAGCATCCCACATTAACTTTGTCAGTTATAATCCATCACCGGGTAATAGTCCGGAATAAATCTCGGGGTAATTGAGATGAATCCCTCATTTCAATGACAAGTCGGCTTTTTTAAGACCCAATTACTACTTTGAGTCGCACATGGTGAAGCTTTGGGGGCTCCTGAGATATGAGATGTTGCAGAGAAGAGAGGAGGAGATGGCGTGGGTCCAAAAAAGCGATGGATGGCTATGAGTGGATTTATGACAAACGCACACAAGCTTTAATTTGTGCCCAATCCGGTAATGCATCTCAAGGCCAGAATAGTTCTGCTCAGTGTTTCTTAACTGGATGTTTCTTTAATTATATGTCAGAGGCCATAAAGAGCCAGGACAAATCTACCCCCCCCCCCATACCCCCCTTCCTTGCTTTATGTCAGCATCCTTACTTGAAATAGAAGAGAAAGCTGGAAAAAAAAGAAAAGTGGATTTATTCATTTCCATACACTCTGTTGTCGCTACACGGAACAATTCTAACCAAATGACACAATCTCTCGCTCTCACACACACACACACACACAGTGCAAGGAAACCTGTACAAATACTGAAGAAATAATGAATCATACAAGATAACATGTACATATTCACAAAAACGTCATCCCGCTGAATAAATCCGCCTTGTCCGCGTTTGCTGCTGTGGCTATGACACGCTAGGAATATTTTCAGAAATCACAAATGCTGTTGTGGCGCACACTTCACAGTCCCTCTATTCTTGTATTGCCCTTTTTTTTTTTTAATATAGTATATATGATGCCACTTCATCTTTGGTGGAAAAAAAAAAAAAGAGATACACTACAAAGCGCTAATGGTGCTTTTGCACTGCTCAGCATGATTAGCCTTGGTTTAGGGCTCACCTACCTAAAAAAAAAAACACATTGCCACACTATTTTTTCTTAGTTGGTTAGTTGGTTGTGTAATGTGCAATTCACGCCTCTAGAATTGAGTTTAAATCATTCCGTGACCAAACTTGGAACTGAAAACACTTGAATTACAAATCATCTTTCCGCACTGAAATAAAAGGAAATGCCATCAATACATTCAATTAAAAATTACAATAAAAAAAAAAAAATACAACTGTTTTATGTACTGAGAAAAACAACCTTTTTTGTGTCAAATTTTGCATCAATTGAATGATTATGTGGCTGCCAGCCTGGGCATTAAAAAAAAAAAAAGACATGGAAATACTGCACATGAATGTGTGTACAGTCTAAACTATCGCTCTTCGATGATCCTCGCAGAGGATAAAGAATATGAGTGCACCTACTATGATAGTGAATGTCCAATTCCCATCCGCGCCGTTTGTGTTCAACTATCGGTTGCTTCAAGAGTTATGTATGAGTTCCCCCAATAGGTTTTCGCGTTAGCATTAAGATATCCGACGAAAGGCTAATCCGTGAATACGTCAATTTGTAGGTCTTTTATGTTCATCTTGGGAGGTCTTCTACACCAAAATGTAATTTCTTTTTTTTAATGTATATTCCAGGTTGAAGGAGTGATAACGCGAATAGAAGAAACTCTAAAGAATGAAATTATGCTGCATTGGGGGCAAGGGGGGGGCAATGCCATTTGGTGGATAAATATAACAATTCTAATCCCGTGAGGGCGGGTCCTTGGTTCTTGACTGTCTCGACATTTCTTTGTTATATATCTATGGCCGAGTTTCCTACCCTGTTTTTTCCTAAAAAAAAAAAAAAAAATCTGAAATGGAATTCCGACTTTACGATTAGTGTCAATTAGTGATCAGACGACTACTCGTCATACTAGCGCAAAAGCATCAACAGAAAGTAGGCGTCGTGCGGTGGAAAAATGACCATTCGTTGTTTGTGTTTCCTGATGAGCTAATTTGAATTAAACTGAAAGAAGAAAAAAAAAACCTTTTTTTTTTAAATAGCGACTATGCCCTATTAAAGCGAGGCCGGTCGTCCATTGGCGCTCAACACGCATTCAGCACGCACACACACACAACCCCCCCCCCCCCCCAAAAAAAAACCCCTCAACAAATTCAGTGCACGCCGTAGCCTCAGCTTAGCTCGAAGCCGGACGACGACTCGATGGCGTAGAGCAGCTTGTTCCTCATCTGGTGCTGACTGAAGAACTCGGGCAGCTTGAGCAGGTTCATGCAGGTGCTGGCCGTGGGCAGCCGGTCCAGGTCGGTGCCGCCATTGTGGACGCAGAACGCCGGGTACAGCTCCTTGGATTGAAAAAGATTTGTCACAATGAATGCCTCAGGGACTGAAAGTCAAGTCATGATTCATTTATTTTCATGTGAGCATAAACCTGACCTGTAAGGTCAAAACATTTGCCGGTTTGTGTAATAAATCTGATACAGTGATAATTTTACAGTTTGAGCCCTGCGAATCCCAGGGACTCGCTGATCAGAAAAGTATGAGTCCCACTATGCATTTAGAGGGTCCCAAATTTGGAAATATGAAATGGTCTACTTATTCAATTGCATATGATAATAACACAAACAACAACAATATACAGTCAAACCTCGGTTTTCGTCCATAATCCGTTCCAGAAGGCTGTCCGAAAACCGAAATTGTTTGAAAACCGAAACCACGCTCACAATGGAAAGCAACACGAGGAAGGCGAGAGGAGTCAAATGGTGCATTCAAGTGCACTCAGTTTGTTCGAGAACCAAAATTTGTTCGTCATCCGAGGCATAAAAAACTTTACATTTTTGGTCGAAAACCGAATTGGACGAGAACCGAGACCGAAAACCGAGGTTTTGACTGTACATTGATAATAGGTTTATTTCTGATAAACAAATGCTGCAAAAATTTTAATAATTCAGGCATACAAGATTTGCTGAGAAATAGGTTCTTATTTCAAGCAGTTCAGCCTTGTGTTCAGTCTTTGAGTTCATAAATTCTCTTTACTCGGCTTCCAATGATGCAAGGATTTCTCAAAGTCAACTTATTATCGCAAAAAACTATCCAACTTTAGCTGCTTCCTCTGCGATATCTCTGCAATAAACCTTCGCAACTATGGTTTTAACATTACACAACTTGGCAATCGTCTGCCGACGCCAATCTCGTCTCGCGAGAACAATCTCGTTAAATCACGTGAGATTACTTAACGCAAGATCAAAACAATAATGGCGGGGCGATGGTCAAACTGCGATCGTTGCTGGAAAAAAAAGATTTACCGTAGTTTTTTTTGTTTTGACTGAGAAATTTCCTTGCGTCCCAAAAACGCTCATTATTCGGAACTGTGCGTCCCACGGGAAAATTATGCGTCTAGGACGCAGGACGCAGAGGTAATGAGATGGCTGCTGATAGTGTTGTAATATGGATTCATTTATTGTTTGGATTTGTTTTTAAAAAAATAGATTGAACGAAGACCTAAAAAAAACAAACAAAAAAATCGCATGTGAAATCGCAATGTCGAGGAGAAAAAAAAATGGGAACTTAATTATTTTTCAAAACTGTTCGGTTCTGTGCCGTCGCTACATTGATCCCTGTACAAAGTACAGTCAAAAACTCGGTTCTCGACCAATTTGGTTTTCGACCAAAAATTGTGAGATTTTTTTATGCCTCGGATGACGAACAAATTTCGGTTCTCGAACAAACTGAGCGCACTTGAATGCACCATTTGACTCCTCCCGCCTTCCTTACACGAGGAAGTGACGCTTCCTCGTGTTGCTTTCCATTGTGAGCAGACGTGTTACAGTAAACATTTTTATTTTAAAAAGAGCGTGGTTTCGGTTTTCGAACAATTTCGGTTTTCGAACAGCCTTCTGGAACGGATTATGGACAAAAAACGAGGTTTGACTGTCTACATTTAGGAAGTAGAACGCATTTTAACCTAGCGGGGGAATGCTCGTTTCATTTTTTTTTTCCTTCCTCATCTGCCGACTGTGACATTGAGCCTTTCCATCACGAGCAGCGGCGATTTCCTCCCCGCTCTTTCAAGTCAGCAAATACCCTATCATCCCGATTGAAATGGCTCTTCGGGGGCTCAACCGCGACGACCCCATTTTGCCGTCAATTACCGTATTAAACTATCGTTGCTTATTGAGAACGCGTCGTTACGGCGGCGATCGTTCCCAAGGAGAGGGTCAGGAGGAAGAAAAAAAAAAGAAAAAGTGCAGTTTCCATCATCTTTTTTAAATGGCTCTGCCTGACAGCACCTATATCTCCGCTAATGAATCCCGGGCTCCTTTCACGACAGCTAATTAAGGCGGAGCTGGTTCCAGCCGGGGGGGGCCGGGTCAAGGGGTTGCCCCCGCCGACCACAAATTAACACCCGTAAGAGGGAGGATCGCCCACTCGTGCTGGCCAAAGTCAAATGGATTAAAAAAAAGGAGGAGGCGACCGAAAGGTAACAGCAGGGATTTTTGGTCCTTTCCGTGCTCCCGCAGGACAACCGTAAAGTTTGAGAAAGCTAATGAGACCAATAAAAATGATACAATCCCAATGGACGTCGGTTGATACTTCCAAAAGCGTTGGAGCTCAAGGCCTCAATTAGAAATGCCTTCGTGTAAAGTGCTTCACACGTTTTATGAGACTGCGACCACTGATTTAGTTTCGGGGACCATCCGGGGTTAATCAAGTACTTAAATGTGGCTCCTTTCAATTTCAGTGAGCTCCGGTTAAAGCATCAAAATAGTACGCAATTTTAATCATCCAGCTTTTGTCCAAAAATCATCAAAATGTTTTTTTTCTTCAGACAAAATACAAATAATGCATAGTATGTACAGTGGTACCTCGACTTATGAAATTAATGTGTTGTGGGATAATTTTTTTTACTAGAAAATTTTGGAAGTAGAGACGTGTTTTCCATGTAAATGCCCTAATTCGTTCCAAGCCGCCCCAAAATTCAGACATAAATGTTTCCGAAAGCATAAAAATGCATCAAAATATGTAACAAATACATGTTACAATTAGATTATTGCACAATAAATGAGAGTTGTGCATAATATAAAGAAAAAAAAAGAATAAAAATGATGGTAATTTAATTTAACTGCGTCCGCATCGGGTTTTTTTTTACCCAGAAGTGGTTTTTGCCTGGCGTTTTGTAAAGAACTGATCTGAGGATGTTTGCTTTTGTCGGCTTTTAACAATCCTTCGAAAATGTCAGAGGCAGACATTAGCATAGTGAGCGATCTACACACATAGACACATACGGTAGAAGTCCCTCTTAGCCAATGGGATGCCAGGAAGAGTCTAGGTAATAGCCAATGGCAGAGCAGCTATAAGTATGTTGTGTTCAGGAAACTCGGAATTGCCAGTAGCAGCCATACTGTATTTTTACCTTTCGCATCTTGAAATTTCTTTTACAACAAGTGGCAATATTTTCTGATAGAGACGTTTTGTAACTTTCATATAAAGAGACATTCGTAAAGTAGAGGTACCATGGTACGAGTTTAATTAGTTCAGAGACCCTGCTAACGGGAAGAGCGTATTTATCGTGGTCTCGTGCCACTTCATCTTAGAACAGGAATAGGGCATTTTAAAACTGAATTCCGCGTTTTAAACTCTGCAAACTAGCATTTCTCTTTCAGATAACAATAAATAAATAGAATTTGGCAATCAAGACAACATACTTGATCAAAAGTCGACATGAAAACTCACACACGACAATAAAAATCTAATACAAGCATTAAAAATGAAAGTTGGTAATAAAGCTGCTTCCTGAACTATTACAAAAACACCAAACAATGACTTTGGATATAACAAATTCTTTTGAATTAGGGCAGCAGTAGCATTAACCCTACACTTGGTGGCAGTCTAATAAATGTCGAGGACACGTATTGCGCTAACAACAGACATACACTTCTGTTTGAGAATTCACATTTGAAACTTCAGCTTGATAATGACTTTAAAAAAATGACAATAATGTTTGTCCAGACAGAGCTGAGCAAGGTCGTGACCTGGGGCCTGGTAAGACTTTAATCGCTTATCAGACCCGTCGTATCCGTGTCCGCTTTCAAGAAGTAATCTCCTTATTTGCATTACGAACACATCAAAGCCACGGTTCCACTTAAGAGGGCGCTCGAGTTTGGCGTGGTGGTCTTTGTGTACATTTCACATCCTGTAAGCCCTTTTTTTTTTTTTTTTGCTTACACCTGTAAAAACTGGGACTTTTTCGTCAAGAATGAGAAAGGGGTCCAAACCTTAAAGCCGAGCAGAGGGGGTCTGGAGCAGCTGGTGACGAACTTGAGCAGCTTGCGCTTCTCCTCGTCTGTGAAGCCTTCCACTACCTCCCAGAAGATCTGAATGACAGGGTGGGTGGCCGTGTAGCCCCCTGCGGAGATGCAAAAATTGGAGCGCTGTACTTTTGATTCTCTCCTCATTCATCTATAACTGCTTCAAATAACGAGGCATACGCAGGAATAGTTGTGACGATTGTTATGATTGCCCATGGTTTATGCTATGCGCTCCGTTATATTAGTTTTGTTCCGTTAACTGAAAGCGCAATATAAATAACTTGTCCTTTGACAAATTTGTTGATGAAAATATGATGAAATAACGCAACAAGACGATTAAATGGCTATACACTTGGTGTACTGCGTCACAGTTACGAGGGGAACGTCATCTACGCTGCGGACATCCGCAGCGGCTCCTCTTGTTTTATGTTGAGGGGGAAGAAATTTCATCTGTGCTGTATGTTACACATTCAATTCAATTCAATTCAATTCAATCTACAATGTTGCCCGCAATTAAATCAAGTTTAACAACCCTGGACTATGTTGAAAATTATATTATTAAAATATTATTTTAAATTATGATGTATTGAAATCAATCCAAAAATATTTTACCTGTGTCTTCTCTGTATTTTTTAAAAAACCTTTTTCATTAAAAAAAATATGTATATATACATATACGGGATAACGTTTGACGACAAAATGATTATTTTTGAAACTATATTAAGGATTTTTTAAAACAATTTAATTATATATATATATATATATATATATATAAAAAAAGAAGTAATTTTTAATTTTTTTTTTTTCAAATAAAACTGACTTTTAGCCATGGCTGAAATTTGCATGGTTGTTGCGCAACTTACCCTTGTCTTCTGGAACCACAAAACAAAGCTAGATCTATTATTTTTTAAATCAACGATCAGCAATTTCATTGTTATTGAAAAAATAACTGATAGTGGAGTTTTGCATAGATGCAGTGAAATGTCCTGCACTTGAAAAATAAAAATTTAAAATTAAATATGAAGTTAATTGGTTAAGTGATCAGTGAATGGCACATTCATTTGTTAAAAAAAATAAAATAAAATAAAAAATAGTAGTTTTTCTGAGACTGGTTCATCTTGGAAGAAAAATAGCAAGGTAAAATTGCAATACATGAAACTATGGTTACAAATCAACATCCGCGCAAAAGAAAATCCGCAACATCTGAACAGTAAAGTAGCGAGGGAACATTGGAATTGGTCGATGACACAAATTGACCAGGTGACATTATTTCTTCCATCTTACCTGAGTAATTGGTGAACTTTTTCAGGTCATCAAGACAAATTGGCACATGGGCACCAGATATCAGCACCTGTTGAAACAAAACAAAACAAAAAGAGTTTCATTTGGCCAAGTTGCATAGCAGGATTAACCCAAGGCAATCCCTTTGACGTTTCAGCCACCTGGATCTCCTGTTGGTCGAACATGCGCAGCCACTCCAAGTTGACCACGTTGGCCAGGCCCTGCCTGAAGGCCAGGCAGTGCGGCCGGATCTGCTTGTTGAGCCGGTAGTCGGCCACCAGGTGGATGTACGCGATGCGGTTGGCCGTGGTGACGGGAATGTCCTTCCCGCCTGGCTTTAGCTCCACCACCTGCACGCAGATTTGTGTGCCATATCATCAGCAACAAAAATTATTCGTAAAAAAAAAAAAAAAGACTTAATTGTAATTCCAGGACAAATTACTACTTTCCTATCAGCTAAGCTCGGGCATCGGCGGCAATCGTGAGGGATTGGCGGCAATCGTGCGAGGCGGATGGAACTCAATCACGGAGAGGTAATTAAAACGTTATCCTGCAGCACTCTGATTAAAGGTGTGTCCCCCCCCTTCCACTCCGCCCCATGTCGAGTGCCCGCGGTTAAGTGCTCGGCTAAATATAGCGCAGCCAATGAACATCTGCTCCCATACAATTTGGCCCCGAGCTCTCTTTTCATTAGCTTTAGAGCAGTTAGCGCTTGATAAAACGTGCTCACGGCGGTTCATAAAGGCGAGTTGATGATGACATCATAATGTCCGCGGGGAGGACGAGAACAACCGACGGCCGACGGTGTGCTTTAACAAGAGTCTTTCGCCGCTAAATAGCGCATGGAGTTTGTCACTTTTGACAGTGCTTGTAATAGGCGCGGGTTTGAACGCGGCGATTGAATGAAGCGCAAATTTATTTGTACCGGGTCGAAATGAAGAGTGATGGTTCTGTGGATTTTTTTTGAATGGGTGTAGGCTCAACGGAAAGAAAGTGAGTAAAATTGTTTTTAAAAATCATCCTCTAGAGGAAATACGAAGAAAAAAAAATCCGCTGATGCCTATTCCAATATTTGGCAGAGTAGAATTCTGATAACTGATCAATAGGCCAATAGATGAACAATATATCGATAATAAATGAATGAACTTTTGTACCGTAAGGTTTACCACAGTGGTTTACAAAAAATTGCCCTAAAGTATTCATAACAGAGAACAATTGGGGTACAAATGGAACGTGTTACTGTGTAAAAAACAAACAAAAAAATATTTTAAAATAATAATAAACTAACCCTAACCCTAATTTTAAAAAACTAATTTTTAAAAGTTTTAGTAGCAACATCACACATTACTACTTTCTCTCTCTCTCTCTCTCTCTCTCTCTTTAAATATATATATATATATATATATATATATATATATATAGCTAGCTAGCTAGCTAGATAGATACATAGATAGATAGATAGATAGATAGATATAGCTAGATAGATAGATAGATAGATAGATAGAGATATAGATAGATAGATATAGCTAGCTAGCTAGCTAGCTAGATAGAAAAAGGGGGTTTTCATTTTCTTATTTCTCTTTGACACTTTGGGCAGGTTATTAACTCACCAGTCAGACATTACACCAGAGTTGAATCAGGGCCTCTCTGACGTGGTCCAAACAAAAACCGGATCGTGATAAGATTCACAAGACTGTTTAGTCAGATTATACAGGAATGAAAGTTGTTGCTCCTATTTTTTTGGGGGGCCCTCTGGACGGCAGAGAGCGCGATTATTTGCTAATGTAGAAGAATTACTGCTCTTATCTGTCCGTTTGCTATCTCGCCAGGGTGCAAACGGAGGGCAGGCTGCTCCCGGGTGTGTGCCTAATCTTCCGCAAATTGTTTTCACCCCCCTATCGTGTTTGCCGAGGCCGCATTGCGACTCGGCCATTTTCAGGCGCTGTTTGACGAGAGCTAATAAGACGCGTTAAAGGCGCTGAGTAAACAGTTCTCGGCTGGATCTCTTAGCGTCGGGAGCGAGACGTGCCTTGGAGATGCCGGTTGCCTCTGTCAGGCGTGATGAGATCATTTCGGGAGGAGGTGGTGCAAGGTGAGGGGGGGGGGGGTCAACAGGATGGCTGTGTGTGTTCTTGCCAATGACGCTGAAAAAGCGCTCAAACACACGGAAAATTTTTAACGGCATCGAAATGTGACTTTGTCTTATAGGGGGACCCGCGCGCAATTTGCGGTCCATCGTTCACAAATTCACCTGCATTTTTTTTTTCCTGTGGAACTTTTTTTGTGCTCAGTCTATAAAAGCTTTTTTTGTGCTCAATCTATAATGCCCAGAAGATGGCACCAAAGCACCACTTCACAGGACACTAGGACAGTCAAACGTCGGTTTTCGAACGTCTCGGTTTTCGACCAAAAGTTTCGAGTTTTTTATGCCTCGGATGACGAACAAATTTCAGTTCTGGAACGGATTATGGACGAAAACCGAGGTTTGACTGTAATTAGGATTAGGGCCTGACCGATTTAATTGGCCTATATTAGCTCTTTTCCGATTTATTTTTATTTTTTCTTACACATTAGCCCTTTGAGGGACAGCGGTTACTACCGTGGACAGCTTATCATGTTATCAGTTTACAGCAGGGGTGCCCAAACTTTTTGGACCGAAGATCGAGTTTTCGATCAACCAACCTCCCACGATCGACCCGCGCACGCCATGATGAGCAACATGATGAGCAACAACCTGACACGGACGCATGCGACGCACTTTTGCAGCCACACGTACCATTTTAAAGTACTTCCCTCGGCCATCTAGATTCCTATTCTTTGCCCGTCCCCTCGGTGAATTGTACACGAAACAAACTCGGAATGAGAATGATGATAACAATAAAAGATATAGCGCAACAGCTCTGATCACAAGCTGCAATTGCAGACTGCTGAGCGCTAACAACTCGCAGGTCACGCGACACCGTATGTTCAAGATTTACCTGCTTTATTCTATTTTTTTAAATACTTTTTGTGAAAATTAGACTGATAGGATCATTAGGGTGCAGTGTACAGTAAAACAAAAAAATCTATTACTAACATGCACAAAGACACACAAATGGTTGTTTTGGCGATCGAATTGGGACCAGTTCGCGATCTACCGGTCGATCGCGATTGACGTAATAGGCACCCCTGGGTTACAGGGTGCATGAAAGGGTTCACACGGTTGTCAAACTCATTTTTGGTGCACGCCACGTCGCAGTCCTGGTTTAGGAACAAAATAATACCGGCTGATATATGTGCCAATGGACCAAAAACAAAGTTATTTGATTGGTTATATCTATTTTAAATAATCGTCCGGTTTACTGTAATCGGTGATCAGAATTTTGCAAATATCGGAATCTCCATCGGTCAGTCCCGAACATACACCGTGTGCCGCGAAGAACATTTTGATAAAGTGACACTTATGGCTACCTACAAAAACATGCAATTTATAGATCAAGGAAATGTGTCACCTGAGCCTCTCCCAGGTCGTTGTTGACCACGGTGAAGTTGAGACCCAGCTCCTCCACGTCGTCCTCGTAGCTCTTGAGGAAAAGAAGATTCCGGTACATCTCCGGGTCCAGAGAGGCCAAGTGGTGGATGTCCACGTCGGCGCTGGTGCCCAGCAGCTTGGACAGGAAGAAACTGGCAAAGGGCAACTCCACCAGCATGTTTTCATACAGAGCCTGGGGAGCCAAATCACACACATCCAGTTTCAGAAACTTTTTTTTTTCTCGACGTTGACTGCAGCGGTTGAGAGCAAATACAACAGTTTGACTTTTTTAAAGATTTTGAAGGATTATTTTCTGTCCTTTTTTTTTTTTTTAAATCAGTCCAATTTGGCAGAGTTGTTCACAACACTTCTTTTTAAGATGGCAAATTTAGAAGACATTATCACTTTACAGGGACTTAAAGTAAACACACGGTAATTAATTAATTAATCGGTGGATAGATAAATAAATACATAACCAAATAACCAAATAAATAAATATCGGGAATTGCTTTGCTGGTCGTGTGAGGTGTGTGATGACAGTACCAAAAATTAATTACGTAATTAATTAATTAATCGGTGGATAGATAAATAAATACATAACCAAATAAACAAATAAATAGATCAATAAATAAATATCAGGGATTGCTTTGATGGTCGTGTGAGGTGCGTGATGTCACTACCAAAAAAAAAATTTTTTTTTTTTTAAAAACACTTTCAAACGCTCAATTTCAAAGTCCCAACGGATTCAAAACAGATGGCGCAAAATATCAAATCTCGCCGACTTCTTCGGTGCGAAGATCGTAAATCTGCTCGCGCAACAAGCGCGACGGCGAGCACAACACAATCCATCCAAAGCGCGCCTGGGCCAATCCGAAACTCTTATAAATGCCAATTCTCACCTTGACCTGAGACACCATTAAGAAGCGGCGGTGGGCAGGTGACTCATTTAAAAAAAAAAAAAAAAACACCACCAAAGCTAATGTAGTGGAATAGTCCCCCAAAAAAGGGAGCCCATCAGAGATGCTAAAATATGCGGCTCTTTATAAATGATAGCGCTAAAACCCTGACCGCATCAGCTAAATGGATTATAAATCTAGACGATTTCCATAATGCATGAATCTTAAACACACAGGCGCCGTGTCGTAAATCATGGCTATTTTTTTTTCTAAACACGGGTTAATTGCACAACTTCAAACATTGTCTATTTTGTATGCAAAAAATAATCCACTTAGTATTTCGGCAGTGGCAAGCGCTCGTTGAGGACCATATGTGCCGCGTGGCCCCTTGAAAGCCATCAATAACACTTGTGCCGGGAAGAGGCTAGGTTTATAGATGGGAAAAGGAAGGGAAAAAAAAAACCTCATCGCATTCCCCTCTCCGACGCCACTTACTTTATTCACGAGTGTTTATTGCCAGAAATTGTGCCAAAATGACTTGGAGACGTTAAGAATTAATTATTATGGGGCCCACCCCCCCCCCCGCGGGCGTTTTAATATAAGTGAGTGCAGTGGCAGCGCAATTAACGCAGATCGAGGCACCATCAGGTGGAATAAACGGCAACAACATTGCAGGTGCGTTCGCTTGGCTGCCAAATAAATGGCTTAATTTACAACATTAGCGATCAATAAAATTATAATGCCTTTAAAAGGCATCAGCATCTGTCAAAGGGTGAGGGTTGGGGTGGGGGCTACTACTAGCTCGGTGCATTCACCTTCACGGCTAGGGAGCACAAAAAAAAAAAAAAAAAAAAAAGTTTGAAGAGGCGCATTTCAATGCTATTTTGTTTTTTAAAATGAAAAAGACAAGTAGTAGTAGCATTTTGTGCGTGTGTGTGTCTTGTGTGTGCGTGTGTCTGTGTGTGTTAGAAGCAGCACCTGAAGTTTTATAATGACCGTGCATGCAATTGACACCCTCTCGAAAAACAGATTGATACTGTGCCACAAGATGGCGCCAATGCGATACCGTAATTGCTTCGGGCTGAGCGCAAAAACACAGCAAAAAGTTTTTTCCGTGACTAATGAAGGAGAAGTACAAACAAACAAACAAACAAAAAACGCAAAGAGAGAGATTTGTGATTGGCAAAAGTAGGAATATGCAGAGGTTGATCATACCATAAAATCTTGACTCATTTCCGATAGCCTGTCTGTGGCGTTTGCGTAAAGGCAAATGCAACGCACTCAGCTTTATTTATGTCCAAATACAGCCAAACCTCGGTTTTCGAACGTCTCGGTTCTCGTCCAATTCGGTTTTCGACCAAAGATTTTGAGTTTTTTATGCCTCGGATGACCAGCAAATTTCGGTTCTCGAACAAACTGAGCGCACTTGAATGCACCATTTGACTCCTCTCGCCTTCCTTACACGAGGAAGTGACGCTTACTCGGATAGACGAGGAAGTGACGCTTCCTCGTGTAGTGTTCCATTGTGAACAGACGTGTTCAATAAAGATAGTTTTTTTTTTTTAAAAGAGCGTGGTTTCGGTTTTCGAACAATTTCGGTTTTCGGACAGCCTTCTGGAACGGATTATGGTCAAAAACAGGTATGACTGTATATGAAAACAGTTTTAAAATTATTCATTCATTTAAGGTAAGCCTTATACTCCGGAGCGCCTTATAGTGCAGAAAATACGGTAGCTCGCATGCTAAAAAAGTGTGGGCACCCCTAGCATAGAGAGGGAGAACAACTTTAGAAAAGTTCAAGAGTGTTTTCATCAATGTAAATATAGCATTCTGGGATTGTACTATATCTAATTAGACAGTCTAAAAAAAATTGGTGCCTCAGATTTGGATTTTCTGCGGGTTGTTCCGGAACGTACCAACCGGGGGGTTTCACTGGAACCTGTTTTCATGTTTGCGCCTTAAATCTTCTCGCCTGTCACTCGGGTCGACAAGTGAGGAAGAAGGATGACGAGCAGCCACCGCTTGTGATGCTCAATCCCATTTGGGTGAGTACCCCCACCAGACAAGCCACTCACGCCTGTAATGCATCACCTCCCCGCAACAATGGCACGCCTCCGACATTAATTAACTATATTAATCTCCCGTGTCCTTTGAGCCGCGCCGGTGATGCAATCCCAATCTATATAAAGGCTTTGCCTTTTATCCCCGACCACTAAACAAATACCGACGGGCCCCGCTCAAAATGGCCGCTCAGACGTCCATTTTTATGGAGTGGGAGGAACTTGAAGTCGGGTTAATTGAAAGTCAAACCCACATTTATTTCCACAACCATTAGCGTTGGCGTATGAGAGGAGTGGCTTGGGGGGTTGTTGGAGAGAATACACAAAATTGATGCTCTGATAAGTGGCTTTTATGTTTACCTAAACCGGTAATCGTGCCTAATTTGACCATTTTCCGTTCACGTGATCGCATTTCTCTGGAAAAAAAACTTGTGTTATGAAGCGTATTTTTTTTCCTACAGGATCAGCCTTTCACTAACTTTTGAAGACATGCAAACTTTTAACTTCATGAGGTAGTGCAGCATCGATCCAAAACACAAATTTCTGGCTTTTAGTCATTCGCCTTTTTGAAGAGGAGTTCTCTGTATTGTATGTAAGAAACCACATTTCGAACGTTGGGTCTTTTTGCAGTAAAAAAAAAAAAGTTGGATGTAAAGGAGAAAGCTGGATGTTTGTGACTGTAAACCAAATCAAAAGGCTATTAGCACATGCTTTCAGCGCTTATTTATGCGCCCGGTCTATGCCGGCGCGCTGATTTAGGACCGGTCAAAACGGCGACGGCTACACAAACAAGAGAATGGGGAATCATCGGCTAATGGAAACCCCCTCCCACATTGAGAAGCGACCTCTTGTTGGTGATGTATGTCATTCGTCTCGGTTGGCGATGAGAGTCCTCCAGCATGGAAGCTATTCTGATCAACTAGCGCACGCATTAAAGGATGATTTAAAACAATTTGGCTGGAGCCTAGAATACAAAAAAATAAATAAAATGCAGGCAAACAATCAGGCTCTACTTCCCTCTGACTTTTTGTTGAAAGATATAAATTACGAGAAGTTCTCCAAACACTGCAGTTTCGAGGATTAACTCATTCAGTACCAGCCAATTCTGGACCAAGTCTGAAAAGACGTTTAAAAACGTCTTTGGGAGTGAATGAGTTAACAGCAAGGGCAGCCTTGGCAATGATTGAAATTTCACCGTAGTTCTTAAATCAGGCTTCTCCAAGTTCTCTGGATAAAGAACAGCTCATACGTTTTTCATACAACCCGAATTTTTGAAGCCACGCGCCAGCCTTCCTTCACACCCACAGTTTTGGAATCCCGAAACGTTGCAAGTCGCACGTCCAAATTGAGACAGAATGTTTGTTGACTCACCTTCCCCAGGATCCTGCCGAGGAAGTAGTAGTGCCGCGTGAAGGACTCCCCCACCAGTGTCTCGGCGGCGGGGTTGGGATACAGCAGGCCCTCGTTGGTGGTCTTGAAGACCCCCTGGTTGGGGTTGAACCCGGACTTCAGGAGCTCGTTGAGGAACTCGCGGAAGATCCCGCCGCCGTCGATACCCGCCTCGTCCAGACCGTGGGCGTTCAGCAGGTGCACCCGGATCCTTTTCTTCAAGTCTGGTTCTAATTTTAGCGATTACAAGCAATTATTGACAGTGACTTGAAACAGACTACAGGGACAATAATCTTGAGCAATGAACCACATGCTGCGGCACCAAAAGATATGATTGTCGGATCGCATCCGGCAAGCAGGCTGATCTGGAAAATGTTCCGTTACAATAGTCAATTCCATCCGTCCATCTTCGACGGCACTTGTCCTCATGAAGGTCACTGTGTGTGCTGGAGAATCTTCCAGTTGTTTTTTTGTGGGTGTGCAGCCTGGACTCGGTGCGAGCCAATCGCAACGCACATACAGTGGTACCTCTACTTACGAACGTCTCTTCATACGAAATTTTCAAGTTACAAAATACAATATATGAAAAGTAAAAATACAGTACGGGTTGCTACTCGCAGCTCAGAGTTTCCTGAACGCAACATACTTTCAGCTGCTCTGCCATTGGCTATTACCGAGCATCTTCCTGGCATCCCATTGGCTAAGAGGGACTTGTTTTTTACATTATGCACAACATTTATTGTGCAAAATCTAATTGTAACGTGTATTTGTTCCATATTTTGATGCATTATTATGCTTCATAAAACATTTATGTCAGAATTTGGGGGGGCTTGGAACGGATTAGGGCATTTACATGGAAAACACGTCTCGACTTACAAAATTTTCTAGTTAAGAAATTTCTTCCCGAACCAATGAATTTCTTAAGTAGAGGTACCACTGTATAGCGAAACAGAAACACTTACATTTACACGTTGGACAATTTGGTCTTCGGTGAAACGAACGCACGTGTTTTTGGAATGTGGAAGGAATCTGGAATAGCCTGATTCCACATAGGAAGGCTTGAGCCAGGTTTCCAAATCTGAGGCGGAGTTGGTAACCACTAGTCCACCACACTCCTTCACAATAAGAACAATTTTTACACTAAACACCCCCCCCCAACATGTATTTTTCACAAACCCTTACAGTACCAGCACGTGTGCCCCGCAGGATATTCTAATCAACGTCCATAAATGGTCATCTTTCAGAATCATTAATGCAAGTCGGTAAATCGGGTCGCTATAATTTATAGACGCATAAATGATATAGATCGTGCCTTCAAGCCTACTACTCTTTTTAATCAGAATGAAGGGGGTGGGGTGGGGGGGGGGCTGCTCGGGTGGCCTTTTCAATTCAAAACACAAAAGAGGTGACTTAAAATAATTGATTCCGCCTTTTATGCCTTCCATTAGAATAATCGCAAAGCACGATTATGCGTGCCGCACTTGAAATACAAGATGCGGCGCAGTAGGGGGGGCAACTAACCTTGATTTTTTTACCTCGATCCTCCATATAAAGATTTTATAGGGCTGAACAAGAGTTTTCGAAAGAGTGCGAATGTTTACAGCGCTGCGGTTGCACCGTCCTGCCAGACGGAATTCAAAGCAGCAGTTTTCACCTTGTCGTAGGCGTCAAAGAAGGGGGGGGGGGGGGGCGGTAATAATAATTATAATAATTGGAATGCGGTGTCATACCGTTTTCCGGCGAGAGTTTGTCGTAGGCGTCTTCGTAGATGTAGTTACGTCGGATGGTGACGACAATGCCGTTGGAGAAGGGCCCGTCCCCCTGTACGTCTCGCTTGTCGGCGTAGATTAACCTCTGGAAAATCTAAACCGCCACATTGGAACGTTTAATCAATACCATTGAGGTGGCATCTTCAAAATTAGAACAACACAGAAAAGGTTCATTCTCAAAATGGGACACCGACTTCATTTTAAGAGCTTTTGAAGGCCATTTTGCTGAAATTTCGGATTTCACCAAATGTGGGCACCTGATTAAATCCAAACAATGTCGTGCATTTAAAAGTTACTTTTACGACAGTTCAATTCAAAATTCTCTTGCCAGCTGGCTCCACACATGAGGACATTTTTAAGACCTTTGAATAGCAGCTTTAGCGTCAGAATGAATTTGCGTCTTGTTTTCCGGTGCGTTTCAGCCATTTTTGTTTTTTTTTTTTTTTTGGCCTTTGGGAGTTGATAGCAGCTTTCCGCACCAGTTGAAACAAGCGTCATGTGGGTAGGGGTAGCGTGGTTGTTACCTTGACTCGCTCCTCGAAGGGAACAACAAAAGGGAGCTCGGTGAGGATGGCCAGATGTCTTTCCTCCGACACGGTCAGCTGTGGCGGCTCAGAGCCCACTGGAAGGAAAGGAAGGGGAAGATACAGAAATCTGCCACTGAAATAAACGTTCACCCGGCCCCATAAAATTGACCTTCTCCTTTGAGTTTTTCAAAAGAATTTGAGTAAAATTACCCAACACGGCCCCTCCCATAAAAAAAAAAAGTTTTTAAATTGGGAAACAATTTTGCTGTGCTTCTGTGCTGCAGAATTTACCGTGACTGTATGTCATTTCACATTTCTTGAAAAATATCAGACATGATAAATTGACCATGCATCCTAAATTTGCCACCCTTGACCAAAGCATCAGTGGGAAATGTGAGCACAGCAAAACAAACAGCCAAATAAAAAAAAAAAATGTATTTTTTTTAATTATATGTAACAAATACAAAAATCAGGTCACTGAAGCATGATGAGGACATTTATTAAGTACATTTATATATATGTGTGTATATATATGTGTGTGTGTGGGTGTATATATATATAGTCAACCCAGCAAAACATAAAATGAGGAAAAAATAATTCTATATTTTATGGAAAAAATCTACCGCAATTTCCGGACTATAGAGCGCACCTGATTATAAGCCGCACCACTAAATTTTTGCAGGAAAAAAACATTTTGTACACACATAAGCCGCACCCGTCTATAGGTCGCAGGTGCCCATATTGTAACATGAGATATTTACAAAGAAGGACGGTACACAGACGGCAGTTAGAAAAGTCTTTATATAGGCCGCTTCATTAAATAAGCCGCAGAGTTGAAAGCGTGTGACAAAAGTCGCGGCTTATAGTCCGGAAATTACGGTATATATTTTAGTATTATTTTAGGACAATATGCAGAATGTTGTTTTTGTTTTTTTAATAACTAAAATAATGTATTATAGGGGGTGGACCAGTGGTTAAATGGTTAGCGTGCAGAGGTCATGGGTTCGATCCCGGCTCCGGCGTGGGTTTTCTCCGGGTATTCCGGTTTCCTCCCACATTCCAGAAACATGCATGGCAGGGCCGATTGAACACTCTAAATTGTCCGTCGGTGTGAGTGTGAGCGCGGATGGTTATTTGTCTCTGTGTACCATGCGATTGGCTGGCAACCAGTTCAAGGGTGTGCCCCGCCTACTGCCCGAGGCCAGCTGGGATAGGCTCCACCCCCGCACCTAGTGAGGATCCCCGCGACCCTTGCAGTGAGGATCAAATGCAGTCAACTTTGGATAAAAACAACATTTTGTCGAAAATGGATGGATGTAGTATATGTATATGGCCCACGTGCTGCAGAATCTCCACCCCACCATTAACTGGGCTGTCCATCCGCCTGCCGGGCATTCATCCATTAAGCTGACGTTTGTTTTCGATGAAACTCCAGATTTAGACTGCAAAGCCAAAATAGGAGGCGGGGGGGGGGGGGGAATGCCCCAACAGCAAAACTCCTCACTTAACCTCCACTCCGACTCAATTATTCTGCTCAATTAAGTCAGTCTGATCTGCATTTCGCCATCAGGTTTCCATCTTTGAGGAGAAATACGGCCTCTGTCAGGGTGGTCAATACGTCGCTCGTTCATCAGCTCGGGGGGGGGGGACGATGAGGGTTGTGGGTGGGCGGGGGAGGAACGTCCATTTGAGGAAATGAGAAAAGGAGCAAGCAAACAGCAGGAGCAGATGTGGCCGAGTTGAGCAGGTACTTTCAGGCTAATTGGATGGAAGCCATACAGTCTGGGAGTGACATTAGGCAGCTCATACACACATTGTTATCAGCTTGTTTTCACGCACACGCACACCTGGGAAGGCCTCTTACTATCAGAGAGGCCTTTCTGTCTCCGCATTTAGCATCGACGAGACTCTCAATATGATGCATTGCAACAATTAACATATTTTTACAGATGGCATAATCGCTGGCTATTCCACTCCCAGCCTATAGGTGGCAACGATGCTCAAGTGAATGACCCGCCCAAAATTTTATCGGGATACATTTTGACATTTTGGATCGGTTTTGCAGGGATCCTTCTACTGACCTGTCAAGTCCAAGTTTGTATTATTTAGTATTTTAAGTATTATTTTTAATTATTAAGTATTATTTTTTATTTCTTTTTAAACCTCAATTGAAGTGTTTATTTCATGTGTATTTCCAGTTTAATTGGCCAATATTAGCTCTTTTCTGATTTTTTTTTTTCTTACACATTAACCCTTTCAGGCACCCCGGTTACTAAAGTTAACTTTAGTCTTCACGTTAAGTTAAAAAAAAAAAAAAAAATAATAATAATAATAATAAATAAATAGTACCATCCAGTGTTGATTGAAGGGGTCCGATGCGGCCCATCCTTCTCGTTCTCCACACGTGTCGGGCAGACGGCACGTAGAGTTGAGTGACCTGAACATGGAGGCAAGCAACACCAACCGTGATCACTGCGGATCTTTTTCAAACTCAGTGGATAAAATGACTTTTTATCGAACCAAGAAGCACCTTGTCAGCTCGGATGTTGACCTCCTGAGAGAGCCAGTGACCTGACGGGCAGAAGGGTCGTCGGATGTCGCGAGCTTTCAACATCTTCACCAAGTTGGTGATGACCTGGTGGAGCACAAGCAAAAAGTTTGGAAGGAATGAAAGAAATGGGAGTACTTTTTGGGAGGGAGAGATACATAAAGTGAAAGGGCGATATAGCGGGGAAAAGCAATTTGAGAATGAAGAAATTAGGTCAACGGGCTCCCTGAAAAACCTGAACTAGACCGTTTTGTTGGTCACTTTAAGGTGTCCTCACAAAAGGCTTTTTCAACCGTGCTTGAGCAGACTTGGTAGCCGGTACATTTTGGCTTGTGTAAGTATTGTTAGATTGTCTGTCTAAATGTGCTGCTGCACCTCTGTGTTCAAATTTCCAGGTGAAAGGAACCGCATGCTAATTGCATAAGCCCATCCATGGCATTTTGCATTGTGTGTTAGCAATAAGCTAGCAGACTTTATTAAGGTCAAGATAGACAGAATTCACTTTGTTTTATTTTAAGTTCTACAGCAAATTTCCACCGCGACCGTTAACTACCAAGTATCAAGAACGAAAGGTTCCTGGAATTTTCAGGTGCAAACCACAGCCACGTTTCGCGTCACTGCACAAAGACCTCTTCTAAGAGTTCTTATGTCCCGTCATAACAGTTACGGTGGGACAATTTCCATATTAACGCGCGGGCCGGATGGGTCTAAATTGCCCAGTTCTCCCCTAAAGAGCGTCATTTTCATAAGCCGCCAATCAATCGTACGGCGTCGGCAATAACAGCGAGTGCAAAATGCTGTAAATGGAGCGCGGCGATGGGTTCGGAGTGTGCCTAGCCCCTGACTCCCAGAATGAATAAGCATTCCTTAATCAGCCCGCCCGGGTTAAGTGCGAGCCTTAATGGGCCTTTCCCAAACTCCGGCATGACATGGTTCTCCAAACATGGCCAAGAAGAAAGTTCCATTAGCAATATTAATACAAGCTTAGTTGATCATTTTCATTCAATTAGCTTCTTTCAATTAAATAGATAGCTCGACAATGGGTGGCGATAAAAGATGGGGAGGGACGGCTGATGACACCAAGCAAACATTAGCGTGTTAGGGGTCAGCGGCGTTAAAGCGACTGTAAATCCCAGCGCTCAATTTGGAAAATGCACTTTCTCTGCTCCCCACTTCTTTAATGGGTCGTTTTAGCTGACAAGAGGCCTTTGAGGCGATCTTTTATGAAAATCAACCCCCCCCTTCTCAGGTATTCACCCACCTTCCGTAAAAGGGGGCGGGGTCACTTTCGACATTGGGCAGCTGGCTACAAGGTAATCACTTTTCCGCGTAATTAGAGCAAGAGATGCGGAATGAGCGACGTTGAGAGAGAGAGAGAGATTTTCTGACTCATTTCATTTACGTAAATAGCCAGCGGATGACCGTTACAGATGCTCCTCCTCGTATGTGCCCATTCATTCGTTTATGCTCGATTTCCACCAATGCCCCGGTCACTCATGCAAATGTCCTTTCGAATAAATCTACAGCTGTTCAGAATGCGCTGATTAGCGTCGCTTTCGAAATACAGTGAAACTCCTCTACAACGAAATCATGTTTGCAGCAAGACATTTTTCCAACAGGGGGTTTTTCACTGTAGCAAATTTGAAACAGGAAAGTGGGAATGGTTTTAATGCATGATTTTTTCACAGTAGGGGGTATTTTCACCCATGTAGATTTCATTGTAGAGGAGTTTCACTGTATATCCAGACGAAAGTAATCTGCTATTACGGGTACTCAATTGTCTTCTAAGTAAGGACAAAAATGTACAATTTGACGACGAATAGGATCATGTAGTTTTGCCACCCGTGTGTCTGTGTGTTTGAAGAATATCCACGCAAGTGACCTTAAAGAGCTGCACCCAGTGTTTCTGCTCGGCCTGGATGCGCAGCTGCACCTCCGTGTTGGTCTTGACGCCGACGCTGCGGAAGGCCGCCATGTACTCCTCGCGGTGTTCCGTCTTGGTCTCGGGGTAGGCCAGCTTGATGATGCCGAGGCACGCGTCCCTCAGGCAGCGGGAGAGAGTCACCAGCTCCAAAAGGGTGAAAGGCATCATGGACGATTGCGTCTGACCTGTTGGAAGCGCAAGCTTTGTTTGAATATGACGGCTGGGAAAAAAAATCTTGTCGGGGGCGTGTGTCGGGAGAACCAGTACCTTCCATTTCGTGTCCAAAAAACTCACTGTCGTGCACGGAGATGAGCGAGTGGCTGAAGAGGGAGCTGAAGAGGTAGAAGAGCGGAATGATGCGGTTGGAGTCTTCGTAGGACATGGGCGAGCCTCTCGAGATCAGCTGCAGCAGCGGAACCATGGAGCTGAGGGACAAGAGGACATGAAGTTTTGTGGAATTTCACCTCCAGGATGCGTGCGTTAAGATTTTTTATCCAATTAGATTACAAAATGCTGCTAAGAATCGGCAGCGTGGGGCAGTTTAGCTTAAACGATAACAAAAATATGACCGCGTGACCCTTTCAGGGACAGCGGTTTATTACAGTGGACAGGTTATCATGTTATCAGGTTACAACACGGTTATTACAGTGGACAGGTTATCATGTTATCAGGTTACAGCAGGGGTCCCCAAACCTTTTCCTGTTAGGGCCAAATAACATTTCCCTTTGACATAACATGTGATGATCGCAAGCGGTGTCTGGACGTCAACATTTACTGTTTTCCAAAAAGCCTGGGGCTCTTGACAGGCACGATTTATGAAATAAATAATAACCAATCTTTTTTTTTTCTTTTACCTAATCTTTTCGCCATTCGTCCATTTTTTTTATTACAGTAAAACTCATCTACAACGAAATCTACATGGGTGAAAATACCCCCTAGTGTGAAAAAATCTTCATGTGTTTCAAATTTGCTACAGTGAAAAACCCCCTGTTGTGAAAAATGTCTTGCTGCAAACATGATTTCGTTGTAGAGGAGTTTCACTGTATTATTGGACAGGGTTGTGTTGCGGATTTTATTTATTTATTTATTTTGGGGGGGTTCGGATAGGGCACAGACTGCCGAAGGGTGGAATAGAATGTTACGTTCTATGCATGTACAAGTCTCAATCACGTGGCCAGACTTGGGAAACAAAAACAAAAAAACAACAACAACAACAACAAAAGCCAATAACCAAAAGCATCTCTCGTATTGTTCAGGGGGCCGAGCAAAATGTAGAGGCGGGCCACAATCGGCCCGCGAGCCGCAGTTTGGGGACCTGCTGGGTTTTACAGGTGCATGAAAGTGTTAATCTGCAATAGCTCACCCGGTAATCATTTTGGTCGTCATGGAGGTGATCAGGTGCCAGAGATGCCGCAGGAAACGTGCGTTGAAGGCTAAACTGTACAGAAGTCTGCAGGGGAACAAAAGAGGAAGGGGGGGGAGGTTGCGTTCAATGTCAACAGTCATCATTCGGCGCTTTGACAACCCGGTGGGAAGAACCGTAAAACGACTCTCCGCCGATGCGTCAGCTTGTGCGCCCCGTTAACTAAGCGAGGACACGCGATAAATAAATGATGCCGTTCGCCAACGTGGAATCTTCCAAAAGGAGATGAAATGAGCCATTAAGCTTTATTTTGGCGAGGCCCCTTCCATTAGTAAACTAGTTGCTGCTGCGAAAAGGGGGGTCATAAACAGCCTTCTGCGGCTTCCTGCTGGAGCCCCCATTTAACTTAATGGCCGAGGAGGGAGATCAAGACAATGGAGGCCGGAGAAGGAGGCGGCTGAGGTCCTCGCTGTGACCTCACGGTGCGCCAAGCGCGCTCGCACGCTTGCGGGGAACTGCATGATAACACAGAGGAGGGCCCCGCATACCTCACCTTTAGTAGCCAGGCTGTGGCGCCGAGGTGCGAAGCGCTTCTTTGTTCACGGCCTCTGTGTGTGTGTGTGGGTGTGTTTGTGGAAGCTCCTAAACTGCATCGCTTTTCACACGGCGGGCAAGAGCAGGTGACGATACTGTGCTAAGTAGGCCAGCGGCCCCCGCGTACAATACAAAGTAACTGCGGAGAAATTTAAGACCTTTTTTTTTAAGACACGTCCATCAAATTTAGGACCTCTCAGTCAACTGTCACATATAAATTACTTGCATTCCATAACTTTTATTATTCGAACCATTATTCCATGCCCAGACTAAAGAGTTTTGAGCCCAAGAGGACAATCTAAGCACACTGTCCACTACACTATGTATAGCCAATGTGTGTGTGTGTGTGTGTGTGTGTGTGTGTGTGTGGTGTGGGGGCTTAGTCAAGGTGCTTGAAATTTTCAAAATTCAAAATTCGACATTCAAAAATCGAAATTCAAACATCAGGTGTCTGTTCGAAAGCAGCAAAAATGACACGAAAAGCCTACTCGACCAGCCGAACTTTTAGAGGCACTTTAACCCTTTGAGGGACAGCGGTTACTACAGTGGACATCTTATCATGTTATCAGGTTCCAGGGTGCATGAAAGGGTTAAATGGTGGCAATTAGGTGATGCGTGTATTCAACTACAGGTGCAAACACCCAATCGAATGATCGACAACTTGTCAATCCCCAAAATGTCGGACACTATTTTGAGAAACAACGAATCGTTGAGGGATGTTGTTCAACTTAAAATGGTTCAAATCCTAAGTAAATCAGATTTTTGGAGTCCTTAATCGAAGCAGATCAACAAGCGAATGTGAAATTTTATTTTTCCTGAAACAAATTTTTGAAGCTGATTATAAAAATGTTTTTTTTTTTTCTTCAAGCACATCAGGTTTTTGAGATTTTCTTTTTTTTTTGGCTTTTAAATTTGTCCTATAAGACCTGTATGGATTTTACCATTCGTAATTTCTATGATAAAAAAAAAATCCACCTATTGCTGAATTTAACTCTTAATTCATATTCGTTAGAAAAAAATGCACCATATCACATATATTATTGCTAACATATTTTATTGCTATCAAAACCTGACATGCTAAAGAAAAAAAACCCAAGTGGGATTAGGAAAATTAATCTAGAAAAGTGTCATTTGGATCTCTTGACTAAAAAATGTCATAAAATCCATTGACCGGGGTCATCTTTGTGCTCAATCAATATAAAACATTTGCAGTCACTTTTCTTTTCTTTCGAAACAATGATCACAATTGTTGCCAGCTGACATATGATGGACCAAACCAATCACGGAATCATTTTTGTTTTATGTTTGTGCATTTTCTTCACTGACTGTTGGAAATAATGTCGTGTTTTTGGATAAATCTATGGAATTTTTTTAAAAAAGCGTTTTTAATCCGATTTATCAAAAAATAATAGTCAGATGACTCTATCAAAATAATTGCAGTCCTAAAGTTGAAGATGAGTTGTGATTGGTTGATTCCTAATACAGCCGCACCCCCAGGTAAAATTCTCTCAATTGCTTATTTTATTCTGACCTCGCCCTCTCTTTGTTGCTTGTGTGGTTCATGGACTTAATAGGTCACATTAATAGTGCAAAAGCTTTGAAAATTATTTATCTAACAAAAAAAAAAACCATTTGAAAAGGGCTGTCTAGACTTTTAATACGAGGATGCTTTTGTTTTGACAGGGCGGCAAATGTCGCGGGAAGCAAGAACATGCGTTCATCCAAACGGCGCAGTTTAAATTCCAGCTCTCCAATCAACCGATTCAAATGCCGCCGCCAACCCCCCAACTAGGATCTGACCCGAGGCTCGATAAGGCGGCCTTGAAAAATGGTCGGCGGCCCCGCCACGCGCCATCTGTCAGCGCTACAAGGCTCTGGAGAGAAGCTCGGGGAGGAGAGTTGCTGCAGCGGGCTCATAACAAGCTCGGTGGGTGTTTTGATTGAAATGGGAAACAAAGCACTAAAATGCCAGCTGACATGCTGATTTACAGCCCGCCGGACCCCCCAACAAAACCCCCCTTTTCAATCACGGAATGAAACTATAATAAAGAAAGTCAAAAGGGGGTGGAAGGTGGGGGAAAAAAACCCCACTGGATGAGGAATCACGGTGGGATTATTTTGATCCAAAGTGACGATCACGCTGACCAAACCCGATAAAAAAAATCCCCCCCCACGTCGCTAAACGACAGTAAATATCTAATGCGAACCATCAAAATGGCATTACAACACGGGCGAGGGGATCATTAGAAAAGCAATTGAAATCTATTAGAGGTCCCGAGTCGGGTTTTAATCGCGCTCTGACTTTGCGGATATTTATGAAAAAAAAAAGCGCAACGTTGGCAAGACCAACTGAGAAAGACACTTTTTTTTTCTTCCCCCCCACCCCCTCCACCTCCCCGGCCCTCCTTCAGTGGATCAGCACAGTAAATCAAGGCCGGGATGCAATTTGCTCCCCTTAGCCTCTTGTAAAGCTATCCCGTCCACTCCGGCAGTGATTAATCTTCCTGGGTGAGCTAATTATTTTGTACAGATATCCGATAATGATGGAAGATGAAGGGGCAGGATTTATGGGAAAAGTAGCGGGAAGAAAAGGAGGGACGCCGTTTAAAAAATAAATAAAAATGATGGGCATTAAAAGAGCTTGAGATTCTCCCGGAGAGGCGAAAATCTCCAATCATGAGTCGACCGTCTTGTTCGAGTTGTAAATTTTAAGCACGGAAACATAGTCGGATCGTTGCCATCGTCGTCAGTTATCTCATTAGCGACAGCAGATCGGTGGAATGTAAAAACAAAACACAAAAGGCGTCCATTTTGAGATGATAAGCTGTCCACTGTAATAACCGCTGTCCCTCAAAGGGTTAAGTGACCAAATATGGTCAGCGATACTTATTTTCCAGTTGAAGCTTCGTTTAGCTTAATGTTCTCCATATTTTAGTAGCTACAACCAACTGGTTGAATGGAGTAACCGGCTGGCTATTAATTGCGTTTTGTCATCATTCACAAGGTTGTACTACTTTTTAGAGGCCTCCAGTTTGAGTCAGCTTCTGCTACTACTACAAAAAAACAAAAGAAAAAAAAAAATGTTTTTCTTGCTGGCCGTCCATTAACTTTTCAATACAGTGGTACAACTAGTTACGAAATTGACATGTTCTGGAAGAAAATTTGTCATAACTAGGACATTTTTAAAGTAGGGACGCGTTTTCCATGTAAATGCCCTAATCCGTTCCAAGCCCCCTCAAAATTCAGACATAAATGTTTTATGAAGCATAAAAATGCATCCAAATATGTAACAAATGTTACAATTAGATTAGTGCGCAATATATGAGAGATGTGCATAATGTAAAAAAACAAAGAATAAAAATTGATGGTCATTTAACTTTTATCTGCGTCCTCATTGCTTTTTGCCCTCTTTAGTCCATGTTCTCCCTCAGAAGTGGGGGTTTTTCCTGGCGTTTTGTCAAGACTTGATCCAGGGATGTTGGCTTTGTCAGCTTTTAACAATCATTCGAAAATGTCCAAGGCAAACATCAGCATAGTGAGCGATCGCTCGACTGGTGAACACTTTTTCTGGGTGATTCACATTTACGTAAAACCATCGGAACACCTCATGGCCCGAGGGGAGAATGACAAGGACGCTGCATAAACACATATCTATCTATCTAGACAAATAAGACACATACGCTCTTAGCCAATGGGATGCCAGGAGGATGCTCGGTATTAGCCAATGGCAGAGCAGCTATAACTATATTGCTCAAACTCTGAGCTGCGACTTGCAGCCCATACTGTATTTTTACCTTTCGTATCTTATCTTATCCTATCTTCGGGGCAATTTTCCTATTGAGGCGTTTCGTAACTTGAAAATTTCCTATGAAGAGACGTTCGAAAGTAAAAATCCGCGTCCCGCTGCACACTTAATCTTCCTCGGTTTAAGTAAACCGCACACATACAAATCATGAGGCTTTTACTAATGATTAACTGGAGCAAGTTGACCAAGCACAGCGCCTCAAAGACACGGGAGCAATCAGCACCTCTGACATCCTGGCCCTAATGTAATCAGACCCCCCACCCCTCCGAGAAGAGGCAATTGCCCTCATCCAACGCTGACAGCTTCACTGACATCTTCTGCTTCCTCTCGCCGGTTGTAAATGCCAGCGAGCTGCGCACGGCCGGCCGATGCCCTCCACTTCTCTCTCTTTGCGCCGTTATTTACATTCCTGCTTACTGCGCGGAAAGGTGTCCGGATGCACTTAGGTTAATCCCACCAACGTAAACGGAGAAGTAAGTGTTGCTTAATAGTGGAAAAATAAAATCCTCATTCGGTTTGATAGTGAAAAAAAAAGAAAGCCCAGATATCATGGAAGGCTGAACAATCTCGATTCGAATCAAATGCTGATGCTCAACTATAAGCAAGGAAGGGCGCAGATATTTGCATTTCAATTGTGTCCAAAGGCAAAAGGTAAGCAGAGCTGCATTGAGTTTTGGGAGTTGCTCATATTGCGTCCGTGTGCCACATTCACCCAGTCTAGGGATGAAGTGCTGCCTCCACAAGTGAAAACGCCCTTTACGAGTGCTCGCTTTCCCCTCCCAAACCACCGCAAATACTTGTGAACCCGCGCCGCCCCAGTCGTCACGGTAACAGAATCTGTATTTGCCATTTGACGATGCTTTTCTCCCATATCATGAATTCCAAAATCTTGTTCTTGCACTCTTTGTTCCTTTAGTCATTTTGGTAA
This sequence comes from Hippocampus abdominalis, assembly GCA_018466805.1. Taxonomy (NCBI): domain Eukaryota; kingdom Metazoa; phylum Chordata; class Actinopteri; order Syngnathiformes; family Syngnathidae; genus Hippocampus; species Hippocampus abdominalis. The sequence continues at coordinate 9,962,130 of CM031712.1, read as the reverse complement.
ACTACTTTTTAGAGCTTTACTTTTGCTTTTAACTGTCTTCGACTCTTGTACTTTTAATTTTGTGAAGCACATTGAGTTACCTTGTGTATAAACTGAGTTAAATAAAGCCACCTTGCCTTGTCAATATGGGTGATACGGTATCTTTATGGATACCAACCACCGTTATGTGCTTTGAATTATGTCAATTAGATTCCAAATTTAACAAATATATACATACAGTGAAACTCCTCTACAACGAAATCATGTTTGCAGCAAGAGATTTTTCACAACAGGGGGGTTTTCACTGTCGCAAATTTGAAACAGGAAAGTCGGAATGGTGTTAATGCATGAAGATTTTTTCACACTAGGGGGTATTTTCACCCATGTAGATTTCGTTGTAGAGGAGTTTCACTGTGTATAAATATATATATATATATAAATATATATATATAAACTCACTAAAGGTTGCCAAAGATTAAACCTCTGATCCTGGCGCAAATGAAGTCTACCTTGGTGAGCAGCTGCTTTCCTGACATATATCACATTAAAAACAGGATAGGTTGTTTTTTTTTTTGTTTTTTTCTTAGTTGCCGATGTGCACCTGACTTTGGGAACCAGAAGGCGATGCTGCACCATGAGCGTGTGACAGATGGACGCCATCATGGTGAACACCTCCTCGCTCGCCGAGTCCCTCCACACCAGGTTGAGCAGCGTGTTGGTCTGCTGCTTGGTGTCCAGCTTGCGCACGCATTCGTCGGTGATCAGCTGCAGGGAGATGTGACTGTCATCCTGATTGGTGGAAAGAGGAGGGGAGGGGGCGGCTGTTAGGTCGATGAACGTTGATTTCAATACAGTGAAACTCCTCTACAACGAAATCATGTTTGCAGCGAGAACTTTTTCACAACAGGGGGTTTTTCACTGTAGCAAATTTGATCTCAGATGTAAACACACACGCAAACATATGTGTACTCCTTATTTGTATTCCAATAGTACATAAGTATGAGCATACACTTGACACTTCATATCGTCAGCGGAGAAAGAAAAAAAATGGAAAGAAATTGCGAAATTTATGATCAGCATTCACTTTCACTTACATCAATTTCTTGGATAATGTCTTTTATTTAGCTTTAGCGTATTTCAAGATTTCATATAACGCAACAGGGTTTTTTTTCCGCTGTATGGGGGGCAGGAGAGTGGTAATGGTGTTAATGCATGAAGATTTTTTCACACTAGGGGATATTTTTGCCCATGTAGGTTTTTGTTGTAGAGGAGTTTCACTGTACATCACGCGGTGTGCATTATGGTACCTTCATGGGCGGCGGGCGCACGACAGCGTCGTCTTCGTCCTCCGAATCGCTGCCCACCTCGGGCCGGCTGCAGCTCTCAGTTACGGGCAAAAGAGGCAGCAGCGTCTGCAGAGCACTTAGATATAGCAGCAGGCCTTCCTCTGAAAGTGAACCTGCCAACATAACCCCGCCCCCAGACACGCGTTATGAATAATATATTAAGTCAGATGCAATGACAGCTAACAGAAACCATCATTAAATTTGGAGCTTGGTCGGGAGATGCTTGGAAAGCTACCCACCTAGGCAGTTCTCTCCGCGGAAAGGACAAAGTAAAATATCCAGGGCGCGCGGTGCCGAGCGACGGTGGAAGAGGTGACGGTGTTCTGGAGCGAGCTGAGAAAGGCCTCGAAGGGGAAGGCCAGCCGTGTGTCTGACAAGGCCGGGATGAAGAAGTGAAAGATCTGCTCGGTGAAGGGCGCCGAAATGAACTCTTGGGTGAAGGCGGAGAAGACAAAATGCCTGCAGGACAACGGGCAAAGGAAAATACAGTATTTGATGATAGAACACAGGGCGAGTTGTTGATGTTTGACTGAAATTAGGATTATGGAAAAAAAAAAAAATCTCCACTTTAAGAAGTTCCTGAAACTAAATACTTGAGCACCACTTCAGAATCCAAACGCGGTGCAGACTTTATGATCTGCGAGGCGTGTTGATCAGTCAGCTTAAGTGACCACTCGGCTATTATCTCACCAAACAGAGCTGCTTTGTCTGGCTCACATCTGGGGGACCCCCCCCACACCCCTCCCAAGTCATATAATGAGCTGTCAGACTATGTGTGTACACAAGTTCCTCTCGCTCCCACCTTGCTTTTCTTCAAAGAAGAAAAGAAGCCCCCCCACCCCCCCACCTCGCCGTTTGCTCATAAGAATGTCTCCGACTTAAAGGCAAACAGTCGCGTATTCTCCTCGGAGGGGAGAACGTGACTTTAGGGTAGGGGTGGGGGGTGCGGGGCTTTTACAGCTTGTTGTAAATTGACTTCACCGTCAGCTCCAGGAGGAAAACAACACCCCAAAAATAAATAAATAAATACATAAAATAAAATACAATAAAATAAAGAAGCCGTAGCTTGTCGTACCTGGCGCCCGCTGTGCAGGAGGAGTAGCTAAAGTGCAAAGGTTTGAGGATGTGCTCCAATAGTGTGCTTGCCATGGGAATGGAAGGAGAATTGGTGAACTCCAGACTGGGAGGGAGGCGGTGATTCACCAAAACGTACAGCGACCTGTAGTATCCTGAAAAAGAACGGCGACAAATGAGATTTTCAAAGCAAACGGCTTCGTGTAGTCATCGCGGGGATGGATTTGATCTCGGCTAAATCGAGGCTGAACACGTCTTCTTTAATCTTACAAAATCCACATTCAACAGTGATGACTTTCATGCACCCTGTAACCTGATAACATGATAAGCTGCCCGCTGTAGTAAACCTGCCTTCAAAATAAGATACAAAGTGCATGAAAAATACAACTCACCATCGCCGCATATTATGCAGAGTGGGCTTGATGCGTGGGGATCTCCAGTTGAGATAAATCTGTATTTTAAGTAGGACCCCGGATATTGTCAATTAAATGTAGCTTTTTTTTTCTTGAAAGTCGTCGACTCCTCTTCTGTCTACTGGCTGCGCCTTTCTCCTTCCCAAAGAAACTTTGTTTTTTACTCATTTTGCTAGCTCTTTGGTTTCATTTTAGTGCTAAACTATCACGTGAACGAGAAGTGCGGCTTAACCCGCGTCAAGAGTGACATATTGTAGACGGATGTAACAGAGAATCCGGTAATTTCAAAATAAAACATCTGTCAGATTCCAAAATAGAGAAAACGGAAATAATATAAGTTATTTATTCTTTCTGTCCGGCCAGCACCAAATGACCCACGGACCGGTATCGGTCCACGGCCCGGGGGTTGGGCACCCCTGATATAGACTAATGTCGCTCCTTTGCTTACCTTTCTGGACCATATAGTGCAAAATCTGCTCGACTGTTGACGCCACGTGACTGGCGTCGGCCAACACGGGTAAGTAGACTTTCTCCGAGGAGAAGATTTCTAACATCCGCATGGGAACGGCCACGTTTAAGCTGTCGTCGCCGCAGTTCTGAAGGAGTCTAGTCGGAAAACAGATTTGAAAAGTGGTATGTCATAGAGTTGCAGATTTATTTTGAGAAATACAGCCAGAGCAGAGATTCAAACCCTGCACCGCAAAAAGGACGTCAGAATTACACTGCTGAGGTACCTGCAGCAAAACCCCAGGATCCTCTTGATCTGAAACATACACGTCTGCCTGTGCGGACCCACCAGTAATTCAACAAACTGAGCGTTGTGTTTCACCAGGTTCTGGCACAGCCATATCTGCAATAAAACGCACCCCCCACCCAAAAAAAAAACTAAAACATTGGAGTCAAGAGACAAAGCAAGGAGAGTCTCATAAAAGCTGTCCTCTCACCAATCTATTTGCATCCACGCTCTGTCGGTAGAAAAAGATGAGCCGCCTCGACAACAGGCTGAGAGTGGGCGCTTGCAAAATGTGCGGCGTCTGGTTGGCGCACTCGTCAAAAGTGGCCCTCTGTATTGCATACTGAAGAAAAATAGAGCCAAAAAAAAAAACAATCACATTTAGGCACAACTTTGGATCGTTTTAACAACAGGAGTACAAGAGGATGAGAAGCAAAGAAAAGAAAAAAAAATACAGAGATTGAAAACGGAACCCCAAGAACATATCGGTACAATTTTTGGAGGGAAAAAGTTCTCCACTTACACAATCGTGAATCAAATATTTTTTAGGATAAAATTGTCGTATTTTAAGATTAAAATTGTATTATTACAAGAATACTGTAGTCTTTTTTTTTTTTAAGACTGGCACAAGAACTTACCTGTCGTTTCAAATCTTGGTAGCCGCGTACATAGGACTGAATAATGATGGCGCTCTTCAGTCGCTTTCTCTCATCCTGAGACATGAACCCCAAATGAAAAAAAAAAAAGGGAATTCAGATATAAGAGGCAAAACGCTCAAAAACGTTTCAAGCAATTTGGGTCATCCTTTACAGCATGCGTGGCAAATTAGTCACCTCTCTTTTTCTTCTTTCTTCTTGAGTGCGATGCAGCAGGGATGCTTTCGCTTCCTGGGAAACACACACACACACACACAAAAGCTCAATTTACTGAATAACCAATCACTTCACATTTTAAAAAAATAATACAATACATACAGTGGATATAAAAACATCCTTGTTCAAATGACAGGCTTTTGTGGTATAAAAAAAATTGCCAACTCCAACAGCACCCAAACGTGACTTGGTGTTAATCAAGGTACTTGTGAAAAGTGTGTGTTGACCCCTATTTAACATGAGTTTGAATATAATTGGTTAATTCTGAACAGCCACATCCCCAGTTTATCAGATCGTGTGCACACTTGTGCAACCATTATTAATTTCTACTTGCAGTTTGGAAATGCTTTGTCAATTGGATTATACCAGTTAATTAATTGTGCGGGGGAAACAATTTGAATGACTTGTGTTGCTCTCATTTCTTGATTTTTTGACAACAAGCTCTGAAACGGGGTGTGTAGACTTTTTAGATACACTCACAAGACAGAAAGTGTTTGTGTGTCAGCGATCAAAATGAGTTGTGTAATTTCACACACAATCTGTGGGCTGGCACTCCAGTGACTCAACTATAGAAGCCATTAAAAGTCCATCTTAGTGTACGAAACACCCAACTCTTATCATATGACTGAACGTGTCATCTCGGGATGGGTCCACCGCCCACATATTACCTTTTTACTTGCTCCTCCGAGTGATACCTTGGGTCTCGTCTTGAATTCGCCCTCGAAGCTAAACATTTTCACCTCTTTCCCATTGACTGATGGCGTGATTGACTCTTTTCCCTGCTTCCAAAAAAAAAAAAAAAGAGGACAAAATCAAGGTGTAAACACAAGGTCGTAGGAGACACGTCTCAAAGTTGATTGGCATTTAGTTGTAATTGAGAAACTATGGTACAAAATTAATTAATCACACACGACTTGGGTGATTTATTTCAAGGGTATTTTATCTATCAAATGTCATTTGTTATGATTCGGCTTCGACCACAGCTAAACCGGCTTCCTTAGCTAGCAAATGACTCAGCAAACAGGATCCGAACGCGGTCGTCTACGTTATGATGATCAAATATGTGGAAAATCGGGAGCGAAATGTCCATATTAGCGACACGTTTCAAGCTTATCGATAGGCGTGTTCGCGCAGCACCACTATATTGACGTTATCGACGGAGCTACCTGGCTAGCCGAGATGTAGCACTCATAAGGGCTACCCTCACGGAGGGGTTTCCCTTTTTTGGAGGTCTGTTACAGTAACACGGAATGGAACTAAAGCTGCAACACTGACAGCATGGGTAACGGTTACCTTTGACGTGTGAGCTGCGTGGGGACAATTATTGTTTTGTGGTTGTTTGAGCTGAATCTGAACGACTTATTTCCCTCCGGTCGCAAGAAGTCAACACTCAACACAACACTGGTGGGAAGCAGGGATTGCTTCCGCTTCCTGTTACGTCGGGGAAGGCGATTGGACGAAACATACGTCAATAATGGTGTTGGACGTGAGCTGCGTTCGTGTAAAAATTAAAATAGATATTTTTTAATCAAAAGTGGAAATGGGAAACAGTGCACTTGTATGAAGGGGAAATAAAACCAAATAAACTTTTTTATCCTCTCGATGATAGAGACAAACACTGTCTGAAATATTAAAACAAGAGGAAATGTGTGCGCTACACTGGTCCTCTGTGCAAAGCCAAAACATACAAGAATTCAAATTTCCGAGTCAAGTGAATACATCACCGACGAAAGAGTTCTCGTCGAAGAACGTGCATAAAATAGAAATGTAAAGACTACTATTTGACCAATATTTGCCAAATTATTAAAATCAGTTAGTTGTCATTAAAAAAAACATACACATAATGCATATCAACATATGTTTCACAGAGATTGGGAGTATCATATTTCGGAGTACTGTATAATTCATCAATAAATCACTGTCAAAAATATTATACAAGTTGTACAAATGTTACAGTAGCACCTGTCTCTGGTGGATATAAAAAGTGTACACACCCCTGTTCAAATACAGGTTGTTGCGGCAAAAGAAAATGAGTCCAAGAAAAATCATGTCACCATTAATGCGGCCTTTAACCTGTACAACTCAATTGAGCAAAAGAAAATATGGAGAAGTAAAAGGAAGCTGAGATAACGTGGTTGCACAAATGTACACACCCTCTCAAAAAGGGGGATGTGGCTGTGCTCAGAATTAACCAACCACATGCATGGTCATGTTAAATTTCAGTCAGCCCACGCCTGCCAACATTTAACCCCAAATAAAGTTCAGAAGTTCGACCATGCCTCTTTCATACCACGAAAATGTGCCATTGGCAAAACTTCCCCTTGAGGGATTAAGATCATTATAAAAATTGAAGTTGAATTCACTTCTTATGCCATTTCAAAAACGTATAAATGATTTTTACGTGTCCCCAGTGAAGTGTACAGTGAACGGCGTTTATTTAGGCGAGCGTCAGGAAACACGACAGTTAGTAGAATCTTTGTCCTGTTGATGATTTTGAATGTGGCTTCAAATGGGAAAAAGTCAATCAAAGGAGGCAACGGGAATTTGCTTTTCAAAACGAGCACATATTGTAATTAATAATGTATCAACAATGGCTGTTTGTCACGTTGATTTGTCTCGAATCTAATTGCCCAAGTCATTACGGGGCAAACAGCTTTCATGGATGACGAGAGGTTTGGACCCTCCCATCCCCCCACCCTCCACCCTTCTTCTTGGATGTGATAGGGGTTGTCTGTACTCGGGGTCATAAATCGCTAAGGGCCAATTGGAAATGGCTCCACATTTCACCGCAGCCTTAATAGAAATATTTTAGGCTGGGTTTAATGGAATTAAAGCAGCACGGCATAGACGGCTATCCAATCATCATGCACAGTCAGATCTGGCTATTAAAAAACGATAATGAAAATTGGGAAAAAAAACCCTCCTATCTTAATATATATACTGTATATATATATATATATATTATTATTATTTTATTTTTTTTCAGAAACAAGTCCTCCCAACCACCCCCACGCATCCATCTCTGCCTTCTCCTCGTCGCGGCCGCTTATCATGGAGGTGCGCAATTAAATGGCGATCCTTTAGCGGCAAAAGCGGCCGCTGACTTGTTGATTTCCCCTGAGCAAATAAAACGTCGACCGTGGCGCTGACGAATGGGGCAAAACTAATCAGCTTTATTGGTAGACAGGTTAAGGCCAACGGGGGTGTCAATAATTCTCGCGGTGACCTCCCTCTTCCATTAACTTTAAGTGGCTTATTAGACCCCGCACGCTCCATTCCGCCCGCCGCGGAATCGCCGTTGAAATTGCCCTCATTTTGACACTCGCTTCTCCGTTTCTCTTTATTTTTTCTGCTTTGCACACGTTCTGACGTGCTTCGCAATGTCACCGCGCCTACGTATGTCCATCGGCTAATTCGTTTCGACCGCTCGTGTATTACAGTGTGATCCATTTATTTATTTTTAGACGAGAGCTTTCGCTTGAATTCGTCCGGCGCACCTGCGCGTGTTCGCACGTGCCATTTTTCTCCCCTCCCTCTGATGGTTATTATGATGATAATAATTACCTACTCCTATTTCCTTATTACCCCGTGTCTGCACTTTTCTTTAATTTGTCATCTAAATCCAATTGGGAAAAGTGACAGTTCACCTTTCGAGTGAGATTCATAATTCAGTTTTGTGAATGATTATTTGAACATTACCCCAAATCCATGTATTCGTTTCGCATTTTAAATCACGGTGTAAATTCACTGACTTGCATATTCATTTATGTGCCGAGTATGAGTTTGCCGTTTATTCATATTCATTCATTCACAACTCGCGGTTAGAATAAAAGAATAAGAATATATTTTCAGCCATTAAAAAAGAAAGAAAGAAAACCCTAGAAATAGAAAAGCGAAAGGCATTATTTGAAAGAAAAAAGAATAATCAACAAGCACCTTAAAATACACGTGCAATTGGTCAGCCGTTGTTACTTGGATTTAATAAAATGTCAAAAAGTTTTCTTATGCACACATTGAAACTCTGTTGTACACAATTATCTTTTGTAGACATGTTATTATCCTGACATTATTTTTTTCCTCAATGTCTTAATTGAAAAATATATTTCCCGTGCCCACATGTATCAACTTACAGACATAAAGCACATATTCGTCATTTGGAGAAAAAATAAACATTGAAAATGTTTAAAATAAATTAATAAAATCTATAACAATGTCAACATTTCGCTTGATGTCCGGAGATTTCAACAATGTACACACTTTGAAAAAAAGGCATCCAATGTATTTAATTAAGAAAAAAAAACATTGCTGTGATTCTCTTTTCTAAACCCCTCAAAATCATGAAAATGATTATATAAAAAAATGTTGGTTCTCACATTGAGCCTCGGGGAGGCGGGGGGCAATCATACCCTCTTCTAAAGGGATTTAAATGGATTTCATCCAAACAACAAAAAATGCTGCACAATCACATTGTAATTTTTTTTTTATTAAATAAACTTTTCTGTACCGAGACTGAATGGTTTTTTAAAAACGTATTTCTATTTAAAATAATAATAATGACTATATGAGTCTCACAAACGGGCCTCGGGTGACCTTGAAGGGTGTGAAATCCTTCCGATGTGCTGCACTTTAATTCCTTAAACGAATCTTAACGACGGAGCTGTTGGTGTAAAATATGGCGCCTCGTTAGAGCCACTTGACGGTGTTGCGTCTTTTTTTGGTGGAAGGTGCACGGTGACCGCGTGTGAGCGCATTAACGGGGCGGAGGAGGGGTTTAGTTCTCCTCCAGCCAATCAGCTCAGCGGGACGAGCATTAAGTGTCACGCCGAACTTGTGATTCCCACTCGGGGTCCCGTCTCAACTTCCGCGCGGTACTCTCTCGCCTCCAAGATGGAGAAGTCGAAAAACTTCTGCATCGACGCGCTGTTGGCGGCGGACACCCCGAAAGTGCAGACTTCCCCTCTGGCCCTTGTCACGACGCCAGGAAGCGGCGGAGGGGGAGCAGGAACCGGAACCGGTGCCGCCGGTACCGCCAACGCCGCCTCGGAGCTCAGCAACCCCGTGGAGTGTCTCCGCGTGGAGACGCCGTCTCCTCCGCGGCTCTCCGTCCACGGCCTCATCCCCAAGCCGAGCTTCCTGAGCGGGCCTCACGGGGTGATGGGGCTCCATCCCCAGAACAGCGGCGGAGGGATGCCCGCACAGGCGCTCTACGGCCACCCCATGTACGCGTATTCGGCGGCCGCGCTCACTGCCCAGCACCCGGCCCTGTCCTACACGTCGTACCCGCACGGTTCCCATCACGGCCACCACCAGCACCAGCACCACCACGCAGGGACGGACCCCATCAAACTGACGGCCAGCACCTTCCAGCTGGACCACTGGCTGCGGGTCTCCACCGCCGGGATGATGCTGCCCAAAATGGCAGACTTTAACTGTGAGTACATTTTTATTTGGAAGGAAGTCAAACTATAGCACAATTGGACCAAACTATTGAACAAGATAATTAAAAACCTATCTGACCAGATTGGATTACAGTATTCGAATTCGTACTTGGGGGGCGTGGTCATAAAATCTCGTAATATAATATTATATTTATATTTGGGGGGGGTTTCTGCAAAATGACTTTTTTGTCGTAAAATTAACATGAAATGGCATTTGGGAGTGATATTGTCAGTACAGAAATATATAAATACAGAAAAAAATGCTAATTTTACTATATCCTAATCAATGGCACAATCGAAAAAACTGATCATTTTGCAGTGGTTAAATTCCCCCCCCCCCCCAAATGCGGTATACGTTTTTATACGAAGGAATTTATCTGGACACATTTACATCAAAATATGTCTGTCTCCAAACTAGTCCAAACAAGCACATTCATTTTGAAATAAAAATCGTGACTACTTTTCGCATCAACATGGTTCCCAAAACACAATGAATGACACGATACGGAAGCGATCGCTCAGGAAAAAAAAAGTCAATCAAAAGTGAATTGTGATGGCCTTCAAATTTATTTATTACTAATATTTGAATGCCTTAAACTTACAAGATGTTTTTGCCTCGGTTCCATAAAAAATAACATACATGTCCTTGTCTTTTTTATTGTTATTTGGCCCAGGTAGAGCCACAATGGCTGCCATCGTACTTATAATAATAATAATAATAATAATAATGATAATAATAATAATAAAAGAAAATAAAAACAATAACTACATATACATTTCTTGTAATAATTTATTTTAGTGGTATGTTGAGCAAAGTGGCCATGTTTCTCATATTAATACAGTAATAAACGAAACGGCAAAATTAGACATTTATTTTTATTTGGTTGGTCCCGTATTGAGCCAAAATGGCTTCCGTTTACCAATCGCAAAATAAAACAAATTGAGTCCTCCAGTAGCCCTCTTTGAAACTGAGTTGACATGGTTTGAATATCATAAGCAAGCCCATTAGGATTTTACATATTGTATCATTATTATTATTGTTATTATTATTAAATCAACTGGTCCAACTTTGAGCCAAAATGGCGACTGATCGCTTTATACAATGTGCTGTTTACGCTGTTGTGGGATCCATTTTCATCCAAAATTTAACGACAGTAACTTGTTTCAAATTGTAATCATTTTTATACTAATAATAAACTACTATATTTACTACACTGGCCACTGGTTGTTGTGGGTTGTTGATCGAAACAGAATCATTATTATAATCATGGGTTTTCATTTGACTTTCATTTGACTGACCATTGTTCTGATTTATTCATTTAATTTGCGTTCTCGAAGCCCGAAGTGACTATTGTCTTATTCCTTCAAGTAAAAACGTTCAGGTGTTAGTTTTTAATTTGCATTCATTTTTTATTTTTTTAATGGTTTAATAATAATAATAATAATACATTTTATTTATAAGCGCCTTTCAAGACACCCAAGGACACTTTATAATCTATTCATGAAATATGTCCATTGTGTTGTAACAGACCTCTTGTTATAAGTCGACTTTTTTATGTGCTCGTTTTGACTGCACTGTAAATATTCAAATATTTAAAGTTCTGCTTCTATGAAAATGGCCTCTTCCGCATTTCATTAAAGAAAAAAAAGTTGACAGAAATACATTTTAAGTGTCTTGTCCCCCAACTTAAAGACAGACGTAAAAACAACTCGGCAAATTGTTTGTACACACCAAGTGTTGCCATAATTGTTAAAAGTTGTTCTAAGTTAAATTACTGTTTTAGTTGTGGGGGGTTTCCGCTCAGTGTGGTTTGGAGTCATATTGACGTAATAGTGGCCCGATTAATTCTTTTATGAAAAAAAAAGTTCTGCCATCAAATTAGACTTTGGCATATTAGCAAGATATACTAAATGCTATAATCATGACAAAATGGCCCAATTATATCGTAACTAACAATTTCAGCAGCAGAGTGTTATGTTTTGGTTCCCCCAAAAATGTCGATGTAGAGGTTAAAAAAAAAAACCATGGCGATGTTTGTATAGTGGAAGCGAATGATGGAGTGCGTACATACAAGGTGACACAGATGGATGATTTTTGGGAGAGGAACTAAAATGGACAGATAATGGACAGTGGGAAAATGGTGGTGGGCTGTGAAAGCCACAGTGGACATGCTACTTTGCTCACCACTCACACTGCCTTTTTTGTCCACGCTCGTTTCTAACAGATTTGGGTTAAAAAAAAAAAAAAAAGAGCCAGCGGCGATGGTGCCGGGTAGAGTTCATCTTCTGTGTGGACACTTTTCACACCTTGCTGGGATGTTGTTTTTACTGTGTCACGTGGCTTTTTAATTTTTTTCCCCCTTCAAGAATCTGAAACGACTGCTATTGTTGAGTCAAGGGGTGGGAAATCGCCCACCTGCATTTTAATTAAGTGTAAATGCATACAAAGAAACAAATAGATCATCAAATTCCTCACCACGGAGAATAAAATATGCCTTATTTTGAATGAGTTTTGGTGTTAGCTCATTTTTGTTAGCGTCAGAATCGTTTCTAGATTTGCTAGCTAGGTGACATCAAGGATCATGTTTTTTTTTTTTTTAAAGATATAAAACGTTACACGGTTTGTCATAACTTTGCCCCTACTTTCAAAACGTTTTGCTGTGATGACTCTTGACTAATCGAATCTGAATCATTTGACTGAATTCATAAAGTGTCATGAACCATTTTTGGGTCAAAAGGAAAAATGTAAACATGGACATAATTTTCATAATTTTTGACAATTAAATGTTTTTTTTTAAATTTACGGTGTCAACTGGCTCTTGTTCCTTAAAGAATCACGGATTGATTGAGTTGGCTGGAGAATCAACGACCAGTAGTTAGGTCGTAATATTTTTTCAAAGTATAAATGTAAAAATAAAAAGTAAAAAATTATAGATAACTTGGAATAATTTTGCCTCTAGTTTTTCATCAATTTTGTTTCTAATTTTGGTGTGCTGTGTTGCCTCTTTTTATTTTATCATGTACAGCCGGAATCATTTGAACACTGGTGCCTAAGTGAGGATGCTTACAACCTGTTTTTTTTTTCTGTATGCAAAATCATATTTAAGTTCTTGTCGATAAGGTAGAAAAAATGAGTCTGGTTTTCAACAAATTTTTTTTGGTGGGGGGGGAATTTAATGCTCCATTCACAGGTACATGGAATCATGTGCATTTGATTTGGGCGACCTTGAAATTTTGAGATGAGAAACTATTACCGGTATTTAAAAAAAACAAAAACAAAAAAAATGTTGCCTGCAAAAATGTTCTGATGATACAATAACAGAACATAACTTTCATGATATTTAGTCCCATTGCATAACGTGACTATTGTGTTTGTGTATGCAACTGCGCACACGCAGCTCAGGCGCAGTCCAACCTGCTGGGCAAGTGCAGGCGGCCCAGGACGGCGTTCACCAGCCAGCAGCTGCTGGAGCTGGAGCACCAGTTCAAACTCAACAAGTACCTGTCTCGACCCAAACGCTTCGAGGTGGCCACCTCCCTCATGCTTACCGAAACGCAGGTATAGCACAAAAAAAACAAACAAACCACATACCATTCATCTTGCCGTTAGCCAAGGTCAAATACCGAAGCATCCGTCCATCACAATAGGGAGCCATACATCCATCGATTCTCTATTTGTATCTATTTGTCCATCAATCCGTCCATCGATCGTTTCCGTCATCCATGGATCTAAACTATCGTTCATCCATCCACTCCCCCGCCCAAGTTGTGGGCCACTTTTTGAGTTGCGTCATCCCTCAGAGCGCCGTTATGATGTTTAATCTCATTATTGCTCGTAAGGGTCACAAAATTATTGCAAAATCTCAACGTCATTTATGACACATGAAAATTTGACATTTCTGTACATTTTTCTAGCAAGGTTCATGCAAGTTGACACACATGATTTTCTTTCGGAGGGCCACATAAAATGACGTGGCGGGCCAGATCTGGCCCCCGGGCCTTGAGTTGGACACCTGTGCTATAAGGGATCTAGCATCCATCCATCCATGTGTCCATTCCAGTATCTTTCTATCGAAACAGAGAGTCTCAAATTCAATTTGTGTGGGGGGGTTTGGGTGTGGCTGGCCCGCATTATTTAAAAAATACACACACAAAAAACCCCCACAACTAATCCAACTTTCTTAATGTTGATGAATGGAGTCAATTGCGATCATTAACAGTTCTGCAGCATGTGAAGCTTAATGCATTTTTTTTTTGTACTGACTCGCCCCCCCCCAAGGTGAAAATCTGGTTCCAGAATCGGCGCATGAAGTGGAAGCGAAGCAAGAAGGCCAAGGAACAAGCGGCGCAGGAGGCCGAGAAGCAGAAGGGCAGCAAGGGCGGGCAAGGCGGTGATAAAGCCGAGCAAGACGGCGACGGGTCGGACTATGAGGGCGGCAAAACGACGACGACGACGACGAGCAAAAATGGCAGGATACGAGACTTGAAGGACAGCGACGACGAGTGCGACCGCTTCCTCTACAACTCCTCGGACTGTTCTTCGGATGACGAGCGCAATCGAACCTGCGAGCTCAGCCCGCGGCCTTGAAGGGACATGGAGGAGGACTTTGCATGCAAAGCCTTTTTATCGTTGACATTTTTACGAAAAAAAAAAAAAAGATATATATGATGACAAAAATAGGTCAAACATAAGCAATCTATCTATCACGATACGTCGCCAACACATCAACAGACAGCAACATCGTGATATCAGCGGAGAAGACTAAAAGCATTTTATTTTATTGCATTGCCTTTAAAACGATATATAGGCGAAAATGCAATTACGAACAATAAATATCTACGTAACTAGACATTATCGAACTTAATCAGTGGAATAAGTCAACTCTACTGTAGATACAGTCAAACCTCGGTTTTCGTCCATAATCCATTCCAGAAGGCTGTTCAAAAACCGACATTGTTCGAAAACCGAAACCACGCTCTTTTTAAAATAAAAATGTTTACTGAACACGTCTGCTCACAATGGAAAGCAACACGAGGAAGCGTCACTTCCTCGTGTAAGGAAGGCGGGAGGAGTCAAATGCTGCATTCAAGTGCGCTCAGTTTGTTCGAGAACCGAAATGTGTTCGTCATCCGAGGCATAAAAAACTCGAAATTTTTGGTCGAAAACCGAATTGGTCCAGAACCGAGACGTTCGAAAACCGAGGTTTGACTGTATTTGGATTTTTGACCAACGTATCGATATCTGGCATATCCGGATACATACAATATTCATTTCACTAAAAAAATGAGCATTTTTACTTCATTGCAGCACAAAAAAAATGGTAAAACAACAAAAATATGTCCAACAAGTAATTCTAACAGCCTCAAACGATACAAGCTCACAATACTCTGCCAATATAACGATGAGGGTCTGTAATCACGCGATACGGTGCGATATCATAATCATATCGGCAATCAGGCGAAGGTACCAAAAGATACGATACATAATGCGATATTGATGTAACTGAAGAAGGGGAAACCGATGAAGTCCATGTAACAAATAAGATACTTTTTTTTTAATGACATCATTGAAAAAATTTTTTTTTTAAAAAAAAGCCGATATCACCGCTACGACTGATGCGTCACGATATTGATAAAACATTTTCATTGGAAGTGGAGTAACCTGGAATACTTGGCCATACTGGATCGCAATATATTCTGTATGTAACTTAAGTGCGTATGCTCAAAGTAATTGAGCATACGTATGTTTTTCTTTTGGACTTATTATTGGGGTAAAAAGAACAAAAAAAAAAACAAAAACAAAAAATTTATATCATTTCTATGCTTTGTCCCGCTCCGAGTATCGATGCAAAACTGCGCATTTTCACTTCCAGATACCTCGATAAACATTTTCATTTAAAATAGGGAAACAATCGTGTGTTCACGAATACTGTACGTTAAATTTTACGCACCGGACAGCATGGCCTCTATTAGGGCCGGCAATCCTGATATTTTGATCCGATACATAACAATATGAATACATAACATGAAGAACTGTAAAAAGGCCAACTCTTTTAAGAAAGATATCAAAACTATTTGGACTGTCTGACACTGGGAATAATCTTGTCTTATGTTGGCCTTATGATATCGAGTAAAAATCAAAAAGGTTGTGTTTATTTTTCTATCCTGTATTTATAGAAGGAAAATAATGCATGCTGAATTGTGGTCTCTCAGTGTGAAATAGCATCAAATAAAGAGTGTGCTTTTTTTCCTAAATTATGTGTGTGTGTGTGTGTGTGAGTGAACGTGGGTTTGAATTGTAGTGAGAGTTTGATTTATGGCGCAGGACACATGCAGCCTTGTGCTTTGACGGCCCGGGGTCATGGGAATGACTGTTAATGGCGCTGTCGGATGTGTGCAAACGTGCCGCGTGAGCAAACAGCAGGAAGAAGAAACATTTCACGCCACACCACCAATGGACTCGCATTGAGACAACACTGTTAACCCCAAAAAAATAAAAAAATAAAAATCTTTCTATTGAGACCGAAAAGGCGATTCTAATTGGGTTAATTTGAGAACCTGCTCACAACCAAAAAAAAAAGGATAAAATATCAAAATAAATGTAAATAAAATAAATGTAGATTTTGGAAATAATGTCTAAATGTGATCATTTTATATATATATATATATATATATATATATACACCAAAACAGATCTGTTTTTAAAAACATTCCATTAAAAATAAATCAATCAATCAATTTGACTCACACTGATTTAACAAAAAGCAAGATTCAATTATTTCAATCCCAAATTTGGTCAAATTTTGCAAAAAGGGATTCAATTGATTCCAGAATGTGAATTGCAGGGAATGTTTGCTCTGCTTTTAGACTCTGTTTGAAACAACGGTGAACTTACAATTGCTTTGTTCATACACATACAGGAGCGCAAAAGTGAAAATATTTCGGTTAAAAAAAACAAGCAAACCCAAACAGGGTTACAGGGTGCATGAAAGGGTTAATCACACATTTATACAGATACATTATAAGCCTTTTTTTTGGTGTCCTAACATCTTGTTTTTGTTTTGATGATATGATGTAATATGCTGTCCCGCTACAAAATATTACTGTGGAGTAAATATTGCACTGAAGCTTGAAGAAAATCATGAATTGAATCAAAATCGCACCCGTTGTGACAGTGACACCACAAAATTATTACTTGTACACCACAAATTAATAGGTTGCTAGTTTTGAAATCAGTCAAGTCGGTTAATTTTTTTTTTTCAATTATTGTTCAAGTGAGGTTAAAGAAGGGAACAAAATAATTTCAAAATCTCAACGTTATTTATTATACGTGACAATATGACATTTTGGTACAGATCTTAGCTAGTTGACACACATGATTTGCGGGGCCACATAATTTGACCTGGCGGGCCAGATCAGGCCCCCGGGCCTTGAGTTTGATACAGGTGGTATTGAGTGTTTGGCTTTATCTCCTATGTTTTTACTCCCCCCCCCCCAAAAAAAACAAAAAAACAAAACAGAAGCATCTGAACAGGGGTGTGTAGACTTTTATATCAGGCCTAAAATGTCATTTCAGAGCCCACACATTCATTCACCAAAATCATTTTGCAAAAATGACAAACATGAAAACATTTTTGGTTATTTTTCATCTTCCACAGGAAATGTAAAAGCCTTGGCCGTCAGTCCTACCGCTGCAGTCAATTCAATAGTTTTTGTCACAAGCTGTTTGAGCGAAGCACCTGCGTTATCTTCCCGCCGTGTTTGCTTTCGCGGCGACGGCTCAAGAGTTCAGACCGGGGTCAGACCCGACGGGGCAGGTAAAGGCTGCCGGCTACAAAGTGGCACGCAAAGGTCAGGGTGTGGAGCGCACACAGTGAGCCCATTGATCCCACTGTATACACCTCGTCGCTTGTTCACACCAAACCGAAAAGCTTTCGGGAGCTACAGCGAAATGAATGACGCATACAAATAACATTTCCATTCACACATATGAAGTCTTCACCCGCAAACCCGATGATGACGAGCGCTACAGAAAAGTTATTGTGGATGGATTTTTTTTAATTTTAATTTAAATGATATTCCTTGTAAGAAGCTTTTTTTTTGGGGGGGGGGGGGGTTACAGTTTAACTTTGGCCTCTTTGGCCTCCATGGCCTGGGTGGCGATGCGAGCGCGCTCCGTTAGCGCGGCGTCCTGCGGCGCGGCGCTCTTAAGCAGGAAGTGGCTGATGAAAAGCTTCAGGCCCTCGCGCAGCATTTGCAGCTGGGGAATTCCAGAAATCCTGGCGGGCGGGCAACAAATGAAAGGGGGCGGAAGGACGGTGGGGAAAAAAAATAAAAAAATAAAAATACGAGCGTCAAGGTAAGAGCAAAACTATCTTGACGCTGCACCTTCAGTGAAATGCGTGAGGACGCTAACTTCGACATGATTGTTATACGATGCTAAACCTTTTGCTTTGTGACAGCTGCGGTTGTTGTGAAAGCGCTGTACATGAATAAAGATGATGCATTGTATATACCGTATTGGCCCGAATATAAGACGGTGTTTTTTGCATTGAAATAAGATTGAAAAAGTGGGGGTCGTCTTATATTCGGGGTCTAGACATTATACCCATTCACGACGCTAGATGGCGCCAGATGTCATTGAAGCGAATGCTGAACTTGACTCCCCAGGCCAAAATGAACCCCTGTCACGAGCAATAAAAATTAAAATAGCGGTAGCACGAAGAAGAAAAATAAAAAATAACGGTAAGAAGGAAAAGAGAAGAAAATAATAGAAGAGATAACAGAAAATGGAGAAACGTCGCGACAATCTGGAGAAAAGTGGGTCGAAGTTCGGCCAGGCTAACCGGCAGCTGAGGAGAAGTTATGATGTCATTTACATTTCAAAAACCAGAAGCCATTCCTTTACGAATCAGGTAAAATAATCTTCTTTCTCTCTGAAATATATTGTTAGAATAATTTATTTCAGATGTACTGTAATTATTTTCTGTATGAAAATTAATTTGCTGATCAAAAAGTCTTTTTTCAAACTTGAGTCTGGGTTAAAAAAGAGGGGGTCGTCTTATAATCAGGGTCGTCTTATATTCGGGCCAATCCGGTATTTCTACTTGCAAATTGGGTTCAATTTGGAATATTTCTAAAAAATGTCTCCAACGTTTGTATTCAATATTGCGTGTACACAGATACATTTTTTGAATACGAAGCAGTCACTAAGAGTGCCTTTAACACTACGCAGGGAACTTTTTTTTTTATAACACACGAGTCTCCGCCTGTCTTTTTACTTTGATAGGTGCTGCTGTTTTGGTTAGCAAAGCAGCAAATAACTCCAGAGCTCACGCCAGTTGCAGTACCAGTTTTCTTTCCCCTGACCGGGGCAGCGGAAAAGGATGCGTTTGTGTTGCTCACCTTGAAAAAATGCCGATGACGTCCTCGGGCTCGGTGTCTGTGAGCAGTCGAGTCAGGACTTGACGCAGGAAGCGCACTTTGGCCTTGTCGAGCTCTCCGAATTCGATGACCTAGAACACCAAAAGAACCACCCGTGTGAATATCCAGAAAGAAAACGGAACGAAAATGGCACCCGGCAGAGCGAAGACCTCCACCGAGGCCTGACCGACCAATTGCCACGCAGGATATTGAAATCAAGAAGTGGAGGGAAAGTAGCATAGCCAGATCGGTCCCAAAATTGTATTTATTTATTTTTTTGACCTGAGTGCTTCCTCTCTACGGAGCTTCTTATTTGCATCATCATCCAACTAACGGTTAAAGAAACATAATTTTTTTTTCCTTTCTTCCTTATATTAAAAAAAAAAAGAATTACTCATTTGCTCGCTAAGCAAAACAAGAATTTCCCTCGAGTCTGAAACGTGCTTGCTTACTTTGAGCAGCGAGAGCGAGAAGCACTTGTTCTGGAGGAAGCGGGTCACGAGCTGGATCAAATTGTTAAAAGTCTTGGCGGGAAGGTTGGAAAGCTCCCGGAATTTATCCCACAGGCTGAACTGGAAGGTCATCTGTGAAAAATGGAAGCAGGAGAAAAAAAAAAAAAGTGTCAAAACCAATGAGAGGAAACTTAACGAGCTCACGTGCGAAAAGCAAACGTTCCCAGCGCGGCTCTTTGAGAGGGACAAGTCGGGCCGAGGAGGAAGCGTTGTTGTTGGTGGTCGGGGTTTGAGTGGTTTGCTCATAACGCGGGGCGAGAAGGTGTGAGGAGATCCCGCCACGGAGGTCACGCAGGTCGCAAGAGGAAGTTAGCCATTAGCATGCAGACTTATTAGCACTCAATCAGGTGATTAGGATCCGTGGATTGTTTTTGAGGGCCTTGGAAATGACATCAATGGCTCTTTACATTAGGGTGGGGGCAATTTCCTCAGAGGGACATCATTGTAGATGGACGACAGAAATGTTTTGACGATTTTTACAACTGTAATTATGGGGGGGAAGGACTTCACGAGCGAAATAACTTCAACAAAAAAATATTGGGGGGTTGCTGTGTCAAAGTATGAGCGGTATCGGTACTTGGTATCGGTGCATACTGTCAAACCTCGGTTTTCGAACGTTTCGGTTCTCGACCAATTAAGTTTTCAACCAAAAATTTCGAGTTATTTATGCCTCGGATGACGAACAAATTTCGGTTCTCGAACAAACCGAGTGCACTTGAATGTACCATTTGAGTCCTCTCGCCTTCCTTACACGAGGAAGTGACGCTTCCTCGGGTAGACGAGGAAGTGACGCTTCCTCGTTTAGCGTTCCATGGTGAACAGATGTGTTCAATAAACATTTTTATTTTAAAAAGAGCGTGGTTTCGGTTTTCGAACAATTTCGGTTTTCAAACAGCCTTCTGGAACGGATTATGGACGAAAACCGAGGTTTGACTGTACCCGTACTAGCACCAGCCCGAACATCCCCAGTTGAATGAATTAATCCGTGACAAAATGCCTTTGGAAAGGCAAAAGGTTGGACTTTGGACTTCGATTTTGGTTAACTTGTGAAGTTTTAGAGTTTGGACAGAGAGAGACGTCATGGCTACCTGGAAGCGGCGGTCGTGAGCGCAGAATTTCTCTCCCAGCACGGCGTAGAAGCCGTTGAAGTTTTTTTCCTGCAGGCAGCAGTCCATCAGCACGTGGACGATCTCGCGCTCCTGTTTGTCTTTCAGCCCCATCCTTTACGCCAGCAATGAGGTTTTGTGGTCACAATTCAATGTCACAAGCCCCGCCCCCCCACCTCCACCACCTTTCAAATGAAGGACAACGTACCTCAGCAGCTTGTCAAAGGCATCCAAGTAGTCCTCGCTGGTCATGAGCACGCAGAAGATGTTCCTTCGGACCTCCGTGTTCATCCGCTGCTTTCGGGCCAGTTCTAGGACTTTGGCGGTGAACTGAAAACAAAGCGCGAATGGGTGATTTTATGGCCTTAGTTACTGGGCTTAACATATTTTTGACCTTTTTTTTTTTCTGTCAGAACATATCAGTGTTTCCCTCACCTGTCCTTCGCCAACGCTTTTATGCTCTTGCTCGCTGATCATGGGCGCGCCGCTCCACGACGAGCCCACGATCCACCAGCGGCCCACCTGGTCGGCCGACAGAAGGTTGTCCAGGGACACGCGCAGTTTCATGTCGCTACCTGCGGCGTTGCGCTGGATCTGTATCGAAAACATTTCGGACGTAAAAGGAATCCTATTCAAAAGGATGAACAAGAGCCAAAAGATGGATTTTGTCATTGACCGCATCGATCAGCACGCCACACTACTGGCAGCCTTTAAAAGCAATTCTTTGGGGCCACCTGGTGGCCAATGTGTAAACTACCACAATAATCTAAAACTGAAAACGCTTTTTGTCATCTTGACTGTAAGCTTTTTTCGCGTTTCCTTTTAAACATTTCGGCAAAATTGAGAACCACCAATTTCAAAGTCACCCACCAGACTTCTCTGCAGTTTCTTGAGCTTCTCCACAGGCTCTGGATCGTAGCCCGGAATCTTGCGCATGTCGTTGTTCTTCAATGCCAGCATGGTTTCCAACATGAAACGTACCTACAAATGTTATGTTATTAGATTTGTGTTGTCAGTGCATAAATGGAAGTTACTTTATTTCCACGAATAGTGGCTCCCCCCCAACTCCAACTGTTACGAAAATATAATTTTTTGGGGGCATCAGAAGAAAATAATATTTTATTCTCTCTAAAAACTATGGCAGTTCCCGAAAGCTGATTATTTATTTCAGGGATTTTTTTGTTTTTGTTTTGGAAAATGCTCTGTTAATATGACTTACTAGAAAAAAAATACAAAATATTCCTGTTTAAGTTGATAATGTGCCAAGCGACTAATTGGGCTTCTGATGTGGGAAGAGTCAATATATTTGGCTTTAGTTATTCATTGCCTACTCTGGTTTGGTCCTGGAATTTCTTCCCGACTTCGGCCGCCTTGCGCTGGGCTTCAGCGATGAGCTCCTTGAGGGCCAGGGGGTCGTCCTTGCGCAGCGAGAAGCCGACGTTGCGCAGCACGAACAGCAACAGCTCAATGTCCTTCTCGCCAAAGACGGCCAAGAGGCGCCGCAGGATGTCGAAGATGAGCAGCGAGTGCACCACCTGGAAGTTGTAGAGGTGCGCCACGACGGCGACCAGGTTGTCGCACTCTTTGCCCTCGCCCGGTTGCTTGTACACGTCGTCGAAAAGTCGCACGACCGTCTCCAGGAAATGGGCTCCTACCTGGAATGGGAAAACTCCACTCAACAAAAAGCTGGATTTAACACCACCATCAATATGTCGGTCCAATTTAAAAAGATGTCAGGGGACCCCAAGTCAACAGGGTCGGATATACAAGGGCCACTTGGACCAAACACCATAACGTCTGTTTTCTTCTCATTGAAGTTCAAGTAGTTTCGTGCCGTCCAGGCTTTTACTTTCTCCAGACAGGACACAAGTGGCCTTAATTAAAGAGACAGTATTCTTTTTGGCTAAGTGTGACATGGATCTCACTGATTTTGCAAAGCAGTGACAGGAAATATCACGTTTTCTTCAGAAAAAAGCAGGGCCCCCAAAATTGAACCCTGTGGGACACCATATGAGAGTCCCCAGTGTCATTAGCCAAGAGGCTGTTTTTAAAAACTACACCTCATCTTAAAACCTAACCGGAAAACCTCCATGACGTTATGTTCTGCCCAAGAAGGTTTCAGCGGAGTGTCCACCGCTTTTTAAAAGGATATTTTAACTCATTCACTCCCAAAGACGTTTTTAAACGTCTTTTCAAACTTGGTCAAGAATTAGCTGCTACTGAATGAGTTAAGGAGCAAACCAGTTCAGATGTCATTGTATAAATAATTTTGTCTCTGGAATGCCTGCCCATCCATTCAGTGTGGACTTTAACAACCACAGGACAAGAAGAAACGTTTCATCATTACCTCCAAGCCCACGGTGTGATGGAGGATGCTGACCAGGAGGACGTGCTCCATCAGCAGCCGGTTGGGCATCAGTGCCGGCGTGACGCAGGCGGCCAGCAGTACCTCTGTCAGGGTGTCGTTCATGTCCTTCCTGCTGCGGCTCATGTAGAGGGCCTCCAGCTGGCCGCCGATGGACGACATGTTGGGCTCGCTCAGCCTGGACAAAGAAAAATTGCAAAGCATTGTCGGGGTTTTGGTATAAACTTGCAGATTCGCGCCATTTGCGGCAAGGCCCAGTCCCTATGCCCAGTTCTCGTCACTAGGCATTGCGAAAGACTGGGGACATTCACCCACAGTGGATTGAAATTGAAGGAATAGCCCAGAAGTGCAGATATTCCTCACTTCAGCCCTCGAGTTGCACAAGTAAATAATCAGTTGTTACCTGTTGACGAGGCCCTTCACATTCTTCTTCAGTTTCTCCAAATCAGCTTTGCGTTGTTCGCCACCAGCATCGCGCATGTGAGGAGGCACATACTTGCCCGCCGCCTAAAGAACAGACATTAAGCATTTAAAATGAGCCTTCAACACATGACATGGATGAGTTGTGATGTGATGAGGAGTGAACATGTACTGTTGTTATGACCACTCCACCTGACGGCAACTCGGGAAGGGTCTAACATAAGAGTGGGAGTTGGGGAGGAGCAAAGAGCTACCGCACACATGCGAAGATTAACCACAACACGAAAAAACTAAATAAAACCCCACAAAATACCGCGCGCAGTAACAATTGTGAACTCACAGTGGCGGGAACGTGCTCTGCAACTTCTTCTTTTTCCTCATTCTCATTCATGTCATTCTCGTCCTCCAGTTCGGCATCCATCGACTCGTCATCTTCACTTGGTACCTCCTCCTCCTCCACTCCTTCACCCTCATCATCAGTTAAATCTTCTCCATCACTTGCCAGGTCCTTTTCGTCCTCCTCTAAGTCGTCCACCTCCAGCTGTTTAAAGTTGTCCTTGGCGAGGTCCATGTTGTCATCGCTGTCGTACATTCCCGTGTCAAGAGCACCCAGGATATAGTCCAGTCCATCAGCCACAAATGACTGAGGTATGCTTTTCTTGTTTTTCCTCTTGTTTAATTTCAAGTAGCGCTCTAGTCTCTTTATTTCTCGGTCCTCTTGTTCATTGGCCTCTAAAAGCGCCTTCTTCCTCGACTCTTGATACATGTTGGTTTTCGCGAGTGCCACTTTGGGCTTTTCCTTTTTCTTTGCATTAGTTTTAGGCGCTTTTTTGACCTCGTCCTTTTTGTTGCCACCTGTTGCCTTCTGTTTTTGAGGTATTACAGGCTGCTCACCATCATTAGTGGGCAGATTTTTCTCTTTACCTTCGTAGTGACTTTTCATTCGGATTTTCTTCAGTTTTCGCTTATCCTTGCGGAGTTCCTTTCTGCTTTTCCGTTTGACCGACCTTAAATCGGCGTCATCCTCTGCACCCTCGGCGCCACTTTTGCTCTTGACAAATTCGCCCACCGCTACCATGTACTTCTGCAACACGGCGTTGCCCTTCTGCTTTGCCTTCCGTTTGCCTTTCATAGCAGCAGCGCACTGTTTACATTCGACTCACTAAACTTGTTCAAATTACCAGGTTAAAAAAACGGAAATATGCTAGTAAGCTAGCAGCTTTCTGTCAAATATTAGGAAAATAAAAGAAAAAGAATAACAAAAATATGGCAATTATGAACAAGAGAACCCGTACGCATGTGGCGCCATGGCTGTGTACGGATGTTACCCGGATGACGTGTCATTGTGCTTCCGGTGTCACCAGTGAAATGGGCGCCTAATGATGACGTCGATTATTTTGGAATCGTTTTTTCTTCTTCCCTCACCTCGAAGCGGGCTTTCTACTCCCCCGACGTAAAGCGTCTTTTTAACCAGTCACGGTCCTGCTAGGAGGAAGGAAGAGGGCGCACATTGAGCGACTATGTAGTGGAGTCTGGATTTGCAATATGAAGAATGGAAGCAGACGATGTTACTATCAGGGAGCAGAATTTCCACAGCCAAGTTCGGGAGTACATTGTAAGTACGGAAGCGGCTCAGCGGGTTCTAGGCGGCGGACGACGTCCTCTAAAATAAATAATAACATAAACACTTGGCTGATGCTAAATAGCTCGAGCTGTCAAATAGACCGGCGTTCATTTCACAACAACTTATTCAACGCGATCACACAAATAGGGGATCTCACTACATGTTGTTCTTTTGGTGGGAGGTGACGCTTAAATTCCAGCAGGCGCACACGACCTAATTGAGAAACCCGTTCCTGTTATGACAGGGAGTGGGTTGTTACGCAAAGAACAACAAAGACAACAATTTGTAAAGGTGTTGTAACATAACATAGCACAAAGGGGTTCACCCAAAAACGAAGGTATTGATCATTTAGGAATGACAGCAATTCTATGAACGGTACGTCGATTTCCAGGAATTGGGAAACATGACAGTAAGATATGCAACTTTCAGTTTTTTGTAGTCTCTCCATTGCCTGTGTCCATGTTGCCGCAGATACCATGAAATTGGATTACAGCCAGTAATCGGAGAAAAAAAACTTTAGAAGGGCACATAGATGGGAGAATTTTCCTTATAGGATGACCAAGCTGCAATCAAGTCACACCCAGAACAACTTTATTATCAAATGTGCAACATACAGCACAGATGAAATTTCTTCCCTCTCAATCAGACAAGAGGAACCGCTGCGGGTGCCCGGGCCGCCATCAAAAGAACAGTTAACATAAAATGACAAATTAATACAACACAACACAGAAGACACAGTCGTGCAATCTTAACCACTTTCCCTACATACACTTTGTTGTTTTGAAGCAGTTATCGCTGAAAGAGGAGCCAATCAAAGTGTCCTTTTCACCAGTGGATGAAAGATGACACACTGAGAATGTACACACGTCTGCTACAAGCTAAGTTTGAAAGCAACAAGAAGCTGTCGCGTGCATTAACGAAAAAGAGATTGGCTCTCATCTCCTGTCCCGTGTAAATACGCTTCAATTCCAAGCCGCGACTCCCAGTTCCACATATGCATCAAATGCCGGATCTTCTGAAAAAAGGTTCCCTGAGTGGCAGATAAGTTTCAAGGAGGGGAAAAAAAAAATTCTTCTGTGCAACGATCACTTTTCAACACGGTCTAATGTTACTGCAGAATCAACAAGACTCATGTCACTCACTAGCCCCCACTTTTTAAAACTATACATGCGCTTAAGTCACAAATACTATATTAGAACGTGAAGATGGTGACTGCTGTTGGACAAAAATAATATGTGCACCTCATCAATACAAAATCAGCTTTTTATCCAATGCTCGATTAAAAAAAAAAAAAAAAAATCAGATAGCCGTCGTGCCACAAGTCTCGCTTGAGTGAAAGTTCACAAGGCAGGTTTTGTGAGGACTTTACAAAATGGCTCAAATTGGCACCCGTGTAAAAAAAATCTAAATCAAAAAGCTACAGGTGAAATTGCACATCCACACCTCTGTTTTGACTCCCTATCCCATGAAGGTGTGAAATACTGTCTCGCTGTGTTGACCATCCAAGGATACAGCTCTTGTATTGCATGTGATTAGACTGCATCCTGTCCTGGCCAGCGAGTGTCTTTCAGAGAAGTGGTGTTAGCGTTATCTCCTCACAGAGTGCCGTCGTTATTTATATAGATTTTTTTTTTTTTTTTGGGCGCTGCTTTATCAGCCCTGCGCACCTGATCCTGTGCCGTGTGTTTGGGCGTCATCGCGCAGGCTGAGTCATGTTGTGACACTGCCAAGAGCTTATACTTTCTATTAGTGGCGTCCCGCTTGCTGTCACAGGAGGAGGGGGGGGAATGTGGAACGGGATCTTATCCGTCAGCATATTTAGAGACGCGACAAACACCTTTGAGAGTCCCATCTGTGAAACGCGTTGGCCTAATTATATGTCATAAAAACATGCTGTTTTTTTTTTCTCCTTAGCTATACGAATATATAATAGCCATTCTTTTTTAACCCTTTGTGGGACAGCGGTTACTTCAGTGGACATCTTATCAGGTTGTAAATAAACCCCCTTGGCCACTTTTGAGGACACATGAGCACATGTTTTGAAAGCGATAGCTTGTTTATACTTTTTCAAGACTCAAAGTGTTGTGAAGTCCATCCATCCATTTTCTGATCTGCTTATCCACACAAGGGTCGTTTGCGGGGGGGGGGCGTGCTGGAGCCTATCCCAGCCGTCTTTGAGCAGTAGGCGGGGTACACCCGGAACCGGTTGCCAGCCAATCGCAGGGCGCACAAAGACGAACAACCATTTGCGGTCACACTTACATCTAGGGGCAATTTAGAGTGTTCAATCAACCTGCCACGCATGTTTTTGGAATGTGGGAGGAAACCGGAGTACCCGGAGAAAACCCACGCAGGCACGGAGAGAACATGCAAACTCTCCACAGGAAGGTTGGAGCCGGAATCGAACCCTGCGCCTCTGCACTGTGAGGCAGGCGCGCTAACCAGTCGCCCACCGGGCTGCCCATGTTATGAAGTGTTTTGGTTTTTACCCATATGTTCCCAAATGGCCACCACTAATATTCTTCATATTGCCGTTTCAGATATGTTTCCTTCTATTTGCCGTGCTCTACATTGTCTCCTACTTCATTGTCACCCGATACAGGAGGAAGACGGGTAAGTGCGTCTTTGAAATTCTGGTGTCCGGGAGACACCTCAGGCAGGTTACAGAAGTCCAATTTTTAAAATGTGATAAATCCCACATATTTGGGGGGAAATTATTAAATGTGTTCTTACCTTTCCTATCGTGTGTGGTGTACTTGAGATGAGCAACACAGCAGATCACACACACATAACTATATCTCCAGTCCACTGACAAGCCAAGAGACTTTATCGAAGTACCAAGACTGACCTGCATGGGGCAGCGTGGCACTGCAGGGGATCCATACTTTCCTAAAGCACAAAGAATACAAAGTTTTTGGGGTTTTTTTAGCCAAAAAAGAAAAAAAAACTCAACACACCCCACACCACAGAATAATCGGTCTGGATAATCTTTTACAGACATCTAATAAATGGGTCGCTGCTGACTTTATTGCAAACGGTTGTTTTAAATCATCTCCAAATGACTTTTCTACTTTTCTAGATGACCATGAGGACGAAGATGCTGTTGTCAACAGAATATCGTGAGTCCAACACGCTGCTTCCATTGTGCGCACCCCCGGTATAAATATGATCCAAATTAAGGAAAAATGACATTTTAAGCAGAAGGGTGTGCTGCAGTCTGCCTTGAAAAGATTACATCCAGCGCTGCAGTTCCACAAGGATGCAAAACAAAACATGAGAGCCTACCAGCGCATACAGAAAATAAAGTCAAGCGCTGCTTGAAACAGGAAAAAAAAATGATATGAAGGAACCCCCCCCCCCCCCCCCAATAAGGTCATAATATCGTGATGGAAAAAAATCCACTCAGCGATAAAGTCATACAGTCAAACCTCCGTTTTCGAACGTCTCGGTTCTCGACCAATTCGGTTTTCGACCAAAAATTTCGATTTTTTTATGCCTCGGATGACGAACAAATTTCGGTTCTTGAACAAACTGAGCGCACTTGAATGCACCATTTGACTCCTCCCACCTTCCTTAGACGAGAAAGTGACGCTTCCTCGGGTAGACGAGCAAGTGATGCTTCCTCGTGTTGCTTTCCATTGTGAGCAGACGTGTTCAGTAAACATTTTTATTTTAAAAAGAGCGTGGGTTCGGTTTTCGAACAATTTTGGTTTTTGAACAGCCTTCTGGAACGGATTATGGACGAAAACCGAGGTTTGACTGTATAGCAAAAATAATGTCAAAGGTTGAGAGTGATGTCATTGTGTGGAAAAGTAATATTCCAGGAAACGTAAAAACTGGTATGATGTCAACGTTTACAAAAAGTCATATTATGAGAAAATTCGTTTTGATAAAAATGAAGTCATATGACTCAACCAATAAAAAGTACCAGTGGTAATTTTTTGTATGTAAAAATGGCTAGAAATAAATTTTATTTTATTCATTTCAAATCAAAATTCAGACAGTAGCGTCAAACGATGACTAAAACAAGGTGATACAGTATTAGAAGAAAATCATAATATGAAAAATTACCAGAATAAAGTTGCAAGACTGAAACTGTTCCTGGTAGAACAGATGGCCAGCTCCTGAATGCATCTCAACTCAGTTTTGCAAATAGTGAGCAGCCCCCTCCCCCAAAATAAATAAATAAATGTTTCAAGCTAATTCAAATTTACCGTCAAACTAAACCTAAAACAAAGAGAATGACACATTCTGTGTTCAAAACCCCCAAATAACTTTGACCCCCCGCCCGCACTTGCAGATTGTACCTGTGCACGTTCACGCTCGCCGTGTCGGGTGGCGCCGTCTTCCTGCTGCCGTTCTCCATCATCAGCAACGAGATCCTGCTGTCCTTCCCCAAGAACTACTACATCCAGTGGCTCAATGGCTCCCTCATCCACGGTCAGTCCACACCATTTTTCCAGACACCTTTCAATCGCGCGATTCAATGCGGGATCGACAAGCTGCTATAAGCAGCGTGGCCACCAGGGGGCGCGAGAGTCCATCAAATAGCTACGCCGCGGCTGCATCCACAAGTCTGCCTGCCAGCTAGACTCAAATGTTTTAGCTTTTATTGAGCCGAGGGGTACTCCACACAAAAAGTTAGGGGTATTGGCTGTCATTTTAGAATGCTTTATAACATTAAAAAGGAACTTAATTTGAAGGTTTCAATACGTCTTGCCCAACTTGCTGTTTTCAACAAGGAGCTGAAGAGCAAAATTCCCAACAGGTGTTTGATTCGTGAGCGACATTTCCCAGTTCAGTTTGATCAAAAGAGTCACAATACCCTTGGAAATGCATTCGTCAAATACCAGTAGTCTTTTTTTTTTTTTCTCCCCGTTCAGCCCCTTGCTCGAAAACGGCAAGTTGCGCAAGAATTACTGAGTCACTGAACAGTTGGACTTTCCAAGTTCAGAGGTCAAACTAAAGTCGCGGGCATAAAGAGAATCAATATATGCGAATGATTTGGTTGATTGGCAATCAATCTGCCCAATGCTGTACTTTACTTTCTCCAGGTCTGTGGAATCTGGTGTCCCTCTTTTCCAACCTTTGCCTCTTTGTCCTGATGCCCTTCGCCTATTTCTTCCTGGAGTCGGAGGGCTTCGCCGGATCTAAAAAGGTTAGAAATAAGACGCTTTTTTACTGTTCGGTATTTCTGCATCTAAGTGGTAGGGGTAGGGTGGGGTGGTGGTGGTGGGGGTTTAGCAGCAGCAGGTGCTTCATTGCGTGTCCTCTCGCTGACTCAGGCCGCTGACCGAAAAGCTCATTAACCATGAAAGTGGGAATCTGGACTTCGCCCCGCGCCACATCCTGACAAGGCCTCACAATAAGGCCGCGTCGGCTGCAAACGCTTCAACGCGGCTGCATCGGCCCCACTGATTTAAAGCCTGATGCCTCGTTGCCCGCCACCCCCAAAGTCTCCCCCCCACCCACCAACCTCCTAAAATAAAACTTCAAAAGGACAGGCTAATAATCGAGTTGTAAGGCTCGGCGAACTTCCTCGTTTAATTGATTACACCCCACCCTCGGAGAAAAAAAAAGGAGAGGGTGAGCGACTGGGGGTGGGGGGGGGGGGGGTCGTGTTCCAAGAATCCATAAAGTGGCAGCAACATGACAGCACAATAGAAGCTTGCAAAATGGAGGGGGAAAGATTTACTTTTAATACGCCTCTATCCTGTGGCACAGTTTGAAACGCCCCTGGTTTATGTCCTTCCTGGCAAAAAGCACATAAAAATCGCCCTGTACTGTAGCTGCAAGGCCAGCTCTTTTTTTTTTTTGTGTTCCTAATTTGTTTTGGTGGAATTTGGTCAGCGTGGGAAGCAAAGGGCGGCCCTCGTTGCCTTTTTGATTCTGGGTTCTCGCTACCGAATCTTCCATCAACATGCTTAACTCATTCAGTACCAACCAATTCTGGACCCAAGTCTGAAAAGACGTTTAAAAACGTCTTTGGGAGTGAATGAGTTAAAGGCCAGTTACGTTCAATGTTTGGCGTGTAGGTATGTCTCGCGTGCCTGCTAAGCTCGGACCGGACGGAGGCCACACTTGGCCGACGAAAGCCGGTCGTTCGTGCAGCTGACGCAAAATAAGTGTCAAACATGCACATGTATCTCTTTATCTCAATAATGCAAACAACCCGACAGAACAACTGCAAATGCTGTCACAAAAAACAAAACAAAAAAACGATTCATTATGAGAATGCAATAAATATTAGACTGCAATGAATTATGGTGTGAAACCATAACACCACTGGTGTCAAACCCAAGGGCCCGGGGGCCAAATCTGGCCCGCCACATCATTTTATGCGGCCCGCGAAAGCAAATCAAACAGGTCAACTTTCATGATGCTTGTGCTAAAATCTGTACCAACATTTTAAATTCTCATTTTGTAATAGAAGAGTGATGCTGAAAGCATTTTTTTGTTACCAAAGCCCTCATGACAGTAATAAGAATAAGAATGTAACTTAAACAATATGCGAATTAAACCGTTTTTCTTGACTTCTTTATACGGTTTCAGTCATAATTCATTCAGTCATCTTTTTTATTTTTACAGTCAAACCTCGGTTTTCGTCCATAATCCGTTCCAGAAGGCTGTTACGAAAACCGAAATTGTTCGAAAACCGAAACCACGCTCTTTTTAAAATAAAAATGTTTACTGAACACATCTGCTCACAATGGAAAGCAACACGAGGAAGCGTCACTTCCTCGTCTACCCGAGGAAGCGTCACTTTCCTTGTGTAAGGAAGGCGAGAGGAGTCAAATGCTGCATTCAAGTGCGCTCAGTTTGTTCGAGAACCGAAATTTGTTCGTCATCCGAGGCATAAAAAACTCGAAGTTTTTGGTCGAAAACCGAATTGGTCGAGAACCGAGACGTTTGAAAACCGAGGTTTGACTGTATTTTGTAATTATTTGGAGATTTACAAAAACAAAGAAGTGATATTCCCCCTGGTGGTCGAAACTAAAGGTTGCAGGTAGGATTTGGGATTCGTCTCAAATACAGCAGAAAGTTAAATGGCTTGACTGCATCTATTCAAGTCTGTTTAAAAACAATAAAATACTTTTATCATCCCACTTTTTTGTGATGTGAATCTTTTGATCTGCCTCAATGCTCAAAAATGAAATTAATTTAAAAGGAAAATAGGGGGGTTCTCATCAATTTTTAGGTGAGATTAAAATATAGATTAATTAGATCAATTAATTACAGATAATTAATCTCACAATTTTTTAAATCTCTTGACAGCACTAATACTATTGTTGGGAAGCTGCATGACAAACCCAAAAAACATGATGAGAACGAATTAACTAACAGTATGAGGTGGCGACGATGCTATTCCGAGCGCAACGTTGTGTTTTTTTTAATTTTTTATGTGGCATTTCAAGTTTGTGCACCGGCAGCTCCTTGTGAGTGCGGAAATGAAGCAAGTGATGAATTTAGCGGCTAATGTCCCTTTCATGTGGCCGCGCTTACGTTTGATGATGCAATAAAAGACGCCACCGTGACAAAAAGATGGAAAACGTCAAACTTTTTAAAACTTTTTTTTTTCTTTTCCTGCTTTAACTGTTCAGCTCGTTGTCGGATGGCGGTGGCAGCCGAGTGATTAATAGTGTAACAAATTGTCCAAATTGTGGATGAATCGGAGCGACTTAAAGGGTCCCGACTTCTGATGTTATGATCCGAGCTTTATTTGCTGCTGTAAAATGTCTCCCCCCTTTTTACGGCCGGGTGCTCAAATCCTTGCCAAGGAGCTGCATCGTTCAAGCTTTTAGAGGTCAATCTTGGGTTCAGCTATTTACGCGATTATTTTATTATTTTTTTGAAACAACACATTGGAATTGAGCCACTGAGAACTAGAGTGGGCTAACGTATATAATTTAGCCGGAGAGTGATTTCAAAGCTTTACGGCCGCAATAAAACCTAACTTTATTGGTGATACAGTGATACTTCTTGTCGATACTTGTTTTTACAGATATTATTATTATTTTTTTAAATCAGAATTTCACAAACGGCGATGAATAGCATTGATTTATTTTGATGGACTGGTACCCAAGCTAAAGCATGCTAACGTTTAGGCCCGCCATTGCAATCTGATCTTTTTCCGATGTTTTCAACAGCACTCTGGTCGCAAGTAATAGGGCATGATGAACGTATCTATTTATATCGTGAAATTAATGAAGCATTTCATTTGCAGATGTAACGAGTGCAATATCTCGACGCGATGTTACCTTCAAACAAAACGGCAAGCCCGTGCACGCGTGTGCATCGGAAAGCTTTGAAGCGCTAGCCTCGGCGTTTGTCATTTATGATCCCCAGTAAAATGAAGTATCCATCATGAAATGAGCTAAATATTTGTTTTGAAATATTTTTTAGGGCGATATCAGAAGGAGAGGATTCACTCTGAGTGATACAATGTACCGAAACCTCAAGTACTTAAAATTTCATAAAACACGAGGACACATTTTTTTTTTGTGAGCCTTTCTGAGGGAGAAGATTTGACCACAAAACTGCAAAGGGGGACTTACTCAATGTCAGATTTTTTTTTTTACTCCCTGAAGTTTCAGTGGGTGGTTTTGGCATCCTGCATGAGTACTCGATACCTTTCAATAAAGCCGGTGCATCGGCTCAATACTATCGGTAGTCGCCCATCTCTAAGATGATCAAATGTGATTTTATTTTGGCGAGCATCCCGTTATTTCTATTTATTTCCTACGGGAAATAATTGTTCCTGAACCAGCATCCCCGAAAAGGATTTGAGCTTGACTTTTGAGGTTCCACTGTCATGTAAAATGTTTGGGAGGGTGTGGGGGGGGGGGGGGGGGGGGATCCTTTGTGGGGTTGTTCTTGTCTTATTGGGAGGCGTCTTGTTGAGTTGAAAGTGTGCAGCAGTGAGAAAGTGCCGCGTTACAAATAAGGCCTTGCAGTGAAAAGTGGCCGCGTCTTCCCCTCTGCGTGTGTGAAATGTGTTTGATCCTGAAACGAGTTGCAACCAGTCTGACCCCTTTGACTGACCCAGCGGAGGGCCAACAGGTTTCATCTGGCTGGTAAAGAAACTCCTCATCAATCTCATCCTAAGCCGATGATGAGGAGTGTGTTTATTGTGGAGGGAGGGGCACGTGGGGGGGGGGGCAAGGGGGGGGGCAGGAGAACGTCTCACCGAGCAAACCCCGCGTGGTGTTACTAAGATACTCGTCTTTGTTGCCCCTCCACAATGGGGGCTGGGATATTTATTTCAAATCTCCTGCACATGCGGACATTTTTCCCAGGCCTTCTTTTGGGCCGGGGCCGGCCGGGAATATAAAGTGGTGTTTACATACCTTCCTTTAAGGTCACAATGTCTCCCTAAAGCTGTCGGTTACAATGTCGGTTGCCATGAGAACATATTAGCTCCAGCCGGGAATTTAAAAAAAGAAAATAAAAAAAAAGAACAAGCAAGTTGCTCAGGTTCTTTTTTTTTTTTCGCCCCTTCTTCCTCAATTGACGTCGTTTTCTAAACCGTCCAGTAGTTGTTTTTTTTTTCCATGAAGATGTCATTAACTGGGGCAGAGCAATATACAAGGGGGTCCGCGGTTTATGAACGGCTTTTAATTACCACTCTCCTTGTATTTTTCCCGCCCCTTGAAAACGGTTTTCATTCCCATATTTACTGTGATTTTTATGACTGCATTAGTGTGAATTAATTGGACATTTTGACTTGCGTACACATTTGGGTCGCGCCGCCAGAGCGAAATCCTGTTGTAAACTGGGGACATCCTTTCAAGCGTATTTGGCATACATTATGCGGGTATTCAAGCTTTAGAAAGTTCAACTTCAAGTGTGGAGTTCGTCTCTCCCCTTTTTTCACGGTTGTTTTTCGGACCTAAAAGAGTGCCTGGTTTTCATGGCATTTTTCGGCGCTAAACTCATCCAAACTTTTGAACCTTCAACTTGATCCATTGGCACATTGATAACGTGGCTTTTACAGTCATACCTCGGTTTTCGACCATAATCCGTTCCAGAAGGCTGTTCCAAAACCGATTTGTTCGAAAAACGAAACCACACTCTTTAAAAAAAAAAAAAAAAAAAATCTTTATTGAACACGTCTGCTCAGTACTGAAACGCTACACGAGGAAGGCGAGAGGAGTCAAGTGGTGCATTCAAGTGCGCTCAGTTTGTTCGAGAACCGAATTTCGGTCGTCATCCGAGGCATAAAAAAACTCGACAATTTTGGTCGAAAAACGATTTGGTCGAGAACAGAGACGTTCGAAAACCGAGGTTTGACTGTACGTCATGTCCTGAAGTCAGCTATGACTCCCACAAAGCTAATGAGCCAGGACAACATGCTAACATTCGACAAATAAGTATGTTCGGATATATCTAGCCGGCAACGTAAATACAGCAAATTTAGCAACGATGGAGAATTAGGATTCTCAAAGGAAGCTTTGATGGATGAATTGATCCGAAAGGATGACGTTGATGGAAACGTTGTGCTTCTTAGCTTGATGAAAAGAAGCACAGAAGCAGAACAAGCAGCGGTCAAACTGTGTCGACCATAAACAAGTTGTTTTTTTATGCGTCCGATCGCTCGCGTTTGAACAATACGACGTGATGCTGATCATTTTCCATGCGCCTCGCGTCGTTATCGAGGAGTCTTATTAAAAGAGGCCTTAGAAGTCCATTCCTGCGCTTTACGGGCCGCCGTGTCCCCTTCTCTCTGTCCTCTCTGCTTTGCGTCTCCCCACACGGTCATTGCGGCCTCGGCCCTTCAACAATGCGCTAATAAGGTCCTCGGGCATCTGGCAGGGGCCTTTCTCGCTCACACCCTCCCTCACTTAACCCTTTTGGCCCTCGCTCCACACGCTTCTGACAGCCAACAGACAGACGGTCCGGCGGATGATCTCGGACGCTAGCATGATAGCATTTGGGAATGTAACATAACGCAAGCTAGCAATTGGAGGACAAAAGAATGTAAAGGGTGATTAAAAAAAGAGCAAAGGGGCGATTAAGGATTTTATATTATTCCCTGGGCGGCCCGGTAGTCCAGTGGTTAGCACGTCGGCTTCACAGTGCAGAGGTACCGGGTTCGATCCCAGCTCCGGCCTCCCTGTGTGGAGTTTGCATGTTTCCTCCCACATTCCAAAAACAATGGCAGGGTGATTAAATTGTCCCTAGGTGTGAGTGTGAGCGTGGATGGTTGTTCGTCTCTGTGTGCCCTGCGATTGGCTGGCAACCAATTCAGGGTGTCCCCCGCCTACTGCCCGGACTGCTGGGATCCAGCACCCCCCGCGACCCTAGTGAGATGATTTGGATGGATATTATTCCCTGTGCTTGGACTGGAAGTCAAAAAGACGACGAATGAAATGCTAACACGCGTAACACGTAGCATGCTAACCACCCACTGACCCCTCAACCAAAATGAAAAAAACCCAATGACAAAACAGGAAGATAGTTTGACAGGGTTAGGGTTAGGGTTAGGGATAACCCTAACCCCTAGAAGTATTAGCGACTGAAGTTAGTTAAAAAAAAAAAAAAATCATAATTTTTAAAAAATTCTCATTTTTGGTGATAGGTTAGCACTAAAATGAAACCCAGGAGCTAGCAAAAAGATTTCTTTTCCAGCAAATAATTTTAGCTGATAATCGGTTAACAGTTGGGCAGCTAACCTGAGCTTCACAACAGCTAAATGTACAGATTCTCAATCACTGACTTGCAGGTCACTCGCAAGGCTCTTGAAAGCCACGCACTCAAGTCACAGATATTACAGCACAGGTGTCAAAGTCTGAACCAAAATTTCAAATTGTCACTTGTAATGCACAATAACAGTCATGATTCTTGACTTCCATCCATCCATCCATCTTCTACCGCTTATCCGAGGTCGGGTCCAGGGGCCCAGACTTCCCTCTCCCCAGCCACTTCTTCCATCGGGGGATGGCCCGCCACATAGTCTCTCATTTTATATGGCCCGCGAATCCTAACAGAAATCAATGTGGAGGAGAAGCGGCATGTCACCGAGCTTCTCACCTTATCTCTAAGGGAGAGCCCGGACACCCTGAGAAAACTCATTTCGGCCGCTTGTATCCTTGCTACCCACAGACCATAGATGAGGGTTCTGAACCGGTAAATTGAGAGCTTCGCCCTTTGGCTCATTACCACGACGGACCGATCAAATTGTCACTTGTATCTCTCGCTCCCTCCTGCCCTCATTCGTGAACAAGACCCCAAGATACTTAAACTCCTCCACAATCCCCTCCCCGACCCGGAGTGGGCACTCCACCCTTTTCCGACTGAGGACCATGATTCTTGACTTCTGATTTTAAAACTAGTTATCCATCAATTTGTTGTGCGCTGTGTATGTAATATGTGAAGCATTTATATGGTTTCCCAAAATTCATAACGGCCCTCCAAGGGAAACCGTGGCACTACAATGTGGCCCGCAAAAAAAAAATTAGTTTGACACCCCTGTATTACAATATGGAACATGAGGAAGGCGACCTCTAGTGGACAACAACAATATCTTGACCTCACGTGCGCATTTTGTTATGTGATAATGCAAAGTCAAATTTTTTTCCGATTACTCAACGGCGTAATCGGTAGAATAATCGTTTCACGAAATATTTGTTTGCTGCGTACACACGTGTCCAATGATTAAGACGAACTTGGCATGCCGTGTTTTGCGTCGCGGCTACTTTCCGCCGTGATCCCTCCACGTATTTCTTGGAAGTCGTTCCGGTTCGAGCGCAAGCTAAACAGCCCCCCACCTCCCCCCTAGCTCGATGTCACGGCGAGGATCAGGGGATGGTAAATATTTCAGAGTGGCTATATTTAGCCAACGCTACACAATTAGAACGTCGAGAATAGAAACTTTCAGCGTGTCTTTTTTTTTTTTTTTCCCTTTCCCCTTGCATGCCTTCTGCCAGCTGACAGTTCTTTTGATTGGCGACGTCTTCGTGGGACCGGACTATTTTTAAACCGTCGTTTTAAAACAAAAGCTCGCTCGCCTTCCCGGCCGGGGATGAACAAAGCTCTGCGACGAGAATAAACGAGAAGCGGAAGATGATAGCAAAGGGACGTGACAGGCATTGCCTTTGCCCTAAATGATCTGAATGGCTAATGTTGGGAGGCTTATAAATGATTGAGAGAGCCCATCTCAAGGGAATACACCTTCAGGACGGCATGCGCCGCTCTGTTAAGGTGGACCGGTGCGCTTGAGCGAATGCGCGGGTAGTGCGCACGCCTCCTTAAGAGTGCAGTTACGGCCCCTGAAAGCATTCGTCTCTCTCTTCTTCTCTCACCTCTCACGGCTTCTCTCCTGGGAGGGAGATGCGTTTAGAGACCGACGACTCTTCGGCCTCTTTTTTTTTTTTTTTCCCTCCGCATCCTCCTTTTGAATTTGCAATCGGTTCTACCCTTCGAACATCGCAATCGTCCAAATGGTCCCACTGCACTCACTGCACTCACGAGCGCGAATGGAGCTCATGAGTCAGATCCGCTTTTAGTGGATTGACGATATTTAATGGTAGATCAATAAGATAGCGCCAGATGGAGGCTGCAATCTCCGTCTCGGCCACAGTGGGACACTCCACAACCTGCCCGTGTTCCTTGACGTGGGGTCTGGCAAATTCTACTCTCACTGAGACGTGATCAAGATTTTCATTATCGCTGGTCCAGACTATACAGTGGTACCTCTACTTACGAACGTCTCTTCGGATGAAAATTTCAAGTTATGAAACGCCTCAACACTAAAATATTGGCTCTTGTTACGAAATTAATTTCAAGATACGAAAGGTGAAAATAGAGTATGGTCTGCTACTCGCAACTCCAGAGTTTCCTGAATGCAACATACTGATAGCTGCTCTGCCATTGGCTATTATCGAGCACCATCCTGGCATCCCATTGGCTAAGAGGGACTTCTACCATATGTGCCTATACAGTGTCCTCGGCATTCGCCCCACGGGCCATGAGGCGTTCCGTCAATGTGAATCACCCAGAAAAAGTGTTCACCAGTCGGGCGATCGCTCACTATGCTGATGTTTGCCTTGGACATTTTCAAAGGATTGTTAAAAGCCGACAAAAGCAAACGTCCTTGGATCAGTTCTTGACAAAACGGCAGGCAAAAATCGAATCTAATTAGAACATGTATTTGTTACATATAGAATATAGAAAATATTCATGTCTGAATTTCGGGGGGTCTTGGAACGGATTAGGGTATTTCAATGGAAAACGCGTCTCGCCTCACTACTTCAAACCATTTACACTCCTAAAAAGGTTAGCCAACAATTAGCGGGGGCCGCTTTCAAAGGGAGAACCCCTTGGCGTACCTGTTGACAAATGCTAACCAGCGACCGCAGCGCCGTTCTTCCTCTTAGCCGGCAACAAATTGCTCATGTGCAGCCCATTTAGGCGGGGGGCCCTTCCCACCTTGTTATTGTGCGCCTGGCCCGCCGAGCTGACATGTCTGCGCCGGCGCCCATCTATCTTGCCGCGGTTAGACGGCGTTGGCTCTCCAGCGGTGTGGCTAATGCAAACTGTGTGAACAGGTAGAGGCAGGGGGCGGAGGGTGGGGGGGGGCACTTAATTAACCACTCAGCAGTTTGTGACCCGGAAAACCCAAATTACTCCGAAAGCCCGCCGTCTGCGCCGGCCAGGATACAACGGCGCTAGAAGAGCTCCTAATCGGGCCCAGATGGGAGGCCTGCTCTTGATCGCAGACAGTAGCTGACCTCGCACCCCCCTCGCTGTCACCCCCCCCCCTTTTTTTTTTAAATTTCACCTCTGCCAGTGCCCTGTTAGAGGCGCTTTACAGAGCGCACTGCATGTGTATAAAAGAGCCGTTTTACGGAGGCATCGGCGGGAGCATTTATGTCATGTTTGTGTGCCGCGAGTGTGGCCTGATGGGAGGAAACGGGGTGTCCATTAAAATAAAGCCCATTAAAAAAAAAAAAAAAATCATCCTGATAGGATTTGAGGGTTTATGACCCCCGGCAAGACATTGACATTTGTTATTTTTGTGCACTAGGGTATTAAGGCACGCATTTTGGAGACCTTTGTGATGCTCTTCTTGCTGGCTCTGCTCATCCTGGGCATTGTGTGGGTGGCGTCGGCGCTTATTGACAACGACGCAGCCAGTATGGAGTCACTCTACGGTACGAGTACAGTCGCAGCCACTGAACTGCAAATTCGATTTATTAAGATGACAAATAAGAATAAGTAGTCCAACAGAAGAACATTTCGAGCTGCCAGTGTTTCCTTTTTTTCTTTCTCTAATAAATGCAAACATACAATGAGGTTGTAAATCATTTAAAAGTTGTTTGCCGCCCCCAAAAGTGGACAAACTTGATCCTTTTTGTAATTTGGTGCTTACTACATTTTATTTTTTATATTATTCAAGTTATTTTTCATGCCTTCCTTTGACCATTAAAGGATTTCCATGTCTGTTTATTTTGTTTATTTGTTTTATTTGTCTTATTTTCAGGCATTCTTGGTCAGTCCTGTTTTTAATTGCAGTATTACATTTGACTAATTATACATTATTTTATTTGAAAGTATTATTTTACCAATAAAGGGATTTTTTTTAAATCTTCTATTTTAGAATTAATTTATCGTATTTTATTTAACATGATTGATTTTCATTTAATTTCACTTAATTTTCTGTGTTGTTTTTCGGAAATAATTTACATGGACCATTTTTTTTCCGGGTTTAATTTAATTCTTTTTTTTTTCCTTCCAATGGATTAATACGACTATTTCTTTCCATAGACCTCTGGGAATTCTACTTACCCTACCTGTACTCGTGTATATCTCTGATGGGAGGACTGCTCTTACTCAGTAAGCCTTTTCACTCACCATAGATTTGATCGTTACCGCGAGGCATTTTACATTTTGGCACTTTTTCTATTCTCTCTCGTAGTGTGCACCCCTGTGGGATTGTCAAGGATGTTCACGGTCATGGGCCAGTTACTGGTGAAGCCGACGGTAGGTTGCTAGAATTCCGGGTTATGAGAAAAGTAGCAAGATACCTCACCCCGTCAATAACGAAATACCACGTCTTTTTCGTCTCATTCAGTTCGGCCAATAGTGAGAATTGATCAAATTGTATATCGGCATGTGTCTAAACTTGATGAACTGCACCAAAATGTCTCGTTTCATCCAGTTTTTAAATGAAACGAGAACTTTGAAAAACGGAGGAATCTCCGAGAGTGTGGGGAAAAAAAAAAAATCCGTCCAAGCCGCAGGACTACAAATACGTCACCAACTCATCCTCCCCATCTGCCATCTCTCCAGTCCCACTTTGTGCTTAATTAGAACCCATTTCCATCTCCTCTCTCTCACTCTTTAGATCCTGGAGGACCTGGATGAGCAGATTTACTGCATCCATTTGCAAGAGGAAGCCCTTCAGAGGAGATTAAACGGTACGCTATACGGGAGGGGAAAGGGGGTCGGATGGCCCTATTGGGTGTGATGGAGCATGTCGTGCTGGAATCAATTAGCAGGGAAGGCGCGGTGATACACACACTCGCACACACACGTTTGACATCGACATGCGGCTGTCCAGCTTGGTTTGAGAGCAAGTCGTCCTCTGTGGCGCGATGATTGTGGTATTTGGTGTGAAGGCACTCTTGAACACTCAAATCAACTGTTTTTATAGAGCAAGAAAGTGGTGTATGTGGAGCAAATATCATATATACAACAATAAAAACGCAAAATGAATAACGAAGACAGTAGAAAGCAGAAAAACAGTCAAACTAAGATCAAGTCTGAGTCATGCTGAGTCAAAAACCAAAGAATACAAATGAGTTGAGACGAGTTTAAAAAAAAAAAAAGGGCAGCGAGGGGGGGGGGGGGAGGGGGAGTTGCCGAGTGTTCAGTGGGACGTCATTCCAAAGAGCGGGAGCGGAAAAGCCTCCGCTCAGTTCTTGGTACCCCTAATAATGTCTGGTCGGCAGACCTGAGTCACCGGGCAGGTGCGTAGGGGCGGAGGAGCTCAGAGAGGTAAGGTGGAGGGTGGCCATGTAAAGA
This sequence comes from Hippocampus abdominalis, assembly GCA_018466805.1. Taxonomy (NCBI): domain Eukaryota; kingdom Metazoa; phylum Chordata; class Actinopteri; order Syngnathiformes; family Syngnathidae; genus Hippocampus; species Hippocampus abdominalis. The sequence goes on along the minus strand of CM031712.1, from coordinate 9,919,800 downwards.
TTTGAAAACAAATATGGTCAAACCTCGGTTTTCGGACGTCTCTGTTCTCAACCAATTCGGTTTTGGATCAAAGATTTCGAGGTTTTTTTTATGGCTCAGATGACGAACAAATTTCGGTTCTCGAACAAACTGAGCGCACTTGAATGCACCATTTGACTCCTCCCGCCTTTCATATGGAAAGGAAGTGACGCTTCCTCGTGTTGCTTTCCATTGTGAGCAGACGTGTTCAGTAAACATTTTTGTTTTAAAAAAAGCGTGGTTTTGGTTTTCGAACAATTTCGGTTTTCGAACAGCATTCTGGAACGAATTATGGACGAAAACCGAGGTTTGACTGTAATAGGATCTTAAAAAGGACTCGAAAATGTATAGGGAGCCAGTGAAGGGATGCCAGAGTAGGAGCGATGTGCTCCCTCTTACGAGTACCAGTCAAGAGGCGAGTAGCAGCATTTTGGACCAACTGGAGACGCTCAATGGAGGATTGGCTGACTCCAAAGTACATTACGCTAATCCAGCCGGGATGTGACGAAGGCATGAATGACTGTTTCAAAGTGCTCACGAGAAAGGAGACGTTTTACTTTAGCCATCTGCCGAAGATGAAAGAAGCTGGATTTAACAATGGAATCAATTTGCCGGTCCAATTTAAAATCACTGTCCAGTTTCAGACCCAAATTTAAGACTGTTGACTCAAGATAAAGAGCCAGGGTCAGTACTCGGACTGGGTAAGTTGACGTGTTGACTAGAATGGTCGGTTCAACCCCAAATTCATGGATTTATGAATTTCGTGATGAATTTTGCCTTTCAGTTTCCGATTGTGCTCTTTCATGCAAATATTCACTGTCATCAAGACTTTGACATCGCTGGCGTAGCAATGGAACGAAAGAGAGGAAACATTCTCAAAGCTGGTGAAACAATCCGACTCATTTACTGCCAGGCCTGCGACGGTACCATTCAGCCTAAATAAATCCCGGACAAGAAATTTTGCCTCACTTCTGCCGTCACTGAGATCTAAAAAGGACACAACAGGCGGCGTTCCTGCTGTGACCTCTTTGACTTTGCCTGCCAAGCGAAAGTCGGGGAGGAAGTTCGCGAAGGTGTTTTCTTTCTTCCGCCCTCGTCACCTGCATTTCCTGCATCGCAAATTCCTTGCGGAAGACTGCAAATTCTCAAGAGGCAGGAAGCTTTGGCCACCTTCCAACACCTACTTTAATATTAAGTCAAGCGCGTAACCACGTGTACAGATGCGAGCGAATGAGGAGTGTATTCACACCAGGGGAGGTATGGGAGATCAAGCCCCGCGATAGCAGGTGTTTTTAAAAATACTACGCCGGGCCACCTCCATAGAGCGGCACCCGAGCGTTGTGCTTCCTTACGGCTCATTCCGCACTGCCACGCTTTGAACTAAACGACAGAATAATTGCAATCTCTGGCTTATCGCCCCCCGGGAGTCGTTTGATCTATTCAAAAACCCTCAGTAAAGGGGCAGAAAAGCAAACAGTGGTCAAATTATTTTTTTTTTTCTGCTCTGTTCTTCAATCGGGACGTGAATGCGTTCGTGTACGTACATATTGTGTACATGCTCACACAGTGGCTTGGAAACGCAGTTCAGGGAAAGTTCACGCGACACACTCCAAAAAGGTCTTGTTGCCGCCAGTTTGTGTTGACAGATAGGCACTGTTGAGTTGCATCAGGGGAAGGATTTGTTTATCGGTGTACACGTCTAAGCCGTGGGAACACTACCTGTGTGTGTGGAGGGGGGGGTAAGCAGCTAAAACGCAATTTAGCTGCTGTTACGACGCTTGGTGCATCATATAATTGCCTCGCCTCGCCCCCCCCCCCCCTCCCCCAGAAGAATGAGGGTCACCTTGTGTTCAGGTACCAAAACCAATTTCGGAGGCTGAAGGTCAACATATGCTCAGGAGTTAAAACATATTTAAATGTGTATACAGTCAAACCTCGTTTTCGTCCATAATCCGTTCCATAAGGCTGTTCGAAAACCAAAATTGTTCGAAAACGTCTCCTCACAATGGAAAGCAACACGAGGAAGCGTCACTTCCTCGTGTAAGGAAGGCGAGAGGAGTCAAATGGTGCTCAGTTTGTTCGAGAACCGAAATTTGTTCGTCATCCGAGGCATAAAAAACTCGAATTTTTGGTCGAAAACTGAATTGGTCGAGAACCGAGACACTCGAAAACCGAGGTTTGACTGTATATATTTTTTACATTGAAAAAAAAAAAATTCGGATAAAATTACATTATTTTCAATTCGAAAATAAAATAATCATGCCGCACATTTTCATGCAACATTTGACATTTTGGGTTAAGCGGGTGTTTTAAATCAATACTGTGCTCTTAATATTTTAACTTTGTCCTGTAACCTTTTGAAGTGGGTTGTGATTAGAATTTTTTTTTTTTAATTAAAGGACAGGGGGGCAGGGCTCTGCAAAATAATTTCAAACTTTGACTTGTGGCATGTGGAGCGACGACATGCCACAAGAGGAAAGAACTGTGGGGTGAAAATTAGCACACAAGATGTAAAAGACACTTTCAATGTCATAATCTTACAGAAAGAATAAATAACTTGGATTGCAATAATTTACTTTTTATTTATTTCGTTATCTGAAAGATGTTTTATTTAGAAAATTTACCGGATTCTCTGTTACATCCGCCTACAGTATGTCACTCTTGACGCAGGTCAAGGCGCGCTTCTCGGTCACGTGATAGGTTAGCGCTAAAATGAAACCCAGGAGCAAGCAAAATGAGTGAAAAAAGTTGGAAAGTTTCTTTGGGAAGGGGAACAGGCCCAGCCAGGAGACAGAAGAGAAGAAGACGATTGTCAAGAAAAAGAAGGCTATATTCCATAGCCAGTATCATGAGTCCTACTCAAAATATGGATTTATCTCAACGGGAGATCCCCACGCAACAATCCCACTCTGCATAATATCCGGCGATGGTGAGTCGTATTTTTAATGCACTTTGTATATGTGCGCTGTATCTTATTTTGAAGGCACGTTTAAACGTTACCATAGCGACCAGAGAGCGTTGAGGCCAGATAGGACGTTCCTCGTGTCATGATTTGCGTTTATTATTATGTTTCGAAAATACCACAGTTTTCATGTCGGTCATATCATATTATTTTGTTCTATTTATTCGTCACACCTTAAAGATCGGTCCTTGAAAATATTGTCTGACTTCAAGCAAAAAAAGTTGGGGACCGCTGCTGTGGACGGATGTAACAGAGAATCCGGTAATTTTTCTAAATAAAACATCTTTCAGATTCCGAAATGAATAAAACGAAAGTAATGTAAGTCATTCTTTCTGTGTGGCCCGGTACCAAACGACCCACGGACCGGTAACCGATCCGCGACCCAGGGGTTGGAGACCACTGACTTAAACCACACGTTGTATATTCCATTTCAACAGGTTTGCTTAGAACAGCACACATTAGATGCCGGTTTCTCTGAAAAACAAATTTGCGTTAATGGATTGTGCTGCGAGTGGTGCCACGGTGTCCTTGGAAGAGTGCGACGTTAAGACAACAGTACTCGGTCCAGATGCTCTGCGGCACGATGACCTTGCCACAGATTGTCTATGCGTGCTCATTTGCATTTTTAAGTTTTTGGGGGTTTTTTTCCTCTCTGGGTGAAGTCATTCTCCCAAACGCGGCAAGGGTACATTCGCATTACTCCGGCCGGTGCTGGCTGCATAAGCCTCACTCAGCATCTCCGCTTTGCTGTAACTCAGTCTCTCACTCGATGCTGCCAGCAGAAGGCGAAGGCAGGATATATTTAACTTCAGTCGGGAGGGGTGACGTCACTTCGGATACTGCAGTTGAGATCCTGCCAAGGCTCCATTACTGCTCCACTCGAGTGATGATAGCGTCCTTTGTTTCTGTGATTTATTCGCGATTAGGGACATAATATCTATCAGATGAACCATTTATCTGCCGTCGGTGACATGCGGAGCCACGTTTGGAGGTGTCGCGCACACAAATAATACATTAGTTCCTCGTGGGGATGGGAAGATTTGTGACTATTTGGTTCATCTCCAGAGAAAATCAATTTTTCTTGAACGGGGCCCCGTGAGAATTACTTTGGTGTTTAGCTGTCTCACCTAAGCATCGTTTCAGTCAGCGCACTGCTGCAAACGTGACTGGACGTTTGCAGACTCTCTCTGGTGTTCTCATACTGACATAATTGTGGAACAAAGTGATTAGCATGAAAATGAAGGTCAAGCCGTGATATCTGTAGGGTGTCGGGCCATTTCTTCGATTATTGTGTAAATCAATAGTTGAAACTGTAGATGCACCACAAACTAAAAGCTGTTTCGATCACAAGGTTTCAAATCATCAAACTCATTTTAATATCACTCAGAGACAACCCAAGCAAATACAAAATGTAGTTTTCAAATGACATTTTTTTGTGCCTAAATAAATTGAATTGTCATTTGAAAACTGCATTTTGTATTTCCTCACGTAGCGTCGGTACACGAAGTAGCGAAGCCAAGAGGAGTGAAGTGACGCATTCAAGTGCGCTCAGTTAGTTCGAAAACCGAATTGTACGAGAACCGAGACGTTCGAAAACCGAGGTTTGACTGTATTTCAGAATCTGAAAGATATTTTTATTTTGAAAAATTACCGGATTCTCTGTTACATCCATCTACCGTACGTCACTCTTGACTAAGGCTGTGGTGCGCTTCGTGGCCACATGATGGGTTAGCGCTAAAATGAAACCCAGGAGCTGGCAAAATGAATTAAAAAAAAACAAACAAACGTCTTTGGAAAGTTTCTTTGGAGAGGGGAAAATCATATCATATTATTTTGTTGTATTTATCCGGACTTAAAGGCGAGTCCCTGAAAATAGTAATTATTTCATTAAAAATTCAACCGGTCCGTGGGGCAAAAAAAGGTTGGGGACCGCTGATAAAAAGAACTAAAAAATAATGGTATATTCAACTATTGTTTAAATGACTGTAATGATGAGTTTGCTGACAAGAAAATGCTTACAATCTCTCTCTCATTTATTACAAATGAGAATTTGAAATTTCGTTACAGATTTTAGCAAGCATCATAGATGTTAGCATGTTTGATTTGCTTTTGCTGGGCCACATAAAATGATGTGGTGGCCCCGATCTGGCCCCCGGGGCCTTGAGTTTGACACCTGTGCCTTTGGTTATTTCGGCGTGATATTAAAATTGTTTTGATGATTTGAAACCCTGGACCGGAAGTGTAATTGTTCCTACCCTTGCAGCAAATAATCTCCCTAACTTCCACCAACAACCCATGCTAACCTCCTCCCCGATGAAAACGACTACTTTCCTTTCAGGCAAGGCTTTGGTGTTTGACGGGACTCCAAATCGCCGTACCCAAGTAGAAGGTAGCACTGGGGAATGATCTGCTAAAACTTTTTTTTTTTTTTTGTCTTGTCAGGGTCATCCATGTGTGCGTACACCCGAGCAGGCTTCACCCACCAGCTCACCAAAGAACTGGACAGCATCCGAAACATGAGGAATAAGCTGGGTACGTTATTTGTATCATAAGGCATCACTTAATTTTTATATTGTCTTTCTGTATTAGGTTTTTCCGACACGGGACGAACGGGTTCACTGTATAAATGCCATGGAATGGAGGGTCCGTCCCCCCCATCCCCTTTTAACATATTGCTGACAGACACTCCCTTTCTCCCCGTCTGCTTTTATTTCTTCATTTGGATGTGGACCAGACCTGCCTGATCATTTTCCATCCATTTTAGGATATTATAAATGAGGCTTTTGGGGAGCCGGCTGGCAGTGGTGGGCGGGAGAAAGGCGGGGGCTGGGGGGGAGGGCCTACAGGCACTTAGGGATATTGAACAAGAAGCAAACTTTAGATTGTAGCGAGCCTTTTAGTGATGTCATTAATTTAGAAAGGACGGTGCTTATAAAGTGCAGCTGGCAAACTTGTCGGTCGGGCCGCGGAAGCGGCTGCACTTTGAGAATCAGAAGTGACGCGGTTGGAAATTGAGCGCGGCCTGAGTCAATATGGCCGCGGTAGTTGGCGAGGCATCGTGTGACTGATGACAGTAAGCCGCATAAAGATGTCAACCTAAAACCTTCCCCCTGCGTGGACACAAACTCTACATCCCTGTCCTCCATCTTTAATGGAGATCTTTTCATGCAAGATTTATGAGCAACAATTAAGTGATGATGACTGCCACTAATTAAAGAGGTAGAGGGTGTACCCCCCACACGCCCCCCCCCCCCCTTAAAGAAAATAGCCAAAGGGGTGGCTGTGATGAGAGAGGACGATGTGTTTGGTACACACACCTGTGATGATACGAGTGAAGTTTGAGGTTTTTGCTGATTAATTAATTATCCACCAGTGGGTAACTGTGCGGAATCCGGTAATTATCCGTTTTCAGGACAGTTTGTTATGTAACATGAGTTACACCTGCGGATACTAAATTAAAGCTCACGCTTTGCCTGACACGCTTGAGGAAGTGTTTATTTTTGTTTGTAGTTCTGACATTTTTTTTTTTTTTGCCCTATTTTTCGACACTAGTCAAAATGTTTGAAAAGAGTTCCCAGTATGTTACAATACCAGTTCTACCATCGCAAGGATAAATGTTGGAAATCATATTGTAGACCAGCAATATGAATTGGTGTCGTTTCAAGGAAGGTGCTTGCCAGTCAGCAGCCTTCTAGCTAGTAGCTAGCATACAATGCTAACGCAGCAGTCTAAGTGCCTTCTTGTCAAATACGTAATATCGACTCGATGGACGCAAATGCAGACCAAAAATGGCTGACACTGAGTTTTTTTTTTCCTTTTTTTTTTGGGGGGGGGGGGGCCTATCAAGTCAACAGGAAGTGAACAAAAACAGGATGGAGAAACCTACCGGAGTAAAAGTGGTAATGGTGCCAAACCCCGTGGAATTGAACCAACAGTTTTGCCCTTTTTTCCAGAGAGAAGAAAGCAAGCGTCTGGTTGGGAGAAGAATTTGCTGTATCCCATAGTCATGCTAATATTACTAGCGGGAACGGTGAGTAACCTATCGTTAAGCGCACCCCCCCGCCCCCAAAAAATGCTGAAAAGAAAAATTGCTAATTTTCTATCCATTTCTGTCAAAATGAAAAGAACAATGTTTTTTTTGATAGAAGCAAAAAGTAAATCCACTTAATTTGCTTACGGGAGCAACAAAAAAAATAAATAATAATAATATAATAATAATAATAAAATTGATAATAATACAAATTTAACACACTTTTTAAATATAAATTAAATTTAAAAAAAATTGGGGCTACCCAGCAGCTCACCAGTGACCCGAATGATGATGATGAGCGCTGAAGAAAATGGATGGAAGTTATCACATTAGCCAAAATGCTAACCTAATGCTACTAATACGAGAACGATCCATGCTAAACTAAGCTAAATTGGTTATAACGTTTGAACAAGAGGCCCTCGGTTCACGCGATGTCTATATTCGTTTCAAAACTCAGGGAGTGTTGATCATTTTGGGTCGGGTGGTGTCATCTGAGTATTGATTCTTACTCTCTGTCCGCAGACAATCTCGGTTCTTCTCGTGGCGCTGAACATCCTCTACCTTCTCGTGGACGAGACTGCCATGCCCAAGGGTTCCGCGGTAATCTTTCACGTTAATTACTGGAAGTTGAAACGCCGTAGTCATGTCATTTTTCTTTTTCCATTCATTTTTGCTAGCATGTGCTTTTACTTTTATTTTAATTTCTTTTTAAATAAATTACCCAGCCAAGCGGTCCGGGGCCCAGTGGTTGGCGACCACTGGTCGAAGTGACATGTTTTTAATCCCCACCCCCCCCCACACCTAAAATGGAGAGTCCTATCTGACCTGCCAGATTCTGAGACATAAATCAAATTCCGGATATGCTCAGGTGCATGGTTGGAAGAAAAGACCCAAGCAGATGTTAATCAGGGCCTCAACTTTTTTGTTTTGGAAGCTCATTGAAAGTCACGTCGCAGCACTTGGCAAAAAAAAAAAAAAAAACTTGCACGCGGCGGCACGTCTCAAGTCCCAAGATGGTTGAAAGAGCCGCTCTTCCTCGCTCGGGAGATTTTCATCTCCGCCTATCATGCGATGTGTTTTAAACTCAACTTATCACATCGCATCTACGCCGACAGAGGTGTACTGTATGTGTGCGAGCGCGGTTGCATTCTTGTCTCGGCTCGGGCAACATTACGTATCGTGTTTCTCCATCACTTCATTTGACGCTGTCTCGTGGAAAACCGATGGGAAAATACCCCAAATTACTTTTTTTTTTTTTTTGGAGTCCACTAAATGCTTTATGGGCCTCTCATCTTAAGTCAATTGAAGGACTGACTTCGTCATTAAAAAAAAAAAAAAGTGTGATATAGACAACTTGGCATGTAAAATGGAAGAAAATCCATGCGGTTATAAAAGCTTCCACGCATTCTACCCACATCTACTTCGTCGTCCATATTTTGCGATTCCCACTAAACTCCTCCAGGCACACCTTTAGGAACCTTGGAACAGAGGAGGACGGTCCCCCAAATTGTTCCAGATTGGAAACAGTGCGACTGCCCGAACAAAATGTCTTGTTCGATGAAGATTTGAAATTGAAACAGATTCCAGCCCAATTACAGTCAAACCTCGGTTTTCGTCCATAATCTGTTCCAGAAGGCTGTCCGAAAACCGAAAGCAACACGAGGAAGCGTCACTTCCTCATCTACCCGAGGAAGCGTCACTTCCTCGTGTAAGGAAGGCGAGAGGAGTCAAATGGTGCATTCAAGTGCGCTCAGTTTGTTCGAGAACCGAAATTTGTTTGTCATCCGAGGCATAAAAACCTCGAAATTTTTGGTCGAAAACCAAGACGTTCGAAAACCGAGGTTTTACTGTATTGTCAGATCAAAAGTGTGTCCGTTAATCTTGAAAAGTCTCGAATGCAATTTACGAAATTAGGAACAGGTACATTGAACGGTGAAAATAATGCTAACCAAAATGTATCCCAGGGAACATTTTGGACGCAATGTCACCATTTTTCAAGTTCCAATTCGAAAGTCAGCTCAAACAAAAGTGATACTTCATTTTGAGGGACGTGGAATCAAATCGGAAGATTTTTTTTGATAAGTAGGATGCAAGCCATCGGCAAAGAGTGCTCCCAACTTTTTTGCCCGTATTATCTCCAGATCAAAACGACGTAAAAGAAAGCTCAGAGAGAGTGTTGTCAAAGAGATCCAGACTGTGGGAAAGTCAAATGAGGCTGATTGTTACGTCGCTGGGGGGGCACACACACAATGGAATTGCCCTGTCAATGTTTGCTTTCCCCTTCCCAACTAAGCAGGCTGAGCAGGCGGCACGGCATGGCTGTGAAATGGGATGACGGTGGTGATGATGATGATGATGAAGAGGAGGTGGAGGGCAGGCAGGTGGGATGGCGATGAGGAAAGAGGCCAAGGGAGGGAAAAAGGAGGAAGTGGAGGGAGGGAAGTCTGTCATAGGACAACTTGTTTTACAGCCTGATGAACAAGCCCTAAGAGCAGCTAATAAAATTCTTACTGCAGGCCGACTACTCTGCTAGTCCAACACTTGACACTGTATTTCCCTTAAGTGGACTGTTAGCTGCGGGCTCAACTCCTTCCCCGCCGAGCGCAACGTTGTCAGCAATGACGTCGTGGCAACATCGCAACATCGAGCTTTCGGTAAATGCGACAATGAGCTCTTGGCGGCAACCAGCAGAGGCGCTGTTGAGTCCGCCTAGACGATGCCCAATTTTGAACAGCCGAGTAGGCAGCGGGTTAGCGGTTTGTCACAAACCATCTCGCGGCGAGATGGTTGTCGTCATAAATTGAAGAAGCTTCCCGGCCTAAAGCGCAGATCACGAAAAAAAACGTTTTTGGTAATCGCTCCCATTGCTGCGCATTACAAAACCGATTTGTAAGTGTACAGAAAACATCTCACTGGAACCGGGAGATGGATGTATCGTATTGACCCGAATATAAGACGGTGTTATTTGCATTGAAATAAGACCGAAAAAGTGGGGGTCGTCTTATATTCGGGGTCTAGACATTATACCCATTCACGACGCTAGATGGCGCCAGATATCATTGAAGCGAATGCTGAACTTGACTCCCCAGGCCAAAGCGAACCCCTGTCACGAAGAATAAAAATAAAAAACAGCGGTAGCACAAAGAAGCAAAATAAAAAAAATAGTGGTAAGAAAGCAAAGAGAAGAAAATAAACGTAGCGACAATCTGGAGAAAAGTGGGTCGAAGATCGGCCAGGTTAACCGGCAGCTGAGGAGAAGTGATGATGTCATTTACATTTCAAAATCCAGAAGCCATTCATTTACAAATGTGATTGCATTTTAGTTTTCGTATTTAAATATTCGGATATTAAGATTTGAATGAGGAAAAATAACATGCTTTTTCTCTGAAATATATTGCTATAATCATTTGTTTCAGATGTACTGTAATTATTTTCTGTATAAAAATTAATTAGGTGTTCAAAAAGTATTTTTTCAAACTTGAGTCTTGAAAAAAAGGGGGTCGTCTTATATCCAGGCCAATACGGTAATTAACTTGCAATGCGAAAAAAGCTTAAAAAACTAATTTTTCCATCAACTACTAAAGATAACGCCCCGAAACAGATGACTGATTGCCCCCCCCCACAACCCCCCCACCAAACATCGTCACTGTCTGCAAACAAGCCGTTCACGTGATGAGCGACAAATGTAATGAGTGAAGTGCTGCAGGCTGTACCGAGCACCCTTAACCCCCCAACCCCCCAACCTCCCACCGCACCCTCTCGTTGACCCCCACCCCCCCATCAACACTTCACCCCCCCTCCCTGTCAGCCTTCCCGCTACCGCAGTGACAAAAACGAGTTGAAAGGCAGCGTACTGAGAAAGTTTGCCGTCCTCCGCCTCCGCATACAGTATGCGAGCATATGCGCCCGCATGCACCTACGCACACAACCCTCCCACCCTCCTGTGCCCCCCCCATTAATAAATGACATCACATGCCATCTTCTAATTCCCCGCGTAACAGCACTGCACCACGGCTCTGCAGTGAGCTCACAAGGGATGACAGATGCATAAAAGGGCATGAAACAACCTGCCAGACCGCCACCCCCCCCCCCTCCCCACCCCCCTCAGTTCTGGCTCCTTCACCAAACAAATCAAGATAATGATACTCAAGGTGGCTCGGAAAGATATAAAACATAATTAGAAAGAATAATCTAAAACTTGGACCATATTCTCCCAAGCCAAACTTGGGGAGTTTCTTTGCCCTGCCATTAGCTCAACTTTTATGAAAGCTGTCATTTGGCAGATTTTATGGACGCCGTCAGAAAGGTTATAATTCTACATCATGTATATTATGGCGCGTGTACTCCCAAACGCTGGACTGCATTATGCTGAGAGGTGGGATGAGAAGTTGCAAAGGACACAGCTCACAATTCTTTCATTAAGACAACCGTTTAGTACGGTGTGATGTGGGGTAAATATTTTACACATTTTAGAATAAAACTACAGTCAAACCTCGGTTTTCGAACGTCTCGGTTTTCAACCAATTCGGTTTTGTAAAAGAAAAATAATATTAACTCATTCAGTACCAGCTAATTCTGGACCAAGTCTGAAAAGACGTTTAAAAACGTCTTTGGGAGTGAATGAGTTAAATTGACCAAATTTGGACTTAGGATGTTTCAGCCTGACGCCAGCAAAACTCCTTTCGTGTTGCGAGAAGCTGCAGTTTTTGCCTGAGATTGCCTTGACTGAGGTAAAAATCTGAAATTATTTAGCAAGCGAGCAACAGAAGAAAACAAGTGGACAAAAACCAAACTTCCCCGAGACCCGGAGTAAAACTGTTCAGTTTTTGCGGGATTCCGTGAACTACCAAAACAACTGTAAATGAAAACGTAACCAGCATTACAGTCAAACCTCGGTCTCGGTTCTCGACCAATTCGGTTTTTGACCAAAAATTTCCTTCTGGAACAGATTATGGACTTTAAACCGAGGTTTGACTGTATTATATAAATTAGTAAAAGTCCGAGCGAGCAAACTAATTTACATCACGGAATGAAAAGGGTACTTCACTGACTGACGTAAAAAAAAAAAGTTTTAAAAAATCAGCATGATCCTGCAACGTGATGATTTACCATGATCTTGCTACCCCCCCCCCCCCCCCCCACTCCCCAAAAATGTGCGTGGCTCTCAGCCAAGCTTGAAAAGAAAAGTGAGCCATTGACGGTCGCGTCTGGACAATACAGTCGTTCCTCCCAAAGAGCAAATGGTGGAGGAGCCAAGTGTTGGAAGAGCAAATATTTAGCGAGTGACTAGAGCAATGTGCGGAGCATGTCGATGGATGTCTTTTTTTTTTTTTTTTCTTCCCCCGCTTCACTTTCAAAAAGCCTTGGGGGCGGTATGGCAGCAGTGATGTTCAAGGCGAGACGTGTGTTATTTGTTGTGTTGTTTTTATATGTTTGGCCCGGCCACAGTCTGACGTCTCACTTCAACGAAAACATTTTTTTTTGGAGGGGGGGGGGTGGTTGTTTGAACACCTGTTCACATATTGTACGATGGGCAGGGATTTGAAAAGGAGCCCCTTTCATCTTGCTTCCATTCATGATTTTGATTGGCTCGGCGCTCAAGTGGGGAAATTCTTTGCAGCGCAAATTACTTTGCACCATCTTTCTTGTCTCGCTGGATTTACACTGGAGCTCTCAAGTGGCCAATTCCCATTGAATGCCGATTCGCCAACTGTCTGTTTACGCGGGCGTTTTCAATCGGTCATGTCTTAATTCACCATTTACATGCAAAAAAAAAATTTTTTTTTAAATCTAATTGTGCCATTTGCAGTGTCAATCCCGTCTAATTGCGCGTGTGCAAGTAAAAATCTATTTTTGCATGATCTTGCTACAAATACATTCCACTATGAGACAAAAATGTGAGGTTTGACTGTGATTGGGCTAATTAAAAAAAAACAAAAAACAGAACAAAAACTGAACTTCCAAGATTGAGGTGAGAATCCGTTTTATCCGGATAACAAATAGAAATGAAAATACAGTCAAACCTCGTTTTTCGAACGTCTCGGTTTTCGACCAAAAATTTCGAGTTTTTTATGCCTCGGATGATGAACAAATTTCGGTTCTCGACCAAACTGAGTGCACTTGAATGCACCATTTGACTCCTCTCGCCTTCCTTACACAAAGAAGTGACGCTTCCTCGTGTTGCTTTCCATTGTGAGCAGACGTGTTCAGTCAACATTTTTATTTTAAAAAGAGCGTGGTTTCGGTTTTTGAACAATTTCGGTTTTCGAACAGCCTTCTGGAACGGATTATGGACGAAAACCGAGGTTTGACTGTATATCGACAGAGGTAAAAATCCCAATTTTGCAACAATTGCTCTAGCTAACAAATTAGCAGTGAATAGCATAATCCTAGCGCTGAGGTAACACTGTTGACTTTTTGCGCGATGCAGCAATCTAACAGGCGACGAAAACATAACTTCCTTGGTTGAGGTAACAATTGGGCATTTTTGCATTATTTAACCCCCCACCCCACCAAGAAAAGCAAACAAAAGGCACCAGCAAAATAACTTATTTTTAATTTATCATGCTAACGAATGAATAGGCAACAAAGAAAAATTGCCAACCGAGGTAAAAATCTAGAAAGTTTCCAAATTATCGTGCGAACTAAAAAAAAAAAAAAACTTACACTGAATAACAACTGGCAATCGGGCTGATTTTATTTGTATTTTTTCAGAGATTTTAATGCGATTTTTCTACTTTTCCAGGACCGAGGAGGCATCGGGAACACCTCTTTGTCCACCTTTGGCGTGGTCCAAGCCGTGTTGGAGATCATCCTCATGTTGTATCCTTTCTGTGACCCCCACAGCCCTTATTCCCTCTCTCTTTTTTATTTTTTTTTGTGAAGATTCTGAACGGCTACAAAAGTCAATTAAGCTGCACTGCTGGCTGAGATTTTTAATTTTTTTTTTTTAGTCGTCCACATCGATCCCTGCTGTCAATCATGATCGCAATTTTAGAGGTACAAATTCGGATTGATGTCGCCGCCCTTGGAACGGAATTCCGTTATAAACCGAGGCCCCGCCCCCACGTTTATCGCTGCTCATAGCTTTATTCTAAATATTCTTCGCTCCTTGACTGGTTTGCCCGCGCAGTTATTTGATGGCTTCCTCTGTGGTTGGCTTCTACAGCCTGCGCCTCTTTGAGGGTCTCACACCCAGGAAGGATGATACAACCATGACAACGGTAAAGGCGGCGTGCACAAGGACGAGGGTTGGGTGGTCAGGGTGAAGTGGGGGCAAGGGTGCTGAGAATGTTCTGAAGACCCCCACCTCTGGGTTTCATCTTATTTCCTCAACGTCCTACCGCTCACTAATGTTTTCCCCTCTCGGGTCTCTCAATGGCTTTAGTCGATCGCTCCAATATTTGTTTGTGGGGTGCGCAAACATTGGCAAAGTGCAAGCTCTTTTCTTGTACATCAGAGGGCGGGAGTTTTTTTTTTCTTCTTTGTTTTTGTCCTCTAGAGGAAAGGGGGAAGGAAGGATGCGAGTTCTTTTTGGGCCCATAGTGGCACCTATTCACTTGGTAATGAGTTTGGGAGTGGCGAGGCTTGTTAACTAGCCGCGAGGCTCCGGTGAAAGGACAATAATACACAGAGAACCTGGTAATGAGCAACTTCACAGGCGCCAACTGTACAATATGTCGGAGCCCATTTAACATCAAGTGCCGTGTTGCATGTGTGTGGCCACGTCAATTAGTGCCACTTCTTCTTTTCTTCCTCCGCTTCTCTTTAGTTTTCTCTCACGACTGACGGCCATGCAAACGGAGTTGTCAAAATGGAGCGCCTAATGTGTGGAATTAGCCGTCAAGTCATCTTGATGCAATTATGACAAATGGGAGTGCGCTCATTTGATGGCTCTCTCGTCCCTAATTTTTTTTGTAGATTATTGGATGCTGTGTGTCCATCCTGGTGCTGAGTTCAGCCCTACCAGTGATGTCCAGAACATTAGGTGAGTACCGGCCGGTGTCTACCGTGACGCTAGCAGTAAAGGCGGAGTGTCCCCTACCTCAAGTGACAGTTAGATTATCCCAATGCTTCCCATAATGATGTTAGAAATAAAAGGAGTGTTGGAATTGAGGCTTAAAAAAACAAAAAAATGAGACGGATGCGACTGTCACATGACAATGACACTAATAAACATGCAGAGCACAAACCACAGCTGTTCAAATAGCATGTGTATGTGAGAAAGAGAGAGCACATACAGTGACTCACTTGGAAGCTTGACAAAATATCAACAGGTTCCGCTTTGTGGCACTGAATAGATGAAAAGGAGTCAGTTGCCTGAGATTGAGTTGAAGAGTACAATTGGGGGGGAAAAAAAAGAAAAAAGACTATGTGTGTGGCGCTCACTGTGGTATGACGAAAGTCATTCGCACTTGGTTCTGTCTGCTTCACCGATGCACCAATGGTTGGTCATACTCAACCGTACTCATTTAAAACAACCACCACCGCATTCAAAGTGCTGTATATGAAGCAAAAAAAAAAAGATTCATAGAACATGCAAACAAACATGTCGTCCAAACTATGTCCGTTCACAAAGGCCTGCAATGATGGGAAACGCGAGAACAAAGCGCGCCATGCCAGTAGTTAGCGATGTCATTTTGTAACTGATGACCCATTTTTTTTCTTTTGCACTAGATCAGTGGTTCTTTACCTTCCTTGTTAGAGGTACCAAGCCCAACCAGTTCATATGCACATTCAGCGAACCCTTCATTAGTGAAAAGTAACATTTTTGATTTTTTACAAATTCAAAACGCATTTATTAAAAACAGAAAAAAGTTAACATTTCAAGGGATGAGTATACTTTAAAAAAATAAATGAACGACGTACTATTACGACAGTCACACGTTGACTACGAAGCGAACTAAATTTCCCATAGCACTGATTGGACAAGCAATATCATGTGATCATCTGCAGCCAGTGATGACCAAGGGGGCGTGTCATAACTCATTAATATGTTGAGTCAGGTGTGTCTTAACTCGCATGGCAGAGGCTTCGTCGAATCCCTGAGACCGATTCGCCGAACCCCCTGGGTTCGATCCAGCCCAGGTTAAGAAGAACCACTGCGCCGGATGCTATTTTGGGGAAATTTCAAAAATTCGCAATCCGAATAAAATTTCTTTCAACACGGAGAAGGACAAAACTCTGTATTGTTGGCTTGGTCACCTTAAATCACACCAAAAAAAACAACAAACAAAACAAAACCCCCAAAAAACCAAAACACTCGACCACATGGGATATGTTGAGTCTCTTTGGTGTTAAACTTCACATCCTGGTCCGAGCTTTCCACGGTTCCCTTTCACACAGCCGTCGTTCCGCCTCTGATACTACCTCGAAAGCCAGGAAATATCTCTGTTATTCCCGATTCCCTACCTTTCGCACAGCGCTGACTTTGACAGACGGGAGCCAAAATTTGTCTTTTACTATCCAGCCTTGGTGGAGGTCCGCACTCTCCTGATGGCTGGCGTATTAAGATTTGTCTTGGTAATTCCGCTTGTCGTGAAGTAGCGGCTCTCAAACCTTGCATGACTCCGTGGCCGATCAATGCCTAAAGAATCTTTTATCCCACAATTACATTTTCACATATTAGTCAAACCAAGCGCAAATCAATTGCAGGTAACGATAAAAGAATCAGAGAGTCAACCGCAGACCGCGGCAGTAAGCTCTATCAACTGGGGTCGTCCCTATCCTCCACTGCCCGCTGTCTCCTCGCAGGTAAATTGGTTAAAGGTCCTTGATGCCTCCACAAGTGCTTACTTTGGCTGTAAATAAATCTCGGCAGACACTGAATCGATTGGCCAATCCATTTTGACCAGGGGGTCTCGGGAGATGTTACAGAACTCCCTTAGTCTGATTTCTGGAACAGGAAACATTGTTGGACAACTTATGCTCAATAAAAGATATTTCTGAACGGGTGTCCTTGACACCTCATCAGGCCATCAAACGCCTGTTGTGAAATTTGCCGTTCGGCTTCAGCAAGAGGTGCTGAAAAGTTGGGGAATACGGACAGTTGGACGTGCGCGCTCAAAAGTTTAGACACGTTCAAATCGAGTTTTGCGTGGAGTGTAAAGTCCATCTTTCCTCATTGCTTAGACTTTCCACAGGGATCACCCAAGACGCTTCGGAATGTCAAATCTGAACAGAACGAAGCACATCTTCATTAATCCGAAGGAGTTCTTTGTGGAGTGATGAGTCCTCCTTGCATGACTGCGGTGCTTAGTCACTCCCCCGACTCGCCCATTTCCAAACCACCGCAGAGGCTGTTAATTATGTCCCAGGATTCCCACTCATCTGGATGACGTACACTGACTCTGCTTTTTTTTTTTTGTCGGCTCGTTTGTCATTTTGCCAGGCATCACCAGGTTCGATCTTCTGGGAGACTTCGGGAGATTCAACTGGCTGGGGAACTTCTACATCGTCGTGTCGTACAATTTGTTGTTTGCGGTGGTGACCACGCTGTGTTTAGTGAGAAAGTTCACCTCGGCAGTGCGGGAGGAACTCCTAAAGGCTTTAGGTAAAAAGGTTACGGGCAGCAATGGCATTTCGAGGGGGTCAAATTTGAACTGTCGGGCTTTGAAAAATTCCGTCAGAGGCGCAGGCACGTTCTTTACCTAATAAATTGTCTCTTCCTTTTCTCGCCCCCCCACCCCGCCCAGGTCTGGATAAATTGCAACTGTCACACAGCCCCACGGACCCCGAATCTGGGAAGCCCTCGGCCAATGGGCATCAGAAAACTCTGTGAAAGGATCGACAGGGAAAAGATTTCCACAGCGGCGGGCCCCCCACCCCTGACTGCTGAAGGGTGAAAGGGATCGGCGGGCAACTTAATAAAGCCCCCATCGGCATCTGGCAGATGCCGCAAATGGAAGCTGAGGGCGCTTCATGACATTCCGTCCCCTTGCGACTCGGATGGGAGTTGGGGACCCAGCCAGGAAGAGAGTGAGGAGTCGATTTAACCCCCCCACCATTTCATATCCTCATGTCCTCTTTGGACATGTTTGGATCAGGTCAATTCTAATGAGGGGGTACCAGAAAAAAAAAACATAACCCATAACCACAAAATGTCAGATGTACCAAACTGAACCCTTGGTGGGAAAGAAGCTTTGGTAACAAAAAAAATCACCACATAGGTCAGCATGTCAAGCGTTACTATTCAGTTTTTTGTGTTACCGTTCTCTATTATAAATATCGGACTGTTCAGTGGGTTTGTCGTTTGTTTCTTTGAGAAGATATGTAAATGAAAGAACGCGATTCGAACTATGCCACTGCACTGATACTGACTACACATCCGTTTGGGATTATCCATTTCCAGACACAAAAACCAGGCCACATGAACGCATCAGTCACAAACTAGGGTTGTCGGAAACTTTCCATAGGAACAAACCAAGAATGGGGGAAAAAAATAGGATTGAGTTTAAATAGGGAATCTAAAATTTTTTAGCACACTCAATGAAAACAGCAATTTCGCCTCCATTCGAGTGAAGTGAAAACGGAGCACTTAAGCTACTGCAATGCCCTTGAATGTGGGCAAGGAGAGTTACATATTTAACTAAATAAATTGTCTCGGACTTATCCATCCTTCCACTTTCTAATCCGCTTTTTCGAGGTCGCGGGCGTGCTGGAGCCTATCCCAGCTGACTTGGGGCAGTAGGCGGGATCCACCTGGAACTGGTTGCCAGCCAATCGTGGATATATCATAATACTTTTCGAATAATTCCCATCAATTGTCATGAAAGGTTTCCAATTCGGATTATTCCCCCATTTTGAAATTCCGATGGAAATTTACCAGAAACCCTTTGTGCTGAAATGTTCCTACTATTTGCCACCCGAGTTACAACAATGAGGGATGAGGATCTCGTTTATCTCTTTGTCACAATTTATAGACAAATTTCTAGCGACAAATCTGCGGGTAATTTCACGTATTACCTCGAAACTATGGCAGATACCAAAAAATACGTAATGGAAAATTTTGAATGGCCAGTCCATTGTCATAGAAAAGGCGTGTTGGATTTTAGCATCTTGCTGTTATTGAGCCTGATGATGTCATTAGATCAAAACTTTTCATTAGTTCAAGCCAGTTGACGATATTTTGATTCCACCCCACCCTCCCCCCAAATAAGGGCACTGTAGATTTTTTTTTTTTGTTTAATCTGTATTCACTTGTACATATGTTTTATAGCTCTTTCTACATTATTTGGAAGTAAACATGGCGAGTGCACACCAAGTAACCTGTACATATTTTCCGCATGCAAACAATCAAATGCACAAACAAACGAAAACAACGAAGAATTTGGATTCAAGCCGCCACATTGGCGCATTCATGGTCAGCCTCGGTCCGCAGAAGCACCATAAATGCCTTAAACGAGGAGCCTGTCGCTGGCTTAACGTGAAAGGTCCTGTCGCGTCTTTTGGTATTTTTGATTTTTTTTTAGTTGCTCTCTAGACAGTTCCACTGTGATCCTAGCCAGGTTAGTCAGAAGCCAGCGACGTATAACGCACACTCGTTTTTTTTGGGGGGGGAGGGCGTCAATGTTGTCATAGAAACGGTCGCCGGCCGAGAGGCCTGTAAAAGCTGGTGACCGATTACGGTGTCATATACTGCGGATGTGTTGTCATGGCGACTCATGATGTCAAGATTTTTTTTTTGGGGGGGGGGGTATATGTATATGCATTTTGTTTGATTGAGGCAGGGACTACTTTGTTGAATATGCAGCTCTAATTGGATGTGAAAAACAGAGCAGGACCAAAGACCTGGTTTTAGAGTTGTTTAGAGAAGTACTTTTGATCGTCAAGTAGAGTTGTGCCGTTTGAAAACTGCATGGGGGGGGGGGGAAAAAAAACAAAAAAAACAACAGCACAGCTCAAAAAATGTTTCTGCAAAGTGGACAATGAGACACCTGTCAGTGATGTCGGTGCAGGTCTTGTTCAGATGAGCAGGCCATAGCGCCTCTCATAAAACATCGCAGTCCGACTTGGGTTTTCTATTCATCTCCATGCTGTGTGGGTGTGTGGGCAGTGCAGTCCACGTGTGAGCATATTTCCCCCCCGCCCACGTTTTTGAATGTATTTTTTTTAATACATTTCTCAGTCAGCTATATATGTTTGTTGATTATTTTTTTTTATGTCTGTGTTTGCAAATAAAAGTTGAAGAATCTCAACATGACTGTCATTTGTATTTTCAGGAATAGTTTGATATTGGACAAGTACCAATTTACAAAAATACGGACTCACAGACACAGTATTGCCCCAGATGGCACATAATGATAGAACTCGGGATGTACTCAGACTTGTAAAATTCACTGATACTAATACACCGATACTATTGGATCAAGTTATTGATGACTAGGAAGGTTTCTGATTTTGAGTATGTTCCACTTAGTTAGGCAAGTCTAATGATATGACATCCATTCTATCCTGCTTTTACTAAATGCGATGATCCAAAAGGGGTCTCTACCTGCTTCAGATGAGCTTCTTGTAGTAGCTGGACCTGCAGAGGGGGCACGCGGGGCTGCGGTCCGCAACGAAGGCCTCAAAGGCATCCAGGCAGACTTGATGGAAGAGGTGGGAGCAGGACAGGAGCACCGAGCGTCTTCCTCGTTGATGGAGCTTGAAGCCAGAGGACCCAGGCGCTGCTCCCGGGTCGCACAGCGCCGTCAGGCAGATGGGGCAGTCGCCGGCCCCCCGCTGGGTCACCTGGTCACCCATGAAAATATGGTTTAACTCTCCGATTAGCGGATTTTTTTCCCCCTTTAAGTCATTCAGTACCAGCCAATTCTGGACCAAGTCTGAAAAGACGTTTAAAAACGTCTTTGGGAGGGAATGATTGGCGGCTGGTATCGGGATCCTGCGCAATACCCTACACCTACACGTGTAAACAACAATTAGTGGCTGGCCACTGACATTTTTTGGAAAAGTGGAAAGCAAACAGGCCCATCAGGCATTTCAAAACTGGCATGTGGTTGGTGTACTGATTATTTGGATCAATTAATGATCACCTCTGTGTTCGTCCCTGTGGTGCCGAGCAAACATGAACATGTCACAGTAAAAGGCAATCGAAGAATGATTCCCCCTTCTCCCCGACCTGACTGTGTATGCGCCGCCAGTCGTCCTCCTGGGGCTCGGCGCCGTGGCTTTTTCTCTCCAGCAGGCGAAATACTCGGCGGCTCGATGACAGCGAGCGGTCGATATCGCTGAGAAAAGCTTCGGCGTCGGTGTGACAGCGTCGCACGAAGTCGTCGCTCAGCTCCTGCAGCTAATGAGACCGAGCATTTTATTGGCACCTGGGGGGGGGGGGGGGGGGGGGGCATATACTCATCCACAAAAGCAGAGCTGTGTGTTCACGTCGGGGCTAATTACGTGCATTTGTGTATTGTGACGGATCAATAGAAGCTCACTAACGAGGATGAGTAATGGAAAGCGGGTCAGGGAACAAGTCGGTGCTGGGAGACATGGAAACACACTCAAACAGACATGTTGTCTATTTGAATACACACAAAGTGTAAATCATTCAACTGCTGTGTGGGGAGTGCAACAGAACTGTTACCATAGCAACGCAGCAAACTGATTCGAGACCATTCTGCGATCAATTCCACCATCTTACTATTATAATCTACAATTTAAAATACATATAACCCCTCAATGGCAGCGAAGGAGCTAAATCAGGGTTGCCCAGACATTTTGGACCGAAGATCGACTTTTCGATCAACCAACCTCCCGCGATCGGCCCGTTACCGCGCACGCACATACACACACACGCCATGATGAGCAACAGTCTGACACGGAGGCGTGCGACGCACGTTTGCAGCCTGTTCACTATCATAGCGCACACGTACCGTTTTAAAGTGTTTGTTTGTTTTTTTGCAACCTCAACACCCCTCGCGATCGACTTGGGACCAGTCCGCGATCTACCGGTCGATCGCGATCGGCATGATGGGCACTCCTGATGTATAAAGTCGACATTCATTTGGGAATTATAATGTAAAAATGTGACATTTGGGGAATGGTTGGTCTCTTAGATGTCCTGATTGGGCTAAACATTTCGAACTTTGAATGGTTTGAAACAGTCGAGAAAAGCGGAAGGAGACGGACAAACAAAACGTGGTTATCGTAAAGATCGTAGCAGCATCTCAACACGATCACGTTACACAACACGTGGTCTTCCGAGTATGACGCTGTGTGAGCTGTTTTACAGCTGGCCTTTTTATCGCTAATTCAACAACGGTGAAGCGCCCGGGCGGAGGCTGTTTTACGAGGCGGGACGACTTTTCCGACGGGCCGAGCAAACAGAGTCGGGGTCCTGCAGTGAACTTTGCCTCGGCGCGCCGCTGACGCAGAAAGGGGAAGAGGATACATTTATTTTCAAAGCGTTTTCTTTATTATTACATCCATTTGAATGTATGTAAACACAGTTTTTTATTTTAGTGGTGGCCAAACTTTTTTGACCAAAGACCTACTTTTCAAGGAACCAACCGCCCACGATCGACCCGTTACCGTACGTGCATGCACCCACACACGTATGCCATGATGAGCAACAGCCATAACAGGCTCCTAACATGAACGAAAAATCAAGTAGATATAATCTTTTGTGAGTTTGCGAAAAGGAAATCACTGCCTATCTTAGTAGAGACCTAACGCGGACATGTATCGTTTGAAAACACTTCTCCTGGCGCTCGAGATTCCCATTCGTTGCCAGTGGCATCGGTGAATAGTACAGGAAACAAACATGAAATGAGAATAATAATAATAATAATAATAAAAAAGATAGATCGCAACTGCTGACCGCTAACCACTTTCGGTGATGCAGATCGTGCGCCACCGCAGGTTAAAGGTGACCTGCTTTTTTTTTTTTAAATTAATTTTATTTTTTTTTTTGGGTGAAAGTGAAACTCTGAAGATGCTTAGGGTGCAGTGTGCGCTAACACAAAAATATATAAAATGAAAAACACTCCGGAATCAATGAATTAAAAAAAAAAAGACGACTTAGTTTGATTCATTCTGAGACCGAGCTCAAACCAAATTTTCACTGTTGAATAAATGAATTAAAACGCCATTAATCCGTTCCAGCACCCCCCAAAACCATATTTTTTTTGATGTGTTACTTATAAGAAAAATAGCACTCTATTGTATATAAATGCAAAAAAAAGACAAAGAAATAAGTTGAAAGAAATAAAGTGTAATTACTCAATGTGCCACAATATTTGTGTGTTGACGAGTATGTATTTGTGTTTGACCGTTTGTCCCATTCAATAAACAGGTGACCATGGCTCTCCTTGCCCACTTGCGAGGAGGACATTACAGTCCTGAATTGGGTCACTATCGAGTCAATTGGACCAAACGGAAAGCTAAGATTTGAATTTCTTGTTCATTTTGTTGTCTTCGGGAAAAGGCTCGCACAGGTCCCGGGCCCAGTACCAACACGCCTGTTTGAATTACAGTCAGCTAAGCAAACAAAACCCCACCGCCCCCCACCAATAACCCACCCGGCCTTCAAAATGGGAGACGATCAGACCTGTCAGTGGCATGTTCTTGAAGATCATCCCGAACGTGACAAAAGATATGAGAATCTCATGACCACCCACACGACCAACATGAGTGACTGACGGGCAACGGAAAGTTGGTGGGGCGGGACCTAATGTGTCACGGCCGATTTAATTGTCTCAGTAAATGGGCCCTCGTCCACCTGTCACTCGCACTTCGTCTGCCACTTCCAAGTGCAAAGCACTTTGCTGATTACGCGACCAAACCATGCCTGGAAAGTTGGCCTGACTGATATCTCCCCCCCCACTCCCCACACACAAAAAATGTGACTTACAATGAACAACATTGGTCAACAACAAATTTGAAGCACAGATGGCTTTTATGTATCAACAAATGTATTTTTGGCGCTGATTTTAAGAAAAAATTCCTTTACTTTTTTTTTTTCTAGCAAATCGGGTTTTTGAGGTATTTTCATTTTTAAGACCCATAAAAGCTTATATGGATTTGACCGTGCATTAAAACTTATAGCGATGATGTTTCGGAAAACAATTCCACCTGCTGCTGAACCCAACGCTAGATGCATAAATATTACAATACAGTCAAACCTCGGTTTTCGTCCATAATCCGTTCCAGGCTGTTCGAAAACCAAAACCACGCTCTTTTTTAAAAAAAAATAAAATCTTTATTGAACACGTCTGCTCACAATGGAACGCTACACAAGGAAGCGTCACTTCCTCATCTACCCGAGGAAGCGTCACTTCCTCGTGTAAGGAAGGCGAGAGGAGTCAAATGGTGCATTCAAGTGCGCTGAGTTTGGTCGAGAACCGATTTTCGGTCGTAATCCGAGGCATAAAAAACTCGAAACTTTTGGTCGAAAAACGATTTGGTCGAGAACAGAGACGTTCGAAAACCGAGGTTTGACTGTATTTTGTTTGTGAAAACCTGATGTGTTGGATTCAGAATCTCCCTAAAATATTTTTTTTCATTATTACATATAATATTTTTATCATTTGAACCTGCATATTAGGGCTGAATAATTTTGAAAATAAATGTCGCATTTTTTTTCCATCCAGATTGCAATTGGGATTTAATATATGACTACTTTTTCCAGGTCCTCTTTCCATGTATGTTTTCCAAACAACCGTGAATTAATGGTAAAGAGTTTATCGCCTTCAATTGGAGTTGTTATCTTGTTCAACACTTTGACTTGCAGTCATTGAAGCAATGACAACTTCTCAAAAATTCTGTCCAACTAGTGTGGCGTAAACATCAATCCTAAATCAGATGACAACAATAACGCAAACGTTATCACTTCAACTTTTCGCATTCTATGAAAAAAAAAAACGATACGTAAGCAGTTCACTTTTTTTGTATTTTGCTCGTTTCAGATTTATTTGGAAAGCTAAAGATGTCTAGAACTACGCTCCTCCATGCCGGGGTCGAGTTCACTAGGTGGCAATGTTCCCTTGTTGCTACGAGGCACCTTGAAAGCGACGCCATCATTCAACACGCAAACAAACACGGGTCAGAATGTGACACGCGGCTCCCTGGGCCAGGTATCCAAACACGACAGTCACCTCTTGAGCCGCACAACACACACGACGCACGACTTAATCGATGAAGGAGTAGCAGACCCAAGCAAGTGCGAGAGGCATTGTGCTTTTGTGTGGAGTCTGGAATGTTCAGACTGTTTGACGATAATACAAAAACTCTCTCCGTATTAGCGAACAAACACGGAGGCGCTCACAAAGCATCAAAGGGGCTCGAGAGGGTGAACGCAGGTGAACGTTGGTGCGGGTGCGTGTGTTTGTGTGCGTTTATGTAGACTTTGGGTCAGAGGCTGCCTTCAACACAAAGTACAAGATACATTTGTCTTTATTTGACCCATTAAGGTGAAATAAAATTCCGTGAGGAGACTTCGTTCAGACTAATGGATGCGACCCATAAGAAGGCTGATTGCAATGATGTCATGCCCCGATCGATGCCAAACTCACCTTGGCTTCGAGGAACTTGCGCCGGAGCCGCTTGTCTTTCGGGCAGACGGTCCTCCGAATAGTCCCGTACCACTTCCGGGCCACGTAGCCTCGCCAGAACGCTTGAATTCTAAATGTTTAAAGTGACATCACCGATAATTAGGACATGTAGACTTCCCAAGTGATGTATTCTAAAGTTTTTTTTGTGCGTGTCAAAGTTCAATAAGCCACCAAAGAAAAGTTCCAAATGAAGGTTTTCTTTGAAAAAGAAGACAATTAACACCATAGAATTCAAGAAAGAACTCTTGTTACAAAAAAAAAAAAAAAGGCAGATTACCCTTTGGAACTAACAATTTTGAACTATCCATCTGGACGCCATCATGAGTCTTCGGTAAAGCATTCATGTTTGTTTGGCAATTTTATTCGTGATGTATATTTATTTGCCTTCTGGATGTCAAACTTTAGCTACTCTCTATAAAATACCCAGTATTTTTTTTTAACATTGTTGGGTGGAATGGATTAATTGGATTTATATTAATTTGGATGGGAGACAAGGCTTTGGTTTTCGTACGATTTGGTTTCAGTCTGCTGATGCAGGTACAGTAAGCATAATACATTTAAAAATGTGGAGAAAAAAAAGAATTCAGGAGAAAATAAACATTGAGCAAGCTATGCACTTAAAAAAAAAAGTTAAAATATTTTTTTAAAGAGAAAATACATTTAAAATACTGCAATTAATTTCAAAGAAAAGACAAAATGTGTATGGACAAAACAAGGAAGTACTTTAAAAATAAAACCAAATGTTTATGGAAAAAAAAATTATACGTTAGGCCAGGTCACTGGTGTCTAAGTCAAGGCCTGAGGGCCAGATCTGGCCCCCCACGTCATTTTATGTGGCCCGCGGAGAACAAATCATGTGTGTCAACTATTGTGATTCTTGCTGAACTCTGTACCGAAATGTCAAATTGTCATGGCTAATAAATAACGTTGAGATTTTGCACAGGCCCTGCGAGGGAAGCCGTAACTCCGAAGTGGCCCGCGACATAAAATGAGTTTGACACCCCTGAGTTTGTCAAATGATTCACCTGACAGCGCAGTGGTTTCGGAAGAGGCGCGCGGCGTCGTGGATGACTCGTGTTTCGTACGGCTCCCGGCGGCACATGGGGCAGCACTTGCGGCCGGAGAACCTCTCGAAGGCCTGCAGACATGCTTTGTGGAAGACGTGTGAGCACGACAGCAACACCTAAATGAGGGAGAAAAAAACACAAAGTGGATGTCATACTAACAGCACACATATGTACGGATACGGTCGTTTTAATAAGTCAACACCCCCCTGTTCCAATGCCAGATTTTGTGATTTTAAAAATGAGACCGAGGTAACTAATTTCAAAACCTTGTGAGTTTCTGGAAAAAATTTATTGCCATGGCGATGCATTGTCCATTGCTGGTAAAAAAAAAATGAATGGAATGTAGAGACAGTAGCATGTCTGTTCGTATTTTCTTAAGATAGACGCAACTAATATGTCCCTCCCTTACTAGAACAATTATCTACATATGGTGATCGATCTGCCTTGAGAGGCTTTGATCGGATGAATCGATCATGCACTTTTTCACTAATATTAACCGATAATCGGCCATGGATCGATCGTCGTAATCCTAATTTTTACCTTGCTCAAGGAAATTCTGAAAATGTCCAGGTCTTAAAACAACCAAAGAAATGATCATTTGTAGTTTGTTGATTACTTTGCAGTATCGCAGGAAGATTCCAGATTTTTACCTCAGCCAAGAAAGTAATGTGGTGTTTGTTCATTACTTAGCAAGATCACGCTAAAACTCCAGAGTGTTACCTTGGTCAGGGAAGTTCCGCCTCATCCGTTGGTGATTTGTTTGTTAGCTAGCCAGATCAAGTAAAACTTTACGTTTTTATTAGGATCAGTTTTGTCTTGATTGCTTGTTGTTCATTTGTTAGCAGGATCATCTTAAGACTCCAAATTTTTACATGAGCCAAGAAAGTTATGATTTCATTGCCTGCTGTTTTTTTCCTTAGTTAGCCGACTTTTCGGGGTTTATCTGGTCAAGGAAGCTAGTTTTAAATTACATTTCTGTTGGTCACCGTGAGACCGTTTGTGACTAACTGCTGTTTACCCAAGAAAACCTGGAATTCGAAAAGGGGTCTGTCGACCTTTTATATGCAATATACATACGGTGTTTGTGTGTATGTGTTTCCATCTTAAAGGCATGTGTATTCGGGCGCATATGTGAAAGTGTTATTTGCCAAGGGGACAGAGGGAATCAGTAGGAGCCTCCATGTGCCGGCTGGAACCTGGACTACCTGCAAGAGGCTCTTTTATACTCTTTTAGGCAATGCGAATTGGCACACAGGATGATTGATTTCCCATTGTTTTGGGGCTAGTCACAGCACACTCTGTCACCGGAGAGAGGGTCCCCCCTGCTGTGCACAATTTCCAGCAGCTCCACAAGCCATTAGAGTGGAGAATGCAAGCGACAGTTTGACACATACAAGACACATTCAACATTGATATTGTACTTTTTTTTTTCTTTTCGAAAGCAATTTTTTTTTTAGAAGCAATTCATAATGGACGTGAAATGAATGTTGGTTTTTGACAGCAGTTTTTTCAAAAGATAATTTTTATTAATTTTTTTATACCAAAAACCTACAGAAGCTCATCTAATTGGCTTATTAGTTACGTCTCCCACCGGGCCAGGCCTTACCATTGGAAGCCATACGTAAGCATTCACAGATACTACAGTAGGACACGAGTGGGGAAGACCCCAGTTGTAAAAAAATGAGAAAAAACAATGCTTCTGCAAAGCATTCACACAGGCAGACTGCAATGCAGTTACTACCTGAGGTTTAAGGCAGAAGGCCTCCCTGCATATTGCGCAAGGCTGCTCGGATTCCCGTTGCTGGACCGATCTGGCTTTCACGAGAGTCCACTCATCTTCGCTCAGCCTCTCTGGGGGCAACGCCACCAAGCCCATCCTCTGAGCTGGTGAAAAATAAAATGAAAACACAACAGCAATTACCAGACACTTCCAATTGTCTCCATGCTAGCTAGCTATTTGAAAGGTCTTAGGTTTCTTATGTTCAGAATATTTTTATTCCAGTTAAGAGAAATCTATACATCACTGATAGTTTAATTTCTTGTCTTTACTAGGGAAAAAGCATGTGTCTGAACAAAAGAAGCACATTAAAAAAGAATAATAATTAAAAAGACAAGATGAACACCGTAGCGCCAGCTATCAACCCACCTAACGTCGGAGGCAGCGGAACGGGATCAAGCACATATTCTCGCTCTTCTCCGAGGCTCAGAGGAACATCGCTTCGGCTTGCTCTCTCCTTTGTGTGCCCTTTGCTTTTGAATGTCAGCAGCGGGTCCGAAAGCAAGAAATCAGGTTCAAGAAAATTCCTGGTGATGTGATCCTGAAGGGCCACTGAGGTGATCACCAACCGACTGCTTGCTTTGGAATTCTGTCAAGTAGGGAAATATTTTCAACATGACATTTAGTCATCAGTTTCAACATTGCTTATCATTATTTATTGGTTTACTAAACTAACCATTCTCACATTCACACCTATGGACAATTTAGTGTCTTTACTTAACCCTTGACGCTCAGAATTGTGAGGCAGACATGCTAACTACAATTCTCATTCAGAAATTGGTGCATGTTCATGTTATAAATAACAAAAAGTTTCATGTTTATGACAGTAAAATTATATTTATTTCACTGGCATGGCCTATAAGAGGTCTGCCTGACAATGCTGGTCCAGTTTAAATACTTAACAAGCAGATTAGGGCTGTGACCACAAAAAAAAAAAAAAAAAAATCCCAGCAGGACCAATGTCTCTGGAAAAAGAGCTAGAATGGAGAAAATGGTTTAAATGTTGGGAATAATTAAAGAATGATGAAAGTTATTTGATTTTAAACTTTCAAAAACCATAGGGAACGACGACGTGTGCCGTAAATGCCATTTCTGAAGCACGGCCCCTGTCTGCCTTTTTCTTTTTTGCCTACTGGAAATTCCCACAGCATCACCGGCAAGGGACGGCAAGCGTATCCCGGTGGACGGTTCTCCTGCGTGCGAGGTCGATATGAAATGTGCCGCCTTGCTATCAACACTTTCGGCGGTTAAAATCGAATGGAAAACGAGGCGACGGAGGAAATTCCACTGTCCAGCGTGTGTAAAAGTAAAGTCGGAAACCCTTTTTTTTTTACCTGGCAGACCTGCGCGACGTGATCACACGAAAATGTGCTCACGAAAAAGGCGGCAACGAGTCCGTTGTCACATACCGACACATATTAGCATTGTATTCATGAAATGACAATAACTCATTGGGGCGCATTTTAAAGAGGACCATTTAATAGATGAATAACTATAAATACTTGCTTTCTCCCATAAAGGGCTCGTATTTATAGCATTCAAGACGGTGTCACTATTTTCTAAACAAACGAGCCAAACAATAAGTGCCTGGCTACTTATGAGTAAATATGTGTGTGTACCCAAGCAAATAAACGCACCGCTGTTTCAAGCACTTTTTAAAACGGGGACACACTTTCGTTTATTTTACACAAAAATTAGGACGAAGTGAAAGCCAAACCTTCCGCGTTGCCATCCTATCAGCGCAGAGTTTGGAGCAGTTGCTAGGTAACTCCAAATTGTCCCCTTCACCGCTCCTGATTCGCTGAGCCGAAAGAGACTTCGGAGCGCTTTCAAAATAAAACAGAAATATGTCACGTTTACGACGTTAAAAATGTGACACTGCTTGAGCAACCACTACTAATTCCTTCTTTTATTATGGATATTATGGCGAAACTGTTAGAAAATCAAGCAGTATGCTCAAACATCAAAATAAAACATCCCCAACTGTACAGTGGGGAAATCATTTGTTACTCTTACTCTACATTTGTTCACTTATAGCATAAATATGTCCGTCATAACTACGGCGGTGGCACTGTGGGCGCGTTGGGTCAGAACGTCTTGCTCACGGTTAGATGGTTCACCATATTGTCATAATAATTAATAAACAACCATAGGCTACATATCGGAGACAATTTCAAAGTGAGCAAACTAACACATTTAGCGGAACATCAAGCAGCTATTTTCCCCATTGCATGTATTTTTTGGGGTTTGTAAAACTAAATACCGTACTTTGAAAAACCTCCGTGCCGTGTCTCGATCCCTACTAATGATTATTTTATTGTCAGGCAGTTGTCAGTGCATAGTTGGAACCTGACCAAAGGAGGCTAGTCAATGTGACTCACCCAGCCAGCTGTCGTCAGAACAAAGCTAAGCTGCTCATACCTGTGCTGTGAGCTCAGGGATCCCTCCCAGGTCACCTTCACATTGGAAAAAAAAAATCATACACACAAACAAGATCCCCAGCAGCAGCAGCCCCACCCCTACCAAAAAGGTCTCGATGAAAAGTTTGCTCAATATTTTGTGAGGCGGGGGTTTTTGCGTCGCCTATTTTTTTTTTTTTTTTTAATGCTTTGCAGCCTTGACTGACACTGATGGGCTCAGCCGCAATCGGTGAAAAGCAAGATGGCTAACGGTGAGGCCTGTCAATCCGTGCAGCCGTCCTAAGAAAACAAAAGCCGAGACGCGACGCACCGGAGTGAAGGAAAACCCGCAAGCTTCTCAAGAGGCTGCCGCATTCTTGAGATTAGGGCAAGAAAAACGGAGACCACTGGCGCTAATGCCGCAGACAAAGGCGTGGAACAATTTATTAGCGAAGAATTCAAGTCCGGGGCTCAATCAAAGGCCTCGACGTCCAACCCTGCCAGACTTGGGGCTTTGGTTTGTTGTTTTAAGTAAATAATCACGCTTAAAAGATATGGCAAACATGGGGCTCAAGTCCCCTCCTGCATTCTTCCAACTGTCATCAGAATGGATTTCAGTGTGTGCTTTTATTTTCAACAGCGGAGCGTGTTTGTTTTTACCGTTTTTTTTTTTTTTAAAGGACTTTTTATTTAACTTTCTTCCCCCCGTGGCTCTCTTAACCTGATCTGTGGTATTTCTCAAAAGACAACTCACCTTGACGTGTAGAGAGCTGATGACTTAAGTCACCAGAAAAGAAAAAAAAAGTAAAGAAGAGTCGGAATGGAAAAATGATGCTTCTATGGATGCCTCAATGCTTGAGTTGAATGAAATAATTTCTAACGGCAGACTCTCTAATCTGATTGGATCTCCTCATATCACTTCTAAGAATGAATGGTGTCTGAGTGAGCGTGAATGCTGTATACTGTGTATGAACGGGGCAAAATATTCGGCACACCGGTCGGGTCGCTCACTCATCTCTGACAGTGTGTCACTCAACATGAGTGTTACGTAAGCAGAATGATCTATTTTTTAATTGAATTTTTTTTTAAAACAATGAGATTGACCGATTTATTCAAAATGATTACCGTATTGGCCCGCATATAAGACGGCCCTGATTATAAGACGACCCCCTCTTTTTCAAGGCTCAAGTTTGAAAAAAAGACTTTTTGAACGCCAAATTAATTTTTATACAGAAAATAATTACAGTATATCTGAAACGAATGATTATAACAATATATTGGAGAGAAAAAGCATGTTATTTTGCCTCATTCAAATCTAAAGTGCAATCACATTCGTAAATGACTGGCTTCTGGTTTTTGAAATGTAAATGACATCATAACATCTCCTCAGCTGCCGGTTAACCTGGCCGATCTTTGACCCACTTTTCTCCAGATTGTCGCTACGTTTCTCCATTTTCTGCTCTCTCTCCGATTATTTTCTTCTTTTTTCCTTCTTATTGCTATTTTCTTCGTGCTATCGCTATTTTTATTTTTATTCTTCGTGACAGGGGTTCACATTGGCCTGGGGAGTCAAGTTCAGCATTCGCTTCAATGATATCTGGCGCCATCTAGCGTCGTGAATGGGTATAATGTCTAGAACCCGAATATAAGACAACCCCCACTTTTTCAGTCTTATTTCAATGCAAAAAACACCGTCTTATATTCGGGCCAATACTGTACTTGGCTTTAGAATAAAACTAAGTTCGGCTACTGGTCTCTAAATAACTGAACGTCTTAGGTCAAACAAAGTAGAGCTCTGAAGTCTGCAGAATCAGCTCAGAAAGCAAACACGGTGAAGCAGCATTTAGCTGTTACGCTGCACACGAAAGCAATGACCTGCCAACAGGAGTGCAATCCATCCCATGTGTGAATACTGGAAATCAAGTTTCCAAACCAAGCTACCCGTGGCTGGCTTTTTAGAAGAGTTTGAATTCGTCGGAATGTATCTTTCGTGAACCTTTGGGACGCAACTTGTACACACACGCATACGTACAGAATCCTCATTATCATCCACTCTGATGTAGTGCACCGTTGTCAGGCGAGTCCTTGTGCCGAGATATAGATGAGAGACGGCAGCCCGTAATGGCTAATGAACAATTATGTCAGCCAGAGAGATGACCAGGCGAGCAATCGGTAAATTCAATTATTTTATGACTCGACCGATAATGCCTCCCCTAACATGACTTTAATCGCTCACGTGGAGTCCCCTGTGGTCTTCGTGGGATGACTCCGGTCTGCGTCTATAAAAGAGGCGCGTCGTCATTAGAGCACGTCGGCTGCTTTTCAGGGAGATGGAGCTCCAAATGATTAGACGTGTCCTTTTGTAAATGAAATACAAATCATCCTGCATCCTTTTGGCTTTGACTTCATTTACTAAGTGCTACATTACCTCATACTTTTGGACCTAACAATGGATTTCCCATAAATCTGCGGCCGGTTGAAATGATGGAGCGGCTCACATATCACAAAATGTGCCAGCGCTTATTAGCACTTGAGAACTTATTGATCCGTCGTCGTGATTAAGATAAGTCGGGGCAGGGGGGGGGGGGGGGGGGGGACGGTGGCAACGCAAGGGATGGAGGGGGGCCGGGGGTGGCGTGACTTAATTAGGTCTGGTTTGTGCTGACTGCTGCCAGACCCGACGCTGCGTGAGTGTCCCCTATGCCAGGAGTGACTCAATCTGCTCCCCCACCCCACCCCCGCCTCCCACCGTCCAGAGCAATGCATCAGCACCGCACGGTCAGCAAAAAGCTCAAAATCACCTCACCCACCCCAATTTGACACCCGCTCCACATTGCACTCGGTTGGATTGATTAGCAAACGAGTTTTCGGCAGGAGAAATAGTACAAACTCAAATTGTCCGTTGCTAGTTCAAACTGTTGGTACTCTACTATAATTAGTCCATTCCCAGGTCAAACAGCTGACTTCAAACCTGGATTTGATGGACAGGCCGATTCTATGCACCCTTCGACTTGAACAGCGGCAAGTATGTGGCAATGCATCCATCCATCCATTTTCTGAACTACTTTATTCTCACAAGGGTCGCCGGGGGCGTTGGAGCCTATCCCAGCTGTCTTCGGGCAGTAGGCTGGGGACACCCTGAACCGGTTGCCAGCCAATCGCAGGGCACACAGAGTCGAACAACCATCCACGCTCACGCTCACACTTAGGGAGAATTTTGAGTGTTCAATCAGCCTGCCATGCATGTTTTTGGAATGTGAAGAGGAAACCGGAGTACCCGGAGAAAACCCACGCAGGCACGGGGAGAACATGCAAACTCCACACTGCAAGGTCGGATCCGTAATCAAACTTGGTACCTCGGTTCTGTGAGGTCGATGCGCTAACTACTCGGCCACCAGTCTACGTGGCAATGCATGAAAAATAATTAGCAATGTATCTCATCGGGCATAAATGACAAACTGTACATGAACTAATTGCTACCACATAGACAGATGGCCAGCTGCACAATATATCACAAAAAATAAAATAAAAAAGTAATTGCGATAATGGCCCATGCAATATGCATATCGTAAGGACGTGCGATAAATTAAAACCTCTCAACAGAAGAACAGTCTCGAGGGGATAAGATGTCCGCTGTAGTAACCGCTGTCCGTGAAAGGGTTACGCAATTGGATACAAATACATTGCGCCTGCTTCTTTTGCCGCATAGAAAAATTGATTTCTTTCATTGGATAATAAAAATGTAAATGAAATATTGCAATAATATCTCATCATAATCTAAAAGTAACATATTATAATATTCAACACGCATTTCGCAGTTTTTGCCCTATAAATGAGTGAACATGAACAGCAGCGAGAATAGTCAGTGGCATATCTCTCTTAGGGCGGCCCGGTAAGTCCAGTGGTTAGCACGTCGGCTTCACAGTGCAGAGGTACCGGGTTCGATTCCAGCTCCGGCCTCCCTGTGTGGAGTTTGCATGTTCTCCCCGGGCCTGCGTGGGTTTTCTCCGGGTGCTCTGGTTTCCTCCCACATTCCAAAAATATGCATGGCAGGCTGATTGGTCACTCTAAATTGTCCCTAGGTGTGAGTGTGGGCGTGGATGGTTGTTCGTCTCTGTGTGCCCTGCTATTGGCTGGCAACTGATTCAGGGTGTCCCCCGCCTACTGCCCGAAGACAGCTGGGATAGGCTCCAGCACCCCCCGCGACCCTCGTGAGGATCAAGCGGTTCAGAAAATGGATGGATGGATGGATGGTAAAAAAGCCCTTTCCGATTGAGCTGCTCACAATCTTAAAGAGCCTACGCATCCGGAATGTCCCATAAAAGGTCAAAAGTGACCGCGGATTTGGATCAAGGGGTCACGAGGCAAAAAATGTTGGGAAGCGATGTATTTCGTTTGAGCAGCGAGACGCTTCTGACATGAGCGCATTGCGGTCCGCGATGGACGCACTACTTTGCCGGGGCGCCCTTGATGGCGACCATCTTTCTTTCTCCGTAATGGACAATAATTGAGCCGAATCCATCAGGATTGCTCGAAATAGGCCCGACATAATGGCCGTAAATTGTAGGCCACCCACCCGCCGCGCAACTTCCTTTTAATCCCTCGCAATTCCGACTTCATGTTGCTTCCGCAACAATGCGCCGAACATGAATCCAATCATACCTTTTAAGCTCCTACTGGCAGCACAGAATAAAAAAGAAAAAAAGGTTTACGTTACACAAGCACATATGTTCTGAAAGAAATGACCAACATATCTCATTGTACATCGACAATGGATATAAAAAGTCTACACACCCCTGCTCAAATGCCACCTTTTTTGTGATATCATAAAACAACGACCAACTACAGTGGACATCTTATCATGTTATTAGGTTACAGGGTGCATGAATGGGTTGATGTGACCGGTCGTCAGTAAAATTCACTTCTCACGATGGGTCGCAGGGCGCTCTGAAGCCGATCTCAGCTGTCTTCGGGCAGTAGGTGGGGGTACACCCTGACCCGGTTGCCAGCCAATCGCAGGGCACGTTTAGTCAAACAATCATTCTCACTCACAATCACACCTAGGAACAATTAAGAATGTTCCATTTAACTACCACGCATGTTTTTGGAATGCGGGAGGAAACCTGAGTACCCGGAGAAAACCCACGCGGGCTTCACAAATGAAGGCCAGAGGTGGAATTGAACCCTGCAACTCTGCACCGTGAGGCCGACGTGCGAACCAGCGCCGCCCAAGAACGTATCAGATAACCATAATAATTACAGAACATATAAATCAAACATACATCAAACCCCCCTACCATTTATTTATGTCAAAATGGTCCCCCCCCCCCTGTAATGAGAAGTTGCTGCAAACGTGGCTTTTTTTATTTTTTTCTGTCCCGCGGCGCATCATCATTTCGTTAACTGCAAGCATGAGCTTACTGATGTTTAATTGTCAACCGCTTAATTACATCGCCCCACATCAAGGCGACGACAGACGAGTATGGGAAAAGTTGACTTTGACACGACAACGTTGAAATCAAGACGCAAGAGGGAAGACGTAGCCGAAGTGACACGTTGTCACTTGCGACTGACCATGTTGATTTTTTTTTTGTTTTCTTTTGACCCTTTAGGGTCACTATAATGCACATCTGTGTCATGACGCTAATTAACACTAAACTATTTTAATACATAAATGTACTTTAAATATTTTGTGGAATTGCCCAACCTAAAATGTTATCGTTTGTTGCCTTGAATTTTTTTTTTTTTTCCAGTGTAGTTCTTACCACTTGCCCGATCTAAATCTTGACCCAACGTTGAATGCATCGTGGAATGTGCTGATATTATTTTCATAACATTATGACTATTCTCATAAAAACATGGCATTTTGTGTGTGGGCGTGTGTGTGTGTGTGTGTGTATTTTGACACCAGAACGAGACCCCAAAAAAAGTCTCACGGTGAAACACAGGCTGCCTCAGCTGTGGAAGCCAACATATCACACAAGCAGCAAACTATTTGCCCGCCTTTGAACTGTCACTTGTCCCCCCCCACCACCACCTCCCACCCAAAAAAAAAAAAATGGCAAACAAGATGGCGTGTTAGCAGACACCTCGAAGGTCATACAAGGTGGGAACATTTTCAAGGAAGCTCCCCCTGACCACGCACACACAATTATTGGCGCCCTGGCTGTACTGTACCTTACTGTACGCGCAAGCACACGCATGTCTTCAAAAGGAGATAAAAAAAAAAAAAAAAAAAAGCAAAATGCAGACACATCAAGCCTCGGCATGGGCTTTAAAGCTTAATTATAGCTGTTGGCGCGCTGAGAGACACATCACACAACCTAGTGATTAATAAACAAACGCCACGTCCCATAAAGGCCCCTCCGACAAGTCGCTGCTCATCGCCCACCGCTCCACGGTTGGGTGAATCAAAGTGTATCAAACGCAAAATCAAGTTGCAAAGCCCCCCCCTCGCGCCGCACTTGTCCTGCATGGGACGAGCTCCAGCTGTCCGGGTCGGATGAGAGCATCTCGCCGAGCTTTCATCTTCTAGTGGGAAGGCCCGAGATCACTCGGCAGCGTCGACCTCGCCGCCGTTTAGTAAACAGGCACACCTTTGAGATGAAGTTACTTACTACTGCAGCGCGGTTGATGAATGAAGGGACATATTAGATAACAACATCCCCCCCCCCCCCCACTCCCGGCGGCCAGACAGAACGTAAGGTAATACTTAGGGAGAAGCACCATGTACGAAGAGCGCTGGTTAGATGGGGGACAACAACACAAATAAAAACTAATGATATTATTAAAGAAAAGTAAAAATACCGTATTTCCCGCACTATAAGGCACACCTTCAATGAATGGTTTATTTTAAAACTGTTTTCATATGTAGGGCGCATCGCATTATAAGGCACATAGAATAGAAGCTACAATAGTGGCTGCGGTTACGTCATGAATCCACTAGATGGTGCTACGCCAAAGGGAATAAAATACAATACAATACAATAAAAGCTTTACAGTAATCCCTCGTTTATCGCGGATAATGGGGACCAAAACCACCCGCGATAAACGAAAATCCGCGAAGTAGTGACCAATTAACATATAATTTTTTAAAATATATGTTAATTGGTCGCTACTTCGCGATAAATGAAAATCCGCGAAGTAGCAACCAATTAACATATATATTAAAAAAAAATAATATATAAATATGTTTTTTTTTTTTTTTAAATACATGTTAATTGGTCGCTACTTCGTGGATTTTGTTTATCGCGGGTGGTTTAAAAAATTTTTTTAAGTCCGCAAGAAGCTGCGAAAGTCAGCAAAACAACAGCGAGTCACATAGAGCAACATATACAGTACTGTACTCCATGTATATGAAAAAAAAAAATATTTTTTCTTTTTATGATTATGTTTGAAAAAATCCGCGATGCACTGAAGCCGTGATAAACGAACGAGGGATCACTGTATTTATATCACGCTTTCACAGCCACTGCAGCTGTAACAAAGCGCTTTACAGAACATTTAAAATACTACGTCCATGAAATCAGAATATTGATCCATGTATAAACCACATCGGATGACAAAACTAAATGCTTTTAGGTGCGCCTTATAGTGCGGAAAATACGGTAATCTGAATTATTGTTATTATTATGATGCAAGAATTAATAAAAAATTAAAATAATTTTTTATTATAGGGGGGGAAAAATCATAATTTGACGAGAATAGGACATCCCTTAATTCAATTAAGGAACAATGGTGCTAATAAAAGGCAGCATGTTCGTCGTATGGTTGTGGATCAGCCACATTAGCATGCTAGCATTGGCACAAGCCGTTCGCAGCACTTATGTGCACTAAGAGCATGTTGTTAGCTATCTGCATATTGTAGAGTCACTTAATGATGGAGCAATTGTTTCTCCTTGCTAAGCAACATGAGACGGTGAATAATTTATGTTCAATTATGTCTGCTTTCCTTTGACGTTACAAAGTATGATTTTTTTCTTTTTTTTTTTTAAATGGCCAAAGTCCAAATTACGGGAGGGAGAGTCTTTATGCTATATAAATAATATAAAAATATGAAATGACGGTGAAAAATTCATCTGGACAAGAATATTTGAATACAACCAGTAAAATTTAGTTCTATTTCTTTGAGGAAATATCAAAGTATAATAAAAATACAATTATAAAAAGACAAGGCACACGTTTAAGAGTAATGTTGACATAGCACCCGAAAGAAGTGACATCATTCTGGGGGGAAAATAAATATCAGAGCCACATTGGGCATTTTAGTCAATGCAGAGGCCTGATTGGATGGGAACACATGCCAATCGTTATAATAGCACTTCTGATTGGTCGGATGCAAGTCATTGCATAGAGCCACACGGTGGGAATCCCAAATGATCCAGTTGTACATCACAGCGCCAAATTCATGGCTCAATGCTCTGTATTAATTCAATAATTTTTCGACATCCACCTCGGAACACATGATGATGTTTGTTCAGTCACACTTTTGGTAATTCTTAAACCCGCTCCTCACTTTTAA
The DNA here is from genome assembly GCA_018466805.1 of Hippocampus abdominalis. Classification (NCBI taxonomy): domain Eukaryota; kingdom Metazoa; phylum Chordata; class Actinopteri; order Syngnathiformes; family Syngnathidae; genus Hippocampus; species Hippocampus abdominalis. The sequence goes on along the minus strand of CM031712.1, from coordinate 9,880,478 downwards.
GCCGCTTTGGCCAAACAAATGTGCTTGAGCTTTAAATCCTTCCACTCAAACAAGTTGCTATTGTTTGCCGGGTTCTTCCCACTTGTGCTCTCGCGCCGCTCGCATGAGCTCCAGAAAGCTCGGTTTCTCAAAAAAAAAAAAAAAAAAGGTACCACCGCTAGCATGGCAGAGTCGAGAATAAACCGCAGCGGCGCCGACATTAAACGGATGACAGATCGTGGAGGACAACTTATTGTGTCAGAAATGAACCCTTTCAGGGATGGCGGTTACTACAGTAGACAGCTTATCATGTTTTCAGGATACAGGGTGGATGAAAGGGTTAAAAAAACAAAAACAACGTAAACAAAACAACTTTTGCAGGATATTTTTGGCATTGTTGTGAGAACACGATAGAAATACAGATTGTCTCCGATTATGTTGTACTTAAATGCTTTGGAAAATAATGGCACGGAGACAAGTTTTTTATTTGTATTTCCAAAAAATTCTTCGGTGAAACAGTTGAAATAAAAAAATAACAGTTGCATTTTTGAAGTAATAATGGTGAACCCGAAAAAATAAATAAATGTGCTATTTTGAGAAAATAACTGGGGTGAAGTTTTCCTTTACAAAACTTATGAAGAACGTAAAAAAAATGTCATACGATTAGGGGGGGTGGGGGGAATTTTGGAACTGGACTGAAAAATGATGAACAGAAAGAAGATTCTGGAGGGGAGTACAATTATAGGTTGGGTGGTTTATTTTATGAAAAAAATGTGACAATATTACAAGGAAATAAAGTCGCATAGGGCCCCCCTCCCCTGTTTTTTTGTTATTTTTTTAGCATTCGTATGTTAGCATCACTGAATGTTGCATATCACCTCGCAGGGAAAAAAAGAATAAATACAGTATAATGGCTGTTTGGACTTGGACCACTATTGCACAAAGCGTATAGAGGCCGCCACGGCAGTCGTAGAAACTGATTGTCATACAAAACAACAAAATAAAGTTAGCTAACTATAGTTCTTAGCAGCTCAATTGTGATTTGTACTCATTTTTTGAATCTCCGAATGTATTATCGAAACGTGACAACATCCCCAAGTGGCCGTCGTCATCGTGAGAGCTTCCAATGCGGCTTTCAATGAGCGCGCCTTCGTCGCTTAGCTAATGGTGAGCGAATACGCAGATGCAATAATAGTCATTTTGCCATCAAGCCGTCAGCAGTGAATGAAGTTGTGCTGAGGTCTTTCCTTAAACACGTCGCCAGGACTGTAATTTTCATTTATTTATTTATTAAAAAAATAAAAATAAAAGACAGAAAAGGAACACCCCACCCACCTAAATACAGTATCATGATATCAAATGGCTGATCATCAGTGGAAGCTGGGGCGGCAGCCATCTTGTCTCTCACGGTGTTATTAAATGGTGTAATCATAAGATGGTGTGAATGAGTCTGTCTGTCTTTGGCGCACTTTGAAATGGTTTAGTTTAAGTGTGTGAGTGTGTGTGTGTGTGTATTTTTATGTGGGTTGTCTATTTTTAGCGCGATAGATGACCTTCTGGCACATGTATTTGTGTGATGCTTTGATTTTGGATGAAAATAGCAGGGAAAAAAATATTTCATTCAATAAAATGATATCTTGAAAGTTTCTATGAAGTCTGCTCGTCAGGAAGATGAAGACGAAAGTAGTTGGGGGATAGGTTGCTGTGGAAACAAGGGGGTGGGGGGTGTCTGCGCGACAGATGGGCCTGGGCAAACTGGACCCGTTGACCTTTCAACTCCACTGTCAGGCTTTCCCGGTCCTCTCTGTAAGGCAAACATGCCAAGCAAATTCCAAGGAGATTATGGCGGCCATTGGGAGAACGCAGGAAAGACACGCTAGGTGGCTAACTAGCTACTTAGCATCCGTTAGAACCTTGCTTTGTTAACATTTGTTCTTTAAAAGTTGCAATATGTGTCACTTTTGTCATTATAAGCAATGGGAAAGCAATGCTACCGTGGCTAACTAGCCAGTTAGCACACTTTCGAACCTTGCTTTGCTAACGGCCACAAGACATGTCACTTTTGTGATATTAGAGCAGAGTTTCAACTGGGAAAGAGATACGAGATGGCAAGCTATCTTGTTAGCATAGCAAGGATCTTTGTAACAGTCAATTATGTAAATTACTTTTGAGATACGAAAGGAAAGTTCAGATCGTGAAACGGGATAAATCCAACATATTTCAGAAAGATTTTGTTTTTAGCAGCGTTGTTTTGTTTGTTTGTTTGTTTTTACTTTTTCACACCAAGTACGAACTTTGTGTGCAATTTTGAAGAGAATTCTGCCTAGCTACAGATGACCAATAATAATTTTGGATTTTTCTTAATAGTTCATTTTTATATTACTTTTTTAAATACACCTAATTTCTATTCATTTTTAGAGGAAGTGTGTTAATTGTTATTGTTTTAGATGTTCAAATTTTTTTTATTTTTGTTACGTTTTTGTTCGTTTTAGTATTATTTCCTTCGTTCTGTTCAGACGTACACCATTTATTTATTTCGTTAACAAAATGTCTTCAACTTTCAATTGAAGTCATTTCTGTATTTTTTTTTTTTTAATAATGAAAGAATATAACTAGGAAAACATGTGACAGGACCAGTTTTCATGGTCTTGTTCGCTTTACCGTTCCAGCAGTCTGGTACTTATGTCATTATTTTAATGGCCAATGGAGCGAAGCTTATGTACTCTACCTAGTAACAGGTAGTCGCGTAAAAATGTGAAAAGAGAATCAGAGAGATGATTCTGTTGACATACGTTGCTGCGCCTGCTTTTTGATTGAAAGGTTAAATTTTATAACAAAAATGTCTAATGTTTTTCATGAATTATGCATGTAATGACAGAGTTGTCTGTCTGCACGAGGGACTGCAGCTCGTGGCAGAATAAGAGGAGAGCAGTAATTTGGAAAATGATCACTTGTGATAGCCCACAGCTATACTTTTCTTTTTTCATACTCAAACCCATTTTCAGGTACAGGCACAGGCAAAGCCCCGCCCCCTGCACAGTGTTTGTGAGTTCCTGTCGGCAAGTCGACTGCTTCCTGTATGACAATTTTCATTTTGGATGAATCATATCAGACCTGTTGTTTGATGGTCCTTGATGAGGATTATGAATGTTTGAATTGCCACAAACTTCCAGAGTTACCATAGTTTTGGATTTGTCGTGATAGTTTTTTGTGAATTTAGACTTTTTTTTAAAATTCAGTATGTTATTACTTTTTCGAGTTTTCTTATTTTATCGAGGTTTACAGTTTTCATCAGTTGTTTTTTTCAAAAATACTTTCATTTTTATTAGTATTAGTTTTTTAATGGCCTTGGTGTGTTTTGGAAGAGTTTTCTTCCTAGCTACTGATGACCAGGTTATGATAATTTGGGATTTTTTGTTATAGTTTGTTATTTTCGTTTTGACTTGAGTTTTTTTTTAAGTTAGTTTTAATTCCTTTTTTCGAGCAAATCTGTTTTTTTTTTTTTCAAAAATGCTTCATTTTAGTTTATTAGTTTTTGTGTGAGTTTTAGTTTTTTTTTATGTTGATTATTTGTTGAGTGCAAGTAAAAAAAAAAAGCAAACTAAATATTCTGTAATTAAATTAATTCAAGAAAATTAAACTACGATTCACATACGACTGTTTGACCTTCCTTCTGTATAGACACACCCAAAAAAAATTCTAATGAACACTGGAAGCTCATGTATGATACTGACAGACATGAAAATAAAGAACATTTTCATTCTAATTGGCGTTACTTTTTCAATACGCAAGATTTGGCTTCAGTATTTTTTGTTTTTCATTGCGCTTCAATATAGGTTTACTCCAAAGATCAGGTTTTTTTCTCTTGAAAACATGCAATGAAAACGACTAGTTTTTAATTTGCTCATCAAATCCATATTTTTCACGCAGACAGATGGCCCGGGGGGTCATCGTTTTTGAAGGTGCACACACTTACTCGCGCCTCACAATGCTGATTAACAGAACATTTCCCTTTTGTGGAAATCGCACAAAGAGCGACCCTCGGCTCCCCTGCGGCCGAATCGGCGCCCATTCATGGTTTTCCCATGTTGCAATTTACTCACTGAATTAGGCCGGCAGCCGAGAAAAGTGTCTCGGGGCCCAATTATCATGTGGCAAGGAGGTGGCGAGGTGTGTGTCGTTGGGGAGGGGGGCCATGAGATATTTAAGGCTTTTCACCAGCCCTGCCTTGTTTCTCCTTGAGAGACTCATGTGTTTTGGTGCACAAAAGGAGGATCTTCAGAGATATGCCAAGAGTCTGGAGAGCGTGTTTGCCGAACCCATGAAGAGAGCCCTTTAGCGGCCCGGCGGGACAATGGTGCATGGGCACCGGCCGCGCTTTACTTTGTCCGCGCCAAGCATTTCACACGCACCCGGGGCAACACGGAGCGCAAACATTAGGATTTGGGGGACCGGGGGTGGGGGCGAGTCTTGAAAAGGCCCCTTTTTCATCTTTGTCGCCCAATCGGTGACCATGCTGTCTTATGTTTGCAAGCTCTCGCCTCATTTATTCTGACTTAGAGCATCCGCTTTTGTTGCTTTGCTGATGATTTTCTTTTTTTTTGTTTTTTTTCTCGTCAAATCATCTTCAATTCAAAGGGAGAGAAGAGATCCCGGATGTCATCGTATCAGATAACATGCAGGATCACGCTCTCATTTTCGAGTAATTAAAAAATGAGAAAATCAATTCTGACATAACCTTTTTTCTCCCCAATAAGATTTTTTTTAATAAACATAGGATTTTTATATTTTTTGAAGACCATAACTTTTCCCAAAAAATAAACAAAATAAATTCATAATACATAAATAAATAAATAAAAAGAACTAAGAAAACCCAAGTTACTAAGGAAAAAATATATTCTATAAAACAGATCCAACTTTGTTCATGAAATATTTTTTGAGAGGTAGAATGCCTTTTTTCAAGAATAAAAAATAGAAAAACGAACTATTTTTCACAATTTTTGTTTTGTTTTTCCCCATCAAAATATAAAAATTCTAAAAATATATAGATTTTTTTGGGGGGCAGGATTAGAGCTTCTCAGAATATTGTGATTGTTTTTCATAATGGAAATTCCTTTTTTCTAAAGAGAAGAAAACTTTCAACCTTTTTTCAAAAGATTAGATTTTTATTTATTTATTTTATTCAAAATAATGAAGATCTCTCATAAAGATGTAAATTCTATGTCTGCTGTCTGATTTTTATTTCCAAAATAAATATATTTTCAAAAAAATTTTTTGAAGGCATTTTGAGAAAATTACACATTTTTTAAATCTTAAAATTAAAAAAACCAAAAACAAACAGTTCTATCTCTGGGAAATGACTACATTATTAAGATTAACTTTTTGTTGGTACCAAAAATCCTAATATTTGTCTTAATTATGATTCAATTGAGAAATCTTCAAAAAAATACAATAAATATTTTAAAAGTTAGGATTTCTTTGTTTTGGAAAAATGTGGGATTTTTTTAAAGTAGTTACAACGGGAATGTTTTTTCTTTCTGATTTGTCTTTTCTCAAAAAATGTAAAATAATTTCTGGTTAAGATTATTAATGAAAAAGAAAGAGTTTTTTTTTTGTTGTTGTTGTGTTGTTGTGAATGTTGTTGTTGCTGAAAATGGCAGCGGTTGAGCGGTGCCTTTGGCCATTGACACACATTCAATTTTTGCAGTGAGCGTGATCGCAACAACACGCATCAATCACGGGACCATCATAAAAACTTTGTTATAGCGCTGATAAGAGAACCGACCGACTCCGTGTTAAATATTAAACTCCCGGGCTGAAAACATTCCTCGTAGCTGCCACTCCAGCCGACCTGCAGAATGTCACGCCAACTTCCTGAAACTCTACTTTCCTGACAGAGAGGCATTCTGGGAAATCCCTTTGAGACACCTTGGCTAAATGAGTGCTCCCACATTTAGCACAAATAGCGCTCGATATGCGAAACACGATATGCCGCGGTATCTGAAACGGAGATAAAAGCAGTCAACATATACACAAGAGAGCAAGGCTGGGGTGTTGTAATTAAGACGTGATGTGACACTAAATGTGTGTGTTTGTGTGTGTGTGTGTGTGTAATCCCAAAGTGAGGATGCAGATTAACGCCACGATGATGTGTTCCGCTGCCGAGGAGCAAAACAGGAGGGAGGTAGGAGGGGGGGATGTCGGAAACCCCCCCGGCCCCCCAGGAGGAGAGAGGCGGGATTTTCATACTAATATTCACATTGTTTGAGAACTCAGTGTTGAATAAGAAGTGTCAAAATAATTGGAAAAAAGAAAGGTAGAATATTGCCAGATGAAAAAAAATAATAAACATGAAAAAAAAAAAAAAATTAAATAAAACAGAATAATTTTTACTTTAGTCTCAGGAAATATGGGTTTATTCACTCTCTTCGAAGATTTTTATTTTTTTGCGAAAAAGACAACATCTGGAAAACATCTCACCTTTTTCCTCAACATCCACATTTTATCTCGAAAAAAAAATCTAACTCAACTGCTATTGTCTCAAGATGTGCTTGAAAAGAAATAAATGGCTGAAAAATAACATTTACCAAATATTCATTTACTCCACACAAAATACAAAACAAATGCGATATAAAATTAACACTTCTTTTCCATTAAAAAAAAAAAATCTTGATTGAGATTTATGCCTTTGCCTTCCGAAAACAACTCTCCCAAAAATTGTCAAAGACTTGTTTTAACCCTTTGAGGGACAGCGGTTACTACAGTGGACACCTCAACCTGTTATCAGGTTACAGATTATCATTATAGGTGCATGAAAGGGTTTTAAAAAATAATGATACGAATAATAATTATATTTTTCTTTAAATAAAAGATTCATTAAATCAGGAACGACAAACCTTTTCTCTGAAAGTGAAAATCTGACTTTTTAATGAAAAATCAATGAGCATTATGGTTTTATTTTCAGATTGTTCTTAGCGTTCTCACCAATTGAGCGCAACGGCTTGCACACAAAAAAAAAGACAAAAAGCAAAAGTAATTGGGATCTCTTTTGTATCAAAATCCTCCCAAGAGCTCCTCAGCCCATGATTTCATTATCGCTGCGACTTACTTACACTAATCCTCTCCGAGTGGCGCTTGTTGGAAGCGTCCACAAAAAAAAAAAAAAAAAAAAGCCAGAGTGTCAGTGGGAGCGTCAAATATTGTCCAAAAGTTGAGATGTTGTGGAATGTGTTTGGGGATGATCCCTAGACGCTCTAGACTGTTTTGATTTCCCACTTGAGGGAGAAGGTGAAGAGTAATCCCCCGAGGATTCCCTCCTCTCCAGCTCTTTAGCCGCCATAAGCCACCATTCAACAGGCCCGACCCGACATGGGCTCCATACAAGTGGACGGTATTAGCCGATGATCGGCCGAGGGGGAGCCGGGCTTAATCTGCCCCGGTGGCTAAAGGGGGTCCCGGACGTGGCGCATTGTCCCGTCCTTGGGGCGCACTGAAGGACAGAATTCTTAATTAGTCAATTACCTCCTGGACAATGACGTGAATCCTCGCTAAGCTTCCTTTCGCCATTTTTCAGAGCCAAGAAATGGCAACGGTTTCTCATGCTGCGATTTTCATATGCTAATAATGCTAATGTTGTCATAAAGTGGCTAGCATGCGCCGCCTTATGTTTTTCTCTTCGGTCGTTTTTGTTTTTTTGGGGAACATTTGATTGATTGATGTGCTTTTTATGGCTCTATATCAAAACGCTAATATTGTTTGCATCCTTAGCTTCTAATACGAGAGGTATGAGAAGCGATTTAAGTAAATATGCTGTTCTGCTGTCCAAAGTCTGCCTGTAAATAGCTATTGTTACAAAATAAATTAGTAAATACATCACTTATCACGCTATTTTCATATGATAATGTTAATGTTTTGATTGAATGGCTAGCATACATCTGATGATTTTCATCAACATCAACATTATGGTTGGTGTTGTTCATCCATGACACATTTTTTTAAGCTAGCACAGTGAAGAGCAACTTGCCTCACGTTAGTAGCATATTAGCATTTCGTTTAGTTTTTTTTGATGACTTCACATCACTACAAGGATGAAGCATAGTTTTATCCAAAGCGAGCACTCGTCTGGGCCAGTTTTGAGCGCCTCTAACTTCCTAAATGCTGTTGTTTTTTCCAAAAAGCTAGCACAACAAATCGTCAGTAGAGCTAGCACAACAAATCGTTAGCATAACGTCAGCATTTTGGTGATTTATTCAGATGGATTCACATAACTATGAGGATGAAGTATATCTTTCTCCATCGCCTGTATTTAACTGGGATGGACTAAGACTCTTAGGGCGTCTTTGACATCTCAATTTTTTTTTTTACTTGGCCTTAAGTTTGGGGTTTTATCAGCTAACGCCAAGCATAGTGAACAGGCCTTGCAACAAATTTCGGTTCTCGAACAAACTGAGCGCACTTGAATGCACCATTTGACTCCTCTCGCCTTCCTTACACGAGGAAGTGACGCTTCCTCGGGTAGACGAGGAAGTGACGCTTCCTCGTGTTGCTTTCCATTGTGAGCAGACGTGCTCAGTAAACATTTTTATTTTAAAAAGAGCGTGGTTTCAGTTATCGAACAATTTCGGTTTTCAAACAGCCTTCTGGAACGGATTATGGACGAAAAACGAGGTTTGACTGTATATATATATATATATATAAATATATATAGTTTTTTACGTGACATGGCCAGTATAGTGTCAAACCTCTGTTGTACTTTGCAAAAGCGTCATCATGAAGCGTCTGAAGCCATGCGTGTGGGATCGGTGGCCTGACTAAGCGACAATTATCTACCTGGCTGGTGAGGCCTGGCATTGAGTCCGCGAGAGATCAGAGGAGGGAGGCTCCTCGCCCAAGATCCCAGGTATTAGCGCCGTGTCTGAATTAACAGGATGCGCATACTTCGCCCGACATGTCACGTCTTAGCCGCGCTTGGCTGCAAATTCTTCCGTGAAGCCCCCTTTTCTGCTCGTTTCGCAAGCTCCGAATGAGGCCTTAAGCCCTGCGCCGCAAGATGAATGCTGAGTGCTAAATTAATTTCAGGCATTTTCTTTTGTGCGCTGACAAAAAAAAAAAGAAAAGAAAAGAAAAAGAGAGAAACAAGCAGGTTGCTCGGCGGCTTCCGCGGCCGATGACAGACGCGTGTTTGCCCAGGTGTCAGGCCTCCTCGCTCTACAGACAGCGCAGGGTTTGTCTGTGTCCCCCCCCTACAAAAAAAAAGTGCCTTATTTGTACACAGCGCCTTCATTCAGGGCGGCTGGGAAAAGAATTCCTTAAAAAGTAATCGGACAGGGGACTAAATAGCGGCGCCCCTTGTTGAAATGTTGAAACATGCCCCCCTGCCTTCAAGTGCAATAAAAGGGAAAAGATGCATTCAATGGAAAACCAAAAGGAAGATCTGCACTTTAGCGGCCTTTTCATTAGGCACACCTGCACTATTTCACCACCGCCAACACAAGAGCTGCAAAGGATGATAAAAGGGCCTCATAAACTGCGAAAAAGTTGACTGATACGGTGTTACAATTTTTATGCCATGATTCCTTTCCACAAAAGACTTAAGATCACAATGTGGCAATTGAGTGTCCCCTTTCGTTAAACTGTTGATCGCATTTCGGATGGCCGTGATGAATGAGTCGTGGAAAAACGGCAACACATAACCTCGGTTCACTATTTGCCAAGACGGCAATGCTGTTTCCAAAACTAGGCTAACGGTTTGGCATGTCAGTCACATTGGAAAAAGGCTGACAAAGAGAGTAGAAAATAGCCACATATGACATGGACTAGCTCACTATTTGCCAGCTTGATATGACCTCGTCATTTGTTATGTATGGCTGCTCATGACTTCAGAAATTGCTATCAAGACTCAAGTGTTTCAAAGTTCATGGTTATGACATGATGAATTAGTGGGCTCACTCTTGTCAACCAGTCTAATATACTTGTTTACATACATTGCCGCTCATTACGTGTCAACAATCAGTCGATAAGATGTTATAAAAGTATTCATATGCAGAGGTTATTACTTCATGACAGGCGGGCTCACTATTTGGCAAGTCAATTAGAATGTCATCAGATTGTGCAAGTGTATTTCACATTGCGCCCCGTGATTGGCGTCTTTACAGAAATCACTGTTGTTGGTTTTAGCTAGCTAGCTAGCTAGATAAATTTAGCTAGCTAGATAAATGTTTTTAGCTAGCTAGCTAGATAAAACCAACAACCGTGATTTCTGTAAAGACGACAATCACGGGGCACAACGTGAGATAGCAGCTAGCTAGCTAGCTGCGATACATTTGTTGCAGGGTGGGGGCCATCAACAATCAACGTAGGTGCCTTGACGTTGAAGTTGTCACTGTTTGGTTTGGGTTAATGTGCGTGTGTGTGTGTGCGTTAGGCCGCTTGTTATGTCTGCATTTAGAGCACTGGGCTGAGTGATGGCTGCACAGCTGGCAGGTACAAAAGTGTCCGCGTCCATAAACTCCCTCCGGCATTTTTTCTTTTTTTTGGGCAACTAGTGGCTAATTGAAGCATTGAAACACAATGGTGTTGACTGCCATAAAGCGATTCGGCCGTCTGCGTGGTTGGTCTATTCTGGCAAAAATCACCAAGCCTTTGTCTGCTTGTGGTATCAGTGAAATAATGGTAGTCAGGATGCTAATGCTATGCTAGTAATTCCTAAGGTACTGAAATCAAAACGACAACGTACCTTACTTTGGAGTCGGCTGGTCCGCCCTCAAATGTCTCCAGTTGGTTCTGCTTCACTGGAGCATGTCAGAAATATGGACTTGCCAAGTCTCACCTCTCGGAGTTTGTATAAAACTGGGGAAGAAGCAAAGAGAGAGTGAGGCTGGTAGTGTGTATGGTGAACATAAGATGACCATAATTGTTTTTCTAGATGAGTTTGAACTCGTGAATTTGTCTGCGGCATTGCAGGAAATTGCGTGAAAACCGCATCATTATTCCCTAGACGGCGTGACCAGGGTTGACGGCCTCGTACCTCGCCTGCCTCGCCAACCTGGAGGGAGTGTCGGGGCTTGGGAACAAAAAACAGCTCGGAGGCGGTCATGTGCTCACACGCTAACACGCCTGCAAGTTTATATTTGCCTCTTTTGAGTTGATATAAGGAATCCCAAAGTATAAGACGACGGGAGAAATCGAGCGACTTGAAAGAGTTCCGGGACACACAAAAAAAGGGGCAAGGAGGGCGAGGAGGGAGGGTGGAGGTATTTTGGGATTGTTTTTTCCACCGGCTGGGAAATGAATCGGAATCCTACGCCACCTAATTTGGCGGCCGTCTTTTTTTTCTTTTTTAAAACCTTTGCGCACGTTTTGTTTTTCTAAGCCGCCAACACAACAGAGTGCGCCCGGGCCGTCAGCACCTTAAGCAAGTAAAAGCGTTTGCCTTTTATGAGCTAAATCCACCTCGTATTTGCTTTGCCACAAAAGGGAAAAAAGGACTTTTTAAAACAAGTGTGTGTGCAGAACGACATGAAAGAGCGGCGAAAATGAATTGAATGTTGTTGTTTTTCCCACTGAAAAGAAGGAAGAAGAAGAAGAAGAAGAAGGAGAAGGAGGAGGTGGAGAGGAGGGCCGATGGGATCTGAAGGCCTCGTTTTCCCACAAGCCTCGGCGCAGGTGATTCATCACAGCGCTCTGTCAAAGGAGCTTTCCACAACATGAGGCGAACAATGACGCTGTGATTGCAAGCACGGCAGAGCCCTCGATTGAAAGATATCAGCAATACATTTGCATCCACACACGAGAGAGGGAAAACGGGGAGGAGGAGGAGGAGGCGGGAGATCTGAATGGAGCCAAAGTATTTCACGGGAGCGGTTGGAGGGGGACGAGCGTTCGGATTCCCTGCAACCGTTCTTGCATAATTTTCGAGTACAGCAGTCCAGGAACCAATACTTGTCTTTCAGGGGAAATGGCCTTTACACGACTTTCTGATTTGATCGCATGGATTTTGAACTACGGGTATATAAAAATTACAAAAACAATATATAGAATACATTTCTTTATATAGTACAGTTAAACCTCGGTTTTCGAACGTCTCCGTTCTGGTCCAATTCGGTTTTCGACCCAAAATTTTGAATTTTTTATGCCTCGGATGACGAACAAATTTCGGTTCTCGAACAAACGGAGCGCACTTGAATGCACCATTTGACTCCTCTCGCCTTCCTTACACGAGGAAGTGACGCTTCCTCGGGTAGACGAGGAAGTGACGCTTCCTCGTGTTGCTTTCCATTGTGAGCAGACGTGTTCAATAAACATTTTTATTTTAAAAAGAGCGTGGTTTCAGTTTTCGAACAATTTCGGTTTTCGAACAGCCTTCTGGAACGGATTATGGACGAAAAACGAGGTGTGACTGTATATTGTATTCTATATTTATATTTTTTTTTTTTAAAAAGGAAAAAATACTGAATAATATTGAATTAATGCACATTTTTTTTTACAATAATGACAGAAATTAGAAGGGCCTCGGGATTGAACCCTGAGGACCACCGATACGTAAAATGATTTGCGTAGATGATGGCAGCATTTAGAAGTGGACTACTTTCTGTTTTACCAATCAAGCTAATCAAGAAAAGGGGGTTGATACACATGATGTCAAAATGTTTCCGTAGAATCGTACATTCGACTCCATGTTTCTTTTCCTCTCCGTTTTAAAGCATTACCTCAAATGCTATTTACACTGAGGGATGGGAACTACCATTACCTGCCATCAATATCAGTACTTTAGGGCATGTAAAACACAGCAGCCTGTCATTGAGGGAATCCCTAAGTGCTGGTGACAACAACTAATATTATAGTCCGCGCCGACTCTCACTGCTTGCAAAAAGCACCATGTCATTACACTTTGGGACAAAAATAAGTTTCATTCATAACATGGACAATGAAAATCACATAAACCGTAAAACTAAAATCAAGTCCCAGGCTGGGTCAAAAGCCTAAGAATAAAAATGAGTTTTAAAAATGGGGAGCGAGGGGTCCTACAGAGAGTGTTCATAAACTCTAGGTAAATGGTAGAACACACATACTTTTTTGGCATTACGACCATCTTTTTCGTCCACTTCAGAGTAGCAAATTGATTTGCTCTTCTTCAGATGTAGCCATCTTCGTTCTGGGGAGGAAAAAGAATGTGAAGAAATAAAAAAGAAATATTTATAAACACACAAGTGATAAAAGGTTCTAAAATAAATGAAAATATTTTAAAATAATGTGATGATAAAAGCTCCTAAGTCACACGTAAATAGTTGCCAAGTACAACTGCATCTTAATTAAAGCGTGAACCACATATTGCTTCATTTCCTTGTGCAAACAAACACTCAGTCAATCAAACACTGTCAGATCAAATCTAATAAAATAAGTCAATAGGGATCTCATGGTGTCGGTCACAGGAGCGCATTTATCGTATAATTACATGGCGGTCAAATATGTAATTAGTAAAGATGATCGACGTGTGTCATAAGTGGGCCTTTTTTTTCTTGGAGGGGGGGGGCATGTGAGGACACGTCGGGTGTTATGGAAAACACAGGCTTTCCTTGTGACAACAACGGGTCCCGACGACAACATTGCCAACCTCCCGTGATTTCCCACCCCACCGCCAAAAGAAAAAGCACAACATTCATTATTGAGCGTGTTCCACAGGAAGCCAGATGTGTGATACGGAGGATGGAGACCAAGACGCTCTGTAATTGCTTCTTTCCTGGAGCCTGGAGGAAAATAAAAAAAATAAAAAATAAAAAAGAAGAAACGGGAGCCTATCCTGAGACGCTCATTGGGAGTGTAAAGCAAAATGATGGAGGAAAAAAAAAAAAAATCCAAATTAGCGCCACATTCACAAGTTGTGAAAGGCGGCTGAATGTCAACAATGGAGACTGAGCTGCTGAATTAACCCAAATGTGTGTGTGTGTGTGTGTGTGTGAGATGCGCATGTGCACTCAGGTTTTGAAGCGATGATGTAATAACGCGAGTTTGTGAACGAGCAAAGAGACAGTCACATGATGGGATATTTTTTTTGTTTTATTTTATTTTATTTATTTTGGGGCAATTATTTATTTCTAACAATTAAATAGAATGGAACAAATTAATGATTTCGTGCATCATGATTTCACGCATTAATTCATTGGGCATCTTCTGTCTGATGTGTGCATCTCAGTCACTAGGGGGCAGTATTACATGGACAGACAACAATGAAACGCAGAAGAAGATCGTCATAACAAAGCTGCGGCGATATTAGGGGTTTTTTTTGTTTTGGGGTTTTTTTTTGGGGGGGGGCAAAGGATATATTGCTATGAATACTGTTGTAGGCTCTGTCTGCATTTGTGGCTGCCGCTTGAGTTTAAATATAAGTAAGGTTTATAAGTAACATAACACTGATGCTAGTTTTGTTAGCCCGCCATGGCATTGCCTGTTAGCATCAAGCTAGTAGACTTTCGTAAGGCAGTTGGTTTCATTCAGTCCATAATGTGGGATCCTCTTAATTTTATGTTTAGTTTTTCAGTAAACCAAAACAAATATTATAATTGACATTGGTTACTTTTTTATCATTATTGGAACCGTTTAAATGATCACTTACCGTTTCATTGATTGGCTCAACACAATCGCATGGTTCTCATGAGGTGGCCATTAGGACTCAAGTTAAAGTTCGCACGAATGAATTATTGGCATTTTGTGACATTGAATGAAAGTTTTGAAATAAAATATTGCACCCTGAGCTAACGACACCACTTTTCAAAATATATCCTGTGCTAAAAAGGCCGGCATTTTAAAAATTATCATTTGTGTGATAACTTGGCAGCGGCCTTTTCATGGCTGACTCTACTTAGCTGAAAAAAAAAAAAAAGTGTGCCTGACTGTGTGCACGAGAGCTCCTGTAATTGAGCCGCTCCCTCGTGGAAGACAACATCAAAAGATGACAGATTACAATTTAAGATCAAAATCAAGCAGTGATGATCATAAGATCCACAAAGTTCGGAAACACAAATTCACTGGCAGGAAACTCCAGTCAACACACGTGGTTGTTTTCGTAACCGTTCAATTAACTGATACTTTTTACAAGATTGGTAGGCTGGTTGGTAGGGGTGTTAATTGGTAGGTTAGTTGGTAGTCATGAGTAGTTAGTTTAATTTGTAGGCTGATTGGTTGGTTGATAGGTCGTTAAATTGATGTGTTTGTTTGGTAGATTGGGGTTGGATGTTTGATTGGCCGGTTGATAGATTTTAAGGCGAGCCAAAAAATAATTGTGTGGTTTCCTGCAGGCAAGGAAGGCATCACCGCAAATCAGTCAACATGTCTGGACTTTGCGCTTGCGAGGGCATCAATCGCAAAAAGTGGAGCAGAGAAAGCGCTTCGACACGCGGACGAGCCGCCAGGCTGCCACCACAGCACGCTCATAATTATTACGCTTTTTTTTTTTGTCGCCATGACGATCTGAAATCGACGAGAAGAAACCACATGTGAGCGAGGCAGCATGGACGCCAAGTGTCATGTTTACCTTCATTAAAAGGACGGCAATCCCCCAACAATCACGCAGACAGCCGCTCCTCACCTTGCAATTAAACTTGACTTACTTTCTTCTCAGGAAAGCAGCCATCCACAAGAATAATAATGATAAGAACCATTCATTTAGATAAAAGTTCCCCTCTCCTTGCAAGTGTGCGTCTACGTGCTAGTTTTACACGGGCCGGACAAATCATTAGGAACACCGCTAAAAGCATATCACAAATGTTAAAAAATATATAATCATGCTCACTTTTGGCTGGTTGGTTAGTTTTTTAATTAGCAGATAGATGTTTTGTAGGCATATTTTGGCGAACGGGTGGTTTGTTTACTTGTTTGGTGAGTTGGTAATACAGTAGTAGTAGTAGCGGCGTGCCAGAATGCCATTATTCAAACAGGAAACATAATTAAGCCGTTATCTTCCATTACATCAACCCCAAACCTCGACACTTCAGTAAAGCAGTTCACAACCAGTATATATCGAATGACATGACAAAAACATGAAACTTAAAATGAAATACATTGTACTCACGGGAGATGCTAATTGGCCACATTACATGCATCTGTTGCTAGCTGTGTTGGTAATCAGAGCTAGCTACAGTCATCATTGCTACTGTGTGAGTGGCAAATAAATCTTGTTTTCCAAGGTGCAATAAGACAGCCAGCAGTGTTGGCAAAGGTGTCGTCGCCATGTCTAGTTTTTCTTGAAAACTCAACTCAGGGCATCTTGAAGAACATTTTTCCGACACGGTCACCTGCTGTGTAATTACAATCGCATTGTTTTCAGCAACTCTACACCAACCAATCACAGGACAGGGGAAAATGACATCACCTTTCACCTCTTGAATCTAAAATCTGATTGGTTAAAAAATCAAACGTCAAGAGGTATTCTGAAATTACATTTCGGCAACACCGAAGCTGAAATCTGATTGGTCAAAAAAAAACACACAAATATAAATGACAGTCAGTCATTCCGTTACCTCATTAGTACGATGGTTAGAGGAAAATTGTGTGCATTTTCTTGAAAATATTCAATTTATTCCAAAATATGTGTGTCTATGTTCTCATAATATTAGTTTTTTTTTAATCTAAAAAACTATGGCTTTATTTCTGAAAGTTTACCGCTTATTAAAACAGAAGAAATAAGATGTAATTGTTGTCAAAGAGTATTTATCTTGAGAAAATCTGACATTATTCTTCCAAAATGCTCGTTTTTACTGTAATAGCACGACCTTTTCTGAAATAAATTTCTAAATTTTGCCACCATCAGTGTAAAATTATCAAGCTAACTGCCCCCATGACCTTGCTTATACTGTACTACATGTTCATGTTTTTACATCTATCAATCAATCAAACTTTATTTATATAGCACTTTTCATACATAAAAATGCAACTCAAAGTGCTGTACTGTGCTTTAAAACATTTCAAACTTACATTCAAAAAAATGTTCATAGTGTCTTGTACATCGCAGTTGGCGGCCATTTTGTTGGAAATGGTTACAACGAACTACCGTTGTAACGTACAAATTCGCTACGTCCATGAGGTATGTTGAAACGAGGTTGCACTCTACTGTATGTGATTCCTAGAAAAATCCCAACTATTTTGTCTTTTAAAAAAAAAAAAAACGTGTCTTCATTCAGACTTTTTATAAATACACATGACTATCCTACAAAACGGAAACTTTTAATCCCAGAAAATAAATACAACTTTATCCTCGACCTGGCTGACTAAATCCATTTGATCCCGGTGTGATTCAACTTGCGGAAAGGTGCGAGTGCGACAAACGCCATGACTCATCAGAAACATTGCTCAGCGTTCCGTCATGACTTAGCAAATAATTGCCAGCCAGCCAAGTGGAGGAGGAGGTGGCCTGGTGTGAATGTTGATGGTTACTCTTTAATAAGCTTTGACCTTGTCTCCAGACTATAAGAAAGTCGGAGTGTGTGTGTGTGTATGTACGTGGGAGGGAGTGTGGGGAGTCGGACGTCACACGATCTTCTAAATCATGCGCCGCAAATGTTTTAATTTCACAAATTGCTTTCTTTCGTTGTCCAGCCTGCCCCGCGCCCGTTTTCCCTCGCTCTCCCATTCATCCATACAGGAGGTAGTCCGAACTGGAGGTGATGTCATCGTCTCATCCTCTTAGTGAGCCATCACGGCGTATATCGTACGGGATTGTTTGGAAGCACCACCTAATGGCTCCCAAATTGAATCACGGATCCACTGGCGACAACTCAGCTCTCTGGACTGTTTTAGTGCGAGTGTAACTGCATCCTACTTCTGTACATTTTGTCCGATTTCGACTACATTAGAATCAGGAACATTTTGATTTGGGGCGACGCTAAATGAACAAGTATTTGAGTTTTTCGATATTTCTTGAGGGTGCGGCATAGACTTCCCCCACAGGAAGTCTACAAGTTTCATGGCTTCCTATAAAATTCTAGCATGTTCTACAGAGATTCAGAGGTTTTCATTTAGCGACATGTAATTTGGTAGGCATGTCTATCATGAGCAGATCCACAAAAAATTCTAAAGAACCCAAACTAGAAAAGTTTGGTGGCATTACACAGTTGTTATTTTTGCAGTTTTTTTGTTTGTTTGTTTAATTCAACCCCTGAAGTCACTTTGACTTCCCAAAATAATATTTGGTAGGCATATCCACCATGAGCGGACCCATAAAAAAGTCCTAAGTACCCGTATGTAAAAAGGCACGGGAAGTCTGACAGTTAGCTTCTTTTTGGGTTTTGTTTTTGGCTGTGCTGCTCAGATTTCGTTCTTTATTTTCAAACTTCAGACCCAGTAGCCAGTTTCAGTTAGCAACATGAAATTTGGTAGGCGGGTCTATCATGAGTTGTGATTGTAACACTTTTTTTTTTTTCTAAAACCTTTGCCTGAAAAGTGAAAATTGTTTAGTTTAATCACATCACCCAGTTTTGTTTTGTTTTCAAAATTCAGACCCTGAAACTAGTTTTACTGAGCACTCAACGTATACCCCAAAATACACAGGAAGTCTACCATTTGGTCTGTTAATTTGGTTGCTCATATTTTTAAAAACTAGACCTTTATGCTAGTTTTACGTTACAAAAGGAAATTTGGAAGACATGCCTATCATGATTAGACCCACAAAAAAGTCTCAAGAACCCATACCCGAAATCGACACAGGATGACCATTTGGTTTGTTAAGTGTGGTTGCTTGCATCCTCCACAGAATGTTTTTTAAAACAGACCCTGATGCCAGCTTAATTTAGCAAAAGGGAATTTTGGTAGGCATATCTATCATGATTAGACCCACAAAAAACTTGCAAGAACCCATGCTGTCATCACAGGAAGTCTGCCATGTTGTTTGTCGCGGATTTTTTTAGGGTAATTTTGACTATAGTCATTCAAACGCGAACAACTTGTCAATCATGATTAGACCCACAAAAAAGTCTCAAGAACCCATACCCGAAATCGACACAGGATGACCATTTGGTTTGTTAAGTGTGGTTGCTTGCATCCTCCACAGAATGTTTTTTAAAACAGACCCTGATGCCAGTTTAATTTAGCAAAAGGGAATTTTGGTAGGCATATCTATCATGATTAGACCCACAAAAAACTTGCAAGAACCCATGCTGTCATCACAGGAAGTCTGCCATGTTGTTTGTCGCTGATTTTTTTAGGGTAATTTTGATTTTGTCGTTCAAACGCGAACAACTTGTCAATCATGATTAGACCCACAAAAAAGTCTCAAGAACCCATACCCGAAACCGACACAGGATGACCATTTGGTTTGTTAAGTGTGGTTGCTTGCATCCTCCACAGAATGTTTCTTAAAACAGACCCTGATGCCAGTTTAATTGAGCAAAAGGGAATTTTGGTAGGGCATATCTATCATGATTAGACCCACAAAAAACTTGCAAGAACCCATGCTGTCATCACAGGAAGTCTGCCATGTTGTTTGTCGCTGATTTTTTTAGGGTAATTTTGACTATAGTCGTTCAAACGCGAACAACTTGTCAATCATGATTAGACCCACAAAAAAGTCTCAAGAACCCATACCCGAAATCGACACAGGATGACCATTTGGTTTGTTAAGTGTGGTTGCTTGCATCCTCCACATAATGGTTTTTAAAACAGACCTTAATGCCAGTTTAATTGAGCAAAAGGGAATTTTGGTAGGGCATATCTATCATGATTAGACCCACAAAAAAACTGAAAGAACCCATGCTGTCATCACAGGAGGTCTGCCATGTTGTATGTCGCGGATTTTTTTAGGGTAATTTTGACTATAGTCGTTCAAAGGCTAACAACTTGTCAATATTTGGTCGAATTGCTACCAAATTGGAACCATGAATACAAAGCACGGATGGGGAACGCTACATTGCCAAATATTTGCATTTCCGTCGATGCGTGTGGGAGTAGCATGGCGGCAAAATTGGAAGCCGCGCGCAGTCCTACGGATTGTCCCCCCGGCATTCGTCATGTGCAAGGCTCTCGGTGTGGAGCTCTACACCCGCCACACGGATCACTGCCTCTGTATGGCTCCCCCGGAGCAGCCTCTTGTTCCCCCGGCTTTAACATTCCAGGTACACGGCGGAAGAAAAAAAAAAAAAGCCTGGCCTCCTTCCTGTCACTCGCCTTGTGTGGTGCCGAGTGACACGCGTCCGCTCGTCTCTCGGGCGCGTAATCAATCTGCTAATTGGTGTCGGAGGGTCGGACGTTGTTGAAGCGTCCCCACCTCTTTCGTTGGCTCGTTCGTCTTTGTCACACTCAGTGCCGGCATGCTACATTAGTTGCACGCAAGCACACACAAAAACACACACAGACAGACAGACACATGTGAACAACACCGTGAATACGATGAATCACACAAAAGGGTGAGGCGCAACGTTCGTTTCCATTGGTAACCGCTGCCGGAGCTCAGATGGGAAGCAAGTCCGCCTTGTCATCGCTAGCGTGACATGACAACGACTCAAAATGTACGAGAACGCATAGCGAGGGTGGGAAAACAAATTTGACGAGATTTTGTCCTGGCGACTTTTTACTTTTAATCGCTACATGACGACGATGCTTCGTAGCCTGTCGTTGTTTTTTATTTATTTTTTTATTTTTTTATTTTTTTATTTAACTTTAATCCAACTCCAGGAATTACTTTTACTTGACTCTTATTTTACACATGTGGTTATAAATTTAGTACAATGCAGAGTGTGAATACCTTTTGCCGTTACACCACAAAAGCAACAGGTAGCGCTGTAGACGTCATACATCTGTCACGGTCGTTTTAGCCAATCAGAAGCCCTGGACAAAGACATTGCCGGAAATAGCGTGATAGCCCCAAAAAATAAAAAATAAAAAATTGAGGGAATCATATTGATAGACCGGAAGTGAAGTGGAGTCATTCTTGAGTATTAAACTATTACAAATAGAAAAATATGAAGTCATTGATGGCGTAGTGATATATTCACACACGCACACGCACACACACACACACACACACACGCACGCACACAAATGTATTTAGTGAAAGTCAGCCATCATGAGTGTCCTAAAATAAAAATAGCAACTACAATGTTTCAATGGTAAAACCCACATTTATTCACCTGTGCCTTCCAGACCCCCACTATTCAAGACGGGAAGGACACTGGCATGTCATTCTCCCTCTGATACTACCTAGGTGGCAAATACCAGGGAAGCGAGAAAGGGGAAAAAAAAGCTTCAAGAAGGAGAGGAGAAAAAAAGAAAAGAACAAATGACGTGATTCCTATTCTGCATGCTGCTGACGGAGCCGTCTGAAGAGCGCTTGACATGCCAGTGATTTACAGGCCGGTTCCACGCGGGGTGCCAATCAAGCCGTGATTAGACATTGCTGATGGCGGACCTCTCAGCCTCCACTAGTACTCACTTTTTTTTTTTTTTTGATTGCAGCGGGGGAAAAAAACATCTACTTCACTTTGACTCTTGATACTAAAAGCAGGGATGGGAAGGAAAGCGCAGAAGAGCAGCAGCAGGTTAGATTAGGCCCCCAGTGCCCCCTATAGGCCCCCCAAATCATCTGTGGATGATTGCAAGAAACTCCATGAGTTCTATGCAACGTTTTAAGGCACTTTTGACAATTTTCTTATGCCTCTATAGTGGCTATAAAAAGTCTACACACCCCTGATCAAATACCAAGTATTTGTTATGTCATTTAAAAAAAAAAAAATGACAAAGCCCAAGTTCAATCACTTGAAAACCTTCTCCACCATTGAAGTAATATATAATTTTTAAAATTCGATTTTAAAAAATGCAAAGTAAAACTAAAAAAGTGCAATGTGGTTGCACAAGTGTGCACACCCTCTTATAACTATGGATGGGGCTGTGTTCAAAATTACCCGATCAACTGTGTTAAATGGCGGTCAGCATACACCTGCCGCCATTTGAAGTGCCTATGATTAGTCTCAAATAAAGTTCAGCTGTTCTAGTAGACTTTTCCTAACATTTTAGTTTTCGAGCAGATGCCTGAAGGTTTCGTGCTAACGCTAACTGTTCATAGTTCAAAGGCCTTGGTTCCAGCTGAAGGACCAGCCCTAAACCATGATGATGCCAACACTGAATTTCTTGGACCATAACACAGTTTCTGACATATATTCGGGAGATTTCAAGTTTTTTTTTTCTTTGGAGGATAAGTCACCTTACCCCATAGCCAAGACACATTAAGAAGACAGGAGATTGTTGTCACGCATACTAAATGCCAGTACTTGCCAGAAATTTCTGCAGTCGCTTCAATAGTGCTCTCGGGAGCATCCTTGACCGGTTGACCTCTCTAATGTCACACTCGTGCAATATTTTCGCCACTTGATGATCACTGTCTTCACTCGGTTGCATGGTACAATGTATATACATACATATACATGGTTTGTGTTGTCAGGTGTGACCAAAAAAAAAAAAAAAAAAATCTGGGAAAGCCTACTAGAACAACTCAACATTAACTGGGATTAATCAGAGATCATCTAAATGCTGGCAGGTGTGTGTTGACTTCCATCTAACTATCTATTTTATGGGTTCATTTTAGATCCCCAGTTGGAAGAGGGTGTGCACACTTATGCAATCTCATTTTTTTTTCTACCCCAATTGATTTGCACATGGCTCACATGATTTTCGGTTTCATATTTTTTCCGTCACACAAACCTGGCGTATGAACAGGGGTGTGTAGACTTTTTAGACCCACTGCACTCCATGTCGTCTTGAGATAATGCACTGCAAGCCGCAATCCGAAATACGCGAATATTAACATTTTTTGTAATTGCCTCGACTTTCCACCGCACGGTAATGCTCTTAACATAGTTGAGTGCACTACTCTGAGCTGCATGCTATTAGCATTCATGCCGCTTGCACACACACACACACACACACACACACACACACACACAAAAGCCTCATGAACCCCATGAACCCTTTGACACCGCTAATAAATACTGTTCTTTCTCATTTTGAACAGAAACGACATAAAAATGCACGCAAACGATGTCCCCGAGGGGCAGTGAGCTATATAGACGAAATCAACGGAGAATTATTTTGACGTTATTTTTTGTGTAATAAACGCACACATTGTAAAAAATTATAATATCACATATATCAAAATTAAGATCCAATTTTTGGGCTTCGATTGCACCGCTGTGAAGACCGATAGAAATGATGAGATGAAGAATTAACCCTTTGAGGGACAGCGGTTACGACAGTGGACAGCTTTTCGTGTTGTCGGGTTACAGGGTGCATGAAAGGGATCATTTGGGAATGTTGCCATAAAAATGTGGAATCGTTCCGATGTTGTTTTTTTCAGGAAGAATAAAAAATTGCCGCGTGCAATTCGCAATAATGATGAGCAATAGCTATGATTGCGACGATGGCCTTTAATGCCTTTTACAGGCGGAGCTGTGGCGGGGGGTCAGAGTACGAGCAGATAAGAGCGAAAAACACAAGGAGGAAGTCCAATTCAAGAGAAAAGTCACGATGATATGAAACTCCAATAGTGCGGGTGTGCACTCACTGTCATCGAGATGGCCGCATTCCTCCCCCACCACCCCTCCTCCCGCAACTTTTCACGAAAAGCATCAAAGTCGGAACATTCAACACGTTTTTGTGTGCGCAGCCTCCAGTCTAGCAAGTGGGTGAGCTTTTACGCACCCCAACGCAACTTTTTGGGAAGTTGTGCAAACACTCACACCGAGTCAAATTTTTTGCTGAAAATCCAGCTTGGGAAGGCTGTCTGTGGTAGTCGGGTGAGACGACACAGAGGCACCCCCAATGCTGAACGGCGGATTTTTGGAAATAACTAATATATATGACTGTGAAAATGGCGGCACAGTTTGCATGTTCTCCCCGTGCCTGCGTGGCTTTTCTCCGGGTACTCCGGTTTCCTCCCATATTCCAAAAACATGCATGGCAGGCTGATTGAACACTCTAAATTGTCCCTAGGTGTGAGTGTGAGCGCGGACGGTTGTTCGTCTATGTGCACCCTGCGATTGGCGGGCGACCGGTTCAGGGTGTCCCCGCCTATTGCCCGAAGACAGCTGGGAGAGGCTCTAGCACGCCCCGTGACCCTTGTGAGGGTTAGCGGATCAGAAAATGGATGAATGGATGGACTATGGAAATGCATGCTAACATGGTAATGCATGCTAACATGCTAACATGTGGTGCATGCCAAGGCAAGAGGGCGGCGCTATAGGCCAATTCAGCCTTATTAAAGGTGGGACTTCTTAGGCTACTTGAAAATCGTACCGAAAGGTAAAAACAATCATAAAGGTAAAAGAATAAATGCAATAACGCAGTAATATTAGCGGGAAAAATAAATCGAGCTCCTCAAGCAAGGCCAAGCAAAGTGTTTCCGCAGATCTGCACCGGGTTACGTCATGATGGGGTTTTTTTTGTTTTATTTTTGGTGTTTTTTTGTTGTTTTTATGATGAGGAAAAGAAACATCAATTAGAGAACAACCAAAACGCAGCGTCTGTGAAATAAAAGTGACGTGTTGATGACATTACGGAAGTCCACACCACTAAAAGCGACGTCAAACACCTGCACGGACGCGGCCGCCTGTGATCCTCTCGCTTCTGAAGTTGTCGGCCTTTTATAAACTGCTCCGCCCAAGCAGTCGGGAAAACTTTCCAGATTTTCTCTTCTTTCTTTCTTTCTTTTGCTTGGAGGCAGTAAAGATAAAGGGTGTGAGGAGTTTCCCAGCTGCAGTCGAGGGGGGCGGTGCTACGTTCACCTGGACTTGCACGGTCCAAAACAGACCAACACTTGCTACAAGGGCACGTTTCTTATTGGCCTGCTGCCAGTAGTGGGAAGTAACTGAGTATAAATACTTTAGTCCTGTATTTGAGAACATTTTCCAGGTGTCTGTACTTGACTATTTTTTCTGATGACTTTTTACATTTTGAAACATCTCTATTCTTTCTATTCTTGACAAAATAGTGTTTTTAATTTACGGGGATGACAAGGAAAAAAAAAAGATGAAAAAAAATCTCAATGTTACAAGATAACAATAAACAAAATATTTATTTTTATTTTAACTTATTTTGAATAGATTTTTTAAATTGAATGAAAATTGGTCACACCAATATTTTTAATTGCAAAAATAAAATTAAAGTTAATTGTTACAAAATATAACACTTTTTAGATTGGATAATTGAATAAAAATGCCAAAATGGTTTTATTTATATTCAGACATTTTTTAAACTGAAAATTAAAAAAAAAAAATCTTCTAATGTTGTAGATATCACAATATTTTTTTTATTTAAAATTAAAAAAAAGAAAAACACATCCATAATATTTTTATTTTAAAATTCTCACAAAAAAAGATACATTTCAAGATCTTGGCTGTTTTTATTTTAAAACAAAACAAAAAAAACAGTCGAAATGTTGACTGCTACTAAGGCATCACAATTTTTATTTCTATTTTTTTAATATGAAAAAAGTTAACAAAAAATTGTCACACTTATTTTAAACTATTTTTAAAGTAACAGCATCGTTGCATATTTTTATTTCAACATTAAAAACATTGAAATGTTGAATGTGACATCACATAAAATTTTTCTGTGATTTGTAATTTCTTTAAAATGACAAATGAAAGTTTGTTTACATTTTGAACGTCGACACAAGATATTGGTCATTTCTTTTTACATGAAAATAAAAACTAGAAAAGTTGAACGTTTCAAGCTAGCTCGCAATTTAAAAAAAATAAACACTTTGAACGTGAGATTCACATTACTAACTTTTTGCTACGCCATCGATAACCTAGAACAAATGTTTCAATATATCCTCCTGCTAAGCACGTTGACCTCCAGGAGGTTAAATTGCTTTTAACACAAAATGAAGTGCCCCTTGTCTCCCTTCCATTTTTCTGTATCTGACCTCCCCTGGATGACGCCAACAAATATGGCAACTTGTCCCGACATGCCCGTCCCGACATGCCCGCCCCGTCTAGCGCGCCTCCCGTAGCCGCAATTTCTTGTTTGAATTGTACGAACTTCTCAAAGGTTGTGTTGTTTTGGAGGAAAGCCGCTTTGGGATTAGTGCCGCTTTACAAAAGCACAACGCTGAAGGAAAAACACTCAAGACGGCGTGTTACAACTAATTTGGAGTCAATGTCCTTTTGATGGCGGAGCTTGACGCGCTGCTATTGAACGCCGCGTAAATCAATGTTTTGTTAGCAAGAGGTAGAAACTGCAAGGTTACCAAAGTTGCTTCTGGTTTAATATTATTGCCGATAAAACATTTGCTTTGATAACAGTCATATTAGCAATGCAGAAAAGCAGCTAACTGTGGCTCGTTTGTGAGCTAACCTAGCATACGCCTTCTAAAACGTTCATTTTTCTGTTCTATTGGACAAACGCTTCATATTATAAATATGTGATCGGCGCACAGGAGCTCCTGGACGACAAGACGATCAAACTCTAGCTAAACAAATCGTAAAAGCGGTCCCCAGTGACTGATTGTCTGACCGCTTCATAAAAACTTGTGCCATAAAGTCATTTGGGGCGCCATCACGATCCATTTGAACTTTTTCATGGGGTCTTTAGAGCGGATAAATAAAACTGGGTGGATGTTGTCGCGTGTGGGGTTGTTTGATAGCACAATTTGGATGAGTTCTTATTTTATGTCATGTGAGTCATGAAACTGAAAAATATCATACGACTAGCATGAAACTGTATTTTCAAGAAATTCACTGCACAACAACAATGAAAGTAAAATCAACGATAAACAGACCAATCCTGACATTTCCCAAAAAGTACCATACGTCTTTTAATAGTTTAGACATCCATCCGTCCATTTTCTGACCCGCTTATCCACGAAAGGGTCACAGGGCATGCTGGAGCCTATCCCAGCTGTCCTCAGGTAGTAGGCGGGGTACACCCTGAAGTGATCACCAGCCAATCGCAGGGCACACATCGACGAACAACGCTCACACTCACCTAGCGACAATTTAGAGTGTCCCATTAACCTGCCATGCATATTTTTGGAATGTGGGAAGAAACTGGAGTACCCAGAGAAAACCCACGCAGGCACGGTGAGAACACACAGGAAGACCGGAGCCGGAATCGAACCCTGCACCTGCGCACTGCGAGGCCGACACGCTAACCAGTCGATCACCGGGCCGCCTCCAAAAAGACAACAAAATATAATTTGTTCATGGTTAACAACTAGCGCAATAAGGTTTTTATTTAAATTCCATTCACAAATATTTTTTAAATTAGCCCTAATAAACATAACTTTGGCTAGCTGGTGACCCTAGATTAGCAAGTTCGTTCTAAAATGCTCATACACAAATCTACAGATTTCCTTAAGGGAACCCATGAAGTATTTTCACCATTTATTAATCCTGTAGCTAGCTAGCTAATCCTGTAGCTAGCTAGCAAACAACAACATGGGGCCGGCATGGCTCAGTGGTAGAGTGCTTGTTTTTTGGGTGGTTCAATCAAAATACTGAACTCCTGGTGCTGCGTCGCCAGTTAGTGAATGAGGTAACACTGTGAAGCGCTTTGAGTACTTGAGGTAGAAAAGCGCTATACGAGTGACAGTTCATTTTGCATGTTCCCTCTGGGGATCCATCAGTAATCTGTAGTGATTTTTAAGAATGATTGGTCACATGATAGCTCAGATTTAAAAAAAAAAAAAAACTGCTGCTAGCTAGTGAAGCTAGCTTAGCATTTGCCTTCTTTTGTGAAATTCTCTTCAAGAAATGGTTTTACAAAAAGCTTACATTAAAAAAAGTGTTTTGACTATTTATTCATGACAGAATGCATCAGGTAAGCGGTTAACTACGGCTGTTTAATGAACGAGACACACTCAATTGACGCACGTGACCATCTTAAAACGTTAAAAATTCGACTCTAGAATGTTGTTCGTGGAAAGTGGGAGGACATTTTTTTTTCTGAAAATGTAACAGGTGTCAGTCATGGGCTGACTCACCTATGGAGTGTGCACGCACACACAAACGCATACACACACATATACACATACCGTAGCCCAACCCCCTGGCCCTCTTTCACCTCAGTTCAAAGTGGCTGTGGCTGTCTAGCCTTGCCGTTTAAAGTATTGGGAGCGGCCCCGAGGAGAGCAAATAAAAAGCCCTTTACACACGCCGGAGAGCAGTGATTCCAACATTTACTGTATTGTGACATTCCCATTGTGAGCTGCCCACAAAGCCTCCGTCCTTTATTTTTTTTTGGCTTCAACTAGCCAGAGGAAAAGAGTGTTCGGGCAAGGTGAAAAGCCCTCCAACTCAATCGTACAAGTGCAGATGGTAAAAAGAAATGTGCGATATCTTCCAACATTTGATTTTTGTATTCACATTACAAAAATAATCATAATTTAAAAAGCGATTGTCATTTTCAGTTGACCGCAACGGGCAAAATGGCCGCCACACTAAGATGGATGGAAACAGGTGGATTTTGTTGCTTAATTTATATTCCACAAGCGCAAATTTTAATCAGAATACCATTTTCAGATTAGTGGAGTTGGATTGAACATATTGTAAAAGAAACCTTTTGACTTGACTTCCCCTTTAAGTAGAAATACGGCAACTTGTGAGAAAGAACGTAGTGATTCAACACCTGTACTTTTGTACAAATAAAAAAAAATAATAATAACATTAAAAAAACAAGTAAAGACTCTGAAACACACTTAAGTCCAAAAGTAAAACTGTAAAATCACACTAGCTAGTGTTGGCTTGACGTGAATGTCTCCCCAGAGCTTTGCTAAACGCCAAATTAGCAAGCGCTAACCGAAAAACGTCATTTAAATGTTGATTAAAAATAACTATTTATCCATTTTGACCAAGACTGATACGTGAAAAGTCATCCAAAAACTTACACTCAAGTACAGCTACCAAAAAAGTCGACTGAAGTACAGTAACAAAGTATTTGTACTAGGATACTTCTCACAACACAATGCTGCTGCTGCTGCTGCTGCTGCTTGTGGCGAACAGGAAATCCTATTTGCCGCCAAGACAAACAACCCAGAAAGCCTGATACTACTTACATGTTTGTGCGCCATTATTCCCGCACTCCTAATCCGTCTAACAATGTTACAAAACATTCCGACATGAGGGAGGCTTTAACGTGCTAATTGGGAGCAGGAGGAGGTGGGAGGAGGATGTGGAGGCGACTCAAGTCAACGGCACTACACTCGACATCCCATGACGAAAAGAAATGATTCCTCAAAATTCGGTGATGTCAACCTCACCAAGCAACCACGCATGTGGCGCTTATCAGAAGCTAACGTTCTTAGCTAACGCTAATCAGTCCATCGAACAAATCTCAGTGCAGCTCTGCTTACCTTTTGGCTTTGACGTGATAGCAGGTGGAGTCGCAACAGTGGGGTTTGGATGCTTGAAAGGGGCTTTGGATCTTCACCCGGCCCGAGATGATCACGTGACGGGTGGAGAAACTGTTTGGGGATGATTATGTAAATTAGAAGTGCAGAATGGCTCAAATTTCCATAATTTAATTGGTTGATTTCAGTGTATTCTTGTGTAATCATTACTGTAAAAAAACTAAAACAAAAGAAGAGAAAGATGCGTTTGCAGAAAAGAAGCAAAAACCGATTAGCGGTCACATGCGACCTTCACAAGAATGGTGTAATAATGACCTCAATCCCTCAAGAAGTGTTTGAGGAGGTGTGGAGGGGGGGGGGGGGGGGGAGGAGCCTAACTTTTGCTGATTCACCTCCATTAGAAAAAAAACGGTGGAGGAATATTAATGTAACAAAGCAAAGGCAAAACTGACACGATTTTACATATTCCGAAAGGCAGTTTGCATAAGAAGAAACTTTGCTACGCTTCCTGGCTCTTTAGCTAAACCGCTAGCATTATACATCGATTGCCAGCAGTTATTAGTTTTGTGACGTTAACTTAAAAGAAGAAACTGAGACACGATTGGAAAAAAAGTCATAAGCTATGATAATAAAATAATGTTCCATGCCTGTCCTCTAGGTGGCAACAATGAGCAGTCGATTTTAACCCTATCAGGGACAGCGGTTACTACAGTGGACAGCTTATCATGTTATTAGGTTGCCGGGTGTATGAAAGGGTTAATAATAATAATTATAAAATTCTTGTCCATAAAGCTCCATGAAGTGCGATTGGTCATTTTTTTAAAAATCGCACATTGCGGTAAACCATATTTCGCTCCAGTCCTTTAAGTGGCATTACCTTCCATTTTAAAGGAGAAGAAGAATTCAATTGACTCATCACTTCGCAAAATTTTGGGGGGGTTTTTTCCGACTAATTATTCTGAAACTACATCAGTTCAAAAATCCTACTGAATTGTCTGTGGTGTCCCTCAGGGCATCATCCACTGCAGCATCTCTATGGGGCTGAGGGGAGCGATCGGCCGCCGCTTGCCAAGCGCGCACGCCATCTTTTGGCCGCGGCAGACAACGTGGGCGAGTGGCAGGTTGGTCGGCGAGCCAACATGGAGGTCAGCCAGGATGAGCTTTAATGAGACGGCTAGCGCAACGCAAGATTGGCATTGGCCGCCACTGGCAGAGCCGTGAGTGGCATCCCGACGACGTACGCACTTCCCGCTATTCGTTCCCCGTTGTACACTTGCTGTGGCATACGTCATCGTGATTTTAGACACTGATTCCATAAGGAAGCTGGGAATTTATGTGCAGAATAAATTTTTGTTGAAATTCAATTTTTTTTTTTGATTTCACAATTTTTCACAAAAACTTTTCACAAAAAATCCAACGTATAACTATTTTATCGAAACACATTTTTAATTGTATTATACTAATTTTATTTTATCTCTGAGTGAGGCAAATGATTCCACTGCCTCGCTAATCTAACCAAATGTTGTTTCGCTAAGGCAACCAAACGTGGTTCCGACTGGTTAAGAGCTTGTTTCGAAAAGTGGAATTGAAATAAATCTGTCATAATTTGATGATGATGATGATGATAATGATTATTATTATTATTATTATTATTATTATTATTATCATCATCATCATCATCATTATCATTATCATGATGATTGATCATTATTATCATCATGATTATGCAGCCCAAGAGAATGTGACAGGTGGCCCATTTGCGCCCCCAACCCTCAGTTTGGTAACCTATGCTGTAAAGAAATATTTAAAAAATTTCAATCCGACCAGTCCGTGATTTTTTATTTTTTTTGACTCGACAAGGGTAGTTTTTTTTCGTTTTTTTTTTGGTGACTTTTCAAGAAGTGTATATTTTAAATTAAAGTTCACTTGTATTGTCAAGTACAATATTTTAGTACGAGGTATATTTTGAGCCGTTGTCAACATTTTTGATAAATTCAAGAGAACTAAAGTACGGTACAATGTAGGATTCGTGGTTGGCTTTTTTTTTTCTTTTTTTTTTTGGGTGGCTTTGACGCGCGCGTACTTTGCGCAAGGAGGACGCGCGCCGGTTTGATGTTGTCACGTTATGACCACTTTTGGAACGAGTTTTCAAGTTCACGGGGGGGTACGGTGGCAAAATGCTGAGCGAGTGGCTCTCTTTTTTTTTTTTTTTTTTTTTAACATATATAATTGATGTTTTCCCATGGAGGAGCCCCTCCCAGCGACGCAACACATGCAGGTGGAAGGAATCTTTTGCTTTTTTTGTGTGTGTGTGTGTGTGTGGGCTGGTGTGGGACTAACATGAAGAGGGCGAGCCAATCAAGTCCCTCCCCTGCTATAGATCGCTGCTATAATACAAAGCAGTAAAAAGCGGGTCGTCTCACACAGGCGGCTGCAGCTCGACTTGAGGATCCGGCGGGTTTCTTTTTTTTTTTTTTCCTTATTATTATTTCCTTTCGTTTCACCTCCTTTCAAAGAGAAAAAAAAAAAGGAAGAAGAAGAGGGTAAAAACAAGACTCCTTGGATGTTCTTCCCCTCATTCTCATTTCCGCACCTGCCGTCTAAGAGAACCGGAGGGGTGGGGGGCGAGCGACAAGGGCACCGAGAGAGAACCGGCAAAGGCGCACCGAGAGGCGGCCGCCTCGTGAAGGACACACACCCCCCTCTCTCCCTCCTCCTCCCTTCCCCCCCTCCCTCCCTCCCTGTTCATCAACATGCTGCTGTGGACCAGAATAGTCCTGGTCGCCGTCGTCTGCTCGTCCTTGGCGGTGTCCCCCGGTATGGGATGCGGACCGGGCCGGGGCTACGGCCGCAGGAGGCACAACAAGAAGCTGACACCTCTCGCTTACAAGCAGTTCATCCCCAACGTGGCCGAGAAGACCCTGGGGGCGAGCGGCCGCTACGAGGGCAAAATCACGCGCAACTCGGAGCGCTTTAAAGAGCTCACGCCCAACTACAACACGGACATCATCTTCAAAGATGAGGAGAACACCGGCGCCGACCGGCTCATGACTCAGGTAAGGTTGCACGCGCGCGCACCGGCGCCACCGAAATCCAATTTCCCCCCCCCCTCCCTGAACGCAGCATCCCTTGTCAGCCCGATTGCGCACCTCCGAAGTGAAGTCTTTTTAGCCCCCTGGTGAACTCTGCGCATTATCCACGGCTCCACGCAGCCGAAACCCGACTTTGCACCTTTTATTTATTTATATCATATCTCTTTTTTTTTTTTTATATATATATATGACCAAAAAAAAAAAAAAGTATCAACGCGGCGCGGCAGCGCGCATGCGGACAGTCAGGGACGCTCGGCGTTCATGCTTGGTGACAGTGGATTTAAAATATTCATTGCGAGCCTTGTTCCTCGTGTCTATATTTGTATCCTCCTCCAACTGCTCCCCCTTTCATAAAAATAGTGAGGTGGATATAATTTGGAGCTAAATTTGCGAGGATTTAAACAAAACTTGTTTTTTGGTGGCATTATTCGGTAAGGGGGGGCGGCGGGGTCGAGTCTGGGTCCCTATCCAGACGTAAAATGGTACAAAATTAAATTTGGGGTGACTTTCCCCCCCCCCCGCTGGTGAATTATTCACAAGATTGATTTGCGCGATAGTCGTGATGTGATGCTGGTGGTCCTGATGAGGGTCAGACGGGAGCTGAGGAATAAGAGATGAAATATTCACCGTGCGTGCGGTCGCTCGCTCGAGTCTCACCCCCGGCGTTCCTCCCCCCCCCCCCCCCCCCCACCTCCCCATTATCGCATCTCCTCGCCGGGGGGCGACGCACGCAACTCGAAGGACGATATGGTCCAAATTACGGCCCAGAAAAAGAGTCTGGCATTTGAAAAAAAATTTAACACCAACCCGCCCGTAAGCGCTAAAATGGTTGGCGTCTTTCTTCCAAAATGGTTCCAGTCAAGACCAAAAAGTAGCTACTTTGTGTGTCCGTGGCATAAGAACGGTCACATGGGGATTATTAAGATGTCTACAGTGCCGGTGTTGCGCGGCTTTACGCACGAAGCCGCTCGCCGTGGGACTTTTACGCACGGGATTTTACGCATGAATGTGGTGGGGCTTAAATGGGAGTAGGGGGGGGGGGGGGGGGGGCATTTTGTGTTAGCAGATGCAAGCCGAACTGTCGATGGAAGCTTCCTGACGAGAGTTGTTTAAATAAAATCATTATTCGCATCGTTACAACCTCGATTAACGCTATGTTAACGGCCGATCGGTCGTTTTACGGATGGACTTTCGTTCCTGTTTTAGTATGAAGCGAGACTTAATTGACAGGAGCTAATTAAGCGTGAAATCACCCCCTCGCCCCCCCCCCCCCCACGCCCACCCCTACACGGTTGTCAAAGTGGCTGTTTGCGCTGACAGGTAGCTGAGAAGTGTTTCCTCCAACCAAATCATTTGTGAAACAGATTAAGAGGTTGGCTGTTGGACAACTTTAACCCCCTCCTTTCCGGAGGACAAATTCAAGGGGGGGGGGGGGGGTCTTTACGGTGGGCTGAGCAGAATTGGGCTTAATTTGCGGCACACGACCTACTGAATTAATAAATAGGAGCCCTTTACGGCTCACTTAGAATGTCTCTCTCTCTCTCTCCACACACCCCGCGGCCCCCCCCCCTTGCGCCACCCCCTTTGCCTTCTGCGTTTAATGCAGCGCATTCTACAAGTGTGATATCGTCATAAAGCTGCAGCCGCCGATATATGTGCGCGCACTATAGTAGAAAATGGGACCTTGGATTTCACAAGTCTGTCATTCAGCAGGCGTTTTACGGAGGCGCGTCACGACCCCCCCCCCCACCCCCACCCCCACCTCGATCCCTTTGCCGGGCTAGAATAATGAAAGTGGTCCCCATGAAAAGCCTCTTTGTGATGTTTTTATTTGACATATCACTCGAGTGTGGAGAAAAGTTGTCTTGCAGAAGGTGAAGCATCCTCGCTGACCACCGCGTGGGTGGGGGGTGGGGGGGGGGCTCTTTTACTTATTGGCCAAACTACAAATCAATTCCCAAGGATCACCTGCTGCCCTTATAATATGAGCGGTGCTGCGTTCGGTGGCACGTAATCATAAAAGGGGGGGGGGGGGGGGTGCTGCTCATACCTTCCCATGCAGACCCATATGTTATAGAGCAGTGAAGCGAATGTGGGCTCTTATAAATATTTCATTGTGGGCTCCCCTCCGCCCCCCCCCCCTTTATCCAAGATGTGCCCTCTGACGGTGCTCCTTGGAGATGAGAAATAAAAATGCAAGCTCACATTTAAACATCACACCAGCCCCCAGCCATGCAGACAGAGCTGGAGAGGAACATAGTATGGAGACCCTTTGCATATACAGTGAAACTCCTCTACAACGAAATCATGTTTGCAACAAGACATTTTTCACAACAGGGGACTTTTCACTGTATCAAATTTTATCTCAGAGAACAAGATTTCGTATAATGGAACAGTGGGACTTTTCGTCGTAGAGGGAGCAGAAAAGTGGGAATGGCTTCCTGCATGAACATTTTTTCACACTAGGGGGTATTTTCGCCCATGTAGGTTTCGTTGTAGAGGACTTTCACTGTAACTCAACCTCCGAATCTTAAAAGAGTATCTCTCATGGTACATTCTCAAGAAGAATATTATGTAACCCAGGGCATTGAACTAAACCTAATAAAACCTCTCACAGGACCCTAAAGTGAACCTCCAAACTACCATTTATATCCATGTACCCATTTGGGCCAAGTACTGGACTCAAATTGTGGATTTTCCAGCATGAAAAGTGTACAGGTATGTTATTAACCAACGGCAGTGGTCCCCAATCACAGGGCCTCGGCCCGTTTGGGACCCGTCTGCACAGAGACAGGACTGCGAGCTGTGAGCAAATTTACTCCATCAGAGGTGACGTGGGAAATATGCGCGACTCTAGCAATCGGACTCCTCCTTTTAACCTTTGTTGGAAAGTTGAAATAAACAGAATCCGCGGGGGAAAAAAATGCGAGCAGAGTTCGGCTGGCCACGTAAACATTCGCAGATTAGTCTCTAATAACGAGCCGGCAGCTACCGGATGAAAGTAGCAATCAATCGTGTCACATTTGCACGTAGCAATGATGCTAACGCCGTATGTAAGATAATAATTTCAGTATTGTTATGTTCACATTATATATTTAGTATTCAGAATTGGTCCTTTTCGTAGTAATTTACTGTTATTTTATTTTATTTTATATTTGTTGTATGAAAGGAATTGGAAAAAAAAGTTAAGAAAATGTTGAATTACTCGATGATTACTTGGTTCTCAAGTAACGTTACTACAGCGGTTACTACAGTAGACAGCTTATCATGTTATCAGGTTACAAGGTGCATGAAAGGGCTAAAACTGGAAATTTAAAAACAATGAGAAAAAAAAGGGTTGCTGATCGCATGTACTTGTCTCAACCGGTCCGTGACACAAAAAAAAGTTGGGGATCACTGCCCCACGGTTTTGAACTAAACCCAATAAAAGCTGTCCCAGTACCCCAAAATGGGCCTCAAACCTACCATTTACATTCGCGTACCGCAATTGTCCAAGTGCCTCAGTCCAAAAGTAACATTTCCAGCACAAGTATGCTCCTAATCTCAAACCAACTGTACAAAAGTAGTAGTGAGAATGATATCCAACTTGCGTTTTGCCCTGCCTTACACCTGGATTTTGGCCTGTTTTACTGCCGCTTCTCTTCCGTTTTTTCCGTGCCGTGAGATTTTGCTCATGTCAAATATGTGCCTTGGCTCAATAAAGGCTGGGAAACACCAGTCTACTCTCAAGGGTATAAACCCTATCCGAAATTGGATAATCTAGACTACGTAACTGTTCCTTTTCCTGGGTCAAAAGGTTACAGACCCCAATCAAAAGAACAAGTTCTGAGTGTCCCAAAAGCCTCTTTTCTGGGAGCAAAAAAAAAATCCATTCCCAAGCCATAAGGCGACAGAAGTCGTATCACTTAAGGTAAATATGGGCACAGTAAGTGACAATTTCTGTCTCTCGAGGTTCTTTTGAGACTAATCTACCGCCAAAGAGGGGCCGAAAGGATTCAAGGTGTGTTCCCAAGCTGTAAAAGTCAAGCGTTGATTGATTAAATGGATTCGCAGAGTCTGTTGATGCAGGTACCATCGAAGGGGGATGGTAGGTGCCGATTTGGGTCCCTACGAGGTACAAGTAATGCTACTAATTTGATTCCATACATTTTTTTGTGACCAGAAATAAAGACAATGTCAGAAATAGGGGTATACTGGCGGCGGGTTCGGTCCCAGGTCAATGCTTGTACCTTTCCTCAGGTCAAAATCCTGACCCTATCCTGAAAAGACACTTTTCTAGGATACAAACTTTATATGTCCCTGGACTGGAAAAGTCTGGTAACCAGGGTACAAACCCAACCCTATAGGAAATAATGGGGGCAATCCAGTCCCTAAAATACAAAATCTAACCAGGCTATAATTATTTGGACTGTTAGGTCACTAATTACACCTTTTCAAGTGTCAAAAAAGCTCCAGGACCTTAATCTAAAAACAAACTGAAGGTGCTGAAGGACTATTTTGGGGGGTTGTTCACTGAACGAACTCAACCCTGCCAGAAAACAGGTAGATCTGAATCTATTGGAAACTTCTAGAACTCTCTGGATACTAAAGGAGCATTTTTGGGGGGTAAACAGGATACAAGGTATGTCCTGGGGCAGTAGGAGTTTCGTGTCAAGGGTACTAAAGTCAAGTAGCATCCTATATGGTCAGGAATTGGGGTAAAACGGGTGCTGATTTCGGGTTTGGTTCTTATACTTTTGAGAGCTACAGCGGGACATGGCCTTCAAATGTATCCTTCAGGGATCATGAATGAAGTCTGAACTATTTGTAGGGCCAAAAAAACATTTGGAGGTACCAACTCAAGTGAGAGGACATTCCACTCCTTCTAGGTTGACGATTAGATCCGCAACGGGGGGGATTGCAGTTTTTACATCAGCAACGTGGAATCTACAATATCTACGCAGCAGCATCAACAAATTCAGTCAGCGGTGTTGCATGTGCGTTAAATCCAACTCACCTATGTCTCGTCCGCAGCGTTGCAAAGACAAGCTGAACTCGCTGGCAATCTCAGTGATGAACCAATGGCCCGGCGTCAAGTTGCGGGTCACCGAGGGTTGGGATGAAGACGGCCATCACTTCGAGGAGTCTCTCCACTACGAGGGCCGGGCGGTGGACATCACGACGTCGGACCGCGACAAGAGCAAGTACGGCACCTTGTCCAGGCTGGCGGTGGAGGCTGGTTTCGACTGGGTCTACTATGAATCCAAAGCCCACATCCATTGCTCGGTGAAAGCAGGTACGCCGCACGATGATGACGAAACTTTTGTGATCAAACCCAACCAGTATTATTACGATTCTTATGAACATGACGGAAAAATAAGTGCCATTTTTTTCGACATTTTTTTCCAAAAACGGTATTTTGTGAATCTCGATTAGGGCGCCAGTGGTATTGTTTCAGTTGAACTGAAAAGTTAAAATAGGAAAAATGAGACTCTGATACATATTAAAAAATTAATAACGATTATCCAAATGAGCTTGAATCATAATCTACTTTTGAAAACAGCAGAATTCATTGTCCCATCATCAATCACAGTAAGTTGTCCTGGTCCTGAGGTAGCAAAGCAGCCACAGACCATCACAATGCCACCATCATGATTCACAGTTGGCATAAAGTTCTAAAAATGCTGTGACATTTTTACCCCAGACGTAACAGGTCGCACATCTTCCAAAAAGTTCAATTTTTGACTCATCAGTCCCGGCCAGCGAGGTCTACAATTCTTTGGGTATTGTTTTAGTTTCTTTTGAAACCTCCTGGATGAGTCGTCGTTGCACTCTTGGAGTCATTTTAGCTGGTCGACCACTCCTGGAAATGTTTGCCGTTGCTCCCAGTTTTATCCATTTGTGGTTTGCCGAAGCCCCAGAGTCTTGGAAATTATTTTGTAAGCTTTTCTAGTCTGATAGATTTCATTTACTTTTTTCTAATCCTTGAATTTCTTTGGATCATGGTATGATGAATTTGTTTCTTGAGATCTTATTACCAAGGGGAGGAAATTACTTTTTCACATAGGGACAGGTAGTTTTTTATAATTTTTTTTGTGCCTTAATAAATTAAATTGGCATTTAGTGACTTTATTTTGTACTTCCTTCTGTAGTCTCTGTGTGATAATAAATTTGGTTTAACTGAAACCTGACTATTTGATAAAGATGCAAAGAACAAGCGCTTTAATTCTTCTAATCCCGATAAATCAATCTCCATTCTGAGGACTTCAGCAATCTCAAAAACTCACCAAATTTTGCACTTGAGTCTTGCCAGAAGTCTGCAAAATTAGAGCATCTCTAATGTGGCTCCTATGAAATTGGCCCATTTAGCATGTTTAGCATGATGAGACACACAAAAACGTTTCAAGAAGCCCTAATTATAAAATGAACAACAACAAAAATAACAAAAAATACAATCTTTTAAAATTCAGCAAAAACAATTCCAAATGATATATTTTTCTTACCTGTTTTGGTACAGTCCGTGCATCTTCAACTTCCAAATCATTGTTTTAGGTAGATCTAGTCCTGCACTATACAACATCATTAATGTTAAAATGTCATTAGAAGGAAGTCATTTCTCAGATTAAAAAAAAAAAAAGCAGAAAAAAAGCAAATACAGCAACAACAAAAAACAGCAATAAAAGAAAAAAATAATTGGGCAAAAATAATTCTGTATTATGTAAAACTGCACAATTCCTTGAAATGACAGGGGGGCAGATTCCGCTTAACCCTTTCAGGGACAGCCATTAATACAGTGGACAGGGCGACAGGGTGGATGAAAGGGTTAATAACAAATAAATAAATAAATGTAGAATTTGATCAAATAAATAGATAAATAAATAAATAAATACCCCCCCCCCCAAAAAAAATCTGTTGTTGTCGGTGGATGTGGTCCTTTATACATATACATACATACATATATATCATATATATTATATTATATATGTATATTTTTTTTCCTCACAAATCAGGAAACTCTCCAGTCATTGATTGTTGTTCATGAGTCTTAAACTAAAGGCTCTATTAATCGTTCAGTGATCACATTTGTGGGCCGGGCGCCCGACATGTCATTTGTGGGTCAGGTGACTTGACCAAAAAGGATTTGCCCAACCAACAATGTCCAGTCACTCAGGCCAAATCTGGTTTGCGGGCTTGCCACCTTATTTCATGTCCGTGAATCTTAAAAGAAGATTAACACCCCCCCCCCCCCCAAATTCTGAACGCAAGCCCACCTCCTCTTCCAAGAAAGTGTGATCCTAGAGACTGGTATGTGAAGAGCTCCCCACCAAGGCCAAAATTATTGTCATCAAGACAAGTCACAAAGCATCCTTGCGGGCAGGGGGGACGTGGGCGCGAGCATTTAAGGAGTCCGGGGGCCCTCATTTAAATTCAAATCTACAAGTGGAGAGCCTCGCAGGGGTAAATAGTCAGTGGTGAGTTGCCTGTTTGTGTGAATTGTCACATAGAGGGTCCCTGCACCTGAGCAAATATAGAAGGGAGGGAGAAGATTGAAGGGAGGGAGCGTGAAAAAAAAAAAGTTCTATTGCCGTCCACAAGATGTTTTTGAATGACAATGGCCGCTCTTTATTGGGTTTTTTTTTTAATTGGTAGATGAGCCCAGGCTTTTTTGGGAGGCTCAGACTATTTGGAGCGGGCCAATACACATCCGGCACAGAGGGGCAAAGAGACAAGGAATGCTCTTTTTTTTTTTCCCCCCCCGACTGTATTCAGGAACTTTTGGGGGAATGTTCAAGTCCATTTGAAGTATGTTGCTAACCAAAGCAGCAGTACCTAGCACACAAATGTGGAATCTGGCTACAGTCAAACCTCGGTTTTCGAACGTCTCGGTTCTCGACCAAAAATTTCGAGTTTTTTATGCCTCGGATGACGAACAAATTTCGGTTCTCGAACAAACTGGGCGCACTTGAATGCACCATTTGACTCCTCTCGCCTTCTTACACAGGAAGTGACGCTTCCTCGTGTTGCTTTCCATTGTGAGTAGACGTGTTCAATAAACATTTTTATTTCAAAAAGAGCGTGGTTTTTTTTTTCTCGAACAATTTCGGTTTTCGAACAGCCTTCTGGAACGGATTATGGATGAAAACCGAGGTTTGACTGTACAGTAATTGCGGAAGAAAGGGCAAAACGCTTAATTGGGGAAATAATTACGAAAGAGGCTCAGTTCTGTTGATATCAAAAATCCAAATCTCGGTTGAGGGGTTTGGAATTCTGTTGCTAACCAAAACAGCAGCACCATAAAAAAAAAACCCCGCATTTCTCATTCACAAGATTTTAACCGCTTTCAGGGACCGCGGTTACTACAATGTAATGTCGAATATTAATACTAAAGTCGGTTGTGGCCACGTTGACAGAAAACTCCGTGGCAGCCAAATCCGGAGGCTGCTTCCCAGCATCCTCCACGGTGACCCTCCAGGACGGCTCAACCAAGCCGATCAAGGACCTGCAGAGCGGGGACAAGGTCCTGGCAGCGGACGGCGACGGCAAGCTCCTCTTCACGGACTTCCTCACGTTCATCGACCGCGACTCGACCACGCGGCGGCTCTTCCACGTGGTGGAGACCGACGAGGGCCATCGGATCACGCTGACCGCGGCGCACCTCCTCTTCGTGGTCACCAACTCCACCCGCGGAGCTTCGGCGGTGTTCGCCAGCCAGGTGCGGCCGGGCCAGGAGGTACTGGTGCCGTACGGCGCGCGCCTCCGACCCGTGACCGTGGCGCGGGTTTCCACGGAGGTACACGTCGGCTCGTACGCGCCGGTGACCGCGCAGGGCACGCTGGTGGTGGACCGGGTGCTCGCGTCCTGCTACGCCGTGGTGAGCAGCCATGAACTGGCCCACTGGGCCCTGGCCCCGCTCCGGCTCGCCCATTGGGTCTCATCGGTGTTCTCCGGCTCGCAGGCCGGCAACTACACGCGTGAAGACGGCGTGCACTGGTACTCCAAGGTGCTCTATCACTTAGGAACGTGGATCTTGGACCCCCGCGCCTTGCATCCACTCGGCGTGTCCAGCTGAAACCAGACTTGAGGGCCAGACTTTTTCTCTCTCACACACACACACACACACACACACTGAAAATAAATAAATACAAATTAAAAATACATGTTGGACTCTTCAGTAGATTAAATAATAATAATTAAAAGAGGAAAAAAAAACTCGACAAAGGCCCCATGCAGTTGGAGTTGATGACGGGATATTTATTATTTCTGTGACTTTTCTATATGATGATGACGACGCGTCCCCCCTTTCAAAGAATGAATGGAGCCTTAAAAAAAAAAAAAAAGAGAGAGAGAGAAAAAGTTTGAATAATTTATTCTCACACGAACTGATGGCTGCGGTGAAAAGTGTGCATAATCTATTTTTGTATGTGTCCGATGCAAGACCGACGAACAACGAAAAGACACAAAAAAAAAAAGAAAAAGGTCAATAGTGGCAAAGAAGACGAAGGTAACTCATGACAGGTTGTAATGTTCATCATGTGCACGAGCGCGCACACAGGGGCCTGCGCGAGTGTAAGTGTGCGCGTGCGTGTCCGACTGACTGTTATATTTGGGGGAAGAAACACACTTGGCGGGGGTTTCATAAATTATATTTTTATACACAGAATTGTAAATTAGATTTTGACAGATCGCTACCGAATTTGAAATAGTGTAAAGACATGAGAATATATTTTAATTTAAATAGAGTAGTATTGTGGAAAAAAAAGTGTTGGAAAATTAAAATATTAAAAAAAAGAACAAAAAAAAGTATTTTTGGGGGGTTGTCAGAGACGGACAGATATTCTGCCTCATGTCTGCATTCTTGACTTTGTGTTGCTATTATTGTTTTTATTTTTT
Organism: Hippocampus abdominalis; assembly: GCA_018466805.1. Lineage (NCBI taxonomy): Eukaryota > Metazoa > Chordata > Actinopteri > Syngnathiformes > Syngnathidae > Hippocampus > Hippocampus abdominalis. Next base: position 9,838,211 of record CM031712.1, on the reverse strand, counting down.
ATTGGATTTGATTGTGTTCGTTTTCCTCTGAGAAAAAAAAAAACCAACAAAAAAAAATACAAAAAACAAATGCAGATTCTGACAATTCGAGAACAGTTCCAAGCCGTACTGTTTCAATGAATAAATTGATAAGTAACTCATGTAAATGTACTAAATATGTATTTTTCTTTTTCCTCCATATTTTCAGTTGTAAGAATAGTCATAGGGAAATAGTTTTAAAGAGATGCAGTTTGTACACACAGACACACACATAGGAGATATGTATATGTATATGTATATATGTATATATATATATATATATATATATATATATATATATATGCGGCTAGTAGTTAACTTTCATAACAGGGCGATGAGTCGGCAGCAAATGTCTAGAGTTTATTATTTATATGTTTATTACGAAAAAATTATGATAAAGAAATTGTGTTCAAACTTGGGAGTTGTTAAATGTCTCTGTTTGAATGGAACGGGCGGGCGGGGTGGGGTGGGGTGTTATTTATTAAACGCAAACGGTTAAATAAAAATCGAGGAGTCTGCGGGGAAAGAGAGAGAGAGAGAGAAAAAAAAACAATAACGTGTGGCTGACAAAAAAAAACCGACACGTTGGACTTTGAGAAACCTTTCGCGTGCTTGTGAAATGTGGAGCGCTCTCGTCAAATGTGACGAGCTTTGCCCTGTGCAAATAACCTCCATCTCGGCACACACAACGCGTGTTTGTTGGGTCCCTTGGAAGGCTTTATAGGCTTATTAAAACCGCCGTGACGTCGGCAAACGTCATCAATCGCCAGTTTGGGACGAAATTGAGGCCGCAAAGTGGCTTGGTAGGGGGGGGGGGGGGGGGGGCGTGATTTTAGCGAGGGTTGAGCGGTACTCGTTGGGAGTTTGGGGTTAAAGATTGGGCAAAGACGACACCTTGTGGAAACCCTTGGTAGTGCAACATGGGGAACGTTGAGGGCCAATTTTTGCGGTTTTCCTCATTTATGGAAAGACAAAAAATGTGGAACGCCGAAATATTTAAAAAGATGACCTAATTTGATTACATGTGAACAAATTTGGGGCCCGTAAAAGTGACATTCCTGAGAATATTTAGTTGGGAAATTATTTTTTTTAAAAAGCTAAATAATTTATTCCAAGTTAATGCTTAATATTGGGTAAGTGCGCATTTCTCTTTGGCCCTAAATAGCACCACTCCACCTCACAAGTGTGGCATATGAAAGTCCTAATTAGAGAGCGTGACCTATTGTGGGCAGTCGAAGGCACACCTGTGCAATAAATACACTGTACAGTGAAACTCCTCTACAACAAAATCATGTTTGCAGCAAGACATTTTTCACAACAGGGGGGGTTTTCACTGTTGCAAATTTCACTGTAGGATTGTCTCGGGGGAAAGGAGAGGTGTTCACTAACATTTAGAACTTCATAATTCAGTTTTTTTTAAACTTTTGCTTTCTAATTTTGAAATCCGATACGTTTGCTAGAATATGGGATACTCAGACGACTTTTTTTGCTTATATGTCAACTTCAAGTACTCTTTAATAGGAAAGGTAACCTTTCGACCAAGGTTAACCAAACGACTACTACGAAAAAGAATTGCAACACGAGCAGGGATTCCACGCCCTGCTCTCAGGTCACCCACATTGTGTGTACTTGTTGATATTGTGAGGTGGAACTCCCACCTCACACCCACCCCAAGTGAGTGGGTGCGTGGGTGGGGTGAACGGTGGTCCATCTCAGCCGCGGCGTGTGACCCCGAGGATCCCTGCCTGCGGATACAAAAGCATGTGCGAATGAGGGGCGGCATTCCTGGCAGCAGGTAAACAAGAGCCTCCAGTCTAATCCCTCCCGGGGCCCTGGAGTCTGCCTCGCAGCTCAACGGAGAGGAGAGAGCGAGAGAAAAGAGAGAGAGAGAACGCGACAGCAACAAAGAGAGAGAGAGAGGGCCTTTCACAAATGTTGACTTTTTGCAAAGGCCGACTGTCTGGCATTCGGCAAAAACACAACTGCCTGACAAAAAATAAAAGCTCCTCCTTTGCTTTTTCTCCTCCGGTTGCTCCCCCCGCCAAAAGACGTCGCATAAGATGGATGGCTCTTTTGTGCATACAGTCATTAGAAAAAAAAAATATGTATTTGGTATGTTTACCTCAACTTTTGTTTTTAGATCTTCCAGGCAATTCGCTCACAGTCAGTCTGGGGCTGTTTGGCGACTTCAGGACCTTGACGACTCGCTGCAGTGATTGGAATAAATTCTGCTGTGGACCACAAAGTCTTTTAGGTGAACATTCAGCAAGTTGTCAGCCATCTGCCGAAGGTACCAAATTCCAATTGGGCCTGATTAGGCTGAATTCCACAGTAAGAGCACCCAAAATGGCGGCTTCAAATCCGAAATGTCCGACTTCTTTTTCAATATCCGGCATGGGTCCTTAAGATGTTTTCATGCATTGACCTATGAGACACACGTCGGCCAATTCATTATTTTTTTTTTTAAGACATTGTGAGGGAAAATAGGAGGCTTTTTTTTTTCTTGGACAAAAAAGGAATAGAGCGTGTTTTATCTTGTGTTGCCATAAGCCCTTTCAAGTGATAAGGCGTCATTTAGCAAATCAGCAACAGTCAAGTGCATGCTTTAAATTCCTTAGATACATCAACGCAACACTTACCACCGTAAAGTTGACCTGGCAAAGACGATCGTCGCACTGTGGAAGCTGACTGTGTCATCATTTCACAACACGGCATTTTGAAATTTTAAGTTGAAGAAAAAAATATTACAATTGCAAAATATCATTCTGGTTTCACATTTGGCTCATTAGCCGACACTGCATTAAACTACCCTCCCCCCCAAAAAAACATTCATGTTATGAGAACACGGACTAAAAAAAAAATTGTAAAAATTTGTTCTGGAGATCCACATGAACTTTTCTAGATTTTTTTGGTGCAGATTCCGCATCTGACATTTTTTCTGTAGCAAATCAGGGTTTCATCATGATAACAATAACAATATTACATGTAATATATTTAGTACCATTAATGAATTAACGGTTAGGTTTAGAAACAGGTGGAATTTTTTTTGGGAAACGTGAGCCATAAATTACAATGCTTGTTAAAAAACAGTCTTTTGGAAGCGTCCATTGGTCAAATTTAAAAACTATCAAAAATGGGATGTGTTCGGGGAAAAAACATTTAAAAGCGGAAAAAATACATTTAGGGACACAAAAACGTCTGATTAAAATTTGCTGTTGACCATATTTTGTTACTTTGACTTTTAGTGTGAGAAAAGACAAGATAAAGTACAAAATTGCTAACGCTCTAAACTCTCATACAAATGTAAATTAGGACTAGCGCCAACCCTTTTACAATAAGAACCTACCAGATTATAGCATGTATCCATCCATCAAAGTCTTGTTCAAGCACAGTCCACACCAAGAACAATTGACCAATTTTCATGTGTCAAAGAGTTTTAATTCTTTTGTTTCCACTTTGTGATCTCAAATTGAACAATTCCATGTCTTTTAAAAGTCCTTTAAAAAAATAGACATCTTTCAGTACATTCAATAAAAAAAATGCACGTTGATTTGTGTTTTTCATGTCAAAACATTACACGTTAAACCAGTTCAGTTTGCTTCAAAATTCAAGTTGGCTTTTCCACAAAGTGAGTCATCTACACCGGGTAACAAGTGCAGCATGTTATGTTTCACAAAAAGAGAGAAATAAAAATAAAAACTCCAACCACCATAACGGCGAATGTCAAAAAAGTGCGTCAAGTCTTATGAGAACTGTACAGTGGCTTTTAGAGAAAACCAGTCTGCTCCATATCCACTGTTGGCGATCCGGTGGGGGGCGGGGCCACCCTGCTTGATACAAAAGTCTTTAATGAACAAGACCATCGTTGAGGAAAAAAGGGGGAGGAACGTGTGAGGAAAAGAAATGAGAGCGGCGAGAGACTAAAAAGCGCACAGTCGATGCACACCCGGTGTGGCGGAGCTTTGCTGTGAAGTGAGTGTTACGGTTAAGACGGCAAAAAGGACTTCCGGAGGGCTGAAGAGGGTGGGAAAGTAAGATTAGTGGGGAAGAAATTGCGACACCTGTGGCCACAGGTGGTAATAACAAGTTCAGGTGAGGCGGGAAAAAAAACAAGATTGAAAACATGTTATGTTCATGTTGAAGTGACGACATAATGACATTGCCTTCAACATAATTCGGTATTCTTGGTCACATTTTATGTTTTTTGTTTGACTTTTAAGTAAATAAAGATTTAAAGATGCTTCGAAATCATATTGACTCTGGTCATCGGGAGACAAATAAGTGAGGTAACACCCTGCTATTCTAGGATTGCTATTTGGAATTCTATTTGTGGATTTTTTTTTTTAACCCATGCCCCCCCCAAAAATTGACATCCATTCTTGTGTGCGATCTATAATGCTCAAAAATACCCACGAGACGGCACCGGCATCCAAAACAGTAACTGGCGTCAAGGAGGTTGACGTGATTTTTCCCCCTAAATCATTTGCAAGTCATTTATTTTTAAGAGATGATATAAAAAAAATTTTTTTTTTTAAAGTTCCCCCGCATGTTGTATGTGCACAAAGCCACATATTTGTCAAAATTATCCACCTAGCCATTATCTGATTCGCTTCTCCGAAGCTCTTTAGTTTTCTTGTGGCATGATTAATTTTAAATATTTCGTGTTTTGGCAAAATAGCTTGTGGTGTTACTTATAGTTTTAACTCACTTACTCGGCGTAATTTAGGAAACAATTAGACAAATATTCCCTAGCCTTAATTCAACATACATTACATAAGACATAAAAACATTTCACATTTGGTAGTTGTGCATTTTATACGCGATATTGTGTGTATATATATATATATATATATACATATATATATATATACATATATATAAATATATATTTTATTATTATTTAATATGTGGCATGGTTCAGTGGCAGAGTGGTCGTTTCCCAACCCAAAGGTTGGTGGTTTCGATCCCCAGCCATTGCGACCATGCCGTAGTGTCCTTGCGCAAGAGACTGAACCCCACCCCAAGATGCTCCTGATGCTATGTCATCAATACGTGAATGAGGTAACAGTGTGAAGTGCTTGGAGTCCCCGAGGTAGAAAAGCGCGAAACAAGTGACAGCCCATTTGCCGTTTTAAGAGAAGCGGACCCATAATGAAATCATTGTTCAACAATGATATGAACACTGTATTTTATGATGACCGTAATTTCCTCATATAGTGGCTTGCGCTGGTGGTGGTGGTGGTTAGATTGATTTTAATTCACTCAAGATTCTGTTTAAATCAGGGGGTCACCAACTCTGGTCCTCGAGGGCCACTATCCTGCATTTTTTCGATGTCCACCCCCCAGCTCTTGAGAAACCCGTTAAGGAACCCGATCATTGAATCAGGCGTGTTGGAGGAGGGAGACATCGAAAGAATGAAGGATATGGGGCCCTTAACTCATTCAGTACCAGCCAATTCTGGACCAAGCCTGAAAAGACGTTTAAAAACGTCTTTGGGAGTGAACGAGTTAAGTACTGAGGTGGTGAGCCCTGGTTTACAGGCTGGAAGAGGTGCCGCTGTTTTGGTTAGCAACAGCGTTGGGCTCAAGAAAGCAAAAATGTGCGAGGTAGTTCAGGGTACACCCCAAAAGGTCCAAAAAAGGGCGGAGTCTATTCAGAGTTGGGGCCACTATTTGAGGAAATACAGTATCTCAAAGACCAGCAGGCTGCAGATCTGGAAGGGACAGCGACCTAAAGAAACAAAAGCTGATTAATATTTCAGCAAAACACTTGCAGATCGTCAAAACAGTCCTGGTGGTGGGGGAGAAAAAAAAATGGTTAAAGCACAGCGCGGAGAAACGTTTTAAGATCCGATGGCAGTGCAAATAGTGTAACTTTTGAATGATTTGGTTTCAAAACCCTTCGCATATCTCTGCTCAAGTGAGTGAAACGTCTATCAAAAGAAACAAAAAGTGCATGATGTGTAAAAAAAATAATAATACCTCAATCAACAAGGTACAAATCGATTCAATATGAATCTGCTATGGCATTGCAAGAGCTTTCCGTCTTGTCGTATTAACTACTCTGACTAGCAACGTCAGTACTTGATCGTAAAAGAAGGGGAAAAAAAAATCCACTTGACTTAGCACAAACATTGAACAGAAGAACAGAAAAAAAAAGGAACCTTTGGAATGTCTGATCAACTCAAAACAAAAGGAATAGAAATAATAATTTAAAAAACCAGCATAAGGCTTCAGTTCATGACAACAAATGTACAACATTGAGAAGTCAAGTTTCACATGCACAACCTACAACTGTGGTCATTGATGATGCCACACTGGGATTAAGGCTTTTTTGGTGTGTTTTTGGTCACAGAGGGGAAATACCACTAAATTATTCAAACCAATTGATTCTTCATGAACTTTTTCTCAAAGTACGTCCACACAGGCAGGAGCAAAGCGACAGGACGCCAGTCATTGGCGATTTGTGGTTATGACGAGCAACATCGCCGCTGAGTCGGAGGCGTACAGTCGTGACTGTCTGAGCTGAACACACATACTGATTTTTGATATCATATCTCACACACGACAAGGGGAAAAAGTAAACTCACTAAAAAATGTTTTTAAAATCTGCATGCATGATCGGAACGCTCATATCGTATGTGGTGGACTCTACACATGATAGCTTCACCGACAATCGCAAACTATCCGTTGTCGTAACAAGATGGACCTGTGAGAGGCACTAAAGTGCTACGTGGAATCCAGATTGGCAGACATCTCCAACCCGGGATAATGACCGTATTTTCCGGCCTATAAGGCGCACCTAAAAGCATACTATTTTCTCAAAAGTGCGTCCTAAAATCCGATTAGCCTAATATAAAGAACCTGTAACTCTCTTACTACACCCCATTGAGTTGTTTCCTTGTTAGTGTTCCGATGCCATCTAGTGGTGATTATAAGCAGGGGCCAATTGTAACCGAAAAGGGTTCTGCCCGACACTAATTGACATGCGCATTCGCCAACACACTTTGTGAGCTCTGTGAGGCCATTAACTCATTCACTCCCAAAGACGTTTTTAAACGTCTTTTCAGACTTGGTCCAGAATTGGCTGGTACTGAATGAGTTAACAAACTAAGATAATACCAAAAGCATCGTTAACGACTGACCAAACGAAGGAAGAAGGAGACGAGCAAAACCACGAAGGATATTTAGCCTTTTGTGGATGTGAGACCAAAAGTTTGTGTGCCTTTTTGTTGAATCAATTGCCCTTATAACATTTGTCTTTCATTTCTTGTTTGGTAAAGCCCTTTGTGTTTATATGTTTCATGTCCGTGTTTGTGACCAGTTCTCATTTTTACAGCTGCAGCGCTTGCGAAGACTCTACATAAAACAAGCTGTATTGTATTGTATTCCCTTTAGCGTAGCATCATCTAGTGGATGCTGAGCGCAATCGCAACCACTATTGCATGTGTCTTATAATGCAGTGCGCCCTATACAGTATATGAAATCAGTTTTTAAAATAGGCCAGTCATTGAAGGTGCGCCTTTATAATCCGGAGCGCCTTATAGTGCGGAAAATACGGTACTCAGGATCATCTTTTCGATACATTCTTTACTGACTTTGATCTCAACAGGGGGGAAATGCTCAACTTTGCCTCGACTGTCAGTATATGGGCATCCTACTTTGCCATTGCGTCCCTGCTTGTGCAGCGACACATTGAGGTCCGACAACAGTTTATTTCGAATCTACATCCTGCATTTCCATTAGCCCTAGCTAGCGAATCACGCCGCAAAAATCTAAACAAGATTTACAGCTCGCTTCCTGTGTGTAACGTACAAAAGTTACTTGACAAAAATTTTGTCAGTAAAAACTGACAAAATTAGGCATCTTCACGTTTGACCAAGCCTGAAAAAAATGTCTTGGGAAATCATTTCTCCCCATAAAATCATTCACCTTTTGCTAGTATTGCATTGTCGATAATTCGCGACATTCAGTGGCACTTCCCTTATAAATTGTGAGGTAGATGAGGTCAGGAGGTCAAACAGCCCCCCCCCCCCCCCTTGAGGTGAGGATTACCCCCACATAAAGTGTAGTGCTAAAAGAAGCAATGTGGAATATGGAAAAGACATCCGGAGAGAACACAAATATATGACAGCTACCTGCTAAAACGCAGCACAAACATGGACGTCACACAGGCTAAAGTTCAACCGGCTTCACATACCCGCTCGATCACGGTTATATTGGCCATCTTTTTTTTATTTTTCCCCCCTTCCAAAAAAAAATAAAATAAAAATAAACCAAATCTTTTTTTTTTGCTCTCCACTCATGAACAGAAATGTGGTCATTTTTTTTTTCTTTTCGTTTCGACACAAACTAAGAGTAAAAGATATTTACGCTTGAACATTTGATATAAAAAAAAAATGCCTTCAACTTGACACAGCACACAAGTTAACAATGCCCAACAAAGCGCCGGTGTTGGATCATGTCCTGGTATGTACATCATATTTCTATAAGGATAATGGTTGCCCCCCTCGACACCCCCCTCGACTTTCATGTGACACTTGTGTTCAAGGGTATGTTGTAAAAATTATGGTGGAACGTTCCACAAATCAGTATTTGAGTGAGACCTCTGAAATCAGAAACCGCACAGGTTAAAAAACGGTTGTTTGGAATTTTGCGGGACATCAACTGGTCAGAGCCCTGAAATGAAACGGCGGCGGCAAAAACGTTACAAAGCGCCTGCGGTTGACGTTTCCTTGAAGATCCATCATGCTTCCCGATGGCGTTTGTTATGAACTTTTTACAACCCCAAGTTAAGGCTACTCTGCGCTTGACGATCCTCTGTTAAGTCAACGAACCGTCGGGATGCTTTCATTGATGATTCAATTTATGAGAGGAGGAAGCCAATGCATACAAAGAGAAATATCCAACACTCATATGCTTATATCGATCCTTAAAATGATAAAACCAAACAAAAAAAAAGAAACACCAAACATAAACTAACAATACACAACCACCAATTAAAAAAAAAAAAAAAAAAAAAGTCCAGCTGGTTCCGTTCTCTAGAACTAAAAGACATAATCACCCAAGCTATGATATCTGTGTGGAAAGTCAGTTAAAAGAAGCTCTTGGTTAACTGAACAGCGTCACGTGCTGGTCAGAGAGACAATTACAATTTCCTGGGTCATTTAACTCCAGAAACTTTGAGCCAGCCGCTTCAAAATAAGTGATGCGATGCCGCCACCTAGAGCCGAGCACGGACTACTACAACCTCCGCCGGGGCGGCATGATGACTTGAGCTCGTTTCGTCAATGCAAATTTCCTGCGATGATGTCATGTTCAGGCGCATGGGAGCAACCATTACCCCTTGTGTCTTAATGTCCACAATGTGCTGTACAAAACCGAATTGCGTCTCCAGTGTCATTTTTCTCTGACGGACATCGATAATCGCGCATGCTAATGTAGTGTCAGAACCGTTCCAAGTTCCGAGGACGACACCTGCCTGCAGACATGATGGCTGACTGACCCCCGACATGGCGGAGGCAACGCGTCGTACGATGAGGTGAAGGGGCGAGGGGGCGGGCAGGGGAGGGGTTTGGGGGTAGAACAGTGGAGCTCCTTGAGGATGATAGCGAAGCTTCCCCTCATCCGTCAATCAGCTTCACATCGATGTGGGACAAATCAATCATGTGCCTGTGTGGTGAGCGTAACAACCATGTTTAGTGGCTTTTGGGGGCGAGGGGGCTACGGAATCACACAGCCAATGAAATAGTCACGCATGTGCGACGCGACGATGTTAACACGGCGATAGTGGAACCTCCAAAGTCAAACCCCGATGGGACGATTTGCTCCCGAGACCAAACTGTCACAGTACAGGCGAGGAGAGTAAAATTTAGCGAAAAGTTGAACGTTGTCATGAGCGTGGGCAGAATTTAACCATTGCGTCAGTCAAAAGCACGGCCGCGCTCATTTGCACAAAATCCAAACCGGCAATGCTGTCACTATTTTTCCGACACCTCTCATGAGTATTTGTCGAAATGGGGACTAGCAACTTTATTGCTTGCGCGTCAATTACGATGAACATGGTAAAGAAAAATACGGCGCCAATTTCCGTGTTGAAAAAGCAGCAATTTATATACAAGCTGGAAACTTCTCACTCGCAGTATCGACTTCCAAGCCTCAAACACTTTTGCAGAAGTTTTCCTCACATCCAAGATCTTCATGTGAAACGTACGGTATTTTCCGCACTATAAGGCACACCTAAACGCATTCAGTTTCCTCAAAAGCTGACAGCGCGCCCTCAAACGTGAGCGCGGCCATCATGAAACGAAGATACAGTCAAAGCTCGGTTCTCGAACAAACTGAGCGCACTTGAATGCACCATTTGACTCCTCTCGCCTTCCTTACACGAGGAAGTGATGCTTCCTCTTGCTGCTTTCCATTGTGAGCAGACGTGTTCAGTAAACTTTTTTATTTTAAAAAGAGCGTGGTTTCGGTTTTCGAACAATTTCGGTTTTTGAACAGCCTTCTGGAACGGATTATGGACGAAAACCGAGGTTTGACTGTAATACCAAAAGCATAGTTAACCTTTAGCATAGCTCCATCTAATGGATGCATAGCGCAAACGCAGCCACTATAGTAGCTTCTATTCTATGCGCTTTATAATGCGGCGCGCCCTATATATGAAAACAGTTTTAAAATAGGCCATTCATTGAAGGTGCGCCTCATACTCCAAAGCGCCTTATAGTGCAGAAAAGACAGTAAATGAAAGAGCTGGATGGGGCGTAACAGATACGAACCAGCCGAGCAACGTAAACTTGACGGCTCATGTTCATTGAAGGATTGTGTCAGTGGCGTGCAGTCAGGGGAGGCAGGTGAGTTTGTGCCTCCCCCTGTTATCACAAGTATTAATATTTGTCAGCTCGATTATGATTTTGGGGTCGTTCTTAATCTATTTTGATTATTTTATAGTAAAAATCGCCGTGCGATGCTACAAGCTGTAATTTCTCGCCCTGAAAATGGAGGATTTCATTTCAGTCAGTGCCTCCGTAAGCCCAACCCTCACTGCACGTCACTGGATTGTGTTTACAGACGCTTTGACAAAAGCAACATTTTGTGGGGGAAATGTGCATTTACACATGATCCGTGACATAATCATAGATGATGTCACTGAATTTCGCTTTATCCATAAGCCAAGGGAACAGCAACCAAAATGACCAGGCCAGGCCAAAATATTCTGTCAAGCCAGTGGGAGTTGAAAACAAAAAAAAAACAAATAAAACAGGAAGGTGCCTTAATAAAATGGATACTAAATGATGCAAAAGTGAACCAAGACTGCTGCTCGATCATCTCCATGGCAACGGACTAACACTGGTCAAAAGGACTTGGGCAATGACAAAGTGCTTACTGATTTAAGTTGTGCTGCTTTCCATTGCGCTAATTTCAGCATGATTTGTTTTAATTTTTTTTAATCTCGCATTCTGCGAGAACTGCACATTCAATGAATCCTCTTAAATTGGCTGATATTTTACGTCCCGAGACCTGCACTGACGTCTCACAAAATTTTAGGTGGCATTTAAGGCAAAGTTTCCCGAAAATTTTGGGGAAAAACTCTTAACTGTGGAGGTTCCAGGGTACTCATATGAAGTCTGGTGAGTGAGTTACCTATGGAAGCTCATTTGAAAACTTGCGGCATGTTGGGGACTTGAAAAGGTGGCGATTGCTTTCCTTTGCTGAGGTATCATTCTGAACATCTGCAACACAACAAAAAATAAAATTAAAATAAAATAATAATGATAAATAGACTCTTTAAAACCACGCCAAGAGGCCACTAGGTGATGTGAAGGGAGAGATGAGTTCGTTGGACTGGATTCATGGAAGTAGAGCTACTGAATCTGAGCAACAGGGGGCGCTGTAAGACCACCCAAGAAAATATGACTGAGTTGTGAAAACTGGAAACTCAAAGTGATTCGGCTTTTGTTATTCAAATGAGATTCAACTGTTACTCATGAATACACGGAACATTCTGCAAGGTCGAGTTCAAGGACTTTTGATATTTCCAACTGTTTTCAGAACACGCATTCACTTTACTCAAATACAGTCAAACCTCGGTTTTCGTCCATAATCCGTTCCAGAAGGCTGTTTGAAAACCGAAATTGTTCGAAAACCGAAACCACGCTCTTTTGAAAATAAAAATGTTTACTGAACATGTCTGCTCACAACGGAAAGCAACACGGGAGGCGAGAGGAGTCAAATGGTGCATTCAAGTGCGCTCAGTTTATTCGAGAACCGAAATTTGTTCATCATCCGAGACATAAATAACTCGAAATCTTAGGTCAAAAACCGAATTGGTCGAGAACAGAGACGTTCGAAAACCGAGGTTTGACTGTACTTTGTTGTATGACAAATTTTGAATTACAATTAAGTTCAAGGAAGACATTTAGAACAGCAAATCACGAGTACCTGTACATCATTTCCAAACAGACATTTACCTCTATCGGGCCAATGGATCTTAAAAGGCTCTGCAGCTGCACGTCAGTGGTGGACGACGAGAGACCCTCAATGGTGACGGTGCGCCGTTGATTCTCGCCGAGCCTCAGGCCTTGCCGGGCGCCCATTGGACCTCCTCGACCCATGTGAATGATGCCCGCTCTTCCTCGGCCCGGCACGACAACCTGCAACGAGAGGTGGGGGTTAATATGAGTCCAAGTCTTTCTTTTCGCTGACGTTTCAATCCAGAGCTACAGTGATCCCGAAACGGGATCGCCGATGCTTTCATTGCGCACGTCAGACATGGCTGACTTTCCTGTGATTGACTTATCATATTTCTACAGAGAACATCAACGTCAGAGCATGATGCGCGCGCCTTGGCATGTCTTCATACGACGCGCCCGGGAGTGAGCGGTATATTCCATCGGATGCGGCGGAAGATAGGCGTGTGGGGTGAAGGAGGGGTGGTGACGAGCACTGTGTGCGCAGTTTGTTCTGGTGGCTGCCTTAGCCTGTCAGCATACGAATGTGTGACGGCAGCCCACGGCGGTGACAAGCGTGCAGCGAGGCCAAGGGGACCCCATGTAGCCCCTTACCCGTGAAACGCTGCTTTCTGCTTGTCAATACACCTGGCACGCCGTCTCGTCTCATGACTACCACCGTACGACGTCGCGTGCCCGCAAATGGCGGGATTTAGTTAAGATCGGAGCGCTTCTCTTTCAACCATGAAATGAATCCATCAAATTCAGTTAAGTGAAAAAAATCCCGCGCGTCCCCGGGTATGCGGAAGCAACAAAAACAATATCAACTCCATAAAGGGATGGGTATCAACGTTCGCAATTTTTTTTTATTTTGGAAACGGAGCCTCACGGCACGTTGCGTGGTAGCCTTATAAACAACCGTTGTGGCTGCCGGCTTGATTACGCTGGCTCCCCACGATATGCGACAGTCCAATCGCCGTGAGACGGCGGCCGTTACTGCGCCGCGGCCACGACGGTCCGTCAAAAATATGTCCCTGCATAAAAGCGGGCCGCGGTACAAAACAAGAGTGGACACCGGATGGCTGCCCTAGAGAACTGTTCAAATTAGGCTCGCTGATCACAGGGGTCCCATACTGCAAGTCAGAGGTGGGACATTACCGTATTGGCCTGAATATAAGACGGTGTTTTTTGCATTGAAATAAGACTGAAAAAGTGGGGGTCGTCTTATATTCGGGGTCTAGACATTATACCCATTCACGACGCTAGATGGCGCCAGATATCATTGAAGCGAATGCTGAACTTGACTCCCCAGGCCAAAGTGAACCCCTGCCATGAAGAATAAAAATAAAAATAGCGGTAGCACGAAAAATAAAAATTAAAAATAGCGGTAAGAAGGAAAAGAGAAGAAAATAATAGAAGAGATAACAGAAAATGGAGAAACGTAGCGACAATCTGGAGAAAAGTGGGTCGAAGATCGGCCAGGTTAACCGGCAGCTGAGGAGAAGTTACTGTATGATGTAATTTACATTTCAAAAAATCAGAAGCCATTCATTTACGAATGTGATTGTACTTTAGATTTGAATGCAAAATAACATGCTCAAATATATTGTTATAATCATTTGTTTCAGATGTACTGTAATTATTTTCTGTATAAAAATTAATTTGGTGTTCAAAAAGTCTTTTTTCAAACTTGAGTCTTGAAAAAGAGGGGGTCGTCTTATAATCAGGGCCGTCTTATATTAGGGGGCCAATACGGTATATCACCCAAACTGGTACCCAAATCCGAATAGGCAAATCGCGTCAAATACAGTACTGAATATTTCAATGAAAAACATCACCCGGCCATGAATCTAAAAGAAACTGTTGGAAAAAAAAAAAGCTAACACCTGTTAGTTCATTGTGTGCCGTTCGGTATTTGGTTGGAGACTTGAGGACGTACCCTGTTCTGTTGCAGGTTGCCGATGCCCCTCGGCCCACCTGTTGCATCCCGCCCGCACCGTGCAGCTGTTGTCGGCCCCCCACGGTGACCTTCCTTTGGACGCCCTGCCTGAGTGCGTTGTCTGGCCAGCCGGTTGATTGCTGCTGCTGTTGTACTGGGAAAGCCGTGGCCTCCGGGCCCTTTCCAGGCTGCAAGGTAATGCATGACAATCCATTTTTTGAGGGGGGGGGGGGGGGTTTCTTTTTCCAAAATAGACAAAACAGAACCAGCAAACTCCCAACAGAATTTCGAATTGCCCACTTGAAACGTTTCAACTGTAAAGTACCACAATGACCCGATAACAATGCACCGGTAATATATGGTCCATGTGATGTGACATTACACGTGAAATAGCTCCGAGATGAAAATAAATGCAACCAGGCTAAACTTAGCATCTCAATCACATCCAATGCTTTTCTCAAAGATGAGTTGCATCATTTTTAAAAACACTCACTTCACACCAACTCCTTCTGAGACAGACTTTGTCGGCATTTTGGAGCGTCTCGAAAAGAGCGCAACGAAACGCAAATAGGTGATTTATTTTTTTTTGCCCATAAAAAGCTGACGGTTTTACATAACAATTTTTTTCAATGTACCGTATTGGTCCGAATATAAGACGGTGTTTTTTGCATTGAAATTAGACTGAAAAAGTGGGGGTTGTCTTATATTCAGGGTCTAGACATTATACCCATTCACGACGCTAGATGGCGCCAGATATCAATGAAGCGAATGCTGAACTTGATTTCCCCAGACCAAAGTGACTTCACGAAGAATAAAAATAAAAATAGCCGTGGCACGAAGAAGAAAATTAAAAAATAGTGGTAAGAAAGAAAAGCGAAGAAATAATAGAAGAGATAACAGAAAATGGAGAAACGTGGGTCGAAGATCGGCCAGGTTAACCGGCAGCTGAGGAGAAGTTATGATGTCATTGACATTTCAAAAACCAGAAGCCATTCATTTACGAATGTGATTGCACTTTAGTTTACATATTTAAATGTTCAGATATTAAGATTTGAATGAGGCAAAATAACATGCTTTTTCTCTCAAATATTTGTTAGAATCATTTGTTTCAGATGTACTGTAATTATTTTCTGTATAAAAATTAATTTGCTGTTCAAAAAGTCTTTTTTCAAACTTGAGTCTTGAAAAAGAGGGGGTCGTCTTATAATCAGGGCCAATAAGGTATTTAGATAACTTTACATGCCCTATTGTCTCTTCATAAAAGGGGGGGGGGGCTTGAGACGGACGGCACCGCGTAACGATCGACTCGCATCGATTACTCTGAAATAAAGTTGCAGCTGGGACGCGCGCGGAGGAATTGAAGGTCGTCTCCTGCGCGAGACTGCGGAGAAATGTGACAGATCAATACGCAGCAAGAAAAGAGGCGATATCCGCGAACTGCACCCCCCCCCCCCCACAGTTGAGTAAATGGATTAATCCTCCCTATAGAAATCACGGCACCCGATCGCGCCCATCAAATACTAAGCTGCATTACACTGGAACGACAGCAGCTGGATCTCTACCCCATCCCCCCCACCTTCACATCCCCCCGCTGCCTCCTCCTCTACCCCCTCCCCAGGCCTTTGTGTCTTGCGATGCTTTGTATTATCCGTGATGAAAATATACTTTGCCTCTTATCAGTTTTCCTAAGCCATCCAAATCCAAATCCTCAAAAGTGGCAACTTTCTTAGCGCAGGTATTATTGCTAGCGCCACCCAATCTGACCCCTCCCCCTCCTCTCCCCACGCCTCCGCCTCCTTGCTTTTTCGAGCGGCAAAGATTAATTACGAGGGTCTTGGATTGGCATTCCTTTGTTGCCGCGCACCTGAGGGACGGCTCGACGGGGCTGGAGTGACGGAGGGATGACGGGGGCGTAGGAGGGGGGAGTGCGGGGGTGGGAGATGCAGATAACATTGTCAAGCTCAGGTTGATGACAGCAGAACAATGAGGAAGGGAGAATCTTTTCGCCGTTTCCATCTGTGGTTATCCCCACCCTTCAAAGATGCGGCGCGTCTGATAGCCGCGTCGCAGGTTTCCATTACGGCGCTGACACCCGGTTATCTTCATCTGCAGCCAGCGTGATCCTCCTCAAGGGGGAGGGTGTCGGGGGGTTTACACCAAACATCAGTATGAGTGTTTAACATGCTCACCCTTTTGTGATTTTTCAATAAAGATTGGTGGGTAATTAAACGCACGGCAGTGACTTATCAAGTGAGCAGAAAATGGCGGGTAAGACGATTGCTGGGTGGGCTTTATTGGGGTTACTGTCATTTCACAGTAAGCCCCCCCCCCTCTTTCCCCACCTTAAAGGAGGATGTCAACCTTTAAGAGCAGCGATGAGGTGTCCCCGAAGTTTGCAAATAAATGTCACACGACTCTCTCTGATGCCCCGCGGTAGCGAGGCTTCGTTAAGACACCCGTGTTCCTAAATATCAGCTCCCCAATCTTTCTGAAGGAAGATGTCAATTTTGCCAAAATGATACCACTGATGTCCTCGTATCAGGGCACATGGGTGTGAGATCAAATAGAGACAGAAAGTACAATTAACTCATTCAGTACCAGCCAATTCTAGACCAAGTCTGAAAAGACGTTTAAAAACGTCTTTGGGAGTGAATGAATTATGGGCATTTTGCCGGTCTCAATATTTGGCAGACATGGTCAGAGAAGAATTCCAGGAAAACAGACTTCTTCAATACTTGGTCCCTTAGTATGTGTTTTAAGGGAAAAATCGGGGGGAGATCTGGCTTTTGGGAGGGTGGGGGGCATTGGGCGGTAGTTTCTTTGTCTTTTGTTGAAGGACCCCCCCGCCTACAAAAAAAAAAAAAACCCCAGAAGAAAGAGGTCAAGCAAATTAAAAAATTTGCCCCCTCCATAATGTTGCTGATATAGTGCAATTTAGTTAATTATGTGAAGTTCATGACTGCATACTCAGAGATGAAAGTCCTCCGGAATTCTGGATTTTCAAATTTTCATGAAAATTCCTCCGATAAATTGAAGAAAAATTGCCTAAAATTAATCCGGATATTAGTAACTAATATCCGGATTAATTTTAGGCGATTTTAAAATGTGAAAATCCGGAATTCCGGGAAAATACGGAGGACTTTCATCTCTGCACACTAAATCACCTACGAGACGGGGTACTGCCGTTTCTGCGAGCAACAGAGCTCAGATGGGCTGAGTTAACTTATGCCCATGTGTGAAGGAAGTGCGATAATTACACTTGCTAGCTATTTTGTTTTGCTAATTCGAAAAAGGAGGCGATTCTTTTCCTCGACGGATGTTCACTATGTGAAAATGACAGTGAACTCCAACCCAAATACGGTTTGCTAATTTACCTATTTGTGTGTTTTTTTCCCCCTGAAGAAGCTACCCCTTACTTTTTCACAAAAAAAAGTTGCATAAGGTGAGCACGCGCGCATCCACACTGAAATGAATGGAAATGCGATTAATCTCTTCTAGCTTCCCAAAACAAAATTCGAGCCAGGGCGCGTTCCCTACCCCTGTGTATTGCAAGGGCGTTTCTGACCTAATTTTGAAACCTGGTGGTGGGGTATGCAAGGACAGAGCAGTTCTACACAACCACGCGCGTGTCTCTGTGCGCGCTTGTTAAGTTCCCCCCAAAAGTATCCCATTTGGGATGAAATGAATTGAAACGCTTTGCTCACCGCGCCGGAAAGTTTGACCACTCTGACTTTCTGCGGCACCTGATGGCCTTCGCCGTCAGCGAGCTTGCCCCACTGCATCACCGTTCTTTTAGCCCCAGGTTTAAGTCCTTGAGCCTGGGGCTGGCCGGGCCCCAGCGCGGGAGTCGCAGGAATGTTTTTTCGAGGGATCTGAGCAAACTGGTTGGGAGCGCCGGGTTTGTTTACGTTCGGCGGCCCGCTTGTCCTTCTCTGTTGCTGCAGAGGGCTTTGTGGGGGCTGCCTCCACTGCGGGTCCGGATTGAGAGTCTGTGGCTGCTGGCTATTTCCCTTTCCCATCTGCAAGCGTGACTTGACGTTGGGACGTGGGGTTTGCGCCTGAGCCACGCCATTGGGATTACCCAGCGACTGATCGAATGGCTGCTGGGGTCGTTGCCTCTGCTGTTGCAGCTGGAGCGGCTGCCGTCGCTCCAGTGGCGGTTGTTGCGGCGGCGGGAGCAGCAGAAGCTGCGGGGCGGGCGGCGCTTGCTGGTTTTGCTGGGCCGTGGGTTGCGGCGAAGGTACGACGGGTTGGCTTTGTGTCGAAGTGTTGATCCTGTCCAGTAGCTCTTTCTTCCTGACGCCGGCCTGCAACTGCCGTCTCAGCTCCTTCCTCCTAAGGATCTCCTCTCTGAGGCGTTTCTGTTCCTCGATCTTCAGACGATACTGCCGGGTCTCCTCGTCCTCTTCCGGGTCCTGTGTTGCGGCGGGGAGGGAACACAAAAGGTGCAACCATTACAATTGAGGACTGGAGAGGGCATGACATTGAAATGTAATCAAGAGTTCAAACCCCAGACGATCAAGCGATCCTATTGATCGGTCCCCCCCCCCCCCCCAATGTAAAGAGACTGCTGCCATTAGCGACCATGATTAGGTTTTGAATAAATGGGGGTTGCTTTCCAGCACGTTAATATGCTTGACTAATGCGAGCGGTGGAAAGAGCCAACGAGGCTTGTGACTTACACGTGAACATTTATTAATTTTTGTACATCGAGCGCGTCGGGAACAGGAAGACTATAGTCCAATTTTGTGTGAAAATATGCCTCAACATCGGACTAAACTTGCCATTAACAAAATATCTTAAATCATAAACATTGAGGTGATTTTCTTTTAATATCCATCAACGATTTAGCAGATCAGTCCATTTTAAGTTGAATGTGGCCCTTGAGCACAGAATCTTTGCTCACCCCTGATCTGAAGGATGAACTCCACAAGTAAGTTTCGATTTATTTATTTATTTATTGTGCTGCCGCCAAACAACAATCCCAAAAGAGGGAAACTTGATGGCCAAACAATACTGTCCAAAAGAGTACTTGGATCTGGCTGCTTCGTACAACACAAAAAAGATAAAGTCAATAATTTCAGTCAAAAACACCACTAGACGGCAGTATTTTTTTTCCCTTCCTTTTATCTGCCCATTGAGTCTGTCAGCAGCCTTCAAAAGGTAATATTTACTTTCATTTCATGTTATTGTATAGTGCAGGGGTGTCACGACAGTGAAACCACTAAAGCGTTTAATCGCATTATTGCATTCTTACTTTAATAGGTAACAAATTGATTGTAAAATCTCAAAGTCATTTTATTACGCATCATTTATTATTATTTGACGTTTCGCTACATTTTTTTAAGCAAGGATCATGCAAGTTGACACAAATAATTTTCTTTCGGGTGTCGACATAAAATGATGTGGCGGGCCAGATCTGGCCTTGAGTTTGACATCCGCGGTACACTGGTTACATTTTTTATACTTGCTACTTTAAAATTTAAAACAATGCCTGCAGTTAAGGATTTATAATAAGAATTTTTTTAAAAACTGAATAACTTTACATCTTTATACTTTTGTAGAGATGGGCGAGTACCGATAACAGCTATGAGAATTGGGCTTGTTTTCGACTCATGTTTGAGTATTAGCTGAAGAAGCGCACTTCTTTTTTCAAAATTAAATCATATACAAGCAACTATTTTGACGGTGAAATTTGTATAAGTGAGGGTGAGATGACAAACTTTTTTAGGATTAGAGTTTGTGCTATAATTATGGTTAAAAGTATTATTATAGGGAATTAATTATTTTAATTATTGGGAATTTCTCCATTGCGAGACTAATAAAGCATTTTTTTATCTTATCTTAAATATTTAAGATGGGAAAGGTTGTTTTAGGATTAGAACAAGTAGGAAGTAAGATTGTGTTACGTTTCGGGGCTCCCACAGTACTTTGTGTTCAAATTCTGACCTGCGGTTCGGCGCTGCTCGGGATTTCGTTGCGAACCACCGTCCTGCCCGCAGCCATGGGCTGTGGGGCGGCATTGGCAGCGACCTGGCCTCTCCCTCTGCCACCTCCGGGCACTACATGAGCAGGCTGCATGGGACGCATGCCTTGCGTCGCCTTGACAACCGGCCTGACGTTAGCGCCGAGGGGGGCGGCGGGGCGGGGGGTGATGCTTGCATTGCCAGGCGCTATGGGGAGCTCCCGTAAGTTGCTGTTGCGCTGTGGGTGGATTTGCTTGGGAGCAGGCGTGTTCTGCAGGGACGGGAGTGGGGAGAAAAAAAAAATGTATGCTCAGTTTACAGAAAATACTTTGTTGTTACGATGCATTGGGTGTCAAAAAACAAAAACAAAAAACCCCGTTTTTTAAAATGTATTTTATGCAAAGCTTGATTTTGAAATAAATTTGCTAAAAAATATTTTTACATAGATTATCATTAATTATAATTAGATATGTAAAGACACCGATAATCTGAATGATTTCTCACAATCATCGTCACCAAGGGTTTAAGTTAGGTCAAAGAAATATGTTCAAGGTGCCACAAAAAAAAATAAAAAATAAAAAAACAAGGGTTTAAGTTAGGTGAAAGAAATACTGTATGTTCAAGGTGCCGCAAAAAAAAACAAAACAACAACAACAAGGGTTTAAGTTAGGTCAAAGAAATATGTTCGTGGTGCCGCAAAAAAAAAAGAAAAGAAAGAAACATTTATAATACGTAGACATCGAACAGTGTCTCACCATCCTTTGCCTGTTGGCCATGTTGTGCTGTTGTAGGTTTTGGAGGCGGGGGCTGGACTGCCTCGGACTGCCATGCGGCAGCTGTTGCTGGAAAAGATTCTGGCCGTGGTGCAGCAAGTGGGGGGGCTGCTGCTGATGGTGCTGTTGGTGGATGGGCTGGTGCGACGGTAGGGAGTCCTGAATTGGAGGTTGAGGAGGCCTGTGTATCAAGCCCTAAAGAAAATAATGGCATTATGAAAGCTGTATAGCGGAAGAGCCCATTTCTCAACGTATGCTTTCTTTATTCTCCATTCACTCATGCACCTAAGTGCAAACGGCGCAACTGTTTGAGACAATCAGGTGTGCCACTGATAAATATCGTTGTTCCTCTTTCTACGCCAGAAATCTACAGTGACAGGCAGAACAATTCAATTATTTTTTTTAAAAAAATATATATAAATCACGCAACGTAAATTCAGCCACGACACGCACACCCAAAGTCAATTTGAGTACATTAAAATGAGATCATTATTTCGGTATATATAATTCTGTGACATTTTGGTGGCTTGGCGTGCCCTGACCTGACTGTTGGGAAACACTGGGGTGGGATTGAATCACTAGAGGGCGCTCTTGCCCATGTCTGGTAACAGACAAACACATGGCATGAACACTGGAGTCTTTCGGCTTTGCTTGCACTGAGTATCATTGATTGCGTTGTTTGTTCAAGAATAGAGTGGTCAGCAATCAAGTGCAAAGCCCCCCCCCCCCCCAAAATAAATAATTTTAAAAAACTTAATTGTTGAAAAATGTAAAAATAATGACTGAAGATCAGACAAGACTGATCGGAGGAGAGCAAGATGACACAAATAAACATGTACTGAATATAAAAGGCAGTTTCACTCGTACCTGGATGCCAAATTGAGCTTGGGGTGGAGGGAAAAGGCCCCCCTGCTGATTGAAAGGCGGACGAGGGTTCAGGAAGGGCCTGGACTGGTTAGGAGGAGGACCTTGTTGATTCAAGCCGACCAGCCCCTGGTGGCCTTGGGGAGGGGGAAGACTGGGTCTTGGCGGGTCTATGGAGAAAAGTCCCAGTGCGCCCTGTGGGCTCGGCTGGCCGAAGGCCGGTCCTGGTGGGCCGAAACCCATGTGGCCCTGGGCGGGCATTTGCTGCTGCTGCTGATGCAGGTTGGTGCTCATGAGCGGGTTGGGGCCCGGGTGATCAAACATGAGCTGCCCTGGAAAGCTCGTCGGATCTGCGCGTTCCGGGCCTGCATGAGAAGCAAAATCAAGAAAGAAGTGTACAGTGATCCCTCGCTATTTCGCGGTTCGTTTATCGTGGCTTCGGTGCATCGCGGATTTTTTCAAACATATTCATAATATATATATATATATATAAAAAAAAATTTTTGAAGTCCGCAAAAAGTACGCAAACAGTCCGTGAGCAGCAGCGAAAGTCAGCAAAACAACAGTGAGTCACATAGAGCAACATATACAGTACAAGTGGGGTAGGTCGGGGCTGAGAAGATGATTGCCGTGTTGATTGGCTGTGCATCTTCTTTCTGTTTAGCACATGGGTTACTCTTTGATCTTTAATCAGTGTCTAAGTGTTGTTTAAGACAGGGGATCCCCAACCGCCGGTCCGTGGACCGGTACCGGGCCGCACAGAAATAACAAATAAATTAATTCCAGTTTTATTTATTTCGGAATACGAAAGATGTTTTTTATTTTGAAAAAATTACCGGATTCTCCGTTACATCCGTCTGTGTCACGCTTCTCCGTCCCGTGACTGATTACGCTAAAAACAAAACGCTCGAGCTCGCAAAATGAGTAAAAAAACTGTTGGAGATCGCAAATGACGGCGGCCTTAAAAGTACGTTCGAGACAACTGGATTAAAGTCATGGCTGAATACTCGGAGATCGCCACAATAGCAATGTTGCTATTTCCGACGTGCTACCTGTGTGAGGCGGGGGTTTTCTGCAGCAAAATTACGAAGTAGACTGGACATAAACCACACACTTGAGGTGTCATTGTCTCCTATTACCCTGAGATGGGACCGCCTGGTTGCGGAAAATCAAGCTCGGGGCTGTGGTGAGTCGTTATTTTCATGCACTTTGAATTTGCGTTGTATCGTATTTTGAAGGCATTAAACAGTACCATGGTGGCCAGAGTGTTGCGGCCAGATTAGAAGCTCCTTGTGTTCATTATATTTCGAAAACACCACAGTTTTCATGCAGCTTATACCATATTATTTTGTTGAATTAATCCGCAACACCTTAAATGCCGGCCCCTGAAAATATTGTCTGACATAAACCGGTCCGTGGGGCAAAAAAGGTTGGGGATGCCTGGTTTAAGATGCTGCTAGTGTGTGTGTGTGTGTGTGGGGGGGGGGGGGGGGGGGAGCGAGAAAGAGAGAGAGAGACTTCTAAGAACAAAAGCAGGTCTCTTCCATCCTTAATTGTCTAAACAACCTTAATTGACTAATCATAAACACGTCTGCTGTCTGCTGCACGCCTCAGATCGCTGGCCTGTGTGTGTGTGTGTGTGTGTGTGTGTGTGTGTGTTAGTGCGCTCTGCTCAAGCGCAAAGGCGCACGTGGGGCATTTTTTTTAATGTATATGTTAATTGGTCGCTACTTCGCAGATTTTCGTTTATCGTGGGTGGTTTTGGTCCCCATTAACCGCGATAAACAAGGGATTACTGTAAACACAAAACACTGACGACAGAAGTTTTAACCTTTGGTAAATCCCTCTGCGGGTGTCCTGTGTGCAGGCAGCGACGGAGGCTGAATGCGGTATGGAGGTGAAAAAGTAAAACAGCGCAAACGACTGTATTTACAGTGCAAAACCGGCAACCCGAGATAATATATGTTTGATGCCGTTTTCCCCACAGCTCATTCAAATGAATGCGCAGCATATGGACCAACATGCATTTAACATGAGCGTTGCTCGTGGGGCACACCCTGTAGGTACAAGCGCCAGAGGTAATGTGGAATAATATTGACTCTGCCAGGAGAAGCATTGTAACCTTTGTGCGAGCTTGGCATGGGACTCACCTCCCATAAAGAGGGGCTCTCTATCCTGGGGGCCTTGGTGCGGCTGGTTTCTGAAGGGCTCCATGTGATGAGGCAGCCGCTGGGGCTGACCAAAATTATTCGGCATGTGCTGATGGAAGTCTCCCTGTCCCTTGGAAAAAAAAACAACAACAACAAAAAACAAACAATTGGAACGCATGTGAGGATCACACAAACTCAAAATGCCGGATTCCCGCTAATTGGGGCCCCTCGTTGAATGCGGCGATGAGAAACTAATGTGCCGGAGATTATCGGGGGTATTGGCAGGAAATGATCCAAATTGTTCATCTTTGTCAGCGACGTATAGTGACAGGCAGAACAATTCCATGCTCTCCCATTGGATTCTTCTTCTTCTTTTTTTTTTACTTTTTTCAGGCACAGCAGTTACAACAGTCGACAGTTTATCATGTTACCAGGTTACAGGGTGCATGAAAGGGTAAATCCGTGAAGACAAATAACGCCTTCATTACGAGTGACCAGCTGCCTCATCGATTTACACACAAATAAACACCTTCCGTTTCCCCATCAGGAAATCAAACAGGGAGTCAATCACACCGCAGCTTTTGACTGATCATAAACTGATCGAAGCCATTTGAACACCAAACCAGCAGCGCCTATCGAAGCACGGAAACAGTCTCTCCAATATATGGTGGGGGGCGGGGCTTGCAGCATATTCTCAACTCAACTGAATTTATAGTGTACTTTTAACTCATTCAGACAGCTAATTCTAGACCAAATCTGAAAAGACGTTTAAAAACGTCTTTGGGAGGGAATGAGTTAAACAACCGCCGCTGTCTACAAAGTGCTGTACATGGAGCAAATATCATATACACAACCAATTGTGAACCAACTTCCTGTATTGCAATTAATTCACTTTCTGGCGACCTTTTTGAAGCGCCTCCATTTCTCGGCATTTGTCCTAAACTTTTTTTAAAATTTTTATTTTTTTGCTCATGATTATTTTCTGCAAACATCGTAATATACTAGGATTATTTCATATTACAGTCAAACCTCGGTTTTCGTCCATAATCCGTTCCAGAAGGATGTTAGAAAACCGAAATTGTTCGAAACCACGCTCTTTTCAAAATAAAAATATTTATTGAACACGTCTGTTCACAATGGAAAGCAACACGAGGAAGCGTCACTTCCTCGTCTACTCGTCTAAGGAAGGCGGGAGGAGTCAAATGGTGCATTCAAGTGCGCTCAGTTTGTTCGAGAACCGTCATTTGTTTGTCAACCCAGGCATAAAAAACCTTGAAATTTTTGGTCGAAAAACAAATTGGTCGAGAGCCGAGACGTTCGAAAACCGAGGTTTGACTGTATTTGATTAATATCCTCCCCTGTGCGGTAAATAAAGTCACCCTGGGCCGAAATTTGGGTTATCACGCTCCGCTGAAGAAAAGCACGAGGAGTTTTGGGGTAGGCGGTCCTTTGTAATTGAACATGGGCGCCAATCAGTACAACCGGCATTACTGCTGCTTGGGCCTTGATAACGCGTTTTAAAGTCGATGCTAACAAGGCAGGAGGATTTCAAGGGAAGATAAGTGCCTTCATCATTGTTTCAAGCATTTCAGCTTTCTGACCGTTGCATACTTTCCCCCCGTCTATCTTCCAAGGAAAAAGCTGATAACAAGCATCTAATCCCCTCATTGGAATTCAATTACCTCTCATAACCGTCTCCATTGTTCTTTTTTCAAACATTCATCTCTGTTGAAAAATTAACCTGCTATTCAACACTCACACAAACGGGGATGCTTGTCTCCTCCGAGCTCATTTGGAATGACTTAAGATGCTATCGAGGGGGGGCTTAAATCCATCTTCATTCGGCCGACGCGTGGACGTTCGGAGGCTGGAAGGAGAGCCGCGAGTCCCCAGAATGGACAGAAAAGTTCATCAAAGGGGCTTTTAAGACAAGAGGGGTGGCGGTGGGTGGGGGGGGGGGGGGGGGGGGGGGGACACTCCGGGAACGCCGTCCAAGTGTTTGAAAAGGTCAAGACAAGCAGATCTTCACAATGAGGACTCGGGCGTCCATATAATAGCGTGGCTCATCCTCTCAATTCTAATCCTCTATAAACTGACTACGGGGCTGTTCAATACGTGAGTGATGTTGAGCTCTCGCCAGCGAAGGGATAACCAAGACTAATCATAATGAGAGGTCAAAATCCCAAAGAACGCTAACGGTGAACATGGATTTAGTTTAAGGAAGCGTGTCGTGTCTGTTTTATTGTCCAGCTCCCATACAGGCTGTCAATTAACCACATTCAGCTGTCAAAACTGATACAAGGGGATGAAACATTTCCAGCAAGTGAACGAAAAACTTCCTCGGGGGAGTTTTTTAAATTTGTGGAATATATTGATATTAGAAAATGTTATCTTCATTTATTAATTGACACGAATTGACCGGTTTTTTTGGCCTTTTAAGCAGTTCCATTAACTCATTCAGTACCAGCCAATCCTGGACCATGTCTGAAAAGACGTTTAAAAACGTCTTTGGGAGTGAATGAGTTAATATCCCGTGGAAAAGTTTTCGGCTTTGTAAATCACCGCGATCCCGCAACGCTAGTCATACGAAAGCATGGTTGGGAAGAAAAGTCCTTTGTTTCAACACACAAAAGGAATTAAAAAAAAACCTCCCACGTAAGAGATAGTTTTGGAATAATCATCCAAATACAGTCAAACCTCGGTTTTCAAACGTCTCTGTTCTCGTCCAATTCGGTTTTCGACCAAAAATTTAGAGTTTTTTATGCCTCG
This sequence comes from Hippocampus abdominalis, assembly GCA_018466805.1. Lineage (NCBI taxonomy): Eukaryota > Metazoa > Chordata > Actinopteri > Syngnathiformes > Syngnathidae > Hippocampus > Hippocampus abdominalis. Next base: position 9,811,283 of record CM031712.1, on the reverse strand, counting down.
GATGACGAACAAATTACGGTTCTCGAAAAAACTGAGCGCACTTGAATGCACCATTTGACTCCTCTCGCCTTCCTTACACGAGGAAGTGACAGGAAGTGACGCTTCCTCGTGTTGCTTTCCATTGTGAGCAGACGTGTTCAATTAACATTTTTATTTTAAAAAGAGCGTGGTTTCGGTTTTTGAGCAATTTCGGTTTTCAAACAGCCTTCTGGAACGGATTATGGACGAAAACCGAGGTTTGCCTGTAGGTGGCTTTCATTTTTACAGTCCGGGCTGAAAACACGTGTCGTACTGTGATTGTCAAACACTGCAAGCGTTTTTTTTTTTTTTAATTGATAGTCAAGAAGCACACATCACGCAGATTGTTGTTATAAATTCATGCCTGTAGTGGTGTTTATCATTTATATACAGCGTATGGCGGTGTTCGAGAGGAGCCAAATGTCTAATTTGTCTGCCCATAATTATCCAGCAGGAATTTCAAAAGCACGCTAATGAAAATTCCGTTCAATAATTCGAGAGCCCGAACTCCCCCCACCCCCCACCCTTGCCTCTCGCAATTGGGTCTGATAGGATGATAATGTATGATAATCACGGCCAATCACACGTCCACTGGTAAATGGGATGTTCCCCGGTTGATAAGCCCGGTGCATTTCAAATGGGTGTCCGTGGCAACCGCTGGCAAAATTCGATTGGCGGCCGGAGAATTGACACTGCGCTCTTCATCAAACCGATTTTCTGCATAGGCTTCCAAACCCTTGCTTAGGTACCACCGGCAGATTTAGAACGACGAAAGAAATAAACAGCCCCCCCCTGCTGTTGTGCTATCAATACCACACAAATGGGCCGCGTTGGGAGCAGAAATGCAAAAAGAACGATTACAGGCGGGTTGGACATGAGGAAAATAAAAACATACTTATGTTTTTGATAAGTCTTGGCCTGCGTGGATAACCGGATGTCACCACCGTATGGATGGGTATAAAAAAAGGCACTTTCTGGAAGGACGTCATGGCCACTGCCACTTGATACCAAGGGATCTGTCTCAAAAGTGGGCGAGCTGTTCTCTCGCCTAAGAGTAATGACTTTAAAGGCATTTCTGGTCAGATCCTTTGAGAGTGAAATAAAGCCCCCCTTTTCGAACAGCAAGACCCGAGATATCGGACGTGAAATTCCACCTCCGAATAAATACATGCTACAAAAGGGCGAGAAGCCCACCCGCCACCCCCCCTTGAGCCCCGTGAAAATACCACCGTGTTTCATTAACTCAAATACCACTCTCCGTGCCTTTGGGACGTGTCTGGAAAGGGAATTTTGAACTGGCGATGGAACCCGGACTTCCATTATGCCTTGACGTAGCCCGTCTGAGCCCGGGCCGATCCATGACAGCCGCTAACTCAGTCGCCGCGGCAACGACAAGCTGCTATCGTGCCTTTCCAGTTGTGCGGCTTGTATCGGTGTCGACAAATTGGCTTGAGGAGTGCTTGGACCACTCTAATTGCGGTAATGTTACTTTTGCACAAGAACAGTTGCTGGTGTGTGGTGGGGGGGGGGGGGGGTGCAAAGTGCTGCGAAAAGGGAGGGCTCGAGGAGCAGCTGCTACTTACAGAGAACCTTTGAGGGCCCACAGCAGGCCGAGGCTGGCTCGGAGCAGGAGGCATCAAGGGCACTGCAATGAAAGGGAAGTGTGGGGTGGGGTGCACAACAGAGAGATGGGTGGGGGAGGGGGAAAATGAAAATGAGGGGCGGTCGGCAGAGGAGGAGGAGGGGAAATCATTACAAGGAATTTCCAAAACGGCACAATTACATTGCAGTCAAGTCAAAAACGATCTTCACAACAATACGTACGCACCCCCGCTAGTCTAAACAGATCTTTCCGATTGCATTTGTGGAAGATGAATGATGCAAAAAAAAAAGATCCAACTCCGGGGGCCGCCATTTTGCCACTTGCTGTCAATTGAAAATGACATCACAGTCGCTCAAGGCTCAGGTAACGACGGATCGCGGCGCAGACCGAGTTTGCTTTTGTGACGTTCTATTCTTGACCAATTGTGGTGGCGTGACAATACGTTCTAGGCTATATTAAAATCTGGTGTTTCTGAGGATAGGAAAGACATTAAACAAATAAAATTTTAAAAAAGGCAAACGTTCATTGTGGTTACGAACAATCACTACTGTCCTTGGAGTGCCATTTAAAACAAATAAAAAAATTGAAATAACCAAATCAAATTAGCGCAATCAATTTAAGGAATTCATGAGATAGGCAAACAGCTGAATCAGCAACTTCCTCATTGCCAAATAAAATAAAATAAATAAAAAACACAAACCAAAAAAAACCCCACACACTTAGTTTCGAGTTAAATGGGCTAGGACAGACAGTGCCAGATAAACCCGTCGCAGGGAGCGAAATGTATTCACAAAATGACAATCTAATCCAGGTACCTTGTCCGGACAGTGAGGAGGGGAAAACCTACCCCAAGGTTTCAAAATTGGATGGAGTGAGGGAAAAAAAAATAAAAAATAAAAATGCTGATCCAGTGGGGTCCATTTACAATGCAAAATATTGCAGAGCGCCTGAGGCAACTCGCTATAATAAGGAGGAATTGGTTTGCTCGTGCTCAAGCAGTGTAAATGTAGTCATGTATAATCTTTACAGCACTCTCTGACTCCTGTATAAACATGTCAACCATTTTTTTACACTTTGAAACACCAACCTGGCACAGAAGATGGTCCTGAGCCTCTGAAATGGGGATTAATGTGGATGTTTTTGGGTTGTGGGGGCTGCTGATTATTGTGGTGGTGGTGGTGATGGTGGTGCTGCTGTTGGTTGTGGGGATGGCCGAAAGCGGCCGGCGGGGAGCCCATCAGTCGCGGCGGCGGCTCCATCTGGGGCTGCCGCGGCGGCGAGCGGTGGGTGATGTGCGGCGTGATGAGGGGCTGCAGGGGCTGCTGTCCGTGCGGCCGGCCGTGCTCTGGGAAGGGGTGGGGTCCACGCGGCCGGGACAAAAGCTGGTGGTGGTGGTGGTGGTGCTGCGGCTGCTGATGGGGAAGGTGAAGGAGAGGCATTCGAGAGGACTGCTGATGTTCAGAGAGAGAGAGAGATGCGGAGGGAAAGAACAATACCAAAATCTGTTATTATTCTGAAACACATTCATAGCAAAGCAGTACCAAGAGGAATATTTGATCCGATTCATATTTCTTCATATTGTGCAAGTGGTCAGAACGTTGCTTAGCAGTGAATGTCTGTCTGGCTCTGTGTCAGGATACCTCCATTAAAGGAGGCGTTATGCGATTTTTCACGTGTCTTAATAACATGGCTGTGGCAAGCTTTGCCCCGCCCCCAAAATACAGTCAAACCTCGGTTTTCGTCCATAATCCGTTCCAGAAGGCTGTTCGAAAACCGAATTGTTTGAAAACCGAAACCACGCTCTAAAAATAAAAAGCAACACGAGGAAGCATCACTTCCTCGTGTAAGGAAGGCGAGAGGAGTCAAATGGTGCATTCAAGTGTGCTCAGTTTGTTCGAGAACCGTCATTTGTTTGTCATCCGAGGCATAAAAAACTTGACATTTTTGGTCGTAAAACGAATTGGTCGAGAACTGAGACGTTCGAAAAACGAGGTTTGACTGTACATCCATCCATCCATCCATTTTCCGATCCGCTTATCCTCACGAGGGTCAGGGATGTGCTGGAGCCTATCCCAGCTGACTTCGGGCAGTCGGCGGGGGACACCCTGAACCGGTTGCCAGCCAATCGCAGGGCCATCCACGCTCACACTCACGCCTAGGGACAATTTAGAATGTTCAATCAGCCTGCCATACATGTTTTTGGAATGTGGGAGGAAACCGAAGCACCCGGAGAAAACCCACACACAGGGAGAACATGCAACTCCGCACAGGAAGGCCGGAGCCGGGATCGAACCCATGACCTCTGCACTGTGAGCTCGAGGCGCTAGCCACTAGACCCCCCCCCCCCCAAAATACAAAAGATTCCTAATTACCCCTTTTTGCTCCATTTTAGATTGCTCTTTAAATTGACCTGTTTTGAATTGGTGGTCTTGTCTCACGAAACTAAGCCACCTGAACTCGTCCGCTTCACAACAGGGTATGCCAACATGAATAAAGTTCAAGAGGGGGTCGTTTCGTTTTACCCGCAATCCCATGTTGTTCCTCAGGTGGAAGCTGTGGTCATTCATTCGTCCTCGGTGGCCCCCTCTCATGTTGGCCAGTCCAAACCCGTAGCCTCCTCCTCTTCCTCCTCCTCGGCCCCCGTACCGATTTTGCCGTTTCTGCCGTTCTTGTTGCTCAAGTTCGAGATCCTTTTTGGCCTTCTCTGACAGTTCTGAAGAAATTAAACCCTTCGATTAACCTTTCGTGACATTTGAGGGAAATATTAAAAACACACTTTTCCTACCGAGTGTTTCCGGGATGTTCCTTCGCTTGTTGCCCGCGTCAGCCAAGCGCACGATAACGGCATCCTTTCTCTCCGACTTGAAGCGGATACGACCAGAGTCTCCATCTTCTTCCTCGTCGTCATCAGATTCCTCCTTTGGTAATTCTTCAGGTAGGACTTCATTTTCAACCTAGGGGGGCAAATAAATACCACATTTATGATTTGTTTTTGGTTTAACGGAATCAATGCTACATTCAACAACTTCTTATTGAGGAATATAATCACTTTAAAGTCGAATGGTAGTGTTCCGATATACTGTACCGTTTGCTTTTCAAAGACCTGAGAGACTTCCGCTGCTTCCTCCTGTTCATCCCCCAAATTCTCCTCCTCGGGGGCCACTTCCTGCTCGAATCCTCCTCCCTCCTCATAGGTTTGATATTCATTGTCCTGTAGACAAAGGTGTTGAAATGGTGACTGTTGCCTCTTCCCGGATGTGAATTTGTGACAATGGAAAGGTCTACGTGCTCCATTGGTCCACATCCAAAAACAAAAACAAAACAAAAATGCAGCTAATTGCAGAGAGGCAAACAAAATGTTGTACAGAGAATTTTCGGGGGGGGGGGCACCATGTAAAACCCCACCCGACCCCTCTTCCGATAGCAAATTAGCATAACAGTGGGAGCATGGCTTCATTACTATTCCTGACAGCATTTGAAAGTCAATGAGATGTAAATGATGGACACGATACTGTATAGAGAAATGTGGCCAAAGCTTCCAAGGGAGGGAGATTTAAAAAATTAATATTTTTTTTTTTTAAAAACACCTCAGATCAGTCTATATATGATAAAGAGAAACTAAAAGAGGATCCTGTTCAACATCGAACAATATTAACTCATTCAGTACCAGCCAATTCTAAACCAAGTCTGAAAAGACGTTTAAAAACGTCTTTGGGAGTGAATGAGTTAAAGAAAAGAAACATCCAATGATGAAGTTGTGATTTTTTGTATTTTCAGAAAATAAATAAAACTGAAAAAAAGATAATCACTTAATTGGTCTGAAATTTTTTTTTTTTTAATGACAAATAATGTATCTTTGGGCATCTATAGACACCAACAACGGCAGAAAAACTCAATGTTCTTCCACTACATGACAGGAGGTGCTATTAACCCGTGCAACAATTTGGAAGCATCTCTGTGTACAAGCGGCTAATTTGATGCCGCGCGAACGCGAGGAGCCAAATGATTTGTGAGCACTTAAAATGTGCCAGTCACGACGTGTCCTCAGCATTCCGAGCCCTTGAAAAGGGCGCCACAATGAGCACCATTCAAATGGCGTTGGACTTGCTTGTAATTAAAATCGTGTCTGCTCAAACAGGCCCTCAAAAAAAAAAAAAAAAAAGCAAGATAAGGTCGTACGCAAGCATGCGATGGCGACTTGCTTCATTAGCTTCCCAAACAGCAGCGCAATTTCGTAGAGTAAAGAAAAACACTAGCTAAAAGGAGATTGAAGGACAAGGATGCCCTAGGGATGACACGGAGGCTAAATCCTTGAAACTAACTGAAAAGTGCACAATGAATGGCGATGTCAGAAATGTCAAGGGCGGGAAGCTCAGTGACAGTGGAGGTATGACATCATTTAAATCGGTGTTGATGCAGGCAGATAACGTAAACATTGAATGGCGATCTCGTTTCCATGTAGCTCCAGCAAGTTGAACCCCTCCAAAACTCTTCCGCCATTTCCACTTCATCTCCGTGTGAAAGGCCAAGTGTCCCAATAGTTTTTTTATCCACGTCTGTAAAGTGCCAAACAGCATGGCGCGTTGGTTAAACGGACCGTGGCGGACGTTTGAGCACGGATCGCCGCTTATCTTTCATCCTCTTAGCGGGGAAGGGAGCAAATAAAGAGAAGCTCACCATCAATCACCAGGGACGTGTATAGGGGGTGTCCTCGGGAAGGTCAATAATCTTTTCACCTGCATGACGCGTTATCAGATCCGGATAAAAGCCCCCCCATCAAACGCCCGCCCACCCACATTAACCTCGGCGACTGGCAGCACAAAGCCTTTCCTTACTCGTCAAGAGATATACCAAGGTCACAATGGCACTCGGGTCGGCGAATCGGCCTCCCGCCAAACAAGCCGTCAGCGTAAACGTTGTCAGCGTGATGGAGAAATTACCTCGCGGCGGGAAGATAGTTGGGGGGGAAATAATGCAGACCTAGACCTACATCTCCTTTTACCTGAACAGATTTGTAATTCTCAATCACCCAAAGGGAAGCGGTATCTCTTGAGCACAACAGAGCAGGAATTAAGAGTCATCGATTAAAGAGGAGAGCGACATGACATCACACTTTACAAATGGAAGACGCCAAATGAGGATAACCATGACAGAAAATGGATTGATGGGGTAGAGCAGGGGTCCGAAACCTTTTTCGCTTCGCGGACCGGTTTAATGTCAGACAATATTTTCAGGGACCGGCCTTTAAGGTGTGGCAGATAAATACAACAAAATACAGTCAAACCTCGGTTTTCGAACGTCTCAGTTCTCGACCAATTCGGCTTTCGAGTTTTTTATGCCTCAGATGACGAACAAATTTCGGTTCTCAAACAAACTGAGCGCACTTGAATGCACCTTTTGACTCCTCCCACCTTCCTTACACGAGGAAGTGACGCTTCCTCGGGTAGACGAGGAAGTGACGCTTTCTCATGTTGCTTTCCATTGTGAGAAGACGTGTTCAATAAACGTTTTTATTTTAAAAAGAACGTGGTTTCGGTTTTCGAACAATTCGGTTTTCGAACAGCCTTCTGGACGAAAACCGAGGTTTGACTGTAATATGATCTGACCTGCATGAAAACTGTGATATTTTCTAAACATAATAATAAACACAAATCATGACACGAGGAAAGTCCTATCTGGCTGCGACGCTCTCTGGTCACTATGGTAATGTTGAAACGCGCCTTCAAAATAAGATACACCGCAAATAAAAAAGTGCATGAAAATTACGACTCACCATCGCCGCATATCATACAGAATGGGCTTGGTGTGTTGGAGTCTCTCCATGAGATGAATCCTTATTTTAAGTAGGACTCCTGATACTGTCTATTAAATGTAGCGTTCTTATTCTTGAAGGTCGTAGGCTCCTTTTCTGTTCTGTTTGTTTTTTTTCATCATTTTGCTCACTCCTGGGTTTTATTTTAGCGGTCACCTATCACGTGACCGAGAAGCGCGCCCTGACCTTTGTCAAGAGTGACAGACTGTAGACCAGGGTCGTCAAATTCATTTTTGTCACAGGCCAAATTCTAGTTGCGGTTTCCCTTGGTGGGCCGTAATGAATTTTGGGAATCCATATAAACATTTAATCACCTCCACAGCGCACAACAAATTGATAGATAACGCGTTTGAAAATCAGAAGTCAAGAATAATGACTGCTATTGTGGATTACATATGACAATTTGAAATTTTGGTTCAGACTTTACCAAGCATCATTGAACTTGACATGTTTGATTTGCTTTCGCGGGCCATATAAAATTATGTGGCGGGCCAGATCTGGCCCCCGGGGCTTGACTTTGATACCTGTGCTGTAGACAGGTGTGGCAGAGAATCCGGTCATTTTTCAAAGTAAAACATCTTTCAGATTCTAAAATAAAAAGTAAGTTGTTGTAATGCAAGTTATTTATTCTTTCTGTGTGGCCAGGGGGTTGGGGACCCCTGGTATAGAGAGTCCGGGGTTAAAATCTCTATTTAAGAGCTCTTCTTTGGCTGTTCTCAAAGCTTCATCCCAAAATATTAAGGCTGTACGATATTTTTCGGACCGATAATTATCAGCCCAATATTGGGGAAAAAAATGACATAAAATGGTAAATGGGCTGTCACTTGTATTGCGCTTTTCTACCTCGCGTACGCAAAGCGCTTCACACTGTTATCTCCTTCACCAACTGATGGTGCAGCATCAGGAGCAACTTGCAGGGGGTGTTCAGCATCTTGCTCAAGGACACTTTGACATACTTGTAATGGCTCGTGATCAAACCACCAACCCCCGGGTTTCGAAACGACCACTCCGACACTGAGCCATGCTGCCCCGACGTCACTTTTTTCCGGTCCGATATTGAAAAATTCCATATTCGCGCGGATGACAGACCTGCTGAATAATTTAGATGAGACGCACTCTCTCCACTCACTTGAAATTCTCCGTCGATGGGCTCATTGATTTGGATGTCCAGCACTTCGTCTGTGGTGTAATCCACTTGCTCTTCGGGCACGTCATCCCGAGTGTAGTTCTCAGCATATAACTCATCAGCCTGGTTCTGCGGGTAATCCGGCTCGGCGTCCACATCCTCGTAGTAGTTGGCGCCCGGGTTGAAAGTGTCGTCCGGGAAGTCCTGCGTGGTGATCCTTTCCAGGCTAAAGCTGTAAAATACCAATGATAGTTTTCATGCATGTATTCGGCATTGCGGCATCATATGAAAAGAATTGAGATTAACTCATTCAGTACCAGCCAATTCTAGACCAAGTCTGAAAAGACGTTTAAAAACGTCTTTGGGAGTGAATGAGTTAAAAGGTCTGCTCACGTTGAATTTATTTTCATTTCTTTGAGCAAAATCGTAGAGGACTTTTTTTGTATTGGACGATAATGTGATGACATTCGAATTAAAGCATATAATAATTGAGATTTTTTTCAGTACAGTCCAGCGAGCCAACATTTTTTTGGGGGGTTAAACTGTATACAGTACAATTGCTAATTGTAACATTGAAAGTAACACAATTTAACATCATGCTGAACTGCTTTACCTCTCGGGTTCCTCCTCCTCGTCACTCTGTAGAAGTGCGTCGTTCAACTCTTCGTCATCTTCAGAGAGATTCTTAGTGGGGTGGAGAAAGAAAAAACTGCGGTAAGAAAATGTTACGTGTGTCATCATCATCCGTGATGTTATTTTCGTGAGGTCTTACCTTCTTACCCAACGGTGAGAATTCTTCAAACAAATCGTCGTCCAAGTCGCTTTTAAGGAGAAAATACAAATGCATTAGAGGCAGAATGTACATCGCCCCCCCCGCCCCTTCTCAGAACCCACAGTACAGGGTTCTTGGTTTACGACGGAGTTACATTTCCACAGCGGCGATATAATCTGACGTTTGTGTGCATGTCAGAACGCGTCGGCGTCCATCACTAACCTATGCGAATGCAGTAGGAACGTTCTAACAATCCAAACTATTCTAGACAATCTAATCTAATCTCGACTGAAAACTGAGCATACCAAATTCATTCAATATTTGGCACGTCGAAACATTGCAAGTTGGTGCCATCGTGAACCAAGAATCTCTTGTAATATATGATGATTTTTTTACATTTTATTTTATTAAACTTACCTCTCTAAATCATTATCTTCGCCCCTCCTCCTTCGTGAACGCTCCGTTCCAGGCTTGTCATATTCGTCAAAGAAACAACCTACACACACACACAGACACACACACAAAAAAATATATATATTATCCACGCTCTCTAGGAATCATGACATCACAGTCGTGAGAATTCACACAAAATCAATCATCCATCCATTTTCTGATCCGCTTATCCTCGCAAGGGTCGTGGGGCGTGCTGGAGCCTATCCCAGCTGTCATCGGGCACACCCTGAACTGGTTGCTCGCCAATTGCAGGGAACAGACTCACACCTAGGGACAATGTAGTGTTTTCCAGTATCCTGCTTTTTCGAATGTGGGAGGAAACCGGTTTACCCAGAGAAAACCCACGCAGGCACGGGGAGATCATGCAAACGCCACACAGAAAGGTCTCTGGCACTGTGAGGCCAATGCGCTAATCAGTCGACCACCGGGCAGCCCAAAATCAACTAATTGGACCAAATTATCATCAATTTTCATGACCTCTGGCATTTTGAGTGTGTCTTAATACAGCATACAAAGTTCAGAAGTTCATTTTAGCTTTACCTGACAAGTTGTTGCATTACCAGAAGACGGAAGGTTCTTTTTTTTAAAAACTAAAATCTGTCTGCAGATTCCCCGATTCAAAATTTGTCTCTCAACTTAAATGCTCACTTAAACAGTGAACACCCGCTTATTAAACTATACTGTGCAGTAATTGCATGTAAAAGACACGAGGGAGTACCTAAAGCTCCTCAACTCACTTCAGTCGATTGGCACCAAGATGTCCCTGGATCCCAAAGCACAGAACTGTAATTAGGTTGTTGTTGTTTTTTTTAAATACAGGAACTCTCCAAGGTTTATTACTCTACCTTGACTTGTACTAAACTGTTTCATTTGTATCGTGCAACTTTGGGTTTTAGATCATAGTGTGCTACCATCGCAACTAATAACTTAAAATAAACGTTTACAACCGCGTGTATACACGCACGCACACACACACACAAACACAGAGTGGTTGACATCCCACAGCAGGCTGTGCAAATTGAGTCCCTGTTTGTTATGATCCGAAGCACGTTAAGAGGCCACGGTGTGTTAACGAAACACCAACGCCGGCGGAGTTGTTGCCTATAAAACGCTGACACAAAATAATTTTTTTGCGGCCGAATTTGGCTGGTCGCGGAACGCATATGTTCAGCGATGCTAAATGAGAAACCGACGTTCACTTGCCGAAGCTACATCTCATCCTGTAGCCGAGTCGAAACAAATATAGCCTGTCCATTTGCGCGACCCGGGTTTTATCAAGCAAAAATCAATGTATGCTCATGTATGTAGCCGATAAAAAAAAAAAAACAGCTCACGGCTAACATTAGCCACTCAGCTAAGTTAGCATAGCACCCGTAAGGAAGAAAAGAGCCGCTTACCCTCGTCATTGGCCGACATTGTGCAAGAGCGCTTTCCGTTTGAGGAATGTGACTACACAACTGGGGCTAACATTTGGAAATATGTTTATGAATTCGACATTTCGATGAGGCGAAATCCAGGATTTGAATGAGTGGCGTAACGACAGAATAAACAAGCGCGGCTGCGCGGTCCCTTTGCAGCTGTGCTAAGTTGCTAACTAGCGAAGCACCAACATGGCAGCGCTTTGTGCTTCGGTTCCTGGCGAGTCATTGCGTGTTAGGAAACAACAGCGACCCCGTTCGGCGAGGTGGAGAAAACACAACACAAAAGTGATGACAGTGATGAAACGAGGTGATGACAGAAGGCAAATACATCTTTTTAAAATTGATTCCCACCATAATTACGACAAAAATCTAAAACTACATTCAATAAAATCTTTTCAAGAAGGAAAGTATAAATATTCAACCTAGATAATGTAGTTATTGCTATCATATAACTTGGGATGTGGTTGTGTTCAGAATGAGCCAGACACATCAAAACTCGCGTTAAAAAGAGTCACCAAACACCTGCCACCTTTCAAAGTGCCTGTCAATAAAGTTAAACGCTTCCATAGGCTATTGCTGACATTTTATTCAGTCATATCTTACAGCACAACTCCTGTAAGAGCTTTCACAACATCAACAGGCTTAGGACACAAGGTACCAATCAGGAGAGTACAATAGCAAAACAATTTCCAAGTTATTAACGACGCCATGATACAGAGTAGCGACAGTCACCATCGAGGAGAGAAAATACAGCACAATAATGATATTACCAAGAGCTAAACATTGCTCTCTAAAATTGATGAAAAGATGAGGGGGGGGGGGGGGGGGTGGTAAGTAACATTGAAGAAGCTGCAGGGATTTTTTTGGCAAGTACATATTATGGCAAATTCCCATTAGCGTTGTATGTCCCACCCCATATAGGAATTTGTCTTTGAAATTATGGTCCAATGAAACAAGCTCACCATTTTTTCACCATATTTCCAAAACGTATGCTGGGTACAAGCAAAACACAGCTCGTACCGCATCGTGCTTTGGGGCTTCAACTCGAATTAGGACCCGACTCAAGGTTCTGCGAATTACAGACAATTCCAAATAGCAGTCAGTGTTACGACAAAACCTTTAGTCTTTGTGGCTATTTGATTCTGAACACAGTCCTATTGTCAGTTCCAAAAGGGTGTGCACACTTGTGCAATCACAGTATCTCAGTAGAAGGACAGGAAAGATAGAAAATGGATCGATGGGTCAAATCCTGTGTTTCTTAAATCATTAATTCAACATTTTTGTTCAAGATTGACAGTAGAAAGCGGTCATGAATATATGCAAATGTTGATATCAAATAATATTTCAGATCCTTCAAGAAATTCGAAATGGCACATATTCAACCTTATTCGCTGTCATTCATCATTTCCATCAGACGATTCGTTAGCTGTCCACTTCAGTGGAATTCCAACCCCCCTCGAAATTCCTCCTGGGCTGAAAAAAGGTCAACAAAGACGACGAGAGACAACCAACGAGAGGTGAGCAGTGAAGTGAAACTCATTGTATTGCCTCATTATGGGTTCCCACTGTGAGGAAGGAGCTATTTTGTGCCACCAACCAGGTCAATATCTGCAAAGATAGATGAGGGAGGGGATCAGCCGAGCAGATTGGGAAAGACTGCATATTAATAACCTGTGAAGATGGGAGAAAAAAACAGCATTAAATACAATCAGTTGTTAACCGACCATGGAATGTATGCCCGGATTTTTATATTTTTCTTTATATATATGTATATATAAAGAAAAATATTTGAAAAAAATTTGTTTACGATTATCTCGATATGCAAATAGTATAAGGAATATTTTTAAAAATCATGAAAAACACTAATGAAAAAATATTCTTCAAACTGAATTGCTTTTTTAAAAATATGCAAAATAAATGTTGCATAGATTGTATTTTTTTGTACAATAATGAATATTTTAAAATATAGTTAAATGATTGTTTGAACTAGTAACCCCTTCAAGTAAAGGAAATATCAAAAATTATTATGATGTAAAGTACAAACATTTGCATTGGCTAATATCTCCTTTCTGAATATCCTTGTATACAGTAGTATTATTTTAGTAATTGTGTCATTAAAAAAAGCTTTTTTTGCCGGGGGGGGGGGTTGTTTTCTATGTCTAATATTTTCAAACTGAATATGGTGCCGTGTATAGCTCATCCTTCTTCCCTGGAGAGAATTTGCACCAGGCTGTGACCCACATCTCTTGCTTGTTTTATTCAAGCTCATCGTGAGCGTCGACAAAACAGCTCAGAGTCTGAGTGGGCGGAAACATTTTATCATTGGGCCCCATGATTGGACGAAGCGCTGCGCCTCACGCCGCCATTGGTCAGACTCATTTTCAATCAAAGACCGTCTCGGCTTCCCGCGCCATTCGACGTGCACGCGCGGAAGGGAACGCGCACGTAGCCGCTCCGAGACTGTCTGGAGTGTGTCTGAAATTGACAAAATAGGACACGGACTTTTTTTTCATCCTTTTCCCTTTTACTTGCTCGACTCCTTTCACGGAGGACACCTGGCCGAACGTGGGACGTTATTTAACCGCCAGCGTACCGTCGTTATGAGAATTGGATTTTTGGTGGTGGTGGGGGTTGGGGGGGGGGGGGGGGGATCAATGTGAAAGTTTTGGTGCGTCAGCAGATTTTGCCGAATGCGCAGACAGGTGAGTTGGCTAACACACACCTACACGGCGCCACTGAAATGCTACATTTGACCAAATATTCCTTTAGACGCGGCCTGAATCGAGTTTAGACCAACCCACGACCTTACATGAACCCGATGCGGTAGTTTTGAATGAGCAGACGTTTGTCGCTAAGGTGCATCCTCGCACGTTTAGCTGTCTGTGCAAGTGCACTTCAAGCTACTCGCAAACTTCTGTTGTTCTCCCCCACATAAGGCGAATTTATAACCCGTCGCAATGAAAACGCGCTACGTGTCACCGAGTCGTCGCTGAAGGTTTCTATGTGTCTGTCTTTTGTCCTGTCACCTGTTTTTATGCTCAGGGGCGTCTGCGTGCTGCGTTCAGGGTTCATGGAGAGAGCAGCAGACGCAGAGAAAGATTGGGTGATACGCCATCACTTTTTTTTTTTTTTTTAAAGAGAGAAGACAGTACATTTCTTTTCATGTGCACAAATTAGTCAGCCTATTGAGTCTCTTTGGAAGTAGTAACAAGGTGTCCCTAAAGCGCCCCCCCAAACGCCCCTACAGTCTACTGAAAAACAATCTATTTGGCGCAGACAAAGCTCATCCCCAAAAGAACATCATAAATAAAGCTACAGAGCTTTTCAGTCAGCAGAAATTGGGGCCTTACATTAGGTGGAGGGAATTATGAACAGTTTCAAGTAGGCGTAGGTATTTGCAGAAAACGGTCAGGCTTCCGCCAGAAAGCAAAAAAACAACAAACAAAAAAGTAATTGAAAGCTCATTTGAACAGTAAACCTTATTTGGTGTTTGATTGGGCTATTTGAATAGCGGCAGGTGTACACTCGCTCCTGTTGTACACGAGTTTCAATGTGATTGGTTCATTCTGGACAGTCACATCCCAATTATAATTGGACATGCGCACATGTGCAACCACGTTATCTCAGGTGTGAAGTTCCTCTCCTAAAAAGACAAACAGTGAGTTTTACAGCTACGACAGAACCACATACTAATTTGGACTTTTTTTTTTTCAAATCAGAGACCCAAGTTAGCTTTTCTAAATGATTTTTTTTTTTTTGCGGTAATTCAGAATCTCTTTTTTTTCCTGTGGCACCACAGGTTTTCATTATAATAATACAAAATGTAATGTACTAATATTTCTAGTCATATTTATGATTTAAGAGTTAGTTTTAAAAACGGGTGTTTTTTTCTGAAACATCCTAGTTATATTTTACTATAACTGAAAACAAAACATGAAAATATGTCCAAAACCTGAAGTGCTAAGAAAACAATTTTTGAAGTCGCCGTCAAAAATATGCTGACGGATACAAAGCGGTCTGATTGAATTTTGCTGTTGACCGTTGTATTTTTCTTGGTCTCTTTTTTTTTTTTTTTTTTTTTTAAATCACAAAAAAAAATCTGCCATTTGAAGAGGGGTGTGTAGACTTATCTATGCTTGTCACATTACATATACTTTAAAATCTGATATTTTCCCCTCCATACTTTTTCGACTATTCTTTTAGGATCTGTCCATCCAATATTGAAGCTTCCTCACGTGTTTTAAGTCAAAGCTTGAGTGCTAACACATTAGCTAGCTACAGTAGCTAACTAACCCACAACGCCAGCGTGTTCCCTATTTATCAATATCCTTTAACACAGCTTTTAGCCTTTCGCCACTTTTATGCGCAGTTCCCGTCTGGTGGGCAAAATTAAGATTCAAATGATTCTTGTTTCACGTGGGAGCTAGCTACAGTAGCTAACTAACCCACAACGTTCCCTATTTATCAATAACCTTTAACACAGCTTTTAGCCTTTCGCCACTTTTATGCGCAATTCCCGTCTGGTGGGCGAAATGAAGATTCAAATGATTCTTGTCTCACGTAGGAGTCATCAATTGAACATTTCCCTGCTTGTGAACGCCAACAACATCCAATATTTAGCTCACGACGAGATCCAAGAGTGTAACGTGTCCACCCCCACTGATCGTCTGCCGCCTCGGGCCCGTCTAGACATTTGTGCTCCGTCACTGCAGTCTGCGAAGCCTCTCCTCCTCCCTTCCTCAGCGCTAGCTTTTCAGGGGGCCAAGATGGCAGCCTCTGCGTTGTTATCACCCCCACCCCGCAACCTCCGTGACCCATATGGAGTCCACGTGACATGTGAAAACACGGCGCCACAGTCACGTCACGTCACGTCAGTAGCCATTTTGTCTCATTCGCTACACTTTCAACTTGGATTTCTGTTCACGCCGCTCGATGGAGAACGCTATTTTTCAGCCGGATACGAGTGATATGAATGTTTTCCCACTCGTACCGCGTCTGCCGTTCCTGCGTTGTCGTGAAAAATAATCAAGCTAATTCGACACGTTGAATCACGTTTGGAAAAGAAAATAACTCCGACATTTCTGCCGGCGAAGATAATTTAGAATGATCTGTTCAATTCCGATTTTATTTTAAGAAATACAATTATGAAAGGAAAATTCACCCCACTTTGCTAATTGAAGGTAGAAATTGGATGTGCCCCTTTTATTTTATATTTATTTATTTGACAAAAAGTGGGAATTTTAGGCGGAAGGCAATAAATATCATTTCGATGACGAGATATTTTTTAAACAAACTTTGGGAGGGATATAAAATCGAAGAGGAACACGTTTGACAATTTCTTCGGGAAGTATTTATTCAAATTTACATGAGAGTTTGTCTGCTTTGTTCTTGACAACGTACCGTATTTATCCAGTGGCAATATATGCTGTGGATGTGGAAGTCACAGCAGGTGGCCGATAAAAGGAATGTGATCTTTTGGTCTAAGATCACTGAACGAAACGCTGCAGGAAGTTGCTTTTAAAGTATTCATTAGAATTACATTTGATCCGTTTTGTTACTATTGTTATGACTGTCATAATTTTTTGGAAGTTTGATCTTCATTAGGTCCAGGCTTAAAAATGATTTAGTGATGAGAAGTTGACTTTTTTTGTTGTTGTTTCAAGTAGACACGTTTAAAAAAAAAAAATCCAGATTCAACATTTTTCTGTTTGAATCAAACAAGCTTGTCATGTACTCGTCACTTGACGGAAATACGCTCGAAGCGTCCGTCTGACATGACAAGTTACTTTGGCCCGGTGATGTTTTTCCCGTTTGCCGTATCGGTGAGCGGCCGGGGACAAGATCTCTTCATTATCGCCTACTGAGCACACATACTTGTCGTCGTCTTCTTTTAATAGCTCTTGACCGCTCAACTATTTAGTTTTGGAGCGTCGAAGCTTTAAAAAAGTTGTTGGGCAAAAATGAGTGGATTTGGAATTATGGGAAGGTGAGAAAGGCGTGGCCATTTTAGGTTCATTGATTTGTGTTATTTTTTTAATTTTCAGTTGCCCCATTTTGAATGTTCCAGTCAAGCGTTCCGAAAATTTTGCCATAGTGTGCCAAACATTATGGGCGCAAAATGACAGTCCGGTATCATAAATATTTTAACATGACATACGACTTTGAAAAGTTATCAGTTATAAGTTCCCTCTGTGAAATGTACAGATGTAGCTAGCTTGGTGAGATTGTGTTTTGAAACCGTAATCGAAACAAAACAGGAAAAAATGTTTTTTTACAAAAGGCTAAAAGCACATTTTATTTTTCCTCAAGAAATTTAAAAATTTCATTTAATCACTTTTTTCTTTTGTTTTGACCTTTTTATGAGAAGGGGCTGGGCCAACTTTATCCGTATGTGATTAGGACCGAGCTAACCCAACGCTAACGAAACACAACAGACTCGAAGATAAAATATTTGACAAATTGTGTACCGGCCGTTGCGCACACGTGATGGTTATGGAAATAATTTGCGGAATTTTATCCTTAACTTTCTGGTGTATTGAAAAAATACGTTAAGACCGTTTTGTAAATATCTAGAAATAACCATAACTAGAAATAAAACATCGCATGGTCATATTAGTATTTTGCCACAAATATGACATCTTTTAGAAGAAATTCTTGCATTGTTCTTTTAGTCCACACTGCTGTCAAATATTTTTTGTGGTATCCTGGTCACAAGCAAACAAACGTGAATGGCGCTCAGTGAAGCGCAGACCTCCGCCAAGGCTCAACCTACCGAATTTGGTGAGCGCTTCCCACCATTGATCTGCTTATTTAATCCTAATTTTTGGGGGGAGAAAAGTCACAATATTTAGCAAGAATGTTGCTCTCAGAAGAGAGTAGACCTCCGCCAAGGCAAAACAGTCCGAGTTTGGCACAGCCCTGTGCCTTATGCCCCCCCCCCATTCCCCGATATTTTATTTAGGCAAATGTTAACAACCCTTATCCTACTAAGGCCCCCCAAAAAATCCTGAATTTGCCCTTGAACCCACAAAGCAATTATTGAGCAACAGGGTGGCTATTGTTCATCAAAATCTTCAAGCCTCATTGATGTTTAATTTTTTAAAAATTTTTTTTTTAATTTTCTCAATTTCATCCTCAGGAAAACCCGCCGTTCTACCTGCCCCTCCATCTGGTAAGTGCTCTGCCGAACCGCTCCGCTGAGCATTTTGGGGACGTTTAGAGTGGTGAGAAGCAATTCCAGGAATGCTGCGAACACCGTGATTTGCCCGAGAGAATACGTCGGTCCAAACTTTGGTCTTGGAAGCCCAAAATATGGGTTGGCTGTGTTCAAAATGCTTTTAGGTTGCGGAGAGCCAAAATGAACATGATGTAATTTTTAATCTCATGCATTGGGCTTTATTTTGACTCTCGTAGGGGTGCATCAGCCAGCACTTTCAATTTCTTATGTGGTATAGTAAATTTGTGTGTCGGAGTGGGAAAAGTGTGGGGAAACATTACCTCCCCCAAGGACCTTATGTGTTTTTTTTGTTGGTTGGTGAGGAGTGGGACACTGGCCACCATTTTGATTAATGTCATTTGTTGATCAAGGGAGTTTTTTCAGAACATTTTAAAACGAAGTGTCAGAATTACTTACCTCGATAAGTACTAGTGTCACGGCCAACTTAAAAATACATTCGTCGTATCTCTTATGTGTTCATCAAAAACGGAAAGTTGTACAAGAATATTTTTTTGTTATAGTCACCACCATTTTGAATTCGGGCTTGTCCAATGAAGGTGTTTTGAATCGGACAGCTGATTCTGATTTTTGTCAGAAATAAAATTCCGATGACGATTAATCGGTTCGTTAATTTTGTTCCTTTATTTTCCTTTTTTTGAAATTTTTTTTTTTTTTTTTTTTTGGGTGGGGCAGGAGGGTTGGTGTATATTTGAAATTTTGTTGTTAATGTGTAACAAAATCTCAATCTCAATTGATTAAGTAATAATCGGATCGCCGACTAATCGGTTGGGCCCTAATTCGAACATTAAAACTGTGCTTGAATGTCGTAAAAAAACCAAACAAACAAACAAAAAAACTTTTTTATTAAAAATTAAACTGTATTACACAAAATGATAACAATTGTTACCTAAATTTATGTCTAAACAGAACAACAAACTTCCGAGTTAAATTTTATTGAACTGAGCGCGGGCAGTAATTCTTTCACGTACCACCAGAGGGAGCTCACATACTACTGGTGGTTCGAGTTTCACACTTTGAGAATCACTGTATGTTGCTCAACATTTATTGATCAAAAACCTAGCAAAAATGTCACAAGCTGTATCTATTGTTGCATTTAAAAAAAAAATATGTCGCAGGCATAGATAGTTGAGCAAAAAGGCTTCATTTTTAGTCGATAATTTTCCGATCAATTGAGTGAAATAGGATAATTTTCCACAGCCCACTCGATGACCTCTCATGGCACATTGAGGTTGGTGATGGCGGCATCGCAAGTGGCTAGTTTGTTTGGTGATCTGCCCGTGAGAAATTCTTCTGCCTTTCGTTGGTTTTGCCAATTTGCACTCGAGTCCGCCGCTCCAAAACGCTGAGTCCTCCCGCTGCCTTTTTTAGTCCCGCCCACGGTGCGATCACGAGGTGTGACGCCATGATGGCGTCTGGATAAAAGCAGCTGAGTTACAGCTTGTGTGTGCGCCCAAGAGCACATTTCAGCATTTTTTTTTTTTCTCCTCGGCTGCAGCTGCCATTGTCTGTCCAAAACGACGGGGCTCTCTGTCACCTCATTTATTTAGTTTTTCATTCGAAATGAAGGCCTTCTCTGTATTTTACGATTTTTCCTGGCAGCCGTCCATTTCTTGCTACTGCTTGTTTTTAATATTGTGTGCCGTCTTGTTGATAGCGCCGGAAAAAAACCCCAGGCAGCCTCCATTTTAGTTTCGGAGACAAGGTGGTGAAACAAAAGACCTGCAACCTTGTTAAAAATAAATAAATAAATTAAAAACACCTCACAGTGCTTATCCCTTTCATTTTATAATTCCATGACTCGACCGTGTTCATCTTTAATTCTGAATATTTGCTCCATGAAATTAGGTTGTGGTGATATCGCGTTTAAATATTTTAACCGTCATTTAGATTTTAGATGTGATTTGGCAAGGTCGTTATCGGTGGCTTGTTGATTATTTATACCGGTTTTGACTGAATATTCCGCGCATATTTTTTTTTTTTTTACACGGACAAATTAGGAGTCGCATGTTTAATTGATAAATTCCTTTTGTAGGAAAGCTTTATTCCAATCGTTTCGACACAGTGAACTCCTATTTATTTGCCTAAAAATTGTTGAGTCTTGACTCGCTTCTACATATTTTATGTGGACAACAGGGAAAGACTTGATCCAGTTTTCCAAAGTGATCATTTATTTCTAGGCTGCATGATTATCATTTTTGTTGATTTTTTTAAATATTTTTTTTTAGAAGTGACGAATTTGATTGCAATTGTCCGTGGTGTGTACGTTGTTTCGAAATGTTTCAATTTCTATTTGTCAATTATGTTTAGATTTTTCTGATTGTCATATTGAATTTTTTTTGTTTGTTTTGTTTTTTTGCCATTGTGGGTATCATAACAAATTTCAATATTTTCATGACCGTATGAAATGTGATCATATGAAATTGTAAGCTTTTGGTTGTTGATTTAATTATTCAATGAAAAGCAAATTTCGTGTGCACACTGGCCAATTTGCAAATGCAGTAAAATGCTGGCGATTTTAGCACTTTTGCATTTTGTTAAATTTTGTATGATTACAAAGACTAAAAAATAAATCCACGTGTTGCGTGTGAGAAAAGAACGCCAATGTACGGCGTATATAATTGATCACTTTTGTCATTATTACCTCAATTGCCTCTTTGATCGTAAATCAAAATTGTGTTTTTGTTCATATTGAGGCAGAAGTTGAGTGAACCGAGTCCATTGCACTTATCAAGCCAATAAAATATTAGTCTTTAAAGTCTTAATTTGGACATTGAAAAAAAATTGAAAGCTGAGATGAAGATACCAGAGATCCAAGTAATATAAAGCCCACAAGATGAGATTTGTCAGCTGCAACATGTGACGGTCAAAACGGTCCAAAAAGGTAAAAAAAATAAATAAATAAATCACCCTGCCTTTTGAAACGATGCAAAAACGTGCGTGTCAATGAAGGCTGCAACCATAACATATCCTCGGGCTTCACTAAAAGTCATTCTAATATTTGCCTGCTTGCATTGTTTGATGCCGAGCTGCGCGGCGGAACAAGATGCCGCAGACAGTCGCGGCATTACTTCCTATTTTTCATCTTCGAATAACCTCCAAGCCTCCCCCCCCTTACCCCCCCCCCCCCCCAAAAAAAAAGAGCCTGCTTGGGAATGGTGTGTGCTCATCAACAACACCGCGACAAAGACTGCCGCAGACCCGAGTAAGCACTGTTTGACTCCTCGCTCGCTCAGTTTTAACACCGCTGACTTTCCGCGCCCCAAACTTTTGGCCTCAGATGAACTTGAGCAACTTTAGGTGTTAACACCTTTTGGGTGGGGGTGGGGGGGGGGGGGACTGGTGGGGCGGTAAAGCAACAGCCATCCTCCTCAGCTTCCTTTTGGAGCATTTTGGAGGAAACGCTGTCGTCCACTGAACTAGTCATTGTGTTAACTAAAACAAGGGATTGCAACTCTTTAATTTTGAAAGCTTCATTTGAAAAAAAAAAAAAAAAAAAAGTCTCTCTTCAAGTGTGGTCTGCCGTACTATCTTTATAATTTCATATGAACCTGTGGCTCGAAAGCCAAGGGTGGAGAGCGTCTGTCACGGAAATGCACGATGGGTGTCATCGCCAACAGCCTCTGATACATTTTTCTTGTCGCCCGTTTTCTTGTATGCAAATGTTCCTCGATCATCAGGCCCTGTGGTTTGCGGTTAAATATTAGACTTGGTGCCTCAAAATGTTATTTCCCGATGACAACACCAGAGGTCAAAGTTGATCTGTTGCAATGAGTTTCGGAACAGATGTCAGTAAGGGTGTCAATCTAATTTTCTGTCACGGGCAACATTGTGGTGACGGTTTCCCTTAGAGGGGCTATGACTGTGAATTTTATAAAACCATTGATAATAATGGAATAATGAAATCCATATGACAATTTGAAATTTTGGTTCAGACTTGAGCAAGCATCATGGAAGTTGACAAGCCGGATTTGCTTTCGCGGGCCATATAAAATGATGTGGCGGGCCAGATCTGGTACCCGGGGGCCTTGGCTTTGACACCTGTGTGTTTGTGCGTCATTTGCCAGGTGTGCGGATGTGAGTCACCGGCGATGATTCGTTCACGAGTCGCCTTGGGCCACGTTGCTCTGTGTGTGGTGTGCAACTGTCCTGATTAGTTTATTGGGTTTTGGTTGGAGCCACAAAACGGATCCATACCATTGGAAGCCGAGGACTCCCTGAGGTGTGTGGACGCATGTAAATGAAAATTCTGTGCGGCTGTGCTGCTAAATTGTTGAGGACGAGAACGTGTCATGTGATGGATTAACCTGCGTGCTGCCGGTCGAAATGAATTTTCAATTTAGAGCTTCTACCGGGTTTATAATAATTTTGGAAAAATATTTTTTTAATCGATTTGTTTTCAGAGTGGGTTTCTGTTCGATTTTTATTGTAATAATTTTTTTCCAAAAATGTTTCATTTTAATTAACAAAATAGATTAAAATGAAATCATTTTTTGAATTGTTAGTTTTTAGTTTTTTTTTTTAAATTTTGTGCTTTTCGTGTGTGTACGATTAAAGGAAACCTCACAAAGAGCAAAAACACCACAAAAATATTATTTTAAAAATAACCAGCCACAGATCAAATACCGCCACTGTATAACCGGGGGGTCGGCAACACGCGGCTCCAGAGCCGCATGCGGCTCTTTAGCGACATCTAGTGGCTCCCTGGAGCTTTATAAAACATTTTGATATTCGGCTAATATAGCTCAAATAGATATCGATACATGTTGCAGCTACGCAAAAGGAGAGCTGTGGTGTTTGTTTTTTAAAACGTACACTTTATTTATGCTTTTAACAGTCTCGACAAACTCCGTGCCTTCTCTCTTCTCGTTCGACTCGAGAGGCGTTCAAAGACAGCCTCTGAAAAACGGAAATTAATGATCACTTCACTGACACTAAGAAAAGCGAAATTAATGCACCAAAACAAAAAAATCAAGCGAGGAAATCACAAAATAAATTCTATGGGGGGCGTTTGTGAACACACAACAAAGGAATGAATCACATAAACAATTCTGAGATAGTCCAGTCTCCTACATACATAGAGCATGCGTTTCCTTCATTGTAAATTTTATAGTAGGCTTTTATTTTTTTGCGGCTCCAGACATATTTGTTTTTTTTTGTCCTATATGGCTCTTTCAACATTTTGGGTTGCCGACCCCTGGTGTGCCCGTCCACAGACTTTGAATTACAGTCAGTGCATTGCACAATAATGCTTCTAATATGTGATGCATCGTTACCGCAACGTCTTAAATAAATCTAGGATCGTCTTCGCTTTAGTGTCCGTGAACTAAAATAACCCTGTTTCCCAATTTCCCATGCGGTTCACCTAATTGGTGCTTATTCAAAAGCACCTGGAGTACATGTTTCCTCTTTTGCCATTTGACTTTTCAGCGAATGAAGATGGCCGGCCAGAATTGGAGCCGCTTGACCCCGCGCTGCACCACGACTAATTAGTAAATCATACATCTCTCTGAGGTGGGGGGGGGATAAAAAGTGATTTCCTTTTGCGCTGAAAATGTGTGTGCGCTAATAACCACCTGGCCCAAGCGCACGTTACTTATTGGCTCTCCCCGGACTGTGAAAGTGAATATATCACATTTGCTTTTCGGCGTGGATCATATTTGACCCTCCGTAAGCCATCCAGGCTGGATGAGTGCAAGGGTCTCTTTGCTGTCGCACAATGGCGTGGAAAGGTCAGCCCTAATGAAGTCGGGGGGTGTGACCCCTGGTATTCAGTAACTCGGCGTGGGTCCCTCCGCCGCAACCATGCCGCTTAATCCCCGTTTGATCCTAATTGATAGGCATTAACACGATCCTTATCCAGGAGCCGTTGTTTTGTCTTGCGCGGCCCTCCTCTCCGCCGCGTCGCTGACACAAAGTGTGAAAGCGTTTAGCCAAATGTGAAATTGATATTTTGCCACGTTTGCGTGCCGAAAAATGCAGGCCGCGCCTCTAAAACACCCGACGAGTTGCTTTGAGGCTCTTAGCGGGACTTAGCACGTGACCCCCCACCCCAACTTCCCGGAAATCCGACACCAACCCATCAATGCGCTGTTTTTCCTTTGGGTCCTTTTTCATCTTCATTGCCGGGGCGATGACCGCCTCTTTAACTGCTGACTAATTAGCCTCTTTTGGAATGTTTGTGTTGACTTTCAAGCTCACGCTCACAAATGTGTGAACACGGTGCCCGCTGAAAGTTTGCTGCAGGTGCTGCGGCTAAGGCCTGAACTAACTTCAATCATGTTTAATTCACGCTTCAAGCAAAGCCCTCTTTGGCATGACCAGAAGCCACAAAGAACCTTCGGGACATTAATGCAAGGCAAGTTGAGTCATCTGAATTTTAATTTATGATTATTATTATTTTTTTTTTAATGGAAAGTCATCAAACACTGCTGTCGTCCTATGTCCACACACTATAGCAATCGGCCATAATAGAGTGAGAGATGTTTTTTTTCCTCTGAACAATTACCTATTATTATTGTTATTATTATTTTTATTATTATTATTATTATGATCATCTCTAGCTTTTTAAATTTATTTTTTGGTCTCTTTCTGAGACTTTCTTTGAGTGTCCTCAAAGTCGAGCTGTCTACGAAATTTTAATTTGAGCGTGGAATCACCACTTGGGAATCATGAGTCATCATTTTTTATTTGAGCATTTAAAAGAAAAAAAAAGAGAAAAAAAAATATATATATATTTTTTCTTTTTTGCACTTTCAATTTGAAATAATGTCCTGTTTTTGATTCAGGGCTGGACTTTTTCAAAATCATCGATTAGTCGATTATTAAAGTAAGCATTAGTTGCAGCCGTAATAGATTGTACACAATGCATGCATAAAATATAAATACAGTCAAACCTCGGTTTTTGTCCATAATCCGTTCCAGAAGGCTGTTCGAAAACCGAAATTGTTTGAAAACCGAAACCACGCTCTTTTTAAAATAAAAATGTTTACTGAACACGTCTGCTCACAATGGAAAGCAACACGAGGAAGCGTCACTTCCTCGTGTGAGGAAGGCGGGAGGAGTCAAACGGTGCATTCAGGTGCGCTCACTTTGTTCGAGAACTGAAATTTGTTCGTCCTTCGATTCATTAAAAAACTCAATTTTTGGTCGAAACCCTGAATTGGACGAGAACCGAGACGTTCGAAAACCGAGGTTTGACTGTATTCAAACCATTTGTGCATCATAATTTCATGCTTCACGAGCACTGACATGGCATTCGTTCGCTTTTTGGCCACCAGGGGCCATCATCTTACCGACACGCATAATACACAAAAGTTTCGCCACGAAGTGACTCAGAAAGCCGCCGTAAGATTCAAAATTTTTCGCCGTCATTTTTCTGTTCCATAGAACGTTCAAGACGCTTCGCTAACGATGCTAATTCCGTTACCCGTCTTTGGCGTTTTGCATATCGTCAGGGTGAACGTTAGTTAGCGCAAGTTTTGCAGTTTGGTCAAATACACAACCTGTAATGACAATAAAGATTGGGAGGAGGGGGGGAAACAAACAAAAAAATAAAAGCATCATTTTAGAGGCGCTGTAAAAGGGGGCGAGCATCTCATCCACAGTCATCTGGGAGTGAAAGCGGCAGCAGTGCTTTGTGACACCGTGTTGCAACAGTCCACTTCGGCACGCCAGGTGTTGCTTGGTTCTTGTTGGTTTCACACGGCGACTTCCGTCCTCCCCTGGAACGTGACGCTCGCGTCTCCGTAGAATTGGATTTTTCTTCCCGTCTTGTTTACGGCACTGAATAATGAGCTCGTGGTAGAAGCGCCTGATGACATAATCCGGGGACCGCGCTGAAGAAAAAAGAACTAATTACAGCGGAAAACTCCAGATTGCTACGGCAGTGGCGTACTCCACTTGACTGGCCCCACCTGTCCCACTCAATACGTGTCTCACCCCTCAATTGTCAGGCGGGGCCGCAACGTCCCCGTCTCAGACACACGCATCCTTCTGTTGCCTTTACACTCTCGAATGAAATGTTCGGAACCATATATGGGGTGTCCTCAGTTGGCGGCATGGAAGGTTTTGAGGTTACAGATGTAGCAGGAAAGCACATTGCGTTTGTATGTTTTGTACTCCCTCCTCCCCCATCTGATTTTTCTTTGTATTTATGGTCTATAAAAAATTTTAAGACTAATATGTACGATGTTATCAATTTGCATTAGCGTAGGATTTCTGCCACAAATTATCCGGGGGAAAAAAAATCCATATTGGTTGGGCCCGAATGTTTTTTATTTTTTTGGATAATCATTTTAAGTTGAAAATTATTACGGTGACAAAGCTAATAGGCTAACGCCATGTTCGGTACCCATGAAATCAATATAATAGGGATATCAGGATCCCATTTTTTGCACAAACGATGGAGTCACTTATTTTATTTTATTACTTTTTTTCCGTTTACGCTGCTGATTCTAGGTTCCAATCTGATACCTCGGCAATGCTTAAAGAAAAAAAAAAACATAGGTGTCAAACTCAAGGCCCGGGGGCCAGATCCGGCCCGCCAGATCAATTTATGTGGCCCGCGAAAGCCAATCGTGTGTGTCAACTTGCTAACATCTGTACCGAAATGTCAAATTGTCACGTGTCATAAATAATGTTGAGATTTTGCAAGAATATTCTTACAGTAATCGGTCGTTTATCGCGGTTAATGGGGACCAAAACCACCCGCAATAAACGAAAATCCGCCAAGTAGCGAACCATGCCCATATAGGTATATGTACATGTGTATGAGTATAAATAATATTTATAAGGCCAAATTTAATGGTATACATGCATGTTTGTAGTAATTAACATTACTTAATGCTATATACTAATATATTTAAACATGTATAAATTAGGTTAGGTTAGTGTATGAATAACGAAATACAGTAAATACATACATGTAGTACTGTACATGTTGCTCTGTGACTCGCTGTTGTTTTGCTGACTTTCACTGCCTCTCCCGGGGTTTTTGCGACATTTTCGCTTTTTAAAATTTTGTATTAATATGTTTGAAAAAATCCGCGATGCACTGAGGCCGCGATAAATGAACAGCGAAATAGCAAGGGATCACTGTACAGTCAAACCTCGGTTTTCATCCATAATCCGTTCCAGAAGGCTGTTTGAAAACCGAAATTGTTCCAAAACCGAAACCACGCTCTTTTTAAAATAAAAATATTTACTGAGCACGTCTGCTCACAATGGAAAGCAACACGAGGAAGCGTCACTTCCTCGTGTAAGGAAGGCGAGGGGAGTCAAATGGTGCATTCAAGTGCGTTCAGTTTGTTCGAGAACCGAAATTTGTTCGTCATCCGAGGCATAAAAAACTCAACATTTTTGGTCGAAAACCGAATTGGACGAGAACCGAGACGTCCAAAAACCGAGCTTTGACTGTAACTAGTTTACACTCACTTGAACAAACTATTCAAATTGACTTGACTGACTTCAAAACTCATAATCTATTAATTTGTTGTGTACAAGTAATCATTTTGTGCTTTCACTGTCATAACGGCTCTCCGAGGGAAGACGCGACTCCAAATTGGCCCGCGACTAGTTTAGAGTTTGCCACCCGTGGACTAAAACAACGGTGAGACTCTGCATGACTCAGCAGTTCATTTCGCACGACTAACCGAAACATACTGACTAGGGCTGTCCAATTACGTAGTCTCACTCATAGAAAATACTTTTTAATTCATTGGAAGCTCCAATCAATAGTTGCACTTCTCAGGAAGCACAAACATGCATATGTGTGTGTGTGTTTATGTGTGTGTGTGTATGTATGTTTTACTCCGAGGCTACAAAATGTTAAGCTGGTTCAGATCGTGTACAATAAGACACGCACGTTAAACCCTCATGTCAGCGCAAGTCGGCACTGCCGCTCTATCATATCTTGTTTTGCAACATGAGCCTTATTGCCAGAGCATCACACGTCACATCTTTCTCCTCGCTAACTGCGGGCGTGACAGATGAAAACGTTCATGTAAAACGCCGCCGTGATGTGTGCGCATCACTGCGGGGAGTGGGTGGGTGGGGTTGGGTGGGGGGGGGGCGGGAGGGGGACACTTGTTTTTGTTGTTGTTGGTGCACGGAAAGCTTGTGAAGTGAATCGTTTTAAGATCACAATGCGCACTTTATTCCCTTCTCGGGATAGAGTTGTCAAATCTCCCACCGGTGGACCATCATTTTCATTCCTTTTCCTCTACCATGCTGTCTGTCCCCTTATATATATATATATATATAATTTATTTATATATATAATACTATTTATATATATATATTATTTATATATACATATTATTTATTTATATATATATATTATTTATATATATTATTTATTTATTTATATAATATTATTTATATATATAATATTATTTATATATATTTATATATATATATATTATTTGTATATATATATATATATATATATATATATATTATTTGTATGAAAAAATTGTATCTTTCAGGAGCTCAAATAAGAGTAAATCCATTCCACTCCACATGGAGCAGTCCAACTTGACTTCTGACACACAGGCGCACCTCCCGACAATCGCACTCGCCATCAAGGGCGCCATCACCTTTGCCACTAACGAGCCTGTTTGCTTACCAGATTTCCTCGTAGGCTTTGTGTTGCGACTAGGCGGGGGGGGGGGGGGAAAGCAAGCCATGCGTTGCGGAACAGTTAATCGGAGTTCTTCAAATAACAGCAGTGTGAAACATACCTGAAGTGTCTGAAGTGTTGTGTTCTGGAAAATCGGATTTTAGCCGCGAGTCTTGTCAAACTGTGGACACATACAGTGGTACCTCTACTTACGAAATTAATTGGTTCTGGAAGAAATTTCTGAATTAGAAAATTTT
This sequence comes from Hippocampus abdominalis, assembly GCA_018466805.1. NCBI lineage: Eukaryota > Metazoa > Chordata > Actinopteri > Syngnathiformes > Syngnathidae > Hippocampus > Hippocampus abdominalis. Next base: position 9,781,966 of record CM031712.1, on the reverse strand, counting down.
GTAAGAGACGCGTTTTCCATGTAAATGCCCTAATTCGTTCCAAGCCCCCACAAAATTCAGACATAAATGATTCCTAAAGCATAAAAATGCATCAAAATATGTAACAAATACATGTTACAATTAGATGCACAATAAATGCAAATTGTGCATAATGTAAAAAAAACAAAGACTAGAGCAAAGAATAAAAATGATGGTTATCTAACTTTTAACTGCGTCCTCATCTTTTTTGCCCTCGTTCATGTTCTCTCTCACAAGTGGTTTTTGCCTCCAACTGATCCAAGGACGTTTGCTTTGTCGGGACGTTGGCGTTAGCGCTGGCGGGCTGACTCTCCCGCTTTGGTTTGAACAACCGATAAAACGCGGCAGTTTTGTGTGAAGTTATCAGCAATGAATGAATTGATGTTTGCGCATTTTTTGCGCTGTCATTTCCAAGTCATGTGATGCGTTTGTGGAAAAGGATGGACATTTCAATTCAATTCTGCTGCTGAAGATTGCAAATTTCCCCAGTCCGGGACAAATAAAGGTTTTCCTATCTTATCTTAAATGAAATGGTTTTAGGCGAACACTGTTTTGACGTTTAATTTGAATATTTTGATTTTCGGGAGTAAAAATCGCACCACCCATAAAATGCATCATCAAGAAGAAAAAAAACATATCAGTCACACTGGACTAAGTCGCATTTTTGGAGGGGGGAATGTATTTGATCAAATCCAACACCAAGAACAGATGTGTCATCTTGAAAGGCAAATCAAAATAAAATTAAAATGACAAACAACAGGCTAGCAGGTGTACGATATGCTAACGTTACATGACGCATAAACAACGAGCGGCGAACGTGCCTGTTATGTTCACGTAATATATTAAGAGATATTCGGATAACTATAGCCTAAAGAACATGCTAACAAGTTTACCAAACCATCGCTCTCACTCTACATCACGTAATCCAATGAAATCTTCATATTCTGTCACTTTTAAAGAACTCCACGAACTCTGGTGGTAGAAGATGCGCCGCTTCCTCGTCTACATCGCTCACGTCGACTCATCGTCTAGTTATCAACACTGGCCTAGACCGCCCCCTTGTTGTTTAATATAAAAATAACGTGAAATGATTTAATAGTCATTTCACATGTAAATCGCTCGGGAGTGTAAATCGCACCAATGAACAAACTATGAAATAAAAATTGCGCCTTGTAGTCCGGAAAAATACGGTAATTGATTTCGTAATACTTTAACGAAAAATGCACTTCACGCGTAAGTCGGTGTCATTCGGTTTTAGCAATACGACTTCAGTCAAGTTTGCCGGCTTTGACGTGGCTCCCCGGTCGACCCATCTACCGTCGTTTTTCTCGATTCATATTTTCAGATACTTTATGACATGACGTCGTTTCATCATCGCGGGTGTGATCATGAGCTTGATTCGCAGTAGCATTCCGTTTTCGCCAACATCTGTCGACGCCGAGGCGCACTGTTACACGGCTTTATTTGCGCGTGGGGATCGGCTCGCCATTTTTGGAGGCTTCACTGTATGTTTGCTTATCTGTCCGGCCATCCTGCCCCTATTCAAACGGCGTTCCTTCTATTCAGCCTCTTCTCTCGCTGGCTAGGCTTTTTTTTTTTTTCTCCTTCAGCTTTCCTTATTTGGGGACCAGATGGTGAGGGCCACGGAAGCGGCTCTTTTGTCTGGCTGCCCTTGTGAAAAGAGTCTGTCCTCCCTAATGTAATCAGTGGCACCGGAAGGGTCCATTTCGGAGTGTGAAAGGAGAACAATCGGAGCCTTGGACACGTCTCGATTACATAAATGCGGAGTTCATCTTCTGAGCCAGCCCCCTCTTCTTCTCCCAGGAAGATCCCCCGTCTTTGATCACTGGAGGGTGGAGGTGCTGATCCCACCTCAGCGGGGCCAAAGGCCGAGCCCACCCCCCATCCCCTCCCCGTCCCCTGTTTACCCTGCACTTGGCTACCGCTGACCCCTCCTTCCGGAAGCAACCACGGGGCGCTGATGTGACACCAAGACCCCGTCTAGACACCCTTGCCTGTTGCTCCGGTGTTGCCAAGAGGACGTCATGAACTCTGACCTCCAATATCGTTGGAAAAGAGCCACTCCGCTCTTTTTTTTTTTAATTTGCTTTTTCTGCGGCGGAGGTGCCCGGGAGAGCAAGCGGGCTGGCCGTTGACCAAACCACAAGTCGGAACATGATTTGAAATTTCAATATTAGATAAATGTCAAATCATATTGCTTGCAACTGGCATTCCCCCCCAGCCCAAGTCTTATTTTGAATTTTATAAATGTATTTCAATAATGATAGAATGATAATATATTGCTGACCACCTGCCGTGCACTGTAGTCTCCATTTTTTGAATGACTTTTTGAAATATCTTTTTTTTGGGGGGGGGGGGCGGAAATGTCATTTGATGAGGGGGCGTGGCTGACCGATTGAGTTTCATCGGCGGACGTTCTATTTATCTCCAAAAGGATGCGTTCTGATACGGAAGCTCCTCTCATCTCCGGTTGTTGTCATTGGTGCTGCTGTCATGGCCGCCGCCGACCCCGCCCTCTCTCGCCCCGCCACTCAACGGCGGTTAAAATGGCCGCCTGAGTGACAGAGGGGAGAGTAGGGGGAGACGCTCGCCCGCGACGGTGAGCTCGGGCTACGCTCAACTGAGCAGGGGCTGGGCTCGTACGCTGAAACACAGATGATGATTTCTTTGCCCCGTGTACGCAATTACAATTTAATTGCTGTTTTCGTACCGATATCCCTTTCGCTTATTTTTGTATTTTTCTCGTGATCCGTTGTCGATAGAATTGTGCTTTCATTTCCGGGCATGCAGAAACTCAACTCAAAAATTCAACGCCGGGCTATAGTGACTATAGTCAAATAAGACATATTGCATTGTTACCCCGATGCATTTAAATTTCGCTACCGCTAATCATTTTTGTCTTATTTAACGATCTATCCGCCATATTTTTCCCTGTGGCTTGTTTGATTCGTCAGATTTACGCTCGCACTGGCAGTTAGTCTTCCCGTTCCGATCGGAGTTTCACCGCAATCAGGAAGAGGACCGATTCCGATTCTTTTCCGAATATTCCCACCAGTTGCATTCCAGGACGAAAAAAGCGAACATTCCTCCAGCACCGTGTGCGAAAAGCTCAGCTGAAAGGCAGCCAAAATGAACATCGTTGCTGCGTTTTTGTTTTTTGGGGAACCGAGCGTGGCCTTTATTGCAATTTTATGGTGAGCATTAACCTCCTTTGAACCCCACACCCACATCTTTGGCAAGCTGCTGTTTTCAAGTCAGGTTTAGCGTGATGCATGATGGGAACCTGTTAGTAATCCTCGGCTTTCCCAGCACTGTATCCACGCGCTTTGTTTGTCAGCTCCATTGTTGTCCTGCTGTCATTTTGTCAGTAGTGCTCATGCATCGCCTTTTAACTCATTCAGTTCCAGCCAATTTTGGACAAAGTCTGAAAAGACGTTTAAAACCGTCTTTGGGAGTGAGTAAGTTAATTGCATTTTTTTTTTTTTTTTTTTTGAGGAGGGCTGAATGTAGCGGGTCAGTGATCGAACCCCTTTTTGTTCTCGGCCAAAGCGCTCTATGTGTGCCAATCAGGCTGGATCAATCAAGCCAATGACGATTAGAATCGCTTGACGAAATGAGTCGATTCCGATTGAAATGACTCAAAACACGCAGGCCTGACTGACACTTCACAGCATCTCAATTGCAATGTGTAGCCGAGTGGATGTTTGGTGAAGAGAGGGCAAAAAAATGTCCAAACGGTCTATTTTTAGGCTTACCTACTCAGGCTGAGTGACACTTTGCCATTGGCCCCAGCCATGAAGATTTTTTTTCTTCTTTTTCCTCCACTTTTCCGCAGCGCAGAGAGCTGGTGGCAGTCTTGGAGGAAGATGTCATGAGCAGGATGGGCTTGATTTTTTTTTTTTAAAGGTGATGATGTTGCCACTGTTGCTGGGGCAGCACTGAGATCCCACTTTGTGCCTCTCTCAGCCATGATGCAAAACCACCACCAGGTGAGTTGGGAAATCCGAGTGGGGACTGAGGTGAGTGTGATCTATCCTTGACCCTACCCAGACTCCGTGTGTGTCAAACAACAATAGCAAGTCGCCACAAGTGGGCATGACGAGGTTTGGTATGTTTTCATTTGTCAAACAAAATAGCAGGTCTCAAAATGTAGAAGCACAAATTCGATTGGTGCCCTTTTCTGTCCCCTTGAAATTATTTTTGAAGACATGGATCAAAAAATGAAAAAAAAAATTCTCCCCCCCCCCAGTAATTTTTTTGGAAGGAGGGGCAGTTGTCACTTTTAAATGATGTCCTCAAGGTAAATTTTCACTTTCTAAGAGAGATATTTACAATTGAAACGTAAACAAATAGAAAGGCAGATTGATTTTTGGTGAGATTAAAGTATCATACAGTCAAACCTCGGTTTTCGTCCCTAATTTGTTCCAGAAGGTTGTTCGAAAACCGAAATTGTTCGAAAATCAAAACCACGCTCTTTTTAAAATAAAAATGTTTACTGAACACGTCTGCTCACAATGGAACGCTACACGAGGAAGCGTCACTTCCTCGCCTACCCGAGGAAGCGTCACTTCCTCGTGTAAGGAAGGTGGGAGGAGTCAAATGGTGCATTCAAGTGCGCTCAGTTTGTTCGAGAACCAAAATTTGTTTGTCATCCGAGGCATAAAAAACTAAATTTTTGGTTGAAAACCGAATTGGACGAGAACCTAGACGTTCGAAAACCGAGGTTTGACTGTATATTAAAGCACAGGTATCAAACTCAAGGCCCGGGGGCCAGATCTGGCCCGCCACATCATTTTATGTGGCCCACAAAAGGTTTGTGGTTTTGTCGACTTTAGTCGTAAAGTAAATCCTGAAATATTACTCAGCACCTCTCTTTCGCCACAATAAATCACAAACTTGCAACAGAAGTCGGTGTGAAGTTTTTTTTTTTTTTAATATGAAATAGGCCTTTATGAGGATGGAATGCTTTTGTTGAAAGTCAGCTCAAAACTTTCGGGTCATTTAAATTTGAAAGTGGGGTTTGAAGTGAATGAATTCAAACTTTGTTGGAATATCAATAGCAATATCAAATAAATTAATCCATAACATCAATGTGCTCACCACCCATTTTAGTTTACATCCAATGGAACGCAAATTCTCAGCTAGCCAAACTATGGAGGATTCCACCCCCACCTTACTCACTCACTCAAAGAATTTGTGTGAAATGAGAGTTGCCTGGGTGTGACTTTTGCCCAAAGCATCCGCTGGCTATTGTGCGTCCAGTCAAACCTCTGCAGGCACCAGCGCCCTGACTTCCATACATGAGAGATCAAGGGTTACCAAGGTGCTTCGCGGGGCTCAGGCCTCAATGCGAGCCACAAAATACTCATTTCCTTTGCATGTTAGCTTGACCGAGCGGGGTTCGGACAGAATCATCGACATCAATGAAAACAAACCTCGTCATCGGTCTGCCACTGCAATCTTGTGGTTGTACACTACGCAGCTTTTTGCGCCACCGTTTTGTTTCTCCAGACTGGAAGCGCCTCGCAAGTCGTCCCATCCACTTCTCCTTCTTGCCGCTGAACCACGCCACGGCATTAACTTGTATTCTAACAAGATTAAAATATATTCGTCCTGGGGATTAGCATAGTTAGGTGTCCTTTCACCTCGCCACAGTGGGCTTTGATCTGCGTTGCGAGGGCTGAGAGTCCTCCTGGCTCGGACCTTGCCGTTCGAGTGCCAAGTGTGAAATTGGCCTGATGTCATCCCCATTCTTCACCTTTTTACGTCTTTCACCACTTTTAATGATGTTTCCGCCACGACGCCCGGGCAACTCCGAGCAGATTCCGCTGCGGCCCGGAGGAAGCATGTGTGTAAATGGCACAGTAGGGGAGGAGGTGGTCATGGATGGATGGATGGGGCTTTTTATTTATTTAATTTTTTTAATGTATTTATTTTTTGGGGTTGTTTATAACAGGCGGCTACAGTGGAAGATCCGAAGAGGAATGTTCCGAAAATTCTATAGTTTGGAGTTAAACCATACTGTATGTTCCGGAAAGCCTCAAAAGTCAGAAATTTAAAAAAAAAAAAAATCCAACTCACAAGTGCTTTTTTTGGGGGGGGGGCTATGATCCCCAATCCCCCACCACTCCACAAAGATCACAAACAAATTAACTTGCAATGATTTTATTTTGTTGAATTTTTTTTTTAAGAGCCAAAGACAATAAATGTGGTTTTGTTTAAATTTAGCGATAATTTATTGCCGTCCATCCAGTTTTTCAGTGCATTCACTTCACTTTCAACAGTATTCAGAAGCTGTTCGTTTTTTGCTAGCAAGGTAAGAGCATCATATTCTGCTAATAAAACATATTTGATTATTTCTGAAATGTTGCATCTTCCAATATAATCCAAATAATTTAGGGCTTATTACAGATCCTTGAGGTACCTCATGAGTCACCTTTCATAGCATGGATTATATGTTGTTAAAATGAACATTAATTTAGTCATCCAAGTAGTGGAGTGCGTCGCAGGAATCTGGCTTCAAGTATCAACTGTTTTTTGGGGTTTTTTTTGGAAACATTAGATTTATTTGTCAAAATATGTCTTTACGTGAAGCTGGCCCATATTGCAGAACTTTGGGGTCCGCTGAACTGTGCTGAAAAATGATCAATTACATCATTAATTAATCGACTTAGACTGCAAAAATGTTTGTCGTTCAACCCTACCTACGCACACATTCATTTTTATCAAATTGATGCTATATTGAACACACAAATGTTACAGTCAACATTACTTGTACTCTTATTCATGTTTTTTTTGTTTTTTTTAACTGAAATATTTCACTTGACTTCCTTTGGGAAATCGTACTTTGTACTTATCAGGCTTCTTGCATCAATTCTGATGCCAGTCTAGAATTGTTGGCACCACTCCTGGAAAGTATTTCACACAATTGCTGCCTGCCAGCTATTCCTGGATAGTTGTTAAGTTCCCTGCCACCTACGTAAATATTCAAAGTTGCGCTTGGAAAAAGTATCTGCAATTCGCTGACACTTTTGGTCGACCACCTGAAACGCCCTCCAAAAAGTTTACTCAGTTCAGCCTCACTCATCCTTTTTAGGGAGCCCATTACTGTTATCCTGGGATCCTAAACACTAATCCACACAAGATTGCATGGAGGTTGCTGCAGTTTTGGTTACCAATGGTCACCATTTGAGGATATTTGTCAATTTGATTGTCAGTATTTCTCAACAAAGTCAACCCTCTCGGTTGACGTACCCTGTTGGATGCTGCTTTCTGGTTTTGGAGTGGCGCACCCTGTGACTAATCAGGGCAAGGGGTTCGGTTAAAAAAAATCAAATTGGTAGATCACTCTGTCTATGTACCTTTAGATGTTTCTGTTTTGGTTTGTAACAGAATTTAATGGTCTCGGCAATTAACGATTGACAGGTGAATCGTGATTTTTCTGTGAGCTTGAGATAAGGGGGTCTGCTCTTGAGAGACTGGTCTGCATGAGTGCAACAGGTCTCCACCGTTCACTTGAATATAGGGCATTAAAAACAGAGGCACTTATTTGTCGGAACTGGGCGACTCCTTCTGGCAACTAATTGAGGCTTTGTCTCTGTTTGACGAATTACGGCCTTTAATTTCCATGCTCATACTATGCTGAGAAATTATTGACAATTTCTCACTGTGTGCCCCGATGGCTAGAAAGCAAAGTGTGTAGAGTCTCTGTCATTGAAACGCATGCTGCAGGCAGTGAACGGGAGTGATTGATTTTTTTTTTTTCCCCAACAGCCTTTTAAAACATCACCACCCGTCCTCTTTTTGTGGCAGTGTGCATCTTGACAATCCGGGTCATGGCACCAATTGAAAAGTTATTTTGCTACTTTAATATCCTTTTATGTTTTTATTAATACAGTGATCCCTCGCTCTAACGCGGTTCACTTTCCGCGGCTTCACTGTTTCACAGATTTTTTTGGGTGCAATTTTTTAATGCTTTTAACCCTTTAAATCAGAATGCATCGGCGGGGCCGTGTGTCAACAGTACAGTATTTCCAAAAACTATTATAATTATTTGTTGAAAATGTTTGTGTGTTTTTTTTTTTTGTAATTGGACCTGAAAACAGGGTTTGGTCTTTGATTTCATTGTGTATATATAGTTAATTATTGTGTAATAACTGTAAAAAAAATAAAGTTCACTACTTCACGGATTTCACTTATCACTGGTTCTTTTTGGAACGTAACCCCCGCGATAAACGAGGGATTACTGTATTTTATATGCACTACTCTACTATTAGCCACCCATTGACATTGTATTCTATATATTTATTCCGCCAGATGCGGCAGAAGGTTTAATCTGATCAAAATGGCTCCTACTCTTAGGTCTTGGCTCGCCCCCACACAGGAGGGTGGCTCTGCCTAGTCCATTTCACAATGTGTGACTCCAGGATATTGGTGTGCAAGTAGCCAAATCTACCATATTTTTGTGGTGCTTCCCCTCCAAAAAATAAATAAAAAATCAATATGATGCATTAAATGATGTATCAACCTCAAAACTCAATTGTCGCATTTTTTTGGGTCAACTTGCAGTGTGTGGGTGGACGCGCAGTGCTCGATCAAGTGTTTTCATGCGAGCCCACTTGAGTCGTATTGGGCCACGCCATGTCGCTCATTGCGCAATACCTTAATTTCAACCAAATAAAACGTCACCATTGCATTCACATTGTCGTCATATTAGGCCAACTTAACCGAATGGTCTAAGTTGGTTCATGATTCCCTGTCCCGGCCTGAACTTTTTGGGAGCCTCCTGCATCTGGTGAAAATTTTTCACGCAGCACGAGAGTGGCTAAGTACATACACAACTGAATGAAGGGTGTGTGTGTGTGTGTGTGTGTGTGTGTGTGTGTGTGTGTGTGTGTGTGTCAGACAAGGAGGAAAATAAAGGCGGATGATAGTAAGATATGTGTGAGCGTGAGAGAAGGGGAAGAGATTTTGGGTGGGAAGGCTCTGTGTGGAGAATGGGTTAGCGAGGGGTGGGTGGAGGCAGAAAAGGGTTTGGGGGCGGGGGGTAGAAACCAGCCACCTGCAGCCATGACAGGCTTTGACCTTCATTTCTCTCTCTCTCTCTCTCTCTCCCCCCCTCCCTCCTTCCACTCCCTTTTTTTCCTGCATGGAAGTTTTTCTTTCTTTTTCCAGCAGGGTGCGAGGAAGACCGACCGTGGCGAAGACAGGACAGCAGCCACACAAACAAAAGACTAGCGGTCCAAGTATGAAAATGCAGATAGGCCATTGTTGTTGTCGGAGCGGTGGGGGGACATGGCTGGGGCTTGTCCAAGGCTTTCTCTTGCATAATGTTTTCACCGCTTTGGCCAATGTTTTCCATCTGAATTTGAAATCCTGTCGAGTGGGTGTTTGCGTGGCAAGGGGGATTATTGCGGCCATTCAAAATGGATTTTTTTTTTTTTTTTTTTGGTGGTTCCAATGTTCTTTGCAGCATTGGTGAAACATTCCAGCTGATAGAAACATAACAACCCATATTTTTTGCTGCTGTTGATAATCTTCAAGGTTTATTTACTCTTTTGCAATTTCCAGGAGGCGGTTAATTACACAATTACATACATGATACAAATTATGTACACTTTTTTTTTTTTAGTTTTTTTTTTTTTTTCTTTACCAAAGGGTAGCATCCAACGTAAAATAAAAAATAGCATTGTCGTCTACAACTCTGTGCTGTCATTTCATTTAAACATTGTTCGTATATAGATAGAGAGCTCTACGCTGATGACTAAATTCATGATGTCGTATACCAGCAATGTTTGTAAAAGGCGTTCAACTAGAATAGTCTGCATTTGTGTTGTTGTTGTTTTTTTGTGTGTGTGTGTGTGTGAAGTAATACTGCTTTTTCTGATTCGGCACAGTTAACATTTCATGAAAAAGTCCACCCGGGGACTTTTTAAGGCAAAGTGTGTTTCAGTTTGGTGGATCATCATCATCATCATCATCATATTTTTTTGTTTTGAATTCACACACACTTTTTTTTTTTTTTTTTTGCAGATGCGCAACAGAAAAACACATTCCAAAGGCAAAAAAAAAAAAATGGGCGTATGGCGAGGATGGGGAACCTGTGGCCCGTGGGCCATACGCGCACTCTGAGAGCAATTCGACAAACCGTGATGTACAAAGCCCCGCCCCCTTTCCCCGAAATGCTCATAATATATCATTTTTGTTGGTTGAATTTGTTTTTTGTGGCTCCCCCCCTCCCAACAGACAAATACAACCTTAGCTCGATCACACTTGTTTTCTCTATTTATAAACACAGCCCCCCCCCTCTCCCCAAAAAAGTCCAACAAGTTGCAGCGTTCATGCAAAAGGCCTCGTAAACACATTTTCCATTCACCAAAAAACAAAAAATGGTTATTGCGAGATAAACAAGCAAGTGTCAACACCTCAGATAGCTACTCTAAAGCAACACCGGTCATTGGATAGATTTTTTTTTTTTCAATAGAATCTATATAAATACACGAAGCCTTTTTTTTTTTTTTTTAAATACAGTCACAGACGGATGCCTTTTTTTTTTTTTTTTTTTCCCCCCCATGATGAGTCCTCAAATACTGAACGAGAACACAAGCTGCATGAGTGCTTGTGGTTGAATGCTACACGGTCACCTATCGAGGCAGCAGTCATTCATTTGAACACAGCGGTGAGTTGATATTGCTATTTAAACACACACACACACACACACATATATATATATATATATATATAAAAGCAACATGTTAGAAAATAATGCCACAGAGCTCTCTGTCTCTCCATATGATTTCAAAAAACAAAATGTTAGCATTGATTTTAAAATTCACAGTAGCCATTGATGCAGCAGGACAGCAAACAGAAAGAAAGAAAAAAATTACACATTCTTTGGACTTGTTTCTTCTCATATAGAAGTGCCGGATGTAAAAATGACAATCATTATATCATATGTGTATATATAACTGTATGTGTGTACTGGCATTCATAAGTAATACATTAAACTCGGGCAAGGGAAATGGACAGTGACAACTTTATACAGCATTTTGTTTAGACGTGATATTGCAGACTCTGGATTTATTTATGCTGGTATATTCTTTCTTCTTCGGCTGGCCCTGGTTGCTGGATGATATTATTGCATCTTAATATTTCTAGAAGTGGGACTCGATGTGGACTGGCTTCGCTATACTCTTGTAGACTTTCTTTATAATTCTGTATGATAGGATAGACTTTGAAAAAAAAAAATGGAGGAAGGGGTGTGGTGTTCAGTCGCTGTCGGATTTGTCGTCCTTGCTGACGGTGGCGTGGTTGTACAGGCCTTGCGCCATCAGGTGCACGGCCAGCGTGTTCTTGCCCCCGTTGGCCTTCTTGATCTTGGCGCGTTTGTTTTGGAACCAGATCTTGATCTGGGACTCGTTCAGGCCCAGCTCCTGGGCTAGGTTTTGACGCCGCTGCTCGGTCAGGTAGCGGTTGGTCTGGAACTCGGTTTTGAGTCTCTGCAGCTGCTCGGCGGTGAAGGCCGTGCGCGGTCGTTTGTCCTCCTTGCTGGTGCTCTTCTTCTTTGGTTTGCGCGATCTCGGACCTGCAACGGGGGGGGGGGGGGGGGAATCCACAAAGTGTGTGGAACGGAACCATATTAAGAAAAAAAAAGCCAAACGTGCATTATTTGCTTCTTTCCGACGGAATGAGCATTTGCTTTTTTTTAAAAATATTTAAAAAATAATTCCAGCGCACGTGCACGTAATTATCGCCCAATTTCAGGCTCACGTTCCAGTTAAATTTCACTTCAAATGATTCCAAAATAATTCGACAGCGATTTTGTGTGATGTAATTTCGTCATCTGGATTAATCACGTCGGCGCAATGTTTTATTTTTAATGCTATATACTAAACACACACACACACCTACACGCACGCGCATATCGCGACGTACGTGTGTGCCTCCTCCACATCCTCGCGCAAACTCTACACATCGTAGTAGTCGCCTCCTCCAGCTACATAATGCATGAGAACAAGTCGTACTCCGCTCATTTTGATCCACGCGCGACACTCGTATATACATTTTACCCCCCCCCCCCCAGCCGCCTGTAAACTTTGTTTTGCGCAACTTGACGTAAAAAAAAAAAAAAAAAAACAAGCGGACGTGCGAACAAATGCGTCCAAGAAAAGAATCTTACCGAGTGGCGCGTACAAGCTAGGTGCAATAATTCGTATTATTATTCTTTTGTTTTTTTTTTATTTCTTTACTTGAGATTTTTTTAAATATAACAGTACTTGTTAAAAAAAAAAAAAAAAAAAAAAGGAGACTGGCGTTGTTCGAAGTAATCGAAAAGGTAAACACATGGTTGGATGAGGCCCGAACGGACAGCTCGAAAGTCGGTCAATGTTCCGCGGACACCCACCTGAAGAGGGCCGGTCCGAGTAGCGGGTGCAGTACACCCAGGCGGGCCACAGCATGGGCTGCTTAGCCGGGGCTGCGTTGGAGCTGGCTTGGGAACTGTCCGAGTCCGAGTTTAGGCACTGGTCTCCGCTCTCCCCGTGGCTTTTCAGGGGCTCCTCGGCGGCTATGGCTAGCTCCTTGGCGCCGGTATCCGCGTGCGGCGTCGAGGTGCCCTCCGCGGGCACCGCGTTGTCCGACGGCTCGGTCTGATGCGCCGCGGGGCTGCCGAGGCTCTCCGTTGCCGGCGGTAGCGGTGGCGGCAGCGGGGGTGACAAAGTATTCTCCCCTCGGCGGTGCTGGTGCTGGTGCTGGTGATTATTGGCTGCGGTGTCTTTTTTGCGTCCGAAATCCGGCCTCAGGATGTTGTCGATGAAAAAATTGGTGACCCGGTGCGGGTTCTGCGCGTTGCCCTGCGCCTGGAGCAGAGGCAGGATGGCCCTGTTGGATTCCGCCGACCCGTGCCGATCCGCCTCGTCTCTGCTGCCGCGCTCGTTCTCTTCCATCTCCTTTTTTTTTTTTTTTTTTCCAAAACTCTCTTTACGTTTAACCCCTTTGTCGCTCTCCTCCGGCGCGCTTCAGATGCACAAGTTCGGGGGTGGATTTAATCGTCAAAAAAAAAAAAAAAAAAGGGGAAAAAAATTTAACAATGGCGAGTGATCGACTTGCTCAGCCTTGGGGTAGCCTCCTCGTTAAAAAGCATACTTTTTGGACATAATAGCCCCCCCTCCCTCCCGCGCTGCTGCCGTTATAAGTGCGCCCGAGCCATCGGCGCACATGTACGGAGACGTCCGCGCGCGGCGAACGGCTTCGACTAAACTAAATAAAGAGGCTGGAGGAAAAAAAGTGATGCTCTTAATACTCTCACTCTGGAGTTTGCTTCTTATTTTCCATACGAGAAGCCCCCAATGAGTGACGTCTCCCCACTGTCCTCCCAGACACGTGCCTCCGACCAATGGGAGGGCAGGAGCCAGGCCACGTGACTCTGGCTCTCAAGCTCTGCGCGCACGCCCCCTTTTCTCGCCTTTTCACACACCCGGATCCACTGCGAGGCTCTTTCGGTTAATTGATTACGCGACATGAATTTTATTTATTTATTTGTTTTGTGAAACGTATATTATTCAAAGCCAGTGTAACGTTATGTCTCGTTATGCACAGTTTTACCATTCACTTAAATAGGCGGGAAAACTGCATGCTATTTCAACAATGACTCACGAGCTGGATTGCACACCAACGTGAGATAAAAGCAGGATACAAAAAAAATGTGTAAGGAACGGCATTCGGTGTAAAAACTGATCCCCGTCTCGACAATCTTCGTAAATGTTTCATTACAACCCATCGTAACCATTATATGCAAATGTGTTCTACTCTAGCATCATTACTTCGTAGCATTGAGATGTCTTAATCGCACCCCAAAAGGAAAAAGACATATCAACGAATTAAAACATCATTTCATCACATCAGATATCGATTCTATATTCCATGCACTGAAATTAGAAACTTTTAAAAACAAGTTTTTATTTGTTTTTACAATTGTGTGGCGGGCCGGATCAAGTGCTCTAGCGGGCCTTTTCTCTGGCTCACGAGCCAGAGGTTGACTATGAACAGAAATCGGCCAAGACAACAAGACCAAAATATCCCACAATAATTTAAAATTGGCCAAAATAAATCCAAATCATACACTTAAATTTTTTTTGTGAAACATAACATGATGTCATTCATGTGGAACCTGTTAGGTGCCGCTTCGATTTTTAAGTTTGTCAGGGCAGATGATAGATAGGAAACAAAAAAACCCCAATAGAACTCATGTTAATTTTTGCATATTATGATTATTTGTTGGCCAAATGCTTCCCTTCTTTGTTTTTAGAATGGCATTGCGGGCTGGATTAAATTTGGTTCTCGGCCGTAAAATGGCCCACGAGCCATAGGTTGCCTGAGGTAGCAAGACAGAAATATTGAAGAGGAAAAAAAAGCAAAATAAACATATTTTAGACATTTTTTTGGTGTTTTTTTTTTTATATCACATCCATTTGTAAGTTACAAAAATATATTTACAGTACATTTAAGGAGCCCTTTTTTTAGGCTTTATATCAATCAAGTCCCACAATGGATGAGTGAGAAAACATTTGATTTTACCTGTTCACCCCACACACACACACACATTATATATATATATATATAATTTGTTAAAGAAATGACAAGCTTTGTTGAGAAGACTCTTTCCTGTCAACTGAAAAAGTTTACTATGTGTCTATTTTTTTTTTTCCTCTCTCCCAAGTGTTCCCACGCTGGACTGTGATCCATATCCCCCTTTAAAAAAGGGAAACCACTGATGCACACCGACATGCAGGGAGAACCCCCCCCCCCCCCCCCCCCCCACAACCCCACAACCACTCCCCACCAAAGACCAAACTTTTGGGGCTAACTTTTGCCGACCAACTTTTTTTTTTTTTGTGCAGAGTAGTCCTCCTCTCAGCACGGACGACACACGCTTGCGCCGAGCTGCCCGGGGCAAGGGAGCGGCGGTGGCGGTGGGGGTTGTGGTGTTGGGCGGGGGGGGGGGGGGTCACACTGGACCGTCCGAGCCGAGGAGAGAGCACACTTCTGGGGGAGGAGAGCTCATCTAAAGAAGGGTGAGTGTGGCACCTCATTGACTTTGATTCTACTTCCTTACCTCATTTCTGTATGCATCTTTTAGGACCTGTGGATCTAGTTACCATACAAATTGTTGCATTTTTTGGGGGGTCTGGGATGTTGCCCAAATGATGTGGAATCGTGCCATACTTGCACTCTTTCAAGCTCCATTTGAATTCAGATTGCGCACACACCACTTTCACACACACACACACACGTACACACACACTCTCACACACGCACACGCTCACACACCGTTGTCACGCTGCGAGTGGAAGGAAGGCGCTAAATGAGCAGCACACAATGGGGGCAACACGACGGCGGATTTGTTTCTCTAGAAAAGAGAATTACAATATTTAGAAACACACGAACTGTTATTTAAAAAAAAAAAAGAAGTCTTTTTATTCATATTCCGCTTATCTTTTCTCAAAACTCGAAACTACACTTGAGCAGTTCCAATACACGACGCCATGTTCCAACAGTCTAGTTTGGACTCTCGGGGTTGAATCTTTCTGAAAAATGTCACCAGGTGAAGACGAAATGGCTTCAGACGAGAAAGTTTTGAGTCGTGTCGTTTTCCATCAGTGTAAATATTGATACAGACACTTTAAAAATGACAGGAGGGGGTGGGTGTGGGTGGGGAGGTAGCAGGCGTATGATTTTTAAAATGGCTGTCAGTCAATATCACAACTCGATGTCGTTTTCACAAGAAAACTTAACACGAAGACCCCAAAGTAAACTTCAAATATTCATACAAGTAGAAATATAGAATCAAATCTGATAACTCAAAACTTGACTAAATGCCTTTTTTGAAGCACCATAGGAATACATTATATAATCACAAAGGGGGTGGGGTGGGTGGGGGGAATCAACCTTAAGACTAAAAAAAAAAAAAATGACATTGGAAATTGTCGCTTTCCGTTTTAGTCATTTTTCTCTCAGGAATAATCAAATGAAGAAACAAAAATTAGGCTTGGAAAATGGATCTCTGGCAGAATAGT
Source organism: Hippocampus abdominalis (assembly GCA_018466805.1). Classification (NCBI taxonomy): domain Eukaryota; kingdom Metazoa; phylum Chordata; class Actinopteri; order Syngnathiformes; family Syngnathidae; genus Hippocampus; species Hippocampus abdominalis. The sequence continues at coordinate 9,765,854 of CM031712.1, read as the reverse complement.
TCCTGTTTCAGTCTCACTTTATTAAGGCGTTTCGACTAAAAATCACACTTTAAAATGTCTTGATGTCACTCTTAGAAGTTTAAAATGGACTTTTGGCATGAAAGAAACAGATGCTTCCATTTTGATGGGCCTTTTTCACTCAGAGAGTCAACATCAAGAAGACTCATTTTAGGAAAATGTGCTTCAAGTGTGGTTTCATTTCCATCAAGTCAAAATGAAGATGTAGAGAACTAAACTTTAATATATATACATCATTAGAGGAGGAACCTGTGCTGCCATTTTAGTGTCATTTTTCAAGATGGTGGTCAAACTCAAGCTTGAAAAAAAAAGAATTAAAAAAATTGGCATTAGGGCAACACATGCAAGTTTTTTGTCCCTTGTTTACGAATAGTCCAAATCAAAACTACAAATTACACTTTAAAATGAAAACACATACTTTTAAAAAAAATTTTGGGAGGGGGGTAGAAAAGTCACTATATAAGATGGCAAACTATACTTTTTAATGTATTTTTTGGGGTCAATAGATGTACATGGATTTTAGAGGCTTTTTCCTCCACTAGCAGACAAAATGAAGATGACTTTAAATTTGAATGCGATATTGTTGTGTATCCATTTTGGTGGCATTTTCATCATGAATGATCAAATTTAAGATTAAAAAAAAAAAAAAGAACAACATGGATGTCCCAGTTTCACAAATTGTCCAAATCAAGACTCAAATTTAAACTTAACCCTTTCATGGACCCTTTAACCTGATAACATGACAAGCTGTCCACTGTAGTAACCGCTGTACCGTAGAGGGTTAAAGTATACATTTGTTATTAAAAAAAAAAAAAAAAAGGACATGTGTGTCATTTCTCCAATGAATAGTCAAATTCAAGACTAAGAGCCAGACTTCCCAAGATAGATATTTTTTTGCTTTCGGGCAATGTGTACATTCATTTTAGTGACATTTTCACAAAGCACTGGACTTCAAATATATGTGTGACGATATATTGATGATTTATGACATCATTTTACAAAGTGACAGTCAAAATGAAGATTTAAAACGAGGCTTTTTGGGGCATCTCTTTGTGTCATTTTTACATGGAATAGCAGAATTAAAAAAGCAAAGGAATTAGAAATCACGTTTTTGTCATTGTATGAATCTCATATCAAACTTTTTACAGCAAGTAACCCCCCCCCCCACCCTCCCAAAAAAAAATCTCTCCAAGTGCCACTATCATGACAAACATTCTGTCAAGTTCCACTGCACACAGTTATAAAAATACTTGTAAAGCTACTTGAAGACCTTTTTTTTCCCGCTAATGAAGACAGTCTGGCTGCTGCCTTCCACGCATGGTTGAATTATTATGACGATGATTAACTTCAATTCAAACTGCAGCATTGGTAATTGACTGTAAAAAAAATAAATAATAATAATACGCAGTGACATGATATCTGTTTTCTTGTGTGCGTGTGTGTTAGCGCCTCCAAAAGTGCAGTCAAATATTTTTTTGGGTGCAGCCAATTGACATGCAGCGCCACTCTGCTAGAGTACACACATCGTCTGCGCATGCGCGATGTCCTTCAGCTCCCATAACCCACTTTCAGAAGCGGCTGTCCGTGTGTGTGTGTGTGTGTGCGCGCGCGCATGTGCGTGTGCTCGCGCGCATGTGTGTGTGCGTGTGGGTGTGTGTGTGAGTGAGTGTACATATTTTTGTATGTGTGTTGTAGTAGTAGTACTAGTACACTACAAAAGGTGACGCCTACACACAAGGAAGATTTGTGAATGGACGTCGTCTTGAGCGCCCCCCCCTCCCAACACACATACACAGCCCCAAACCCAGCCCCCCCCCCCCCAACTCCCCACCCCATACCCCCGCTTAAGAAATGGGAGTACGGTCTGTAAGATATCACCATTGCAGGGGTCACCCCCAAATCCTGCTGCTTCCGCTGCCTTTCACACAATGCGAAAGACCCTCTCCACCCCTCACCTCCCCCCGTCCCAAACACACACACACATACACTCACACACACACGTACACACACACATACACACACACACAAAACGCCCCTCTCTCTATGGTTGCCCCTCGCGTGTGATTTCCTTTTGTGTGCCTGTCCGAACCCGGAAGTGTTCTGACACTCCGGGGTCAGACCCGCCGTCGTTGTCCAATTATTCGGAAGAGGGGGGGGGGGGGGGCTAAAGAAAGGCTTGCAAATTTTCAATGATATGACAGGTACTTATTTTAGACACATTTCGTGTTGTTTAAACGTTTTATTTGTTTTTAGGTTTAAAAAAAAAAAGATTGCGCTACAGATTACCTTAAAAGCGAATTAATAAGCTCAACTACAATGAATTCTCGTACACCGCATGGGCTTTATTTATTTATTTATGTGTGTATTTATTTATTTATTTATTGGGTAGGGGGTTATAGTGCTTACAATTTAAAACAACAAAAAGAAATTCTAGTCCACTAAAATGACGATTTTCCCCCCTCTTATAATGTAGCACAACAACGGGAAAAAATAGTGTTACATTATTGGAACTGTTTACTTAACTGTAGTTTTAATTTAACACAACAAAAAATATTGGGAGGTGTTAACGGGAATGTTTTTAAGAAAACAAATTTGAACAATTTGCATATATATATATACCGTAGGGCGGCCCGGTAGTCCAGTGGTTAGCACGTCGGCTTCACAGTGCTGAGGTACCGGGTTCAAATCCAGCTCCGGCCTCCCTGTGTGGAGTTTGCATGTTCTCCCCGGGCCTGCGTGGGTTTTCTCCGGGTGCTCCGGTTTCCTCCCACATTCCAAAAACATGCATGGCAGGCTCGTTGGGCACTCTAAATTGTCCCTAGGTATGAGTGTGAGCGTGGATGATTGTTCGTCTCTGTGTGCCCTGCGATTGGTTGGCAACCAATTCAGGGTGTCCCCCGCCTACTGCCCGAAGACTGCTGGGATAGGCTCCAGCACCCCCCGCGACCCTAGTGAGGATGAAGCGGTTCGGAAAATGGATGGATGGATGGATATATACCGTATATATTTATTTATAATAAGTAAATAATAACAAATGTTGATGGGCGTTTTGTACTGTCATTAGTGACGCTGTGGGCGAGCCATTCAATTTGAGGCTTCATCCAAAGAACCCTCAGGCCTTAATTGCTCGCTCGGGGTGGTCGAGGCGTTTGTTGTTTGTGCTCACGCAACTGAAGTGACTTTGAAGAAACACTCCTGAATAGAAAAGAGATTTTGCCACGGCACAGCGATCACAAGGATTAAAAAGTTATTCGAAACTGGAAATGGCCGAGAGGGAATGAGCCTCTCTCTCTCTCTGTGCTGTAAAAGCACTCGCACTTATTTCTTCATCCGAGTCGTGACGTCATATTAGGACGTAAATTACAGTGCGATTTTTGTAAGCGCTTGTCGTGCAAAGAAGGAAAAAGAGGGTCAAGATAAGGCAGCGTTGTAATCACGTGAGGACTTCCGGCCAATCAGCGGAGTGAGAGACTGAACAGATGGAAAATCGCACATCGGGAAAGTCTTAATTCGTGATTAGTGTTGGAAAAGGAAACTTATATTTAACACGTGATTGCTAAATTAAATTTAAAAAAAGTCTCCTGACGCTAATTTGTGATTCTCATTTTAAATTTAGGACTAAAAATTGAAGGGAAACTGTATAAAATGCTTACTATAAAATAACGTGCGGTTAACATTAAGAATGCGTTCATTTTAATCATGAAAATTCATTATAAAAACAAATTTCAATTAACATTTTCGAGTAAGTTTCACATACAAGGGAAAAATATATATAAACAATTAAATGCTTCAAAAAAAGTTTTCTACAGTTCTCCAAAATTGAAATTGCGAATTATAAAGCTGGAAAAAACTTAAATATACGAAGTGGAAGTTAATTATCACTATAAATGCATTTAAAATAATTATAGAGGAAGAATACGGTGCAAAAAAAATGAATACATTTAAAAAAAAATATCCGCAATGCAATAATCTATGATCAATTGAACATTTTGGATTTATTAATCATATTATTGTGGGGGCGGGGGGCGTTGAAAGTGGAATTAAAGATATGCAAATATTGATCAACCTTTTGAATGTGTTAATGAGAACGCTGGGGAAATAATTTTTGGGCCAAACGTGCTACAATTTCAGTTATATCTAACTTTATTTTTATGGTGTGAAATAGAAGTGGAGGGCTTGGGGTGGGGGAGGGGGTGGTCGTTTTTCCACAAAGTGACTGAGTTCGTTATTTTGATGTCAGTCCACCTGCAGCGCTGCACTGTGGCCCTTCAGGGTCTTCGTGCGCGGGTGGTGTGTGAGGGTGTGGGGGGGGTGGGGGCTTCAATGCTTTTCGGCCTTGGGATGGTCCACATGCCTCATGCACCTGTCCCCCACTTTCTGCAAGCGCCCCCTTTCCAGCGAAGGGGGGGGCGGGGGCGCAGGTGCAAAAAAAACTTTGCACATGGGTGGCGAACTCGAAATAACAACAATCATTTCATTTGGTTATTAGCAGAGATTTTTAAAAGGGCGATTTCCCCTCTATTTCTATATTGAAGTTCATTTGGAGGTGGGGGGGGGGGGTGCCTAATGAAGTGGCCAGTCACAGTGTACATCGTCACGGAAAATATCGAAATATTTTTATTCGTTTCACAACATGGGAAAATAGGAACAAAAATCAAATCAAAGAAAAATCTGCACACGTTTCATTTTCGCTGCTGTTGCCAGGCAGACTTTTTTTCTCTATCTATCTATCTATCTATCTATCTATCTATCTATCTATCTATCTATCTATCTATCTATCTATGTAAAACAAATAAATGCTTAACGTCAATAATAATGTCTAAAAAGTGCAATGTTGATGTATTGGAAAACATAAAACCACCAGCAGATGTACCTAATGAAGTGGCTTGAAAACAGGCAAATTATTTCACAACCAATATCAAAAAGTTGTATGATTTTCTTACAGAATGCTTTTTTTTTTTTTTTTTTAAAGTGGCGTACCTGATAAAATATCTGTCAAATCCGATCAAATAACGACGGTGAAGCTGTAACAAACTGCATTCGTACTTCGTACCTGATCGGAAAGCCGTTTTGATGAATAGAATTGCAAATACGTCATTTGTGGCCGTGATTTACTCGTCTTTAAAAAAAATGCTGTTTATTTCTATCTTTCCTTAGAAAACCAAATCGGTCCGTTGGGTCACCTAGGTGTACTTAACAATGTGACCTCGTTCGTGTGTGTTTGGCGTGTGGGATGACAGCAATTCGAGTTATGTTATTTGCGAGCGCGAAGTCGAGCGAGCCTCGCCCAGAGGTCGGGGCCACTAAAGCGGTCACCCGAGCCCTCTTCGCCCTGTGTGGCATCGCTCGTGTCGGGCTAAAATAGAGCCGGCCACCCCACGAAGCCCCCTTTCACCTCAGCTGCACCTGAGTTGCTTTGACCCCCCCCCCCCCCCCAATAAAAAAACACACCCAGTGGCGCATGTGGTGCTCGCGTGTTCACTTTGGCCGAGTTGGATTGAGCGCGCATGCGCAATGGAGTAAAACAAAAATAATAATTTTTAAAAAGCAAGCGCATTTGTTTCTTACATTTGTTCAATGGAATTTTTGCCAAGCAAGCAAGCAGTTTGCTCCTAAATAATTTTTGTTTGGGGTGGGGGACAATCCAAGGGACGATTCGTTATATAAAATCGTATTTTTTCACTGAAATAGGGGAAAGACAATTTTCACATGAGCAAAACTTCAAATAAGTCGCCCAACTTAAAATGTGATCAAAATGTGTTGCCTTGAAATTTTGTGTGCAGGTAATTCAACAAGAAAGTGAAGAAGCAGTTATAAAGTGTAATGAAGAAAGTCAATAAATGTTTGTGTATACTACAGGTGTCAAAGTCAAGGCCCCGGGGGCCATATATGGCCCGCCACGCCCTTTTATGTGGCCCGCGAAAGCAAATTAAGCATGTCAAGTTCTGTGGCGCTTGATAAAGTCTGAACCAAAATTTCGAATTTTCATATGTAATCCGCAATAACAGTCATTATAATTGACTTCTGATTGTAAAAATAGTTATTGATCAATTTGTTGTGCGCTGTGTATGTAATATGTGGAGGGGATTAAACATTTTTTATGGTTTCCCAAAATTCATAATGGCCCTCCAAGGGAAACCGTAAGTACAATGTGGCCCTCGACAAAAACGAGTTTGACACGCCTCGTGTATAGTACATCACACACTTTTCTGGTCTAACATTTTTAAAGATTGCTTCTAAAGGATATAAGCAATTTTTTTTTGGTCACATCATACAACAGGCGTCAAGAGTTGACAATCTGAACACTGAGTGACGTAGAAGAATGTAATCTACTGGTTAATGTAATGTGACGTATTGTGTGTCATTCCTCGTCTCTCCGTTAGGGGGAGTGTCCACTATGGCTGCGATGAGAGTCCAGGGCCGAGTTGAGGATCAATGCTGACATCTAGTGGTAACTTAACATCGCTACATGTGATTTTTTCCCCTCAAAATGGAATTCTGCCAGCACGTTTCTGTTGTCCAAATATTTTCTCTTCACTTTCAGCTCCACTAAAGGGCACCCTGACATGACATGCGGCTGCATTGACCATCACCGCTTCTTAAATCCCTGAATAAACACACCAGTCGTCATTTCCAGATGCATTTTATTTCAGGTAACGTTAAAAAAAAATGCTATTAGAGAAGAGCATGAACGAGGTGCAACGTCCCCTCCTGAACCAAAGTAAAGCTTCTTCCTGCACCTCTGCTGATTCAATTCCCTTGAAAAAGAAAAAAAAATCCTCCCGAAACGTGTCAGAATCCACTTTGACACCAGTTCAATTAAGCATCCCGATGTCCGACATGTCAGATATAATAAATAAAAATACAAATTTGGCCTGTGCGTGTACACTGACCGCACCTCCTTTCCCCAAATTAACAGACTGACAGTTATTAACACCTGAATGTATGCGTCCAAGTCCATAACCCCAACCCACACAACAGTTGATAGTGACAAAAGCGTCACCTTTGAGCTATAACACAATAATTTCAAAACACGGGCAATCACAGATTGCAAAAAAAAATCCTCTTCGGCCCCTTTCCAAAAAAAACCCAACACTTGACAGATGAACACCATCTGTCATCTAGAAAGCCATTCTTTGGATACTGGCTAGTTCCTGGAGCCTTGCCTTCCAATACGTTTTTGGCTTGTTTCGCTTCCCTAGTTCATCTCTAGGGCTCCGATGACACCAAGACCAATTACAGCCTGACTTCAATGACCCCCCCCCCCCCTCCCCCGAATACTGGCTTAGTTTCGACATTTGCTCCTCTGACGCCAGCTCATTTCAGGGGCCACTCCCCCGATACAGGCTAAATTCTGGTCTCTGCAACTTGTAGCTAGCTAACATCTAATTTCTACTTCAGCTTGACACTGGCTAATTTCTCGAGTTTAAATTTTGAGGTTGTATTTTACTTGCACCGCTAACCTTTTTGTGATCTTTGTTATTGAAATACTGGCAAATTCCAATATTCTGTTTCTTTTCTGGTTTAAATTTCCCAGATATCGGCTAATGTCTGGTCCCTGAGGCAGAATACTTCCTTCTGTTTTTCTGCATCATCAAATGTCTGCCAACATTTATTCCAGTGACAGCCAATCTCTAAATTCCATTGCACATTGATGCTACTTTCTGTGTTCCGTTTCGTCGACATCAACTAATATCGGACTTTCATTCCCTCCGTACACTGACTAGTTTCGGCGTTTTCGGCTATTCCTGTAATACTGGCTATTTGCTGGTGTCTGACTGAGAATGACGCTGGCTGATTAGTTACACAACACCAGCTAATTAAATCGGAACCACAGCAGGAAATTCTGGGGCCAATATTTTTGGCCAATATTTTTTTTTCCCAACACTTCTGATACAATCTCGTAAATGTGTAGAAAACGCAAAATGTGTCCCGGCGTCACACTCGAGACTGGTTGATTCAAAGCAGCCTTTGTCTCTTGTCACGATGCTGGAGTAGCTCGAATCACAAGGAAATACAGCAGATGTTTTTTTCAGATGCGATGCTAGTCATGTACTAGCCAAATTGGCACTCCTGCGTATATTTCCTGTTGCTCCTCATTCCTGCGCGTCGTATGGTACAGTCACTTAAAAGAGAAAAAAAAGGCAGGCAATAAAGTATGGAAAGTCCCCCCAAAAAGGGTTTGAAGTCATCACATGCCAGAAAGAAATCCAGAATGTTTCCCTTTTAAAAGATCGTTGTCAAGTCAAAGTCAAACCAGCTTTGAAGTAAAATTAGAAGAAAAAAAAAAATTCAAAGAGGCAAAGTGTGTCCTGTCATTTCCTTCGTTGGGGTGGACTGGGCGGTGCCTCTGCAAGATCACATGGCACACTGGACAAAAGGCTTTTTTTTTTCTTCCTTCCCTCAAACCACACAAGTGTTTTTTTTAAGGGGGGGGGGGTGTCTTTTGGTGACGTTTGCCTTCAGTCGCTATGCGGCTTCTCCACTCCGGCCTGTGGGAGGAAATGTCAAAATTAACCCCCATGCAGTAATTATCCCAAAATTGGACATTTCGGACACTTTGGACGATTTTGGACTGTTGGGCAAATGGACACCACAGACAAAACAGTGAAAAATAACTCCACAAAGCTGAAATTTTGCATAGGATGTATATCTATGTCTTGGCCAATTCCCACTGAACATTTTGAGGGGTTGAAAGTGAAAAAAAATTAAAAGTGAAAAAAGTAGTTGCACATTGGAAGAGGGACATTTTTGGGACAATCCTCGAGGACGTAATACCCTTCATGCAGCCGCTTAAAAATACTGCATGAGGGTTAAGACGCATGAAAAAAACTTCCAAGCTGTACACGATGAGAAGAAAAGTCGTAAAACGGGCGGCCCGAGGCTTACGACAAATTTCAAACTGCAAAGAGTGAACGAACTGGCAAAAAATTGGGAATAAGGGAGATCGTTTCAGAAATAGCCAGAATGTTACAGGAATAGATGAAAGGGTCAACGTGTGAATGACGCAATCACTTTTCTCGTAAATTTGCAGCTTGTGCTCCAATAAAACCATATCTGAGGTCTGGAAACAAGCTGCATTTTCGGGTTGGTGGTGGCGGTTTACCGGAGTGACCGCTTGTCGTCCGGCCCCAAACGCCCCGTTAAAAAATGAAAAACCTCATCAATTTGAGTTTTAAAACAGGTGGGGGGGGGGGACAACAGCCACCGGGAACGACGTACCATTGCCAGCTGGCGGCCGATGTTTCCCACGGTGACGCCGCCGGAGAAGAAAATACACGGCAGCCAGGAGCGCACGTACAAGAAGTCGGGAGATGTGTACCTGCAAGCACACCAAGACGCAGTTAAATGATGAACTTGCTGACACAGTTGTGAAAAAAAAAACTTTTCTCATGAATGTTATCTTCAGAAGTGACGTGTGGCTCCTGACCGTGTTTCCCTCCCTGTGCTATTACGTTTTCTTCTAAATTGAATGTAATGTTGCTATGTGCTAATTAGCATGTTCGCCTGGTAGTACCGTGTTCTCTTCTCATAAATTTCGACTTTCTATTTGTTCCTATGTGCTCCCTGGTGTGTTTACGTACTGATAGACGCCGTTGTAGACCAGCAGCTGGGTAAAAACGGTGGCGAGGAAGGCCGTGGTGACGCCCAAGCCGAAGCCGCTACGCGAGCGGTCGAAGGTCCACCACAGGCCCAGCGACAGGGCGGCCAGGGTGAGCGACAGCTGCACGCTGTTGTCAATGTCCAGTTTCTGTTTCGGAGCGCCAAGTTAGGGACAAATTCAGCCTCAAATATTTGTACAGCCTACAAGCGCCTCCTGGAAGTTTACGATAGGACATTCGTGTTGATTGGCAACTGTTGCTGGAAGGATACAACGCTGGCGTGGTTGATGCCCACAAAGACGGCGATGCACCTCATGACGCTCGCCCATTCCCGCTTAAACTTGTGTGGCTCGCCAAGATGGCTGTCTAGGCACGGGTACAGCAGACCCACGACCGCTGCGGGGGTGGGAGGAAACAAAAAAAAAGGGAACAACAATTCATCAGACAAGCAAAAAATATTGCTATCGCAGCGGTGTTACTTGCTGAGCAGACACGTTAAGATGAAGAAATAACATGACCCATTTATTTCGAATGTGTTAACTTTACATGAATCAAGTGGCGCAATTTTGTTTCACCAAAGCCAAAAAAGTAGCCCAGTGTAAGGGAATTAGTCCCCATTCCACATGTTGCAAAAGTATTTCATTTAGTCACACTATGGAAACTTTTATTTTATTTTTGTGGAAGCAAATGCAAGGAAAATGCTCTTTTAAAAGCAACATTTTGAATGACGTCATCGTAATGACTTTTCTGCTGACGTCATTGAACTTTTTCTACCCACAAAGCGGGGGAATCCAAAGTCAATTACAATCAGAAATCAGATTTGAGTGATTTTTAAGGCCAGACCTCTTCTTCCATAATACTCGCAATTATTATTCTACCTTTCTATACTCGAAGAGAGTATTATGCTTGGCTGTTTAAAATTGGGTTGACGACAATAGTGGGAGATACAACTCATTCGAAAACCATCAAAATCACATGTACTATTTATTTTTCAAGTCAAACACATAGTTTTGTAGCCTGTTCACTGCTAGTTTTAGTGTCGTGGGCCCTAAAAGGTAAACTAACAGAACGTACTTGACGAATAACATTTCACGTTGTCCCACCCCGCTTCCCGTCTCTTCCCCTTCAAACAAAGCCTTTCCCTCCAAAGACCCGCCCCTCCAGTCACCCGTTATGACTCTAGCCAATGAGCGCGCGGCTCGCCTCACGTCCTGCTCGCGGTAGCCAATGGGAGACGAGAATCTCGAAATAAGCACGGCGTGAGCTCCCTTTAACCCTTACGTGTCTTACAAACATGATAAAAGCCCACCATAAAAAAATAAAGCCCGGGAGGACAACTTATATAATGTCCATCAACAACGTTGCCAAGGGATGAATCATTGCCCCACGATTGTCCGCAAGTGACCTCTTCCACAATAGTTGGTCGTTTCGAAAGTGTTGTAAAAGTCACTCACGCACTGTTAAACAATGGCTGATTTACTTCCACTTTCATATGGAACACAGCAGCCAACCCAGGTGATTTGAAGCTAGTTTATTATAACAACAACAACCGCAACTCACCTGCCCCGGTGCCGCAGCACGGTGGGATCCACCAGGCGGACGAGAACAAGGTGGTCATCACCTCCTCGGGGAAGAGCGTGACGTTGCGTTGGATTTGCAGCAAGTTGAGCACCAGGGCGAGGATGACCCCCACGGCGAAAAGCACCAGGCCACGGCGGATCAAGTTGACCGTCCGGTGGCGGTGCAGCGAGGTGTAGGCGCTGCCCAGCACGGACGCGATGATTGACATCATTTCCTCGCCTTTGGATGCTAACCAGTTGGCCGCAGACGACGTCGACGAGTGTTCGTGTTCCAACTGCGGCGCACGGGAGCAGCTCCAAGAGTGCTCCTCCAGGGTGGACATTTGGCACTAAAGAAGAAAGAGCAAAGGTTAAATAAAAAAACAAAGTAAGACAAACACATTGCATCGTGACGTTACGACCAACTCAATCGCTGAGAGCTTTACCTTGATCCTCTCGCTCCAGTCTTGCACTCGCCAGTTTTTGGTTATAATCTTTTTTTCCCCCCACCACCATGTAGTAGTTTCTTCACATTATTGTCAGCACGGTAGCGAGGAGAGATGAAAAGAGAGATCTATAAACACGTCTTGGTGGTAAACAGATAAACAGCTTCTCTCTCCGTCAGACAACACCTCCACAGACAGCTGTGTCGGGTGAGCAAAAGGGGCCAATCAGAGGGCGGTGGGTGAGGTGACGTCACTTCACCCCACCTTCCCATGCGCCACAACAACGGAAAGGGGCGGGGGAGAAGCGGAAGCCGGACGCGCCATCAACGCCACAAAAATGTAAAACACGTTTTTAAAAAATTGCCATTTTATTTTATTTTTTTGAAAATTAAGAAAATGCAATTCGGTGACACCCACAACAACAGTTCATCTTTTTTACCCGTGGAACCTATCCTCAGCTATTTTCAGAATAAATAATCTATTCACAAAATCGTAGCTAGTTACTAGCTAGCTGGTGCGATTTAATAAGTTTGCCTTGACCGCCGATGACCAGTGAAAGGTGATGTGACTGACATGCTCGCGTCTGGTACAGCGTTTTTTGGGACAACTCTGCTGTTGACTCTCAATTTTGCTGTCCAATTTGTTGTGATGAGGCCCAGAATGCAAATTTTGCCTGCCCAAATCGCTTAATTTCGAATCTTGATGTAAATTAGGGTTTTAACGAAAACCCACTTTAATCGAATATAGTTTAAAATGTACCAATCCGTGAATGGTATCGCTCGCCATTTATCAAGAAATAAAAGCACCCTTAAAAAATGGTAACAGACCCGCCAAAGGTTTCGAACTAGGATTTTTTTTCGTTTTCACTTTTGTTAACATTTGTATACTTAGCCATCAATTTTATTTTTCAATTTTCCTACATTTGGCCAAAATTAGTCGTACAACATACAGACAAAAGGTGCACATACCTATGGTAAAACGGTCCTATTCCTCTGCAGACCAACTGCTGTATCTCCCACACACATACACAAACACACACACACACATACCTTTTATAGTCTAGCAGCCTTTTGTGAACCAGGTCAGTGGTACGATGTGGTGTCAAGCCGCTCTTGTTGTTGAACTACAGGAGAGTTCACAGGGAGGTGTGGCGTGCGTGTCAGGCTGCACATCCTATAACCATGCGTATCATGCGAGTTCAACGCCCGGGCCGTGTCCTTTATTCAGCAATGACAGGGAAACATGTTTTTGCAAGACGATGGCCCACTTCTATATGATCACATGACACCCCAGCCATGTCTGTGTCAAACCAAACAGTTCATATGGAACAACACATCAATAACGTCGGCCACCAATACAAATAAAGCAACGTACGATTTCTTGATCATTTTGTTTTGTTGCACCTTTGAGTCACAACGAAACAATTTTCTCGACATAAGAACTATCTGTGTTATGGTCTCATTTGTCCATTTCTAACATGACCCAGGAATTAACTGCTGTCTTTCTGTGTAACATTTCTGATGAACATTTGTTGTCAGAGGCTTCATATGAAGAGAGAAATCGTGTTAAGAGAACTCCCATTTAAAAGTCAAAATGTCTCTGTAAGCACAGAAGTGTGACTTTTTCAGCTCACCCGTATTAGCATTCGACGATTGTGCCACATCTGGTCTCAAAGGACCGTGCCTGCACAAGCGAGGGAGCTTGTTTCATTCTGCTGACTTTCTTAGTCCGAGTTGTAAACCGTGTCATCGTTCCATTTTAGAGATAAATCCGCTGTTTTATTCCTCGTGGTACGCTTCCTGAATGGGATTCTGGATGTTTGTGCTGCATACCCGACAAACCCAGACTCTCATTTCTCATCGCTTTAGATTTGTTCCAGGGCAAGCAGAAGGGCTTTTCTTAGAAATGCTCGAAAGAGGTGAAGTATAAATGTCACAGTTTTGTGCTGCACGATGAGCATAGCGAAGGTCCCAATGTTTGTCTTCTATTCTCAAAGTTGTGTGGCTAAACTGGTTTATTTTCAGTTTTTCACTCCCGGCTTTTATGAAGAAAAAGTGCTTGGCCTCACTCCCAGTCTTTTCTCAAACATTCTTTCCACTTTTCCAGTCTTCCATATAAGTCATATTTCTTTTTTTTTTTCTCATTTCAGCTGTCCATATGCTCACCCCGAGAATTCACTGGAGCCTCTGCGCTACACCAAAAGTGGAAAACAGTGGAGCATAGCAAAAGAATAGCTGCATGTGACTACTACAACTACGCCGTGGCAGAAATATGACCTCAATATGTTTTTCCGCCTCAGGACAGAAAGTGTAAGTCTTCCCCCTATTGAATATTTTGCTCTCGTTCACATTCTTGGCAGTAGAGAGAATGATTGCTATCAGCGCTTCGGCATGTACAGTACATGCAAAGTATGTCATTGTACCATCGTGACCTCAAAACAAACCAAACTGTTGCATGGCGTTTCCATTTTGCTATCAATTGAAGTCAATAAAAATGTCATCTGAAGAAAAAAATCCCCCCCCCTAAAAAAAACCCGCATCAAAATATATGTTACATACACGCCAGACCTTTGTGATGCTAATCATTGTTTTTCTCTGAAGGATGCATCTGACAAATATTTGTTCATGTCTCAATGGACAGGCCTTACGTCAGGTTTTTCCAATGTTTGATCCAAGTGACGCACGCTCAGCTTGTTTTTGTACTGCAAAATATAAAATTAAACGTTACGGACAGTCATGTTGAAAAATTTCCATGTTGGTGTTATTTCTTTGCGTGTCATAATCAAAAGAAAACACTCAAAGTTGATTTCTTATCGTTAGCGTGGAAATGCTACGTGTTTTTTTTTTTTAAAGGGATGATCAAGAAGAAGAAGAAAAGACAGGAAGCCGCCACGCTTCAAACGAGCAGCACGTCCGCGCGGTGAAGATTAGCGGGGGGGATTGAGATGCCGCTAACACAGGGAGGCCTGTCAGAGAAGCTTTGCTAAATTGATCCATCAAACAATTTTTTTTCCCCTCAAGCTCAATGCTGCGAGTAAACTGTGAAGGAAAACATTCAAATCCGTTGTGAAGCGTAGTGGATTACCCGTGTAAATATCTTCGTTACCTCAGGTGTTAAGATGATCCATCACTTTGCTACATAAGCGCTAAAATAGCTAGCTAACTAGCTAGCTTGTTTTTTTTTTTCAACCAAAAGAATTGACTCATGATAAATGTGTCATATTTTATTTCATTGTTGCTTCTTGTGGTTTCACAGTGCAGAGGTACCGGGTTCGATTCCAGCTCCGGCCTCCCTGTGTGGAGTTTGCATGTTCTCCCCGGGCCTGCGTGGGTTTTCTCCGGGTGCTCCGGACATCATGGATAAATGGATGTTGTTCGTCTCTGTGTGCCCTGCGATTGGCTGGCAACCAATTCAGGGTGTCCCCCGCCTACTGCCCGAAGACAGCTGGGATAGGCTCCAGCACCCCCCGCGACCCTCGTGAGGATCAAGCGGTTCGGAAAATGGATGGATGGATGGATGTTGCTTCTTGTGATCTTGGAATTTATGCTTGTTAGCTGTTAGCCTTGCGGGCTGACAGCTAACGTTAATTCATTGTTTAAGACACAAAGAATGGCCAAAGTATCTGTCTACCTCTCATTAGCCTGCTATTTTTAAAACAAAAAAAATGTTGTAGACAGACAGATGACAGAAACAAGTAATGCCGTATATAATATTCAATTACATTTTGGAAGTGACCAACATAACACTGGTTGGTGGTAGTATTCAAACTGTGTGAAGTTTAGTGTCGGCAGCAGCTGTTTATCTTATCGCGTGCACGCTAAACTCTTGAATATTGTCGTCAAGATTTCGGTGAGAAACATCAAGCTGCTCATCTCCCACAGCTTCCGATTGCCGTAAGAGAATAGAATTTTTATTCTTGTGTAATGATACAACTTTTGTTTAGTGGAGTTAGAATTTCCGACGTCACCCAATGCACGTATTGCTCTTGAAAACAGAGCAAAAAAAACTGCATGTCAATAGTTGCAATGAGTTTCCGTGTGAGTGAACTGTTGCATAATCTGCACCGAATGAGCGCGCAGGTGATATGACTGCAGTAACCTCTGTGTGTTTATGCAGCCTGTGTACACAAAAGTTCTATTCTATTCCAGTGCACGGACATAAGAAACCGGAACGGAACACCTCCTAAACAGCCAATCGGCATCCTCGCTCATCACCAGAAGAATGCAAAGGTTAGTTTCTCCACCAATCACACCGAAGAAGACAACCAATCTGTTATTAATCATATCTCATATTTTACCAGGCTGTTAGCAGTTGTTAACTCTCATATAATAGATGCTGATTTGAAAAATTCTGTCATGCCTAGTTTAAAAATGATGGTAAAAAGGTAAATCCGTGTCGTACCTACCAGTTATGATCTAAGTTAGCATACTGCTAAATTAGTTTAGCAAGTGCAACCGATCATATCTGTCAGTATGGTTCGAATTGTGTTATTGTGTTCACCGATAAGTTGGGTCTGATAACAGGTACAGTACGTATCCTGCTTGATTTGCCTGATGCAGTCCTTGAATGTAGCTAAAAAAGTAACTATACTCTTACTTTTCAAAATCAAGTAATCGTCAAAGTCTAAATTGGGCACTTTCAAATCAAGTAATCAGTAAAGTAACTAACTTACTTTGAAAGGAGTAATCAGCAATGAGATTACTTTTTCAAGCTACCTGAGGCAACACTGTTAATCATTAATAAAGTGCATTATCACATTCACCTAATGTCACCTCTGTGGTCGGGTCGTAATGGGGGAAATCAATTCCTTGTGTTTTGCATACTCGGCCAACAAATCTGATTCAGAATCTGACGTTGTGGGCTTTGTCTGGTTTAATGTTTAACATCATGCTTCCAAAGACAATTGTTTCAGAGAATAAAAGTGTTTTATGGCTTTACGGGAAACTGTCTTTTAGTCTCTCTAGTTCCATCTATCTATCTAGCTAGCTAGTTAGCTAGATAGATGGAACTAGCTAGTTAGCTAGATAGATAGCTATCTTGCTGTATCTATCTATCTATCTATCTATCTATCTATCTATCTATCTATCTATCTATCTACCGTCTAGCTAACTGTCTAGCTAGCTAGCTCCTGATTTATCTATGTAGCCAGCTGTCTTATATATCAAGCAGTAAAAAAAAAAGAAAAAAAAAAAAGAAGCTGAAGTCGAAAAAAAGGGCATTTAGGGTATTTTAGGGAGAGTTTGGTTGTTATCAAGCTGCTTGTTTGGGTAGTTTGAGTTCATGTGTCACCAGCATAGTGTGCAGCAATCCTGAAGTGACCTTTTATATACAAGCCACCAGCAGATGGCACACCCACATTACAGTAAATAAAATAACCCACCAATAAACAACAATAAACGGGTAAAGTAAATACGTATAAGCACACATGGGAGAAATATTTATGACAAAATATGATTAAGTAAATACTGGACATGAATAAGAAACATGGAACTCAGTTTTGTTTGACTGAAAATGAAAATAGACCAAACTAAAACTAGATTAGATGATGAAAACGAAATCTATTTATTATTAGAAGCACCGTCAAAAAAGAAATCAATGTAAAATAGATACAAATAAAGCAAAATATGGATTAATTATACCTAAATAAACAACGAAAACATGATACAAATTGCCTTACATGAGTTATATATACAGATGGAATCAAAAAGGTTCCTCATGTACAAATGTTGACATCCAGTGACTCATGTATTTTTTTTTTCTTCTGTGTTTGTGTTTGCATTAAAAGTACTGCAGATTGTTACCAGGAAAAATTCCATCATGTTTTTGTTGACAATAGCGCGCCGGAAAGGTCAGGGACAAGTGAGTGTATGTGTGTGCAATCACTGACTGCTGGAGTGTATAGAAATTACCCGTCGACGCAGACACACTTGCTCAGCCACTGGAGCACAACAGCTTCACAGTACCAGAAAAGCTTGGTTTTGCAATAATGTCACAATATATTTACCATCATTCAGCTTTAACTGCTTGATATTTACCACCATTTTCTGTCAGAAAAGTTTCAGGACTGATGTTCCAAACCAAATTCAATTTCAACTCCAAGCTACAAGTTTTCCCCTCCAAAATAATCCCCCCTGGGGGTATTCACCTTTTTTTTCTGTGGCTGCTTCCCAGAGCGCTCTTTCTCGCATGTCGTAGTTTGATTGTTTGAGGGGGCCGGTTTGCAGCATAAAAAGCAAAAATACAAGTACATATTTTACAGACCAAAACCATTTCATATAAATATATATATTTTTTTTTTTTAACCCTTTCAGGGACAGCGGTTACTACAATGGACAGCCTATGATGTTATCAGGTTACATGTTATCATTATTGGTGGATGAAAGGGTTAATTCATCGCAGTGTGCTGCACATTTTGCACATGCCAGAAACTGCCGCTATTCATCACATCGCTCCTGAAGCTTTTCTGGCACACCTCATAATTTACAGTGGCCTTAAACAAGAGTGAAAACGTCAATGACTACTTCATTGTCAAAAGTGGTGGCGGCGAACTGACAAAATACAAACACATCACTTCAACAGAAATTATCGGCCAACCCACATTGCCACGTACACATACACAGCGGCAGTACAAGCACTCTGTCATCAGCCGGGATCCTTTTAAAGCCAATTGTCCCTCATTGGCCTAATAGATTTTCTGCCTTGGAGGGGGGCCACGAGCGAAAATGCAAATTCATCTATCCAGAGAGGGCGGGCAATTATTACAAAAGTTCTCTTGTGGTCTAATTGCGGATAATGGGCGAGTGAAACCGGGATGATAATTGACAGTAATATACATATCAAAAAGCTAACTGTCAGTGTGAAGTGTGGCTGCTGACGTCAGTAATTTGATTGGAAAAAGATCCTTCCGTAACATGAGCAGATATCTCATCTCTCTCTCTTTTTTTTTTTTAATACATACACTGAAAAAAGAAAATACACACTTTATACCAATTCAAAGGAGAGAGAAAATTAGGAGAGCATTATTAAGGAGGACATATCACTGAAACACGAGTTGCGTTATCACATTTTTATTGGTGCTCTTTGATTGGTTACAGTCGGATTTTAAGATTTTGATAGTGTGTGTACCACAGGGTTCCCCTATAAGTCATCTATTTTTTTTATTTTTTATTTTTTTGGGTCATAAATATTTCCATCCATCCATTTTCAGGTCCAACCCTTTTGTTCACCATGCCACCCCATGTACACAGTATGTGTGGTCTTTCAAATATAGTATCTCCAACACCTGCTTTTCAGTTGGTCATTTTGTATAATGTTATTCAAATTATGGCTAGAATTTTAATGTGTTTATTTTGATGTTGACTAAAAAAATTGGTTGCCCTTGATCACTGCCAATAATGACAAATGGCCCGTTTAATGCCGGTGAATGACAGTGAAGGGCATGTGCATTTTTAATTTATTTTTTTGTCCAAAGGTGAACCCTAGTATGAGCTTCATTAATCATCGCTATCAAACATTGAGCGAGGTGGGAGGAGAAGAAAAAGAGTTGACAAAAGTCAGTAGCACAACGTGTCCGAGCGCTAATGTGATTAACAAGTTTACAAGTCCTTGAGATGGGTGAGAATGAACGAAGCCACTTTTAAAATGTATTCAAAATGGCGGCAAGGCGGTGACACCCTTTTAACTGTTATGAACAGATCAGACAGATTCAGTGTAGCGCATTGGAAAATTGATCCTTTGGTTCACGCTTAGGCTTATTACATTGCAAGTGTACCCGTTTCTCGTTCCGAATCAAGCCTTGCCATGAATTTAAGGACCGCCAAGGTGCTTAGTCACTGTCGGATTATTGACAATGATTGCTGTTCACTTAAGAGACATTTTCTGGAAGCCTCATTCATGGTTAGAGTCGCTCTTGTTTCTGTAGTTTTCATGTTTAGGAAGTATTTTTGGATTTCTTGTTATTTGTGGAAAATGTAAGTTTCGTGTAATTGAACTTTTGCCATTTTGTGTTGTGTATTTTCGGGTATCAAAATTCCCTTGTCATTTGCAACCATTTTTTTCGAACGTCTCGGTTCTCAACCAATTCGGTTTTCAACCAAAAATTTCTAGTTTTTTATGCCTCGGATGACAAACAAATTTCGGTTCTCGAACAAACTGAGCGCACTTGAATGCACCGTTTGACTCCTCTCGCCTCCCTTACACGAGGAAGGGACGCTTCCTCATGTCGCTTTCCATTGTGAGCAGACGTGTTCAATAAACATTTTTATTTTAAAAAGAGCGTAGTTTCGGTTTTCGAACAATTCGGTTTTCGAACAGCCTTCTAGAACGGATTATGGACGAAAACCGAGGTTTGACTGTATTGGCTTTTCCTGGTTTTGTGTTGCCAGTGTTTTCCATTTATACGTTTTTCTGGAAATATATATATTTTTGTGGGATTCGCTTACAATCCGGTCCATTTTCAGATCATGCCACAAGGTTAACTGGAGAAATCCTTGGCAAAGCTCTGGCTCGCATTTGCTTCAATTAAAAAAAAAAAAATACAATGCAAGAAAATACAAGGACAAGGTCTGATGTTACCCTGCAGTCATTTTTTTTCTTCCTTCAAATAACTAAAATATTCAATAGGATGGATGATTCTGTCCACTCTGGTGAAGCGGAAGCTTCTTGAGAAATGTTGCAGGTGCAACTAATAACGTCAATGAGAGCTCTAATCTATTTAGGTGTGGCATGACGTTGTTTGCTTAATTTGCAGTGATGTGGACCAGTCCCTTCCGCAAATAGCATAAAGAAAAAAAAAACCTCAGGTAATTGACACCCTACCCCCCCAAATGTTCATCTTCTGCTATTTTGTGGGGATAAAATCACAAAGGCCAGAAATGGTATTTGAATCAAGCTCCCACAAAAAAAATAAGACGAGTACAATTTTGACAATGAACGTGTACTTGACTTAAGTCTTTAAAAACAGCTAAGTAGATTTTCATGTCTCTCTTCCTGATTCTATTTGGCCCTGGTCGGCAAAACAAATTAGCGCCACATTCTCTGTCAACCTTGCCTCGAAGGCATAGTTGTCTTTGTTACGTGGCGCACACAGGAAAAGGAAATAAGTCGTCAGAAAGGAGAACGGCAAATCAATCTGTCAATATTTACTTATCCGAAACTAATCAGCGTCAAGGATTTGACATTTTTGCTTGCTGAAAAGCAATTGCAAAGTTCAAGAGGGAGGGCTGACCTTTGTCTTCTCCAGATAGTGTGTTTTGCTCTGGGCAGTATTACGGACATTTTTGCTGGTTGAAACACATGCACGTCTTAGCTAGCCAAAAAGGCGTTTTCCGGTGACGGGGGTGTGCTTTCAATTTGACTTTCTTCCTTTGTTTAACTTTTTTAATTCACCGTATTTTCCGCACTATAAGGCGCGGCTGAAAAGCATTCCATTTTCTCAAAAGCCGACAGTGCGCTTTATAATCCGATGCGCCTTCTACATGGATCGATATTCGGATTTCTTGGACGTAGTATTCTAAATGTACTGTAAAGCGCTTCGTTACAGCTGCATCGGTTGTGAATGCTTCGTATCAATAAAGTTGTATTGTATTGTATTCCCTTTAGCGTTGCTCCACCTAGTGGATGCATAACGCAACTGCATCCACTATTGTAGCTTCTGTTCAATGCGCCTTATAATGCGGTGCTCCCTATATATGAAAACAGTTTTAATTCATTGAAGGTGTGCCTTATACTCCGTAGCGCCTTATAGTGCGGAAAATACGGTACTTCAATATTGTTATGTCAGGACTTTATTTCGGGGGAAAAAATCACATGACTGCATTTTTTCTTGCAAGTAGGCACCGTTTTAATTCCTCACACAATTAGGGGCTTGCTGTATGTTTAATTATCTTGAAACCAATTTCCCCCTGTGTGGGTTTCCTTGCTCGCATTAGCCCAGGCCACGTTTCCCAGAATGCTTTGTGAAGCAACAGGTGCACATATGTCCTACTTTTGATCTCCACGCAGAGTGCCTCCCTGTGATGATCTCAAGCTTGCCCGCCTTTGATTCATTGGCCGCCGACCCACCGTCTATTTTAGGGACCATCTATTCACCCGCCTAGCCTTTTTCATTCGCGGCGCATATAAAAAGAAAGATTTCACACACGCCCACACGCGGGCTTTTTCATTCAACGAGAGGCATTGCAGGAATTCATCCAGGAGGGAAGGCAAAGACCTATCTGTCCATCTTTCTCGAGCAACATCTCCTGAACAAACACGTCTGATTACGAGGAGCTATCGTCCTTTGCAGAACATCATATTTCAGCCACTTCACGGGATTCACTTGAACTTCTACTTCTACTCTCTACCTTCCACTATTTTATTCAAAAGCTTCAAACACATATTTACATGAATAAAATCCGGGACTGTCAAATCACCAAATAGAAAGTATATTTTGAATTCTGTTCTAATGCAGTAGCTGTCTTTGATCGTTGAATACAGTTATTGTCTTGCAAGATAAAAAAGCCTGAAAGTGACTCTGGCATTTGATGTTTAAAACCCCGTTGGCTATTTTGCTCTGAAATGATACACCAATGCCCTACAACTAATCTGGCATTTGAATTTGGCTTTGCCGTGAGCGCCAATTATATTAGATTTCTCCAACAAGCGTCAAGCAAGTCCAAGTAAAACTTCCCATAGCCCGTGTTTGTCCATGTTGGTGCCAGTTACTCGTCCAAGTTTGACCACGCACATGCGCAGAGGATAGCGTTTAAATAATTAGGGCCCCCTGCAAGTTCCGTATCGAATCAAATGAATTATTGAATTAAGACTTCATGTTCACAAAGGAATGTACGATTCCGTGAGGCCGCGGTAGGTGAATTGAAATGAAACGACCGCATTTTAAACAACACAACCAAATTACCGTATTTTCCGCACTATAAGGCGCACATATCAGCATTAAATTTTCTCAAAAGATTGCAGTGCGCCTCATAATCCGATGCACCTTATATATGGATCAATACTCTAGTTTATTGGATGTTTTATTTTAAATGTTCTGTGAAGCAATTTGTTTACAGCTGAAGCAGTTGTGAAAGCTCGATACAGTCAAACCTCAGTTTTCGTCCATAATCCGTTCCAGAAGGCTGTTCGAAAACCGAAATTGTTTGAAAACCGAAACCACGTTTTTTAAAAAATAAAAATGTTTACTGAACACGTCTGCTCAGAATCGAAAGCAACACGAAGCGTCACTTCCTTCGTCTACCCGAGGAAGCGTCACTTCCTTGTGTAAGGAAGGCGAGAGGAGTCAAATGGTGCATTCAAGTGCGCTCAGTTTGTTTGAAATTTGTTCGTCATCCGAGGCATAAAAAAACTGACATTTTTGGTCGAAAACCGATTTGGTCGAGAACCGAGACGTTTGAAAACCAAGGTTTGACTGTATAAATAAAGCTGCATTGTATTGTATTCCCTTTAGCGTAGCTCCATCTAGTGGATGCATAACGCAACTGCAGCCACTATTGCCGCTTCTGTTCTGTGCGCTTTAAAATGCGGTGCACCTTAATAATAATAATAATAATAATAATAATACATTTTATTTATAAGTGCCTTTCAAGACACCCAAGGACACTTTACAATCAGACAAAACAACAAAACACCAAACGTGAAAACAGTTTTAAAATATTCATTGACGGTGCACCTTGTACTCCGACGCGCCTTACATTGCAAAATACGGTACTTCAATATTGTTATATGAGGACTTTATTTCGGAGCAAAAAATATCACTCTACTTTTTTGTTGAAAGGAGGCAAGTAGGTACCACGGTGACAGGATTGTTCCACACAGAGGTTGACTAGTTTTGCTTCGCTTTGGTTTTATTGGACACTGTCACGTGACAGTATTTTCCCACGAGAAGGTTGTAGCAGTCATAGAAGAGATTGTGTTGGATTTCAGTGTACCTGCTGAGGCCGGCGGGTAGATATGCAAATGGTCTGGCTCAAAATCAGTCCGTTTTGCATATTTGGCAGCATCAGCATCAGTCTTGATTATCTCCCCACTTTGGTACGATCTCTCGTGAAACATGTCGTCACTGAGGCCGGAAGGTGTGATGGCACTCAAGGGCGATTGAATGGCTTGTGCGTATTTCATGCGACGTATGCCACAGCATTGCAGTTTAAACCAACCATTAGGTCTGCATGATCATTTTACAGTATAAAATGACGAGTTACTGTCGTTAGCACTAATTTAGATGAATACATTTCATGCTAATATTTTGTTTGTCGCTTTTTACCTGGACCAGTTTTCAAAAAGCATTGTGACCATTTTTCATTTCATAACAGCAAAAAAAAAAAAAGTAACCCGTTTAAAAACTTTTGCAATTTTGCAGGTGAAAATGGAGTCTTCTTTTATTTTATTTATTTATTGATGCACTTTTATTCTGATAAGCAGACTATACAATAAGATATGACATAAATGGGGCCACCGGCACGCCATTATTGTCTCTCGCTGCGAGCAAAACAAACATCACGAGAAGCAAAGGCGCATGAGAGAGCCTCATTAGCGGCCTGCTTGCACAAGTTGCATCTTTTTTCACAGATGTTTGACAAATGTGAATATTTGGCACCCGTGCGTGGATGCTGTGTGTGGGAGCGTGAGTATCTATGCATGCAAAAGAAATACAATAAAAATGGTTGCCTAGACAAGGTTTTCGTCTTGTTTGTTTGTAAAATTGACGGTGAATTTTTCAGCAACCAATGTGCTGTCACAAATATTCATTATTTCCCCTCTGCATTTTCTTTTTCGTGTTTCCACTTTAGAACAAAAAGCCTTTCCAATCATCAGCTGTTGAAATGGATTGCAAATGGCGTGGAATTCCTGCTTTTCGATTCACGTGCTGAGCAGATATCGTAAAAATAAAATGATACACGATATATAAAAAAAGCGCACCGGTCAAACACACTGAAAATATTTGATTGTAATGGCCGATGTGTGAGCAGACAGCTGGCTATTTACACACACAGAGGATTGATGTGAATTACCGACTATTGTGCTCTTAATTGGACTGGCGTTAGTACCATTTCTTGTAGCATTAGCGTCGCTACAGAAAATCATTTGGATAAAAGTGGAGAAAATGGCCCCACAAGACGACGGTGAATTTTTATCTTGATACAAGTTTTTTATTGGATTGTTTTTGTCGTAACATTAGCTTAATTGTCCAAAGTGCTAACTATCTTAGATAAAAGTGGAGCATCTGAGCTAAATGTCTTTCATCATTTGTATCTTTTTTTCGCTCACTGTTGTACTGGTTTTAATTGTATTATTGTAATTGAAAACATTTATTGTAGCATTAGCTTGGTTGTCCAGAGCGCTAACTAGCATGGATAAAGGTTTTGGAGAGGGGGCGGGGGGGATGGTCTCCCACGTCGGATTAAATGTTAAATTGAATTTGAATATTTTTAAAACAAATGTTCAAATCTTTTCATAATCTTACTGGTTTTGTATTCAGTTGTTTTTCCCACATTGTTTGTCTTAGCATTAGCATTAGCCATGTTGTCCAAACTGTTAACTAATGTGGATGAAAATGGATAAATTGGTCATATGTTGGACTAATTTTCGATAAATACCTTTCAACATTTGTTTCTATTTTTATAATGATCATTTTTTATCCAGGTTTTCTACAAATACAAGCCAGGTACCCCACTTGTGCAACACATGCATATAGAATATGAAGACAAAAATGTCTCCAATCATTCGACTCACAGAAACTGACAACATTTCTTCATTGCTTTCGAATTAACCGCTAATTTTGTCCTGTCCCACAAGCTCCAAGGACACAGGACAGCGCTTTTTACGCTACATGGCGAGATGTTAGAAACTATATCAGATGGGATAGGGCACCCCCAGATCTAAGTGGAATTTATTGGCCCGGACATGCAGCGTCCTGATATTACCACTAGAGAAATTATGTCGGACCATTAAGAGCCCTAAGTGAGATGGAACGGCTCATTAGGCAAATGGTGTCTGGCGAGGGGTCAATTGTTTTCACCTTGTAAATGATCCATTCTATCTATCGATCTATCTATCTATCGATCTATCGATCTATCTATCGATCTATCTATCGATCTATCTATCGATCTATCTATCGATCTATCGATCTATCTATCTATCTATCTATCTATCTATCTATCTAGCTGGCTGGCTCTAGCTAGCTAGCTGGCTCTAGCTAGCTGGCTCTAGCTAGCTGGCTCTAGCTAGCTGTCTAGCTGGCTCTGGCTAGCTGGCTCTAGCTAGCTGGTTAGCTGGCTCTAGCTAGCTGGCTCTAGCTAGCTGGCTCTAGCTAGTTGGCTAGCTGGCTCTAGCTAGCTGGCTAGCTGGCTCTAGCTAGCTGGCTCTAGCTAGCTGTCTAGCTGGCTCTGGCTAGCTGGCTCTAGCTAGCTGGTTAGCTGGCTCTAGCTAGCTGGTTAGCTGGCTCTGGCTAGCTGGCTCTAGCTAGCTGGTTAGCTGGCTCTAGTTAGCTGGCTAGCTGGCTGTCTGGCTAGCTGGCTGTTTGTCAAGGATGATAAGTGGTTCAAAAAATGGATGGATGGATTGATAATCAATAACACTGGCTCTATTTAAGCCCCCAAAGTCACATTTTGCATCGGGAGCTACAGCAGCCGTGGCCGCTTTTATCTGAGCAACCCGGGGCCGATTTTCCTGATAAGCAAACATGAGTCGACAGCTATTTTGACAGGTTTATATCGCTGACACGATCCCTTTTGAAGACGTTCTCAGCGCTTCCACGATGATTAAAATTTGCCGCTAATGAAGACATCTCTGGGAATTCCTTCTCGATGTTCCAACAAGCTGCCGAGGCAACACGCTCAACGCGACCTCCTGTCAGTATGATGAAGGCTGACAGCGGGAAGTGACTCCCAACAGTGAGCATACACAGCTGGGAGTGTGCGCGAAAGGCTGGAATGCTGTCAAACGTAGCCCAAAACATCCATTTATTGATATCAACTGACACACCTTTTCATTAATTACTTTGTTTGGATTCAGCTCCTAGCAGATGTTGGAACGGAATCAATTGCACGACGTCTTGTCTCCTGAAAGACTTGTCCTCATTTCACTGAATCTGTTTCGTAGGAACTCACACAAAAAGTTGAGTTCCATTTTTTTTACGCATTACATTTGTTATTGTTTTTTTTAAACTGTCCAATTAACATTTGTTACCATGACAACTGCTGTCGACGCTAGTGGTTACTTGTTGACTCCCATTTTTGACAAATGCTTAAAAAAAACGTAAACACAAAGACAGCATGTCTATTTTCGTTCATGACCACAGAACTTTATCACCAAGCTGCCGGATTACACTTGTTAATTGGTGTGCAGATCAGCGTGTGTGGCACATGTAGCCGACACTTCGTCAAAATCAAACCGACCCCCCCTGTCGACGACCTGAGCAGTTTCCCAAATGCACGTGTCCCTAATGTTACGTCCAATGCTGCAAAGTAAGCGAATATAAGCTTCTTGGCGCGCCGCCAAAAAAACGAGAAGCCATTAAAGTGAGGCAGACATGTTTTAACCTAATGAAAAAGGGACATTTGATGACTTTCGCCTTGCTCGCACACCGCGTCACTCAACAAGTGCAATCCCATGCACGGCACTCAATTTTAGTTTTATGCCCCCGCGATGACATTACGTACAATGTTCTCTCCAGTGAACGCCCGCATACAAGCGCTCACTTGAGCTAATGGCCGACCCGCGTGTGCCCACTCAGCACTTTCCCGTCGTTGCCTAACACAATGATCGATAAGTGAATTAGCCTGGCTGAGGGCGCTAAGCACGGCTCAGATGACAATATCAATAATGCTCATCGAAACGGATGGACGTCTCGCTTTTTATGTTTCCTGATCCATTTCATGAAGTTGAGTGTGCTTATTTGTTGTGTGAAAACGAGAGGAGAGAAGCTAATGACCGCAAACCCACACAGATTTTTTTTTAAGTGACAAAGTGTAATTATGTCCCGTCATAGACACTATGGTACATAAGTTGAGCTCATTTGAATCCTGTTGGTAACCGAATATTTTCTGGAAAAATACGTTTTTAAAAAATTCAACTTTTTTTTTTTTTGACAAAAACAAATAGGAGACAATTTTTGTAATTTTCTTGCATAAAATACAACAAAAAAACAGCAAAAATGAAAATATGCTTTGATGGAAAAATAATTTGACTTTACCTAACTATTGGCACGCTATTGAGTAGTAGTATTTAGTAGTGTGTGTGCGTGCATGCATGCCATGGATGTGTGTGTTTGTACATACATCGCGTCGACTTCCAAATTTAAATCATTTCGGTCATCTTTTCTCGCGTTTGTGGTACTCTTTGTAGTATATTTTGTTCAACCCCAAGCTGCTTGCGACGGTCACATTTCAAAGGGTCTGCCACGTTTTCGGAGCTTGAACATTGTTGTGACACGAAAGAGAAGCTGGCATCTACTGGCCATAAGTTAAAACATTTTATGATATCATTTTTAAATGTACTTTCTCAGTTTAATGATTTAACCAAAGTTGGCCAAGACTTTTCTTCACAGAGCTGATGGTAATTTATGTTGATGATGCTCAAAGAGTTAAACAGCTTGGAGCATTTTTTTGGACGCATTTTTGAGCTCTCAAATTGTTGCTTGCAAGTTTAAAGCAAAAAAAAAAAAAGAACGATGGCTCGTTTCTCGTACATTTGTAAATCAGGTCACGCCTCCTTTTAGGTACCATTTTATTAATTTAAGAAAAAATACACACAATTTTATCCATCTGACTGCTCCCTTGGCTAACATTGTAAAGTTTTATGTAAATGGCTTCAGTAGATTTTGTGTAAGGTCAACGAAAACAAGACTCTTGGTAGTGGTGAAATAACATAAAGTCGGCATGTAAAATCTCCTTTTCAATGGCTTACTTCCTGTCCCTATTTTGTGTTGTTTTTTTTGGTCATATTTTGCACAATTATTAGCGTCTGTGGGTTTCATTAAAGCGGAGCCGCTATCAGTATGCTAATTCAATAATTCACACGTTGCGTGCTGTCTAGAGAAATGGAAAGCAATCAGCTGGACAACGCAAGTTATTCACTGCAGGTATGCCAAAGTAAACGGATAAAAAAAATTTCAATTAAAAAAAAAAAAAAAAACATAGGCCAGAGTTCATCTTGCCGTGCTGTGTTCCTTCCACAAAATACCATAGCAACAAGCTGTCGCGATCCTCCACCCGGATGAGTAAAGAGTGCGAGAAAGGGAATAAAAACGACATCAGTTCACTGCAAGCGAAACTTTTCTTTCAAATGCTCTGGGCTCACCGACATTTTTCTTTTCCCCGTGTGAAATGTGATAGCGCTTTTTTTTTCCCGTTCATTCGGAAATGGTTTCTTCAAGGAAACCGGAGTGAATAGCAGCAATGATGAAAACGTGCCACGTCAAAATGTGCGGGTGGACATGTCGGCGTAACTTGAGACCACGGAAAGGAGCACGTGATTTGTTTGGATTTGCGCGAAATGATTTGATGAATATTTTGGACAGTACGGCGCACTCATGATTGGCACGTTTGCCTCCGTTTTTAGTCAAAAGTGAATTTGTGACATGTCTTATATCTTCTCGAGACATTCAAATGCATTTGCTCAGCACTTATACTGTAACATTGACGTTTAAACTTCTCACCCTTTCAAAGGACAGGAAGGTTTTTGCAGTTTTTTTTTGTTTTTTATTTGCACTTACTTTGGCTTTAAAACTGGCTTCCAGCAATATTGGAATACAGTCAAACCTCGGTTTTCGTACTTAATCCGTTCCAGAAGACTGTTCGGAAACCGAATTGTTCGAAAACCGAAACCATGTTTCCCATTGGAATCAATGTAAAATGTTTTAATCCGTTCCAAGTCAAGAAAACAACTTTTTAAAACCACTTCATTTTACAATTTCACACCATAAACTGTACAAATGTAATAGGAGAGCAGGTAATATGTAAAATACTGTACAAACAAACTGTAATATACTTTATTTTCACCAATTTTAACATTAACATAGTAACATAAAAATTGCTTTTTAAAAAAAATCTATTGAACAATACAAAAACGTCTGCTCACAATGGTCGCTTCCTGTGTTGAGGGAGCGCCGCTACAAAAGGGAGCACGGCCTACACGAGGTAGCGTCACTTCACTCCTCTCGGCTTTGCTACCTCGTGTGGAAGCGAAGCCGAGAGGAGTGAAGTGACGCATTCAAGTGCGCTCAGTTAGTTCGAGAACCGAAATTTGTTCGGCATCCGAGGCATAAAAAACTCGAAATTTTAGTTTGAAAACCGAATTGTACGAGAACCGAGACATGTCCGAAAACCGAGGTTTGACTGTAGTTCCAAAATGTGCAAGTTGTGGGAATAAACACCTCCCCGCTACTGTTCACAGAAATAAATATAAATAAATCTCTTGAGTTTTATTTGAACACCCCACTAAAATTCCAAATAGGATCCTTAGCACGGTTTAATGACTTTCAGTGCTGCAACCCGTTCAGGGAGCTTTTGGCGAGACTCTGACGGGCAAACCAAATAGAGCCACCTGTTTCGGAGGCTGGACACCCACCATTAAACAACAGGAGGGGTGGCTTGACTAACGATCTAAATCGGGCTGTGATTTAAGAATGAGTCTGCGACCCGTCTAAGCAGGAGAGCTGAACCTGATATATGGATGTATATATGCATATATGCACCGCTCATAAAAACTTTGGGTTATTATTATTGATGATGCGACCTCAACGAGCTGCAACATTGCAGTCCATGAAGATGAAACAAGCACTCTTGCTTGACGTTTCCAACGTCGTTGGCGGGCATCGTTTCTGCCCAACGTGAATCGATTTTCATCAGAGAATAGCACTGAGGCGCGCTGGTCCCTTGCGAGACGTTCTAGCACGCAGACCACTCTGATGCGAACGGTTTCAAATGGTCTGACGTGACATTTTGGTGCCTCTCAACTCCCCTTAAACGTGCCTGGAGTTGAGCGGCATTCATCATCCGGTTTCTCAGGGCTTCCACTTCCAATTCTCCATCTTTCTGTGACTCTTCCAGTCTAATGTATATATATATATATATATATATATATATATATATACACACACACACATCTATATATATAGATAAACAGATGATATTTATACATCCTGACCAAACCTGTGTGTCAGAATGTTCTCCTGTCGTCATGGCAACGAGGCACGACGAAGCTCGTCTTCAATCACCTGCCTGTGCCGTGACTGTCCTCCAGTGAGCTGACTTCCATCTCTCATGATTGTGTCGGAGGTGTCAATAACAAACAAGTGGCGAGGCCGCCCGCTGTTGTCAAAGTATTAAACGCAAAGTTTGATGCGGTCGTCGTTTGTCCATGTAACCGCGGTTTGTTGGGGTGTGAAAGGTCCTCGGGTTCAATATTTACGATTTTTGCGAATCCTTTATGTGTGGTCAACGATAAGTTGGCTCGAGCAACGGGCGTGATTTAAATGTGAAGCGAAACACGCATGCCAATAAACACGCGTAGGCGAGTTGGCTAGCGTTGTCTGGGCTTATTTTTGACACTGTCTATTTTTGTGCCAACATAACAAAAAATAAAATAAAGAAAAATAAAATCACATTTTTCACAACAGAAACCAAAAAATTAAGCTAATTTTTAATCCAAGTTTTATTACATTATAACTGAGGAAGAATTTAACAAACAAAATTAGCATCACTCAGCACTCGTATGTTTGTAGATGCACTTTCCCGTTTTTTTTGTTTTTTTTTAATGGTTGGGTTAGGGGTTTAAAGTTTGTATAGTCACATGACAATTTTTTTTTTGTGTGTGCTCATTTTTCATCGTATTAGTCATTAATAGGCAAATTAAATGCATCCCCATTGAACGCGGTGGGTCAGCATAATAACATCTGCTTCATCTACTTGGTATGCTTCCTGCTCAGAACCTTATCAAGTATTCATGACCTGCTGCAGCGCATTAAAGGGGTCACGAGAGAGAGACAAAAGGCGTGCAAATAAACAACGCAGACGATGAGACATGATCGACATCATTTTTGAAAAATTGAGTGGAACCTGTGACAAAATTTAGAGCTTGAAGTCAGCACATGCTAACGCTTGCATCGTTACCCTTTCGGGGACAGCGGTTACTACAGTGGAAAGCTTATCATGTTTTCAGGTCACAGGTTATAATTATTGGTGTATGAAAGGGTTAAGACAAAAAAAAAAAAAAGCTAACTTGTGTGGTAACAAGCTTTGCTCGCTAAGCTAACAAAGCTAGCTACGGTCATTTGGAGCCGGCGTGCGTACTGCATGGACACACTGATTAAAGCGGTGTGTAAAATTCAGCTGTGTAACCTCGCGTCGCCGCCGGCAACCCTCCGTCTAAATCTATTTAGTCGAGCCACATTTCTATCCGTGCGAAAACGTGGACTCCAGCTGGCAAGGCTGCGGCGGCGAGATAGCATGTGCTGTTGGCGTATTTTATTAAATGTCCCCGTTGTGATGGAGCGAGCTTAGGCGTTGAAATGAACTCTTATCTGAAGTAAAAGGCCTTTCATCCGAAACATCTCCATACAAAAGTAAACGAATGACACGTATGAAAGCCACATGCGCCATTTTGAGTTGGAATTCATAGTTGACAGGGTGTGACATTTTTAGTTTATTTCCTGAATGGATTGGCTACAATTCCCTGTAAAGCGTCCGTCAGGATGTTGTCATGAGCGTTTGGTGGGATTTTGTACAAAATGCCCTGTAATTCATAGTTCACTGACATTTTTTGGGCAGTTATTTAACATTTTGTAGTTCTTATCTTTCAACGTACAAAGATGATTTTATAAGTTGTGTTCCCGAAACAATATTTGAGGTGCCACTTGGCAGACATTTTTTTTTGTGGGATTTTGTACATGATTGGACTGAAAATTAGTAGGTAGCTGACAATTTATTATTGAACTTTTTTTTTTTTTACATTCACTGCCACTGGCCATCATGACCTTAAAATGGCAGACTTGTGATTTTTTTGGGCATGGGTCCTTGAGGCTTTTTTTTTTTTTTATTTTTGTGGGTCTACTGATGATAAACCTGCCTACTGGCTTTCATGCTTTGAAATGAACTTGGCTAGTGCTGCTGTGTTTTAAAAATCATGAGCCAATGTGTAAATCTTCACTGGATGGGGGTCATTAAAATTTTTGAATTATCATTGTCATGATCATGTTCCGTTAGTGTCCAGCAGGTGGCAGATGCATTCCCGTTTTTGGTTGTTTTTTTTGGTAGTTTTTGGTGTGTTTAAGTGTATCCACGGTTTGTTCTCCGCGGAGTTTGGTCTTTCTTGTACAGTCAAACCTCGGTTTTCGTCCATAATCCGTTCCAGAAGGCTGTTTGAAAACCGAAATTGACCGAAAACTGAAACCACGCTCTTTTTAAAATGAAAATGTTTACTGAACACGTCTGCTCACAATGGAAAACAACACGAGGAAAGCATCACTTCCTCGTGTAAGGAAGGCAAGAGGAGTCAAATGGTGCATTCAAGTGCGCTCAGTTTGTTCGAGAACCGAAATTTGTTCGTCATCCGAGGCATAAAAAATTCAAATTTTTGGTCGAAAACCGAATTGGACTAGAACCGAGACGTTCAAAAACCGAGGTTTGACTGTATTTTTGTTACATTCTATTTTTGTTCGTGTTTTTTTTTTTCCTTGCCTTGTGTGAGAACTTTTTGTTTTCTTCGCATCATTCCTGGCTTGTTGTCCAGTGTCATTATTTTTACTTTGTCGGCCTTTGTCGCCTATTTTTCGGAAATGAATATTTTGGTTCGATCAACTTTCCTGTGTCTACCTTTGTAGGGTCCGATTCTGTCCGGAAACCATGCAAATTAACTCACACCCTCGCTTCTGTTGTATACAAGATAATTGGAAAAACATAATTTAGCCAAGTGTGTTTTTTTGCCGTAGGGATTATTTTTTGACTTCATAAATAACACATACAAGCTTTTTAAACTGCGTTCAATTTTGCATGTATACCCGCCTCTTAACTCCCACTCACCTCAAGCGATGCGGCATTGCACAAAAAAAGTGAATATGAAAACTTTGCTGCTTCATTTGTTATGGACACCATGTACGCAGGAGACAAACCCGGCGAGCACACAGGTGACAAATTACCTTCCGCATCCTCGAGGATCAATCGCAATGTGCGTTGAAATAGTAACGAAAACATCCATCCATCCATCCATTTTCCGAACCGCTTCATCCTCACTAGGGTCGCGGGGGTGCTGGGCCTATCCCAGCAGTCTTCGGGCAGTAGGCGGGGGACACCCTGAATTGGTTGGCGCAGCACACAGAGACGAACAACCATCCACGCCCAAATACCTTCCAATTTAGAGTGCCCAACGAGCCTGCCATGCATGTTTTTGGAATGTCGAGGATCAATCCACACAGGGAGGCAATGTACCTCTGCGTTGCTAAACTGGATACCGGGCCGCCCGTAACGAAAACAAAGAGGAGTCATTTGAAACACCATGCAAAAGTTTTTTTTTTTTAATACGCGCCCACCGAAGAAGTCGGTTTTTTTGCCGCATCCGGCACAAAGGAAGTTCCCAGGATATACTGCCTGCAACGATCAGGGTTGCAAATGAGTTGAATGAGAGAAAGTTTCTCGGGAATACTGACGGGGAAACAAAAGTGAAAGGCGATCAAAACAATATGTGCGACACCATTTAAATACACCTTGGCTAATGGCAAAGACTTAAAAAAAAAAAATAAAATAAATCTCAAAAGCAATAATGCCTCCATCTGGCATCATTTGGAACAGTCCCCAATTAGGTACACCTGCGCAATATCGGAGTGTAACGATAAGCGCTTTGCATCGAAAAATTGGGTTTGATTTGCCGTACCGTATCGAAATCAAAACGAGATTCCACTGAATCAAACCGAATCAAATCATTCGATTTGAAAATGTACGTTTTTTAGGCAGGGGACACCCTGAACCGGTTCACCAGCCAATCGCAGGGCACACAAAGACGAACAACCATCAATGCTCACACTCAAACCTAGGGACGATTTGGAGTTTTCAATCAGCCTGCCATGCATGTTTTTGGAATGTGGGATGAAATCGGAATTACCCAGAGAAAACCCACAGAGTCAATTAAGCAGCTTCACATGGGCTAAATGGCCCGAAAAAGTTTTTTTTTTTTTTTTTTTGGCACCAAAAATGACAATGGGACTATTTTCCAACAGATGTTTCGAAAGACTCTTGGAAAACTCGCGAATGACCCGAAAATGATCGCGGGGAAATCTTTTCAGGCATTGGTTCTTGAGACTTTTTATTTATTTTTTGATGATCTACTCATGACCACGCCTACCAGGATTCATGTTGCTAATTAAACTGACTTTCAGTGGTGCGACTGTATTGTTTTTGGTCCTCCATCATGGTATGTGTTTTCAATTTGGGTTGGAATCGGACGAAATCTCGTTTTGAAGGACTCACGAATATGACCCAAAAATGGCAGATTTTTGGGTAAGCTTTTTTTTTTTTTTGAGTCTACTCATGGTAGACACTCTGATCAAATTTCACCTTGCGCTAGAGAAACAAATTTCAGATTGGGAAAATGTTTTTGGGGGGTGGGTGTATTTGAATTGAGAAACACAGCATGGAACTCATCATTCCACGCTTATTGGAGTCTTCGAGAACGAACACTGTTCAATAGTGCGGGTGTACCTCCAGCTGTGACTTCATTCAAGTTTCATGCGTCTGCTTTCCTTCATTTGTCAGCTCCCAGCCACCGTAATTGCCTCGGAAGCACCAGTCAAATTGATTTTGTATCCCTAATGAGCACTTTTGTCGTTGACTCTCTTAACCGTCTCTCGGCTCTCCTTTCAACCATCTCCCGGCTGCATTGAAGCGTTTGCCGCCGTACTTCCAAAGCACTCTTCCTTAGGCACTCAGTCAGCTTTTTTGAGAAGTTCTGGCTAGGAGGGTGACACCCAAAACGACACACAGCGAACAGTGTCTGGTCGATAGTCTTTTGGGTCAACGTTGCCTGGAGAAGAGGTTCCTCAGGGCGTTGTTGTAGTTCTTGTTGAAAGCTGTGTAAATGAGCGGGTTGAAGAAGGAGTTGGAGTAGCCAAGCCAGAGGAAGATACTCTTCCAGATGGGCGGGATGTCGCAGGAGCACAGCGGCACTATCAGCTCGGTGATGAAAAACGGGATCCAGCACAGCACGAAAACTCCGATGAGGATCCCCACCATGAGCGCCGCCTTCTTCTCCTTTTGCTCGCGCCACGTGTCGCCGTCCGTCTGGAAGGTGACGGTGGCGTGGCGCGCCGTGAACACCATCTGGGGCTGCCGCGCCTCCTCTTTCACCTGCAGCGACATCGTATGGGATAATGGGACCGCCAAGTAGCTCGACGGGAGTAATACCGAAAGTGGGAAATGTTATCAGCGAACAACTGATTCTAAATTTAGGGTTATTTAGCGCGAAGCAGTGTGGTGGATTGCAAATACCGTATTGGCCCAAATATAAGACGGTGTTTTTTGCATTGAAATAAGACTGAAAAAGTGGGGGTCGTCTTATATTTGGGGTCTAGACATTATACCCATTCACGATGCTAGATGGCGCCAGATACTTTTCTTTCTTCCTGCTATTTTTTATTTTTCTTCTTAGTGCTACCGCTATTTTTATTTTTACTCTTCGTGGCAGGGGTTCGCTTTGCCCTGGGGAGTCAAGTTCAGCATTCGCTTCAATGATATCTGGCGCCATCTAGCGCCGCGAATGGGTATAAAGACTAGACCCCGAATATAAGACGACCCCCATTTTTTCAGTCTTATTTCAATGCAAAAAACACCGTCTTATATTCGGGCCAATACGGTATTTTATTTTTTTGATTTACGTATCGTGGCCAGTACCGGCGTCCTTCACAAGTAATATGAAGCCGTTATCAGCCCGATACAATACCTGGTATCGTTACTTCATACTAACACATTGGACTTCGAATTCGGATGTTATCTGACAGATGTCATGCATTTGAGTGGATGTTTTTTTTTTTTTTGTTGCTTTTTGACTGAGTAACGTCATGTTAGCTTTGGGCGCTAGCCAACCGTAGACACATTAGCTCCCGCGCGCTTGCCACTTTGCCCGTCTTGACGATCAATACCTCAACCCCATTTTCAACCACGGAGGCTCAGCAACTGGATTATGATTGCCAGCGTCGGGATTTGTCCAGTGCATCAACAAACAAGCAGAGCGTGACGCAAACTCAAACCGAGCAACTCAATAATGTTAATAATTGTGATTTCCTTCTTCTTCTGTCTCGCGATTCAAGGGCCGAATCGTCTTCCTTTTGTTTATCTGCTCGAGGCCTGCATACAAAATGCGCAGACGATTCTATTTGCGCGATAACTTTTTCTCATTTTGGCTGCGGAGGATACATGAGTGCACAGTGCTTTCGACAACTCAGATCTGAGTCTTAACAAGATGACATGACGGCAAGAGGAGATGGAGAAAAAAAAAAATCTAATAAAACTAAACTTGTCGTACTGCTGCTCGAGCGGAGTTCTCTTGCTTGAAGCGCTAAGCATTCCCTCTGTTTCAGCTTCTAATTACTTCTGGAAGATC
The DNA here is from genome assembly GCA_018466805.1 of Hippocampus abdominalis. Lineage (NCBI taxonomy): Eukaryota > Metazoa > Chordata > Actinopteri > Syngnathiformes > Syngnathidae > Hippocampus > Hippocampus abdominalis. The sequence goes on along the minus strand of CM031712.1, from coordinate 9,728,645 downwards.
TTGCGCTTCCAATTCGAGGCTATTTTTTGCATGACAGGAGACTGTGATGGATTGGAAGGAAAATCGGGATTTTAGTTTTTGTCCCCAAAAGGTTGAGTCACTTTGTTAAGATGCCTTCGGTATAAAGACTCTATTTTTATTGTTTCATCTTTGCGGGGGCTCGATGAATAGATGAGCGTCCGATCCTTTCGAGCGCGCTGATACTTATAGCCAATGTCGCACATGAACACCATGCAGGAAATTATTTTGATTAGCGGCCAAATACCTTCATGGCTGCAAATAAAAATCATTGGTGGAGTTTAAATCATCATGTTCTCAAAATGGACAAACATGGCAAATTGTGAGAAAACTTTTTTCGGAAAATGGTTATATTTACTAAATTTGATTTTAAAAGTGGTAATATTAAAAAAAATATTTAGGCAAAAATGTTTTTTTTTTCCCAAATTACCAGAAAAAAAACGAATCGACGATGAAGGAAATCATTATTTTATTTATGTGAATTAATTAATTTACATGAATACAAATTTCAGGAGAATGTTGTAAAATTATATAAATTATAACTACAAACAATATATGCCAGCAAAAAAAAAAAAAATATATATATATAGATTAGTTTTTTTTGGTGGACTTTTGTGTTTTTTTCAAATTCAGTTAGTCTTAGTTTTTGAGTCAGTTTATTTTTTAAATGCTTCATTGATATTAATTTTAGTGTTAGGTTTAGTTTTTAACTTTTGTTTTTCAAATTCAATGCGGTTTTCTTAGTTTTTAAAATGGATTTGTTAGTTCTTATTAGTTTTAATATTAATTTTGTTTTTTTTTTTGTATATAGTGTCAAAAAAAGTCACAACTGTGTCTTAAAATAAATTACTATTCGATATAACGACCTTCCTTCTTCCATATGTCCGTACAATAATACATACTTTGAAAATCAATGTACAAAATCTACGTATATGAAAATTTACATTTTTGCTCTAATTGTAATTCGCTAATCGTTGTTGTTATTTTATTTTTATTGTATTTTTTAATTACTTTTATTTCTTTTTATTTTACTTTGCTAACTATTTGCTAACTATAAGAACCTTGATTCATCAGTGTTGCTAATCACCTCTGCCATGGGCGTGATGGTGTTGCTTTTGCGGGAGCCAATCCGGAATTTGGCCGCCTTGTAGATCTTCCAGTAGACGAAGAGCACCACGCAGAGCGGCAGGTAGAACGCGCCGAAGGTGGAGAAGATGGTGTAAGACGGCTCCTGGCTCACCTGGCACTTCATGCCCTCGGTGTACGTCTCGCCCCAGCCGAAGAGCGGCGAGAGCGAGATGATAGCCGACAGCAGCCACGTCAGGACGATCATCACATTGGAGATCTTCTTGCGTGTCTTCAGCGTGTATTCCAGATGGCGCGTGATAGACCAGTAGCGGTCCAAAGCGATGGCCGTCACGTTCCAGATACTAGCCGTGCAGCACAGCACGTCAAAGGAGATCCATACCTGGTGTGGCGCACGTTACGTAAGGAGAAAAGAAAATGTTTACCGTATTTTCTGCACTATAAGGCGCTTCGGATTATAAAATGCACCTTCACTGAATGACCTATTTTAAAACTGTTTTCATATATAGGGCGCACTGCATTATAAGGCGCATCGAATAGAAGCTACAATAGTGGCTGCGGTTGCGCTATGCTTCCACAAGATGGTGCTACGCTAAAGGGAATACAATACAAAACAGTTTTATTTATATAGATTAGCGTTAGCAACCGCTGCAGATGTAACAAAGCCATTAGAACTGATCACAAAAAATGTCACAAGTAGTAGTATGAGAATGATTTTCAGGTAAATAGTTGCATTTGCGATATTTTTTTAAACAATCCAAAATATTATGAAAATAGTCCACAATAATCTCTTAAATTCCAGGAAAAAAGCCAAATATTACAATTAAAGTAAAAGCAATTTTACCCCCAAAAGTTTATTTATTAATCACCAAGATAATCCACACCTGGCAGAGCACTCGGCCCAGCTTCCACAGGCGCCCGTTCAGCTCGTGCACCAAACTCAGCGGCATCACCAACGCCGCCACCATCACGTCGGAGATGGCCATGGAAGCCACCAGGTTGTGCGGCACCCGGTGGAAGGTGCGCACCCGCAGGATGGTCACCAGAACCAACAGGTTCCACACGAAAGTGGCCACGGCTAGCATGGCCAGTAGTGTCAGTGAGCACGCTGAACAGCGAGAACGGCCGGTACGTGTCGCCGCCCGAGCCGGGCCCTGACGTTGGCCCTGCTGGCATTGTGATATGTCATGCTAGACCATTCCAAAATGGACGTCGAGTCATTCTGCATCTGGAAGACAACAACTGGTAATTAATTGATGGATGGATAGATAGACTGCATATAGACAGGCACGGTGATCGACTGGTTAGCACGTCCATCTCACAGTGCGGAGGTGCTGGGTTCGATTCCAAGCCTCGGCTTTCCTGTGTGGAGTTTGCATGTTCTCCCCTATGCCTGCGTGGGTTTTCTCCGGGTACTCCGGTTTCCTCCCACATTCCAAAAACATGCATGGCAGGCTCATTGAACACTCAAAATTCTCCCTTGGTGTGAGTTTGAGCGTGGATGGTTGTTCGTATCTGTGGACCCTGCGATTGGCTGGCGACCAGTTCAGGGTGTCCCCGCCTACTGTCCCAAAACAGCTAGGATAGGCTCCAGCACACCCTCAATGCTCCTGAGGGCCTAGAACTCAAATGGGATTCATCGTAATATCTCAATACGTTTGTGAGGTCATCAGTACAGTGAAACTCCTCTACAACGAAATCTACATGGGTGGAAAATACCCCCTAGTGTGAAAAATCTTCATGCATTAACACCATTCCCACTTTCCTGTTTCAAATTTGCTACAGTGAAAAACCCCCTGTTGTGAAAAATTCTTGCTGCAAACATGATTTCGTTGTAGAGGAGTTTCACTGTACAGCACTAATAATAGCCTTTCTACGCAGAGGATAAAGATAATGTGCCGCTGAGTACAGATCAATCAGTTGCCCACGCATTAAAGCAACAGACGCAAATTACCATTTTTACGCTAGCAGGGCCTTTCTTGAGGCATTTGTTTGGCTGTTTTGAATGCAATTCTCGTATTTAGGACTTAGTTTAGCTTCAAGTAGCTTGACGATGTCTTTCTGCTTAATTGATTTTTTTTTTTCACAAACTGCCACCATACAAAAATTGACAATTTACATGAAGTCTGACGACTGTAGATTTTTTTATTTATTTATTTGTTTTTGCGGAGTGTCATGTTTCGTGGCACTGTCGGGCTCTCCCTGCAGCTGCACACCTGTTGGTCATTATGTCATTAGCTCTTTAAAAGGACTCTGTGTTTGTTTGTTTGCTACTGTCAGGTTTGTTCTCAGTCATGTTTCGGTCGTGGTTAGTTTTTGCGTCAGTCATGGTTTTGTTTGCTAGTTTGGATTCTTTTTGTTTTCAGGACTTTGTTTGTTTAGGATTTAGTTTTCTCTGTGTTTTAATACAATTTGTCAAGTTCACCCTGCTCCTTCATCTTGCCTGCTTTTTGGGGTCCTCCACCACCACCACGCAACGTGACAGGGAATACTACACGCATTCTCTCGGGAAGCCGTTTAAGCGATTTTTTTTTTTTTCTCGCAACGGCGAAAAAGCCACTTGAGTGTCTTATCCAGGGTTGTCAGCCAGGCTGCCGACAACCTTTCAAGTGCAATTTTCCGACGGCTTTAAAAGGCCTTACAGCGCCACTCGGGGAGTTATTTTACCACGGGAACAAAAAGAAACATTCCTATTTCTTATCCCTTCCCGTTCCGCGTACTTTTTTTTTAGATGACGAAAACACGTCAACCCTTTCATGCACCCTGGAACCTAATCACTCGATAAGCTGTCCACTGTAAAAAATGGAGTCCAAATAATATGAGAAAAAAAAAACACGATAGGTGCTTGCCGCTCCAAATGTTGTGGAATGTTAAGGCCAGTTCCATTTTTTTTTTTCACTGTAAACTGACATTTGAGCTTTTCTTTCAAGGACAGTATAAGTTTTTTTGAAAGGGAAAGAAGTTTCAATCTTTGCCCTTCCCTCCTGACCTCGCGTCTCTGTCCAGAGAAACATGTCCGGCTAAATAATGCATGTGCACGGCTATGCGCCAGGGCCAGTAGCTAAGCATGACTTATTCATGATGCAAGACTGCGAAAAATGAAATGTTTCTGCTTTAATGTTGCATTTATTGGAATGTAAAATCAATAATTTTAAAAAAGATCAAAGGAATTCTGAATACCCGCAGATCATTATATTTAGATCAGTGTTGTTGTTTTTTTAATCACTGAAAATCTAACTAATATTCCTCAGAAAAGTATATTTCAAGAAACCAGGTAATATATATTTTGGTGTTTTGGGGAAACAAAAAAAACCAAAAACGTTTGTCTTAAAAATACAGTCAAACCTCGGTTTTCGTCCATAATCCGTTCCAGAAGGCTGTTCGAAAACCGAAATTGTTCGAAAGCCGAAACCACGCTCTTTTTAAAATAAAAATGTTTACTGAACACGTCTGCTCACAATGGAAAGCAACACGAGGAAGCGTTACTTCCTCGTCTACCCGAAGAAGCGTCACTTCCTCGTATAAGGAAGGTGGGAGGAGTCAAATGGTGCATTCAAGTGCGCTCAGTTTGTTCGAGAACCGAAATTTGTTCGTCATTCGAGGCATAAAAAACTCGCAATTTTTGGTCGAAAACCAAATTGGACGAGAACCGAGGTTTGACTGTACCTGTATTCTAGCTCCCTCTTGTGGCACACAAAAGAATCACCACCCTAAGTACAATTCAGTTATGTTTAACTTTTTAGGACAATACATTTGCCTTTGATCTTTCTGAACTTTTTGCTTTTAAAATTTGGATTGAGGTCCAATTTTTTGCTCAACTTGTATCCACAATACATTTTTGTTCATGGATTCTTTCAGGAACAATATATTTTATATATATATATATATATATCATCCTGTATTGAAGCAGACTGTTAATGTCCATCCATCCATCCATCCATTTTCCGAACCGCTTTATCCTCACTAGGGTCGCGGGGGGGTGCCGGAGCCTATCCCAGCTGTCTTCGGGCAGTAGGCGGGGGACACCCCGATTTGGTTGCCAGCCAATCGCAGGGCACACAGAGACGAACAACCATCCACGCTCACACTCATACCTAGGGACAATTTAGAGTGCACAAGCAGCCTGCCATGCATGTTTTTGGAACGTAGGAGGAAACCGGAGCACCCGGAGAAAACCCACGCAGGCCCGGGGAGAACATGCAAACTCCACACAGGGAGGCCGGAGCTGGATTTGAACCCGGTACCTCAGCACTGTGAAGCCGACGGGCTAACCACTGGACTACCGGGTCGCCCGACTGTTAATGTTTTTTAATTATTTTTTTATGTGGTACTTGGCGTAAAACATTTTGAGAACCACCGCCTATCAAACCAGCTAATGAGCAGCCTACTCATTCCTGACGCTAGTGCGTGCCAAGTGTTTCGACATGCCTCATTGAATATTTCATTTTCACCGCGGGTCGTATCTTCACGCCAATAAATTCGCACCACCTGACTCCCTCTCCGCTTCTGTATTCCGTCCGACGGCTTCCATCCGTCCGACCATACGGGCGTCTATAAGTGATCCGTCCTGGAAAAATCTTCACATAACCTTGACCCCGGCCTGTTAAGTGGATCTGATTTACTGTAATATTCATGCGGTCATTCATTTTACATGGCAGCGCTTGTGACACAGCCAAAGGAGGGGTTAGCAGATGAGCGTTTTCCATTCAGGTTTTTCTTTTTTTTTCTTTTTTTATTCACATTGGTAAATGGAACTCCTGGATAGAAATAAATATCACCACCTGAACTTTTGTAACACCGTCCGACATGAACCAGGAACTTGTCTGTCAAATCATAATATCGCAAGGAAAAAAAGTCCTAATGTTGTGAGAAAAAAAAATATTTGAGAAAATACCAGAGTTATACTAGCATAAAGACATAGTGTAATGAGAAAATATTATGACAAAAATAAACTCATAATAATACGAGAACCCCCTTCAGGGACAGCGGCTACTACGGTGGACACCTTATCGCAGGGGTGTCAAACATACGGCCCGCGGGCCGGAACCGGCCCCCAAGGAGGTTTGATCTGGCCCGTGGGATAATTTAAAAGTAAAAAAAAAAATGCTTGAAGACACAGAATGAATATTTTAAATAAAATGCAATTCGTGGATTATCCGCTAGGGGGCACACTGTTTTGATCACAGTAGAAGACAACATTGTTTTGATCGCTGAAGAAAACAGCAGTCTCAGTCTGTCATTGAGACAGATCCAACGCAGCAAATGATACGAAGCGCCAATCAATGCTTCTTGAGACCAAAACAAAGGAAAGAGATGAGATTTTGGTGATTCATAGCACAGTATGGTATCATGTTAATGGTTTGGCCCACTTGACATCTACCGAGTCCGTATGTGGCCCACAATGTGAAATGAGTTTGATACCCCTGCCTTATCGGGTTATCAGGTTACAAACTGTCATTATTTGTGCATGAAATATAATTTCGGAATCAAAATTTGGAGAAGAAACTGCTCGTTAATTAACCCTCATGCAGTATTTTTAAGCGGCTGCATGAAGGGTATTACGTCCCAAAAATGTCCCTCTTCCAATGTGCAACAACTTTTTTCACTTTTAATTTTTTTTCACTTTCAACCCTTCAAAATGTTCAGTGGGAATTGGCCAAGACATAGATAGACATCCTATGCAAAATTTCAGCTTCGTGGAGTTATTTTTCACTGTTTTGTCTGTGGTGTCCATTTGTCCAACAGTCCAAAATCATCCAAAGTGTCCAAAATGTCCAATTTTGGGATAATTACTGCATGGGGGGTTAAATGGCGAGAATAGCACATCCTCCGCGAACCAGGACATGCAAAAAAAATGTGCTTCGACAGACACTTTCGTTTGCAACGTTGGTTGTTCTCCTTGTCGGGTTTTGTTCGATCGGGGAGCTTTGAATCAATAAGATCTCATTGATTTTCTTGTTACGGTCTAATTGTTGGCTCGGTTGGCGAATTTCAAATTGGGTGAGTATTTCTTGGCAGGTGGTGGAAAAGCAAAATAAATAAATAAATAAATAAATACATTCTTTAAAAAAAATAACCCCCACCCCAAAAAAACCCAAAATCAAAATTCCTCCTTCCCACTTGTTCCCTGAGGTGTGAAGCCTCATGTATCTTTTACCGCTGCCGTATTGATCCGTTGCCTATCACTCACCGGGCTTCATCCATAAGGTCCACCAAAGTAATAACAATAGCCGCCAGCTATGACATATGACAGTCCTTTTCAGTCTCTTGGCATCGCACTCCAATGAAGGGCCCCTCTGTTGTTCCGGCCCCTATTAGCACACCTAACAGCCATGAAATTGGAAAGCTGTCGTGAGGGCGAAGCCGAGCGAAAAGCAATCCCGATCTCATAATCGGGTTTTGCATCCACACCAAAGGAGACCCCTTGGCTGCTGACGTCACAAGAGAGTAAAACAGATGATGGGGAGAAACATGGAGACGCATACCGAATTTTTTTTTTCCCCCATCGCCTCAGATCAGAGTCCCATTTTTTAGCTGCCTGAGCGATTAATTAATTGCGATCTCTCTGGTCTGCTCAGAAAAGAGGCGGGGCTACCAATCATAAATGTGACCATCTCGAAACGAACAACCCGTGGATTCGGTGATTGTGTTGTGAAACTGAACGATAGCCTATTCAAAGTGGTCACCGGGAATGTCGTAGCTCAACTTTGTCAGGTTGGTCATCTTAGTTAGTTCGTCATCTTCATTCAAATAAGCAAGTCACAAGACGTCTTTGAAAGATAATCATAAGCAGTTGTTTATGTTCAGATTTTTTTTTTTCTCTCCAATTTGCGAGAAAATGCTTCGGGCTTTTGAATTTGTATCAATATTTTGGAACAGCAAATCGTGACTGTTACGTGAAAATTAACGACAGTCAGTTAAGAATGCCCAGGTGTCCAAATAATCTCCCTCCATTGAAATGAATGGAAATGCTATCAATCCGTTCCAAACCCCAATAAAATAAAAATACCAACAGTTTGCAAACAAACAGTTATAAAGAAATGTAAATAATTAAACAGTGCGTCACTGTGTGTCCCTCTGGTGTGCGCATCTTGACCACCAGGGGTCAGTATAATGTATAATGCCTCAGCAAGCAGCATTAATATTTGTTTTTTTTTTTTGTAAAAGATAAAGAAAATTTTTTAGGGGTGTTGTCATATTGTCTTCAAATATCCTTTGCTTAAAGCATTATAATGCCAAGATATTCATGCGAATTTCATCTGCTCATCTATTGCGTTTTGCATTGAGTGTTAGCGTTACACAACCGCGAGCTGTTCATCCATCCATTTTTTTCGCATTTGTCCTCAACGGGGTCACTGGTGAGCAGGGAACACCCCGTACTGGTTGTCAGCCAATCACAGGGCACACAAAGACAGACAAAACTCGCAATCGCTCCTTTTGAATTTTCAAAGAAGCTAAAGTGAATGTTGTGGAGGAAGCTGGAGAAAACTCGACCCAAAAAAATAATAATAACTTGTGAAAGAACCATTTTTTTCCTATTTCAGTTCTGCACCACTGCCAACAATTTGTTTGGCTTGTGAAATGTTTTTGCCTTTTTTGTTTTTCTCGCATTCTAGCTTTTTACATCATGCAGGTGTCGACATGATGCCTTTCATCTCCTTTTTTTCTTTTTCTTTCAAGCCTCAAAAAAAAACACAGCAAAAACTTGCCCTGCAACAACTTTGGAAATAATCCGGGCTCCGCGTCCCGCGAGGATTCCCGAACACTCCGGCGTCACGAGACACTTGTTACATGACATGTTGTGAACTAGATTGCAGTCTGAGAGGAGGGGCGTGAATGACGAGAAGGAAACGGTGGTACTCACCCCGTTTACCGATCCAGCGTCAAGTGCGGCAAAAGGTGCTCCGTGCACTGTTTGCATGCATCCATCGTCGCCTGGGGGAATAGGAAGCGAGGGCGCTGGGGGGGTACTGATGGCTCAGTGTGTTGGTGTGGCTTGACTACAGTGAACATGAGGAATGAACCACGTCAGTTGGTGTGAGGGAGAGTACGGGGGGGGGGGGGGGGGAGACAAGGGGATGCTTCTGAGGCGGGAGAGGTGGGAGGCTGATTCTGAGTCCATTTCACATGGTAAATGCTGCGTTCTCAGCGAAGTGAAGAAGGATGCATGGAGGAGGGGGGGGGGGTCGCGGGAGTGGTTGGGGGGGCTGCCTTATCGGAAGCGACGATGCAACGGCGGATGCAGATGACGTCTTTATCTTGTTTCTTAGACAACGTTGCCGCCTCCTTTGAACCACTCCGCTGCACCGCTCCAATGTGGGTGGGGCGGTGTGGGGGGGGGGGGGTGTTGCTCTCGGATCCTGCAGCCCGACGGATAACACACGTGGCCACTTGTTGTCACCCAAACGAGGGGGGGGGGGGGGGGAATATGAAAATGATGCTCTTCCAAATATCCACAAAAAATGCTAGAATGCTTTCAGAGCACATTGGCTACTTTTGAGGTTGAAGATTGGAAGCTGGTTAGCATTATTGACAGTTTTAAATATATTTATTGCAGCGCCCTCCCCCCCAAACACACCTCTCAAACTGTTTTTAATGTAAATGTCTATCTGCGTTTTTTGAAAAAAAAAAAAAAACCCAACAATCATCTGGGTTTCGAAAAATAAACTATATACAGTGAAACTCCTCTACAACGAAATCATGTTTGCAGCAAGAAATTTTTCACAACAGGGGTTTTTTCTCTGTAGCAAATTTGAAACAGGAAAGTGGGATTGGTGTTAATGCATGAAACATTTTTCACACTAGGGGGTATTTTCACCCATGTAGATTTCATTGTAGAGGAGTTTCACTGGACTGTACAAAGTTTTTTTTCCACTGCATTTCGGTGGGTGTCAGTTGTACAAAAATGTACAACGCAACCCAAAGTTTGGTCAAACTGACCCCTTTTTGGCCCAGATTGGGTTGTTTCTCACTTTTTGAAAACGTTGACAAAATTTGCTAAATCGAGCAAGCAAATCACTAAAGTCTCCATTAAGACCAGAAAAAAAAGTTCATTTTTGCATTTTGGAAAAAGAGTCGTCGAGTTGGCACCGCTTTTGCCCCACAGCAGAAACCGCCACTATTTATTTTTTGTTTGAATCGCTAGAATTGAAATACTAAATTAATAATTTACTTAAAAAAACTAAAAATTTTGGTTGTTCTTTAAAGTTTAATTTCAAGTTGTGTTTTAGTAGTCGAATCAATACAGTCAAACCTCGGTTTTCGTCCATAATCCATTCCAGATGGCTGTTCGAAAACCGAAATTGTTCGAAAACCGAAATTGTTCGAAAACCGAAACAATGCTCTTTAAAAAAAAAAAAAATCTTTATTGAACACGTCTGTTCACAAGCGTCACTTCCTCGTCTACCCGAGGAAGCGTCACTTCCTCGTGTAAGGAAGGCGAGAGGAGTCAAATGGTGCATTCAAGTGCGCTCAGTTTGTTCGAGAACCGAAATTTGTTCGTCATACGAGGCATAAAAAAACTCGAAATTTTTGGTCGAAAACCTAATTGGTCGAGAACAGAGACGTTCGAAAACTGAGGTTTGACTGTACCTTTATATTGAAATCAGTGAATCATTGCGTTGACGAATCGTGAATTCACGATCGGTCAAAACGATCGTTATTATTATTTTTTCCCCGCAATCGCCCAGATCGAGTTTAACCCTTTGAAGGACAGCGGTTACTACAGTGGACAAGTTTATCGTGTTATCAGGTTATAGGGTGCATGAACGACTCTGATGAGTACAATTTATACAAAAAGTTACTCAAGTAAAGGTATTGGAGTAAATGTAGTGCATCACTACCTGCCCCTGGTGGGGATTTGTTGCTTCGTTAACATGGAAGCGAACGCCGAGCACTCCTTGATTTAAGCAATGTTGTTTTATCTAATGGCCGCGTATGCTAATGAAGGCTTCGCTCGCTAATCCCGGGGATTAGTTTCAACCACCTGTCCGAACGGTGCAAGTGCTCTGCACTCTCCTCCCATCGGTCTCAGCGGGCCCCACACTTTCTCCCGCTGTTGATGCCCGCGTCGTGTGCATTTTCTTTCGGCATGATGATGCAAGCTTCAGAAACCGATCTTTCAAGTCAATCTTTCGCTGTCATTTCACCAGGCTCATAAAACAAAAAAAACCCCCAAAAAATCTCTTTGCTTCATTTTTTGACACGGCGTTTTAAATGCAGATGTATTGCATGGATCGCTTTTACCTTGGCGGTTTTACGAGGGGCTGTGAAAAAAAAAAATATGAGGCAACCCTCAAACAAATATGTATCGTGGGATTTTACATGCAACGTTGGGTTTCGGTGTTACCTCGCTCTATCATCATTCACTGTCCTCAGCCTCGATTCATAGTCATTTTTAAAAAATATATGAACCGTGTCCATTTGTCTATTGTGGAAGTGTGTTGTTTTTACACTGCAGTCGGCCTATCTCGGCGGACTTTCCAAATCTACTTTCAACGTCATGATCCTGGTCTTGTGTGTCTCCAGCAGGTGGCAGTGGAGGGCTTCTCTTCCAGCCCTGCACACCTGCTGCCAATTTGATCGTCATGATTAAACCACGTACAGTCAAACCTCGGTTTTCGAACGTCTCGGTTCTCGACCAATTCGGTTTTCGACCAAAAATTTCGAGTTTTTTATGCCTCGGATGACGAACAAATTTCGGTTCTCGAACAAACTGAGCGCACTTGAATGCACCATTTGACTTCTCCGAGCGTGGTTTCGGTTTTCGAACAATTTCGGTTTTCGAACAGCCTTCTGGAACGGATTATGGACGAAAACCGAGCTTTGACTGTATTTAAGGACTGCCAAGATCCCAAATCGCTTGTCGGATTATTGACCTTGTTGCTGCTCTTGCTCAAGTGTTGTTTTTCCAGAGGTCTCGATCTCGTAATTGTCGCTTTTGCCGCTAGTTCCTCAGTAGTAAGTATTGTTATTATTTTGTCTTTGCTCTTGTTTTGTTGTTGTGTAATTGGACTCTTGTCATTTTGTGTATATTCTCTGCGTTTCTTACCTTTTTGTTTATGCCTTTTTTTTTCTGGCTCCTTGTGACCAGCGATTTCGGTTTCAACTTCATCGGAGCGCTTTTGCTTATAAAACAAAATTTTTGGTTCGGATTTTTGTTTGAGTCTATGTTCGCGAGATCCAATCACCATTCTGTTCATCCGCGAACTGTGTCACAATCCAAGGTAGCGATACCAAATGAAGAATTTGGAAAAAAATGGTTTGACCCTTCCATCACCAAGCTTATTGTAATTTCTCCCTTTTTTGTGTAAAAATATTGAACGCAAACAAATTGCAAGCATAAAATGTATGTACAGTCAAACCTCGGTTTGACAACCGAAATTGTTCGAAAACTGAAACCACGCTCTTTTTCAAATAAAAATGTTTACTAAACACGTCTGCTCACAATGGAAAGCAACACAAGTAAGCGTCACTTCCTCGTCTACCCGAGGAAGCGTCACTTCCTCGTGTAAGGAAGGCGAGAGGAGTCAAATGGTGCATTCAAGTGCGCTCAGTTTTTTCGAGAACCGAAATTTGTTCGTCATCCGAGGCATAAAAAAATTCTGAATTTTTGGTCGAAAACCGAATTGGTCGAGAACCGAGATGTTCGAAAACCGAGGTTTGACTGTATGTCCGTGTAAGTGCATGTTTCTTTAAAAGGTGGTGCTTGCTGGGTTGAAGTGTGATGTCACTGACCTTACTGGTCCACAACTGCCGCTAGCAGTCTGTGGCCACAGGACTCTGTTCTAAGTCCTCTATTCTTGTGGTCATACATTTCTATGGCCCTACTGAGCTGATCTGGAGCCTAATCTGTCATGGTTCCCCCCCCCGGACTGGTCGCCAGGGCACATCCAGACAAAAAAAAAATATCTACGTACAATTTAACGTCTTCATTAATCCTCGCATGCATGTTTTTGGAATGCGGCAGGGATTCGAACCTAAGACCTCAAATAAGAGGCAAACAAACGACGAGCTCATCATGCCGCTTAAAATGAGATTTATTTTCTCACAACTATAAAAAACAATTTTGGTTGGAATACTCGAGCGAGATATGACGCGACTTGCTATGACTATGCAAGAGTTACGCAACCAATTTGACTGGCAGGTATTGAGATTGCTAATTATTTATTCAAGGTCTGACGCAACAACAAAAAAACAGAAACAGTGGCTTTTTGTCTTTTTTGGCGTCAAGCACCTCTCCCTCAACATCAAAAATCCGAATGAATTTGGTCTCATCTGGCGTTAAGAAAAAGTGCGCCACGCCTCGCCTAAGGCGTCATGGTCGTTTCATCGATTTCATGGCGGTAATTTATAACCGTGACCTTGTCCCGCTCGCTCTTTCTTTTTCTCTCAACGTCCGGGTTGTAAATAGGCCAGGAATCACATACTTCTACCTACGATTTACCACAAGACTCTTCACCCCGTGGGTCTTGGGTGCAATGGACAGAGAAAGAAAAATGGCAATCCAAACGTCGTTTGTCTTCAATTGGTTCATTCATTGTTGTGAGGGTTCTGCTTGAAGAGATGCCGCTTTGTGATTTAGTGACTTCCGTTAAAAGACTTGAGGGTTGAAAAAAAAAACGGTTGTGGATTTCCCGTGATTTATCGCCTTGTTCAATTTAGCGTCTGTTTAGTCGATGCTGTGTTTTACGGGCTGGACTTGAGACAGCCTTTTTTTTAAGCCTCACAATTAAGTTAACTGGAGTTTTTGAGCCAAAGCGCTTATTTTACGTCTGAAAAATCTCCCGGCACGCCGCAAAACAAAAATGCTGGCTAAAAAGTTCAGCCTCGTCTGTCAGTTGACTTCAAAATACTTCCTTTGACACTGACGGCTGGTGTCAGCACTTGGACGTCAAAAACTGGAATGGGTGACTTTTTTCAATCGATAACTGAGGAGAGGTTCCACAGGGAAAAAAAATGGAAATAACACTCCATATCTGTTGCAGGTTGAAATAATCAGCACCGGAGTTGACAATCAGCCTGGCACAACAGGAAAGGTAAGTGAGCTGAAATAAGAGGAGATTCATTCTTTCAAAATAAAACAGAAAGTGACCAGTCAAACAACCCACAAAGCATTTTTTTTGTCTTTGTTTTGTACAAAAGAGCACCATTTTTTGGAGATGTTATGTTGATGATTTATTTTTACTTTTTGGGTTAAACGAAGAAACCAAATACAGTCAAACCTCGGTTTTCGTACTTAATCCGTTCCAGAAGACTGTTCGGAAACCGAATTGTTCGGAAACCGAAACCATGTTTCCAATTGAAATCAATGTAAAATGTTTTAATTCGTTCCAAGACAAGAAAACAACTTTTTTAAACCACTTTTTTTTTTACAATTTCACACCATAAACTGTACAAATGTAATGGGAGATTACCAATTTTAACATTAACATAGTAACATAAAAATTGAAGGAACATCTCTCTCTCTATCTGTCGTGGGGCGTGCGCCTCTCCCAGCTGTCAGCGGGCAGTAGGCGGGGCATTTCGGCATCCCGAACTCCTTCGCCAACACAGACACACGCACACCTGACTCATATTTTGCGATTCAATCTTTCTTAAATTCTATAGTTTTGCGCACTATTTTCCTCTTTTCTTCACCAGGTTTCCCACTTCCACTTGCTTTCTTTGGTGCCATGATTAGGGGCTGATACACGATGCAAAAATAACAGTCCCATATTACGTAGTTCTCACCAAACACGTCTGCTTTTTAAAAAAAACATTCTTAATCGAACAATACAAACTCGTCTGCTCACAAGCTGTTTCCGTACGATTATTGCATAATAATGAGACACCGGACACCAGTGTTCATTATGTGCCGCTGCATTGAGAAATGCCGGCCGTAAACTTTTTTTTTATTGAACAATACAAACTCGTCTGCTCACCATGGACGGTACACTAGGAAGCATTTCACCAAACACGTCTGATTTAAAAAAAAAAAATCTATTGAACAATACAAAAACGTCTGCTTCCTGTGTAGCGACGCGACACGAGGGAGCGTTGCTACACGAGGTAGCGAGGCCGAGAGGAGTGAAGTGACGCATTCAAGTGCGCTCAGTTAGTTCGAGAACCGAAATTTGTTCGTCATCCGAGGCATAAAAAACTCGAAATTTTAGTTCGAAAACCCAATTGTACGAGAACCGAGACGTCCAAAAACCGAAGTTTGACTGTACAGGTAGCTGGGTCAGTCCCTGTTCGACCCTATTGAGATATTTTGGACGAAACCATTTTTTCGAGTGGAGGTGAATTCGTCAATAGTGAACTATATACAGTTTCTCGGTGTGTGTGTGTGTTTGTGTGCATGTGTGTGTGTGTTTTCCTCCGTTACCACGTACGCACACACACCCACACACGTTAGCTTGATGCTGTCTGTTTTACACATCCCCTTTCGGCTAACGATGTCCGTTCGCACCACCCGCTCCCAATTACCGCAGCAATCCAGGTTTAGCACATTTCCGGAGAACTCCACGAGAAGCATGAACAGTTACTCCTCGAAGGTGCGTTCACAAAATACAAGGGAGCAAATGTATTTCTGGATTGACTTTCTGTGACAGTGACCACACACGATCTCCATCGTCACGGCGACGGCCCCAACCCGCTTTGAGTTGTTTGAGCGAGACGAGATGAAGGCTCCTATGAATAAACCAACACCGCAGTGATGATTAATATTCCCCAAATGCACCATAATAAAAAAATAATAAAATATAATATATATTTATATATATCATATAAATACACACTGTATATATGATTGATGGTAGAAATGAGGGGCTTGGAAGTATGAACTCAAAAGCAGGCAGCATCACTTTGATTGACATGGCCTTGGCCTGCATTGATCTTGAAAAAGGATTTTAAATCAATAAAAATGGACCAAGGCGGCACAGTGGTCGACTGGTTAGCACGTCCACCTCACAATGCAGAGGTGCAGGGTTCGATTCCGGCTGCGGCCTTCCTGTGTGGAGTTTGCATGTTCTCCCCATGCCTGCGTGGGTTTTCTCCGGGTATTCCGGTTTCCTCCCACATTCCAAAAACATGCATGATAGGCTGATTGAACACTCAAAATGATCCCCAGCTGTGCGTGTGAAGTGAATGGTTGTTCGTCTATGTGTGCCCTGCGATTGGCTGGCAACCGGTTCAGGGTGTCCCCCGCCTACTGTCCAAAGATA
The DNA here is from genome assembly GCA_018466805.1 of Hippocampus abdominalis. Lineage (NCBI taxonomy): Eukaryota > Metazoa > Chordata > Actinopteri > Syngnathiformes > Syngnathidae > Hippocampus > Hippocampus abdominalis. The sequence continues at coordinate 9,712,338 of CM031712.1, read as the reverse complement.
GCTGGGATAGGCTCCAGCACCCCCTGCGACCTTTCTGAGGATAAGCGGATTGGAAAATGGATGGGTGGATGAAGAAAAAAAATCCCAGTATATTGTTCAGAAAATAGCACTCTATCATGTATTGTATAAAAACATATGGTAATTACATAATAAAAGCAAATTCTTTTGATTTTTTTTGTCATGCCGCATCGATTAAATTGCCATTGTGCTGCTCTTTCTAGTGTGCCTGCCTTGACCACCTGGGGACAATAAAAGACATGCCGTCGGATATACTGTTCATGGATATGACGCAGCTCCTCTAAGCTCATCAGTACGACACGGAGGATACAGAAGATGACTGAGGACTGTAAGATTGTCTGTCTACATGTGTTGCTCCACTCTATTGTGTTCAATCAGTCACTTAAAGGGTCATAGTGTCGCCACCTAGACGCTATTTAACGGTCGAATCAAACTAGCCGATGGAAGTAAAGAAATTGGCCTCATTAAGGGCGGCAATTATGCTCAAAGTTCATTTTGGTTGTTTTGCGTTCAACTAATGGATTGAAATGAATCATTTTATTTTATTTTTTAATCTTGTGTAGCCAGTTCAATTCAGTTCCCTTCAATGCCTCGATACAGATGGCACGACGAGACTCACCTGGCCATGACCTCTAAAAAATTCATATCATGTTGAATCCTGTTAAAACAGTTTTATCCCACTGGATTTAACATAATAAATCAGTTCTGACCCGACATGTCAACCAGACAAAATCCATTCAATAATAATGACAACGTATAATTGGAACAATTGAAATAACTAGTTAGCACGTTAACAGAAAAAAAAAACCCCTCTGATTTGATCATTATAATTTAATTATTCCTCAAACGGCAATTAATTTTCTCCTTTTATTAATTTTAATTGAAAACCTTGATGAACTGGCGAGAAGCGTATATTTAACTGGGAATTGCGGCGATTGCAATCGGCGCGCCTCCCGGTGATCCCCCGCCTCATCTCGGAGGTGAATAGCCTCGAGGTGCCGTCCTGAAAAATTGCCGGAATTAATGAAGCGCTCAAGGACAAACGGCGAGAAAGTTGAGCTGGAGGAGGCGCGCCATAAAATGCGCACGGGGGTGGTGCGCGGATCCAGCTTTTTTGAATACTGCTTGGCTTAGCATAAGAACTTGACTTGCAAGCTACTCTTTACATAAATCTGCACTTTACGGTGCGTCAAAGGGGTGCGCTGACCGATCCAAAAACCCCCCGATAATATTGATACCCCTTCGCGTACAAAAGCAGGCAGTGTTGGATATAACTCACTCCCACTTAAAAACGTGGTCAAACTTGGAGGTACCGCTGTATTTATTTCACCCAATTTGCCACCCACCAGGCGTACCCCCTTCAGGAGTGAAGCATCGTGGATCATCGGGAGCTCTTGGGGTGGAGGGGGGGGGGGAGAGCGGGGGAACTCGTAGGGCTCTTCAAATTGTGTAATTTGCTGCAATCAGAGAGCCGCATGAAGCCTTTGGTCAGCTCTGAATCATCACGACTTGAAATTACTGCCTGCCTGCCAGACGTGGCACAATGGGGGTGCGCCTTTCTATTTTCGTGCCTCATTCCGTCCTCTTACCGGATTTATTTGCAGAGTTGTGGCGCATCTAATTGAAGAATAGGCTTGTGTGACCTGGTTGTGATGCTTTTCAGAAGAAAAAAAAAGTTTGGGGTCCTCCCCTTTTTTTGAGCCTTGTGATGCCTTAAAAAGACTGCACACTCATGGCAAAGATTCGGTAAAATCACCAGACTGGAGCAGGTTGGCACACTCTGTGAGACCTGGCAACCAATTCAAAAGAATATCACCCATGGAAGATTAGAACAATGTCTTTTTGTATATTTTAAGAGCAAGCTTATCAAATTTCGTCAAAGCACATGCAAAAAAATAAAAAATAAATAAAAAATCTGAACCGATTGAAGCTTTAGTTGCTCGTGATATAAATCATAGGTGTCCAAATCAGGTCCTTTCCCCTTTTTGAGATCTTTACACTCTATTCACTTTTTTTGTGAATACCAATATATAACAACAACAACAAAATGAGGCTACGTACCGTATTGACCTGAATATAAGACAGCCCTGATTATAAGACGACTCCCTCTTTTTCAAGATCTGAAACAAATGAGACAATATATCCATCCATCCATCCATCCATTTTTGAACCGCTTAATCCTCACTAGGGTCGCGGGGGGTGCCGGAAAAGTAGGCGGGGGACTTTTTGACCATCCACACAAATTAATTTTGCACAATACAGAATGTTTTTGGAACGTAATGCAAACTATGCCGGAGCTGGATTCGAACCCGGTATCTGTGAAACTAACCATGATTCTGACAATATATTTGAGAGAAAAAGCATGTTATTTTGCCTCATGTAAATCTTTAAATATGTAAACTAAAGTGCAATCACATTCGTAAATGAATGGTTTTTGAAATGTAAATGACATCATAACTTCTCCTCAGCTGCCGGTTAACCTGGCCGATCTTCGACCCACTTTTCTCTAGATTGTCGCTACGTTTCTCCATTTTCTGTTATCTCCTATTATTTTCTTCTCTTTTCTTTCTTACCGCTATTTTTTATTTTTCTTCTTCGTGACAGTGGTTCACTTTGGCCTGGGGAGTCAAGTTCAGCATTTGCTTCAATGATATCTGACGCCATCTAGCGTCGTGAATGGGTATAATGTCTAGACCCCGAATATAAGACGACCCCCATTTTTTCACTCTTATTTCAATGCGAAAAACACCGTCTTATATTTGGGCCAATACGGTATTTAAGGACTGACAAGGTGCTTGTCGGATTATTGACCTTGTTGCTGTTCTTACCCAAGTGTTGTTTTTCGAGACCTCTTGATCTCGTATTAGTCGTTCTTGTTCCCTCCGTTCCACGTTTTGTAAGTATAGTCATTTTTTAGTCATTTTGACCTGGATTTTTGTTTGTCGTGTGAATTGGTCTCTTGTCATTTCGTTTGCTTTCTCGGTGTTCCATTTCGTTGCCTTTTGCGAGCGCCTTCCTCATATTTCCTCTGGATCCTTTTGACCGGCGTTTTCTGTTTTGGACTTTGTCGGTTTATGCGTTTTTTGATACAAAAATTTTGTGATCGCATTTTGTCTGTGTCTGCATTTCTGGGACGCCTAAATATTATTCGGTTCATTTCGAACTGGTAAAATGATTGCTAATGGCAATCATAAACATTTTATTTTTATTTTTTTGTATTCCCAAAGTTCCCCCATCGCTGATTCTTAGGCCACAATTTTCTCAAGGTACATTGAGGATGCTGTCCACACGTGTCACAAGCTGCTTAATTTCAGATCGTCAACGGAGAAAATGTTAATGCTGTTTTCTTTCCCGGGAACGCTCACGAGGCTCGAGCCTCCGCTACCTCGTACAACCCAGCTTGGAAGAAACCCAGCAGGTGGCAACAACAAAGAACAAATACCCCAGGGGAATATGTTGCCAGATGATTCATACTTCCCCGTGGATACAATGCATTATATGTGAAGGAGGGGGGATGGCGACGGATAAGCAGCCAATAGAGGTCGAGTGAGGACCCGCAGAAATCCACTTGGACGCTTGATAAATGACCACAGAAAGCGAGCTGGAAGCCGGCCGAGACGTCTCCTCACCAAGCCAATCCGGTACCTATCTTGTAATGCACACCTCAGCTTCAACGGTTCAACAACTTCAAGTGCATCCATACGCTGGGAAGAGGAGCTTTATTGATTTCTAGCGCCGCAAAAATGCACCTGAAGTGCAAATGTGCCAAATTGCACATGTGCCAAATTGCTCACAGGCCCGAATATAAGACGGTGTTTTTTGCATTGAAATAAGACTGAAAAAGTGGGGGTCGTCTTATATTCGGGGTCTAGACATTATACCCATTCACGACGCTAGATGGCGCCAGATATCAATGAAGCGAATGCTGAACTTGACTCCCGAGGCCAAAGTGAACCCTTGCCACGAAGAATAAAAATTAAAATAGCGGTAAGAAAGAAAAGAGAAGAAAATAAACGAAGAGAAAACAGAAAATGGAGAAACGTAGCGACAATCTGGAGAAAAGTGGGTTGAAGATCGGCCAGGTTAACCGGCAGCTGAGGAGAAGTTATGATGTCATTTACATTTCAAAAACCAGAAACGATTTACGAATGTGATTGCACTTTAGTTTACATATTTAAATGTTCAGATATTAAGATTTGAATGAGGCAAAATAACATGTCCGAACCGCTTTATCCTCACAAGGGTCACGGGCGGTGCTGGAGCCTATCCCAGCCGTCTTCGGGCAGTAGGCGGGGGACACCCTGAATTGGTTGCCAGCCAATCGCAGGGCACACAGAGACGAACAACCATCCACTCTCACACTCACACCTAGGGACAATTTAGAGTGTTTAATCAGCCTGCCGTGCATGTTTTTGGAATGTGGGAGGAAACCGGAGTACCCGGAGAAAACCCACGCAGGCCCGGGGAGAACATGCAAACTCCACTCAGGGAGGCCGGAGCTGGAATTGAACCCGGTACCTCTGCACTGTGAAGCCGACGTGCTAACCACTGGACTACCGGGCCGCATATTTTTTATATTGTTTTAATAATTTGTTTCAGATGTACTGTAATTATTTTCTGTATACAAATTAATTTGGTGTTCAAAAAGTCTTTTTTCAAACTTGCGTCTTGAAAAAGAGGGGGTCGTCTTATAATCAGGGCCGTCTTACATTCGGGCCAATACGGTATATGCACATATGGATGTGTCTATTATATGTATGTGCATGTATACATATATCAAATATCTACCCATTATATAGCCAGTATTTACCTCTAGATATATATAGATCGATATCTGGGAAAAAAAGGTTATCTTGCATTAGCTTCCCTGAACATAAACATGGATGCACCAAACAACACTGTAGCTTCCTCCGTAGTCACGCTATTATTTGTTCATATTTCAGAATGTCTCGACATACATCAACGTTTTAGGATAAAGCGACAGGGGAGGAAAAAAAAAAAAGTCAGCCCCGAGCCACAGCGGTCTGAGACTTTCTTTTTCTTCACAAGGTATGAGGTGGATGTGTCTGGAATTTGGATGAACGCATTTATTGTCATTTGAAAGCCAAGAGAGATGTCGCTGACGATTAGCGCCGCTGGGGTCTGCAGAAGAGGGCAGACAGACGTGTGAAACAAGGTGCAGAATAATATGCTGAATTGGGGATTGGGGAGAAGGGGACAACATGTCCAAGCCTTAATGGAATGTTCCTGTGCTCCTGCTACTGAAATTTGCATGTCAGACAGAAATGGCTCCCCATTGTCCATAGAATTTTGTGGATTTTTTTTAATGCACATTAAGTCATCATTTGCTTCCGCTGTAACTTGTCCCAAAACAAACTGAAGTCGGAAAAGAAAGTAAACAACGTTCACTTGGATGCCTTTATGTACCCGTATATGGTTTGAAGGAGGAAAAGCATCATGCTTTGTGTGTGTTTTTTTTGGTCAATTTTTCCTGATATTTTTTTTTGCGGGGGAGCGGTTAATGTATAAACTTTGTTTTATATTATAATGTTTTCAAACGCAAGGGATGCGATCATTTTAATAAGCAGTAATATCAGCTGATTAATCGGTTTGGCCACTAGTCTGATTGCAATAGCTGAATTGTGAGCAGAGCCCAGTGAGGGTGTGCACATTTATGCAACCCCTGTATTTCACTTGTTACTGCTTGAAAATGTGTATATATACAGTAATATATTATCCATCCATCCATCCTAAACCATCGAGATTTGACAGTGTGTGTACCACATGGCTCCCTTCTAAGTCATCTCTTAGGGCATCCTGTGCAGCCCAAAAATAGAAAGGAAAAGACACTTTCACAGAGGGTCGTTTCTCATCAATTTCAAGAGTAAGATTTGCGGTTTAAAAATATTCACTTTTAGGGCAGAGAGCCCCCAGGAATTAGTCATAATCTGTCTGCATGTGTTGCTCCACCATTTGCGTTCAAATATCCAGTTATTATAACACCACGACACCAAATGCTATTTAGTTAGCCCACCTGTGGCGTTTTGCACTGCTCGATAGCATTAAGCTAAACAGACTTTTCAAAGGCAAAGCAACCGTACGCGTTTGATATTAACAGCATGTTATTCCCCAGGCCTCTTTTTATGGCTTCCGTCAGAAAAGAACATTTTTTTTTCCCCCCCAAGCCCAGAAAAAAAAAAAAAAAGTCGATGTCGCCATCCTGAAGCTGAGTTTCTCCCGGGTATAATTCCTAAAGTGCATCGGGGTCGTAATCCGACACACATAAAAATATATATATATATTAAAAAAAGGTGGACTATTTCCCGACGGACGTTCCACTGACTTCTGCCAAACCCTGCGCAAAGTCATAAATAATTTACGGGCCGCTGCAGGAAAAAACATTTTTTTTAAAAACTTCCCTCTTAATTATTCAGTAATTAAGAGTGCAAGTCATCTTTTTGATTAACGTCAACTTGCTCCTTGTTGGTTTGTCTGTTTCCTTGAAGAATGCCCATCTGCATCTGCATTGAGTGACACCGCTAATTAGAGCCGTCGTCGTCAGTTCAAACTCGTAATTAATCTTGAGACATTTCACTTTTTTTGGGGTGGGGGTTCTGCTATGCCCATATGCGGACCGCGAGAGTTTTGTCTTAAATACGGAGGAATATGAGTTGGGGATTAGCAGATAATTAGCGCGACTGTTCCCGCGGATTAATTAACTCGCCACATTTACATGAATCCTAATTGTGATGGCGAGCTCATTTGCATCAGCTCGCCTCGCTTTTGTTTGAGTTTTGTTTGCTTCCAGCACAAACTCACGTGTTGCATCCGAGCGCCTGTTGCTACCGGTAACTTAAAAATAATCTCTAACAATGGATATGATGTCTTTTAGTGGATTTTCTATTTTGAGGCACTAAACAAGCCCGCTGTGTGCAGAAGTGCGAATAATTTATTCGTATCCGATCCACCTTTATTTGTTAAAAGTGAGCACAATGCGGGATTTAGCACGATTCTGCAATTTGGAGAGTTTAAAAAAATTATAATACGGATTCGAAATGTATTGACATTATATAATTTGAATGAATCCGATTGTATCGCCGAAACAGTAAGGTGTCACCTTCGATCGATTTCCAATGAATTGTGTCGGAATTGGAGTGTAGTGTCATTAGAAGTGATTTTATTGGAACTGGATTGAGGAGTGAGTCGAACTCAGGTCATGTGACTTGGAGTTCCCCCGTGGTGAATCACAATTGCAGCGATCGCTAGGTATGCTAACAAAAGGGAATCAAACCATAATTGGAATAAAGCGTCTGGTAATTAGAGTGTCTGGTGTTGTAATTGGAGTTAATTATACGACATCGTAATTTGTTTGAAATCGTACCACACGGGGACGACTTGAAAGTCAATCAGAGTCACGGAAGAAATTTTGGTCCAGTTTGAAACTTTCGGTATTGTTGGACGATCGCACCCGCGTACGCTTTTCTGCTGAGGTTTTTTACCCCTTAATGGATCAAAATCTTAACGTGCCGAGACAAATCTTCAACCCAATGCAGTAGATATAGATAACCCAGCAGTGGGTCAGTTATCTTGGACCCAGCGTTGCGTTATATCAGGCTAGTTGGGTTCCTTTTGACCCAACAGTTTTAAAAGTACTGTATGTGGTAGTATATCCCCGCACTCTAAAAACAGTCAAGTAAAAAATAACCCAATATTGATCAATACCCCAACTTTTTGGGTTATTCATTTAACCCTCATTTTTTAAAATGTATAATTTTCTGGGTTATTTATTTGACTGACTTTTGGGGTTAAATGAGGAACCCCATTTTTAACCACACATTTTTGCGTGTGTTTACATCATACATTGTTCAGATAAATAATGCTTGGCAGCGAATTCAAGGCCCTGAAAGTGAGAAGACAAATTGACGTCAGCTCAGATGACTTTTCCCTACCCAATCTTCCGTCCGCATAATTATGGAAATTCAATTAATTGAGGCTTTTACATTTGCATATCTGGGTTATTCCTCTCTCAAGTCTATCGGGAGAGAAAAAATGATTTTAAGGTGCCAGACAGTCCAACTCCTCCACGTCTAGCCTTTATTCTTCTCGCCTTCTCAGGGGATGGGTTGCTCCTGACACCTTGGAAAAAAAAGAGGATTTTATCAGGGTGCAATACAGGAGTTTAAAGACAGCATACACACATACTTTATATATATATATATATATATAATTATCTGTGTGTGTGAGAGCTAGCTATATATAGCTAGCTATATCTTTATATAGCTAGTTATATATAGCTAGCTATATATAGATAGATATAGCCAGCTAAATAGCGATATGGATATCGCTAGCTCTCTATATCAATCTAGCTAGCTAGCTAGCTAGATAGATACAGTATGTATGTACTGTGTTTGGTGGTCATTTGTTTTGCTGTGGCGGGAATGAGAATGACTTCTGAAGGCAATTTCATTGGGCTCACAATCTTGATTGTGACCAGTAAATGCTACGTGGGGAATATGCCTCCCTGCCCCAGCAAGCCTTATTGCTTCACCGTACCAATATTGGCCTCCCAAACCGACCGTGTTGTTCTTGTTTGAAAAGGCGCCGTGGCTAATATTAGCCTTCCACTTTAAATTAAAGGCAACAAACTTTCATTTCCCCAAAGCCACACCACTGACATTTTTAAGTATTTTTCGCATTTTGTGAAAACACAAACTATCTAGCTTTTTGGAGGAACGTTTTCGTTTTTGTTGTTGTATATGTGCAGCTCTTTCCTTTTCCCTTTGGGAGTAAATGCTTTTAATTAGGAATAGGCATTTGACCGGAATACTGTACCTTAACTCATTCACTCCCAAAGACGTTTTTAAACGTCTTTTCAGACTTGGTCCAGAATTGGCTGGTACCAAATGAGTTAATGGGGGGTCGGGTGGGGGGCATAATCAACTCATTTACTAGTCGACTGATAAACTTTGACCTCAACTCTCCTAAATATTCTGGGCTCCTGCTTCCACGCTATTGTCACATTGAGCTGTTTTATGTTGAGGGGGAAGAAATTTCATCTGTGCTGTATGTTACACATACGTACAGCACATTTGACAATAAAGTTGTATTCCATTCCATTCCATTCCATAAATATCATCACACCGTTCCTCGGACGACAAAATACTTTGAAATGATCTAGTTCTACCAAATCGCTCCCCAAATGTGGTTGTTTTATTTAAAATAAGGTAATAAACCATTTCACCTCCCATCTACTACATCTACCATGGATATAAAAAGTCTACACACCCCTGCTCAAATGCCAGATTTTGTGAGATGAAAAACTGAAACCCAGATAAATCATTCCCAAACTTTTCCACCATTAATGTCACCTGTAACTTGTCCAACTCAAGTGAAGTTAGGGGGAAAAAAACGTTGCAAAAGTGTGCACACCCCCTGTGGATTTGACTGCGCTCAGAATTATCCAATCACAATGGAACTCATGTTAATGTGTAACCTGTGAATATGTGTCTCCTGCTAACCCTAAATGAATTTCAGATGTAGTAGGGTTTTTTTTTTGTGAGACGAGTTTCACTTTCCAGCAAGATACGTGAAGGTTTTGTGCCGCTCATAATTCCCACTTTTTGTAAGAATCCCTCGTGTGGGGGAAAATGTGTTATGCTACTGAAGACCGCGCCGAAGCACAGTCAGATCAGTATTCCCAAAAAGAAGCCTCATGCGCTTTGGCAGCGTATTGTAATGTCGAATTCCATAATCTGCTCCCATCGAAAGGCAACACCAATTGATTCTGATTAGGTCTGTGAAGAATGATTTTGCACTCCTGTTTGCCCTCACTGTCTCTTTGTGAAACGACCCTGGGACGCTAATCCTGTTTCGCAGCGCATTACGAAAACGGTGATAATGACTGATCTTCAGCCGCCATGCCGATTGCTAATATGAATTTCTGATCAGGGTTTCAGACATAACCCCCCCCGCCCCCAACACACACACACACGCACACACTCCCCTCCCGAATATAATGACTGTCTGTCTGGAAAGAGCAGAATAACAATTGACCAAATGCATAGAAGAAACGGCCGCCGTGTGGCTTGGCGCATTCATATCAATGATTCTCAAGCTAAATAAGGCAAACAGATCTGAAGGAGCACTCTGTCTACTGCCCCTTGTGAAGCCTTCTGCCTGCAATTGCTTTAGTCGCCCTGGAGGAAAGAAAGAACACAGTTGTCAGAACAAACAAGGACGGGCACATTCATTCATTAATTCATTCACAATCCTCATAAGGCATTTAAAAAAAAAATCTATGTTGTTCTATTCTGAGGTTTCAGCAGATGCCATCATCGTGGGTCCAATTTGCAATCTTACCTTTAATCTTAAAACTTCAGTGCCTTCAGACATTGATTCAGTCATCCGGTGGTTCGTCAAATCTAAAAGTTTGAAAACAAACACGTTTCATGCCAATGTATTGAACTCTAAAGTGGAATAAAATGAAACCTAATTGCTAAATGTCCCCGGTTGACGGTCAATATGAAGTACAAAACGAGGAAAAAATTACATTTTCAATTAAATTATGCTGCCCTCTTGTGGTTATCAAGATGTGGTGCACATTTGCAAACAAGGGATGAATATGAGACTGATTCTCTCTCTCTCTCTCTCTCTCTCTCTCTCTCTCTCTTGTTTTTTTTTCAAGGAAACAACCCAATGTGGATTTGGAGCTGCTTGAGTTCCAATTGACAGCGGTAAATGACAAGCATTTCCCCTTGTCGGTGGAAAGTGAAATTATGCTGCCCTCTTGTGGTTAACAAGATGTAGTGCACATTTGCAAACGTGATAGTAATGAAGGCACTGATATGTAATTCTGTTGAGACCATTGTGTGTGTGTGTGTGTGTGTGTGTGTGTGTGCGCGTGTGCGTGTGTGTGTGTGCGAAAACGAGTTTCATCCGTTTTTTTTGTCACGTGTTCTGTAAAGCGCTTTGTTCCAGCTGCAACCGTTGTGAAAGCGCCATGCTAGTATAGATGAGCTAAGTGTGGCATTTATTTATGTATTTATTTTCTTCTATTAGCAAAGGATTGCCAACAATTTCGTTTTTGTGTGAACGCACACACACACAGACACACACACACACGCGCGCATGCACACAGGCTTTCGATTTGTAGGACAACAAACAGCTGTTGACTTTTTGTTTTTATAAACTAAAACTTAATTCTTGGAAAGGGAAAGAAACAATCATTTTTTTTAACTTCTTTAAGGCGGCAGATAAGAAATATGTTGTTCAATCTGCTCGGGGGGGGGGGGAAAAATGTTTCCGTGGGTGGAACTCGGCACACAATTTACAAGAACGACAAAGACAGAACTAAATGGGAAAGCAAATTGCTTCCGGAAAAGCTGAAGGGATTTGCGGCAAAAAAAAAAACATAATTCCGGAAATGACGGGTTTTAAAACAAGTGTTATCTTAATGAGGAATGGTTGCGCCTATTCCACAGATAGTGTCGCTCAAGGTAATGCAAAATATTGCCTTTATTTGCAGTTCTTATGATGTGACTGTTGACAAAAGCAGCAGGATGAAGTCTCAAGCGTTTCGGACATTATTTCTTGCTCATATTCGGCCAAATGTTTCAGAACACGAATCGCGCTTCACAATTCGGATGGACAATAGACCCTGAGCATATCGCAAAAGCAACAAGAGTTTTTGTTTTGTTCTTTAATGCATAGATCAGTATTTTTCAAACCCTGCGCCGCGAGAAAATATCCAATTTGTATGCCTGTGCGGTCTATCGCCCAGAACGTAATCATGTAGTACCCTCCCGTATCACTAGGAGCAGCAACAGCTAGCTAATTGCCTTGTGTTGAGACGAGAGACAAGCGAATTTGTGACGCATGAATGCAGGACGATGGTGAAACAACAAATATGAAAGATGATAAAAATACTTTGTGTTCATTTGATTCCAATTCAAGCTGTTATAACGTCATTCTTCAATGTTAAAAACGGTTATAGTAACAATATAACACGTTAAATGTTGAAATACAGTGATCCCTCGCTATTTCGCGGTTCGTTTATCGCGGCTTCGGTGCATCGCAGATTTTTTTCAAACATAACATTTTTATTTTTTTTGGAAGTCCACAAACGGTCCGCAGGAAGCAGCGAAAGTCATCAAAACAACAGTGAGTCACATAGAGCAACATATTCAGTACATGTGGGGTGAGGTCGGGGCTGAGAAGATGTAAGCCATGTTGATTGGCTGTGCATCTTCTTTCTGTCTTAACACGTGGGTTACTCTTTGATCTTTAATCAGTGTCTAAGTGTTGTGTATGAGCTGCTAGTATGTGTGTGCGCGTGTGTGTGTGCGTGCGTGCGTGCGTGCGTGTGTGTGTGTGTGTGTGTGTGTGTGTGTGTGTGTGTGTGTGTGTGTGTGTGTAGAGAGAGAGAGAGAGAGAGAGACTTATAAGAACAAAAGCAGGTCTCCATCCATCCTAATTGTCTAAACAACCTTAATTGACTAATCATAAACACTTCTGCTGGAAGCTGCGGGATCACTGGCATGTGTGTGTGTGTGTTTGTGCGTGTGTGTGTATGTGTGTGTGTGTGTGTTAGTGTGCTCTGCTCAAGCGCAAAGGCCCACGTGGGGCTTTTTTTTTTACATATATATGTTAATTGGTCGCTACTTCGCGGATTTCCATTTATTGCGGGTGGTTTTGGTCCTCCATTAACCGCGATAAACGAGGGATTACTGTAAGTGTTTTTCCCCCCACATTTTCAGCTAGTGGTGTGCTGCGAGATTTTTTTTGTATGAAAGAAGTGTGCCTTGGCTCAAAAAAGTTTGAAAAACCACTGGCATAGATTATATGCCGCACGAACTGGCAAGAACTAACCACAGTTTCAATAGAATATTTGAAGACCCCACTGTATTGTTACACATTCATTGTGTATTTTTATTGTTTCTTCGAGAAAACGCAGAGCGAACTGTATTTTTTTATTTATTTTTTTTTGGGCGTCTTGTTAGACCTCGAGAGTTGCAACGTCCGCGCCTTTCTTCATCCTCAGACGCTAACTTTAACTTTTAATAACCCGCCATAAAGCACGTCATGACGTCATCTCCCTTTTAATCGTCTCTTTCCTCCCATAATGCACCAGCTTGTTAATTACACACGCGCCGCGATGCAGTAGGACACCGCACAAAACGTGATGTTTATGAAGCTTTTATTTATGCTTCACTTTTATAATCGCTCGGCGCTATTAAAAAGCGTTTAAGAAAGGGAATTAGAGAGGCCCAGAACGGACATGTAATTAGAATAGCGTCTCCTGCCCAGCTGTTAAATTCTGATGGCGTCCCTTTTATGTGTCTTAAGTTCTGATCGAGGTCCGAACTATTTCGCATGCCTTTTTTTCCCCCTCGCTATGGGAAATCTGTCCAAACCGCACGACAAAAAGACGACAGTCCTGAATTCGAAAACGGTCGGTGCCACAGGGTGCCACAGGGTGTCGCTGTTGCGCCCGTTTGTGGTCTGACCAACGAGTGACTCTTTCCCCACTCCGATGGAATAAATGGACCTTGAAACATGCCACGCTGCCAAACTCTTTAACGAGTACAGCATCTATTCGAAAGTGTGACGCAAATTCCGCCTGTCACCCCGCATGAGCGACAAAGAAAGCATTCCGAGTCGTAGCGAAGGAAGTACATCGCGTCCATGGATGCCGTTGTCCAGATGATGCAGTTATTCTGCTTCAGAGGAGAAAAGTGTCCGTGGGCGCCGCCCCGAGAAGGAGCGCTTCCCTTACCTGCCACTGCACGTTGTCCTGTGCTTTTGAAAATCAGCCTTTCTCAATGAATAGAAATGTACACATTCCATAAGACAAAAAAATAAAAATAAAATTCAAATCACGTATATTCACAGCCGTTTGACGCGAAACACATAATTGAGCTCAGATGCATCATCTTTCCAAGTGATCATCCTTGAAAGGTTCCTACGGCTTAATTGGAGAGGATTGAGACAGGATTGTTCAAGGCATCAATCATCAATCTGGGGAAGTGTAGAGCAAAAACCTCTGCTGCTTCAAAGATTCCAATGAGCACAGTGGCCTCCATCATCCGTAAATAGAGGACGTTTCGAATCTGCAGGGCTCTTCCAAGAGCTGGCCGCCCGTCAGGGGTTGTGAGAGAAGTTGATGGTCGCTCTGTCACAGCTCCAGCAATCCTCTGTGGGGAGAGGAGAACCTTCCAGAAGGTTACAACCATCCTGACAGGACCCCACCAATCAGGCCTGAATGATTTAGCGGCCAGACGGAAACCACTCCTTTTGTAAAAGGCACATGGCAGCCCACTTGGAATTTGCCAAAAGGCACCTGAAGGACTGTCAGACCACCAAAAAGAAAATTCTGTGGTCTGATGAGACAAAGACGGGAGTATTTGATATAAGGTCCAAAAATATATATACTGCTTGGAACTCTAGCTATCTCGCTATCCTATCTATCTATCTATCTATCTAGCTATCTATCTAGCTAGCTAGCTAGCGATATCTATATCGCTATTCAGCTAGCTATATCTGTCTATATATAGCTAGCTATATATAACTAGCTATATAGATATCGCTATCTAGCTATCTATCTATCTATCTATCTATCTATCTATCTATCTATCTATCTATCTATCTATCTATCTATCTATCTATCTATCTATCTATCTATCTAGCTAGCTAGCTAGCGATATCTATATCGCTATTCAGCTAGCTATATCTATCTATATATAGCTAGCTATATATAACTAGCTATATCTAGATATAGCTAGCTATATATAGCTAGCTGTATCTAGATATAGCTATCTCTCTCTCTCTCTCTCTCTCTATGTATATATAGTCCTATGGAAAATGTTTTGGAAGTTGCCAAACACCGTGTTGGCGCCTCCACTGTATGTTGGGAGAAAGACTGGTCTATTCCCCGACACGCTTTCCCCATTGGTCGTTTCTTTCCCGACCTTAATTAGGAAGCATGACTAACAAGCTCTGCGTATACTCTTCTCAGTGTATTTACCGCCTGGCTGCCAAGGCGATGTGACTTTCACGCTGTATTTGTGGCCCGCCGTTGGAGGCGCCCCCTCCGGACATTGGAGAACGACGGCTGCTTCCGGATAGATTACAAATGAGGAGGCGGAAGGACAGAGAAGGTGAGGGATGAGGGTGACTTTTTTTGTGGGGGGGGGGGGGGGGGGTTTGTATCGTTGTTGCTGTGCAATTGCGGCTTCATGTGTGTGAGTGAGTGAGTGTTTGGGTTTTGTTGGTGGATTCTCAAGGCCTCTTCTCTCCTGTCACTCAAGCCTCCGATGCAGCTAGTGTGTGAAGGGCAGAGGCGGTGGATTATCGGACCGTGTCACGGCATCTTTTTAGAGGTAAGGCTGTCAGTTATCACAATTGATCTCTTTTTAAGTTAGTCCCGTTGAGTACCGTACTCTTAAAGTTACTGTCACTGACATCAGTGGATCACAAAGAATGATGTGGATTACGCGGGATTGGTCATGGATTATTTTGCGTCGTGGGACAAAATGGATTTCACTGCTCTTGAGTCAGTCCCAAGGTAATAGGTAGGAAATCACTGACATTAAAATGGAAAAAAAAATCATCAAATGAAATGAAAATGGGAACATAGAGTGCTATTTAAAAAATGATAACTAATTGAAACGACATTTTATGTTTATAAAACTAACTATCGTTGTGGTTAAAATGTCCTTCGTTTTCATCTTTATCGATGAATTTTCTACATGAGCTTTTGGGTGCAAATGTATTTATTCTGGTATTACTGTAAAAAGGTCAAACAGTTGTGTGGGAAATGTAGTATAATTTCCATCCATCCATTTTCCGAACCGCTTGATCCTCACGAGGGTCGCGGGTGGTGCTGGAGCCTATCCCAGCTGTCTTCGGGCAGTAGGCGGGGGACACCCTGAATCGGTTGCCAGCCAATCGCAGGGCACACAGAGACGAACAACCATCCACACCCACACTCACACCTAGGGACAATTTCGAGTGACCAATCAGCCTGCCATGCATGTTTTTGGAATGTGGGAGGAAACCGGAGCACCCGGAGAAAACCCACGCAGGCCCGGGGAGAACATGCAAACTCCACACAGGGAGGCCGGAGCTGGAATCGAACCCGGTTCCTCTGCACTGTGAAGCCGACGTGCTAACCACTGGACTACCGGGCCGCCCATGTAGTATAATTTATTCCAGAATATTTTTTTATTTTGCACTCCACAAATCTGACATGTATGGGGGAAAAAACTAAATCTAATACTAAAACAGATAAAAAGAAAACTAAAATGAAGCATTTCCCCCAAAATCAAAACAAATGAAAAACAACAAACCTGCTCTAAAATCAAATTTTGAAAACGATCATCTCCTTGATCAGTCCAAACTATTTTGACTTTGATGAACCCTGTTGGAGGCAGTTTGGCGCTCCAGTGAATCCAAACTGCTCGAAAAAAATAAAGAAGAACGTCGTAGCAGATGAAGAAATGCTGTTCAAGGGCGTAGGCTAACTGCTAGCTCATCTGGTCACGATGTTGCGGTTCGGAATGTTTGTTGTGTTGAATGACTGGTGAGTGACGTTTTGGAAACACTCGACACATCCAGTTGATCCTCTTCTAGTCATAACCAGACATTTACTTAATGTGATAAATAATAAATTGATCTGCTAGCTAGCCATAGCTGTATACCCTGCTCAAAGAAAACTTGCATGAAAAGACGAATTAATCTAATTTATCGTTCAATTCAGACATGAATTCAAGCCGGGACAGTGGCGACTCTTCCGTTAATATTATTCATGTAGCAAAGTTCAGTGACATGCTTATGAAGTCGCAGACAGACGTAATTAGCATGCTTCCTTGGGGGGGTCTCTCTCTAAATGGTTGCATTCACATGATAATGAAGTGACTAATGCGCTGACTTCCCACTTGTTAAATTTGAATTGATCAAACTCACTGTGAGGAACCTACGGCCATGCTAGCTAGCTTCTCTGTTCATTTTCGCGCGAGTCATTAGCCATTACGTTGCTTATGTTACATACTGTTTACATGAATTGGGAACAGGACATGGCAATGAATCCATTTTAGCGATTGATTCAAATTTAATCGTCAGGACAATGTTTCTTTTCTGCTACTAACTACATGTTTGCGAACAGGGAAAAGCTAGCTTACAAAAGTAACGATTTTGTCACTAGTATGAAGTGACTTTTCAGACTCCAATTATTTTCGAAATATTGACGAGCTAGTTTCAATTCCACTCTGTAATAGACAACATTGGTGGAACTATTTTTACTAATGTTCACTGTATGACAGTGAGCTACCGTCGCACATATATCGTATTTATGCTAATACTGTAACTCAACCACTTTTTAATTTTCGAGCTATCCGAGCCAGAATAGAGAAGTGAAATAACACCGTTTGTTGATCACGCATGTTTTTACACACATCGATGAGTTTATGAGCAAGTCTATGCAGATCGTGTGTGATTTATGCTGCTAATGATTTTTTAAAATGCCACACTGACTCTGGACTCGAATGGCACAGAGCACAGCATGTTTACGAGAGATTTAGTCGGGACTCAAACTAATGACAGATAAAAGCTGAAGTCGGTGTCAATGAAATGTTTTATTTGACTCGTTATTGTACGTCGGGAGGAATCATAATAATAATAATAGCGCGTCGGTGCTTTGTGGTAGTTAGGCTTTCTGTTTTGTGCTGCCATCCATCTTAAAACAGCTGGAAACTGGAACTGGAAATCGAGTCGATGATACGTCCCCTGACATCCTCAAAGCAGCGCTGAACTGCACATCTGTCATTGTCATTTCCTTCCGACTGTGTGATTTGGTTTCGAAATCCTGTCGGAGAGCGAGTGGCTTTGCGGCATTGTTCAGGTGTCACTTGTGGAATTGCTTGACTCTGTGAAAGGATTGCCTGTTATTTATCCCTCACAAAGGGGCGGCTTTTTCTCCCCTTTACTCATAACCGAGACTGCTCCGTTCAGTCGTTGGTCACGCGTTCATTTCTCTTCCTTTGGTTTTAACCCTTTCAAGGACAGCGGTTACTACAGTGGACAGCTTTTCATGTTTCAGGTTACAAGTTATCATTATCGGTGCATGAAATGAAAAAAAAAGATAAACCAGTGTTTCCTAACCATCGTGCTGGGGAACATTAGTGGGTTGTGGCTGATCATCCAGTTTGCGTAAATTGGTCTGAAAATGATTTGTTCACTGCAAAAAATGCAAATGTTCAACTATCTATGCCGGTGATGTATAGTGACAAGCAGAACAAATATATGCTCTTCCACTAGGTGGCAGAAGTACAATTAATCAATTTCCATCCATCCATCCATCCATCTTCTACCGCTTATCCGAGGTCGGGTCGCGGGGGCAGCAGCTTTAGCAAGGAAGCCCAGACTTCCCTCTCCCCAGCCACTTCTTCCAGCTCTTCCCGGGGGATCCCGAGGCGTTCCCAGGCCAGCTGGGTGACATAGTCTCTCCAGCGTGTCCTGGGTCGTCCTCGGGGTCTCCTCCCAGTGGGACATGCCCGGAACACCTCACCAGCGAGGCGTTCAGGAGGCATCCTAATCAGATGCCCGAGCCACCTCATTTGGCTCCTCTCGATGTGGGTTAATCAATTTCTTCATCATTATTTCTAATGAGTACCTGTATTAAGTCAACCGCTGCTTATATGCAAATTCACATTTTTTTGGGGGGGGGGGGGTTCGTGTGTAAACTATGCTCAGCTATTCGTTGATAACAGCGCCTATTAGCGTTTTTCTGCTAAAGTACACATTTTTCCGAAATCAACTCATCTGTCACACATTCGTTTGTTTTTTTTAGGTTGATATTGTGTAAATTATACAAAAGACACATCGGTATATCGAACGAGGCTCGAGAATGGTAAAAAATCGGGCCGTTCACTCTACATGCTCAAACCACGCGCCGCTCAGTTGCCAACAACGAGGCACATGATGAATACGGCTACATCATCACAATTCGTGTCTAATTCTCAGTATTTTCACCTGTTTCTGGCAATTATCATCACGCTTGTATTTTAAAAAATCATTTCTAAATTCCCTTTACAGCACAAGTGTCAAACTCAAGGTCCGGGGGCCAGTTCTGGCCCGCCAGATCATTTTATGTGGCCCGCGAAAGCAAATCATGTGTGTCAACTTGCTAAAATGTGTCCCGAAATGTTAAATTGTCACGTGTAATAAATAACGTTGATATTTCGCAATAATTTTGTTACACTCACTCACTCGAACAATAATTGAACAAACTGTTATAAATGGCTCGACGTAGTAATCTGATTTGTTGGTACAATAAATTTTGCGGTTTCACGTTTCCGAGGAAAGACGAAAATGGAATTGGATATGGATGGATGGAGTTTTCATCAAAATTTTTTTTGTCGCGGGCCACTTGTTACGGCTTCCCTCGGACAAAATTTCAACACAATCACTCGGCAACAATCGTGAAGTTGACACACATGAACAATTTCGGTTCTTTGCCATGAGATTTTTTTTTCTCCCCAATGCACAATATGTGCCTTGGCTCAATCTAGGTTGGGAAGCAGTGTCATCAACTCTCCAGTTCGCCCGATCCAACACTGTCGGCAGTGAGTTGCGCATACTGTACATCAAAGGCGGAGCGTAACCTCCTTGGCAGAGGCACTGACCCTCCTTTCTGCTGCTGTTTCCAGCTGTCACCGTGAGCGCAACGCGAGATGACTGGTTTTCCGCGGTCAGCTTCCTTAGCCAGTATCAGCGGAGCCCCTTATGACACCTGTCACTTTGGATCATGGGATTGCGGCGAGGTAAACGTGTGGAAGCGGGAGACAAAAGGAAATTGTGAAAGATGGTGTGTAGGAAGGGCCACAAAATGAAGACGTGTGTGTGTGTGTCCTTTAAAACATAATAATTCTGTTGTATGATGACTATTTTACTTACCTTACTTTCTGTCAATTTATTACTGTATATGTTTTTATGTTCAATAAACAAACAAACAAATAGATTGCGGTCTTGATATTTAAAATGTAAAGCGCCCACTATGGTGACCCGCTCAACTTTTCATGCCAGAGACGCCACCGCACTCCCTCGTTGCTCTGCTTCCAATTGACGCACCTGACTCGAAAGAAATTCGACAGGTTTGCGTCACCTCGTCAAATCTACCTTCACAACAGCCGCCCGCCTGTGTTTTGTTACTTTTTTTTTGCTTTCATTCACACTTGTCCCCTTCTTCGCGTTCATCCGCTTAGCTGACCGCCCGAACACGGCTGTGCATCTGTTCAATATTTCATGCTTCCTCATGTTGTCAAGTTTAGAGAGGTGTGAAGAGCACAAGATGCAACCCTCCCCACCGCTCCCGGAGGAGCGCTCTGTGAGAATGAAGACGAGTCGAAAGCGTGAAGAGGTGTGTCTGCCCCTCGCGGAGGAAGATGTATTTTTGTTTATTTTCTGGTGTATAGGCGGGTGTTTTGTTTAAAAACGTGAGGAGACTACTTGCTTTGTCAACGCCCTTTATTCAACTGCCGTAACAGGTGTGCGCAGTCACTCAACCATTGATTTGCGACACTGCCGTAACACCGTGAAGCTAGCAGTATGGCATACGGCCATATGCTACACCGGCAACGCATACGGGATCTTTTGTAGAAAGTGTGTAAGCTTATGTTATATTATTGATTATTATCATTTTATATTTAAGTATTATATTCATTTATGTTATAGTTACCTAAAATATATTCTGTTGAATAATTGTTTGAAACGTTCTTATGTTGCTTGCGTCTGATTGGCTGAAGAGAAGCAGGAAGTGTTTTCGTGACCGGAAAGAGTTGTGTTCTCGAACGGTGCCGACGTCTTTTTTCTCCCTTTTAATAAAACTGCATTTAAAGGATTCCATCTCGCCGACGTCTTTTTTTTCTCTCCCTCTTAATAAAACTGCATTTAAAGGATTCCATCTCTCCTTTTGCCGTTCGTAAAGTAGAGCTATCCACTAAAAACAACGAACCCCTCAACTTACAAGTGTGAAAGACGCAGAGGAAAAATAAAAAGACGTTGAAAACAAGCTTTCGTCAGTTTCAGAATCATAACAAAACACAGTGGTCATAAATTTGCTCATTTATTTTCGGGTTTGTAGTTTTATTAGAATAGCAAAGAATGTACAATCTATGCTAAAGCTTCTTAAAGAGCTAACGAGGGGGGGCGTGCTCCTTTTCAGGCTGAATTCAACACGCTCCCAGGCAGAGTTCTAAATCGAGTCCAAAAGGAGATAAAAGATCTTCAAGGGGAATTCAAACGTTTGAAGACGTCCCCACAGAAATGTTAGGTGGGAAGCATAATTAAGACACCCGCACAGTAGCCAGGATTATCATCCTTCAAGTCTCAAAAGTGTTCGAAGAGGCATCAGAGGGGGCGGGGGGGAATGGCTTCAAGGAAACTCAACCTCCTGGGATGATGCGACAAATTAAACATGAAGTGGAATGTCGAAGTGCCAGATGACAACAAAGAACATGCATGCACTGTCATCTGTGTTGCCCCTACGCCTGCATTTCAGCCTACGATATCTCAGCAAGTCAACCACAGCCTCTTTTTATTTGTAACTTGACGAAAATTAACCGAAAGTTCCCCTCCTTTTATTTCACGACAGTTTTTGGCTTCTCAATGCACCCTCGGGACTCGCACTTCATTGAGTCCGTATTGACATCTCTGTGTGGCAGCTTGGAATCTCTATTAAGGTAAGACCATTCATTATTCATACGTCTCCTGCAGAAACTTCAATATAAACAGGAAAGTAATTAAGAACAAAGAGGAGTCGGTGCATGGCGTGTGCGCCCGAATGCCAAGCACAAATCTCCACTGGTGATGCTCACTTGGAAACAAATGCAGCCTTCCAAGCAAACCGTTCGAGGCTAATTGGATTGGAAATGTGACAGCCACGTACTGGAACACTTTCTATGTTCACCTTTCATATGTTTTCAACTACCTTCCTTCAATTCTGAATTATTGATAACGAGCTGGCTGTTGCATGCTGAGCCAGAGCGGGATGCAAAACGCGGAGTGGATCTCCAATGGAAGTGCCTGAGACGTTGGATAGTCGAGTTGAATCGGTCAGGTATGAGGCGCGGAAGTATTATACAGTCAAACCTCGGTTTTCGAACGTTTCTATTCCCGACCAAACCGGTTTTCGACCAAAAATTTCGAGTTTTTTATGCCTCGGATGACGACCGAAAATCGGTTCTCGGAAAAACTGAGCGCACTTGAATGCACCCCTTGACTCCTCCCACCTTCCTTTCACGAGGAAGTGACGCTTCCTCGTGTGCTTTCCATTGTGAGCAGACGTGTTCAATAAACCATTAAAAAAAATTTTTTTTTTAGGAGCGTGGTTTCGGTTTTCGAACAGCTTTCTGGAACTGAATATGGTCGAAAACCGAGGTATGACTGGATACTCAAGAGACCTAGAAGGACTTGTGCTAAGCGAAATGTTGGGAAGTGCAGGAGTTGCGACTGGAAAATAAAAAATGGATGTTCAAATATATCTACCAGATCAATGACACAGTGAAATGCTACTTAATACCGTTTTCAGATCTGCAGACATTGGTACCGTTACTTTTTCATATCATGCTTTTTACTACCAATAAATATGTGGACAAGTTGTACGTTTTTTTTTATTCTTATTACAGTCAAACCTCGGTTTTCGTCCATAATCCGTTCCAGAAGGCTGTTCGAATACCGAAATTGTTCGAAAACCGAAACCACGCTCTTTTTAAAATAAACACGTCTGCTCACAATGGAAAGCAACACGAGGAAGCATCACTTCCTCATGTAAGGAAGGCGAGAGGACTCAAATGGTGCATTCAAGTGCGCTCAGTTTGTTCGAGAACCGAAATTTGTTCATCATCCGAGGCATAAAAAACTCAAATTTTGGGGTCAAAAAACGAATTTGTCGAGAACAGAGACGTTCAAAAACTGAGGTGTGACTGTATTATTTTTTTTTTTATGATAAGGTGGGAGTGAACAAGCCACTTCACAACCAGCAGCACCTTGTAAAAATTTTTAGCAGATGTAATTGGTCAAACTGCTTATCGCCTCTCCCAGAAACATTCATTTGAAAAAAAATAAAATTGTAATAATTGGGAAAAAAAAAACGTTTTTGTCCATGAAATCAAATAAAAACGAAAACGGTTTCAAAACAAACAAAAAAAAAACAAACCAGAACCAACCAAAAGTACAGCTTCCATTTATGAAACGAACTCTAACCAGCTCGCAGAAGCAGCCTTCAGGTGAGACGGAAAAGTATCTCGGCCTTGAATGAATTGTAAGCAAGCCACAGTGCGTTGTCGTTGTTTAAGAGTCACCTTGTAAAAAAAATTTTTAGCGCGTGGCGAAAACGACGCTTCCCTTGAGGGCCGCTGGGATTTATTATGCTCAAAGTCAACAGCAAATCATTCAGCTTCATATGCGTTAGTGTCTGTTTACAATCACTCTTGAGTCTGGAGGGATTATTGACTTCCCTGACACATCCACGAAACATCTTGATGGGCTACCAGCTAGTTGAGGATAATAAGTACCCCCCCCCCCCCGCCCCTTCCCACAATAATTAACGCAGCGATTCCCATATGTGTTCCATCCTACATGAATCGAGCCACTTGAGCTGTTGCTGTTGCAGATTTCAGCACGCAGGAACCTACTCGACTCCAGATGACTCCCATTCACCCAAAACATCTTTCGAGACAATCTCCACCATGTCAAGCAAAATGGAAGTATACCTGCAAATTAGTGTCATCATAGCATTTTCGCTGGTGGATGCAGCACTTCATTCCCAAGCCGCGTGTTGCATGTACAAAGGCTGAATGGTCAACACGCTGTAATTTGAGGTACAGTCAAACCTCGGTTTTCAAACGTCTCGGTTCTTGATCAATTCGATTTTTGACCAGAAATTTAGAGTTTTTTATGCCTCGGATGACGAATAAATTTAGTTTCTCGAACAAACTGAGCGCACTTGAATGCACCATTTGACTCCTCTCGCCTTCCTTACACGAGGAAGTGGCGCTTCCTCGTGTTGCTTTCCATTGTGAGCAGACGTGTTCAATAAGCATTTTTATTTTAAAAAGAGCGTGGTTTCGGTTTTCAAACAATTTCGGTTTTCGAACAGCCTTCTGTAACAAATTATGGATGAAAACCGAGGTTTGACTGTACTACTGAACTCTTCCTGTGTGTGTGGGTGCGCATCTTTTCGTTTAATTACATTTCACAAAACAGTTTGAAAAAAAAATACAGTACAGTCAAACCTCGGTTTTCGAACGTCTCGGTTCTCGACCAATTCGTTTTTTTTATGCCTCGTATGACGAACAAATTTCGGTTCTCGAACAAACTGAGCGCACTTGAATGCACCATTTGACTCCTCTCGCTTTCCTTACACGACAGGAAGTGACGCTTCCTCATGTTGCTTTCTGTTATGAGCAGATGTGTTAAGTAAACATTTTTATTTTAAAAAGAGCCTGGTTTCGGTTTTCAAACAGCCTTCTGGAACAGATTATGGACGAAAACCGAGGTTTGACTGTACATCAGTCCGCCTTGAAAGCAAAATCATATTTGGCACACTTGCTTCGAGCTGAGCCCCTGAACTCCAGTCCGGGTTTTGCTTCGTACCCGTCATGTGCTGCTTGTGTTCTCCCTCTTTCTCTCTCTCACACACACACGCACACACACACACACACACACACACACGCTCCCGTGATGCAGGCGAACACACGGAGCCATGCAGCGGGACACTACGACGGCGTGTCGGAGCCGGCCACACAAGTGACGTCCGTCCTCCCACCGCATCCGCGCCGCAGTCGTCTCAACACGAAGGAATATTGCGCAAGGCTTCCTCCTCGCGAGACGGACGCCGAGCTGCGTCGTCAAGGTAAGACAACAATTCAATAAAAAAAAAATAAAAAAATGCGCAAAATGTTCAACACGCTCACGTTGGCGCGCAAAGCGTTTTCAGTGCGCGTGTGAACGTCACTGCCATTTTTTTTTTTTTTAATGCTCCAAAGTTTTTTTTTACGCTCAGCCGTTTAGCGTTAAGTGATAACGAGGCAACGACGGGTGTGCATCGAATCAACACCCGGCCTCACGTTTGCTTCGCCCTCGTGGCTTTGTTTTCTAAACGGCACAAAGGTGTTTGTGGCTGATTGCGAAGGGGGGGGGGGGGGGGGGGGGGGATGTGTGAAAGCGCTCGAATTGGCAGAAGAGTTGAAGGAGATACTTGTCGAATCTGCAAGTGCGTTCAAAGACTTAATTAGACGGGGCGAGAGAATTCATTTGATAGGCAGTCGAAGCAACGGTGCAAGTCAGTGGGGGGGCTGAAGGGTTCTTGATAAGGTCAAATGCGGAGTGAAGGCGGTTTCACACTAGCGCCCATTACGTAGCTACTCCAGCCTGATTCGGTTGTGGCTAAAATGCATCCAAATCCAGATGTGGCGAGCCGTCAAATCCAGAATCGCAATTGCTATTTTCGTGCTGCCCCCCGTTAATTAATTAGTTAACTCATTCAGTACCAGCCAATTCTAGACCAAATCTGAAAAGGCGTTTAAAAACGTCTTTGGGAGTGAATGAGTTAATTAATTAGTTAATTAATGAGTTAATTAGTTTTTGCTTTCGCTCGCTCGCGCGATCAGCGACAATAAATGGTCATTTTTGGGTGGGGAAAATATTTTCCTGAGCGGTGTCGCGTGTGTTAAACTGTTTGACTGCCATTGTTGTTTATATTTGTCAATTGGAATCGAACCGTCGGCAGCCACTGGTGAATATTGGTGTGAAGTACTTTTTTTTAACAGTGAGGCATGGAACATAGTCCCCGCCCTTCCCCTCCCCCCATTTGTATAACAATGTTACAATTTCTACAATTTTTGTAGATTTTTGCATATTGTCATTTTTAAATCAAAGACAAAGCATAAAAATGGTGTGATATGAAATATTCAAATTCATGTTTTTTATATAAATATATATCTATAGATATATATATATATCTATGTTTTGGTCATAGCACAGTACCGCTTTTATTGTCCATAGAAAAAAATATGTGTATGTATAACGCTGATTCCACTGAACATATTGAGTGGTTGAAAGTAAATAAATTTTCAGGAATAATACTTTTACAAGTTTTTGTAAAATGTATGTGTTGAGTTATTTTAAATTATTTACATCGACTGCAGCACAAGGGTTTTAATGACTTATAGATGGCAGCGTTTCATCACTTTGTATTTGACAGCACAGTTTTTGAGTTGATGACTCCAAAAGGGAAATATATATAGTAGAACAATCTCGAGAAATGATGACGCAGTTAAGTTCATAGAGTTGCTGGAAAAATCTTGGCGTGTTTTATTTTTTTCACAAAAATCACATTTTCTCAGCTTTTTGGGCAAAAACCAGTGTTTTCGGTGGTTAAAGTGACTTCTTTTGCCGATTACTTGCGAATGCAATTTTTTTTTCTGGTGGAACAAGTCTGCTCTTTCTCATGGTTGTTTTGGTGCTGACATTATCACAGAAAACAGAATTGTAAAGTTCAGAGTGACCAAAAATCCCAGTTGGCCCAAACTTTGCTGTGGTTGCTCTTGCAATTTCTGTATTGCGTTTTGGTTCGCTTATATTTTTTGCACCACGTGAAAGGAAACTGGAAACACTTGTTTGGTGGAAATGAACTGCCCTATTTTCTCTCATCATCATCATCATCATCACCATCGTCATCATCAATCTTCCCTCCTTTGCTTTCTCGCACCGCTGAACCTCCTTGCAAGCTGCCACGTCTGTGATGTGTGTTTCTCGTGCCCCCTCCGCCCCCAAAATAAAAAAATAAAATAAAAAAATAACCTGCCGCCACAAGCAATCGCTTGTGAAATTCATCAGGCGCAAATGACCAGTGCCCACATCTGTAAACAAAACTCTCGGGACCAATTCCAGCTGTGACGGAAATTGATCTCTCTCGATTTGAATCGCCGAGTCGGTTCGCCAAACAGGAAGTGAGCATTTTTAATTGGTCGAGCTTTTAATATTTAGCCGTCGCTAATACAACGAAATCATTTTTGGTCCAACTGCACTTGGCACACCTGATGGGGGATTGTTATTCCGACGACGGCAAGATCCAAGGATGCGAGGAAGGACAGAGGTGAAGAGGTCAGTCGTGTATGGAGAAGCCATTAGCAGATTAGCAATAGCGCGCGCGCGTTTGGAGTCATACAAAACAGATACGCCGAGCCGCGTACGGCATTTTGAACTAATGAGGCGTGGAGCAAGAAGCGTACTTAATGATTTTCACTCCCTCTTTAACTTTATCTTCTTGCCTGCTGTTGAAAAGCACAGCGAGGCAGCGAGTTTTTTTTTTTTTTTAATCTCAAAGAAGCAGCCCGCAATCAGTTGATCTTTTCTTTCCACGACGATTGTTCCGCCCATCTTAAACACGCTCTGCCAGTTATAAGCAGCGACTCGGCTCTTGCCTGCCGCATTTAGGCCACGGCGGTAGCGGCGGTGGCGGCGGCGTAGCCGGCATTAGCTGCCTTGGCGTCTTTGCCTGCAGATAATGATGGACTCAACTCTCCACCCATTTTTTTTCTACCCTACCAGTCCCTTTCATGTGTCCTACCCACACAGCTAAACCTCCTTGCAGAGCTTGACATTTGAGCAAGTCGTGCGCTACATATTCACAGTTCAGTACAGTGGTACCTCTACTTCCGAAATTAATTGCTTCTGGAAGAAATTTCTTCAGTAGAAAAAAAGTTTGGAAGTAAAGGCGCGTTTTCCATGTAAATGCCCTAATCCGTTCCAAGTGCCCCCAAAATTCAGACATAAATGTTTTCTAAAGCATAAAAATGCATCAAAATATGTAGCAAATATATGTTACAATAAGATTATTGCGCATTAAATGAGAATTGTGTGTAATGTAAAAGAAATAACAAAGAATAAAAATGGTCATTTAACTTTTAACTGCATCCTCATCGTTTTTTGCCCTTTTAAGGTCAGGTTCTCCTTCAGAAGTGGTTTTTGCCTGGCGTTTTGTAAAGAACGGATCCAAGGACGTTTGCTTTTGTTGGCTTTTAACAATCCTTCAAAATGTCCTAGACAGACATCAGCATAGCGAGCGATCGCCCGACTGGTGAACACTTTTTTCTGGGTGATTCACATTTACGTAAAACTATAGGGAACACCTCATGGCCTGAGGGGAGAATGACGAGGACGCTGCATAGACACGCATCTATCTATCTCCACACAATGACACAAACGGTAGAGGTCCCTCTTAGCCAATGGGATGCCAGAAGTCTAGGTAATAGCCAATGGCAGAGCAGCTCTAAGTATGTTGCGTTCAGGAAGCTCGGAGCTGCGAGTAGCAGCCCATACTGTATTTTTACCTTTCGTATCTTGAAATTTCTTTCAGAACAAGAGGCAATATTTTCCTGTTGAGGCGTTTCGTAACTTGAAAATTTCGTATGAAGAGACGTTCTTAAGTAGAGGTACCACTGTATTGACAAATTCATCTTTTCGCGTGTTTATCTGTGGAACCAGTCTTTAGCTATATCGAGGCTCGAAATAAGTAGTTCTGCATGGCAAAGTTAGCATTCGACACCTCATCAAAAATGTTTATTTATTGTTTGTTGTATGAATTATTTTTTTCTCCATGTTCAGCAGCGGTCCCCAACATTTTTGCCCCTGGGGCAAAAATGTCTAATGTCAGACAATATTTTCAGGGATCGGATAAATACAACAAAATAATATGATATGACCTGCATAAAAGTGTGATATTTTCGAAACATAATAATAAACACAAATCATGATACGGGGAACGTCCTATCTGGCCGCAACAATCTGGTTGCTATGGTAATGTTTAAACATGCCTTCAAAATAAGATCCACCGCAAATACAAAGTGCATGAAAAATACGACTCACCATCGCCGCATATTATGTAGAGTGGGCTTGGTGCGTGGGAAAATCCGTATCTTAAGTAGGACTCCTGATACTGTCTAATAAATGTAGCGTTCTTATTCTTGAAAGTCGTAGGCTCCTCTTCTATCTCCTGGCTGGGCCTTCCCCTTCCCAAAATAACTTTCCAAAGAGGTTTGTTTTTAACTCATTTTGCTAGCTCCCGGGTTTCATTTTAGCGGTAACCGATCATGCGCGCCTTGACCTGCGCCAAGTGTGACATATTGTAGACGGATGTAATAGAGAATCCGGTCATTTTTCAAAATAAAACAGCTTTCAGATTCCGAAATGAATAAAACGGAAGTCATGTAAGTTATTTATTCTTTCTGTGCAAACCGGTACCAAATGACCCACGGACCGGTACAGGTCCACGGCTCAGGGGTTGGGGACCATAGATGTCCAGCACTTTGTCTGCAGCGGTGTTTTTTACACCCTTTCATGCGCCCTGTAACCCGATCACATGATAGCTGTCCACTGTAGTAACCGCTGTTCCCGAAAGGGTTCAAGTGTTTTTGTAAATACAGTTGAGTGGAGTTGTTTTGTTTTTGGCTTTCCGCGATTGGCCGCGACTCTTAACTAGTCTCGTCTCAGATTTGATTACCTCCAGGCCGAGAGTCGCAGCGGTGTTGTGATGATGCTGGCGATGATGACAGCACTGATGAGTCAGCAAAGTGGCGCATCCTTGCTTCCAGATCTGTTCTCTTTTCTTTTTGGGCTGCGTTTTGAATTGCAGTCACCAAAATTCCAGTCTGGCCTCCTCTTTGCGGTGCAGAACAGGAATTCTTCTGTTATCAATTTGGCTCGAAGGGACTCCATCCTGCTGCAGTCCTTCACACTTAGCCGCTTCGAAGAGTCGTGCTGGAGCTGTCAGCAGGCTGCTTTATTCCCCTCCCCACCAACCCCCTAAAAAAAAACAAGCAAGTGAACAAGCAACGTATTACCCCCCAGGAAACCTGTCCAATATTTTTTTTTTCCCCTGCTACAATTTGGAATGTCTCTAAACACGGAGGAGAACTTCCCTGTGGAGGCACTTTGGTTGATTCACTCTCCGTAATCGAGAATCAGTTTTTTAGCTCAGCATGCTAATCCTTTCCCTTTTCAGATTAACTGCCTTTTGGAGGCGTTAAAGGCTCATAAAGGACACTTTGAACTTCTTAACTAGCCCGCGTGAGGGGGATTCAATGTGTTTCACAGGAAGGCTTGAGCTGTCATCTAAAAAAAAAAAAAAAACCCGCAAGTTGTTAATCTTTAGAAATAAATGCCGGTATGAATTTATTTATTGCTACAGTGAAACTCCTCTACAACGAAATCATGTTTGCAGCAAGACATTTTTCACAACAGGGGGTTTTTCACTGTAGCAAATTTGAAAGTGGGCATGGTGTTAATGCATCAAGATTTTTTCACACTAGGGGTATTTTCACCCATGTAGATTTCGTTGTAGAGGAGTTTCACTGTATAGCTAGTCAAAAATCACACGTAAAAAAAAAAAGGTCTGCAAACTTTTCCCTGAGCCGTTTCTGAACAAAGCAGTAGAGGTCGCTGTTGGATTAGACTTCATTGTAATGAATCTCATCACGAGGCAAGAGAAGAGAAAAATATTTCCTATAACGCAACATTTTCGTTGTATGGGGGGCAGGAAAGTGGGAATAGTGTTCATGCATGAAGATTTTTTCACACTAGGGGGTATTTCGCCCATGTAGGTTTCGTTGTAGAGGAGTTTCACTGTATTTATATTCGTCAACGGGAATCCAACCGTTGATCAGAGACGATTATATTCCTCAGGTGCATTTCTCGATGGGGTACGCGTGGAAGAGGGTCTCGCCCAGCTTGTCCGTGAGATTCAAGATTCTACCCGACCGTGATGATGAACAGATGCCATTAGATGGCAGCGTTGCATTGTTGATTTGAGTGGAGGCGAACAAGCGGGGGCGAATCATTTTGTTGCTTGAAGTCGGACTAGTTTAGGCAGCAGACACTCGCTCGAAATAGAGTACGGTACTGAACATGTATGGTGTAAAGCAGAGGTGTCAAACCCAAGGCCCCGGGGCCAGATCTGGCCCGCCACATCAATTTATGTGGCCCGCGAAAGCAAAATCAAACATGTCAATTTCCATGATGGCTGCTAAAATCTCGACGTGAACGTGCATGTGTGTGTGTGTTGTGGTCTCGATTTGACATCTCGATTGATTCGGTGAGTCTGCGTCGTACACGGCGAGTTTCTGAATTGCCGATCTGTAACGAAATGATTTTTGCTATCAAAATAAATTTTATTTGATGTTGTTTGAAGGGCCACATTTGCAAAGACTATTTGCAGCCGTTCTGCTTGGCCCTCCACTTAAATTAAGTTAAACCACAAACCAGGCAGGGGATTTACTGTCCGTCTTCTTCAATGCCAGCAGTTTTCCGTATTCGCAACACAATTTTCGGAGTCCATCCAAAAAGCCCCCGATATGACGCCAGAGCTAAAGAGTCGCCGAGGTCACCGCGCTGCTTCGACGCTAATCTGCCGGAGGGTGTTTTTCTGCGTGTGCAGCAGCAGCAGCTTTTAAGTCGCATGCTATTGCATCACTGACGTCAAGCGTTGTTTACCTTTGCAGCTTCCCTTCCTACCCACTCACGGCCTCTAGGCTTGACTTGGGACTCTTCATTTTTTTCCCCTGTGCCCATCGCACACGAAGCAACAATCTGGCGGCGGCTTCGGATGTTTCCAAATAATTGGCAAAAGGTTTATGATCTGTTCTACTGACTGGTACAGTGAAACTCCTCTACAATGAAACCTACATGGGCGAAAATACCCCCTAGTGTGAAAAAAAATCTTCATGCATTAACACCATTTCCACTTTCCTGCCCCCCATACAATGAAAAAAAAAACCGCCTGGTTGCGTTATACGAAATCTTTTTCTCTGCTCTTGCTTTGCGACGAGATTCACTACAATGAAGTCTAATCCAACAACGACCTCTACTGATTTGTTCGGAAACGGCAACAGCAACCACCACACTGGTTTAAACATGCGCAGTAGTCCAGGAAGTATTTGTTGTTGTAAGTTTCAGATGCAGCAAGAACGTTGCGTTGCTAAAATTGCTACAAAACGGACCTTTGGATGTTAAGCAGCTAAGACAAGAAGGGCTCTGACGCTGGAAGAGAGGGGAAAAGTGATCAAAATGAAAGACTGAGGAAGCAAAATAAGACATTAGCCAAGAAATTGATGTGAGTGAATGCTGTTTGTAAATTTTGCAATTTCTTTCCCTTTTTTTCTTTCTACACTGACTATATGAAGTGTTAAATAAGTCTATGCTCATACTTATGCACTATTGGAATAAAAATAAAGAGTACACATACATTTGTGTGTGTGTGTGTGTGTGTGTGTGTGTGTGTTTACATCTGAGATCAAATTTGCGACAGTGAAAAACCCCCTGTTGTGAAAAATGTCTTGCTGCAAACATGATTTTGTTGTA
Organism: Hippocampus abdominalis; assembly: GCA_018466805.1. NCBI lineage: Eukaryota > Metazoa > Chordata > Actinopteri > Syngnathiformes > Syngnathidae > Hippocampus > Hippocampus abdominalis. The sequence continues at coordinate 9,679,908 of CM031712.1, read as the reverse complement.
GAGGAGTTCCACTGTAGCGCCATTCCAGCTAAATCCTGAGTCAACTGCAGATATGAAGACGTAGTGCCCGGAACTGTCAAGGGGTACCCGCGTTATTCCCACCGGGAGGCCAAAGGAAAGCCGGTCTTTGTTTGCCTTTCAGCTACCGGAGCATGCTCGGACTGCGAAAGGCCACGAGCATTGTTGGCTAACACAATCCCCAAGGGGGGGGGGCCTTCTGGCCCCGAACCCCTACGGAGACGCATGCATAGTCCTTCCTGTGCCAGAATCGGCCGCTGCATGCTAAATGCTGTTTTCCCCCAGCGCTCAGGCGAGCTTGTTAGTCCAAATGCAAACTGACTGCTCGCCGACTGGCTTGATGGGTCAGTCTAATTGACAACGCCGTCATCGGTCAGTGTCCCCTCAAGGGAAAGAAAAGTCATCGCGGAAGTTCCCGCAGTATCGACCCGAGGAAATATTGTGGGCTTGACTTATTTCTCCGTTTAGCCACACGTTTTCGAAAGAGCCGTGTGCGCCGTTGCTTTGTTTGGCTTCCTACTTTGCATCAAAGGCTCTTGGCGTGTTTGTGCGGCAGGCTCGCATGCAGACCGAAGCTCGAGGAAGTTTTTTTTTTTGCATGGCCTGTCTCCTCTCTTGACAGTGATCGGTGGAGATGGCTGACGTCTCTCGTGAACGGTTTTGACAGGAGTTCGTAAAGATTCTGGGATACGTAGAAAGTTATACGGACGAGTCGAGACTGTAAGGCAGCACGCAATAGACGTCATTCCCGGATTATTCTGTCCGTTTAACCCCAGTGAACTTGTGTTGACATCGTCGGCGGCTACCGCGACCGTCTCATTTTGCCAACTACCTCGACGGCTGTTGCTGTAGGAGGAGGCCCGTTGATGAATCAGAGTTATGACGAAGATCTCCCCTGAAGCCGAGGGCTGACATTCGCTTTCGGATGGTGGGCGGGTGTGCGATCACAGTCACATTCGGCCAAAGTGTCGTTTCGCAAAGCTGCTGCGCGTCACTGATCCTCAGGGCTCTGCTTTCTTTTTTTTTTTGCAAGTAAGCTACTCAAAAGACCATCGGTGAATCCTGAAACGCTAATGACACAGCTACCGTATTTTCCGCACTATAAGGCGCACCGAAACACATTCATTTTTCTCAAAAGCCGACAGTGCCTAATGCGATGGGCCTATACAGGGGTCGGCAACCCAAAATGTAGGTAGAGCCATAGAGGACAAAAAAAAACTAAAAAACAAATATGTCTAAAAAATAAAAGCCTTCTATAAAACTTACAGTGAAGGAAAACACATGCTGTACGTATGTAGGAGACTGGACTGTCTCAGAATTTTTTATGTTATTTATTCCTTTGTTGTGTGTTCCCAAACGCCCCCATAGAATTTATTTTGTGATTTCCTCGCTAGATTTTTTGTTTCGGTGCATTATTTTCGCTTTTCTTAGTGTCAGTGAAGTGATGATAAATTTCCGTTTTTCGGAGGCTGTCTTTGAACGCCTCTCGAGTCGGACCAGAAGGGAGAAGGCACGGAGTTTGTCGAGACTGTTAAAAGCATAAATAAAGTGTACGTTTTAAAAAACTAACACCACAGCTCTCCTTTTTCGGAGCTGCAACACGTATCTATATCTATTTGAGCTATGTTAGCCTACTATCAAAATCTTTTTCTATTTTCAAACATTTTTTAGAAAGCTCCAGGGAGCCACTAGATGTCGCTAAAGATCCGCCAAATGCGGCTCTGGAGCCGCGCGTTGCCGACCCCCGGCCTAATATAAAGAAACTGTAACTCTCTTCATATTCCATATTGAGTTGATTCCCTGTTCGTGTTCCTATCCCATCGAGTGGTGATTATTAGCAGGAAGCAATTGTAACCTAAAAGATTTCTGCCCGACCACTAATTGACAGGCGCATTCGCCAAGACACACTCCAACAGACAACTACTTTGCGAGCTCTGCGCAGCTATAATGAACCAAAGATAATACCAAAAGCATCGTTAACTACTTACTCAACGAAGGAAGAAGGAGACAAGCAAGACTTTTAGGGATTTTTAGCCCCTTGTGGATGTGAGCCCACAAGGTTTGCGTGCCTTTTTGTTGAATCGTCTTCATAACTTACGTCTTTCATTTTTTGTTTTGTAATGCCATTTGGATTTATATGTTTCATGTCCGTGTTTGCGGCCAGTTCTCATTGTGACAGCTGCAGCGGTTGCGAAGGCGCTATATCAATAAAGCCGTATTGTATTGTATTCCCTTTAGCGTGGCACCATCTAGTGGATGCATAAGCGCAACCACAGCCATTATTGTAGCTTCTATTCCATGCTACATATAATGCAGTACGCCCGATATATGAAAAAAGTTTTAAAATAGGCTATTCACTGAAGGTGCGCCTTATAATCCAAAGCGCCTTATAGTGCAGAAAATACGGTAAATGTCCTCAAATGCTGCCATCATTTCCAATACAAACTCTACAAGGCAAAACAGCTGTATTATGATGGTTCGGCCTTCTCCCAAATGTCATTCTGGTTGTTAGCGTCACTTTGGGAGGTCCAGACTGTCACGTGATCAAGCATCCTAGAAAGTCTCCGTGATCGCGGCACGGGTTTATTTAAAGCGAGGAGCTTTATTTAAGAAGCTGTTGGCTGAGATAAGCCGCCAAAAGGTCCAGCTCTAAATGGACTCGTGGAGACCGTTTGAGGAAGAGCCCTGCTTTCAGCGCTTGTGTGTGTGGGGGCGCACAGGCGATAATGGCCATTATAAAAGGGTCATATTTTGCGATGGCAGGCATTTCATAGATCCCTTCACTTTTTGAATGGGAAGTAACAGTTGATGCTGACGACACTCGTTGTCAGTCAGTGCGCATAATCGCACTCAAGGCATCCTTTTATCAAACGCGCCCAGCGTGGCCTTGCTTTCATCCGTCCTCTCACGATGTCCTGCTTATCCAAAGTGGCGTCAGCAAAAACTAAAAGCCCTCTTCTTACCTCGATACTGAATTAACACTGCGGCAGGAACGATTATTGGCAAACTTCAAACTCTTGAAACTCAGTCAGGCCTATCACAGCAAAACCACTGCGGAACTCAAGTTCCGTGACGTGACTGGAGTCAGACTTAAGATGCCAATTTTAGGAGTAAACACTTAACCGACTTCACTTGACTTGGATTTGGTATTCACGAGGCTTGATTTGACAGCTCGACCTGATAAATCCCGCCTGGTTACATTTGAAAATCAGCATTTTCAAGGCTGACGTTTCATTAGCTACGCTAACGTCACAATTTACAGACCCCTAAGCTACGCTGACGTCAAAATTTACAGACACGTAAGACACGCTGATCGTCACAATTTACAGACACGAAAACTACGCTGACGTCACAATTTACAGACACCTAAACTACGCTGACGTCACAATTTGCAGACACGTAAACTACGCTAAATCGTCACAAGTTTACAGACACGTAAACTACGCTGACGTCACAATATACAGACACGTAAGCTACGCTGACGTCACAATTTACAGACATGTAAGCTACGCTGACTAAACTGTTTACAGACACGTAAACTACGCTAACTTCACAATTGGCAGACACGTAAACATGTACAGACACGTAAACTACGCTAACGTCACAATTTACAGACATGTAAGCTACGCTGACTAAACAGTTTACAGACACGTAAACTACGCTAACTTCACAATTGGCAGACACGTAAACTATGCTAAATTCACAATATACAGACACGTAAACTACGCTAACGTCACAATTTACAGACATGTAAGCTACGCTGACTAAACAGTTTACAGACACGTAAACTACGCTAACTTCACAATTGGCAGACACGTAAACTATGCTAAATTCACAATATACAGACACGTAAACTACGCTAACGTCACAATTTACAGACATGTAAGCTACGCTGACTAAACAGTTTACAGACACGACTACGCTAACTTCACAATTGGCAGACACGTAAACTATGCTAAATTCACAATATACAGACACGTAAACTACGCTAACGTCACAATTTACAGACATGTAAGCTACGCTGACTAAACAGTTTACAGACACGTAAACTACGCTAACTTCACAATTTGCAGACACGTAAACTAGGCTAACTTCACAATTTACAGATATAAGATATCCTAACTTCAATTTACAGACACGTAAGCTACGCTAACTTCACAATTTACAGACACGTAAGATACGCTAACTTCCCCATTTAGCTAAATGACAGCTGTTCAAACGCGAATGAAGCTTCTTGTTCGTGATGCGTTTACTTGAGAAGACAAAGTAGAAACAAAGTGAGTGAATACAAAACGCTGGTTTGGTACCATTAAAAAATAACCTTGAGATTGTGAATGTGTTAGTACAGCTAGCTAGCATACGTACTGTACAGAAATTTGTAGCTCGCTATAAATGCTCTAAGATTTCGGTGGTAGGTCACCATCATATCTTTTAAGTGGCCCAAAATTACGGTATAGAGGAGGAATCGGTTTAGTGATATGACAAAACAAATTTTGGGAGGTTCACCCCAGTCTCACAACCATTCTTTCCATGTCCATTCTCCCCGTGCACATGTAGTACAAGCAATAATCCTGATTTGGCTGCATGAGCCGGAGGATTACTCTGGATTATCAAAGAGAGCAGATTTCACGACAGCAATCATAATAATCGATTTTCTATTTGATCCCAAAGCCCAGCCCTTTGGGGGACATAATTATCGCGGCAAGGAAGTGGCTGAGATTCTTTCACCTTTTACCATCAATAATAGAAGGGGGTCCAGATTGTGGACCGGGTGTTTTATATAGATGAGGGAAGGCGAGCCCCCTCCCCCCCCCCAAAAAAAACTCTGCCACAATTCATTTCACGCTCGACGGAGCTCCGCCTCCGAGACGGTGACATTTACATGGCCTTCCATAGCGCAGCCTTTTGCTGCAGGCCCAAGGAGCTGGCTAAATCGGGCACCAGGGCCCATGGATGAGGGACTGCAATGTTGCTTCCATGACGATATGATCATCATTGATGCTAAGCGATCATCTGATGGCATTTTAACGATAATGGCAGCTTTGTGCGGCGCGAACGAACAAACCTCTCTCACAAACGCGTCAATGTCAAAAACGGAGGAGGGTGTCATCGTTGGGGCCGCTGGGATTATCTTCGCCAAAGCCCAACTGGTTGTTTCTTAACGTAAACGTTGTGAGGCTAGTTAACCCCTCCTGCCTGATTTATTTTTTTTTTTGCCGCGTCAGACGCTAATCTGATTAGCTTTCCCACCACGAGTAGCTCACATCCAAAACGGCATTAGCGTTTCAGTTCCCATTGCGTTCTCAAGTGGCTTTTATTCATGATATCGGGGCCACCTAGCAAACGCGTGGAATTTATCCTCACCCGTTTAGAGGCTCTTGTAATCTTTTTGTGCTCATGTGGAACGTGATAAATGGCCGCCGTCTTCCATTTGAACAATGCAAAAAACAAACTCCATTTCTCCGGATCCCAGTGTCTGATTTTCAAAAATGTCGTTACTCAGTGGGAATTCCAACCTGACTCCGAATTTTTTTTTTTTTATCGACATTTTTGGTGAATTTTATCATGTTGCTATTGTAATGCCCCCAGATGCAAAAAGATGACACCAAAAACCCCTGGCTAGTAGTTACGTTAGTAACTCACTCGACGGTAAAAGCTGGATGCTAAAGCCCGAATTTCATACCATAGTAAAACGGTATCGATCGTCATATAAACAAAAATGGAAACATTTGATAACCTTATTCCGGAAATGATTTTCACACTGAGGTAGCTACGATGACATCACCCATAAAGCGCGATCGATTTGGTCGATTCCAAGTCGAAACCATAGGCCAAATTTATGTCAAACAAGTGTCTGTGTTAAACTATGTTGATGTATGTTGACTAAGACGCTGAGGTCTTATATCTTGTGGGGGGAACTCAGTTTAGCTTGGGTTGCTATCAGAATTTTATTATTGTTGTTACAGTGAAACTCCTCTACAACGAAATCATGTTCGCAGCAAGACATTTTTCATAACAGGGGTTTTTCACTGTAGCAAATTTGATCTCGGATGTAAACACACACACACACGCACACAAACGTATGTGTACTCTTTATTTTTATTCCAATAGTGTATAAGTATGATCATGCACTTAATTGACACTTCATGTAGTCAGCGAAATTGACGATCAGCATTCACATTCACTTACATCAATTTCTTGGATAATGTCTTTTATTTTGCTTCCTCAGTCTTTCATTTTGATTACTTTTAACCTCTCTTCCAGCGTCGGAGCTCTTCTTGTCTTAGCTGTTTGACATCCATAGGTCCGTTTTGTAGCCATTTTAGCAATGCAACGTTCTTGCTGCGTCTGAAACTAACAAATGCTTCCTGGACTACTGTGCATGTGTAAACCAGTGTGGTGGTTGCTGTTGCCGTTTCCGAACGAAGCAGTAGAGGTCGCTGTTGGATTAGACTTTGTTGTAGTGAATCTCGTCGCGAGGCAAGAGCAGAGAAAAAGATTTTGTATAACGCAACAACGGGGTTTTTCGTTGTATTGGGGGCAGGAAAGATTTTTTCACACTAGGGGGTATTTTCGCCCATGTAGGTTTCATTGTAGAGGAGTTTCACTGTATTTGAATCTTTCGGACATATTTTTCCTCAAGTACTACCTCGGACGACGAGCTTATCGAACGCTGATGTTTGCATATTTTACCGCTTTTACTGTACAGTATTTATATTCACGTAAAAGCTGTTGAACAAAAACAACAACAAAAAATGGAGAAAAACGTTTGCGAGGAGGGAACACTCAATCAGGACATTTTTTTTATTTATTTCTTTGTCACCGTGCATGCGCTTGAACGGTTTCTCACTCCCGTTATTGGTGCGATGCTTCACTTTGCACCTACGTGCAGTCGCCTTCCCACATCGGGAATCTTTTGAGACTTCTTTCGATGGCCCCATATTCTTACCCCTTTAATGTCTTCCCGCCAGCCCGGTGTGAAATTGTCCAGTTTTCCGTGTGACAAGCCGCGATTCCCCAATGCCGTCGGTTTTGCGAGCGACAGGCTATTTATTATTGTCTGCTGTTTTCATCCAACATTCGGAGCCGTGACTGCAATCCAGTCACGGGCAGATGGACGCCGTGACAGAGCGGGCCGAGTGCATCAACCGCAACATCTCGACCTGCGCTCTTGCCACTCCATCCAACCCCGGCAGATCACTCTGCGCCTTTTCGTCTCTTGGAAAGCGGTAAATCTCGCCACGGCGCGCATACAGTATAAACGGCTCTAATGAGGTGGTAACAAAAGTTATGGATTCATTAGCGAGCGTGTTGTCCCGGCAGGATTGCGAAGCAAAGCGAACTCGGCGAGGTTACGTGCATAGCAGATGGCGACTGCGTGTGTGTGTGTGTGTGTGTGTGTGTGTGTGTGTGTGTGTGAAGGAGCGAATGCTTGCTGGTTGTTTATATCCACACAACCCGATGCACAATGGGACAAAATGTGACATTGAGCAGCGACGCGCCAGCTTCTGTTTGGTTTCATGGCAGCGGAGGTTTTAATCGTCGACGCCTCCCTCGTACGCGAGGATGGGGATTCGGCGTTAGCATACGCGCGCGGCGGCGGCGTCTTGTATCTCACGGCCGCGACGATTCAAATTGTGAAAGAACATAAGAAGGGCCATCGTGAGTCGTTTTCTTCTCGAAAATTGATCTCATCAAGTATCAAGTACAACTTTATTGTCAAATGTGCTTTACAGCTCAGATGAAATTTCCTCCGTCTTCAACAGACAACAAGAGGAGCCGCTGCGGGTGCCCGTGAGTGTGTAATTCTGTTCTAGCGCTGGCATGTACATCCAACTCTGTGGAAAGTCCAACTTTAGTTGATTTCTCAGTAGTATGACTTAAAAAATTTGTCATACCGTGAAACTCCTCTACAATGAAATCATGTTTGCAGCAAGACATTTTTCACAACAGGGGGGTTTTTTCACTGTAGCAAATTTAATCTGAGATGTAAACACATTCACTTATTTGACACTTCATATAGTCAGTGTAGAAAGAAAAAAAGGGAAAGAAATTGCGAAATTTACGATCAGCATTTACTCTCACATCAATTTCTTGGATAATGTCTTTTATTTTGCTTCCTCCGTCTTTCATTTTGATCACTTTTCCCCTCTCTTCCAGCGTCAGAGCGCTTCTTGTCTTAGCTGCTTGACATCCAAAGATCCATTTTGTCGCCATTTTAGCAATGCAACGTTCTTGCTGCGTCTGAAACTAACTATAACAAATACTTCCTGGACTACTGCGCATGTGTAAACCAGTGTGGTGGTTGCTGTTGCCGTTTCCGAACAAAGCAGTAGAGGACGCTGTTGGATTAGACTTCGTTGTAGTGAATCTCGTCGCAAGGCAAGAGCGGAGAAACAGATTTCGTATAACGTAACAGGTTTTTTTTTCGTTGTATGGGGGGCAGGAAAGTGGGAAATGGTGTTCATGCATGAAGATTTTTTCACACTAGGGGGTATTTTCGCCCATGTAGGTTTCGTTGTAGAGGAGTTTCACTGTATATATCAGGAAGCAACCAGCAGTCAACCCAAATAATTAAAAGGCTAACTTAAGGATGGGGTTCCTCGTGTTAGCAAAGTTGGCGCGACATTTTTGTTTACCTGGTCGCATTCGAAAAGACGGAGTTATTGACGGCAGTTTGTTTTCCTTCAGTACAGGATGGTTTGTCCATTCGAATGGGAAGAGCTTTCGCTCTTGAGCCTCATTCGTCCCATTTCCGAATTTTCTCCTTTATTTCTTTGTGGTCAGTTCGACTTCCTAATATTGGGATTTAAAAGGAAAATTCATTTTCCAAGATCAGCGATTTTTGGGGGGGGGGAAATGTATTTGAATGCGCCCTTGTCCATTAACTCGATACAGGCTACATTTGGGATTATAAATCTCTCCATTACCAGATTTAGCACGACTTTGCACTTTTAATGACGCTGACGCATCACAAATGCTGTTTTGCTAATGAAACGATGCGGCCAAAGCGCAACACGCGCGCTAAAGACAAAGCCGAGAAAGCGAAGGAGTGAGGACGCACCGCTCTCCACCGAGGAGAAAAACCAGCCTGAAAGGACGCTGATGGGAAGACGGCTATTTATGACCAATCTTCTTGATGATAGCGAGACTATTCAGGCTTGTTCCCTTAATTACAGGCGCTACCATCAAACGCCCGCTGGTCCTTTTTTTTTTTTTTTTTTTTTTTTCCTGCTTTGCCCAAGATGCCCTTTTCCGACTCTTCAATATCATACCTAATGGGTTGCCTGATGATACATTTTGAAATAATTAGTCAATTAGTCATTTGTTTATCCACTTTTAGGGATGAGGCCGGTGTACAACGGTGCCAGGAAAGGAAAAATATCACTTCTCTAATATTGTACTTGATCAAAACGGAGCCTCAAAGCATTATTTTTAAAAAAGAATGTAAAAAAATTAACCAATTTGTGCGTCATTGATTTCATGCTGGAATTCCAAATTTATTGTGCTTCTCCTTCCGGTATGTCCGTCACGGACAAAAGGAAGCATTATAGTCATGCAAACCAAACTAAATAAATAAATAAATAAACAAACACAAATAAATTTTATTTATTTATTTATTTTTATTAAATAGATAAATAAATAATTTATTTATTTATTTTTATTAAATAGATAAATAAATAAACAAATAAACACATTTTGTATTTATTTATTTATTTATTTTTAAATTAAATACATGAATAAATATGTATTGAATGAAAACTAATCAGATCATTATTATAGAAAAAAATATTTTAAGAAAATAAAATACATTGTTTTTGTTTTTCTTTCTCTCCAAAACTAGAATTGTCGTGAAAAATTTCGGTTTTGGTGGATTCATTCCAAACATGTCAACGGCATTTGTTCTTCTATGTTGGCATTAAGCTGTCGGTTGTTTAAATCTTTTCAATGATTCTCCTAGTTTGATGTTTAGTTTGACAACTTACCCTTGGGCTTGGCAATAAACTGCTTGAAGTCCCTTTTTATGAGCAATTTTTGTCTTTTCCAATATGCTGCTTATTCTGAGTATCAGAAAAAAAAAATCGTATGCCTGGATTTTTTTTTTCTGATACTATGTGTTGTTTCCCCCCTCCTACAAGTTCAGTAGCCAAGAATGAACCTCGGTGATGTCACCTTCGCTCCTTTTTGTCCTTTCTTTTGACCTTCACTCTGTGTGTGTGAGACACAGAAATTTAGCGCCTGGATTTATGCGTATTGAAATTGGTGTGGAAGTAAAAAGGTCATCAGCTCTTTTCCCCGCACAAGCTTTTTGAGCAGAAAATGGACAGACAGCTGGAGGTCAGTCATCAGTCTGATATCCTGCCGTCCCGGAATTAGCCGGCTTGTTATTGGTGAGCATTTTTGGACATTTAAAAAAAAAAGAAATTTCAGGTCACCATTCATGTCTGTGCTGTGACTGAGCCTTTCCAGACGCGGCATTTTTTAGTATGGATAATCTCGATATACGTAATGAAAGTGCTTTTGGATTGAGTTCAGGGCAAGAGATTTAGGGAGGGGGGTGGAGGGGGGTGTTTTGATTTTTGTTTGGTTTTGGGCGCTTGACTGTGTGAGGGCGTCCCAATTAGAGAGAGGGAGCTTGAATGGGTGTGTCCGCAGCAGCGTGGAAAAAAAGATCAGGACCACGGACAGCGCCTCACGCTCTGCACCGCTAAGTGTTGCCACGCCAACGCGCATTTTTGCTTGACTCGACAAAAAAATACAAATAAAGTTGAACAGGAAGTGAGGTTCCCCCAGGCTGACAAAATTAGCGCCTTTCTTTTTGCACTCACGTTACTATTGGTCAAGGTGCATACGAGAGCAGAGTGGTAGAATGTGAATGGAGTTGGATCCCAATCGCTAGAAAAGTTAGCGCTGTTTTTTTATTTTTTTATTTTTTTTTTGTGACTTTGAAGCAGTTGTTTATTTTTCCCAACTTCTAGGGAGCAGTGTATTTTTCCAGCACAGACCAGCGGAAATGGAATAGAATGATTCTTGTGATATAATTCATCGTCTTCATTGTCTTCATCTTCATCTTCTTAATTGTCTTCATCTTCATCATCTTCATCTTCATCATCTTCATTCTCATCATCTTCATCATCTTCATGTTCATGTTCATCTTCGTCTTCATCATCTTCCTCATCTTCATTCTCATCTTCATCTTCATCATCTTCTTCATCTTCATCATCTTCATTCTCATCATCTTCATCATCTTCATGTTCATCATCTTCATCTTCATCATCATCTTCATCTTCATCTTCCTCATCTTCCTCATCTTCATTCTCATCTTCTTCATCTTCATCATCTTCATCTTCCTCATCTTCATCTCCATCATCTTCATTCTCATCATCTTCATGTTCATCTTCTTCATCTTCATCATCTTCATGTTTATCATCATCTTCCTCATCTTCATTCTCATCTTCATCTTCATCATCTTCATCATCTTCATCATCTTCATCTCCATCATCTTCATTCTCATCATCTTCATCATCTTCATGTTCATCTTCTTCATCTTCTCATCATGTTTATCATCATCTTCCTCATCTTCATTCTCATCTTCATCTCATCATCTTCATCTTCATTCTCATCTTCATCTTCTCATCATCTTCATCTTCATCTTCTTCATCATCATCTTCTTCATCTTCCTTCCTTCCTGGGCAGTCGGCCCCCGTCAGGGACTTGCCCCCCCTCCCGGGTCCCACACCCGGCACCTGGTGCCTCGCAAGGTTCCCCACCAATAATTCCTTCCCACACCTCCCGCAAGTCACCCTTCTCCCTCCGCGACCTCCCTCCCCAATTGCTCTTCGTCCCCCGTCTCCCCTTCCACGCGCCACACCCGCTTCGTTACTTCTCCCTCCTCCCCCCTCTTCCTCATTCTCTCTTTCCACTCTTTCACACCCTCTCACGTGTCTGGCATAGTTTGCTTTTGTCACCCACCTTTCACACCCTCCACACCGTCTCCTCTCTCCGACCTCCTCATACGCTCATCTTCTTCATCTTCTTCATCTTCTTCATCTTCCTCATCTTCATCTTCTTCCTCATCTTCATGATATTCATTCTCATCTTCTACATCTTCATCATCTTCTTCATCTTCATTCTCATCATATTCATTCTCATCTTCTTCTTCTTCATTTTCTTCATCTTTTTCCTCATCTTCCTCTTCTTCTTCATCTTCATCATCTTCCTCTTCTTCATCTTCTTCTTGTTCTTCTTTGGTTTTTTTTTTTTACCACATTGAGTGAGGTTCCCAAGCCTGGCAAAGTTAGCTTATTATTGCAGCTGTGCCCCATGTTTTTTTTGTGTGTGTTTGTTTTTGGAGCAGTTTTATATCTGTCTCTATTTGTCGACATAAAGGCTTCACGTGGCTTTCTTTTACAACAGATGGAGTGAGGTTCCCAGGCAGATATCCTTGAGAGTTTCTATTTTCAGAATAAATGTTTTTCAACACTAGCCGCTAAGCTACAGGTAGCTTAGCATTCCACTGTTGCCTTTTGAATGTAAAATTGTCGAAGAGTATTAGGGCTTGGGAAGCTTCTCTTTGAACAGTGGGTATGAAGAAATTAATAATCATCGATTCAGCTGACATATCCTGCCGCATCCCATCTGTACTCTATCCGCGCTGGCAGTTTTTTTTTTTTTTTCCCCTCCCGAATGCCGAACCGCGTTAACTTGATGTTCAGCATCAGCCTCTGTAGTTTTGACAATACCATCAAACGACCGCATGCACCTGACAGCAACGAGCGATCCCGGGGCGCCTTTTCAAGTATTTTATCTGTACGACTGTCGAATATTCATTCTCGTCTCACTTAGTTCCTGGAATCTGTTCAGACAGACTTTGAAGCTGACATCTCGGCATAGGTGGCAGATGAACGGTTGCCCTTTTCATCGGTTTCATTTCTTTTCATCGGTTGGAAAATACAAACGGGCACTTTAAAAAAAATACGTTTCTACAGGATTGTATGCACTGGCTGATTTGTAACATCTTACAATTTTTTTTTTTTAATGGCCACATGTCTTCTTATTGTTCTTGAGATGACCAGAACACGGTACGTAGAACGATATCTTCATCGGGCACTAGCATGTCTCCTTCCCCCAAAACCGAATGTCTGTTGTAGTACCAAGACTGACCTGCGAGAGGCAGCATTTTGCCACAGGGCACCGACAGAACTGCCAAATACAAAGAAGAAGAGTGATGAGTCCTGGAAGAAGAAGCAGAAGTAGCGAGGTTAACACGTTGCTTATTTGGTCACTCAATTGCAGTCGTAAACTCGTCTGTTATTTTTAGTGCGGTGAGTGACGTGGGTGACCTATTAAGCTAGTACGATTGTCACCCGTGGCCGTTCCGAATCACTCTTAAGCACAACCTACATCGCAAATATTCAACATGTTTATAATTTATGGCTTTTTCTGAGCAGATAAGGGAGGGCGAATCCCCCTTCACACACCCGACACCACAGGATAATCGGCCATGATGATCATTCAGCGACATCTAAAAATCGGTCCTTGGCTGACTTAGGTCAGAAAACTGAAAAAAAAAACACAAAATGCTCCAATTCAGCCAGATTGATGTTGTGCGTAATTTGAAAACCTCACTGGAACACGACGTACTTGTCCGCATTAAAGCTTTTATTGCGCGATTGGCAAGTTGTCGAGAAGAAGAGGCCGTTATTTGTTTTCATTCCTCCAAATGTTCACCGCGCCTGCCAGGCATTCCAGAGAGTGAATGCCTTGCGTGTCGAAAGCATGAAATACCGGCATCTGCGAGCACATCCAAGCAGCCTCGGCGCTTCTGGCGTCGCAGGAAGAAAAAAGTCCAACGGCAGCAGAAAACGGCTTCGTCAGGGTCATCGCCCGCCACTTATCTTTTGGACGGCTGAGAACACAACACTCCCAATAAGATGAGTGAGAGAAGACCCGCTAACGATTCATCTGCGGTAATTATCGTTTTTATGGCGGCGAGTGATCGGGAGTATTTCCCCGACACCTACGCAAGAGTCCGCTGCCAAGTGAAAATAAATCCGCAGCATATACTTAAGCAAATTACCGGAGAATAAAAATCGGAGCCCAAAAGGGCCGAATTTAGATTTGCATATGTTTGACTTGTTTGCAAACATCAATGGGAATGAAAAAGGAGGATGTCGGTGGGGGGTGTGGTTTAGGCAGCAAGCATCGCGGCTGAAAATCACGCTGATGAGCTGCCACACTGCAGGCGTTGACAGACTGCACAAACACACACGTGATGAACCGCAACGCTTTTAAGCCAAGCCTCTGGAGGACACTCATTATAATACTTGGAAATGTTTCACACGACAAGACAGGCCTAGCAGAGGCATGCGGGATCCATTTTGTACATCTACATACATTAGTAAATAGGCTTCATTGCCTAATATGCTCTATGTCTAACATTAAACTGAATACTTTTTTTAAAAAAATTCAAAGCAGGGTACACACACCGGGATAATTGGGCCTCATTTTCGCATCGCCCTCCCCTTCTGTTCAATGTCATTGCGGACCTGATTCTCTCATTTCTTGAAAAGATTATCCGGTCTAATTATTCCGTAACGTGTCAAGAGTGATCCTTCCTCCCTGAGCTGCTCAGAAAAAAAAAAAAAAAAAAGCTTGGCTCAGACAATAATTGTAAAAAATCAGCTCATCTTTTCGTATCTCCAGTGGGAAGCACACTCAGTGAAATGTGTGGGCTCTCGCTCACATTTTCACCATTAATTCAGATGTCAGAAATCAGGATGTTACCACCAAACCACTGTCTAAGCAGGTTTTGGTGTGTCTTGTGTCCCACTTTGTCCCAATGTTATATGGTGTTCCACAGGGATCAATTTTGGCACCCCTTTCATTGTATTTGAAATCTCAAGAACGCTTGGTATTTAACTGCTTTTCTTACAACAGTCAGATCTATGTCCCGCTTAGCAAAAAGGGCGCCGTCTATTTAAGGCCGCTTTTTGTCCCGTCTGCAGGAAAATAAAAACCTGGTTGGCACCAAACTTCTTGAACTTCAACGGAGAGAAAACAGAAGTTATGGTCTCAGTGGTCCTTGTACATCTCACACTGTTGAATAGAGATACAAGTGACCTGATTCGTCAAAAAAGTTTGTCGCATTCTTAAGAAAAGATGACATGGTTAAAGGACTAATGACGAACGCCAGTAAAAAAAAAAAAATTTTTAAGTGAATATATTCCTATTTTACCCTCGCTAGCTCTTTCTCAGTCTTGTTTTTTCATGTCACAAGAGTAGGGATGGTAGAGTACTGATTCCAGGTGTCAGTATAAAACAGATACCGGTCTTATTTCAAGGTATCAAGTACTCATGAAGGATGCCGATATCATCCACCAAAACTTCAAAAAGAATGAATCAAGTAAGCCAGTAGTTAGCCTGACTATTTGCTCATTATCTGTCAATGTGTTCATTGATATAAACAGTACTAGTGGTATCAGCACTGAATCGGTCTGAAAAAATAGTGGCATCGCACATCCCGACATGAAAGAAAACGAAATCCTTTCCAGGCGCAATGTAGATTCGACAAATAGATGTTGTCATTGCATGTTTAGCCCAGCAGGACAGTCAAGATCGCCAACCGTCAACCGTCGAACCGTCCTCATTTTCAGTGACAGTGGCTCCACAGAAGTCACGCCACCTGCGTTCTGAAGCAGCGCAAGCGAGGCTAATTTTTTTGCATGTCAAGGTGTACGTTTCTTCCCGGACAGATATGCATAGAAGCGCACACGGCCCCCTTTGGGTTCACTTCACAACAGATGCACCTTCTGTGTGAGCAGGCACGCCAAAGCCTTTGTTGAATAAGACGGCTTGATTGCATCGATGGATCCCATTTATTGAATGCACCGGGGTGCTTTTTTTTTTACAATATTGGGATATTTGAAGGCTTTGAGATGCACTCGGGTATTGAGGCAATGCAAACATGTTTGTCCAGGGCAGCCAAACCCACTCGATGATGTCATTTGTATAATCTGATGAAAATCTGGGCCAGCGTTGACATCGCAGCAGCCGGCGGGATGAGCAGTCACTGTCATCATAATTTGCCGCGTGGGCGGGGAGAAGGGGGATGCATTTCCCCCAGCTCCTCCACTATTTACATTAAGACGTTTATGATGTTCCAACGGAAGAATGTACTTGGCGCCATTGTACGAGGCCAGTGGTGGGGAAATGAAAGTATAGACACAAAGTACAAATACAGTGAAAACGGGAATTGACAATATTCAAGATTTCGGATAACTTAAGTCAGTATAGTTGGATGCCTTTAAAACGCTCTCCCGGTTCCGAATGCCAGAGAATGTAATTCATTGTCACTGCCCGCTGTGAGATAAAAAAAAAATAACGGAGGTTGTTTACCCTCACGCCTCATTATAATTATATAATAAATTCTCGGAGGGAATAAGCTAACATTTCCCCCTGAACACTCATCATAAATGGATAGGAATAAACTTGAACAAAATGCTTCAAAAAATAATCTGCATCCAAATAAAAATGTCGTACTTGTGTGCGTTGATCAGAATACAAACGTTTATTCCCCGAACATGAGATCGGAATTGTGGGGAAATGCTTTTCGTGGTGTTCCTGTAGGGAGGTTTGCACTTTGTTTCCTAAAAAAAATAAAAATAAAAAATTTGGCTAGACCGGGGGTCGGCAACCTGCGGCTCCGGAGCCGCGTGCGGCTCTTTAGCGCCGCCCTAAATGTTCTGGCTAATTTCATCGGGTTTGTAACAGAAGTGTTTTGTTAAAAAAACTAGAAATTCTTGAGATTGAGGTTTATATTTGGCTAGACCGGGGGTCGGCAACTTGCGGCTCCGGAGCCGTGTGCGGCTCTTTAGCGCCGCCCTAGTGGCTCCCTGGAGCTTTTTCAAAAATGTTTGAAAATGGAAAAATATCGGAGAGTGAAATATATTTTAATGTTGTTTCTGTGGGAGGTCAAACATGACACAAACATTCTGAACGTCTTCCAATGCTGTAAAAATGTGTCGAATAAATATCAAGCCGGGCTGCGATACGGAAACAAACGGCTTGCTCGTATATTATGTCAAAGTGTAGCCAGATGAGTTGAAATGATGAACCCTCCCTGGGCAGAAATTGAAAACAATTGCCAGTACGTTATTTGTTTGCTTCATCATCTCCGTCCCTCAGTTCGATGCAAATCAGTGCAGCGCAGCGCTTTAATCAGCGTTAATTGGGCTCATTATATCGCCGTGCCGTCGTAGCGTCGGACGCGTTCGCGACAGGTTCGAGCCGCGTTGTCCGTACCGAGCCTCATTTTGTTTTCAGCACGTGTAATCCCCTTTCAATTCCCCACTGATAGCCCGACTACCTTCGCTTCAGATTAGCCCAGCTCGAGACCCAGCCGATCCTCTAGGCGGGATGTGGATGAGCACGTAGCCGGTGCGATGATGATGATGATGCCGTTGTATGTTTCTGCCGTGTTCTTGTTGTAACTCCTTCAAAATAAACGTGCCCCCCCCCCCCCCCCAACTCGAAATCTGATCATTCACGTATTGAACAATTATAAAGTCAACGGCCGGCAATTTGGCAGATGGTAAACAATTCTTCCCATTGGCACTCCCTATTGAAGTCTACTGTCAAACTCAACATCAAACTAGAGAAGTGCACCTTCACCCATTTCTACTTCGCCTTATCCTCACAAGGGTCTCGAGGCTTGCTGGAGCCTATCCCAGCTGTCTCTGGGCAGTAGGCGGAGGACACCCTGAACCGGTTGCCAGCCAATCGCAGGGCACACATCGACGAATAACCATCTGCGATCACACTCACACCTAGGGACAATTTAAGAGTGTTCGATTAGCCTTCCTTGCATGTTTTTGGAATGTGGGAGGAAACCGGAGTACCCGTAGAAAAGCCACGCGGGCCCAGGGCGAACATGCAAACTCCACACAGGAAGGCCGGACCCGGGTTCGAACCCTCAATTGCATTGTGTGGTCAACCCGCTAACCACTTCTCCACCTGGAAGTGCACCATGTGAATTCAAAACAACCAAAAAGCTTAGCAGTTTAGCTAAATGCTAACAATGCAAACGCAACCTTTGTACAATTCCTCGTGGTTTTTGCTCTGGGTGCCAGGGGCTCCAATAGCGGACTAGGAGTTCCTTGAACTTTTCGAAACGCGAGAGCAGATTACATTTTCAACCCCACCCCCCCGTTTGCGGATGTCCGTGCCATCGCGGCCGGGGCTTAGGCGTGCGTAACAAACTCCCGGGAGCTGTCAAAGGCTCCACAGGAAGAAGCCAGCCGTGCGAACCTTTGGAGCACGAACGCGGGCGGCGCCCCCGGCTGAGTCACTGCGCGATGTACATTCGTGGATCCGTGGAGAAAAAATAAATAAAATAAGAGAGAGAGAGAACATTAGCATAGCAAGATAACTGCTGCTCATATTTGATTAAGATGCTTAGTCGGCAGTGGTGCACCCTGAACTTTTAACCTTGTCTCTCTCTCTCTCTCGCTCGCTCGCTCGCTCGCTCTCGGGCCAGCTCAGATAACTCGCATCGTTCACCTTGTCTCGTTCTTGCTGAGTTGCATTGTTAGCGCCCAACCCACGCGGTTTCGGTCAAGGCGAACTTCGTCTCGTGCTCTTCATCATTCAAATGATGATTCAGTCAGCGTTTGAATTGGGGTGGGGAAATTGAATTCATTCGGGCTCATCGTGGAAGATTGTTTAAGATCACCGATCGGGTTTTGAAGAACTTTCTCAAGTGTCATACAGGTCTGCCTTTAGCCGAGAAGTCAAAAATCCAACATTTGAGCCTGACCATCCCTGCAGCCAATTAAATGTTACCAGTGAAGATCTTTTTTCATTCCAGAGAGGAGAAACGACATCAAGTACTCATGGGGATGAAAAAATGCAGTTTTCCACTCTTTCTAGTGCCCCCCCCCCCGCCACACTCACAAATCCCACTAAATAAACATTTTAGTCAGAAGATCCTAGCAAGAGAGTCTATCTATCATACTACGCAGTTCTACGCTCGCTTGTTCTGCTGACATGTTTACTCTGCTTGATCCCGTCTGATTTGTATTTAAATACAGATTATAAAAGTCTTTTTTTTTTTTTTTTTTTTCATAAATCGGGGCTAAATCCCTTAAGATTGATGCTCTTTTTTTTTTTTTTTTCCCCCCTCTCCCGCCTTTCCTTCATTGACTTTAAATCTGCTTGTGTCTGGGCCGTTGGAGGCTGCAGCCGTCTATCACCACTCTTAACTGACGAAATATGTTTTTTAAATTTATTTATTTTTTACAAGAACATTTTTTAACATTGCATTGCGAGAATGTCGGACAACAATTCCAAAGTTGTTTTATTCTCGGACGCTTGAAGTCAAAGTTGCTCCCTAGTCAACACATAGTTTGACCATTAGCGGGTCAAACTACAGGCTTGGAATCAAATAATAATAATAATAATAATACATTTTATTTATAAGCGCCTTTCAAGACACCCAAGGACACTTTCCAATCAGGAACAAGAAAAATAAAACACAATGCGGGTTGAGCAGCGGCAGCCAAACGCGCCAGCGTTCACTCAACCCGGAAGTCAGAAAGAAACCACAAGGGAGGGAGAAGGGGGGAGAAAAACCGCTCAAACTATCCTCATCTGAGGATAATTTGAGTCCAAGAAAAAACGTAAACAAGCGTATGACAGTTATCTATCGTAAGACAATCGAGAGGAGACCGAAGTACGATCCACCAGCTTTGTTTCCACTACCTTGATCCGTTTTTTTTTGATCATTTTAAGCAACTTGGCTGGTGAGCTGAGGCCCATTGTGTGGCTGCTCATCAATGCAATTTTAAATTGAAGAAAAAAAAAACCCCCATCATAACTGCATCCTCTCATTTGTCTGCCTTCCTTCCGCACAGGGCGCTCAAATCAATGAGTTCACACCCAGAAGTGGGAAAGAAATTGATATGGGTTGCGGACTCTCGTCCGCCCTTCCTTAATTGGCGCGGGATTAGTTGGCATTGATTTGGCCTGATTAGCGCGCCTGGCTTGTGTGTCCGCTTCATCAGCGAGCCCACTTCCTCTTCCTTGGCCTGTTTAGCATACAGACCTCAGCCCCGCATCCGTCACGCGCAGGCCGCGGCCGTGTGTTCGGATGAAATTGCAGACCCGGAGACCTGACACGGATCAGATTTCTTGTTAAAATTACAGTGCCGGCTCCCTACAATACGGCGAGAGGCCGGCTCCGGAAAATTGCCCCCCCGGTTATAGAAAATGTTCTGATAGATGGCGGCTATTATTCTGACCGAGTCGGCCGGAGTGATGAGCCGTGGAAAGATGGAGCGAGATTGTCTGCAGGGAGGGAAATATAGTGAGCGAGGTACGCGGATTAAGCATGAGAGAGGAGGGGACAAAAGCGTCTGATCACGGAATAGAGCGACTCGAAGAAGTAATATTATTGCAAAGTGTGTGTACAAGAGAGGAGAAGGGTGATAAACAGAATCTTTTAAATGCGAGCGGAGATGAAGCCGAGCGCTAACAAGAGTGACGAGTTGACGCGCTGTTTGCACTGCTAATGCTAGCTTAGGATGGCTAGCGCTGCTGTTGAAGTTGGACACGGCGTTCTCACTGCGACTGTTTCTCACAACTACTACTCTCTTAATTGTCTGCCGTGATGAATTATTTATGAAAAGTTTGAGAATTGTGCTTGTCAGTGAGGTCAGAAACCCCATGGGAGGGATTGGTGAAGTGCGGCTATATTCAAATCTTGCTAGCAGTTTTGAATCAACCTGCTACTTTGCTGTTCATAGTTCCTTCTTGGGTTTCTTTACAAATTTCCCCAGTGTGGGACAAATCAAGGTTATCTTATCTTATACAGTCAAACCTCGGTTTTCGGACGTCTCGGTTCTCGTCCAATTCGGTTTCCGACCAAAAATTTTGAGTTTTTTATGCCTTGGATGACGAACAAACTCCGGTTCTCGGACAAACTGAGCGCACTAGAATGCACAATTTGACTCCTCTTGCCTTCCTTACACGAGGAAGTGACGCTTCCTCGGGTAGACGAGGAAGTGACGCTTCCTCGTGTTGCTTTCCATTGTGAGCAGACTTATTCAGTAAACATTTTTATTAGAAAGAGCATGGTTTCGGTTTGCGAACAATTTCGGTTTTCGAACAGCCTTTTGGAATGGATTATGGACGAAAACCGAGGTTTGACTGTACTTTGCATTTTGCGTAGCAGCTAGCATGGGTTCTCTTTCTCCTCCTGGTACTCATCACCCTCCTTAAG
Source organism: Hippocampus abdominalis (assembly GCA_018466805.1). Classification (NCBI taxonomy): domain Eukaryota; kingdom Metazoa; phylum Chordata; class Actinopteri; order Syngnathiformes; family Syngnathidae; genus Hippocampus; species Hippocampus abdominalis. Next base: position 9,658,610 of record CM031712.1, on the reverse strand, counting down.
TTGTAAGAATACTTGTCAAAAGTGTATTTATTTGCTGCCATGGAGGTGAGGATTAGTGATTTCTAGGAGCGGCTCGCCACAGTGAAAGGACAGTGTTTAGCCGAGCTAGCTAGCTAGCCTGCTGTGGACTCGAGTTAGCTTTGCGCATAGCATTCCCCGGGTAGTTCTGCAGCAGTCAGTAACATGCGGCGGATGCGTAATTGATTGATATGGATGGACATTTTTCTTTTGGGGGGGTGGGTACCAGTTGGGAGCTAGCTAGAAAACGTGCTTCCAGCTCTGCGTTCAGATGTGCTACAAGCCATTTCTACATAGTGTGCAGGATGGTGATGTCATCAAGAAGCGTACTTGCAAATGGTCGGTAGGGTTGAAATCTGTATCATAAGTAAATGTCTGCGTTTTTCTCACTATTCATAGCCGGGTTTGGTCTCTATCCCTCGCAAAAAGTACCACATCCTGCAAAGTTTCTACTAGCTAGCAAAACATTTAAGCTTTAGACAGCTTTGATTCCCCTCGCAGTCTTCCCCACATCTGAACTTCAGTGAGTCACAGATGTCTTGCAGCCCCTCGGCGGACTTCCAGAAGCCGGCGAGTGACAAGAAAGCAGATGGGGGGGCTCTAGGGGAAGGGTGCGGCAGGGGGGGGGAGACGAGCTGCTGGGCGGCACTGAGGGCGAGTGCAAGATAATTAAGAATTGAGCGATTCGGCCACCAGCACAGAACTGCTTCTTTAATTCTTCTCAGTCACATCGGTATTCATATCCATTTCAGGCTTGCTAAGGTGAACGCCGTACGACTCCCTCGCGCTTCCGCCACGTTATTTGCTCGGCCAATTTTCTTTCCATATCGGATTGTTTTGGCAACATTACATGTGCATCAAGGGACGGATCCCAAACTGGCAAGGATATTCATGAGGGTTCCATGAGAATGAAGCGCCGATTAAAGCCGAGCTCTCGCATAACAATTTTGAAAAATGTTTATTTGTGAGAGGCACGATGAGGAAAATTGATTACTGCTCTTGCTGTGTATAAACTCATTTTTGACGATTACCACCTCCGTTTCCCACATTAACACATTACAACACAACGCAAAAAATGTCATTCAAACATCACCCCCCAAAATTGGCAAAAAAAACTCCATTAATTTAAATCGGACAAAATATTGTAAAACACTCAAATTCTGCCTATAATTCATATCTTGTAAGCGCTAAAGGACCAAAAAGAATTTTATTCTTCCGTTGATATTTTTTAAATTAATTGTCCGATTAATCGTGAAGAAAAATCCCTTTTTGTTGGGTTGAGGATTTTAAGTTAAATCGGATAAAATATTGTAAAACACTCAAATTTTGCCTATAATTCATGTCTTGTAAGCGCTGAAGGACCAAAAATAATTTTATTCTTCCGTTTATATTTTTTAAATTAATTGTCCGATTAATCAGTTATCAAATTTATTATTTCTACCAAATGTAAGCCTGAAGAAAATCCCTTTTTGTTGGGCTTGAGGATTTTAGGTTAAATCGGATAAAATATTGTAAAACACTCAAATTTTGCCTATAATTCATATCTTGTAAGCACTGAAGGACCAAAAATAATTTTATTCTTCAGTTTATATTTTTTAAATTAATTGTCCGATTAATCGCCTATCAAAATGTTTATTTCTGCGAAATGAAAGCCTGAAGAAAATCCCTTTTTGTTGGGCTTGAGGATTTTGACCGGGTCAAACTGTGTGTTGTTGACCGCTCGGAACATGTTGAATTGTGATAACATCTTTTGGCGTTGAATTCAAGTCCACGAATAAAATGAATAAACCGAACTATGTACAGAGAGAATAAAGAGTGCATTGTCATTTATATTCAGAAGAAATCCGCGAGTCGCAAGTTGTACTGACTTCTGCGTCATCGCGAAGGTCAGGATCTCAAAACTTGCGGTTCTGTATCATTCTCAAGCAAACATGGTGCGTCATAGGCGGGGGCCCCGGCTCTTACCGCCTGCTGACTTATAGTGAGCAGAGCCAGAGGTCTCGGAGGTTTAAAGCCCCTCCGCAGTCCATCCTCGTGTGCCGCGACTTCAAAGTGCACCCCAACGGAATCCATATCGCTGTGCAAAAAAAATAATAAAATAAATTCCCTCTTCCGGCCTCCTTGTCGGAGCAGAGGTCAAACTGCCTCATCTTTTATGTATCGCTTTTGCCCATTGATTGTGTCACAGGAGATTTATGAACACAGAGATGGGTATTTCCATATCGCACTTTAGCGTATGGAGGCTCATTTTATAGCCCTCTGATTTGGCTCATGTCTCTTTTTTTTTCCTCTAATCATTAAAAACAAACACATTTGCTTGAAAAACTAACTGAAATTCAAAAACAAAAGTCAAAACAAAATTAATAGTAACTATGATGAAAAATCCCAAACTGTTACAACGTTGAGCATCTCAAGCAGGGGTGGACAAACATTTGTGCCGGAGTGCCTCATTTGGGTTTAAAAAGAGACAGAGAAAAGGTATTTTGTCTGATATTCCACCTAAATCCTCAAAATATATTACGTTCATTGACAACTCAAAATTTTGGTTGTACGCATATGACCAAAACAATAGATGACTTAGAAGGGATCCATGTGGTACACCTACTGTCAGATTTGAATGGATCTTGTTACTTCACAGGTATGCTACCTACTACTTTAAATTCTTTTGTCATCTTTTATGTAGCGTTTTTGCCCATTGATTGTGTCACAGGAGATTTTTGAACACAGAGATGGGTATTTCCATATCGCACTTTAGCGTATGGAGGCTCATTTTATTGCCCTCTGATTTGGCTCATGTCTCTTTTTTTCCCCTCTAATCATTAAAAACAAACACATTTGCTTGAAAAACTCACTGAAATTCAACAACAAAAGTCAAAACAAAATTAATAGTAACTATGATGAAAAATCCCAAACTGTTACAACGTTGAGCATCTCAAGCAGGGGTGGACAAACATTTGTGCCCAAGTGCCTCATTTGGGTTTAAAAAGAGACAGAGAAAAGGTATTTTGTCTGATATTCCCCCTAAATTCTCAAAATATGTTACGTTCATGGACAACTTGAAATTTTGGTTGTACGCATATAACCAAAACAATAGATGACTTAGAAGGGATCCATGTGGTACACCTACTGTCAGATTTGAATGGATCTTGTTACTTCACAGGTAACTGTATACTACCTACTACTTTAAATAATTTGGTCACCGTGAATAAATCTGACCTGACTGGTTGTTTTAAATTTGTGTTACTATTTATGCTCAATGGTCTCTCGTTTTTGCCTTCATCCTTAGCGCGTGAATGCACTTGATCCTTATTTTTACAAGCCACATTCGTCCTTGTGCCTGTGTGTGTGTGTGTGTGTGTGTGTGTGTGGTGCCCAGCCATCTCCCACCAGGATGCCATCGTTCAGACCACCATCTGTTTGGTGCCCTCTTATTGAACCTCCTGCCACTTCCTCTTCGTCAGCTTCACGGGGTGACCAGGAACTGCAGCACATTTAATCTGATGGGATAAAGTGTTTTTTTGTTTTTTTTTGTTTGTTTGTTTGTTTTGTTTCAACAATGCTCATTGGACCAGAATAAAGTTAAATCAAGCATTTTCTTCAGGAAAATAATGACTTGGAGTCCATTTTTTTTTTTTTTGTCAAGCCACGTTATGTCCAAATAATTCAGCCTAAGAATTTTCTACTCAGAAATCCCAGCGTGTTTATTTTTTTTTTTTAAGTGTGCATACACATTTGTAAGCAAACTGGAGATGGCCAAACATCCTCAAAGTTAATTATCTTCTATTTGCCCCGGACAAGCCGGATGCATTGAGCCATGTGAACTGTGTGTGGTTTGATTTTGTCAATATTGCAGGTGGAGTTCAGTCATTAGGTTCAGATTGACTCTGCCTCCATACATCTCAAGGGTCTCCTCCTCCTTCCTTTATCCATTGTCTACTCATGCCGCCCATGAGTTGTGTGTGTTTGCCAGGCCTGAGAACAGAACAGAACAGAACCGCCGAGCCCGACGCAGCTACTCTTTGCTCGTTATTCTCACGGCCACGTTTTAAGGTCCTCTAATCTCACCACTGCGCTCCTTGAAGATGGAGCGTTTCGATTTCCGTTCGTCGGGGATTTGCCGGAGTTTTTTTTTCTTTATCCTCCAAAATGAGAATTCACCCGCCGCCTCCTTCGGCAGCGTCGAAGCTGAAGGAAAACAAGCGGCCGCCGCCGCGCTTGTTTGGATTGATGCTGACGGCTTCCTCAATCGCTGTCTTTTTCTGGGCTTTGCAGGTGGAGAGATGAGCACGTGCGGTGAACAAAGGCGGCAGAATTAAAACGAGAAGATGCCCAAGTTGAGACGTTGAAGCAGGTCAGTTTGCGCCGGTCGCTTTGAATGCAAATGCTATTGGCGCACAGTTCGGTCAAGGCCTCGTAAAGCAAAGACCTTCACCTTGTTGGCCCCCCATGTGCGACTCGCCGTTAAAAACGAGTCAAACGGTGCATCACGCCACTGGCAAACGCTTCCGCTCAAAAGTAGCGGCTCCTTTATGAAGAAAATAATAAATTGGGAATGTTATTGTCTTGCTTTGGGCAGTATTGTGGAAATTTTTTGCTGGTTGATACACATGCACCTGGTGTATTGGCTAGCGAAAAAGTTTTTTTTCCGGTTGTTTAACTTTTTAAACAAACCGTATTTTCTGCGCCATAAGGCGCACCTAAAAGCATTCAAATTTCTCAAAAGCCGACGGTGCGCCTTATAATCCGACGCGCCTTATATATGGATCAATATTCTTGAAAAGTTCTTGGACGTAGTATTTTAAATGTTCTGGAAAGCGTTTTGTTACAGCTGCAGCGGTTGTGAAAGCGCAATCTGAATAAAGCTGTATTGTATTGTATTCACTTTAGTGGAGCTCCATCTAGTGGATGAATAACGCAACTGCAGCCACTATTGTAGCTTCTATTCTATGCGCCTTATAACGTGGCGCGCCCTATATATGAAAAAAAGTTTTTAAATTGGCCATTCATTGATGGTGCGCCTTACACTCTGAAGTGCCTTCTATGAAGAAAATATGGTACTTCAAAAACGGAAATATTTTATTTGATAACTAGTAATATATAGAACAAAATATTGTTTTGGAATGAAAATAGCTATACAGTCAAACCTCGGTTTTCGAACGTCTCTGTTCTTGACCAATTCGGTTTTCGACCCAAAATTTTTTTAAATTTTTTTTTATCGGATGACAAACAAATTTCGGTTGTCGAACATACTGAGCGTACTTGAATGCACCATTTGACTCCTCTCGCCTTCCTTACACGAGGAAGTGACGCTTCCTCGCGTTGCTTTCCGTTGTGAGCAGACGTGTTCAGTAAACATTTTTATTTTAAAAAGAGCGTGGTTTCGGTTTTCGAACAATTTCGGTTTTCGAACAGCCTTCTGGAACGGATTATGGACGAAAACCGAGGTTTGACTCTAGGTGCAGAAATCAGTGGACACTAAATAACTAAATCATTCATTTGAAACCTCGATTGTATTAATTATTAAATATACAGTATGTGTAAAATATATAAATCAGTTATCATTCCCAGATAGATAAAACAATGATTTACTTTTGGAAAGTACCAATTTTATTTAATTATTTTGTAAAGAAAATATTTTTTAAATAAAATAAAAATTTACATCATGGGCTGGAATCATTTCATTCTAAAATGTACATAAAAGCACATAAATAAGAAAAATGTATACATCTATATATTTTTTTGTTATCAGATGGTATAAGAAAATACGATAAATGTTTTTGAAATTGTGTACGTGAAATGAGTCCAGGAGAAAAAGGGAACCGCGGCTGACTTTGAATCCATGAAGAATAAATATTCTGTGCGCGTCTGAATTCAAAAGGAATCATTTCGAAGCATTCATTGCATGCCCAGGCGAGCTTTACAGACTCAAAGCCGGCTGGAGGGAGGCAATCATTCGCAGAGTTAAACAGGGTTAATGTCCACGAAAATATCACACAATTCTCGCCAATTAGAATTGCCGCCCAGAATCTGTTTGGAGGGGGCGGTTCTCTCTCATGCAAATGAGCCCCCAGCCCTCTCCTCCCGAGTACAGCTTTGTGTTACCATGACAACAGGTGTGATACAGTTACCTGCTAATGGCTACTTGTGCAAAAATAAATAGCATCTTTGGATCAGCGGGGAAAAAAAATGGAGGCGGCACTTAGTCAAACAAGCCACAAAATTCCGCTCAGTGTGCAGATCTGTGCATGTCGCGCATGCAGCGGACACATTACCATCAACTTTGCGTGCAATTCGACTGACGTTTTGGCTTTGACGCAACAACGTTGACATGAAGTCCTGTCGTCGCTTGAAAATGGCGAATCTTCGCGTCATCGGCGGAGAAATTTGGCGGTAACATTTAAATTAGCTGACTTTTGAGGTCACAATCGGGCAACATTAGGTATGGCTGGCTTACTGTTCTCAAACACCATCAAAGTTTCCACCCCTCATCTGATATTTAGAGGAAATGGTGGGGAAGTAATGCTTTCAAATTCTGAATTTTAATTGCGGTTTTGTTTTTTTTGTCAATCCAGGTAGAACACTTATTGATGCAAATAAATTCACTCGGGGGACCCATTTAGTGTTTGTGTTGCGCTTCCGCGCCGTACACACCATTTTCCACGCATTGCCCCGCCGCAGTGTGCACTGCTAATTACAAACCAAGTGTAAAGGTGATTTAGTACCGAGTGTTTTCACCAAATGAACTGTGAAATGCTGAAATGCGCGCCTTGGCGAGCGAGCGGCTTCATTTGGCTTCCAGTTCCATAAACTGGCCAAGATAAAAGCCTCCCTGACAAGCTGGCACACGGAGGTGACAAATGCTTGATCAAAAAAAAAAAAAAATCTCATGTTTTATTTCCGAGCCTGATGTTATCGCGGCGGATGTTTAAGATGCGAAGCGTGGTCAACCCGCAGATTTGATCTTAGAATGGCCTTTGAGAGGGACGCAAAAAGCTTTCATCAAACTCGAAAACCAAACAAGTAATTATGAATGAATGAAGTCGATAGATAAGGTGGGCCAGCTTTACACGGAAGCCCATTAAGATTCTTTGATACATTTAAAAACCAAGCAAAGACCACCGTTTGTTAGAGCTTGTGCATGTAAATAGCACAAGCGCACATTGAGAATGAACTACAGTGAAACTCCTCTACAACGAAATCATGTTTGCAGCAAGAAATTTTTCACAACAGGGGGTTTTTCACTGTAGCCAATTTGATCTCAGATGTAAACACACACGCACACACAAATGTATGTGTACTCTATTTTTATTCCAATAGTGCATAAGTATGAGCATAGACTTATTTGACACTTCATATAGTCAGTGTAGAAAGAAAAAAAGGGAACGAAATTGCGAAATTTACGATCAGCATTCACTTTCAATTACATCAATTTCTTGGATAATTTATTTTATTTTGCTTCCTCTGTCTTTCATTTTGATCACTTTCACCCTCTCTTGCAGCGTCAGAGCTCTTCTTGTTTTAGCTAGGTCTGAAACTAACAATAACAAATACTTCCTGGACTACTGCACATGTATAAACCAGTGTGGTGGTTGCTCTTGCTGTTTCCGAACGAAGCAGTAGAGGTCGCTGTTGGATTAGACTTCGTTGAAGTGAATCTCGTCGCGAGGCAAGAGCAGAAAAAATGATTTCGTATAACGCAACAGGGTTTTTTTTTCGTTGTATGGGCGGCAGGAAAGTGGGAATGGTGCTAATGCATGACGATTTTTTCACACTAGGGGGTATTTTCGCCCATGTGGGTTTCGTTGTAGAGGAGTTTCACTGTATTTTGCATTCGTTCTCATTAGGGCCCGGCCAACATGAATTTATACATATATATATATATATATATACATACATGCACACGAATATTACAATTTAAGTCAGGGATTCTGCCCGAAAGGCCTGATGGTCCCCCATCAGCTGTGAGGGCGCTGACTAATCAAAGTATGTGTTGCGCATCACAACATAGCCCGTCAGAAAGCGGCCGTGACCCGCGCCATTACAACTTGCCCGTAGCCTCTGATGCCTGTTTGCAATTGTTTTCCTCCCTGTGGCATTTGTTCTGTGTTCTTACTTCTCGCGGCAGATAATAAAACCGACGCCGCCTCGCCATTAGCGGCGCCGTCGCCTGTGAGAGCGAAAAAGCGGGCGAGCCGAGTCAATTAAAGTTAACACATCCACCTGCATAATTCAAGATGCCTTGCCACATGTTCCGTTGGGGGAGAGGGGGGTTGTTGGTTTTAATCCTTCTTCCCACTCACGTTCGTATTGTTCACAACAGGGGGCGAGCGTGGCGTTCAAGAACGCGTTTGTACAGTACGTGCGGTACAGACACGTCAGAAAGCGTTAGCGTCAAAGCGATGCTACGACCGTGAGCTGTGTGATTTCGAGCAAACTTAAATTGCGGGTCTGACAACACGGTCGCTGGAATCTTAGCGAATAGCTGTCATATCATTCCGCAAATTATGACACATTGTTAAACGACGGTGACAGTGCAGTGATTCATTCGTAGTAGGGTTGGGCGATTTAGACTTAAAATAAAATCTCCCATTTTTAGCCTGATTTAGATATATTTCAAGACACAAGCTAACGCTAGCTAGCTAGCCAGCGGTGTAAGATGCCGGCAAATTCGACTCGTTTCATGACAGCAACAGTTGGGCAGATTGTGTCAATTCATTTAAAAAAGCAAAGACAATTTGAGCAACTAGCCAGGTAATAAACATACAACATGAATAATTCTAACATGTTAGTATGACAACAAAGGAGCCTAGACAAAGGCCACAGTCAATTACGCTGAATTTTGCCAAAAACATTACGCTCATGTTTACACCTTCGAAACTTTTGACCTGGCTTCTAAAAAATCACTGGGTTAGATTATGACATGCGATCTGATGACGGAGCAGAAACACCATCATAACCCGCATAAAAGGCAAATCTAGACAAGTGTCGAAAGACTACTGCTGCTATGTCAAAGGGCCAATTCAGCCAGGGCTTCTGCCAGGCGGATCGCGTCCAACGATCAATATGTCAGCTCATCTACAGAATGTCACAAGGTCTTGCCAGAGGCCTCGTGTCAATCATGCAAAAATACCGTACCATTTTCTACCGCTTATCCGGGATCGTGTCGCAGAGGCAGCAGCTTTAGCCCCTAACCACATCTTCCAAGTCTTCCGTCTGGCATTCCCAGGCCAGCCGGGAGACATGGTCTCTCCAGGGTGTCCTGGATCGTCCTCTGGGGCCTCCTGCCACATGCCCGAAACACCTCACTAGCGAGGCGTCCAGGAGTAAGCAGATGCCTGAGCCACCTCATCTGGATCCTCTCAATATGGAGAAGTAGCAGCTCGACTCTTGAGTCCCTCCCAGATGACCAAAAAAAATGTCTACCGCTTATCCGGGATCGTGACGCAGAGGCAGCAGCTTTAGCCCCTAACCACATCTTCCAAGTCTTCCGTCGGGATCCCAAGGCATTCCCAGGCCAGCCGGGAGACATGGTCTCTCCAGGCTGTCCTGGATCGTCCTCTGGGGCCGCCTGCTACTGCCACATGCCCGAAACACCTCACCAGCGAGGCGTCCAGGAGTAAGCAGATGCCCGAGCCACCTCATCTGGCTCCTCTCAATATGGAGAAGTAGCGGCTCGACTCTTGAGTCCCTCCCAGATGACCGAAAAAAATGTCTACCGCTTATCCGGGATCGTGACGCAGAGGCAGCAGCTTTAGCCCCTAACCACATCTTCCAAGTCTTCCGTCGGGATCCCAAGGCATTCCCAGGCCAGCCGGGAGACATGGTCTCTCCAGGATGTCCTGGATCGTCCTCTGGGGTCTCCTGCTGCTGCCACATGCCCGAAACACCTCACCAGCGAGGCGTCCAGGAGTAAGCAGATGCCCGAGCCACCTCATCTGGCTCCTCTCAAGATGGAGAAGTAGCGGCTCGACTCCGAGTCCCTCCCAGATGACCGAACTTCTCACCCGATAACTAAGGGAGTCTGCTGCCAACTAGTGGCCAACAGTAAAATTTCACCTAAAATAAACGGTAGGCGGAACAAAATGCGAGTTTCCTAAAATATATCCCCCCACCCCCTCAAAAAAGATGTAAAAAAAGAGGGACTGTCAACTTTGTTGTTCTATCTATGCCAGTGATGTATCATGACAGACAATAAAATGAGCTTCAATGAGATGAGAGAAGATATAGTTATCCTGTGTTTCCTCGTTAATGGAATTCGTGGTTAATTTAGCCTTCCAATCGTGGCGATCGCTTGAGGAAGTTTTGTCCTTGGAAAGTGCGGCTGCCGAGAGCCGCGACTTGACACCGGCACTCCATTTGTCACAAAGTGCCGTGACAGTGTGGCTAATTAGTTTGGTCGTAACAAAGGAGCTGTCTTGAGAAAAGCCGCTAGCCGTCCGTCCACACGGACGTTTATTTATGACTCATCAGATTCAATTTTCATGCCAAGCAGCTGTTTGGTTTGCCAGTGTTTTGACAAAGTTTGCATTAAAGTTGCATTGGACATATGTTGCCTGAATGCCGTTGTTTGAATCGCAGGCTAGCATGGAGCAGGATCCTAGTGGTGATGCAGACTCTTTCCTCTCTGCGGCACTGAAGCGTTTACATTTGTCACCTGTTTAAAAAAAAAAAATCAATACAATAATGCTACATTGCAGATTTTTGTGTGGTGAAATACATTTATAATGCGTTTGGATAAGTTTCAATGTGATTACAGCTTGTGTAGGGGTTATATTAAGGTTCAATCTATCAAACAAACATGTGTTTTTTTGTTGTTGTCCTGAAATTGTTTTTCTATCCATTTTCCGCATGCTTTTTTGGGAGTGTGTATGTTGTGTGTTGTGCGATATTTTAAAATAGAATATCCCCAGAATCGTTTAATTGCTTATTTGAGTGATTAATTGTGTATGGCTAAGAGGCAGCGCCTGGGACGGTGAGTGACGTGGGCATCAGCGAATGCGAGTCGAAACTTTGCTGATTGTTAACGGCCGGTTTGTACGTTAATTGATTCAGCTAACATTACAATACATCCACACTAGCCTTTGGAGGCTATATTAAATTATGAGAGTGCTTTTATTGTTGTACTACAGGACAAGGAGTGGCTTGACCATGTTAAATTAGCTAACATCTAGCTATCTTCAGCTTAGCTATCTTCAGTGTTAGCAATTATACAACCGCTGTTATTTTTTTACATTTTTTTTTTGTGTGTGGGTGTGAAATGTTCCGAAACTTAGACATTCTCTTGGATGGTATAAAAGAAAGTCTAAAAGCCAGACATTGTCTTGAAATGTAGATGGGCAACCTCTTAGGTTACCAAGGCAGCTAACTAGAATGGCTAAGCTAACATCTGTTGTGACGTTTACATTAGAAGGCATTTTTTGATAAATCATTACTTTTACTGTTGTACTACAGGACAAGCAGGATAGAAAATGGACAGATTCTGATTGGTTCATAAAAAGGAGGTTAAAAAAAATGCCAACTACTGCCAGAGAAAGGAAACCCTAGCAACATAGCAGCAATAATGAGACCTAAACTGGTGGTGCTGGGCCTCTCCTGACATTGCTTAAAAGCACTTTGACATAATGTGAACATTCACCAGGTCTCTTAATGCTTCCTGCGCCGTCTTGTAAAACGTTCCCTGACAAGGTTCTCTTGGGGAAGGGAAGGGTCTGCGTTTGGTTTTTTCCCATTTGTTTGAAATATTCATCTTTTTCAATATTCATATTCATATTGGTTAAAGATGATTGACGTGAGCATTGATGCGCCTTTTTGTACTTGGTTCCTTTTTTATGATTGATGAGCACGCAGTGGAGTTTTGCGGTCTTTTTCCCCCCCTCTTATTTCCATGCGGTAACCATAGCAATCAGCACTAAAAATAAAAGACAAACGATTGAAAGAAATCAATTGAAACTGTTTACTATTACAGGGCCAGTTACTGTAGCTTTACTTATTTCTATTTAAGTTGTTTCGTCATGATTGGCCCGAATATAAGACGGTGTTTTTTGTATTGAAATAAGACTGAAAAAGTGGGGCTCGTCTTATATTGGGGGTCTAGACATTGTACCCATTCATGACGCTAGATGGCGCCAGATATCATTGAAGCGAATGCTGAACTTGACTCCCCAGGCCAAAGTGAACCCCTGCCACGAAGAATAAAAATAAAAATAGCGGGAGCACGAAGAAGAAAAATAAATAATAATTATTTTCTGTATAAAAATTAATTTGGTGTTAAAAAAAGTCCTTTTTCGAACTTGAATCTTGAAAAAGAGGGGGTCGTCTTATAATCAGGGCCGTCTTATATTCGGGCCAATACGGTACTTTACAAATTGTCAATTGTAACTACTGCCATCTAGTGGAAGAGCCTTTAATTGTTCTGCCTGTCACGATATGTCACCGGCAAAGATAGGTGGAATAAATAAACAAGAATTTTCAATGAAGTGAATCGGATATTTTCCCGCGGCGCACCTGATCATTTCTCACAACACCGTAACGCAGTCGTGGCACAGCGGTATGGGAATGAGTGGTCTAGAGGCGTGCATTCCTCGTTTCACACCTGCCAAAGCAGGGTCATGAATCCGTCTCTGATGGCCACAGAGCGTAACGCAGAGGCACAGCTGTCTATTAGTTCATGCCCCGCCACTGGTGGCTGCTTGACAAGCACGACACATCCAGCAGTCCTCCTCTTCCGCTTGACAAACTTTACCAGGCGGCAGCATCTCGGTTTGGCATGTCATTGTGTGTTTGTGTGTGTGTGTGCTGTGCGGTTAGCAGGCCCAACGCCAACGTGACCCACCTTCGGCTTTTCCGCTTTAGCACAGCGGTGTGCGGACAGATGCGCGGCAAGCGCGCCGCGGTGCATCACCGCGAGGGCCGTTTTTTATTTAGGTCACATTCTACGCTCCGGCGGCCAACAGAAGGGATTGCTTGTCCACGCCGATGAATACCTTCGGCTGGACAGGGCCTGCTGTGGAAGTGCGGCGCGAGAAGTGGAGTCTGAGTGTGTGTGAGCGACGGGTGGCCGCTAGATTAAATGCATTTGCTTAATTCCTTCCCCTCAAGTGATTTAAGACCCTGGTTTAACATCGCCACCAAATTGATGTTAATCCGTTTCCCAATTTTTCAATTACAGTGAACACCCACCTATTCCTGGTGGGCAACGTTTTTTAGCGTCCTTATATACGGTATCGGCCCGAATATAAGACGGCCCTGATTATAAGACGACCCCCTCTTTTTCAAGACTCAAGTTTGAAAAAATGATTTTTTTTAACACCAAATTAATTTTTATACAGAAAATAATTATAGTACATCTGAAACAAATGATTCTAATAATATATTTGAGAGGAAAAGCATGTTATTTTGCCTCATTCAAATCTTAATATCTGAACATTTAAATATGTAAACTAAAGTGCAATCACATTCGTAAATGAATGGCTTCTGATTTTTGAAATGTAAATATATCTGGTGCCATCTAGTGTCGTGAATGGGTATAATGTCTAGACCCCGAATATAAGACGACCCCCGCTTTTTCAGTCTTATTTCAATGCAAAAAAACACCGTCTTATATTCGGGCCAATACGGTATATCTCCCCAACACCTGGCATTGGAACAGGGGTGTGTAGACTTTTTATAACCACCAGACTGAGATTGTATTCATGTGTCACCATATCACATTGACCGAGCCCTGCTATGAAATGTGCGTATTTTTAAAGTACTTGTAGATGCCACAAGGCGGCAAAGCACTGCTGTTTTTCAACGGGAAGTTCTTCAACTCACCGCAACGTAATTCCATGGCACCATCATCTTCGTTTGGCTAGTTCCAGAGAATAACAGAGGTTTGGATTGGTGACTCACAAATACATTATTTCTTGGACCGATTAAAAGTATGATTTTCTTCGATCTGAATTAGATTTGGCGCCATCCTGTGGTGCCTCGGGGCATTTCAGAAAGAGCACAAAAAGATCAAGTGAGTGTATAAATATCCCTGGCTGCTATTTGCTGAAATAGGTTATTTTATTGCACTACTCCGTCTCACTTTTCCCTTGTTATGTCCACCCGCCACCCCCCCGCCCTCTCCTCAGTGCAGCACGGTGGCCTTATGCTTGCGCTTTATAAATCGAAGTAATGAATCGCTCCTGCTGGAGCGCGCCGGCGTCACCGCGCAACGCGGGAGGTTATGCAGGGTCTTATCATTTCCTCGTTAGCCTCGCACAGCTTCCAGTCTCCTAAAGGGAGACAGCTAAAAGGTGCGGGATGGATCCGTCTCACGGCCACGCGAGGGCGAGGGCGAGGGCGAGGCCGGGGCCGAGGTCGTTTATTGCCCGGATTGCTTCGCCAGGTGCAGGACGATGTCAGATGCTTTTTACCGGCCTATTAGTTTTCTCTCCGAGTGGAAATGACACGCTAATGTGATTATCTTTTCTGTTTATGTGCGCTCGGAGGAGCTGGATTGGAGGAACGGAAAAATAAATGCTCTTTTTGTTTGTGTGTGTGTGTGTGTGTGTGTGTGTGTGTGTGTGTGTGTGTGTGTGTGTGTGTGTGTGTGTGTGTGTGTGTGAGCGGTGGATTTATGTTCGGATGAAGCCGAGGCAATTTAGTGTTTTCTCATTACGTTCTTAATTCATCGAAAATAACGACGGCTCCTCGACCCTAGCGACACTGTTTCTGATACACTGCAATGGAGAGAGGAAAACATGGGAAGGGGGATGGGGGGGCGCAGATCAATCTGCTGCTATATTTAGAGATGATCCCTTTTTGAAGTTTTGAAGGACACAAATAAAAGGTTGAACGGGTGCTAAGCACGCGTGTCTTGCCGGTGTTGTTTCGGAGGCGGGACCCAAATGTATTTACATACGGTGAAATGCGTTAGTGTCTGGAGCTCATTTCTCTTCAATGAGCCGGTTTCATCTTGCTAATGCGAGATAGACACCCCCTAAGTGCATTACTTAAGTCCAGTTTACTCAGTCGTTTTTGCTTTGCGCAAATTCCCATTTCACAAAGAACGGATATCGGAAATGACGGCTTCATTGCCTCGTTTTCCACTTCTTATGCAGAGTGGGCTTGGTGCGGGAGAATCATTCGGCTCGTATTTTCCGTCGGCCTGCAGATGTTGTCTTTTTAACTCTTTCATTCCACAAGATGTACTTGAACGTCTTTTTAAAATTAGGCCCCGCCTACCAAGGACGTACTTATACGTCCAAGTCTTTTTTTTTTGCGTCATAGAGAGAAGGAGGGTCTGATGCAATGAATGAGAATAAACCGTTTGCATTGTAAATCATGTCCAAAAGCGACCAGTAGGTGGCAGTGGTGCCACCTACGTGCTTGAAGTAAATGTTTTTTCAAAAAGCCCTTTTTCTCGTTTTTTTGCGCAGGAATCGCCATTCTCATGAAACTTAGCTATTTTGTCATGCCGATTGCTGAAGAATGGAAAAAGATTTTTTTCAAAAACAAAATATTTTTTTTCCGCTGAAAGAAGAGAGTCCAAACTTTATTTTGGTAGGCTCCATGTTTATATCGCATTCGAACCAAATATTCTGTGGTCCTTGCAAGATCAATCAAAATCCAGTTTTTCCAGTGAAAATGGCTGGGATTGAATGAGTTAAAGGGAGCTTGAAAATTCTATGCTCTTCGTCTGTCTCACCATTTGGACTTGGATCTGAAGAAGCTTTCCAAAGACGTTTGTTAGCTTATTTTGTTAGCGGACTGAGACAAGTGGGCAGTCTGCTAACAAATGGATACACCTTATTTTCACATTAAAGTTCTTTCAGACTGTGACCATTTTATCGGATTTTTTTGCCAAGTCTCAGAGTAGCCTGATGGAATACCACCGGCCCCCGTGGTTGGGCGTCGGCCATCGTACTGGACGCCTGAAATGTCTGCTGATATTTCTAACTCTGCTTTCTGTCTCTTCCTCAATTCTTGGTGTCTTCCAGCTTACCATGACGATGAAAAGCTTGTCCAGCAGCCACGGCCACCATCACGCCGTCGCCTGTGACCCTTCCTACGACTCGGGGACGCTCGGTCATTCGGATCGGCAGCCCTGCTTCCTGAAGCCGGCAGAGGCTCACCCCGCCGAGCGCCCGTGCTACACCCAGCGCAGCTCCTTTCAGTCAGAATGCAGCGCCTACCCCGATCTGGCCAGCTGCACCTTCCCTCGCAGACATTACAGCTCCCATCACGAGCTGAAGGAGTGCGGGGCTCTGGTGCCATATACGGGGCCAACGGGAACGCTTAAAGGAAGCGGCGGCAAAAATAACAACAACCGGGTCCCGTGTAACCTGCTGGAACAGTTGGACCACCAGGCTCCGGTGCGGCGAGAAGGCTACCATACGCTGCAGTACAAGCGCACGGCAGTGGAACACCAACGCAGTGACAGCCCGGGACGAATCCGCCACCTCGTTCACTCCGTCCAGAAGCTTTTCACCAAGTCCCACTCCCTGGAGGGACCCTCCGGATCCGGCACTACCGGGAGGATGAACGGCAGCAAATCCAGCCCCGACGACCCTCCGTCTTCAGCGGGAACCCTGAAACAGAATAAGCGCAGTAAAAACAAAGACAGATCCAAGTCGGAGCCAAAGATGCGTAGCGCCATCTCCGGATACTGGAGCTCGGATGACACCCTGGACCGGGAGATGTGCCTGTACCACCACCGCAGCGCCGGCCAACCGTCGGGGGTTATGACCATGGGGCGGCACCCGGAGAAGTCGCAGTCGCAGTACTTCATGGAGTCCTACAACACCATCAGCGCCCACTCCCTGAAGACATCTCGCAGCAACAACGACGTGAAGTGCTCGTCCTGCTCCGGTGGCGGAGGCGGCGGTGCGCTCCCGCTGATGGGCGCACTGGACAGCCAGTTGCAGCTCAAGAAGAGCTCGTGGTCTTCGACTCTGACGGTGAGCCGAGCACGAGAGGTCTACCAGAAGGCCTCCGTCAACCTAGAAAAAGCACTAGTGAAAGGCGAGCAGGGACGCACCTGCCACTTCCTGCAGGTAGGACAGTTACGGCAGCCCCACCCCTCGCATGTCACGCTTTCTTGCATCCTCAATGGCCGACCCCTCAGTCAGTCGTGGTTTTGCTTTCATCTTCATCGTGACGCTCAAGTTTTGCTTTCTGCATCATCATCAAACGGCATGCGCATTTGTGATATGTACTCGTTTGTGGTTGTATCCTTCTGCATGGAACCACGCATATCCAGGGGGTCCTCGGTTTGTGACGGGACAGTAAGCCCCCCGCCATTAGCTCAGGATACGGAGCAGAACCTGCTGCGAATAGTGAAAATAAAAGCAAGTAATCGATTCCCTACCCACCCCTCTCCATAAATATTCCACAAACTGATCCCAAACTGATCTTTGACTCACCGACACATATACCATAATTTCCGGACTATAGAGCGCACCTGATTATAAACCGCACCCAAAACATTTTTCAAGGAAAACAAAAAATTGTACACATATAAGCCGCACCTGTATATAAGCAGAAGGTGCCCACATTGGAACTTGAGATATTTACAAAGAAAAACGGTACACAGGTCAAATGCATCCTCTCATGGCCGGTTGTTTTCTGTGTGACAGATGATAGCGTCTTCCTCAACACATATTAATCAACTTGTCTCACTCTTACCTTTCATGCTCGAGCGCTCCCTGGAGGTCATTAGAAACATTTTCATATAAGCCTCTTCATTAAATAAGCCGCAGAGTTGCAGAGCGTGTGACAAAAATCACGGCCTATAGTCCGGAAATTACGGTAACCATATCCTCACAAACACATATAGCGTAATTTCCGGACTATAGAGCGCACCTGATTATAAACCGCACCCAAAATATTTTTCAAGGAAAACAAAATTTTACACACATAAGCCGCACCTGTGTATAAGCCGCAGGTGCCCACATTGGAACATGGGATATTTACAAAGAAAGATGGTACACACATCAAATGCGTCTGATGAAAGCGTCTTCCTCGACACGTATATATCAACTTGTCTCACTCTTACCTTTCATGCTCGAGCGCTCCCTGGAGGCCATTAGAAAAATCTTCATATAAGCCTCTTCATTAAATAAGCCTCAGACAAAAGTCACGGCTTATAGTCCGGAAATTACGGTAACCATATAAGACAAGCCACCGTACTCATCATTTTCCCTGTCATTGTGCTGCCAATGATGCTTGTGGCATTACTTTCATGATCCATTAGCCGTACAGTCACTTGAAATGTACATTGAAGCACTTGGACCTGCTCTGTAAATCCAGCCCTAGGGGGAACAAAAAAAGCTTTGTTGACTCTTCACCAAAGTCGGGATTTTTATCCTGTCAAAAAAAGGTCACAACCTTAGCCCGACATTGCCAACGACATATTTTTTTTTTTGCATAACAAACCTTAATGGGTGTTTATCAAAGCCTTCAGCCGCTCTAGGATTTTACACCGATAAACACGCAAACATGTACGAAGATCAAGCCGCCTTATCTCGGATCTCTGGCGAAGATGAAAGTCTGACTGGTGGCGTACATTTCCTCATGTCGCAGTGAGCTGTACATGAAAGCCCCCCGGTGAGACAAGCAGGCAAGCGGAAGGCGGGTGAGCTGTCGAAGAAAGAGCAAATCGGGGCCACTGAGGAAGAAGTTGGAAAACACAAGCATAAAAGATCACGCAAAAAGTTCTGCGCGGTGGCACATTTTAAAAGCTCGGGGGGGGGATAAAGGAGTCAGGAGTTTAGGGAACAAATGTCACTGTAGCAACTCGTTGGCCCAAAGAAAAATCGATGAGGAAAGTCCTTTGTTTTTCGGAGTCTCACGCCAAGATGTTGTCTGCTGCGCTTGGATGATGGCCAAAGTCAAGTCGCAGGAGAACACGGGGAGAACATCTCCACACAGGGAGGCCGGAGCTGGTTGACCTCTGATTTGCTAACCACACTAGCGCCTGACCTTATTTAGCTAATGGTAAAACAGACACGGTCTTTTTTCCCAATACAGTGGTACCTCTACTGACAAAATTAATTGGTTCTGGAAGAAATTTCTTAAGTAGAGATGCGTTTTCCATGTAAATGCCTTAATTCGTTCCAAGCCCCCCAAAAATTCAAACATAAATGTTTCCTAAAGCATCAAAATGCATCAAAATATGTAATACATGTTACAATTAGATTATCGGACAATAAATGTATTTAAATTGTGCATAATGTAAAAATCAATGAAAAAAAGAATTAAAATGGTCATTTAACTTTTAACTGCGTTCTCATTGATTTTTAGTTTGTTCTCTCTCAGAAGTGGTTTTTGCCTGGCGTTTTGTCAAGAACTGATCCAAGGACGTTTGCTTTTGTCGGATTCTAACAATCCTTCGAAAATGTCCATGGCAAACATCAGCATAGTGAGCGATCGCCCGACTTTTTCTGGGTGATTCACATTTACGTAAAACCAAATGATGAGGGTGCTGCGTAGACACATTTTTCTCGACCTTCACATGCAGTCGAGGTCCCTCTTAGCCAATGGGATGCTATGATGATGCTCGGTAATAGCCAATGGCAGAGCAGCTATGAGTATGTTGCATTCAGGAAACTCGGAGCTGCGAGCAGCAGCCCAAACTGTAATTTTTTAACTTTTGTATCTTAAAATTTATTTCATACCAAGAGGCAATATTTTCCTGTTGAGACGTTTCGTAACTTGAAAATTTCGTATAAAGAGACGTTCCTAAGTAGAGTAGCTGATGTCATTGTCAGCCCGGTTGCCTCGCAAAGTTCTTTTGGAAGTGGCTCAGGACTAATGCATCTCATTGACTTAAGAACTGTCGTGGTAAGAGTAGTTCACATTGCAGATGCATTTTCTTTTTTTTGGGGGGGGGGGGCTGAACAAGCCCATTCTTTGCGCTCCGCTTTCCTTCTTTCAGATGAGGGCCTGAGGTTTACCTTCGTTGCACTGTGCTGCGAACAGTCAGCGGAGCGGAAGACAGCGGCCGGGGGGCGATCAATAATTTAAGTGCATCCAGAGGACAGACACACACACACAAAAAAAAAAAGTCTTAACACAATTGGAAAAATACTGAAAAATATGGACCTCCATTTTCAAAGTGTGACTTTTGAAGGACTCGTTGGTCAGAGTTAGGGAATTATGGGTTAGGGAAAACAATGCTGGGTTCGGATTAGGGGATAGGGTTGAGGGGGTCGGTGCTTGAATCAGAAACCCAAAAATGTCAAAAACACCTTTAAGCATTATTAACTCATTCACTCCCAAAGACGTTTTTAAACGTCTTTTCAGACTTGGTCCAGAATTGGCTGGTACTGAATGAGTTCATTCCAAGAGTGTCCTATTATGCCCCAAAACCTTCATGAAAGTGAACTTTGTTCCCCAATCAGCTCAGCTTTGACTGCCAATGTTAAAACAAGCCTAATTCAATCTGACGTTTCAATCTCTCCGCCTCGCCAGGTACCTCAGGATGACTGGGGTGCTTTCTCGCCACTGGCAAAGGATGACGAGATCCCCTGCCGGAGGATGCGAAGCGGCAGCTACATCAAAGCCATGGCCGAAGACGACAGCGGCGATTCGGACTGCAGTCCCAAACCTTCGCCCAAAGTGCAGGCGCGACGGGCCAGCTACCTGAAAGCCACGCAACCGTCGATCACCGAGATGACCACGCTCAAGTGAGTTGAAATTGGGAACGGGGTTGCTTGGGTCAAGGATAAAATTGAGCTTGTGACGGGATTTCATCGACACAGCAGGACTGATTCCTGATTGGCTGAGCGTCAATTATGTCACTTGTTCCACAGAGTAGCCCCGCCCCTCCCTAACCGTGAGGTGAAGGTGATTATTGAGTACGAGCACCATTCAGGTCTCCCCAATACGTAATCAGCCCCACGGGGGGAAATCGAAACCACAGTGCTGTTAGATTCTTCTTTGACCTGATTTTGGCTCGCTGGCCTTTCACACTAACGCCGGGGGGGTGCCTGATGATGATGATGATGATGATTTGAAGCTTCGTGTCTTCTTATGTCTGGAGTGGTCTCAGTCATGCACCGCCTCGTTGCTGTCATGAATCAAGACAGGAGAGAGGAGGGACGAAAACGGGCAATCGTGGAGAGCAAAATGGCAAATGTCGCACTGGGAAAACGTTTCGCTCAGAAATTTGATATGATGGAGAAAGCCGCAAATCCGCCCACACAAATTTGTGAAAACCAAATGTCAGGCCTAACTCGCACACAATGTGTACAGTGATCCCTCGCTATTTCGCGGTTCGTTTATCGCGGCTTCGGTGCATCGCGGATTTTTTCAAACATATTCATAAAATAAATAAATAAATAAATAGTTTATTATGATTATTTTTTTTCATATACAGTCAAACCTCTGTTTTCGAACGTCTCGGTTCCCGACCAAATCGGTTTTCGACCCAAAATTTTACGTTTTTTATGCCTCGGATGACAAACAAATTTCGGTTCTCGAACAAACTGAGCGCACTTGAATGCACCATTTGACTCCTCCCGCCTTCCTTACACGAGGAAGTGACGCTTCCTCGTGTTGCTTTCCATTGTGAGCAGACGTGTTCAGTAAACATTTTTATTTTAAAAAGAGCGTGGTTTCGGTTTTCGAACAATTTCGGTTTTCGAACAGCCTTCTGGAACGGATTATGGACGAAAACCGAGGTTTGACTGTCCATGGAGTGCAGTACTGTATATGTTGCTCTATGTGACGCGCTGTTGTTTTGCTGACTTTCGCAGCTTCTCGCGGACCGTTTGTGGACTTTAAAAAAAATAAACGTTTATATATGTTAATTGGTCGCTACTTAGCGGATTTTCGTTTATCGCGAGTGGTTTTGGTCCCCATTAACTGCGATAAATGAGGGATTACTGTATTCCCCAGTATAGTCGAAGTGCTGATTGAGGTTGTTTTCGTAAAACACGGCTGGTGCAGTTTACAAATGTTAAATCGTGTCTCAGTTTGTTCGCTAAATTCGAGTTTGTCGTCAGCCGGCCGTCACGGAACATATTGTGCCGGAACACAAGAGGCCACGTGTCATGCGCCTCTTGTGCTCCAAGGACGCTCCGTGTAAGCCATTGTGAGTGTTCCTCAACAGCTTCGGGCGATGCGATAAGCGGAAAGTGTTTCCCAAAACCGTTGTGGATTGATGCGTATCGTTTTGTACAAACACCATCCACCCTGCTCCCCCCCCCACCCTTCCCTGCTTCTTACGGCTTCATTATTTCCTCACCCTTCTCTCCCCGCCTTGCCGCTTCAGGATTTCCACGGAGCACTCGCCCAAGCTGCAGATCAGGAGTCACAGCTATCTGCGGGCGGTCAGCGAGGTTTCTATCAATAGGAGCCTGGACAGCTTGGACCCGGCGGGGCTGCTGGCCTCGCCCAAGTTCCGCTCGCGAAACGAAAGCTACATGCGAGCCATGAGCACCATCAGCCAGGTTGGTCACACACATGAATTCCTCTGACCCCCATTTGGTGTCTCAAAGTGGGGTCACCCAACCCCTCGGGGTCCGTAAAATAATTTGCAATGAATGATCCGATCTTTTTAGAAGTGCTTAGCAACACATATGGCGCCAATAAAGCAAACCTCCAACATGATTGTTATGTATCATGGCATAAATCTACAAATGTTGCAAGAATAAATTTTTATTTTTGAAAATCACACCCAAAAAAAACCCCAAAACAGTTACTGACACTTAGGAGGCTACAAGAGTGCAGCAAAACACGAATTTGGTCGAAATGAAGCTCCACAACTGATGTCAGCATAGTTCCTTGGTACCAAGATGTCACAAGATGGCCGCAAAACACTACTTTTGTCCTAATGGAGCTTCTCAAATCACGTCGACATAGTTCCTTGCTGCCTAGATGCCAAAAGATGACAGCAGATCACTACTTTTGTCTAAGTGAAACTCCTCAGCTCGCCTCAACATAGTTCTTTTGCTCAAAGGTACGACAAAATGGTGTGCTAAGCACTACATTTATCCAAACGATGCTCTGCAAGTCATTTCAATATCGTCTCTTGACACCAAGATGACGACAGCAGATCACTACTTTTGTCTAAGTGAAACTCCTCAGCTCGCCTCAACATAGTTCTTTTGCTCAAAGGTACGACAAAATGGTGTGCTAAGCACTACATTTATCCAAACGATGCTCTGCAAGTCATTTCAATATCGTCTCTTGGCACCAAAATGACGACAGCAGATCACTACTTTTGTCTAAGTGAAACTCCTCAGCTCGCCTCAACATAGTTCTTTTGCTCAAAGGTACGATAAAATGGTGTGCTAAGCACTACATTTATCCAAACGACACTCTGCAACTCATTTCAATATCGTCCCTTGGCACCAAGTTGCCACAAGATGATGACAGCAGATCACTACTTTTGTCTAAGTGAAACTCCTCAGCTCGCCTCAACATAGTTCTTTTGCTCAAAGGTACGACAAAATGGTGTGCTAAGCACTACATTTATCCAAACGATGCTCTGCAAGTCATTTCAATATCGTCTCTTGACACCAAGATGACGACAGCAGATCACTACTTTTGTCTAAGTGAAACTCCTCAGCTCGCCTCAACATAGTTCTTTTGCTCAAAGGTACGACAAAATGGTGTGCTAAGCACTACATTTATCCAAACGATGCTCTGCAAGTCATTTCAATATCGTCTCTTGGCACCAAGATGACGACAGCAGATCACTACTTTTGTCTAAGTGAAACTCCTCAGCTCGCCTCAACATAGTTCTTTTGCTCAAAGGTACGACAAAATGATGTGCTAAGCACTACATTCATCCAAACAACGCTCTGCAAGTCATTTCAATATCATCTCTTGGCACCAAGTTGCCACAAGATGATGACAGCAGATCACTACTTTTGTCTAAGTGAAACTCCTCAGCTCGCCTCAACATAGTTCTTTTGCTCAAAGGTACGACAAAAGGGTGTGCTAAGCACTACATTTATCCAAACGACGCTCTGCAAGTCATTTCAATATCGTCTCTTGGCACCAAGTTGCCACAAGATGTTATTTTTATTCCTATGTGGCTACACATAGTAGGCGCTAAAATTATTAGGGGCTCCTTGGAAAATTTTTCCCTGGACCCAAAAGAGAACTGCTGTCCTATGCTATATCCTGTAAGGTGGTGCTGCGGCGGTGGAGTAGGGAGGGAATCCTACCCGCGAGCTTTCCTGAGGCTTGAATTCACATTCAGGTCATCTTGCGACAAAGTTTGAACAGGAACGAAGGCTTCCATCTCCCAATTGGATCCTGTGTGGGCGTGTGCGTGCATTCGAGTGTGCTTGTGTCCGTGTGCTGGAGCTTGGGAAAGCTACTGACACAAGAAGATGCGCAGAAGACCCTGATTTTACCCCTACGCACTCATTCTTTGACAATAAAGTTGTATTCCATTCCATTCCATTCCATTCTCTTTGGAATTTGGCTTGGTCAACATACAAAGATGTGTTAATTTTTAAAAATTTTTTTTAACATGCATACTTGTGGGTGCTATGAATAATTCAGGACGCAAGTGAATCCAAATGGGGAATCCGCTAGGCCTTGATTACAATCAAAGACGAGGCTGAAATTGTAAAGTATACAAAAGTTTAACTCGGTAAGAAAGAGTTGATTTTGATTTGTGTGGTTTTAAGCTACTAAAAAGTGTCATATACAGTGATCCCCCGCGCTAACGCGGTTCACTTTCCGCGGCTTCACTGTTTCACGGATTTTTTTGGTGCAGTTTTTTTAACGCTTTTAACCCTTTAAATCAGAACGTGTCGGCGGGACCGTGTGTCAACAGTACAGTATTTCCCAAAACTATTATAGTTATTTGTTGAAATTGGTAATTGGGCCTGAAAACAGGGGTTGGTCTTTGATTTCATTGTATATATAGTTAATTATCGTGTAATAACTGTAAAAAAACAAATAAAGTTAACGGATTTCCCTTATCATTGGTTCTTTTTGGAACGTACCCCCCGCGATAAACGAGGGATTACTGTATATCAAAGGGGGGGGGGTCTATACCGTGTTGCCGTGTTAGTTGCTGAGGCACTTTCAGCCATTTATCGAACAAGAAAGTCAGTCAAACATGCAAATCCAAAATGGCAACACTCGCGAAACGCATGCTAGCGTTCACATCAATAATTACGTTTCCGTGCACCAAGCGCGGTCGATCCTCGGATCAGAAAGCGACGCATGGAGAGTCTCTGTCATGAAAATGCACACAGTTCCGAGCTTAGGCTCCTGTTCGTTCTCGGCTTTGAATTCTAGCGACAGAAAAAAAGGCAAATGCGCTTCATTGTTGACGGTTCCGCCATGTTTGTATATCGTTAAAAAAAGTTTGGGATTTTTTGTTTTTCATATGACTCGTTTTGTTAGTTTAACTATTTTTTTCTTTTTGGAGTAATTTTCATTTTTGTTTCGTTTGTATTACTTTTTGGTTAACTATTGTCTTTTTTTTTTCAGTCGCAAAAATATTTTTGCTTTTCGTTACCTTGGTTGGTTCACGATCACGAAGGTCACTTTGAACCATGTCGCTCGGTGTGGGGCGGACCTCGGCCAAATATGCTAATTAGCTAGCAATTATTCAACTTATTATAATCAAACCAGTCAAGTATCACGTTTTGCACCTGCAATATCGAGTGCTAGCTTAGATTTTGATTTTCCGTATGCAGTGAACTTGGTAAATATAACCTTTTATTAACTAGATTACCGGCCCAGGTCTTCCATAGCAATATCGACTTTATTATTGTTTGTGCATGCAGAAGATTTAATCAAGACTTGTGGCACAAACGTGTCATATTGTGTCATTGCTTCTTTATTACTTTTCTGTTTTTGTCATGAACATGCTCGCATCAATGTGCATTTTTTTTTTTTTTTTGATAGGTGAGCGAGGTCGAGGTGAACGGCCAGATTGAAGCGGTGTGCGAGTCGGTCTTCAGCGAGATGGAGTCGCAGGCGGTGGATGCGCTGGATCTGCCCATGACCGGCTGCTTCCGCATGCGCAGCCACAGCTACGTGCGCGCCATCGAGAAGGGATGCTCGCAGGAGGAAGAGGAGGAAGCGACGGGGCGCGCGGCGGCGGCAGGAGGCGGGGCCAGCAGGAAGCTTGGATCGCCCCCGCGTAGCGCCACGACTGTCAGAACCATCCAGAGCAGCACAGGTTGGTCTTTGACTTTCTCGAGGGAGGAATGTAGAATCCGTGACGTGTTTGGCATTCATGCATGTGCGTGGAAGTTCCGTGTACGTTGTCAAATGGCGTGCGCGACAAATTTCAGTCCATGGTCGGATGCCTTTAAATCGGGGGTTTGGACAACTTTTTGGGTCCAGGGATCCTTGATGGGTTTTTCAAGGGTCTCTCATTCTCCAAATGGCAATGAAATTCTCTAACAATTCAAAAGTCGCCTCATTTAAAAAAATAAAATAAAGTATGACAGTCATACCTCGGTTTTTGACCATAATCCGTTCCAGAAGGCTTGTTCGAAAACCGATTTGTTCGAAAACCGAAACCACGCTAAAAATCTTTATTGAACACGTCTGTTCACAATGGAACGCTACACGAGGAAGCGTCACTTCCTCGTGTAAGGAAGGCGAGAGGAGTCAAGTGGCGCATTTTAAGTGCGCTCAGTTGGGTCGATAACGGATTTTCGGTCGTAATCCGAGGCATAAAAAAACACAACATTTTTTGTCGAAAACAGAGACGTTCGAAAACCGAGTTTTGACTGTATTTCAGAAATCAAACCCTATTCTTGTAAGATGCTGCCTTTTATTGAGAGAAAATACTTAATTTCCAGTAATCAAGCTCGGCTGCGAATAGCGAAATCCGTCATCCATGTCTTTTTCCGAAAGAAGTTTTTACTCCACATCTTAAAATAAAATTCAAACAAGACAAAAAATATTATAGCCCTGATTTGAGAACCAACCAATTTTCTCTGCGACACTCCAGCAATCAAGAACCAAAACTGCGACTCAATGCTAGCGGGCTACGTGCTTACGCCACGTTGTCACATGACACGTCACCGTTCTTCTGCTACACCGAGGGTCGGCAACACGCGGCCCCAGAGCCGCATGCGGCTCTTTCGCGACATCTAGTGGCTCCCTGGAGCTTTATAAAAAAAATTTGAAAATGGAAAAAGATTTTGATAGTCTGCTAATATAGCTCAAATAGAGATCGATACATGTTGCAGCTCTGAAAAAGGAGAGTTGTGGTGTTGGTTTTTTAAAACGTACACTTTATTTATGCTTTTAACAGTCTCGACAAACTCCGTGCCTTCTCTCTTCTCGTTCGACTCGAGAGGCGTTCAAAGACAGCCTCCGAAAAACGGAAATTCATGATCACTTCACTGACACTAAGTAAAGGCGAAAATAATAACAAAAAATCTAGCGAGGAAATCACAAATATATATTTTTTCTTCATCTTGTTGTCATTTTTAGTCCAACTTTGACAATGCAAAGTAGAAGTGGATCACTTTTGTATGGCCCCCTCAGGACTTTTTAAAAGCGAATATGGCCCCTGATGAGCGAAAAAAGAGCAACCCCCCCTTGGGCTATGGTAACGACTCAATTACACCACCGCCGCCACGCGTTCACTTGATTGTTGGTTATTGATCTCTGGGACGCCGTCCCCTCAGGAAGGAAGCAGCTAATGAAGACCATCCATCAGCATTTGAACTCGCCGCTCGTTTTCGAGCCTTCCTCCGGTTTCCCCGCTTCTGCCCTTCCCGTGACTCGCTCGGCTAAATCTCATAAAAGCCCCC
Organism: Hippocampus abdominalis; assembly: GCA_018466805.1. Taxonomy (NCBI): domain Eukaryota; kingdom Metazoa; phylum Chordata; class Actinopteri; order Syngnathiformes; family Syngnathidae; genus Hippocampus; species Hippocampus abdominalis. Next base: position 9,630,867 of record CM031712.1, on the reverse strand, counting down.
CCGACTTGACATTGACTCGAACTCCCGAGTCTTGATAAATCTCGACTGTTTCCGTTCGACAATCTGTTTCTGGGGGAGGAAGTGCGGCATTTGTTTTGTTTGGAAAAGACCGAGATGATGTTACAACAGTGACCGCCGGCAGCTGTCCCGATGCGTTTGTCCATATGGCGCGTGCTCGCTCGTACGCCGCGCAGTCATTTGACGTTCGGAGAGCAGCGATCAAAATCTGCTTCGTTTCAAAACCCGGAAACGTTGATGTAATTTTTTTCCCACATGTGCATGAGTAGGATATGCATAAAATATTATGCATAAGAATGTATGATAAGTAGATGATGTGTCCCCGCCCCCCCCCCCCCCGAGACAGCTTGAATCTTATATTCAGGAACATCATGCAATATACATACATAGGAAATGTATTCATGAGCACACACGCGTGTGTGTGTGTATGAGAGTGCGTCAGCACACTGTATGTGCTTTCCTTGCATTGTGCAATAACTGAAATGTAAGGGGGGAAAAAAAATGCAAATAGGTTATCCACCAAAAATAAAAATCAACAGTCCCAGTGAAAAAATTGAAGAATAAAACGCATCTGTTATCAATTAAAACAATACAAATTGAAATCATATATGAAGTTAGCATTTTATGATATGTTAAATTTATTTTGTATTGTACAACGTAAAACGGGAGGACAAATTGCTGAAGTTATGGTCAATTGAATATTGTCATTTTAAATGCAACTCTTTATTTTACGTCTCATAGTACCTCTCAAGGCCTAACGGAAATTTTAATAAAAGCAGAAAATAGGTCAAATAAAAAGCATTTCGATTTATATTTTGTGGCTTTAAGAGCTGTTTGCAAGCATGCATACCGCACAGTGTGTAATGCAACCAGGAATCATTCCTTCTACATACAAATATGTATGTCGAATTAACATTTCTTTGCACAAATACAACATTAGGCACACGTGTTGTGAAAATTCATGAATACTTTTGACATTTATACACCCCCCCGAATTTTTTTTTTTAACAAATATATATATATATATATATATATATATATACAATCCTCCTGAAACTGGCTGAGTTTATTCTCTGCGCACTTTAATGCTAGTTTGACCACCACGACAACCAAAACACATCTCAGGCAACGTTTTGTTTATTTCATGATTTTCGTCATCAATACGTGACCTTGCTTGTGTTGGGCTTTTCACCGTAACTTGAACAACAGCGCCCCTCACAGGACTACAGTTGTACAGCACAATAAATTCGAGTCTTTTTTGTTTTTTTCCCCCCCTAATGCTCTCTTGATGTTTTCCGGAAGTGATGGGAATGCTCAAACTTGTTTTTTTTTCTTCTTCTTAATAATTTTATTTTAGAATGTTAGGATTTTATCTTGACTATTTTGTATGTTACGAATTATATTCCTGCAAAACGAATCGTGTTTTTTTTTTTAATGATTTTTTACCCCCTCTTGAAAAGATGCATCTTCTTCAATTGGCTTTCGGGCTATGTAAGAGGGACTTGTAAAACATTATGAATGGATTTAAAAAGCTTGAGAAAGCCTGAATTAGGATGTCCGCGTCGAACAAACTGGTCGAATGTGTCATACGGGACCGTGCCAAAATGCTTTCATGGTGGGTTGGGGGGGGGGGGGCGTGTTGTGGGTGGGGGGGTTTCCGCGTCCCGACACATGAGCCCACAACCCCGTCAGTCTCCAAGACGTGTTCTTCCTCGTTTACCGCTGGTGATAGTGGCACCGCAAAGCCACCATGGCGTTCTTCCATTGTTTCTACGGCGTGTGTGACGACTGGTTTCGCTATTGTAAGTAAAAAAAAAAAAAAAGATAAACCAAACCGAAGAGTCGCTGTGTTTTGGTTGCTTGTGTGGCTGGCTGCCGGCTGCGTGGCGCTTGAAGAGACCAAACCAGGAAGTGGAATGACACGGACTTCAAAGTAAAAGTACAGTCATTTGGACGCGAGACTTTTTAAAAAATTAATTTTAAATTTTAATTCAACTCTTTGTCTAAAATTAATGAAGACTCATTAAAACGGTTCCGTTAACTGTGTGTCATGTTTCAAAGAGCCCTGATATAGTAGTAGATGATATAGTAGATTTTATTTTGAAAATGAAGACAGACGCGTCATTGTTATGCTTGTAATTTAACGCATGTGGTCAACGCAGAGCCCATCCCTGTTGTATTGTGCCTTTTTTCATCCTCAAATTAGACACAGTGGCTTATTAAACGATTTAAAATATGACAAACCATTGTTACAACCTAAATGCCGGGTATTCATATTACTAAACAAACTCAGTTAAGTCTTCCATTCATTGTATCTAAATAGAACACACAAAGCAACGCAACAAATTCACTATTAGTTTAACACTACTGTCTATTAATAGCAGATTTCCTTGCCCAAAACCCAAAGATTAACCTACTTGTGCTTGGTGCGTGATAGCTGGGAATTGTTGAGCAGCTTCCAGCCGCCTGCTATTTGTGTGTGTGTGTGTGTGTGTGTGTGTGTGTGTTCTCTGTGACAGGTTCCAGCAAGTGTGACTGTGCGTCACACACTTTGGGCACCACATTACAAAATGCCCACTGACCTGACTCAGTTGGGTTCCTCTCATATTTTGGACTTTTTAACTTTATTTCTAGATTCCGCCAATTAACAGGGTTTCCGCAGGTTATTCAAAATTATTCAAAGTCATGAAATGGATTTTGCAGAAAATAAGGCTGATGAAAAACGATAGTGGAAGGCTGCCGGTTAGCAGTTAGCACCAAGCTAGGTAATCCAATTTAACAATCATAAATATGATGAAAAATATATATTTGTGGAGATTTGGGACTAGTTTTAAGTGATCCCAATTACATTTCATTTAAGTTACATTGAAAAAATGGCATTAAATTACATTTGCTGTTACCTGTTACAGTGAATCTCCTCTACAACGAAACCTACATGGGCGAAAATACCCCCTAGTGTGAAAAAATCTTCATGCATTAACACCATTCCCACTCTCCTGCCCCCCATACAACGAAAAACGAATCGACTCAAATTTAGTTCATTTTGCCGCCACTGGGAGGAGCCAAAACACTTCCAAGCTTCCATCCGCTGGCGTTTTAACCCAGTCATTGAAACACGCCACAAGTCTCATCTTGTAAAACTTGACTCAAGTCAAGACTTTGGTGTCATGCCCGTCGACAGACACAAGTAGAGCAAATACCTCCAGTCATTCACATCAAACAGGTCCAGTGGCGCTGTGCGGGAATTTGCCTTTGTGCGTCCCTCCCTCGCAGTCCCATTTCCTCCTCTGACTTTAATGACAGGCCCCCAGATCTCAGCAGCGTCTGTACATGTGAGCGGCACCTGTGTGTCAGCCCATCAAAGTCGCCCGCCTCCCTGGTGGAATTGTTATTCAAAGCGAGAATTAAACTGCTGGCTTCCACTCACACCTGCTTAATGTTGTCATTCCGCTGGCTTTGATGCTTGAAGGGGGGGGGGGGGGGGTGAGGAGAAAAAGGGCCAGGTGGAGACATGCGGAGAAACGCATGGACATGCAACAATGCTAATATGGAGAATCAGCAAATTCCCAACATTTGTCGTATTTTATTTATTTTATTTGAAAAATGTCGCCCCACGCCACCAAAAGGTTGCTACTGCAGATTTAAATAGTGATGAGCTGGTCGCAATGTACTCATAAGTGTGAAATGTTGGCCTTTTCAGTCGAACATTTTTTTTTTCTATTGTAAGAAATGGCAACAAGTGGACGTACGGGTTCGTTGTACTTTCTGCCATCTAGTGGGAGAGCATTTAATTGTTCAGCCTGTCACTATACGTTGCTGGCATAGATAGACGGATATATAGATTCGTAGTTTCAGACTTAGTGCAGTCTAATTTCTAGTCTTGTTTTAAAAATCTGATTTTATTCTAATCAGACGTAGTCATTTTGTCGAAAAAAATTCAGTCTTATATTCTTGTACGTTGAAGAGTTTTTCTTAATGTGACTTCATTCTTGGACTACTTTAGAAATACAGTGATCCCTCGCTATTTCGCGGTTCGTTTATCGCGGCTTCAGTGAATCACGGATTTTTTCAAACATGTTCATAAAATTAAAAAAAAAATCATGATTTACTTCTACATGCATGTATACCATTAAATTTGGCCTTATAAATATTATGCACATGTACCTATATGGAGAGGGGGTGGGGGTCGCTACTTCGCGGATTTTCGTTTATCGCAGGTGGTTTTGGTCCCCATTATCCCTGATAAACGAGGGATTACTGTACTCGTTTTTCTCTAAATCTGAGTATTGTACTATTGCATGATTGCAACAAAAGAAAATACTACTTTGTTGAACTATTATTTCTTCAAAAATATGGTATCTTGAACACGGATGGTGAAGCAACACATGTAGACAGACATAACAATACAGACGTTATCTATCCGATGCAAAAAAAAAAACAGCTGTTACAACAATTTACTGCGCTTCCAGTATTTGATTTATATATAAATATAAACTTCCCTCTGGTGGCCAAGGGTTAGCTGAGGAAAAGCCGCAAAATATTTATTCTTTATCAAATACTTTGCCACTGTATATTTTTGGGAAGTACAATGGGGTTATTTTTAATATTAGAAAAACGAGAGTTTAGAAAATTTTGCCTCATCTTAGTGGGCAAAACACACACACACAAAAGGTGTTTTGGACACCTGCATTCATGTTTATGTTTGTAGCTGCGGGCATCAAGCTCAAACTGGAAGCCCGTTGAGATAAATTCTCGTAGTGTGTGTGTGCGTGTGTGTGTGTGTGTGTCTTAATTACTTCATCCTGTCACGGCAGTCTGAGAATGCGAGCCAGTGGGAACTTGTAGTGACCTCAATCGCAAAATCATACTCAACATCTCCTTTGACACTGTTACTGCCAAATCTATGACCCCCGCCAGGTCCGGTGTCCCAAATCTATTGTTTATGATTGTTTTGCTATGGTCAATGTAATGTTGTGACCCAGATGCAGACACCTTTCTTGCAATGATCGATTCGTCCACTAGATGTCAACATAGCCTCGGCTGTGGTCCCTCCATTGACCAACCTGGTGTAAAAATTGTACACACAAGCAGATACTCGAGTACAAATTGTACTTATGATATGCCGAATTATTTCAATTATAGGACATGAAAAAACAAGACTAACAGTCAGTAGCAGTGTGTAACGCGCAATGCTTAAATCAAATAATTTTAAGCCTTTGCACGTCGCTTCCGGTTATTTACTGTCAACCCGAACGTAAAGCCAAAAGAAAGCAACATCGTGTATTTAAAATAATTGACCAATGCTGCCTTAAGAATGGCCCGCTAGCTTAATGCTAACATGTGTAAGTTGAGGGGTTCGTTGTTTTTTAGTGGATGGCTCTACTTTAAGAACGACAAAAGGAGAGATGGAATTCTTTAAATGCAGTTTTATTAAAAGGAGGGAATACAGACGCCAGCACGTTCGAGAACACAACTCTCCTAACTAAAATCACTTCCTGCTTCTCTTACTTCACCAGCCAATCAGAACCTATCAACATAAAAACATGTCCAAGCAATTAATAAATAACAGGATATAATTTAAGTATGCTTAACATGAAATAATATGATGCTCAAACATAAAATGATAATTAATAATATAACATAAGCTTACACATATACTGGAAAATGCCAATTGACGTGCGCAAAGTAAGCATCGCTAGTCGTGGTTTTCGAAGTACTTGTGAAAGCTAATCTAACGTGGCGAATTAACACAACCACAGTGCAATGTGCCGACGTCGTTGAAGCAAACCGACTTGAAAACGACTCGCAATTTTCAAGTTTGACGTCGGGTGAATTGCGTCTCCTACGGCACTTTGACGACAGCCGTTAAGAGAGGAAGAAGGAGGTTATGTTTGGACGTCTTTTTAGACACAGGAAGCGCAGCGTCACTCATCCCCCCCCCCCCCCCCGCTCCTTGCTCTCCCTCTGTCTCGCTGTCAGATCGCAAGGGGAGGGATTTGACACAAAAGAGCGGGTCGCTTGCTGTTTGCATTGCTTTGCAGGGTGCTTTCCTGACAAAGGGAGAAAAAAAAAAGTGAGGCCCAAGATGTCCCAAGGGCGTGTTGGATCAGGTCCTCTCTCTCTCTCTCTCTCTCTCTCTCTCTCTCTCTCTCAGTATGTTTTGGCAAATAATTTCCTCAATGTAGACACGAGGTGATCCTTGTGGCTCCTGCAAGCTGAACTCAAAAAGCCCCCCCCCCCCCCCCAGACGCATAAACAACACATAAATAGGCGTAAATCTTTATCAGTGCCCGAATGGGGAAAGTCCGGTTTTACGGCAGCAAAGTGGACAGTAGCAGCTCATAAGATGAATAACATTTAATCGGAATGCAGACAAATCGCAAGAGTGATAAGTACAGTCAAACCTCGGTTTTCGTCCATAATCCATTCCAGAAGGCTGTTTGAAAACCTGAAATTGTTGGAAAACCGAAACCACGCTCTTTTTAAAATAAGAATGTTGACTGAACGCGTCTGCTCGCAATGGAAAGCAACACGAGGAAGCGTCACTTCCTCTTGTAAGGAAGGCGAGAGGAGTCAAATGGTGCATTCAAGTGCGCTCAGTTTGTTCGAGAACCGAAATTTGTTCGTCATCTGAGGCATAAAAAAATCAAATTTTTGGTCGAAAACCGAATTGGTCGAGAACCGAGACGTTTGAAAACCGAGGTTTGACTGTAACATTGTATGGAGCAACCAGCTACAAATGTAGCAGCGGCTAATCAATATCAGTGCATCTCAAGACTTTCTACACACCAAGCACCACCTAATAAAAAAACTCCATCACTACCAAATTAAAATACAGTAGCGTAGTCGGCCAAAGCGTTCACCAAAAACAGGAAACAGAGGCTAAAAATAAATTACATGTAAGTCACTGACACTCGTACGCATGATAAACAGGAAAATGAATAATCTGTACTAAAACGGTCATTCGATGACAAGGTTTTTTGAGTGAAAGTTAAATCACCGGTTAAAAACCAAATGATTTTAAAAAGACGAAATGCAAAAGTAAATACAACTGAACTGCAGTCAGATAAATGTTTTTGGGCACCACTAGAAGGAAGAACCAACAACTGATATTATACACATATATACAATTGCATATTTAGTTTTAACTCATCGCTTTTTATTATGTATAATTTTATCTGTGGTTTTATTGCTCTTTTTTTATTGTAAAGTGTCTTTGGGTATATTGAAAGGCGCTTATAAATAAAATGTATTATTATTATTATTATTACACAACTGAAACTGAATCCTTCACTCTGAGGCATCAGATTTTTTTTATTATTATTTTTTTAAACTTTGTTCTGGTGACAACCTTGCCCTCACCATTGGACTCCACAGATCTGGAGTCGGTTCTTTTTTTTTTTTTTTTTTTTTTTGCTTTTGGAGCCGTTGCAGTGTGGGAGGGCTGGCAAATTAAAGACCTCTCTGTGAAAGTCCCAGACTTCGGTTACAGCAGTGTGTGTGTGTGTGTGTGTGTGAGAGAGAGAAAGAGAGAGAGAGAGAGACCAGCCCTCTTTTTTCCCCCTCTCTCTCTTTTTGAACCCATCATTAAAAATAAGCCACAGTTCACCCAGTGCACATTGAGAGACAGCCCCAGCAAGAATGCATCTCCTTTTTCTTTTTTTTTCCTTCCTCCTCCCTCTTTGCTGCTTCACTAACCAAGCAAAGAAAAAAAAGTGTGTGTGTGTGTGTGTGTGTGTGTGTGGCAAAGAGGGAGTTTTTCAGACCCCCTCCTCCCTGTGTAAGGAGAAAGAGATGAATGGGCAAAGGAATGCGGGAGACAAACGAGCGCTCTCGGCAGGAGAGTGGGAATGTGAGCGAGGCCATTGTACCCCCCCCCCCATCCCTCCCACCGGCCCCCCCATCCTACCTACCCCGCCCTGTGCGAAAAGTCACACCTGAGAGAAGGCCAAGGTACTCAGGATGCACGAGGCACTAAATTCGCTCCATGCAGCCCCCTGCCCCTGCAAACTTTTCAACTTTCCAGGCCCGCGGCACCGCCCCCCCCCCCCCAACTCACCCCCCCAATCCAAGGCTTGTCCACACACAGAGAGCCTTCTGACGTTCAGGCCCAGATGGTTTTTTTAGAGTGCCTCTGGCTATGGATTAAGACCCCGCCATTGGAGTGTCTCCTTTCAACCCCCCCAAGACCCCCCCCCCCACACCATGTGCAAGTGGTCAAGACAAAGAATGCCCCCCCCCCAAAAAAAAAGCAGTGGAGGAAAAAAAAATGCAGAAGGTGGTAGGCTGATGTTTAACAGCATTCCGCAAATGAGTTTTCATAATAACATCAAAAGTCTTTCTGTTACCATTTTTTTTCGGTAGGAATTCAGTTTAATCACGAGAGTGGTCTTAAGTTGGACGGGGGCGGGGGGGCTAGGATGGAAACGTGAACTTTTGACCACGTGCTGCTGCTTTTAAATGGCAATAGCAGGTCGTCCCTCATGTGACGCTCCAACTGAAGCTAGCAATTTGCACCTAAATGTCCTGCAACTCCGCCGTTGTGACCTTTGGCTTTTCATTGTTGCCAAAAAACTATTTTTATTTTTGGAATACAATCGGCCACACAATTAGGATGGCTTTTGTTGTTGTTTGGTTTGTTTGTTTGTTTGTTTTTCGGATTTACAAAAATCACCACTCCCCCCCCCCCCCCCAAAATGTCTCCTTTGTGTTCATCTCCGCAAAATTTTCGGCCGCATGCGTCACAAAAACAGCTCGTCATCCATCCCTGCGTTTTGACTTCCGAGGCCTTGGAAGTGCCGTTTGCAGCCTTCTGTCAGCGTGCGGCACCATGTGTGCCGCTAATTTTAGCCAAGCTAGTTTTATTCGTGAGCGTTATTGTCCACTTGCACGGCCGCCTCATATGCGCAAGCCCAGTCAGCGCTGAGTCACGCATCCAGTTTCATTTCTTCCCTCCCGCGTCACGGCCGCGGAATTGTTGGAAGGCCGCCCGTTCGGTGACGAGCGATGTGTCAGGAGCGGACGGACGGACGGGGCACTCTCGGGCGACGGCTTAGCCGGGAAAGCATGCGTGAGATGCGTGGGCGCGACGGGCTTAGCTAGCGCTCGGGTTTCTGCACCACAAAGCAGTTGGAATGCGCAAGGACACCGTAGGGGGCTGGAAAACTTTCATCCCGCTAGTTTTTCACCCAATCGCCGCCTGCTTATCTCGGTAGTGAGCGATGGCGTCTCTCTCAGCCCCCTTTTGCAGGCACCGCCGAGCCAAAAAAGCCGAAGGTGTCCTTCCATGTGTTTGTTGTGGTAAAAAGAAGTCAGGGAGACTAGCGGGGAAAAGGCTCCTTCTCATTTGATTGCATAAGAGAGTGTTTCATACGGAATGATGCAGCATTCGAATAGTTTGCATTTTATTTTTCATTCTAATGGTTTGCGGGGGGGGGGGGGGGTTCCATCATAGTGAGTTTTAATTTCGTTTTGACTGATTTTTTAAATTTTTTTTTAATTTTAGTTTTTAGTCTTTATTACTCAACTCAACTGTATATATAGAGCACTTTCAGACAGCCATCGCTGCATACAAAGTGTTGTACATGGAGCAACTAACATATACAACAGTAAAGCAACAAATCTGTAACAAAGACGTTATTTTATATATTTTTTGACATTTTATTTATTTATTATTTTTTATTCTTATTATTATTACTATTATTTATTAGTATTATTTATTTATTTATATATATTTCTTTATTTATTTATATTATATTTTAGATTATTAGTTATTTTTTATATTTTTTGGTGGGGCTGGGGAAATGCTTTGTTTGAGTTCTGATTAGTTTTAGTCTTGGTTTTAGTTTTAATTTAAAAAAGGTCACTTTGTGGTATGTAACCAAGTAAACTACCATTCCAAAAATGACTGTCCGACCTTCCTTCTTTTTTTTCGGCCCGAGTAGCACCACCAAAATAAAGGCGTTTAAAAGCTCATGTATGATATTGGTTGACAAAAATGAAAATGAAGGACATTTTTTGCGATAGTTAATAGTTTCAGTTGGTTGAACCCAGGGGTCGGCAACCCAAAATGTGTCTGTGTTTGTCGAGACTGTTAAAAGCATAAATAAAGTGTACGTTTTTAAAAACCAACACCACAGCTCTCCTTTTTCGGAGCTCGACATGTATCTATTTGTCAATAAAGTTGTATTCAATTCAATTCAATTCAATCTATTTGAGCTATGTTAGCCTACTATCAAAATCTTTTTCCATTTTCAAACAATATTTTATGCAGCTCCAGGGAGCCACTAGATGTCGCTAAAGAGCCGTGCGGCTCTGGAGCCGCGTGTTGCCGACCCCTGGTTTAACCCTTTCATGCACCCTGTAACCTGGTAACATGGTAAGCTGTCCACTGTAGTAACCGCTGTCCCTGAAAGGGTTAAAAAATGTCAATTGTCAATATGTTTTTGTTTCTTAAAAAAAGCATTTCACATTTTTTGCAATTTTAGTGTCGCTTTATCTTTCTTTTTCGTTACCTAGAATGACCTTGCTGTGACGATGCATCGCCACATTTTGTGATTTTTGTACACAAAAGAAGAAACAAGGTAGAAATCTACAATGTAGAAATACAAAATTGCGATTTCCTACTTGCTTTAAAATGCTTGTGTCTCCCCATATGTAGTTGTGCACAATTTACAAGATGATTCACCATCGTTTACTCGAAATTATTTGGTGGGCCCCGAGTTATGGCTCATGGCAGTTTCAGTCAAGGATCCCTCACAACAATTAACACGTGTGCCATCCCTATACTTAGCGTTACAGTAAATCTACAAGCTGCAGCAGTTTTAAGAGCGGTCTGTTTTTACAAGTGGCACAGTTTCCCTCAATGGGCCATCCCACATCCTAAATATAGTGCTGTAAAAAAAAATAAAAAAATGCTCTGCACACATACAGCGGGCTATTGTGTCTGATGGCGCTCAGGCATATGGAGTGTACCCCCACCCACCCTCGCTCGACCTCGAGTACCATGTGGCCCGAGGCCGACGTCAGGTGACTCATGCTGTACTCAAAGGACTCTTAAAGGACTTAAGGAGCTGACAGGAAGTTACTAAGCACACAAGCCGCGACAGTTTGACAGATAGTGAATAGTGATTCTGCAACAGTATTTTTCACATTACAGAATTTTTTTGGGGGGGGGGTAGAGAGGGAGGCTGGAACGGATTGATGGTATTTCTATTCATTTCAATGGGGAAATATGATTTGAGTTCAGTGACGCTTCTGCAAAAATAGGCTTTCAAAATTCAAACAAAACCTGGACTTCAAAGCGTCACGCGATGTCAGCAAACCTTTTTTTTTTTATCATAGCGGGGGCGGCTAGTGAATTAGATGACATTGAGCTCAGGATGCCTCTGGGCGGCGTGCATTGTGGCAATGTAATGTCATACGCTAGTCAGTGTCCCAGAAAAAGCTTTTGACAAACCTGTTTGGTGGAGTTTTTTTTTTTTTTTTATAAGCGTTTTTCTATCCCCCAACAAAAAGCAACAAGGCTTGGAAACACCGACAACATGCCCGTTTCCCTCGCGATGGCTATTGTGCGCTTGTTATTGAAGGCCGCGCCTATGAGTGCCTCTGTGATGGCTGGCAGGCTGCTGTCGAGGTGTCGCCGGCTGCAGCTGCAGTGCGGGCCCGTCAAGGTAAACAAACGGCCAACAGAAGCTTAGCCCCCCCCTTGCCTCCCCTTCCCGCCCTTCTGGTGTGACACCAAGCCCACTGGCAAAGTTCATGTTGCCGCGTGTCGCCATGGCGACGCTATCACAAAAGTCACCCAGCTGGGTCCCGGGCTGTGTTTACGTGCGGCGGAAAAGGGACGGACAAATGGATGTGTTTGTGTGACATGGGCAAATGGTGGACCCCTCAGCCCAAACACGGTGCAGCTGGGCTTTCAACGTCGTCCCCGCCTCCTTGCAGAGACCACTCCCCCCCTCCTTTGTATTTGTTTGGACGGGCTGGATTTTCACTTGGTCCCCGCGTGAGGGAGCTCGCCCCTGCTGCATCGACTTTAAAAAAAATATTATTTTTTTTGCATAGTGGCCCATCACAAAGCTCACCAGCATGAACGCCTCCGCGCGGACACACTCGGTTGAGCCTCAAAGAAGAGGAAGTCTATTTTAGTTATAAGGGCGAAAGAAATGAGCGGTCTCGGGGGGGGGGTTCTTTGATAGGTCGACAGAGGAGGAGAGGGGGAGTTCGCGCCAACGTGTCGGCCTTTGAAGCAAGGAGACTTGTCATTCACAAAATCCACAGTGCTCACGGACGAGATGAGATTTCACAAGTTCCCTTTCAGTGGCTGGTACGGGATTTCCATCCCACTTTTTTTTTGGGCGCCCTGAAGTTATTACTATCATCCTCTGGGGATTTTTATTGACATCATAGACTGAAAACAGATGTTGAAATACCGACAGTATTTGGGAGCTGCAGCATTTTTTTTGTAGGGGGGAATCCTTAAAATTAGGTAGATTGTCCATGAAACTTAACTAAATTTATCCACAACCCCTAAACCGAAATTTACGCTAATCCAAATCCCAAACCCTAATCCTAAACCTAACCATAATGCTGAATTTAACCCTCACCTGCAACCCGAATCTGAAACCCAAAGGCTACTCAACCCAAACCCTCACTTTTACCCGAATCTTGATGCTTAACCTAGCATTAACCCTCCATTCAAAAAAACATGAATTAAAATGTAATTTCCAGTTTTGACAATAAAAAAAATCTATATACAGTCAGAGTTACTCAGTGAACAGAGCACTTCCTGTATTATGTGCTCATTCCCGAAGACTTTTCAGTGCTAGATTTGCGATAAAGCAGCTAATGGATATAGCTAGCTAGCAAAGCGCTTACAGTAGATTTGTGTGTCGCGACTCAAATTGTCATTGACGCGCAAGTCAAATGGAACCTAAAGATGCTTTTCCACGCCCACCTGTGTGATAGGACGCAATATTTGCCAGATTGCAAGGCGCGGTTTCAAACGGCAAATGGCTATAGCTAACTAGCTAAGTACTGAGAGTATACTTGTGTGTCGCGACTCAAATTGTCATTGACGCGCACAAGTCAAATGGAACCTAAAGATGCTTTCCACGCCCACCGTGTGATAGGACGCCACATTTGCCAGATTGCGATGCGCGGTTTCAAACGGCAAATGGCTACAGCTAACTAGCTAAGTACCCAGAGTATACTTGTGTGTTGCGACTCAAATTGTCATTGATGCGCAAATCAAATGGAACCTAAAGATGCTTTCCACGCCCACTATGTGATAGGGCGCAACATTTGCCAGATTGCGATGCGCGGTTTCAAACGGCAAATGGCTATAGCTAACTAGCTAAGTACTGAGAGTATACTTGTGTGTCGCGACTCAAATTGTCATTGACGCGCAAGTCAAATGGAACCTAAAGATGCTTTCCACGCCCACCGTGTGATAGGACGCAATATTTGCTAGATTGCGATGCGCGGTATTAAACAGCTAATGGCTATAGCTAACTAGCTAAATACTGAGAGTATACTTGTGTGTCGCGACTCAAATTGTCATTGATGCGCAAATCAAATCGAACCTAAAGATGCTTTCCACGCCCACCGTGTGATAGGACGCCATATTTGCCAGATTGCGATGCGCGGTTTCAAACGGCAAATGGCTACAGCTAACTAGCTAAGTACCCAGAGTATACTTGTGTGTTGCGACTCAAATTGTCATTGATGCGCAAATCAAATCTAAAGAACGCCCCTATGTGATAGAACGCAATATTTGCCAGATTGCAAGGCGCGGTTTCAAACCAAACGCTAACTAGCACTGAGAGTATACGTGTGTCATTGACGCGACGCCATGCTTTCTACGCCCACTGTGTGATAGGACGCAATATTTGCAGATGCGCGGTATTAAACAGCTTGCGATGCTAAATACGAGTATACGGTTTCAAACGCGCAAATGGAACTACAGCTTTAACTACGCTAAGATTGCGACGCCAGAGCTATAGCTTAGTGTGTGTGTCGACTCAAATTGTCATTGAGTGCTGCATAAGCTCAGAATAGGACAGCACAGTGATTTAAGATGCTTAGTTTTGAAAAGTGTTATTTTCCACGCCCAGCTATGTGATGAAGAGAACAGCAGTGTTTTAAAATATTTGCTAGGACAGGTGTGAGATTGCAAGGCGCGGTTTCAAACGGCAATGGATGGCTATAGCTAACTAGCTAAATACTGAGAGTATACTTGTGTCGCGACTCAAATTGTCAGTTTTGACGCGCAAGTCAAATGGAACCTAAAGATGCTTTCTACGCCCTAAAAGACTGACTTCAGTGGGATACAGAGTCATCTGCAATGATGTTACCTGCTAGTACTTGGCGACACCATAAGCGCGTGTACTTAATACCGAGAAAGTTCTTTGGTGGAGGTAGGAGTGAAACCAGTTAAGAGCTATAATGCTAGACGCTGTAGTAGCCATGGTCCACTCAAATACTGAGAAGTTATCACCTGAGTGTGTGTCAACAGGGCTGACTCAAATTGATCTCTGTTGAGTTGAAGAATGCGCAAGATTTTCAAATGGAGACCTATTAAGACATGCACTGCTTCCATATGCATGCCACGGTGTTGTGGATAGGGACCAATAGCAATATTTGATCTAGGATGTGGAGCGATGTTTCATGTGGTATTACAACAGCTAATGGCTATAGCTAACTAGCTAAATACTGAGAGTATACTTGTGTGTCGCAACTCAAATTGTCATTGACGCACAAATGGAACTTAGAGATGCTTTCCACGCCCACCATGCGATAGGACGCACTGTTTTTAACACTCCTACTCTAAAGGAGTCGTAGACATAAGTGAAGCATGTGTGACTCGGCTGGATTTCATTTGAAGCTAACATAACAACGCTATCATTTCTACCGCCTGTGATGAATGAGAGCTGCGGTGTAAATTCTCAGTCACTTCAGCGGCGCAAATGCGAATTCATGTGGTTTCGCTGATGTGTATGTAGTATCTGGTTTTCGCGTGGGCGGGGTCTTTTGCCGCCAGGCCCTGTGAAGGTCGGCGAGCTTATCAGCGGCAGGAAGTCTGCGGTCTCCATTGATGTGGCCGAGCCGCGTCGGTGTCGTGCCTTTCTATCTCGCTCGCTTTCGTTCTCTCTGGCCTGTGTTTACTTAACCTGTCTGGGCTTTCCAAACAGCTGTCATCCTCTGGAGCGTCTGGTTTGGGCACTGACAGCTTCTCCCGCTTTATCTGAGTGACTTTTAGATGACTTGAGGGGCTCCAAGGCCTGAAAGCTTCTGACATTCTGTCCTTTGAACCTGTGCGGCGGATTTGGGGGTGGGGGGGTGCAGAGCCTTGCGCCTCTTCCGAGTGGATGTGTACTTGGTGACCTTTAGCCGAGATTAGGCCTGCAGCGTCCGTCATATCCATACCCTGACAGCTGGCAAAAATCTCGATGCTCGTGCGGATTTTAACACGAGATAACGACTGATTCACGATTCACAGTCTAACATTCTTACGCAGAGTACGCACTTGCTGATCATCAGGCTTATTTGGAATATTTTCTCCGCCGTGCGGAGGCCCGACTATTAGATGTCAACAAAAGTTGATCCCTAAAATTTTTCTTTTCGTAAATCCTTATCCAACACTAAACTGAAAACGAAAATAATTAAACACACGATAAACAAAAGTGAAATAAATGTTATTAATCTAGTGAAAGTCGAAACAAAAATTAAATTACAATCAATTCAGATGAAGAAACAAAATTGAGAATTGTTCCAAAGTGAATTTTACAATTGAGTTGTAAAGAATCAAAATGAATGTTCAATTAATTCATGTTAAACTTTTAATTGATTAAATAATTCAACTGCAGTCAATTATAATCCTAAAATTGCTTCAAATGACTTTATTTTGAAATATATTTTCCCTCATAATTTTTTTTGGGGGGGAGGGTTTGCACAGTGCTAATAAACAATAGATCACCAGAGTAGTTTTCCATTTAATGATTAATAATGTAATGTATTAACAATGACATTCTGATATAGGATCAATAATAAAAGTGAATGTAATAAGATAAGATAACAATTTATAATTGTAATAATTGTAACAAAAAATAATAAAAAATACAGTAATCACGAATAAGCCATTAACTCATTCACTCCCAAAGACGTTTTTAAACGTCTTTTCAGACTTGGTCGAGAATTGGCTGGTACTGAATGAGTTAAATAACGATACATGACAGCAAATGATAAATTCAATACAATTATTTTCAAAGTAAAGCTAACGCTCCAACAGACAAATTACAACACATTCGTGTTTTGATCGCAAAGCCTGCCTAAAAAAAGCACACGCAGCTGTACGGGAAGACTCAGGAAGTCAGCTGCCCCGCATCTGCTCTGTGGCTCGCGATGCGCTTGTTATTTTCAGAGCGCTGATGTCGTCCCCGCCCGCCACGCAGAGCCGCCACCGCGCCATTCATCCTCCCGTTAGAAGATCCCGCTCGCTTCTTCGATTTGGCTCGGATGTCCATGCGGGCAACGGGGCGAGCTGATGGGGTGAAGGATGAGGATGATGTCACCGTCTCGGTTGACCTCGAGAGAGAGAGAGAGAGAGAGAGAGAGCGCTGGCTGGCCTCAATGGAGGCTCTAATGGTTTTTTGGGCAGGGGTGTGGTTGAACATCGCGGCGACAGCAGGAGCTTGTTTGTCTCCCTTTGGAGGCTTATATTTATTTTTATGCCTTTTCACTGCGTACTGTGAACTCAAAACTAGCACTGACTTGACGATTTGAAAAATGATAGTTTCAAATCATGGCAAACGGACCATGACGGAATACAAAATTAATTTGAGTCGTTAACTAAAACCTTTTGAATTGCGATCTTTGAAGCGTTCGCAACCTCACAAAATTCCACCAAAAAATATCACCTTAAATTATACAGTGGCAGTTAATACAAGGTGTGTGATCGCATGTTTTTGTACAGGTTTGTCCGGAGAGAGGCTGCTTTTGTAATGCTGGTTGTCACTCAAGATGCGCTTTGTATTGTGACACCGCTTGATTGGCTCTCTGGAAGGAGTGAGCGCTTTGTACAGTTAGCGGATTGAAGGAAGGCTTAGCCATGTAGATCAGTGGGTCAAGAGGCTGACGCGCTAATCCTGTTACGACACTGGCATTTCTCTAAAAACGGCTCTACTCTGCTGCGCGTTTTGACAGCGATGCTCCTTCTTTCACTGTGCAATCCAAAAAAACAAAACAAAAAAAAGACAGGACATTTCCCACAGTGCAACACTGCTTTTCGTGTCATGCCCCTGCCGTCTTCTCAAGTTTTGAGACTGTCGTGGGAGCCATGAAAAACAAACAGGGACATTTTTTCACTAATAAAATATTTAAAAATCTGAACAATATTGAACGCATTTAGAAAAATATTCTTTTTTTTTTTTTAACCCTTTCAGGGACATCTTATATTGTCAGGGTGTCATCAAAGGGTTAAGATTTTATAAATGTTGAATTTTGAAAACATTTTCTGTCATTGATTTTTAAATGTTTCCACATGTAATTTAATTAATTTGAAATTATTATATATTATTAATTAATTTGAAATTTTATATATATAATGAAATTATTATTGTATTATTTTTTTGTTTAAGGTTGGATTTTTTATGATTTTTTCCAAGTATCTAATGAAAAAAATATTTCAAATAAATGTCTTTGTTTTATTTAGAAAATATTTTATTTTGAATGAGTTCAGAAAATATTAATCTACAAATGTGTTCAAATTTAATGATCCTTTCCAAAGTTTTAAAAATAACAAATATAACACTAAGCATTAGATTTTTTTGAATGAATTTTTTGTTTTTTTTGTTTTTAATATTTCTTAGAATGATATTGAACAATTTTCTTTCTAAATTATTATTGAATCCAAAATTAATTTGGAAAGAAAATACAGTATGCAAAACTGTTGAATGTGGATATTCATATCATATTTTCCAAATATTTAATTTTAATTAAATTATTCAGCACATAAAAATTGGTGTTACAGTATACAGTTGCATTTTTTTCCCCGTCCAAAGATTTGATCAATAATTAATTTTAAAAGTATCCCTCATAGAAAAAAACCCAAATAATTTTGCAATATTTTGTTGCCATGTTTTATTGTTATGTTTTTTAATTGGACTGTAATCACATCACGTGAGCCGTTTTACTGTATTATTATTGTATATCCTCCTCGTTCTTCTTCACCGTAGTGTCGTCATGCATTACCACCTACAAGAAGACCCCCCCGCCAGTCCCCCCGCGAACCACCCCGTCCAAGCCCTTCATATCCATCACGGCCCAGAGCAGCACCGAGTCGGCCCAGGATGCCTACATGGACGGCGGCTCGGGCCCGCGCAAGGGCATCAGCTCGCAGCCGGGCCTCTCCAACTCCACCGAGAGCATCGA
Organism: Hippocampus abdominalis; assembly: GCA_018466805.1. NCBI lineage: Eukaryota > Metazoa > Chordata > Actinopteri > Syngnathiformes > Syngnathidae > Hippocampus > Hippocampus abdominalis. Next base: position 9,612,417 of record CM031712.1, on the reverse strand, counting down.
CAGCATGAAGGCCCTGACGGCGGCTATCGAGGCGGCCAACGCTCAGGTCCACGGCCCGGCCAGCCAGCACGTCACCAACAGCACCGTCACGGTCACGTCCACCGCCATCGCCCACGTCGCCGCCGACAGAGAGGCGCAAAAGGAAGCGCTCCGCAAGTGCCTCTCCATCGGGATCCAGGTTCGCTTCATTTTTTGACGTTTGCTTCATTTTTGGGAGTTGATACAATGAATTTTTCACGGGTAGCAAAACAATTTCAAGTAGGTGACACACGCCATGTTCATACTAAACTAAAGGTTGTTCGTAAAGTCTACACGGGCAGGATAATTGCTTATGTTTCATTCAATTCAAGAAAATAACAGCCGAACGTTTGGTGGTCGTTTTGGCGAACATTTGCGACCTTGAATGAACCCCGATGAGAATGCAACGTTACCTACCGACACAAACATTCACAAATGTTTGCTGCTCAGCGATTTGGATCGGTTTATTTTTTTAAACACTTTGACCCCACCTAAACGTTTTAAAAACACACTGAAACTGATTTGATCACGCTATTTAAAGTCTAGCAAACCCCTTCTTATTTGCATTTCAGCATTTGCGATTTTGCCGATTCATAGATTTTTGGCAGGAAACTGTTATTTGCTCAAGCCAAAGCCATGTCTAATATCAAAACGTGGCTTGGGCGCTATCTTATGGCATCAGAGACCAAAGAAGTGAGGGAAGTTTAGTCAGGCCATAGCCTTGTCTAATAGGAAAGAAGAGTTTTGCCACCACCTTGTGGCATCTCAAGGCAATTACAAACCTTTGGAGGTAAGCGTCACTTACTCGCTCATTTTTATTTCTTTCTTTGTCGTCAAATAAGGGTGACAAGTGGATAACGTCACTTTGAGGAAATGAAAATCGCCAATTTAGAGGGTTCCAATAACCTGCCACGCATGTTTTTGGAATGTGGGAGGAAACCGGAGTACCCGGAGAAAACCCGCGGGGGCACGGGGAGAACATGCAAACTCCACACGGGAAGGCTGGAGCCGGAATCGAACCCTGCACCTCTGTACTGTGAGGCCGAGACACAAAGATAATTTTTTACATCAGCCCCGCCCCCACTTCCTTCCACACCGCTTGGGATTGACTTGGGACCAATCCACGCGCTACCGATTGACCGCGATCGACCGTTTGGGCACCCCTGTTCTATTTGTCCTTAAAAATGATCAATTTGCTTGTACGCGACCAGAATTGGGAATCCGGGAACTTGCTTCTTGCCAGTGAAAGTGTCCATAACGTGTGTCCGAACTTGGGCTATAAAGCGAGGGGGGGGCTGCTGTTGACTTAGCTGACCACCCGCCTGCACAAACATGTCGCCAGATTTCCACCGTCACGCTCGACATGTTGATTGACAGCCGCTCTGTTGCCGACAGGTGGAGCCGGAGGAGGAGGAGGGGCCGACGGAGGAGCAATCCAAGTTCCACTCCATTGGAATCCAGGTGGAAGATGAGCGCTGGTGAGTTGCAAACACAAAAGTGAAACCCGAGCAGAGAATAAGAACTCTAAAACAATTCCGGAATGAACAGGACGAGATGCTAGCGAAACAGAGAGAGGTTTGTTGTGTCCAGTGTGCAGCAGCTGTCTCGGCTCACTGATGGTTGGCGTCAGGGAGACCCTCCCCGCTACCCCCCCTACTCCTCCCCATCCCAACTTTGGTCTTCCACAAGCAGCCCCCCCCCCCCCCCTCCCAAAGTGACAGCTGGACCCAGAGGATGTAGTGCAGCTAGTGAGAAGGTGGAGGTACAGGGGGGTGGGGGGAGGGTGTTTGACAGCCATCTGTTGCAGCAGTCATTGTGATTCAGGCCACAGGGTGGGGTGGGGTGGGGGTAGCGGGGGGGGGGGGAGTTTTAGTTCTGAAAGGGAACGCCGTGAAAAGAGGCAGCCGAGTGTGGTTCATGAGCCCACAAGCTCGCTTTCCCCCCCCCGTCCGACCATATTTTCGGCATTAAAAAAAAAAAATAAATAAAATAAATGCTCCTCAATGACATTGCGGAAGTCTCTGTCGCTTCTCAGCGGTGTCTTAGCTGGTAGCTCAATGACAGTTTTCTAATTTAAAAAAAGTACTTTGGACTCATACGACGCAAGCTTTATTTATATATATATATATATATATATATATCTCTAGATATATATATATATATATATTTATTTTTAGCTATTTGTTTTTAATTTATTTTATTTATTAATGTATGTATTTATATTGTATATTATATATATATATATATTTAACTATTTTTATTTGTTTTTAATTTATTTATTTTATTTATATTTATTTTATTTAATCAATTGTAAAAATGTATTATTTATTTAACGATTTAACTCAAGCCAAGAGCAAAACTCGCCGTCAGCTAAACAGCATTCAGGCAAGCATTCACCTCACACATCCTGTCAAGAGCCAGACCTTCAAAATAAAAGCATGTAATATAAAAACAACCATTCAGCACTTTCTTGGGCTCCTCAGTGGCTTATTAGGCAGTCATCCTCAAACCATTTTGTACTTGTCAATTGAGTGCCTTAATATACTGACACGCTTTGATTTGCCAGTTAGCTGCTAACTATTGCTAACCAAAACAGCAACACCCGCTGAAGCACAAAAACTCAAAAACAAATATAGTATTCTTTTAAAGACTTTCACATCTGTAGTTGAGTGGATAAGTCCTCCCCAAGTCACTAGTTATGCAAATACTGTTGTTGGATTACTGTCTTTTTATGTGTGTGTGTGTGTGTGTGCGTTTGAAACTTCCTGTGTATGTGTGTGCATGCGCAACTGTTGCAGGTCACAGCCTGACCTTGTTTGAACTCGCATCAAGTGGGAGTGGAAGGAGCCATTAAATAAACATGACACCCAGTGGTCTTCGTTAGCCACCTTAGAGGATGGACTTTTTAAAGGCCTGTATGCAAAGAGTTGAACTCAATTTTCAACAGTACTTCCTGCTGACCAAAACAACCCCCCCCCCAAAAATAAAAGTCACTGAAGAAATTGAATGTTCCTTGGCTGGAAACGTGTTTTCCCACCTCCCGTCTTGTCGATAAGCTCTCGTTTCTGTCAGCTTTCAAGTCTTTGGCCTTGCCGGACGACTCGGCCCACTGCAGGAAGTTGTTTGCCGGCCGATATCGAGCAGGCTGAGGTCATTATGACTGAACACCTGCTTGGAGGAGTTACTCTTTAACTCCCCACCACATACACACACACACACACTCTGCAGTATGTTTGATGTCGGCCGAATTGCACTCCCCTGCGCACCTCCTCGCTCTGTGTTTCACGCAACAGGAGAGATTAATGAGGAGGATGGGGGAGGAGGGATGAGTGAGGAAGTGATGAATGAGAAGCTTTAAAGAGGGAGTGCATGTCTGGAGACCAGGCGGACCTGACTCTGCTTGTGTGCGTGTCTGTGTTTGCGTGTGTGTGGGTGTTTATGGGGCAGGTCAAGCTGAGGGTCACCTGAGATGTTTTTGCCAACGTTGCAGCCTCTGTCATTTCTAGCTCAACGTCCAGGTTGATGCTGGGGCATGCTGGAGCCTATCCCGGCTGTCTTCTGGCAGTAGGCAGGGGACACCCTGAACCGCTCGCCAGCCAATCGCAGGGCAGACATAGACGAACAACCATCCGCGCTCACACTCACACCGAGGGACAATTTAGACTGTTCAATCAGAGCTGCCGTGCATGTTTTTGGAATGTGGGAGGAAACTGGAGTACCTGGAGAAAACCCACATTGGAGAGAGAGGGTGAGAGGGAGGGAGGGAGCTAGAGAGAGAGGGAATGAGAGAGAGAGAGAGATTCAATTTTTATGTTACAATGTCAATGTTTATGTTAAAATTGGTAAAAATAAAACATGCAAAATGTTTGTAGTTTGTTGTTACCTGCTCTCTTATTACACGTGTATACAGTTTATGGTGTAAAATAGTTGAAAAATGCTTTTTAAAAAAGTTGTATTCTAGACTTGGAACGGATTACATTTTTTTACATTGTTTCTAATGGGAAACATGGTTTTGGTTTTTGAACAATTCGGTTTTGGTGTAAAATAGTTGAAAAAATGCTTCTTAAAAAGTTGTTTTCTAGACTTGGAACGGATTAAAAATTTTACATTGTTTCTAATGGGAAACATTGTTTCGGTTTTCGAACAGCCTTCTGGAACGAAAACCGAGGTTTGACTGTATTTATTTTGCTTTGACTTGCAAGCACAAACTTAAGATAAGCACTGTATGCTAGCTACTCATTTAAACTCGCTACAGAATAAGCAACATGTTGGTCGGTACAATTAGTTGAAAACGTTTCCCAAAAAAGTGGCTTGCGGCTGTTTGATGCCACTCCCACTTGACCGTAATTTTTGGACTATAAGGCGAACTTGAGGAACGGTAGGAGCCACTCACGTTGCTTACAGTCTTGTCCATTTCCGCAGTCACCGCCGCATGACCCGCTCCAATAGCGTCACCGCCGCCGTCCAGGCCGACCTGGACAACCCTTCGGATGGCCCGCAGCTGCCGCCGCCACTCCACTGCGCCACCATGCCACGCCAGCACTCCCGCGAAGCCGCCGCCGCCGCTGCCGCCGCCGCCGCCGCCGCCGCCTCCACGGTGCGCATCCAAGGCTCGGGCAACCACTACCACGCCTGCGCCGGCGAGGATTACGGCGAAGCGGGATTCGACGCGTCCATCCTGCCCCCTCCGGACCCGTGGATGGACAGCGCCGCCGAGCCGGAAGCGGCGGAGGGGACGCCGGAGACCGTTAGCCGATCGGTGTGCCCCCGCGATGGACGCTGGTTCCTCAAACTGCTACAGGCGGAAACGGAGCGTATGCAGGGATGGTGTCGTCAGATGGAGCAGGACCAGACGGACAACGAGCTGCCGGATGACGGTGAGTCACTCTTAGAGCTACTTCTTGGCTACTGATTTAATAGGAAGGGCGACCAGTTGGATACACACTTCGGAAATATCAAATGTAGTCCATTTGATCGCGGTATTGATGAGGACTGATCATTTTCTCTATCAAAACAAAAAATCCCTTTCATTTTTATTGAATATGTGTGATTTTTATTTTATTTTTTATTTTTTTTAACGATTACCAAAATATGATGTTCGGGTTGCGATCCCCTGCCAAAAGATGGGTTTTCATCAGTACAATACAATACAATACATCCTGATTTATATCGCGCTTTCACAACAGCGGCAGCTGTAACAAAGCGCTTAACAAAACAGTGAACATAAAGTAAAACAATAAACTATAAATAATAATAAATAAACAAAATAACAAATAATTAACCCAATAAATAAATACAAGTGATAATAAAATAAATAAGTAAATAAATAAATAACTACATAAATAAATAAATAAAATAATTAATAAATAATTACCCAGATAAATAAATAAAAGTAAAATAATAAAAATAATAGATCAATAAATACATAAATAAATAAAATACTAAATAAATAAAATACTAAATAAATAAAATGCTAAATAAATAAAATAATAAATAAATCCCTAAATAAATAAATAAAAGTAAAATGATAAAAATAATAAATAAATACATGAATACATAAATAAAATACTAAATAAATAAAATAAATAAATAACTCTCCAATTAAATAAATAAATCAAAGTAAACAAATAAAGTACATCTATCAAATCAAATCTGCTTGGAACAAAGAGATGACATCTCAATTGCATATTTGCCATGTTAAGTTTGGATAAAAATCGCATGTCGTCTGTTCCAATGATGTAATATGACATCAATATATATTTTTTTATTTATATTTAACTTAGCACCTCTTTTTTGAAGTCCTGGAAAAGATGCACATGAAATGTTGTGACCTTGGAAAAGAAAATGCATGACATCACCGTCGCACTAGGATGTGGAACAGCATTTCTAGCAATGATGTCATCGCCTTGCCGTCGTCATGCTGTTGCTTCCCTAATGCATTCTCCCTGCCAGTGTTGCAACATGCCTGCAGTGCGCGCTAGGCAGTGTGAGTAATTGCGGCATGTGTGTGTGTATGTATGTATGTGTGCGTGCGCGCGCCTGCAGTCCAGGGCAAGATCCGCAGTGCAGTGGGGAGCGCCCAGCTGCTCATGTCCCAGAAGTTCCAGCAATTCCGGGAGCTGTGTGAGGAGAATCTGGTATGTCACCTCATCCTCCGCATGCCTCCCGCCTTCCTCCATGATGACCCCCCCCCCCCCCCATCCCCCACAATCCCTCCTCCGTTCTTGTCTCACTCGCAACACTGACGTCATCCTGCACAAACCACCCCGATGGGACGAATGAGGAGGCGCTCATTGACTATGCATGCAGCCGGCGTGCGCCTGCACAAGCTGTCTCCGGCAAATTGACTGAGCCGTGAGGCGCTTGCAGACGGAGCGAGGCACTGCAAAGGAAGCTGGTTTGATCACAACCAAGCGCCCGAGGAGTCTCAACGACATCATGATTTAATGCACCATTATAAGAATGTACTCGAACAGCATTGATTGAACATTGTCGTTGCAAATGTGCCATATTCAGAATGTACCTGAGCATCAGTCATTAACATTGCTATTAACAATGCGCCATATTAATAATGTACCCAAGCAGCATTGATTAAACATTGCAATTACAAATGCACAATCTTACTGATCTCACCGGTTTTTTTTTTCATGACGTATAATAATTCCGACAGATGATTGGCATGCATTTGCGTTCCATTCAGAACCCTGACGCGCATCCGCGACCCGTCTCCCAGGACCTGGCTGGCTTCTGGGACATGCTGCAGCTGTCCATCGAGAATATCAGCCTCAAGTTTGACGAGTTGCACCAACTCAAAGCGAACAACTGGAAGCCTCTGACGCCCCTGGAGATCCAGGTGCCCCTTTTGAACTACCGTCTTATTATTATTATGATTATTATTATTTGGGAATGGCTCATGGCTGCTAACCTGCATGCTACCTCCCACTGTTGCGTATGTTTGGATCAGGGTCGGTGATATCATTCGATGTTGTTGCGATTCTGTTCCAAAGATACCGATTGATTGCGCTACAGCACAATAAGTGCTTGTTGTTGACTGAGCTGCCATTTTGGTTTATGTGGGCACCACAGACTAACTCAAATTTTTAACAAAAAAATTAATAAAATACTGATATTGCGAAACAGCGCATTAATTGATATACGAGGGGAAATCATCACATTATCATGCGACTAACCACAAAGAAACTTGAAATAATTGAGTATCATGTGACAAAATAAATTTTGTATCAATGGTATACTGGTACTCTATTCATAGTTTGGCTTTGCATGGTTTTCATTTTGATGTACCTGCATTTTGTTTTGCATCTCGTTGTTGACCGCGCATCATCATTTTGAAGGGGTGAGAATTTGGGTTTGACCGATTTTTTTTTTTTCGAAAAAGCAGCCAGCCGATTACATCGGACCAAAGGACCAAAAAATTTATTCGCAAATTTTTGTAGATTGTTTTCTTTCCGACATTCTAACACCTCTCTCCTCAAAAACTCATTAAAACAAATCGGTCGATTTCTGACGATTTTTCTCTGCTTGAAAATTCAACCAAAAATGTCATTCATTGTCTTTTTCAAATTGATCAATTACAGTCATACCTCGATTTTTGAACGTCTCGGTTCTTGTCGAATTCGGTTTTCGACCCAAAATTTCGAGTTTTTTATGCCTCTGATGACGAACAAATTTCGGTTCTCGAACAAACTGAGCGCACTTGAATGCACCATTTGACTCCTCTCGCCTTCCTTACACGAGGAAGTGACGCTTCCTCGTGTTGCTTTCCATTGTGAGCAGACGTGTTCAGTCAACATTTTTATTTTAAAAAGAGCGCGGTTTCAGTTTTCGAACAATTTCGGATTTCGAACAGCCTTCTGGAACGGATTGTGGACGAAAACCAAGGTTTGACTGTAGTTGGTTGTCAGAATTTTATTCTGCCAAATATTGGAATATCGAAAGTATCAATATTTTGCACACCACCCTGTTTGCATGTGTGTGTGTGTGCGCGTGTGTGTAGGTGTGTTATTTTATCTTTTTTTTTTTTTTTGTATGGTTTACATTTTTGCTGACGTCACAACTTTTGTCTTGTTGACAGTGAGCCGCCATTTTGGAGAGCCTGCCCATCTCCACTTGTGCTTCTTTTTTTTTTTTTTCTTTCACAAATGGCTGCCTACGTCCACCATAACACCACAAACATTCACTGCATGCTCCCCCGCACCCCCTCAAAAAAAAGGTTATTTGCTCTACTTTTTTCAAATTTTTTGGGCCCCTGGATGAGGTGGGTACACCAGGCCACTTAAGCGTGTTTTACCACCTGTCCAGGAGAGACACGCGCCCCCTCCTGTGCCAAAGAGGTCCCAGAAGGGCCACGCCCCGCTGGCGAGGGACCGCTCTCTGGAGAGCTCCGAGCGGCAGCGTCTGGAGGCCCGCAAGCGCCTGCTCGCTGCCAAGCGCGCCGCCTCGGTGCGCCAGAGCTCCGCCACGGAGAGCGCCGACAACATTGAGATTTACATCCCCGAGGCGCAGACGCGATTATGAAACACACACACGCACGCACGCACGCCATGCGCGCGGTAGTAGCACTGGATGGTGAGGGTGCTAACGGACTTTATCACATCACTGTCGCCATGGAAATAAGTATATTTGGATTATTTATTGATTTATTTATCGAGCCCCCGTGCTCTCCCTCCCACCTCTTTCAGCTTTAATGTAGCACCCACGCCTCCCTCAAGTCCTTTCCCACCGCGCACACACAAACTCGCACTCTAATGATGTCTTATATCAGTTATGGAGCACCAGACATGTTTTTTTTTTTTTTTTTATGTGGCCACATTATAGATACACTGGTGCCTTGAGATAAAAATGGAAATCGCTCCGTGTCCACGCTCAAATCTCAAATCATCCCCCCCCCACCCCGAATTGAATGAATGGAAATGAGCCAACTTGATTTCGAAAGCACTTCAAAAACACAACCATAGATGAATACAAAGCGCTGTGCATCAAAGAACCCGATTAACTTCAGTCGGAAGTCATCTCAAAGCACCACTGTACACTGTTCGCTAGCTAGCTAGCATACCCGGACGTCCAAGTTGTTCCTGGGAATGATATGAAAGCCGCCAACGTATATTCCGAGCACACGCTGTATCGATTTTATCTATTCTATTCATTTATTTCATTGGAATGAAAAAAATACGACTAAACCGCGTAAATGCGCCGGACCTAGCATAAATGCTAGTTTTCAGTCGTAGTCCCCAAATATCTATTTCGTGGCCACAAATTAGCATATTTTTAAATCTGATGTACCCCCAATTTATTTATTTTTTAATCCCATGCCATGGGTTCTCTGTACACAACCTCGTGAAGCCGTATATTGAGGTGCAACGTTGTAGCGTGATGAGTCAACTAAATGTTCTTGCACTGGTCAAGAGGTTCCATTTTGTCTGCGCGGGTGTGCAGCTTTTCCGTAAAACTGAAAGAATCACAATTATTTATTATTCTTATTATTGTTTACGGTGCCACAAAGGCCATCTTGTCTGTGATGAGTAAGTGTGTGTCTGTGTGTGTGTGTTACAATGCAATAGATCATTATCGATATGGAGCAGCTGTATCAAAGCGCTTTACGGACCATTTAACGTAAAATAACAATCTAAGAGAAGACATCACTGAAAATAGAGACAATAATTGACGATTGAAGGGTTTAACGTTAAGCGGTCCACCCCCAGACAAAACATTAGGTACATCCGCACAAACTAAATCAATCCAAACGATTCAGCCGTGGCATTGATAATGTTTACTTTTGTGGCGTTGTCGTTTTGATTGATTTATAGTATTGCACAATTTAAGTATTTGTTTTTTTTTTTTTTTTGCGACAACACTTTTAATCCCCGAAGGTCGACGAATCTTTTAGAAATTCCTTGCTATTTTTTTTTTTATTATATTTTTACATATGTAAATAAATTTTTTTTTTATTATACCCAATGTCTCGCCCCCAAAAAAACAATTTTTTTTGTGAACTCATTTTCGATCGTCTTTTTTTTACGAATCATATTTGAATCCCGGAAGGCGAATTCAATTCAGTGTAAATTGCGCTTAATTTATTTTTCGTGTCATTGTATAAAATACCAGTGTGACGTTATGTCATTGTTTCGTAAACATATTTTTTACTTTATTGCAATTAGCGAAGGCGATGATCCTTATGTTCAACCCATAGCGGCCATTTTGGCTTATCGCTGAATTTATTTTATATTCATGATATTATGTATTTTTTTCTAAATTTGAATTCCTGAAGAAAATGAACTTGTATACAAATTCCACTCCATTTTTTTTTTTTTTTTTTTTTGTGATTTTACTTTAAATAGCTTCATGAAAGCATGCCATTATTTTTTGCACTTTAATTATGTACTGTATAAATCACAGGTGTCAAACTCATTTTTTGTTGCGGGCCGCTTCAGAGTTATGGCTTCCCTTGGAGGGCAGGTGCAAAATCTCAACGTTATTTATTACCCAGAACAATTTGACATTTCGGGACAGAATTCAGCAAGAATCATGATAGTTGACACACATGATTTGCTCCTGCGGGCCATATAAAATGAAATGGGGGGGCCGGATCTGGCCCCCGGGCCTTAACTTTGGCACCTGTGGTATAAATGATGGAATCATAACATTGCGTCAAAACTGAGCAGGATAACCTTTCAGGCAAAATATACACAAGGCTGCTACATCAGATTGCATTGTGTGGGTGTACCTAATAATGTGGGTGTGCAGAAGGTCGACGCACCCGGCCAGGTGCTCTCAGATAATTTTGGTGGGTTGTTTTGAAGAAACTTTTTTTGGGTATCATTTTATGACATCATCATTGACAGTATTAAGACAAGACGGCGAGCCATTTTCCTCCCCATTGCCTCAGTGTGCTAACTCGCTAATCATAGCACAGCATTTTTTTAATTTCATTTTTTATAAATATTTTCTCGTCACCTTGTGGTCATAATTGGTTTTTTTGGAAACATTTATTTATTGAGTAAGGGACTGTTTACCGGCGCACTGACTTTGAGGCCCTTCTACTGTGTTTCCCTCCTTTTTGTTTTCCCTTTGCGCCTTAATTTGGACAGTCGAGCACAACGGCGGTCTCAGGGGAAGACGTGTGTATGTGTGTGTGTGTGTGTGTGTGTACGTATGACTGTATACGTTGTCTCTGCTGTCAATCAAGTGGGATTTGCCATCACATAGGAAGTTATTAGGCTAGTTTAGGAGACATGACCAGTCGGCTGGTTTGAATTGACCTCATGTTTTGTGCCATTCGACTCGTTACTGACAAGTGACGAGATTTGCCTGCTAATCAGTAGCCCCTCTCACAAACCCTGGAAAAAGACCTTCTTTTATTTTTTTTTGTTCAGGAGAAAGTAACACAAAGTGTGGGAGGAGTCCAAAGTCAACACGACAATTTTGGACGTTTCAAAAGAAAAAAAAAACATTTCGGAGCTGTAATTGCAAGACCGTGATGTGACGGTTTTGGGCTCGATGTGAAAGGAGAAGGCACGTGTACGGATATTTATGGAGGGAAGTGCTCAAGCACACCCCAAAAAAAGGCCATCCACCGCCAAAATGATTGACACTTGTGGTATGAAAACATTTTCGGGGGCACTTGAGGGTTTTTGTTTATTTTAATTTTTTTCAATCATAAAAAATCGAATACATTCGGTACAGGGTTCTAATCAAGAGCGAGAGGGATGGTGCTGGAGCAGTACTAGGGTCCACCCAGGATTTTATTTATTTTTATAATGTCAAGTCTTCTTTTACAGCTCTGATGTGACAATTTTACATTTTTTAATATATATATACAGTATATATATATAAAAATATATATATATACATACAACTTTTGACTCCTCTGATGCAGCATTTTGCAGGATCTCAATGTGAAAGAGGCTCTTGACTAGCTGACGTTTGTGGGATTTTTTTTTTGTTTGTTTGTTTGTTTCTGGGAAGTGGATGCGTGTTTTAGATGCCAACGCTCATTTTTATGTTTTTATTCTTTTATGGAATTGTGTGTGTGTGTGTCAAGTTCCTAATATGGCATTGTTCATCGTCATGATAAGAACATATCAACTCCTGGTGTAGCAGGGAGTTTGTGATGTAGTTCAATTGTACATAAATGAATGTTTATTTTTTTCCCCCCTGTGTAAATGAAATCAGATAATCTTATGGAGCAGACATTTTTTTTTTTTGTAATTAATGTTGCTACGTGTTTAATGGATGTGATGGCACGCGTGTGCGAGCATTAAAATGAACCCTGTGGCCATTTTTTCTGCTTTCTCGACATGTGTTTTACATCGCGCCGCAATCAAAAGACACAGTGAGGGGAAAAGGGCGGCGCGATGCGCTCCGCGGGGACGCCGCCCCGTAATTATGCCTTAACCTCTGCACTACTCCTGGCTCGTCAAACACGCACCAGTCGCGTAGAGTTCACACACACACACACATACACATAAAATGTGTATGTATATAAATGTGTATGTATGTATGCATGTATATGTACATATACGTACATATACATGTACGTATACGTACATACATGTACAGTCAAACCTCGGTTTTCAAACTTCTCGGTTCTCGTACAATTCGGTTTTCAAACAAAAATGTCGAGTTTTTTATGCCTCGGATGACGAACAAATTTCGGTTCTCAAACTAACTGAGCGCACTTGAATGCGTCACTTCACTCCTCTCTGCTTCGCTTCCTCGTGTAGCGACGCTACCTCGTGAGCAGACGTTTTTGTATTGTTCAATAGATTTTTTTTTAAAAAGCAGACGTGTTTGGTGAAACGCTTCCTCGTGTAGCGTCCATTGTGAGCAGACGAGTTTGTATTGTTCAATAAAAAAAAAAGCAGACGTGTTTGGTGAGACGCTTCTGTTAGGGGGAGTGAAACCCCTCTCTTTTCAGAATGGTTTGCCCCAGCAGCACGGGAGAAGTGCGTGCGTTTGTTTACGGCTGGCTGTTTTCAATGCAGCGGCACATAATCAACACTCTGGTGTCCGGTGTCTAATTATTATGCAATAATCATACAGAAACGGCTTCCTCGTGTAGCGTCCATTGTGTTCAATAAAGAATTTCTTTTTAAAAAGCAGACGTGTTTGGTGAGAACTACGTAATATCGGACTGCTATTTTTGCATCATGTATCAGCCCCTAATCATGGCACCAAAGAAAGCAAGTGTAAATGGTAAACCTAGTGAAGAAAAGAGGAAAAAGTGCGCAAAACTATAGAATTTAAGAAAGATTTGATCGCGAAATATGAGTCAGGTGGGCGTGCGTCTGTGTTGGCGAAGCAGTTCGGGATGCCGAAATGCCCCGCCTACAGCCTGATGACAGCTGGGATAGGCGCACGCCCCACAACAGATAGAGAGAGAGATGTTCCTTCAATTTTTGTTACTGTTAATGTTAAAATTGGTGAAAATAAAACATATTACAGTTTGTTTGCACAGTATTTAACATATCACCTGCTCTCCTATTACATTTGTACAGTTTATGGTGTGAAATTGTAAAAAAAAAAAGTGGTTTAAAAAAGTTGTTTTCTTGACATGGAACGGATTAAATTTTTTTTACATTGATTCCAATGGGAAACATGGTTTCGGTTTTCGAACAATTCGGTTTTTCGAAAGTCTTCTGGAACGGATTAAGGATGAAAACCAAGGTTTGACTGTATATACTTATGTATATATATGTACATACATATGTATGTAAATACGTATGTGTGTTTATATTTAGAGAAATGTATATGTATGTGTGTGTGTATATGTATATATATGTATGTATATATATATATATATGTATATATATATATATATATATATACACACATACCATTTGACGCAGCCTACTGTGCAATCCTTCCATTTTAAAAGTAAAAAAAGTAAAAGCCCCATTAAATATTTTTTTCAAATGTTTTAGAAATGGACACATGTCTTTATAACTAAGACAACTGTAGTCAAGCAGCGGCGAGCACACGAATGTACAAGGCCGTGTCCTTGCAAGCAGACAAGAACTCCCGTGGAGAAGCTTTGCCCATGGAACAGCTGCCAAGGCCAGACAGGAAATGGACTTACACGACATTGGCGTCACTTAATACCCCCCGCTGGCACGGCCGGTGTTAATTTATGCAGGATTATGGTAATTAGCCGACACAAACCACCACAATGCCGTGAAATGTAGAAAAAAAACCCCCACAAAACTTTATTTGAGTCCCGCGTGACCTCTTGCTCGCCACAAACATTGCACTGTATGAAAAGAAATCACATAAGAGGGCGTCGTGTCGTCACATTATCTATACACGTGGTCCTATTGTACATGAATATGCTTCTTTTTGGCTGTCTTTCTCCCCCCAAAAAATAAAATAAAAATAAAACAGCGTGAAGAAACCTGTAGTGTTCTCATCCAGTCCACTGGCCCAACCTGCTACATTTTTTTTTTCATCAGGAATATGTCCCTTACGTGGGCATTCAAAGTAAAACGACATAACCGCTAAATGACAAACTATAGTGTAACATTAACTACAGTAGTAAATACGTTGATGCCAAGAGCAAAAAATTAAAACAAATAATAATAAAATGAAATAAAAAGTCTGTTAAGACATTGAGATCCATCAGGACCTGAAACGTGTTCGGATGACAGATGTAAGACAGGTAGCATTTGTCCCATTTTGTTGTTTTTTTTGGTCCCCGGGGTGCAAATAAGATACAAATATGAAATGGATAAACATCTTCGAGCCAAGGCACCGTGATACTGTTGTGTTTGTTATTAAAAAAAAAGACAAAACAATTTGATTCGTTTAAAAAAGATGAGAGGGCTTGTTCACAGTTTGTCAATTTGGGGTCCCCCCCCGGCTCCGTTTTAGGACACTAACTGTTTGGCCTGCAGCTCCATCTCGGCGGCCCGCTTCAGGGCCACGTCCACCAGGAGCTGGAAGCCACTGAAGTCCTGCGTGAGATCCGGCGGGGTCGGAGGAGGGGTGTTGAAGAGCCCGCTGCGGGGGCTCAGGTTACCCTCCAGGATGGTGCCGGTACTTGTGGTGGCGCCTGCGGGGAGGTGAGCCCCCGCCCCTTTATCGAGACACCTGAGGAGCGCCTGCGCCGCCTGCAGCCGCTCGGCCGCCTTGTCAGAGTTCAGCGACGACGGGTGCAAAGCGGTCGGGCTGGCGACGGTGGTGTGACAGATGACAGACGGCCGGGTGGGCGGGGCGCCCGACGAAGGGGACGTGCAGGTGGGCGAGGAGGATGGCGACGCAGCCGCCTTCCTCAGGACGCCGGCCGCGGCGGGCTCGAAGCAGGAAGGGTGCAGGACCCGTTTGTCGTAGCCGCCGTCATCGTGGGTGCCCCCCACTGGGCTGCTGCCGCTGCTGCTGCTGCTGTGTTTGGGCGACTGGGAGCTGTCAGAGAAGCTGTCGCCGGCCTTGCCGCACTTCCTGGAGATGGTGAACTGGTTGGGGTCCTTGCCGTCTTTCCGCAACATCTCGGGGAGGAGGCGCCGGCGTGCGTTGATGAACCAATTGCAAACCTGGAAAGCGTCGTGCGGCGTCAGTCTCGGAAACGCAACATTTGGACAACAAATAAACAAAGCGCTTGAGAGGACCCGCTTGACGAGCGGAGGGGAAACCCCGCCCCCCCAACACCCATTTCCCAGCAGTGTCAATAAAATCCCTGAACCAATCGACAAAATTGAGCAAAGCAATCGCTATCCCCGCCACGTTGACCAGTCCCCGCCCCCCCCCAAAAAAACACCCTTCCAGTAATCAAAAGGCCTAACTACAAAAACAGCAAGTTGCCCAGACCACCAAAAACAACCTCGCCGTCTGACAACTGACATTTCGACGACAGAAACTATTCCCAAGTCTATAAGGGGAAAAAAAAAATATCTGCGAAATTGGACCAAACCCTTGATGTGAGCCCCTCGGCCAGCACACACCTCATTAACTCATTCACTCCCAAAGACGTTTTTAAACGTCTTTTCAGACTTGGTCCAGAATTGGCTGGAGTTAAGAAAATAAACCTCCCCAGTCAACATGACAAACGACCGATCCCACCTATCAAAACAACCAATCACAAAGCTCGTCGCCAACTTTTGCCCCTCAAACTTTTTTCGATGGTTTAGATGACATCACTCGATCGCAGGTTACCGAGGCCGCGTGTGGGATGTCTTAAATCAGGGGCCGGCGACCCGTAATGTTGAAAGAGCCATATAGGACCAAAAAAAACCCAAAAAATAAATATGTCTGGAGCCGCAAAAAAAATACAAGCCTTCTATAAAACTTACAGTGAAGGAAACAAGGAGACTGGACTATCTCAGAATTGTTTATTTATTCCTTTATTGTGTGTTCACAAACGCACCCATAGAATTTATTTTGTAATTTCCTCGCTTGATTTTTTTTTTTGGTGCATTATTTTCACTTTTCTTCGTGGCAGTGAAGTGATCATGAATTTCCGTTTTTCGCAGGCTGTCTTTGAACGCCTCTTGAGTCGAACGAGAAGAGAGAGGCACGGAGTCGGACGCAGACGTGTCTGTTTTTGTCGAGACTGTTAAAAGCATAAATAAAGTGGACGTTTTAAAAAAGAAAAACAACACCACGGCTCTCCTTATTCGGAGCTGCAACATATTTCTATATCTATTTGCGCTATATTAGCCGACTATCAAAATCTTTTTCCACTTTCAAACATTTTTTATAAAGCTTTAGGGAGCCACTAGATGTCACTAAAGAGCCGCATGCGGCTCCGGAGCCGCGTGTTTCCGACCCCCGTCTTAAATCATCAAACTATTTGATACGCATCCCGTTACAGGGAGGCCGCGATACAATTTGGGGATAGTTGGTTGATTCGTGGAAGAAGTAGATTCGATGCGCGCGCATCTTGGCAATCAAGACCGATTTTGTTTTGATTTTTTTTGTCGATTCAAACTGGTTTTGTAGTCAAACCCTTATTTTGATGAGTCGTGCACTTCGAGCTCCCTCCGTGTCGTTAACACAGGTTAGATTTGGACTTCAGCGCCGTTGGCGTGAAGAGAGGGAAGTAAAAAAAAAAAAAAAGTGGCAATAAAACGGTCATCGTCATAGCGACAATCGGGGGGGTGGGGGGGGGGGGTCAACTGTCTTGTTTTCTTTGGTTCCGCGGGCCAGTCGTAACTGGCTGCGGCTATGTAAATGACTCCGCATTGTTCCCAGACAGCTGGGATGGGAACGGCTGCAGGGAGGGAAATTCCTCAGCATTCACTGACTCACGACTCCCCTCCTCTTCCTGCTCCTCCTCGCGCACTGCGGAGTTGCGCCACAAAAGCGGACGACCTCCAATGCAGTAAAGTGTCATGTTTTGACAGGAAATGATTCATCCCATACTTCCTCACCCCCCCCCCCCCCTGCTATGAGGGTCGCCTTTGTGTGTGGGGGGATACGTACCTGCAGTGTGGAAAGCTGCGTCTGCTTGGAGAGGAGAGCCTTCTCCTGCTCCGACGGGTACGCGTTGTAGCGGTGCTCGTACAACCAATCCCTGAGAATCTGCACCGACTCCTTAGGCAGGTTGCCGCGCCGCTTCCGTTTCCCACCGCCTCCGCCGCTGGATGACAGGTCCAGGGGCACGTCCACGCCATCGTCATCGTCCGTCTCGCTTCCCGATAGCATCATCAAACCTTAAGAGAGGATACGGGAAAAAGAGAGAGAGAGAGAGTTTGGGGTTGTTGTTTTTTTCCGAGCTGTCAGGTTGCGTCATGTGATTCATTCCGGGGGGGGGAAATGTGGGGAGAAAGAGGAGCAAGGCGGCAGGATGTCAGTGAGGTGCTCGTCAACCGTAAAAACCAGCCCGGACACTTTGGAGCCACACACCTCGCATGCTTGTGTGACTCAGGCCCCATTGTTTGACGGAACATGTGCAAAAGGAGTTTAAAAAGGGCTCGCACGTCGCACAAAGCATGACGCATGTCTGAATATTCAGCGGTATGAGCAAACCCGAGCATCTCGAGGCTTTCAAATATGCCTCAGATATCAACAAAGCTGCTTTGGGTTCAGCTCAACAAGCATTTCAGGGCCTCCCAATACGCCTCGAAAGTCAAAACGAAACTCATCCACAAAAAAAAAATGATACTTTCACTCAGTGAGAATCTCTCGGATTCAAAAATTATGTCGCCAAAGTCAACAAGTCAGGCGTCACTTCAGCTCAGCGGGCAAGCGAGCATGTCAAGGGGTTCAAAATGGGCCTCAGAAGTCAAACAGCTTGTCAACAAACAAATCTGGTGGCGTTTCGGCTTAGCGAGCATCTCGAGGGTTCAAAATCCGCAATCAGAAGTCGACGGCGTGAGATGTCGACGGTTCCAAAATGCAACATCCCTCGACAACGTCGAAAGACAACAAAACAGATCTGGCTACTGATTTCAGCTCGGCAAACACCTGAAGGATTAACACACGACGGGTGTTCTTAGCTTCTCCCCATGAGGGCAAAGTATACTCGTGATCGTAACTCCCAGTCTTTTTCTAAATATATCAATGTTTCTGTATGCGGTTCTACAGTATATTTACCGTGACAAACCATTTGTAGCCCTGATACGTCATGACGACAGTCAATACTTTAATGAAAAACACTCGTAGGCCATCAATATAAAACAGTCAGCACGGTGGTGAATGAGCGTGCCATTTCGCGCCGTGGGATGACATATTCTTCATACGTCGCGCACATTTCTTAGTCGGTCATAACCTCGGAATGTCATTGGGGTAAATATTTGTGTCAAAAACACTTCAACCATTATATAAACAGTCATGCATTTATTTTCATTCCCTTTATATACTTAGACCATGACTAATCCTTAAAAAGAATGAAACAGTTTGGACATACTGCGACTTCACAATTCCTCGCTCACCTCAGTGCGTCACTAATATTAGTCGTTCTTTACTGGGGATAAAGAATATGACTAAGTACCGTTGTATTGCAAGGCTCCACGTGTTACTGCGACAGTATTCCACTTGTTGCTTATAGGGTTAAATCACGGAGCATAAATGCTACTTAGCGTTAGCAAGCGGGCTGAGAGGCTAAGCTGCGTGGTCGTTATCGATAAAGTGGGATTCTCTTCATTTTCTTTTGTTCGGCAGTAAACTACAACTGGGGGTGTCGTTAAGCAGCTGGAAGCCTTTTTTTTTTTAAGGATTCTTTAAATTAATCGAACAAATTGCTGCTTGTTGTGAAGTGAGTCACGGCCACCAGAGAGCGCTCATATCTCAAATCTGCGCTTGTTTTCTCAAACACTTGTAAGTTGAGTGATTTATCGAGGGTGCCGTCCTTTTAGCAATTACCCACAATGCACTACCGGCAGCCATATTGGCATATATGGCCGCCGGTAGTACAACCATTGTGGGTAATTGCTAAAAGGACAGAGCCCTCTATACCTTCTTGCACTGTTGTATACTTTTGTAGAAAGTAAATAAAAACAACAATGTCATATATAAACTGCGGACCACCTATATTTTACTTCAGACCTCTAAAAATGACGACATTCCATGAAAATATATCGTGAATTGGGGGGTTGTGAGATGTTTGACAGATGTGGGTCAAACCTCCGCCATCTTGGAGTTCCTTTCCAAAAAAAAGCATTTCCTGGTTTCTTGTTTTAAATGGCTCCCGGTCACGTGGGCTCACCTTAATGTGGAAGTATGACATGGGGGAGGGTGGGTGAGTTTATTTGGGGGGGGGGGGGGGTTATCTCCATAAATCCTCAACACGCAGACCGCCGTGGGTGCCGAACTCTAGTGGGAAAAGTGCGGAGCAGCCAACAGGATGAGGTAATTACGTGGGCCGGGGAGATGTTGGTAGTGCGAGTGGAGGAAGGAGGCGGGGGGAGGGGAGACCTGTTGCAAATCAGCGTCTCCAGACTAAACAAAAGAATCTGGGGTTGCTCGCTTTTTCTTTGTACGCTTTGCTGCTAAACTTTTAAAAGCCATTCTCCCACGCTTCCCCAAAACCAAATATCACCCATTGTAAACCAAAAATAAAACACGTTCAAACACAGTTGGACACTTTCGCCTGCGGTACGTTACGCGACTCAAAAGTTGTCTTCTTTTGTGTGTGTGTGTGGAGGACACGCGGTGAACAAACTTCCAACAATGAGGTCAGCCACCCAAACACGACTTCCAGTAGCTCCCGTGACACATTTTTTTAACAAAGACAACCCGCTCGCGTCGAGAGTTTTACACCGTATTTAAGCTTATTAGGCCATTTGTTAAACTAACAGTCAACGATAAAACACATTTCACAACTTTTCGACCAAACTCCGTCGGGAAAGTGGCACACTCCCGCACTTGCATTCAAACTTGACAAAAAAAGCGCAGCTAAACCTACGCGCGGACGAGGAGATTTCAACCCGAAAAATAACCGAGGATCATTCGGCGTTGTTTTCGCCTCGTTCCAGTGATGAATTCGGACGCAAATCAGCAGAAAACAAATGAATGTTATTTCGGCTGTGACGTCTAGCCAGCACATGGCACTCACAGCCTGTCATGTCTGCACCGTAGACAATAGACTCAAGAGGAGGGAAACGGCAACAGAAAGCCTCCCTTTTCCTCGTCGTTAAGCATCCTAAACTACATTTCTTCAACCACATCTTACCTTTTTTCGTCTTCATTTCCCCCCCGTTTCTCCCGAAAGCCCACTTTGATTCTCGCGTGGAAGAAAATAAGCAAAACGGGTCCCCGCGGTGACGATCTTCTGCTGCCTCAGCGTTGTATCCAAATGTTGCGAAGAATCCTAATTCATCAAGAAGACAAAAATGAGGGGGAAAATGTATCCCGTTTTGTTGGGGGGGTCTGTTAGCGCGTGCTGGTCCGTGGCAGAGGTAGGCAGGCTGTGTGTTGGGGGGTGGTGTTGGCGCTGGTGTGGGGGGGGGGGGGGGTCACCTGCGATCTCTCTCTCTCTCTCTCTCTCTCTCTCTCTGTTTCTCTCTCTCCCTCCCCCTCTCTCTCTCCGCGAGGCTTTTTGCTGTAGACTGCGTTGTGTGTTTGATGGAGGGGGGGGGACAGGGTGACAGCTATCTTTGACAGCTGCGTGACTCAACCCACGGAGGATGCTTTCCCCCCCTCCCCTTTTCCCACCGCCCGCTGACATCAGCTCAGCTCGCCCCTCTCCGCTCCACTGACACACAAAAACAAACAAACAAACAAAACGTGGAAAAACCAAAGCTACTGCTGTTTTTACCCCGTTCTGGCAACCCCCTAGCCCCCGCCGCGCGTCTAACTATGACTTTCGTTCTACGTAACTCTTAGCTTATATGTGTTTTTTTTTTTTTGTGCAGTCGTGGTTGGTGCACTAGTCAACACGTCAAAAAAACAAAACAAAAAAAAAAAACAGTGAAAGATCAATGCCCTCATTTGTATGCGCCGCACAGCCATGCGACAGCTGCTCAAAAAAAAAAAAAAAGCTATGGGCAAGCTTTCATGAAGCAACGTGTCGCCCCCTTGTGGATAGTTGTGGGAGTGAACTCAGGAAATGAAGCCAAGTACAATTTCGGGTATCTGTAAACAAATAGAAGCACGTGCCAAATTTGAGATGTTTTTTAAAAAATTGGTCAGTCATTTTGAATAGTAATCGGTAGAAACATATTTCATCAGCAAAAGTAGAGTGCCTTCTACTTTACTGTACTATTTAATGGTAGGTCTGTGTTCCTGTTAAATATCACATTACAGTAATCCCTCGTTTATCGCGGTTAATGGGGACCAAAACCACCCGCGATAAACGAAAATCCGCCAAGTAGCGACCAATTAACATATACAGGTAAATTATTATTTTTTTTTTAACAGTCCGCAAAAAGTCAGCGAGAACCTGCAAAACAACAGCGAGTCACATAGTGCAACATATACAGTACTGTACGACATGTATATGAAAAAAAAATACTTACAAAAATGTTTTTTTTTATGAATATGTTTGAAAAAATCTGCAATGCACTGAATCCACGATAAACGAACCGCGAAATAGGATCGAAATAGATCACTGTATTTTATTGTAGAGTTGTTTTACTCTTTGTATTGTTCAATAAGCACCTAAAATGCATTTGCTATTTTTTCTCTTTCACTTGAGCAGGTGTGGGGTTTTTTTTTTTGGGGGGGGGGCATGTCAACAAAAATTTGCCCTGCAATATAAAGCAAAAAAAAAAAATGTGGCAGCTCGAAAAACTCAGATTAGGGCACTTGCGGCTTTCTACTCCTCACTTTGTCAAAATAGGCTTGTTACATTTTCCCAATGTCCACGGCTGACGCGATTCACCAAAAATTGAATGAAAAGCGGTGAAGTCACTTGCAAGATGAAGGAACATGAACTAGGGAGCATGAACGAGGATGACACAACAGATTTGGAGAATCAGGATTTAGAGAAGAGAAGTGTACGTTGTCAGCGCCAAGAATTATTTGTGGATTATCCTAGTTTTTTTGGCATCATGTGACGATTCGTGTTCCCAACTGCGTGCGACATAAGAAGTAGGTAAGTAGCTAGGCTGATTATTGTAGTCTGGTCTCATTGGTTTTTAAACAACTGTTGACTGTAATTAAAACATAAGTAACTACTGCATTCGCGGTAGATGAAAACATGTTCTGATTTTGAAAGTTTGGCTGTCGCTGCCCATGTTGTACTTTACCCAAAAAACTAAATGATTATTCAAAAATCGTAAGAATTTATCGACATTTATTTGAGAAGCTTACATTTATTGAAGAATTTACTTCAATTTTTTTTGCTTCAGTCCCCAAAATTTTTTTTTGTTTCCTTACTGTACTATAACGTAAACCGATCCTTATTATATCGCTTCCAGATCCGCCCGTATTTAATATCAATATATAAGTGAAATTGAAGGCATAATAAGTTATTCATAGTGTCTTACTCCTGCCTCTCCTTTTAAACTGTAGAATCACTTTTTTTTTTACTTTGTACAATGTGGATGACCTCACCCATGTAGTATTGAAACAATGTGGTGATGCTGTACCTATATTTAGAATTAGATGCTGTCGGTACAACGTGCGCCATCGTTCAGTGTTGAACAGTGCGGTTAAAACCGTCGTGTGTAATGTTGACATTTAATTGCCAAAATTATAAAATTATTTTTCGCCAAGAGCTTAAGTGTACTTGATTTGGTGTGAACGCGCTGTATTCACTTGTAGCGTTATTACACAACCAGGCTGACGTATCACATATTTGACATTGAGAGCCCATTGACGGCGTTCCTTCACGTAGCACCGGAAGTAAAGGTGTCAAGTGCGCAAGATGTGGTGCATTTCTACTTATCAAAATAAAGAAATTCGCTGGAATATCAACCATACTGGCGCAGTTTGTGTGATGTACCTTTTTATGAAGGCAAGAGATTCTCAATCTGGGGAGTACTTGACGTTGATTTTGTTCTTTGTTTTTTTTTTCCCCTCGTCTGTATGAGCACAAGTGCGCTCCAGTGCATGTGGTGGTGGAATTTTCCTCCTAAAATGTGAGACAATGCAACTACATGTTTGAGTTACGACTGCATCTGTGACCAAATACATTTGCAGATTATTATTTTTTAAATTCTTGAATATTTTGTTGTTGCTGCTGACAAACATGCTCCCCTCCATATATATATATATATACACTGTACACACAGTTAAAGGCTATACTAAAACTAACTAATAAAAAACAAAACTACATCAAGCCATTCAGAAATAAATTAAAAACAAACAAACCTGCTCTAAAAACTAATTAAAGCGAAATGAATTAAAAATAAAAGTCAGAACAAAAACTATCATCACACCGGTCTAGTTGAAGGAGTCAAATCAGTACATCTGTTTTTGTCTAGTTCTGCACAAGTATTTGTTGTACTTAAGTAGACTCTACTTGCGTACTACTAGAGCGTGCGAGTACTTCAAGTACGACGAACAATAGTTGTTTTATTTTGAAGGCGCCGCAAACGGATAGACAGCGGTCGTCACCCGGTCTGGCTTGACAAGTGTTTTACAACCGCGGAGCTGGCGTCTCAGCTTGTTGGGAGGCACCCCGCGTCGGTGAGGGTCCCGAAGTATAGAGTGCCCCCCACTCTCCTCCCCTTTCGCTATCCGGAACAGAGGGGCGCCGGCGTCCAAACTTTCTCTCCAACTTCGCCAAGTCGATGTCGGTGACAAGCGGCGGTATTTTTAGTTGTGGCCGTCATCGCGCTGTGACTGGCTGGCCGCGAGCTTGCTATAAAGGACGCGCGCCTCGACATGCAGCTTTACAACAGCGCCTTGACGCACTTCCCGAGATCGTCCAGCAAAGTCACCATCGCTTTATCCGGCGGAACCGCCACCCAGCCTGAGGAAAACTCACCTGGACCGAACCAGCCAGACGCGACTGCTCCTTCCGCAAACATGCCTGCTTATTCTTGCTACGAAGCCTCTCCCTCCTCGAGGCCCAGGCCTGTTTATTTCACATCCACTGCCGAGTTACTGATACGAAGAGCGGACGGAGTGGAGAGGGCGGTACCGGTCCAAATCACCAGGGTGTCCAAACCTCCATCCCCTGACGACGAACTGGTCGACTTTATCGATGAACTCAGGAACAGGACAGATGGACTTTTTCTCGAGGACCCCCCGGAGAGTCTTCTGTTTGCGAATGAGGCGAGGAGTAACAGGTTGGTGCCCGAAGAAGAGACCCATCCCAGAACCCCTCCGAGGCGATGAGGGGCAACATCCGACTTCGAGTTGAGCGTCCTGCAGGAGCAAAGCGTCGACGACACGGTGGCCCGCGATGACAAGGTGGCCCGCTACTTGGCCGAGGTGGAAACGCAGAACAAGTACCTCCGTGAGAGACGCAAGTTCCGTTACCACGTCATCCCGGATGGTAACTGTCTCTACCGGGCTGTGTGCAAAGCCACGTACGGGGACCAGGCGGGGCACGGCGAGCTGCGGGAACGCACGGTGCATCACATCGCCGACCACCTCGACCAGTTCAACCCGGTGGTCGAGGGCGACGCCGGCGAGTTCCTCATCAACGCGGCGCAGGACGGCGCCTGGGCCGGATACCCCGAACTTCTCGCCATGAGCCAAATGCTCAACGTCAACATCCACCTGACCACAGGGGGCAGCGCCGAGAGCCCCACCGTGTCCACCATGGTGCACTTCCTGGGCGAGGAGGACCCGTCCAAGCCGGCCGTCTGGCTGAGCTGGCTGAGCAACGGACACTACGACGTGCTCATGGACACCTGCGCGGACAACCCCGAATACGAGGACTGGTGCCGACACTCCCAGATGCAGAGGAGGCGGGACGAGGAGTTGGCCAAGTCCATGGCGGCGTCCTTGTCCAAAATGTACATTGAGAAAAACGGGGCGGTGTAAATGCAGAGGGACGGTTTGGTTTGTGCCTTAAGTGATATCATTTTTTTTTTTAATATATATATAAAATGTATGAGCTTTAATCAAGTGCTGTGCACATATTTGACTGTTTGCTACCATGGTGACTTGAGTGGATGTAATATTATGCCAGTTATGATTTTTTTTTTTTTTTTCTGGCAGGGGGTTGTTTTTTGTTTTGTTGTCACAAATAACTGATGATTATTTTTTGCAGCATTGCGACTGTTTTCCCCTTCAAATCGCTCTCGGAATACTTTTTTTTTTCATCTTGAAAATTCCCAAATAAATCTTGACTATTTTTTGGGAAATCTTGAAAAGTGCTACTTTCCTTGAACTAATAGAACAACAAAAAAAATGCAGATTTTTTCTGACTCGTAAAAAAAAAACAACTTTGGGGAATGCACAAGCCGATTCCTTTGAATGCTTTGCCAAATATGACGCAAAGAAATCCTACCTTCCTCAAGTAAATAATTTTTCTCAAACGTACTATTTTTTTTGTAAATTAATATGAAAATGCTGTTTTTTTTTGTTTTTTTTTTGCCGGAGGCGGGTATGGGATCATAACTACGACTTTATAAACACATATCCGTCTTGATAATGACTACTCTTTCTAAAATGAAAAATATAAAAAAAAACAAATCCAACCATCTTGAAAAATTTGACTTGTTCCTCGAACGGAATAAAAAAAAAATATTTTCAACATGGCTTTAACCATTTTATGCACCCTGTAACCTGATCACATGATAAGCTGTCCACTGTAGTAACCGCTGTACCCGAAAGGGTTAACATAACTAAAACGCGACATATTTCTTGCCGTGCTGCTTTCGAATGCTTGGGACCGAATATTCTGTAAACTGCTTTGAATGATTACGAAGCAGGTGCACATTTTAATGGCAGAGTGCCTTTTTCTTTGTGTGTGTGTTTTTTTTTTTTTTAAATTCAAGTTTGTTATACTAGCTCTAGGTCATCGCTATTTAGTTGAAAACGGATACATCCGGGGACTTTTCTAACCTTTTTTTTTTATTTCTCTCTGCAATCTTTGCACAATAAAAAGTGTATTTAAACGTGACGTATCTATGTTTGACTCACTGCGTGTCTCCGTGGAATTCTTGGAAGTGGTTTTCGGGGGGTCAGGCAGCCTGTCATGTTTGGGAGTTTTGTGAAAAGTTACAACGGTGTATTTTTAACCTCGATGATGTCAACACTTTGCCAACTGGGGGAAATTGCTAACTCGTGATTGAAAAAAATAAAAAGTTTTCTAAGCCGAATTGTTGCCAGCTAAGCAATTTTGTTGCTACATTTAGCAACTCTTCCGACCCCTTCGAGTGACTATTTCTCAAAAAGCAATTTGTGAGAAATCCGGAAAACTTCGGAGATACCCGCATTTGCTAACTCGATCAAGTTCAATTTCTTTTGAAACGTTGACGTTTGCTGGTCACTTTATTCTGCTTCCACTAGAGGGTGCTGTTGACCCCAAATAAAAGCATCCTTGAAGAGCTGTTGGGTCTCAAACATTTTACAAGTACCATCATTATCACGATTAAAATACAGTACCATTGTTAGACTACAACAATAAGTTGTAGTCTAACAATGTTATGGACGTTGTTAATAAAACAATAATGCATGTGGTTAAAAAATAAATAAATAAATTCTGATGTGCATTTGTGTTTACAGCGCGAGTGGCGTCCTTCTGCGGAGCAGCGATGGTGGGGCGGAAGTGGCCGCCTGCGAGCGAATTGGAACGCGGCCGGCCCGGCGCAGCTGAGCTGGGCCGATGAAGTTCAGTTCGCGCAGTCTTTCCCAAAAAAAAAAGGGAGGAGGAAAAAAAAGAGAAAGTGGAGAGTAAGAGCAGCAAGCAGTCGGCGGTGGACAACATTTGGACATGTCGCGACACCGTGTGCAGTTCGCGGACCTTCCCGCCACGAATGACCACAGAGGCGACGGCCAATTTCACAGTAAGGGACTATTTTATTTATCCGCTAATTGACCTTGATTGTTAGAGACGCACCACTCAGTTCCGTCTTGACAGTACACTGCCTTTCACGTTGTTGACAAACAATGGTTGACCAACATGTGGAACTGCTACTTGGTCATCATATTTTCTTTTTAGCAATAATATTAATAATTTTCATCAGTCAATCATTTAGTTGGGAGCGCGCCATATTTCCACTGAGCTAGTTGAGGTTGCTTGCACACCAGAGGATGTGTTGTTGTGATTGTATATTCAGTACTATAATTAAGGCGTGTATGGAGGAACAGGGCCGCTGCTCGACTGTCAAGTCATTCTGATGTTTCCCACAAGAAATCATGTTTAGTTGTGATTTTAACGTCTCGATTCAAAGGTGTGAATGGTTGTTGGCTCACAACCGGTCCAGGGTGCATCCCGCCTCTTGCCCAAAGTTTAGCTAGGATAGCATCCAGATAAGCGAAAAGTGCTTGGTAAAATTAATGGAACCTATCAACTATGATTTTTTTTGGTGCGCTCCTCGCTAATAGTGAAGTCGTACAGTAATTAGCAAAGGGCTATGTTGATGCCATACGGCTCATCATTTGAACATCTTTGTATCTGATTGAGGAGCCAAGTTTTGCCTGTGTTATTACTGATGTTACAGAGAGCACATCTGTACTTCCAGAACAATTCTTCAAAAAAAATGACGCTTGATTTTTACTGTCAAACTAAACCAAAAAAAATGAACAGGTGTGTTCAAAACAACCACGTAAATATGCCTTCACGCTAACACATAACGGGAAACACCATAGTTGGGCTCAGGGTCACCATGTGGTGATTCCGAACACACAGCCGCCGCTGCTTCTGAATATATTTGCCCCGCCCCTTCACAAAAAAGTTAAATAAAGCATCTTGGCTTCCTCATTCGCGCCTCGGGTTAAAATAGTCATCAAGTTGTTTGATACGAGCAACATTTTGCAGTCGCCTCAGCATCATTAAATCATTGAAGTTTGGAAGCCACCTCTCTCTCACCTTCCTTTTTTTTTCAATGCGAGTCAGCAGCACTGGCGCAAGCATCCCAGCACAACGCTCATTGGAAGTGGCAGCTGCCCTTTGCATGCTCCCGCCATCCTCCCTCCTCAGGTGTCCTCTCACGTCGACTCCAAGTAGGATGACGCTCCTCCCGAGACCACCGCCTCGCCCTCAAAGCGTCTTTAGTGTTTTTATTTTTTTTATTTTTTGGACAAGGCACCCGTGATATTTTACCTCCGTGCTGCAGTCTAGCAGCAACAGGCGGGAATATCGCCATGGCGACAGGCCAAGTGTCGGGCTAGCTTAAAACGCAATGGAAAATTGCTAACACACCCCTAGCGGGAGAATGTGATGTCATCTCCGGTGGCAGCGATTGTGTTTTTGTGTCGTGTGTGTGTGTGCACGAGGGCAGCTGGCTGACAGATCTCCGGCCACCGCCAACAGCTCTTCATCACTCCTGATGACCTCAGGCGAGGTGACATTAAACTGCAATCTCATTTCCACTTTCAAAAAACAACCCCCCCAAAAAAACCATCTTTGTTTTGTTTTGACATATGTCAGCTGAACTTTCTACTGGAAGACTGTGGATAGTGTTTAGCATGTCCATACACCAAACTATGATTTGTCGGATTGACCTCGAACCGGGAATCTGTGGCCACGGGGGGGGGGATGTTCAATCTCGTTTTCTGATTTAGACTTTTTGATTTTGGCATGTAAACGTCTCTGATCCTTGGGAGTGATTGACATTGAATAGAAGCGCGGCTTCGCTGAGGGGAGTGACAGGCTGTCGGTCTTGAGCGTCAGTCGAGCCAAAGCGGCGCAATGTCTTTCAATAAGCCGCCTTTAAAGCCCCCCATAAAAACAGCTGCTTACTTCCCCGCCTTCATCATCTCCGAGGTATTTGAGGACGGGGCGTCAACAGCTTGTGGACAAGATAGCAAGATAGTCCTTCTCGATCGGACGGCTGAGGGACGATCGTGCTTTATCGCTCAATCTGGAGCATGAAGAGCAGAGCAGAGCAGAGCGAGGCGGGGCGGAGTGGAATTTTTGTCATCAATCATTTGTCTGAACTTCACAGGAAGCCACTCCAAGAAGCGCCCGCCGCCGCCCGCCCCTATCCCGTGTAAAGTCACGGGACTTTGCTCGCTGAGCCAAATTAAAAGACCCAAGAGCGAACGAGTATTTTCGTCTCTCAGAGCAAACCACCTGCTTGTCATTTCAGCCCTCCGTGTTTGTGAGTCCGCCTCGTAATATATCATTGTTCACATGCGGCGCTCTCCGTCATTTCGGGGGGGAAAAAAATTCACGACTGCATTTATAGGATAGAATTCTGACTCTGAACTTCTTCTTTTTTTTTTTTTTTTTCCCCCACACATGGATACTATCTTTTTAGAAGTTTTGGTTGTCTCGTAAAAGGGATTTAGATTGGAGATTTTAACACGCAAACAGATTTTGTGACCTTTTTCACACGGATGTCCTTTCAAAATAGCCCTAACTTTCGATCAAACAAGTCACACGTTTTACACAGAATCCAGCAAAGGCGCTGTGTTGGTGGAGGGAGACATCTAAAGAAGGTCGAGTAGGGACCCTTGAGGCACCCCTCATCTAGACATTGTTGTCTCTGTTAGGATTTGAACCAGTTAGACTGGTTGACGAGTCTACTAACTTAGTTAAACCCTGACGTTTAACGTCGACTATTCACTAATTAAGCATTTTCTGGCATCAACCACTTGCAAGTCAGAGCGACTCTTAATGTTTGTCCATACCTTGAAGTAAGAAAATGGACCCGGGAGATTTGAACCCTCCCATGCACCAATAATGACAACCTGCAACCTGATAACATGATAAGCTGCCCACTGGAGTACGACGCTGTCCCTCAAAGGGTTAAACAGCTGCTTCCACGGCGGATGAAGTGCTTCTCTCTTAAGGGCTCTTAAGTTGCCCTTCTTGTGAAATGCAAAGTGTCAACAGAATGCCGTGGCCTTCTCATTCCTGAGAGCAGACTGATGCTGCTGTTTTGGTTTTTTTTTTCCCGCAATGGCACTCAGGTTAAAAAAAAAAAAAAGACCTTGAGGTGATTTTGTTAACTCATTCAATCCCAGCCATTTTCACTGGAGCAACCCCCTCAATCCCAGCGTTTTACTGGATTTTGACTGATCTTACAAAGCCCACAGAATATTTGGTTCTAATGCTATATAAACATGGAGCCTACCAAAATAAAGTTTGGACTCTCTTCTTTCAGCAGAAAACATTTTTTATATCTTTTTCCATTCTTCATCAATCGGCATTATAAAATGGCTAGGTTTCATTAAAATGGCGATTCCTGGGCAAAAAACGGAGAAAAAGAGCTTTTTGTAAAAACATGCATTTCAAGCACGTGAGGCACCACTGCCACCTACTGGTCGCTTTTTTTACATGGTTTACAATGCAAACGGCGTATTCTCATTCACAGATTGCATCAGATTTTCCTCCTCTCTATGACGCAAAAAAAAAAAGAGCAGGGCCTAATTTTAAAAAGACGTACAAGTACGTCTTGTGGAATGAAAGAGATAACGTCCCTTAATTAATGCCGAAGCAAACATCGGATTGTTTTTCGAGGGAAGGCAATGGTCATCGTCATTCTTTTTGGCTGTTTCCTCTCTTTGTGGCTATCAGTGTCTTCTGCGATAATCCTGCCATGTTTTTGCGGTTCAATCATTAATGCAGTACAAGATATTGGACACGGACTCTCAAATGGTCCAGTTTTTCCGTGTAAGCGTAATCACTTCGTCTGCGGTGAAGAGTTGCAGACCGCGATATTTATTTGTGATGGTCCACTTCAGTCGCTTTCGGCTAAGTCGCTCGTCGCAATACAGTCGACAGTATTGTGTTGGAGCCTTTAAACCGCAAGAGCGATCCGTCCTTCAAGTCTGGGTGGCTCCAGGGCAGCATTGTGATGATATTGAGAGCAAGCAGATGCTTTTGTCTCTTTTAGTCATGTTTGTCGACCCCCCCAAGCGATGTCAGGGAAATAATGAAGCTCACCTGTTCAGCAGCAAAAAGTCACACATGGACCTTTTTGCTCACCAGAAGCCCAGGGCCAGTACCGGCTACTGCAGTCCAGTTCCCCGTGGGAGCCGCAGAGGAGTAAACAAACTCTTCTATCATGTTTACGGTCACCTCAAGACCGAGAGAATCCAAAGGCCTTTAATACGCACTGGGAGAATGTGCTAAGTGATGGATCGCAAAGAGTCTGCCTGTCTGGCCTCCAAGCATCGGTTGTGAAATACCTCAGCTGTTTTGTTGGCAATCAGAGACCACCGGGGCTGTATTTCTTTCTTGATAGGGAACTCATAACATTCAACCTTATTCACCATTGTGGTGTTTTATTTTTTATTTTAGCGGGGGGGGGGGGCGCCATGGGAGTTTTCTGATACAGTGGTACTTACGAATGTCTCTCCATATGAAATTTTCAAGTTACGAAACACCTCAACGGCAAAATATTTCCTCTAGTTACGAAAAATACAGTATGGGCTGCTACTCGCAGCTCCGAGTTTCCTGAACGCAACATACTTTTAGCTGCTCTGCCATTGGCTATTACTGAGCACCATCCTGGCATCCGATTGGCTAAGAGGGAACACTACCCTATGTGTATAAATAGATAGATGTGTGTCTATGCAGCGTCCTCGTCATTCGCCCTTCGGGCCATGAGGTGTTCCGATAGTTTTACGTAAATGTGAATGACCCAGAAAAAGTGTTCACCAGTCGGGCGATCGCTCACTATGCTCAGATTTGCCTTGGACATTTTCGAAGGATTGTTAAAAGCCGACAAAAGCAAGCGTCTTTAGATCAGTTCTTTACAAAATGCCAGGCAAAAACCACTTCTGAGAGAGAACATGAACTAAACGGCAAAAAACGATGACGCAGTTAAATGACCATCATTTTCATTCTTTACACTATTTTTTGTTTTTTACGATATGCACAACTCCTTTATTGTGCAACGATCTAATTGTAACATGTGTTTGTTACATATTTTGATGCATTTATATGCTTTTGGAAACACTTTTGTCTGAATTGTGGTGGGGCTTGGAACGAATTAGTGCATTACTATGGAAAATGCGTCTCTACTTACACCATTTTCCAGTTGAGAAATTTCCTCCAGAACCAATTAAATTTGTAAATAGAGGCACCACCGTATATAAAATACAGTTTGTGCCTTGGCTGAAGAACGGTTGGGAATAAGTGCCCTTAATGAATGTGTGAGGATACCCGATAACGAGGCCTATCCTTGGCATGTCGTCCAACGCCACATTGGCGACTGCCGTGCCCACCAACTGCGATTTTAATGACTTTCCAAATCAATCCAAAGATCTGGGTCGCCGCCCCCAGAGGTCGGCTGGCGACAACACAAACAAAAGAGCGCCTGCGTCAGCAGTTCTTCATTGTTTTGCCAGCCGACACGCTACTCGTTTTGATCCGATTTTCTTGTTGCGCTTCAAGTGTGATTTTTGTCGTCTCAAAAGCTTACACATTCACAACGTTATCGCCACTTTGGTCGCAAAACTAATGTGCTTTCTGAAACTATGCTACTTGTTTGTGAATCAAGAAAGGTACGAGGTGAGAGCAGTTAGTCTGTTAGCCAATCAGTCAGTTAGCTTGTTTTTCTTTTTAGCTAGCTTGCTGGCTAATTAGTTAATTATTTGAGTTGGTCAGACAGGTTTTAGTGATTGGGTCGTTGTATTTCTTTGTTGGACAGTTAGATAGGTCGGTTAGTTCCTTGAAATGTTGTGATTGCATTATAGTTAGCTAGATCAAGGGTTGTGAGTTGTTTCAGATAGTTAGCTAGATAGCAAATTTACTTGACTAGCTTCCACAAAACTTTGCAGCAACGTTGAGCTTGAACCAAGAAAATGAAGATCTCAGCCAATTCCGGCTAATGAAAAGATCGAAGGTCACTTTGAGGCAATGAACTAAAATTGCATTTTTAACCCTTTCATGCACCCTGTAACCTGATAACATGATAAGCTGTCCACTGTAGTGACCGCTGTCCCTGAAAGGGTTAACGTACTGCTAAATAGAGGTTTGGGATTGTTAGAAGAAGTCTGCTCTCGATTGAGTTCCATTCTAGTGACTGGTGTCATGTGCAGTTTACATGACATAATACAGACATTTGATAACTCAGCAAACGTTCGGGTAAGGACACTCCCGGTCACTGACTGCCGTCGGACATTCATGATGAGGAAGCAGGCGGATGTCGATAAGCGCAAGGACCGCCGCAGAGTGCGTGGGAACGTGTGCGTGCATGTGTTGAAAGTGCTGAGAAAGGGCCTACTTTCTCTTCCACCCCGAGAAAAACACCATCACCAGCTGTGCTACATTCCAATTTGTTGACTTGTTTTTTTTTTATTTCTTCTTCTTTCCCCTGCTGATAAAATTGTGTCGCTGCCTCATCAGCAACATGTAAAAACGAGCAAACAAAATCTTCCTGGCAAAGTTTGCCGGTCACATCGGGGGTAATCCACTTTGCTCCTGGGAAAGTCTGCTAATTAGCGGCATGCCGGGGGCTGATCCATCACTCCTGACTGGAATCTGAAGACAAAGAGGCTTTTGAACCTGTTTTGGAAACTGTATCACTCTTAAATCAAATTCATCCATTTATGAGCATGAAAACAAACATGTTAAATACACTTACTTACTTGTGGCTGAAACTGAGCTCAAGCAGAAGGATGTCGTTTAAAAAAATTTAAAACGCTTAATTTGAAATTATGATTGGACAGGAGAGGCCTAGCGGTCGACTGGTTTGCGTGCCAGCCTCACCGTGCAGAGGTGCAGGGTTCGATTCCGGCTCTGGCCTTCCTGTGTGGAGTTTGCATGTTCTCCCCATGCCTGCGTGGGTTTTCTGCGGGTACTCCGGTGTCCTCCCACATTCCATAAACATGCATGGCAGGTCAATGAAACACTCTGAATTGGGTATAAATTGTGTGAGCACGGATGGTTGTTCGTGTCTGTGTGCCCTGTGATTGGCTGCGATCAGTTCAGGGTGTCCCTCGTCTACTGCCTGAAGACAGTTGGGATAGGCTCCAGCACCCCCCCACCCCTCGTGACCCTTCTGAGGATAAGCGGATTAGAAATTGGATGGTGTCCCATCAGTCTCCATACGTAGGAGAAATACAGTGAAACTCCTCTACAACAAAATCATGTTTGCAGCAAGAAGATTTTCACAACAGGGGGTTTTTCACTGTAGAAATTTGATCTCGGATGTAAACACACACACACAAATGTATGTGCACTCTTTATTTTTATTCTAATAGTGCATAAGTATGAGCATAGACTTATTTGACACTTCATGTAGTCAGTGTAGAAAGAAAAATCGGGAAAGAAATTGCGAAATTTACGATCAGCATTCACTTTCACTTACATCAATTTCTTGGATAATGTCTTTTATTTTGTTTCCTCCATTTTTCAGTTTGATCACTTTTATCCTCTCTTCCAGCGTCAGAGCGCTTCTTGTCTTAGCTGCTTGACATCCAAAGGTCGGTTTTGTAGCAATTTTAGCAATGCAACGTTCTTGCTGTGTCTGAAACTAACAATAACAAATACTTCCTGGACTACTGTAAACCAGTGTGGTGGTTACTGTTGCCGTTTCCGAACGAAGCAGTAGAGGTCGCTGTTGGATTAGACTTCGTTGTAGTGAATCTCGTCGCGAGGCAAGAGCAGAGAAAACTATTTCGTATAACGCAACAGGGGGTTTTTTTTCGTTGTATAGGGGGCAGGAAAGTGGGAATGGTGTTAATGCATGAAGATTTTTTTCACACTAGGGGGTATTTTCGCCCATGTAGGTTTCGTTGTAGAGGAGTTTCACTGTAATACATTCCATACAAACACAGGAATGGTTGGAGTGGTTCTTTAAGGAGTTACAGTAAAACACGTTTTTTGTTTGGACAGGTTGCGATTGGGCAATAGTTGGTTGGCTGTGATGTCACGCCTTGGATTACGATTAGCTAGCAGTTTCACTTGTACACCGGTAAGTGTGTTCTTTTTGCCAGTCGTGTTGTTTTGATAAGCAGAGCGAAATATTTCTACGTCGGTGAAGGTCTACGAAGTTCCTTTCTTGTTGGTTTTACTTTTTTAATCCTTTTAGGTACAGCGGTCACTACATTGGACAGCTTATCATGTTATCAGGTTGCAGGGTGCATTGGAGGGTTAAAATCAAAGCTGCCCCATTTGAGGTCTCATAAATGTGTACCCACAAATCCTCCACCTTGAAGTCGATTGAGCCTCGGTCCAGTAAGTAAGTGAGCTGAGGACAGCGTTCACGTCAGAGCTCGAGTGGCGCTGCGGAGTTTTAATATATCGCCAGGAGCGTGGGTTGCTACTGACTGATGGAGGTCTGCGGTTGCTCTTTGATGTTCCAAATGAGAATCAGATGAGCCAGGTTAGTGCCAACGCTTGCCCCGCCGCCACCGGACATTGAAGGAGCGGGAAGAGCTCAGCGGGCCAGAGTCTCTCCTCCCTCCCTTTTGAATGCCTTATCTCGTCTCCCTTCTTCATTTTTCTCGCCACCCTCTGCTTCTCTGACTCATCCAGCCGCTTCATCAGTAGTTTAGGCCAGCGGTTGTCAAACTTTTTGGAATCAGATGAGAGATTTTTTTTTTCCCCCCAGGGACCTCCTCATTTTCCCTAATGCCAATATAATGGAACTGCCACGTGTATCCCTTGATGCCGGAAGATTTTGAATGATAAGCTGGAACCTGATAGGCCGTCCACTGTAGTAACCGCTGTCCCTGAAAAGGTTAAAAATAAATAAATAGATAAATAAAAAACAAATTTTGTCAGGATAAAAAGTTGTAAACTCTTGATTCTCCACAACTGAACTATTATAGTCTAAGTCATGAAGGAAGAAAGTCATTCGAACAAGCTCATTTGAAAATGACAGCTTTATTCTGGTAATACTGCACCGTTTCTTTTGATGAACAGGACTTTTATCCTCTTTTTTTGGGGGGGGGTGAGGAGGGTGAAAAAAATTCTCAAAACTTTGACATTTGTAATTCCTTGGTTTCATTCAGAAATATTATTATTATTGTTATTTATTATTATTATTATGTTTGGCAGATCCTGATACTGTAAAATAAGTAGTTGGTTTTTTTCAATATTCTGAGTTTGTCTTGAGAATGTTTTTTTCTCATCTTTGTTTTTTTCATGCTTTTTTTTTAATGCTGCTTCGGTATTTTTTTTTTTTCCTACAAATTCCTACCCAAAAAATACAATAATATTATGTAAATATTTCAGAATTTATCAGGGGGGGGGATTGGGAGAATAATATCACTTTAACTTTGGGGTTTCCCCGGCGCAGGCGGCCAAACGTGAGCTTGCAGCTGTTCCCCGATGCCATTCATCACAATCGGCCTTAAGTCGGCGCCGCTTGATGAGCGCTGTTAATTCCTTTCAATGTCATAAAAGAAAAGCCATAAAGAACTCCTTCATGGCATAATGGAGGGAAGTGAAGCATTTTTTTTTTTTGTCTCAGGAGTGTACATATGTCGGATCCTTGCCCTAAAATCCCCACCATCTATTTGAGCCCTTTTATGGTGATATATTCCCGAATCAGTCGCTCTTCCAGCTTTAAATTTAGTTGCAACTACACGTCCCACTGTGTTTGTGGGTCGGGCTCCATCAGATGATTATCTGCTGTGTCCCCGTGCTGGCCCCGACCCACGCTGTTGGCTCAGCACATCTCAGCTGCTGACTGAAGCCTTGCGTGTGCGTGTGTCCGAGCTCTTTTGAGTGTGTGTGTGTGCGTGTGCGCGTGTGTATATACTGATTCGTGCTGGACTTCCTGTCCCTCATTGTGACACTGATCCCGGCGTTTGCTGTCACTGCAATTCACGTGTCATTCGATCCGTACTGTTGCTCATCACCCCCTGGTTGTATCGTCGATTTTTTTTTTTCTTTCCACCATCCCGTAGTAGCTCTCAAAACACGAATTTGGCTCGGTTTCGAACAGTAAAAGGCTAAAAGAAAAACAAACAACGTTTTCGTTTATAAATCAAATCAGAAATGCTTTAAAAAATGAAAGTTAACTGAAACTATATTTTATGATTACAAAACAAAGGAAACCTGTGAGAGTAGGGAAAATGGCCGTCGTTTTTTTTTTTTTATTGCGAGGATGGTGGGCAATTAATTTTATACATTATCCTATGGGGTTGATTTT
This sequence comes from Hippocampus abdominalis, assembly GCA_018466805.1. Lineage (NCBI taxonomy): Eukaryota > Metazoa > Chordata > Actinopteri > Syngnathiformes > Syngnathidae > Hippocampus > Hippocampus abdominalis. The sequence goes on along the minus strand of CM031712.1, from coordinate 9,574,885 downwards.
CCTTTTTTTTCTGTATTACAGTACGCCCGTAAGCGATAAGAACGAAGGTTGAACAGACGTCGGAGAATTGCGGTGTCTTTCCTGTGTGTCGCCTAGAAGCGACGTCATCTGGCCAATTAAAAAGCGCCACTTGTTGACGTCACTCTAAGCGACGATTGTGTTTGCGTCTTGCGTGTTTGTAATTGCTTCCTTGCTTTTGTCACTAGTAACATAAGTTACCAAATTAAAATGTATTATTCAAATATTTTAACCCGCCGCCCGCCCCTTGCCCTAAAATTGAAATAAAAGCACTTTTGATGCTCAACGAGCTGAAGTCTCACGAGCAGGATTCCCCAGCACAGTAAACAATATTGTTCCTCTTTCATTATTCATGTGGTTAAAATGTCGCGCAGAAAAAAGATTTTTCTTGTGGTGTCGTTTGCATCAAAAATAGAGGAAGTGCGGGATTACCAGTGTTTATGTTTCTTTTTTTTCCTCTGCTCAAGGGCTTACACTCAAAGGAATTCGTTTTCATGCTGTGTGTTGTCTGTGCGAAAATACCCAGGGGCTCTTTATGTCAATGTCTGAGGATTAAAAAAATAAAAATAAAGCAGGAGTGACTAATCAGGCCACATGGGGGCTCCAGAGATAGAAGAACTCGGAGGGATACCTCCTCTGGGATTCAAACGCACACAGGAAAGAGCAGACCTCCACCATGTCAGAATCAAACTTTAAATTGAGATCCATTCCAAACGTGTACTCGAGAATGTCTACTTTTCAGGTGACATTCTTCCAGTTGGTCTTACATCTTTGATTGCTGCAGCGACATCAACACCCCCCAATTGCGAATTGAAGGTGCCCAAGAATGTGTGCTCGATGACACTATCCCTGATTAAAATGGTAGAAAGTCTCAACTAGACCAAAAATGTCACAAAAGCCAAACGACTGTGATTACATCATCTTGCCAAACTGTTTTCCAAAACACTTCCAGCCAGTAGTGAGTGTTAAAAGAGTCAGACTTAAAAAAAAAAAAGAAATGAATCTGCACACACTGATCTTCGTGGCTCACCAGTTCCTTCTGCGCAAAGCATTTTCGTGACACATTTTTTAATACAACAGGCTAATTCAACTAAATGATTTGTATTTATTTATTTATTTTGACCCCAAAAAAAAAATCACCCGGACTTTCATCTTGAGGCAACTTAATGCTGCACCGCACAAGCGTTCGACCAGCTTTTGTATGTTTGGGGAGAAGCAAAGTCTAGCCTGTGTTGTTATTGGAAGTTACGGAGTATGTTCGCCGCATGCATATTTGTATTTCTGGTGCATTTTCCTTTTCTGAAATTAGGCCTAGAAACACAGCCAAAAAAACCCAAAACAATGGCTCATCACCAAAACCTGTAAGTTATAACCCTCTTAGGTTAAAGACTCTCGCTTCCTATTACTGAACTGAAATTCCTATCGGTAGGAAAAAAAAATAAAAGCGACAGCACACTAAAATGTCGCTGATAGAATATTGATTGCTTGATCGGGTGAGAAACTCTTGTTGCTTTGAAGATTTGTGTCGCCTTCTCTTGGTGCATAAAATCAACTGACTTGATGATACAGCAATTTCCCGTAACGTCCCGTTTTATTTTATCTTTTTCCTTTTTCCTTTTTTTTTTTTTTGTTGCTGTCAAGTATTGCAGAGAATGATCGCAACCGCAACTCTGTTTGGTTAGCTGCAGCACAGGCACACGCACCTCCACGCTATTGTCGTGCACGTCTGTTAGCCTTGCAGGAGGCATCCAGTCACTGATTCAGTGGCTGCTGGTGAATAATGACTCATGATATGGTGGTGGGGTGGGAGGGAGCCGTCTGATGGAATGCTCCCAGGGGCAGTCGAAACATCAACTTTAATCCTCGGCAGGACTGTGCACCTCCAGATGACCGCCTGCACACACCCAGATGGTTCCTTGACACCCCACACTCAAGAAAATTCCATTACAATAGCTTGCGACCAGAGTAGGACATTCAGAGACAGTCAAACCTCGGTTTTCGTCCATAATCCGTTCCAGAAGGCTGTTCGAAAACCGAAATTGTTCAAAAACCGAAACCACGTTCTTTTTGAACACGTCTGCTCACATTGGAAAGCAACACGAGAAAGCGTCACTTCCTCGTCTACTCGAGGAAGCGTCACTTCCTCGTGTAAGGAAGGCGAGAGGAGTCAAATGGTGCATTCAAGTGCGCTAATTTTGTTCGAGAACCGAAATTTGTTCATCATCCGAGGCATAAAAAACTTGAAAGTTTTGGTCGAGAACCGAAACGTTCGAAAACCGAGGTTTGACTGTATTACTTTAAAAGACTAGGAATGTTGCGTACTTTTTTTTTGGGCCTTGGAAGAGGTCCAAACTATTACTTTGAGTCAAATAATTAGGCCCATGTACTATATATTGCAAGTTTGGCAATGCAGGTCATGAAAAACTCTCTCATGTAGTGACACCCACGTCACTCACCAGAACAGGCCCCGCCTTACAGTCACCGATTCTACAATAGAATACCAGTATGGTACACCAAGTAAAGAAAAATATCGTTAGGTACTCGATAGCCCTGGGAATCAGAACCCACACCACGAAAAACTCAAAGCAAAAAGATACAAATGCGAAGACTTTTCGTAACTTTCCCAACAAACTAGGCGAAACTTATTTCCTCGCCAAGATATGTTTTAATTCAACATAATTCCTTGACACTAATTACTCGTTTGCTAATACAGTCATACCTCGGTTTTCGACCATAATCCGTTCCAGAAGGCTGTTCAAAAAACGATTTGTTTCGAAAACCGAAACCGCGCTCTTTAAAAAAAAAAAAAAAAAGCTTTATTGACATCCGTCTGTTCACAATGGAACGCAACACGAAGAAGCATCACTTCCTCGTCTACCAGAGTAGGCGTCACTTCCTTGTGTAAGGAAGGCGAGAGGAGTCAAGTGACGCATTCAAGTGCGCTCAGTTTGTTCGAGAACCGAAATTCGGTCGTCATCCGAGGCATAAAACCGATTTGGTCAAGAACAGAGACGTTCGAAAACCGAGGTTTGACTCTATCTTAGCCAGGCATCTCGGGGCATCTTAGAACATCAAATGCACAAATAGGTAAATTCCTGAATCTCAAACTACAAATAGACGCGGGTACAATCTACTCACCTGATATTTTTTTTTTCATCTGATTACATCAAGCAGTTGCTCTAAATTCGCCGAAAAAGTGTCATTCGTTTGCGCTTGCTTCCAGAAATTTGCTGTATGCATGAACAAACGACTCGGGTGAACCTGAGTTGAGATGACTCAGTCGTCCCACTGACGGTAAAGCTTCACTTAAGAGCGTCTTGGTAACCATCTTTGAACACATATCCGATGACGTTTCTGTTTGCACTCGTAGCACGTTTTGTTGGAACAGTCCACATTGTCCGAGGGGGTTGGGGGGGGGGGGTTCACTTGGAACCTGCCGCCGTAATAACTCACAGACTGAAAGGTCAGTAACAGAAATGCCACACTGGCACTCTTGACAACACACCCTAATTAAATATTACGGTTGCCCATTTCTATTAACCTTGTACGTCAGCTGGTCGTTAGACAAGAGTTTTTTTTTCCCCGATATGATAATGAAAAGTTTCCCATCATCATAAACAAGATCATCAACACCAGCTGTTTCATCATCACAAATCAACACAATGTAAGAACAAACACGGGGGATATATTCTTTATCCTCTGTGGGGAAACGGACCACCCACACCAGTGATGCCAGTAACGTGTTAGAAAGTAACGCATGACCCTAAAATGCACAGGTGTCAAACTCAAGGCCAGATCTGGCCCGCCACATCATTTTATGTGGCCCGCAAAAAGCAAATCATGTGCGTCAACTTCCACGATCCTTGCTGAAATCTGTGAAATGTCAAATCGTCACGTGGAATAAATAACGATATTTAGTTTGACTGTCGTGACGGCCCTCCGAGGGAAGACGTAACCCCAAATGAGTTTGACCACCTCGCCCTCATGTATCAGAAGTAGGCAGCTCACAAAAATAAATAAATTCAATTAAATTAAATAGTTGGCTGTGTAATTTCAAGCAAGCACCCTGGATGCCCAACGACTTTAATTCGAGCAATTAATAACCCTTTCATGCACCCTGTAACCTGATAACCTGATAAACTGTCCACTGTCGTGACCGCTGTTCCCGAAAAGGTTAAATTAACCGTAATTTCTGGACTATAGAGCGCACCTGATTATAAGCCGCACCACTAATTTTTAAAGAAAAAAACATTTTGTACACACATAAGCCGCACCTGTCTATAAGCCGCAGGTGCCCATATTGTTACATGAGATATTTACAAAGAAAGACGGTACACAAGCGGCCGTTAAAAAAGTCTTTTATAGGCCGCTTCATTAAATAAGCCGCAGAGTTGAAAGCGTGTGACAAAAGTCGCGGCTTATAGTCCGGAAATTCCGGTAAATCCACCGTAACATGACATGCCCAAGTAATATGTCAAGACCAGGAGGGCTTTAGTATTTCATATAAAGATTGCATTTCGCGATCCGTTGCACTTTGCAAAAAAAAAAAAAAAAAAACTGAGTCTGCGCTCAACCGCTGAAATTATAACCTTCTCCAAACGCTCTGCTATTTCAAGCCTTTGAACTGGGCTCCGCTCTCATTTGTGTATACTGTACAGTAAGTAAGAAGTGGCTTAAAGGCTGGGAGGCTTCCAGTCCACACAGAAGGCCTTTCATCTTCTCCCAACACACACAAATAGCAAGCTCACGCGTTTGAATAAAACTCATATGGAGTTGCGGTCGTCCTCGGTTTGAGGTAATCCCTGCTAGCATATTGCTAACGCAGCAGAACCAAGCCCGCCGGCGACGCACGCGTCCCAAAATCCGACACCGATATCCAATCTCACGACGCGCTCTATCCTCTTCTCCCTCGCTTCCCAAAATCCGTCAGAAACGCTGCGACTCCCATGAAAGTCCGTTTCGGAATCCCAACGTGTCATCGCCGAGGAATGTATGTAGGTCAATCTGCTTTGCCTCATCCAAAGCCATGCGGTTACGTGGCCATCATATTATGTATTACATATCCATACAGTCAGTGACGCTTGTTTGGAGGATTTCTGTTCTCTTCCGGAAAAGGGATCGCGGCATTGATTCCTATGTTTTGTTTGACTGTTTGCAGCGTGGCAGTTTTACGCCGGGGATGTTTCTCTGTTGATAAAATGAGCAGCGTAACAAATTGTTGCTCTTTTCAGTATGTTGCTGCAGTGGCTATCTATAATCCATTTTCTGGCGTTTAGTCGGTGAACACGCAACACAATGGCGTCCCCGCGTAATATATCGCATGTGCGGCAGCGTATTACTCAAGTGTCTTGAGCATAAGTGTCAAACATAAGGCCCGCGGGCCGGAACTGGCCCCTAAGGAGGTTCGATCAGGCCCGCAGGATAATTTAAAAGTGAAAAAATGCATAAAAGATACAGAATATTTTTAATAAGGTGCAATTCATGGAGTATCCGCTAGGGGACACACTGTTTTGATCAGAAAAGAAAACAGCAGTCTCATCTGTCACTGAGACAGACCCAACACAGCAGACGCTATCAAGGACATCTGAATACAGTCATACCTCGGTTTTCGACCATAATCCGTTCCAGAAGGCTGTTCGAAAACCGATTTGTTCGAAAACCGAAACCACACTCTTTAAAAAAAAAAAAAAATCTTTATTGAACACCTCCGCTGACAATGGAACGCTACACGAGGAAGCGTCACTTCCTCGTCTAACCGAGGAAGTGTCACTTCCTGGTGTAAAGAAGGCGAGAGGAGTCAAGTGGCGCATTCAAGTGCACTCAGTTTGGTCGAGAACCGATTTTTTCGGTTCGTTTCGAGGCATAAACAAACCTCAACATTTTTGGTCGAAAACCGATTTGGTCGAGAACAGAGACGTTCGAAAACCGAGGTTTGACTGTACTTGATTCTTTACACATTTAAAAGCACTCTCCTTAGTTTGTAAGGTGTAGGCAGGGATTACATTTAGATTTTATATGCGCATGTGTAAATGGTTTAAAAAATCCTTTCTCTACAAATCTCGTTGAATCTTAAAATGCATTACTATATTTTTATATTTTTAACTCATTCACTCCCAAAGACGTTTTTTAACGTCTTTTCAGACTTGGTCTAGAATTGGCTGGTACTGAGTGAGTTGTTAAACACTAATTACTGGTTAAAGTTTTGTGCCTTTGTACAATCAGTGCGATCAGTTGCAATGCTTATTTGTGAATGATAAAAGTAAATTTCACATTTGTCTAAGGAAATCTTACGGTGCTTCATGAAATGTTTTGTAAAAGATCTGTTTATTAAATTTCACCATTTTTCTAATGATCTTGTGCTTCTTCAGACCAAAACAACGGAAATACGTATAGTTTTGGTTATTTATAGCAGAGTATGGTATCATTTTAATGATCCGGCCCACTTGACATCTACCAAGGGCGTATTTGGCCCACAATGCGAAATGAGTTTGACACCACTGGGCTAGAGGTATCTGGATGAAATCGTTTCCTGTCATGACCCGTCTCCAGAGGTCACGAACGCCGAGCCTCTGCAAAAGGCGTTTTTTTTGCAATCCCGGCGGCGCCTGCTATGAAATCCTCTTTTCACATGCAAAACTGCCCCGCGAGCGACATAATTTGGCAAACGGTCACCGCGGGTTTGAGCGCGGGCCAAGCGTTGGCGCCGAGCAATTTGTCATAGGAGTCGAATGTTGTTTGTCCCTCGGAGAAGCTGTGATCTTCTCTTCCTCGTGTTTCTCTTGGAGCCAACTTTTCCGCTGCTTGCCACCCCCCATCTTACCCCCCCGCCCATGTTTTTCCCCTCTCATCACAGCTGATGTTTTTGGCGCAGCAAATCACAGGCACGACCCACACCTCTCGCACACACACACACACACACACACACACACACACACACACACACACACACACACACACACACACACGCGCTCTCTCCTTTTGCGCTTTTTAATTCTCCACAAATTCCACCCGCCGAGCTCAGAGCGATCGCGTGAGCGCGCGCTTCCCGACTCCGCCACCTGACACGTGAGGCGGAGTGCAAAAGCGTCTCGTGGGGGGGACAAGAGGCGAAAGAGTAAAATGATGGATGGAGAGAAGCGAAGGGGAAGGGAGCGAAAGCAGCACAAGACCAAGCTCGGGGGGGGGGGGGACCGAACCGAAGCGGCTCACTGATGACATGAATCGGCGCGCTCACATCTGGAACAGCTTCAGCAGCTGCACCTGAAGGACTGGACTTTTGCTTCTTTTTTCTCGATTCGCCTCTTCAAATTGGAATCGCTCCGGAGCGCCCGGAATGCTTTCCCCGCCGAGCATGCGCAACCGAAAAAGAAACCTGCAAGGTAGGAATGAGAAGTCTCAGAAGCTGAAGGAGTGAATAACGTAACTTCAGAGTGGGATTCCGCAAAGCTTCGTCCTGGTCCCACCTGGTTTATGCGCACACACGCCGTTTGTTTTGGAGAATGATCCCAGGAGGCTTCCAGAGAGCTAATAACTCCCCACCCCCTTTACTTCCCAAAAGTCCCCTCCCTCTACCGGCCTCCCACCTCACCTGCACCAGTCACAACACGCCGGAGATCCGCGGGGAGCTCTGAGAGCCCACCGGACGCGGGCGCAGAGACCAACTGAGACTCATCAAGGCAGGATGTCAAAAACCTCCAGGCTGGCCCGGCCTCCCTCAGCCGGCGCCGGATCCAAGCTGCCCTCCCCTAGGAAGGAATGCCCTGGCGTAACTTCTTCGGCCGGTCAGGCACGGGTACAGAGTGTTGGCGAGAAGTTGATGAGGGCGGGCACTGACGGTGGGTTAACAAGGCAGAAATCGCTCACGGACAAAGCGGCCAGCCAAAACCATTTGGAACCAAAGGGCCCAGGTGAGGCCGGACCCACCATGGAGTCAAACCCTCCGAAGAGTAAATCCAACACGCCGAAAGCGGCGAGCCAGCACCACGGTTCTGTACACAGTAAGTCACCACGTCAATATCGTTTCTCAACTCTGAATCTTGAACTCAGCCAACCTTTCACGATGATCCTCCTTTTGTTGGCTAAATTTGGCAATGAAGGCAATTTTTTTTTTTGGCATGCCTTGAACTCTGGGCAATAGTCATCTTCTTACCCTGAAGGAAAGGAAATTAATTTGTCAAGCATCTGCTGGATCAACCTCAAAAACCACACGCTTGTTGCTACAGATCGTTGGAAGACGTTAACGCTTTCATTCACCCTGTAACCTGATAACACGATAAGCTGTCCACTGTAGTGACCGCTGTACCTGAAAGGGTTCATTAAAACTCGTTCAGTACCAGCCAATTCTGGACCAAGTCTGAAAAGACGTTTAAAAACGTCTTTGGGAGTGAAAGCCCAACATCATTTATTTATTTTTATTTTTTTTTGTCGTTGAGATGGAAACCCGCGAGTCTGCAGTCCACCTACTGCAGCGATCTAAGAATTCATTTGCATTTGGCCGAATTTTTCGACGTCAGTTCGATCCAAGTGGAACTTTTTCAACAAACAAATCCATATTTGCTGCAATTCTAGCTATGCTTTTTCACAGCCCACAGTTGCTCTTGCAGCCCCAATCTGAAAAAGGAACAGTTTCCGCTCACAGAAACGGCAGCACATATTGCCGCCGCCTCAGCGGGAGGCTGATTACGAAGGAAGTTGCGTGCTCTTGAAGAAAGGACTCTTATCATTCCCCTTTTGGACTCTTTCTTTTCCTAACTCTGCGGGGCGCCGGTTTTCACTGTCGTGTCGTTGGGGGGTCACACTCACATTAGGAATCTCAAGTTTCGAAATGCATTTGAGGTGTTTGATTGACAGATAATATATCTTCCCGTCAGCTAGTTCTCAGAAATCAGTGGAGGAAGGTAGGTTTTTAAGTCTTGGGGGGCGGATGGTGTCTTAGGCAAGCGAAATGGGGTGAAGTTAGTAAGAGAGTGACAGAAGGAGGTCAGGAATGTGAGCGGGGCATGCTGGGGAATCAACAGGTCCTGAGCCCCTGCCTGTGTGCGAATCCCTCCCCGCGGTTAACAAAACGTGCTTGTGGGTTACGAGGGGGGCAGGTTTGAACTGGAAACCAGATGTTTCACCGAATTCAAATTAGGGTTGTGTATCATTGTGAGCGTCTTCGCTTCTTCAAAATGAAACCCGTATATCATGCCAACTTCATCCTTCATGTGCCCCCCCCTGCCCGCTCCCTCACTCCCGTTTCAGTTCCTTGTGGTTGATAAAGATTCTTGTCGAAAGATAAAGATGCATCCAGCCACAGAATACAATACAGTGGTACCTTTACTTCCGAACGTCTCTTCATACGAAATTTTCAAGTTACGAAACGCCTCAATGGGAAAATATTGCCTCTTGTTACGAAAGAAATTTCAAGATACGAATGGTAAAAATACAGTATGGACTGCTACTCGCAGCTCAGAGTTTTCTGAACGCAACATACTGATAGCTGCTCCGCCATTGGCTGTTACCGAGCATCCTCCTGGCATCCCATTGGCTAAGAGGGACTTCTACCCTCTTAGCTCTGTGTATGTGTGTAGATATATAGATATGTGTTTATGCAGCGTCCTTGTCATTCACTCCTTGCGCCATGAGGTGTTCCGATAGTTTTGCGTGAATGCTAATCACCCACAAAAAGTCTTCACCAGTCGGGCGGTCGATCACTATGCTGATGTGTTTGCCTTGGACATTTTCGAAGGATTGTTAAAAGCCGACAAAAGCAAACGTCCTCGGATCACTTCTTTACAAAACGCCAGGCAAAACTCACTTCTGAGGGAGAAAAAGAGGGTAAAAAAACGATGAGGACGCACTTAAAAGTTAAATTCCGATAATTTTTATTCTTTAGTCTTTGTTTTTTACATTTTGCACAACTCTCATCTATTGTACAATAATGTAATTGTAACATGTATTTTTTACATATTTTTATGCTTTAGAAAACATTTCTGTCCGCATTTTGGTGGGGCTTGGAACGGATTAGGGCATTTACATAGAAAACGCGTCTCTACCTATAAAGTTTTCTCGTTAAATTTTCCAGAATATATTAATTTCCTCAGTAGAGGTACCACTGTACAATACAATACATCTTTATTGACACAACACAACAGCACAACAAGCTTTCACAACAGCTGCAACTAAATGCTTTACAAAACAGTTAACTCACTTAACATGAAATGCGGACAGTCATGCAATCCTAGCCAGTTCGAGATGAAAGGGGAGAGAATCAAAAGTGTCCTTTCACAAGTAGATCAGAGACATCATGCTCAAAGTGTGCACACGTCTGCTACAAGCTAAGTTTGAACGTAAACAAGAAGCTGTAGCGTCCATTGACGAAAAAAAGAGATTGGTTCACTTCTCCTGTCCCATGTAAATCCGCCTCAATTCCAAGCGGCGACTCTCAGTTCCAACTACGCATCCTTGGCTCCGCAAGCCGTCCATCCAACCGTACCAGTGCAGACTGTCCAACAGCGCTGACATCTCCGCTTAACAAAAGGGGTATGAAAAATGCTGCCCAATTACGCCGCGAAAAAACACAACAATATACAACATATGATGACTCAGAATAGGATGAACAGTGAAATCCAAAAAATGGACGGATCGGAACTTTCGGCCATTCTCTGACAATGCCCTTCTCCGGGCCCCAGAGGTGGAGCTCGTTCCAGGGCACGATGGCAGCTGAAAAAAAAAAGAAAAGAAAACAACCGGGTCGCGCACAAGGCGAAGACAATAAGAGCACATGGAAGGTGACATTTGAGAGGTGACATTTCCACCGTGTGAAAGCCTGAGCGCTGACCGCCGGTTGACACAAGGCCCAATTTCAGACTTCTTGGGAGTCTTTCTGTCCCTTGTGGAACAGAAGGTTCATCCTATTTTTAGTTTAAAAAATTAAAATTAAATCCAACAAGGTGTGGACTTGCAGGCACCTCACGGACTTAGGCTTTGTGGACCTTGACCAAAGGATTGCAGTTTCCATTTCATTCATCCTCACTTTTCTTCTTGCTCAACTTGAAAGTAACTGAGCCATTGTATCAAACGCTTCCGGTGATCGTGCCCCATCTTGCAAGGATTTGTTCACCCGAGGCTCTGAAGAAGCAGTCGGCCGCGTTTCTGCGATGAACTCATCTCTTAGTGAGCAACTTCGAACGGTGACTCACCAAAAGCAGCTGAAAAAATGTGTGTGAACTCACGTCTGCAACGTTTGTCACTGAGCGAGTCGTGACGCGATGGGAGCGCTTCATTGTACCAGGTGGTGACAAAAGCGCTTCAATGTCTTTTGTTCAGACACCGCGTTATCCCCCCCCCCACACCCCCGATAAAGAGGCGTGATGACAAAAGGCTTTTTGGGGGGAATGAAACAAAATACTTGGAATCGACCTGCCCGTTTGTTTAGCAAAATTTCAAATTCTCATTTGTAATAAATAAGAGTGACACTTTAAGCAGTTTTTTGTTACCAAAGCCCTCATGACAATAACTTACACAATAGGTGTATCAACCGTTATTTTTGACTTCTCTATAATTCACTGAGAGTACTGGCAGAGAATGGGAATCTGGAAGGCAGAGAGAAGCATTTTTTAAATGCTACACGTGACCTACCGATAGTTAACATGGCTGCGAAAGTGCGTCCCATGCCTCGGCATGCGTGTGTAACTGTGTACGTATGCGCGTGCGTGCGGTAACGGGTCGATCTCGGGAGGCTGGTTGATCGAAAAGTAGATCTTCGGTCAAAAAAGGTTTTGCACCCCTGCACTACAGGATGCACTGCAGGGAAAAACATTTAATCATGAAAGCTCATTGTGTATTTGTAGCGAACTTAGTCAATTTGATTGTGGAGGCTAATATAGCTAATATAGACATAGCCCTCGTTGCCTTCATTATAAGGCTTTTAATTTTTTGCAGCCCCAGACATATTTGTTTTTTGGGGGTTTTTTTGGTCCAATATGGCTCTTTCAACATTTTGGGTTGCGGACCCCTGATTTAGGGTTCAACCTTAAAATAATAATAATCTCTGACAGCTCCATTTTCAAACATTTTTGAAAAAGCTCTTTAAAGAGGCATTGCGTGTTGGACCCCGGGTTAATCCTTTCGGGGGACAGCGGCCACTTTAGTTATCAGGTTCAACTTTCTTAATGGTTTTAACATCTTTGACTTCGCTCGCATTCGATCTTCATATGTGTGAAAAATAATGCAACAAAAGAGACCTTTTCCAAGACCGTTGCTTCCAAATGCCACATGTAAGGATGGGGCTAATATCTCCTCTCCTGGAAGAGAAAGCCCAGTGAGTCATTCAGAGACATAAGATTACAATATGTGGGCTAATGGTGCGTTCACGAGCCCAAAGTCTGGCTTTCCAAATGATTGAACGTGACTCATTCCTCAGAAACAGACCAATAATCGGGTCGCTGAACAAGAAGAAAGAGTTGTTGCTTATGTGATCACTCATGAGTGTGTATTGTAAATTCTCCCCACTGGGACGGCAGTTTTTTTCATTTCTTCCGGGGGTGTAATTTGCAGTATTTTTTTTTTCCCCCTCCTTCTTGGCTCCTGAGGCAGAAGTCTGTCGAGGTGATTGGCTGCAGCTGTAGAGTGAATTTAAAAAAAATAAAAAAAACCTGCAATCTAATAGGAAGACTACCAATGGTGTTCAGGCTCCATTTGTTGAATTTCAAATTTAGAGTTGTCCAAAGTTGTTTGGGGTCAGGTTGGAATGTGTTCAAAAGATTTTCAAACAAGTATTATTGATTTTTTTTACAGATGTAGACTTTTAGTAGCCCTCTCATTCATGCACATTTTTCTGAACCAAGCTGTCCTCAGAATCCATTGAGCATGAGCAGACACCTTCGAGTCTGCATGCCGCTATACACAGCAAATCGGCTTTAAAAATAGCACATTGACTTGAAGAGTCAAGCTGCTCATCTCAAAAACTGAAATGAAAAAAAAAAACTACTTCTTCACAGTCGCGATCGTTTCATGCAGCCTGTAACCTGATAACACGATACGCCGTCCAGTGTTTTGGACTGTAGACAACAATTATGGTTTTGGTGGGCCTTTTTCATGTTGCAAATGGCAGTTACACACTGAAGATTTATCTTTGGCTTCCGCTGTGATCATCACATGAAGCTTTTATTTTGGTAGAAGGACCTTTTGCCGGTCAACGTGATTGATGCGTACCATGCGATTTCCACAGAGGCTGATAAAATGGCGTCGTTAAACCTGTTAACATTTTATAGACTGCGGGCATGTTTTTTTGGTGTTTTTTTTTCCGGGTAGGAAGAAAATTAGGAAACGGACGTTTTACGACATCAACGGTGGGGTTTCAACGCAGTGACTCTTGAGGTTTCAATTTCACACGCTTGTTGTGGCTTGCCTCTGTTTCGTCTCTGATGCGACGTCGGAAGAAAAATGCCAGCTTTGATGATAGCCAAGGTGAAAGAGTTTGGAGTCCTTCAAACCGCTTTCCCAGTTGCGAAGTGTTTACAAGTCCTGGGGCTTTTTTTTTTTTTTTTTTTTTTTTTTTGCGACTGAGAAAATAAAGGCCCTCATCCACTGCTATCCCACAAACAGGATGCATAAAACGAGGCGCGCTGTCAGATTTATACCCGGCGCATTGACACTTGGGGCAACCGCAAATAAAATCGACTTCCTGCCCACTTTTGAATCTCTCTCAAGTGTGTGACGGCGAGGTTTCTCAACCCTTTCGCATAATTGCTCCTGCGGGCTCCTTCTTTTTCTTGCAGCTGGCAGCCAGCGCCCCCTGCTGTCGAAGCAACAGTATTTTAAATTTCTCCTTGTCTCACACTTCCTCTTAACTTTTAAAAAAAAATGTATTTTCGAAATCTTTATCGAACAAATCAAGTTACAATTCACAGTAAACAGAACGAACAAGTTATTAATACATGCAGCTTCCTCTTAACGTAGCCCCGAAGTCTCATGTAGCGTGATGTCGGTGTGTCACGTGATGTGTTCAATTACAGTAGTCTCTTGCAAAAAAAAAAACAACTTTCGACTAAACACCCAGATGGCTTTGACTCTCAGCTTCTCATTTCCCATTTGTGTAAACCACTCGAATCATTTATTTGGGGATCAACTCCTCCCTTCCATTTGCTCTTAGATCAGGGGATTTTTTTGGGGGGGAAGAAAAATGATACGCTTTGGTCGGTGAAGTCAGTGGTTAAGACATTCGAGCTTGTCAACGAGACAGCTGAGACGCCTCGTTGACGCAGCGTTTCAGCCAGGCTCTGTCGCTAAGATGGGGGCGGGGGCGGGGCTGGGGGAGGTCTTGGAGGGGGGGAACGCGGTGGGGGTGATGTTAACAGCCGGAGGAAAATGACTTCAGAAAACTGGGAAACATATGGTGACATACCATTCATCCTCATGTTTTGGATTTGCATTGCATTGTAATTGGAAGTTCATTTTCGCCGATGATGCGCAGCCTGTTTGGAGTTTTGCTAATGACAAATTCACTTGCATATTTTTGTGGGGGTTTTTTGTAGTTTTTTTTTTTTGTGGCATCCTAATTTGGCACCGATGGCGAAAAAAAGCCTTGGTTGATCGGAAAGCAGGAACGTGCTGGGTTGTTAGTGAAAGTGAAACACGGCCACTTGTGAAATTTTTGAAATCCAGTTATCTCTACGCCCTGTACGGTGGTTAAAGTTGTAAGATGATCTGGAAATGATGTGAAAGGGTTTGAGGATCAGAGTTTACGGTATATATTTAAACTATGTACCGTATTTTCCGGATTATAAATCGCTCCTGAGTATAAATCGCACCAGCCATAAAATGCGCAATAAAGAAGAAAAAAACAACATATATATAAGTCACACTGGAGTACGGAGTTGCATTTTGGGGGGACATTTATTTGATAAAATCCAACACCAAGACCAGACATGTCTTGTAAAGCAAATAAAAATAAAATGGAGAACAACACGCGGAATAAGTGTATGATATGCTAACGTTGCATGATGCATCAACAATGAACTGAGAACGTGCCTGCTATGTTCACATAGCATATTAAGAGATATTCCGATAACTATAGCATAAAGAACATGCTAACAAGTTGACCAAAACGTTAGTGTCACTACCAAATCACTAAATGCAACGAAATGTTCATCCTCGGTGTCACATTTAAACAACTACGCCAACTCCGGTGGTAGAAGATGCGGCGCTTCCTCTTCTACGTCACTTACGTCAGACTCGTCAACTTATCAACACAGGTCTAGAGTGCCCTCTTGTGGTTTAATGTGAAAACATGTGAAATGATATAATAACGTGTTCATAATTTCACACACAAATCGCTCCAGAGTATAAATCGCCAACTATGAAAAAAAAAAAACGTGATTTATAATCCGGAAAATACGGTACATCTATAATATATAACTTACATGGACAACCATGATGTGGATGACTGAAAATCTACAGATATGAAGAGGAAAAAAATACAAATCTTAAGCAGGTGTATTGGTTTTGTGACAGCAAGTTAACAATACTTAAAGGTATATATAAAGGTAAAGGTATATATAAAGGTAATTCTGCTGTTTGTATTGACCGCTCCAGGGTGTAGTCTGCGTCTCGCCCAAAGCCGAGACTGTAAAAGGCTACAGCTGACGCATGACCCAAATGAGTGCAAGCTGTATAGGAACTGGATGGATGTTGTTTTTTTTTCAGATCATCTAACACGACAAGAATCTGGTAGGCCGTGGTTAAAAAAAAAATGTGTGTCGTCGTTGCTTGGGCGTCGCTCCTTCATACGTTTTGGATTATCCCACAAGACTCGAGACAGAGGAGCAAGTTCAAGTTTGTGTTAGTTGGACTCTGTGGTCGCGTGCCTCTCCCTGTAGGCTACTCCAAAACAGATGCAGACTTTCATTTCATTTTTTTGCCTCCCTGCGGGCTGAACGTCTCTAAATCCTGGTTGTAAAGTATCAGCTCCCCCCTCTGGTCAGGTTTTGAATTAACCTTGCCTCCCAGAGCGTTACAAAAAAGCCTTTGTCATATGAAACACCGAAAATGGGAGATTGGTTGCACTTGGTTTCACTTAAATGAATCATTTTTACTGTTTTCTTCACCCGTATATCCGCGACTTGTGGCTTTTGATCCTGCGGGGTCCTCGCAATGAATAAAGTTGCAGGAATGGAAGTCAAGAATCACTTCTGTGAAGGTGGTTGACTTCGATCAGTACTCTTTTCCCCTCGGAAATAACGTTAACCAAATTCATCAACCCGTAAAGCCTTTGTTCGCTGTTCCTGAATTGTTTGAAGGAACAAGTTAACATTCTTGACTGTTACACGATAATAATCATAACTGACACACTTTGTAGACCTCTGAAAGGCACATCACGGAGAAAACAGCGGGTATGTTTCATGTTAGCATTTAGCCATGCTACATAGCGGAGCAAACAACGGGTGAGTTTCATATTATCCGTTAGCCATGCTACATAGCGGAGCAAACAACAGGTGAGTTTCATGTTAGCCGTTAGCCATGCTACATAGCGGAGCAAACAACAGGTGATTTTCATGTTATCCGTTAGCCATGCTACATAGCGGAGCAAACAACGGGTGAGTTTCATGTTAGCCGTTAGCCATGCTACATAGCGTAGCAATCTACGGGTTAGTCTCATTTTAGCCGTTAGCCATGCTACATAGCGGAGCAAACAATGGGTGATTTTTGTGTTAGCCGTTAGCCATGCTACATAGCGGAGCAAACAATGGGTGATTTTTGTGTTAGCCGTTAGCCATGCTACATAGCGGAGCAAACAACGGGTGAGTTTCATGTTAGCCATTAGCCATGCTACATATCGGAGCAACAAGTGAGTTTAATGTTATCCCTCAGCCATGCTACATAGTGGAGCAAACAATGGGTGAGTTTTATGTTAGCTGTTAGCTATGCTAGCTGCTATTCACGATTGGAAATGGAGGAGCATAAAGGTCTATCCTGGGCCAAAGAAAAAGCAAAACACCAAAAACTGGCGTGACTTTTGGGGCGTTCGGTTTACACTTATTTCTTTTGACTGAACGTCATCTTTAAATAGTTGATCTTGTCTTCCCCTTCCTCCATGCACTGTTGAGGGAGAGCTTCTTCGGCAGAAGGGGGGGAAGTGAGCGTTTCTCAGCTCGGCGTAACGTCAGAACACGTTTGTTGTTGTGCGGTTCCACCCTGGAAGGCTCTGACAAGCGAGCGTGACTTGTGTCGGTGGCAAGTCGTGAAATGCGGCTCACGATGGGACCGAGAGCTGGCAGTTCATTCGACGTGCGATCGCCATCGGTCGTTTTTTGCACGGCTGACACATTCCCCAGGGAACCAATCAAGGGTGCCATTTTGAAGTCATTTCGTGTCCTTAGGTGCAAAGTACCGTTTTAAGATTGTCATAGACAACCAATTAGTTTTGAGAAGTGAGAGTCATCTCGTGAGGAAAAAGGCGCATATTTTGTACGCGTTTTCCACAAATACTGTTTGTCGAAGCTGTTCTTCTCCTTGATTCACTTTGACAGTTGACGCCAGTTTGGTACGTGCGCTTCCGACGTCCGTTGGACTTAAGCGGAACAGAAATGAATGGGAAATGATCATGGTAATTATTCACTTTGGGCTTTTGATATACAGTCTTGGGCATCATTACCTGACAAGCCATGAATACATTGTGCATGTGCAAGTTTCCGGAAAATGTATTTCTGTGCATTTCATTCAAGATTTATTTATTTTTTGGTCTTTGTCTAGTTGTCAGAAGCCAAACGTTCCAAACCGCCCCTAGCCGCCCGTAAAAAGATTATGAAGCTGGCTTTCGAGAGGAGGGCAGCAGCTCGCTAAGGGCTTTGAGGCTAAATATACGTCAAAGGGAGGTTGGTCCATGGGCTCGAGGGACGGTAAGGGGGGTGGGATTCAGGGGATTGGCAGCCAAAACCTTTTAGGTCCTTTTCATGCTCATTCTCACTCTCCATATCAGTTTGGTAAGGACATGCCCTGCAAGCCAAACATGAGCCAGCAGGGAGTCGAACTTCTCGGTCTTTCCCATGGCTTTGAACTCTGTTTGGATACGATGAACAACACAAAAAGCCAAGGAAAAAGCAAAGCTCTAGATTTGTGATACTGGGTATCGTATTGGCCCGAATATAAGACAGTGTTTTTTTGCATTGAAATAAGACTGAAAAAGTGGGGGTCGTCTTATATTCGGGGTCTAGACGTTATACCCATTCACGACGCTAGATGGCGCCAGATAGCATTGAGGCGAATGCTGAACTTGACTCCCCAGGCCAAAGCGAACCCCTGTGAAGAAGAAAAAATAAAAATAGCGGTAGCACGAAGAAGAAAAATAAAAAATAGCGGTAAGAAAGAAAAGAGAAGAAAATAATAGAAGAGATAACAGAAAATGGAGAAAGGATGCAATTTACATTTCAAAAACCAGAAGCCATTCATTTACGAATGTGATTGCACTTTAGTTTACATATTTAAATGTTAAGATATTAAGATTTGAATGAGGCAAAATAACATGCTTTTTCTCTCAAATATATTGTTAGAATCATTTGTTTCAGATGTACTGTAATTATTTTCTGTAAAAAAATAAATTTGGTCAAAAAGTCTTATTTTCAAACTTGAGTCTTGAAAAAGTCGTCTTATAATCAGGGCCGTCTTATATTCGGGCCAATACGGTAATTGCGCTCTCGTAAAGTTTCCCCCGAGAGGCCTTTGCGCTAGCTCTCCTATCTTCAATCTGCTGACATTTGTGTGGCTGAAAGGCAGCCATCTGTCACTTGACTCCATTGGTAGCGACGCGATGCTTCGGTTTGCTCCGGCTGGCGCAGGTGGCTCTTTGACAGCCACAGAAAGTGCAGCGCCATTCCCAAAATCAACAAGCGAGACGTGTAATCCTCACCTGCTCGCTCTGACGCTGTCAAATATTTTGGTTCATTTCGCGGGAACGGGAGGAGGATTTATCTGGTGAGGGGGATTAAACGAGGAGTGAAGCCGCCGCACTTTCTTCAGGACGACGCAAATATCGCACCTGCCTCGGTTTTTTTAGGCAGGACTGCGGCGTTCTGCTCATCTGCAGCCTGCCTAAAGCAATGAAGCTGCGATAGGAAAGTTTACATTGTCTCTGCCAGCAGCGCACGAGACAAGAGGCGACTCCGGCCATTCCCCCCCCCCCCCCCCCCCACTCCAACATGTGGTCCCCAGACTAAACAACAAGATGAATGTCTCCGGAATCCAACCTGGCAAAAGAGGTGCCGCCATCTGCCTTGTGGCTCCACGGACTCGTGTTCAAAGGGGCAATTAGGGACGACTTCTGGAACAAAAAGATGACGCGTGGATAGAAAAGATAACGCGAGTGGCTTTTTTGCGGTTTCCACTGTTGTCTCACCACGAAGATAATTGCCGTTCATTTTCAATCAGTTCTTATTTTTGTAGTTCGGCACATCTTCCGACTTTAACGTCTTTGGCATCTGTCTTAGCGCTTTCTGTGCTCGGGGTTGCTAGCGTGGCGTATGTTAGCATGCCAATTGCTACCATGCTAGCATTTTAGTGATTTGTCATTCTGAAGCCTCTTTCCATTACACTCCGCTAGTATGGATCTCCTTGCTATTGTGAAAACTACATGGTCAACTAGTGTCCCACTTGGACTGAGGCGATACCAGACGTTTAAACCACTGATGGTCACTCACCAGCTAAGCAATATTAGCATTGGGGCCTTTTACAGTGCCCATCTAAGGCTGGTGTCTGATTTGATGTGTAAACTAGCTTTTGGATAAACGCGGTTGCTTTCAACATAACGGACTGAGTATTTACATTTCACACGCCTGTGCTGGGATTGCTTAGTTCCCTACTTCTGGTTCTGATACTACCTCGAAAGCTGTCAAAATCGTTCTTTTTGCCGACCACATTGTAGATATGGATTCCCTTGGAGGGCCTTTATGACCACAGAAATGTTCCATCACCTCCACAGAGCGCACAACAAATGGATGGATAACTAGTTGTCAAATCAGAAGTCAAGAATACAGTAATCCCTCGTTTATCGTGGTTAATGGGGACCAAAACCACCCGCGATAAACGAAAATCCGCGAAGTAGCGACCCCCCTCCCTCCATTACAGGTACATGTACATAATATTTATAAGGCCAAATTTAATGGTATACATGCATGTACAAGTAAATTTTGAAGTAATTAACATGACTTAATGCTGTATACTAATAGAGTTAAACATGTATAAGTTAGGTTAGTTAATGAATAACAAAATACAGTAAACGTATAAACAATTTTTTTTGTTTTTTTCCGCAAACGGTCCGCGGGAAACTGCGAAAGTCAGCAAAACAACAGCGAGTCACATAGAGCAACATATACAGTACTGTACTACATGTATATGGAAAAAAAAATTTTTGTTTTTTTTTAATGAATATGTTTGAAAAAATCTGCGACGCACTGAAGCCGCGATAAATGAACCGCGAAATAGCGAGGGATCACTGTCATGACTTGTCTAACCCTTTCATGCACCCTGTAACCTGAGAACATGCTTTCCACTGTAGTGACCGCTGTCCCTTAAAGGGTGAAACATTGTTTATGTCAATTAAATAAGGGCTTTGGTCACGAGGAAATTTCTGTTAATATGGATTACATATGACAATTCAACATTTTTGGTTCAGGGTTTAGCAAGCATCATGAAAGTTGACATGCTTGATTTGATTTCATGGGCCGAATAAAATGATGTGGCGGGCCAGATCTGGCCCCCGGGCCTTGACTTTGACACCCATGCTGTAAAGGGTCATCTTTAGCGCCGCATGTTGCGGCATGATACTCTGCGGTCTCTTTTCATTCTCCTCTGCAGTCGTTATTCGCTAGCATATCCGTCTCGGACCGATGAGCTTTCACAGTTGCCTTTGAAAGCCGACCGCCCCAAAATGAAGACTGAAAAGCAGCAGGATATGACAACTGCAACATTTTTCCATTCACTCTGAATTCTTGTTCTTTCGATCCCCTGCAGGTGACTCTCGGTTCTTCCTCCACTTCTCTTGCTTTGTGGGTTTCAACTAAATGATTGCCTGATAACAGTGAGGTGTGTGGGGGGGGGGGGCACAATTCCTAGCAAAGATGCTTTTGGGTTGGAGCTGAACTCTTCCACGGGTCAGGAGGTGTTAGCACAGCGCAACGATGAAGGTGTTGACAACGCCAAACAAAAGCTCAGTGTGCTCCTGTCAACCTGCCTCCTCCCACACGTCACCTCTCACCTCCTTGGCCGCGCAACCCCCCCCTCAAATGACACCAGCAGCCCTCCACCTCTCTCATTTTGCCAGGAAAAGAGAGGGCCTGGCTGCCTGGCCGCCTCGCTGCGGTGGTCAATTATGGTTTGGTCCAGGCGGAAAACTCGGTCAAAGGCGCCTGGTGTTTTGTGGAATTCGGCAGCACTCCACTGGCCACCGTAGCTTGAGCCTCATTGAGGTTTGCTGGCTTTGGAGAGAAAAGTTCCAGACGCATGGAAAAAAAAAACGGATTCAGCTGCCTCCTTATAAGTAAAAAAAAAACAAAAAAAACGGTCCTTTGTGAGATATTCGAGCTGGGAGTTGACCACCCTTTTCGGTGTGATACCACACGCGTTCTTTTTTCGCAGGCATACATGTGACAAGCCTTTACCAAACAATGGATTGAGCGAAAGGAGTGTGGCTAGGAGGAGGAGGAGGGGGGTGCGCAGTTTTGTTGGATGACCTGATTGGAGCATAAACAGCAGCCCAGGAAGTGCTGAAGTAAGAGAGCGAGAGAGAGCGAAGGAGGGGAGCCAGTGGGATTTGGGGAAAAGTGTGCGGAACCGTCAGGAAGGAGCAGAAAAAAAAGTTTTTGGGGAGGATTGTGGCGTTTGAACACCCTGAACAGCAAAGGTGAGTAGTCGCCTCGCTGCTATAATCAAACGAGTCTGAACTTCTTGACGACAAAACATTGTCATTTTCCACTCCACGGCAAAGGGATTCCCCGTCGGGAATCGTTGTTTGTCTTTGCTGCTCGGTTGCTTCCATCTGCCTCTGAAACCTTGTTTGGCATCGCTGTTTTATTCTTTTCTTTCTGATCTGAATTGCAGCCAACCATTCAGTAAAACAACAAAAAAAGGAGGGCTTCTAATGTGTGTGTGTGTGTGTCTAATTAAACGAATGGGGGTGCAGTGTGTGTGTGGGGTGGGGGGGGGTAGGTGGGCTCAAAACAAGAGAGTGTGCAAATGAAGCGCATTAACCAAAGGAATCCGTTCTCGTCGTCGCCGCCGCCGCACAGTCATCACTCCTGAGAAGCTCACCTCCCCTCTGCGGATCACGAGGAGGCCGACAGTAAATGGGTGACTGCGGCCCAGGCTCGCATGAGATTTGGACGTGCGTGTCCAAATTTGCTCACGGGGGGTGGAGATCAAACGGATGGTGCAATTTTCCCACGGTGGTGGTGGTGGTGGGGGTTATTTTGCAGCCTCAGACATTGCGCAACTCTCATCTAGTTACGGATCTTTCGATCTTTCGAATGGTGCGCGCTGAGCTAGTTGCACGCTAACTTAACGGCGTGTAATTAGGACTTGCCAGCTATGTTGGAGTGGTCTTCCAACTCTCGTACAAATTCGGGTTACATCGCTGCCATAGCAAGTAGGATATAGGGAGTGAGTCCCATGTGAAAAATGAGTACCGTATTTTCTGCACTATAAGGCACTTTGGAGTATAAGGCATACCTTCAATGAATTATCTATTTTAAAACTGTTTTCATATATAGGACACACCGCATTATAAGCCGTAAAGCATAAAATCTACAATAGTGGCTGCGGCACTAGATGGAGCGATGCGAAAACAAATACAGTCAAACCTCGGTTTTCGGCCATAATCCGTTTCATAAGGCTGTTCGAAAACCGAAATTGTTCGAAAACCAAAACCATCCTCTTTTTAAAATAAAAATGTTTACTGAACACGTCTGCTCACAATGGAAAGCAACCCGAG
The DNA here is from genome assembly GCA_018466805.1 of Hippocampus abdominalis. Lineage (NCBI taxonomy): Eukaryota > Metazoa > Chordata > Actinopteri > Syngnathiformes > Syngnathidae > Hippocampus > Hippocampus abdominalis. Next base: position 9,551,904 of record CM031712.1, on the reverse strand, counting down.
GAAGCGTCACTTCCTCGTCTACCCGAGGAAGCGTCACTTCCTCGTGTAAGGAAGGTGGGAGGAGTCAAATGGTGCATTCAAGTGCGCTCAGTTTGTTCGAGAACCGAAATTTGTTCGTCATCCGAGGCATAAAAAACTCGAAATTTTTGGTCGAAAAGCGAATTGATCGAGAACCGAGACGTCCAAAAACCGAAGTTTGACTGTACAATACAATACAGCGTTATTTATTTCGAGCTTTCACAACTGTTGCAGCTGTAACAAAGCGCTTGACAGAATACAGTCATACCTCGGTTTTCGACCATAATCCGTTCCAGAAGGCTGTTCGAAAACTGATTTGTTCAAAAACCGAAACCACACTTTAAAAAAAATTGTGAACACATCTGTTCGCAATGGAACGCTACACGAGGAAGCGTCACTTCCCCATGTAAGGAAGGCCAGAGGAGTCAAGTGGCGCATTCAAGTACGCTCAATTTGATAGAGAACCGATTTTCGGTCATAATCCGAGGCATAAAAAACTCGAAAACCGATTTGGTCCAGAACAGAGACGTTCGAAAACCGAGGTTTGACTGTATTTAAAATACTACGTCCAAGAATTCAGAATATTGATCCATACATGAAGCGCGTCGGATTATAAAGCGCACTGTCGGCTTTTAAGAAAATAAAATGCTTTTAGGTGTGCCTTGTAGTGCGGAAAATATGGTAATTGACACCCTCCCACAAACTGTTTTTAAATTGTCCGGTAACAGTTTAAACTAACAAATGAACAGCGTTATGAAACAATTAAAAATGTTTTTAAGCAAAACAAAACCCTTAATAAGAAATGGCGTTAAAGATGATTTGATTTGGGGGAGAATAATGCACCTGGAGTGCCCATGTATGAAGACGCTCGTAAATTCTGCTAACAACCCAGGCTAAACCCAGCTCCTCTCCGACATCCTAAGCTTGTCTCTAAATCAAAATGTATCGCTTCAAACTACTTCTTTGAAATGAATCCTGTATAAAAAAATAAAGAAAAAGTGCTAATATGCGAACAAACATCAATGGAGAATGTCCTGTGATTTTCGTCGAACATTATTAAGGGATGAATGGACACTGCATCAGAGTGGAGACTCCAAGCTAAGGCATAGCAACAGGATATGCTAACGTTAGCATGGATGTTTACTTTTCTTGCCGTGTATCCTCAAATATGAACGTATCAAACGTGAGATGCTACCTGTTAATAAAGTTAATCTGCAGACAGAACCGTGGCGTAAAGTTTAACACCTGACACTTGTGCTCCTGCTTGTGCTAGAAGTAATTGTTGCCATCCGACAGCGATTTCAAACGTCATACCAGATGCTAGCAATGACGTCATCTAATGTTGCTGTGTTCAAGTTACAGCAACGCCCCGCGTTTTCTCGTGATTTGCCTTTTGTGGCGATCTGAGTGGAGAAGAGCCTTTTTGCCTGAGTGCTTTCCTCCAACTCTGAATTAAGATAACCGCATCAAGAAATCTCCCATTTTGCTTGATGAGCTTTAGTCCCACCGTTCAGCGGATTTGCATCTGGAGGACACATGGACATTTAAAGCTTAGCCGTTGTAAAAATGGCATTCGTCTGATTTATTGTCTGACTTGATTTTAAAAGGTCTGGTCACTGTTTAGATAATCTGACTCGAAAATCCAATAAACATAACAAAGCGCATGCTGCCGACACAAGACTGACAATTCCCACCCCCCTCCAATCCAAGTTCGCAAAAGCATGGCTGTTGGATCAGTCTGAAAGTTTGAGTGATTGTGTGGTGTGGTGGTGAGTTATTTTGTGATTGTGATTGTAGCCGTTGGCCAACGCTCGGGTCATTAGCAGGAGCTAGAAAGACACCTGGGCTTGTGGCATGCGCCCAATAGTGAGGGGGCGGGGCAGTAGAGGGGCTTCACGTCCTACCAGGTGTCTCTCCGGCGGGCTGTCTGCGCTGTCATCCCTCGTCATGGCCCGCAGCCAACTCGCAGCCGCATGGCATCGCTGCAGCGTTTCATCAGACCTCATTGCAGGGGGGGGGGGCTTTCATTTAAGCATCCTCGAGCGACTTGAGTCAATGATGAGACTTAATGGGGCTACTGTGACTGTATGTGTGTGTGTGTGTGTGTGTGTGTGTGTTTAAGGACTAAAAGTCAAAAGCAAATATTCTTCCCCATTTAAAAACACGAATAAGAGTTCGTAACCATATGCCAAAAATCATGGTTTACTTCCTCCCGAGTAAAGTGTGATATTTTTTTTTTTTTTTAAAGGAGCAACGTCAGTCTATAATCTTCGCTTGGGAGTTGCATCGCATTTTTGAAGAATTGTTTACTTACGAAATTAATTGGTTCTGGAAGAAATTTCTGAACGAGAAAAGTCAAGAAGCGTTTTCCATGTAAATGCCCTAATCCGTTCCAAGCCCCGCCGAAATTCAGACATAAATGTTTCCTAAAGCATGAAAATGCATCAGAATATGGAACAAATACATGTTACAATCAAGATTATAATAAATAATAATATTCACAATAAATGTGAATTGTGCATAATATAAAAAACAAAGTATAAAGAATAAAAATCATGGTCATTTAACTTTCAACTGCATCCTCGTTCGTTTTTTGCCCTCTTTAGTTCATTCTCTCTCAGAAGGGTTTTTTTCCGGGTGTTTTGTCAAGAACTGATCCAAGGACGTTTGCTTTTGTCGGCTTTTAACAATCCTTTGAAATAAAAATAGTGAGCGATCGCCCGACTGGTGAACACTTTCTGGGTGATCGGAGCACTTCAAGGCCTGAGGGGCAAATGACGAAGACGCCGCATAGACACACATCTATCTATCTACACACATGGACACATTCATTAGAGGTCCCTCTTAGCCAATGGGATGCCAGGATGATGCTCGGCAATAGCCAATGGCAGAGCAGCTAGAAGTATGTTGCGTTCAGGAAACTCGGAGCTTCAAGTCGCTGCCCAATTTTTACCTTTCGTATCTTGACATTTTTTTCGTAACAAGAGACAATATTTTTCTGTTGAGACGTTTCGTAACTTGAACATTTCATACAAAGAGACGTTCGTAAGTAGAGGTACTAACTACTGTATATGCAAAAATGCTGCTTATTGGGAAGTGAGTCGAATTCACTGCAATCAGACCAAACGGCGAGCAATGTCGAAGCCAAAAAAAAAAAGTCTGGTTGACGGATCACGTTTTGAAAAACCATAGTTATCTTTTGTGAATTGAGTTTTCCTTTCTTTAATTAGTGTGGCTCCTTGAGCAGCTGTCGACATCATTTGCAGTCGTGCAATAATGGCCAGTCTCACTGGTAATGACTCATTAGTGTCCATCTCGTCTCTTGTTTCTTTCTCTCTGTTACCTTTTTTTTTTTTTTTTTAATGAATCTATATCCATAATTGGTTTGGACGCCCACACGAAACACTTCAAGGCAGTCGGGGCCAAACAAAAAATAGCCTCAAATGAAGCTTTTCCATTCCCGAGGACGACTTGGGCAAGCCAACACTGATCTGATTGTCCATTTTTTTTGGTTTTATTTGTTGTTGTTGTTGTTGTTGTTCCTGAATTTTTAACTGCGGAACATATATAGTACAAAAGACCTTTTGTTGACCCGCCGATAACATTTTATCTGCAGCATGACTGCTGCTTCCAGAAAAACACAGAATAGTGATTTATATTTATTTTTTTGCTTTCTTTGGCACTTTGTGGCCTTTGCCACAAGCTGCGAGCACTCCGCCTATTCGCTGAAGTTACTTCTGTGTCCGTCCGTCTCTCTTGTTGTTTGCCGTCGATTGTAAAGGGAGGCCCAAGACAAATGTCCTGCCGGCGTGAAAGGACACTGGTCCGGGCGCTATTAACCTGCCAAGCTCTTTTTCTTCCAGTGTAAACAACACCCCGCCTCTCTGACATCCATACACCCCTTTTAGAAGAGTGGCGAATAAGTTTGCCAGAGCTCTTGGGTGTTTTTTTTTGTTTTGTTTTTTTATAACGGCCTATTCAACACTTGTTTAAATTACTGTGATGTGTGTTTGGTAACAAGAAAATGCGTACAATGTCTCTCTTATTTATTAAATATTAGAATTTAGAATTTTGGTCGAGATTTTAGAACGCGTCATGGAAGTTGACATGTTTGATTTGCTATCGCGGGCCACATAAAATGATGTGGCGGGCCAGATCTGGCCCCCGGGCCTTGAGTTTGACACCTGTGGTGTAACAGAAGAGGTCTTAAAACGGGCTAATCTTCACCAAATCTGTGAAAGTAATTAAACGAGCCGCTGCTCCTTTCTTGGATTTTATGCTTTTCCTTGACCCACTTGTAGATGACTCATTACCGCGACATTATTCCGTAATTACTCCTCTGCGTGCGTGAAATTCCTCCCCACCACCGCCCCCTCCCTATCTGATCCAGAATCAAGTGTCCGTTCTTGCAAATTTCTCCTGCTTGAATCCGACAACTTCAAGTTAGTTTTACGAGAGATATTCGAGGATGAAACCTGTCTTGTGTCTGTGCATGTTGTTTGGAAAAGTCTTTCCTGTTCCTGCTCCGACGGAAAACTCGACAGCACTGTGTAAATACCGAACTTGATGCAAAGTCAGTCCAATCCAATCCTTAAGGATCTTATACAGTACATACAAACGTCATCGTTTTCAGTCCATTTGCGACTTATAACGCATACGACGAGCCAAAAAAAGCGTATCGTCAAACCTCGTTAAAAGACGCCAAAATCAACCGCAGATGTTCAGTCTGTGCGGCTGAAAACAAACATGGCTGCCCGTGTTCCAAAGAACGTTGGTGTGTTCACATCATATACGTAGCGCCGGAGTTCCACCGGACCATGAAGATAAAGCGCTGTCATTTCGAGCGGGCGCTACGGAAACGCTCCCATCGCCATAATAAAAACCAGACTAAAACTAAAAGATAGACGGATAGAAAATGCAACGTGATTAGCTGCGAGACATTGGTTGACGGTACATTAATGTTGAAAATATAGTGAAACTCCTCTACAACAAAAACATGTTTGCAGCAAGAAATTTTTCACAACAGGGGGTTTTTCACTTTAGCAAATTTGATCTCAGATGTAAACACACACGCACACACAAACGTATGTATACTCTTGATTTTTATTCCAATCGTAACAAATACTACCTGGACTACTGCGCATGTGTAAACCAGTGTGGTGGTTGCTGTTGCTGTTTCCGAACGAAGCACTAGAGGTCGCTGTTGGATCAGACTTCGTTGTAGTGAATCTCGTCGCGAGGCAAGAGCAGAGAAAAAGATTTTGTATAACGCAACAGGGTTTTTTTTCCATTGTATGGGGGGTAGGAAAGTGTGCAATGGTGTTAATGCATGAAGATTTTTTTCACACTAGGGGGTATTTTCGCCCATGTAGTTTTCGTTGTAGAGGAGTTTCACTGTAATACATTCCGTACAAACACAGGAATGGTTGGAGTGGTTCTTTAAGGAGTTACAGTAAATCACGTTTTTGTTTGGACAGGTTGCGATTTTTCGCCCATGTAGGTTTTGTTCTAGAGGAGTTTCACTGTAGTTTCAGTCAATAGCAAGACGTAAAAGGTAGCGAAACTCTCAAGTCAGAAGTTTAATTATGAGTGGGGAAAAAAAACGTTTCATACAAAGGTAAAAAAAAAAAAACAACAATCCACTTGCAACTAGCTTGTTTTTCTTGCCGGGGCTTCTTCCGTTTACTGCAACTTGAGGGACTTTCGACTTCAATGTTTCCACAGTAGACAGGAAAGGTTTTTGTGGTCTAAAAAAAAAAAAGAAGTTAAATTGCTTTGCATACAGAGTTCCAAGTCTAGACTGCACCCAAGAGGAACGTCGTTGCCATTTCTGCTCCACCTCCCAAGTCTACCGTTAGAAGCGTTCATAAAAGCGAAACGATCCCCCAGCGTGTCAATATTTAAGTCTGCTTTTTAAAGGCTCCAAATTACGTGCGGAGTAGGTCAGACAAGGTTCTTTGGATCATTTGCCTCACAAAACGTTTTTTTTTGGGGCGGGGGGGGAGAGAAACTGTAGTAAAAAGCCTCTTTACAGATATTCATCAGTCTTGCGGGGCACTTGTGGTGTTTTGGAGTCTGTCATTAGGTTTCTTACAAGAAATTGGAAGACCGTGGCTTGGCTTTTCCATTCCCCAGAGATCCCAGTACCTTACAGGACGTTCCGTGACGTACTCAAGGTTTCCATTCGTTTTCACAATGGGAGAAGGAAGGGTGAAAACAGGCCTCGCGAACCCACCATGGGACCTTTGTATCACTTTATCACCGTTTGTTTTTCGAGGTTTCCTTCCTGTCAGCTTTTCCTTTTTGGACGGCGTTTCCTACTTGGCAGCAGCGCAGTAAATCCCCCCCCCCCCCCCATCCCTCTCCTCCGCCCCCCTCCCTATTCCATTTCAAGACCAGACGACAGCCATCGGGCAGCCAAAGACATGCTGAGCCCATTTTGCGGCCCCGGTGGAAAGTGAATATAAATGCAATTAACCCTTTCGGGGACAGCGGTCACTACAGTGGACAGCCGATCAGGTTGCAGGTTATCAATATTTGTGCACAAACTGGTTAATCTATTACAGTGAAACTCCTCTAGAACGAAACCTTCATGGGCGAAAATACCCCCTAGTGTGAAAAAATCTTCATGCATTAACACCATTCCCACTCTCGGGAAAGGCATTGTGGTTGGTAAAAAAAAAAGAAAAAAATCTTGTGGCGGTATTTTTCATTATCTCAATGAAAAATACCGAAATGAAAAATTTTTACAATGAAAAAAAAACCCCTGTTGTGTTATACAAAATCTTTTTCTCTGCTCTTGCCTCGCGATGAAATTCACTACAACGAAGTCTAATCCAACAGCGACCTCTACTGCTTCGTTCGGAAACGGCAACAGCAACCACCACACTGATTTACACATGCGCAGTAGTCCGGGAAGTATTTGTTATTGTTAGTTTCAGATGCAGCAAGAACGTTGCATTGCTCAAATGGCTACAAAACGGACCTTTGGATGTCAAGCAGCTAAGACGAGAAGAGCTCTGACGCTGGAAGAGAGGTAAAAGTGATCAAAATCAAAGACGGAGGAAGCAAAATAAAAGACCTTATCCAAGAAATTGATGGAAGTGAAAGGGAATGTTGATCGTAAATTTCGCAATTTCTTTCCCTTTTTTTCTTTCTACACTGACTATATGAAGCGTCAAATAAGTGCATGCTCATAATTATGCACTATTGCAATAAAAATAAATAGTATACATATGTTTTTGTGTGCGTGTACACATACGTGTGTGTGTGTGTGTGTGTGTGTGTGTGTGTGTGTGTGTGTGTGTGTGTGTGTGTTTACATCTGAGATCAAATTTGCTACAGTGAAAAACCCCCTGTTGTGAAAAATTTCTTGCTGCAAACATGATTTCGTTGTAGAGGAGTTTCACTGTACATAAAGAAGAAAAAAAAAGTCCTGTACTGCATAAACTTTTTTACGTATTTATTTTTGGTTCCTTTTTTACTGAGACGAATGCGGGCTTTGGAAAAAGGCTATGCAGCCATCCGCATGCAGTCAATTGAACCCCCCCCCCCCCCAAGGAAGCAAAGGTCAGTTCCGCCCGTTGAGCCCGTCAGCTCTGACAGCTTGATCGAGGACCTGCTTTGCGGAACCGGAGCGAGTCTTAATTATAGTCACTATCGCAACTTTGAGATTGACTGCCAGCGTACCCATAATGCACGGCTTACTCGCTATCGGCTAGCTCCCAATTAGGACGGACAATCGCGGAAGCTTCATCATGCCCCTCTAACCCCCAACCCGCCCCCTCCTCCCCCGCGCTCTTTTGCGTAAACACAATATCCGTTGGCCAAAACCGAAATTGGAGTGTTAGTTCCGACTAATTTAGGGTTCCGACTAATTTAGGGTGTCGTAACTGACAGTAATTGCAGAGTCACACCAGTGCGCCAGTCGCAACTTTCTCGACAACCGATGGCATACTTACACGTGAGCGTAGCGCAAGCCTCCAGGAGATACGCGGCGATGATCGTTTTGCTCAGCTGTTATGTTTGTATGTTTTTAATGCCCACTTGCTTTGTTGTGTCTGTTGTTTTTTGGGGGGTTGCTTGTTGCAGCTGGCAAGGCTTAATGAGCGTCGTGTTTTTAGCGCGAACCAAACACTAAAAGTCGACGGCTTGTAAATGTCGACCAATGCACTGAAAGATACGAAAGTCTTGTGGGAAATCTGAAGGGGGCCATAAAGCTCGGATAGTGATCATTTCCAATGACCGCAAAAACAAACAAGATCACAGATTTATCCATAAATCCCCTCCGTTGTTAAAATAATAGTAGCATTATTAATACAGGACTACGACGATGACTTTTTTTTTTTTTTTTGACTGTTGGGTATTCGCGAATCAGGAAGAAACGAATGTGCCGAACGGCGTGCGCGATAAACCTCGCGAAAGGCGTCAAGATTCTAATAAACAATCGTTTTAATTGGGAGCGGTGAGACCTTCTTCGGTCTTAAAACCCGTACCTCGTTAAAAAAGAATTATTGATTGCTTTCCAGTTTCCTGCATCCCGTAAAAAGAAAAAGGAAAAAACACGACAAAGCCACTCAAATAGTTTCTTCAATGCGGCTTTGCCAGGGGGGTTAAAGAACTCAACAAAACAACATAAAAACTAACTCTATTGGAAAAATCCGAAACGAATATAACACGGGTGCGAGTTGGGCAAGCGGTGGAGCGAGATATGCAAGGCCCAATCGGATGTGTTGTAACTCCTCCCATGTGACACTCGTCAATCAAATTTTGAATTTAGTTTAGTTTTTTGAATCAGCTTTGCAAGTGGAGCAAGACGGTGACTGGAAAGTTTTAATTGAGATTTTAATTGAGATGGTAGTGTCCTTCTGTGACATCTTTTTTTTTTTTGTAGTGTTTTGCACAGAAGTTTGCATCATGTCCCCCCCCTCGGTGTTTGTGTGTCCCAGTAAGCCGCCGCTTTGATCAGCGAAGAGTCCCGTCACTAATCCTCTTGAGTTGTGGATGTTTGCCCGGGACACACAAACATTTTCATATTGTGATTAAAAAAAAAAAGCAGATGTGAAGGCCCCCCGCCAAAAAAAAATAAAAATTAGAATAAATTAGAGCGGAAGTGACGTAACGCTTACATGTCCAACTTTTGATGCTTTTCCCAAATGTTGCAAGCTACCCCAACCCCTCTGCTGAACGTTACAACAGCTGCTGACACCATTTCACACAATGTTTTTCTCTTGTGAAGATGGAATTTGGTAGACATGTTTATCATGAGTAGACCCACAAAAATCCATTGTCTCTATTATTCCATTTGATGTTGTTTTTAACATTGTATTTGTGTTTTTTAACTGCTTGTTGAAAGGTGTCCTTGACTTCTCAGAAAGGAGCCCACAAATAAAATGTATTATTATTATTATTATTATAAAAAAGACCCCACAACCCATTCCCAAAAAGACAGACTGCCATTTTGGTTAGAAATGTACATTTTTTGCTCGTTTTGGCCATTTCGAAGGTCCTTCAAAGAAATTCAGCCCCCAGAACCAGTTTCACTTCGCAAAAATCAAATTTGGTCGACATGTTTATCATAAGTAGACCCACAAAAAATTCTCAAAAACCTCTGCTCAAAAAGGTATACAGAAATACTGTCATTTCGGTTTGAAGTGACCATTTTAGTCATTTTGGCTCTTTCCTGGATCCTTCAAAGAAAATCATGCTATTTGGGCGGCATGGTCCCAAAAAAACATTCCCAAAATTCCTGTCATTTTGAGGGTCCAAAGAGAAGTCATCCCCCAGAGCCATTTTCACTTGCTAAATCAAATTTGATCGTGTTTATCATAAGTAGACCCACAAAAAAGTCAAAAATCTCTGCTCAAAAAGACACAGGAATACTGTCATTTTGGTTTGAAGTGAGCATTTTAGTAATTTTGGCTCTTTCCTGGGTCCTTCAAAGAAAATGAAGCTATTTGGCTACGATGGCTATAATGAGTTGACCCACAAAAAGAAGCAATTCTTAAAAAAGGAAGCCTGCCATTTTGGTTTGAAGTGACCATTTTAGAGTTGTTTTGGCCATTTGTAGTTGTCCTTCCCCCGTCCGACTGACCCTCCCCGCACAAATTTTTTTAATCAATTTGATCGGCATGTTTTTCATGAGTAGACCCGTAAAAAAGTCGCAAAACCCATTCCCAAAATGACAAAGACTGCTATTTTGTTTAGAAATGAACATTTTAGAGTCGTTTTGGCCATTTCAAGGGTCCTTCAAAGAGAATTCAGTCCCCAGAGTCAGTTTCACTTGCTGCTAAATCAAATTGAATTGTGTTTATCATAAGTAGACCCACAAAAAAAGTCAAAAACCTCTGCTCAAAAAGACACAGGAATACTGTCATTTTGGTTTGAAGTGAGCATTTTAGTCATTTTGGCTCTTTCCTGGGTCCTTCAAAGAAAATGAAGCTATTTGGCCACGATGGCTATAATGAGTTGACCCACAAAAAGAACCAATTCTTAAAAAAGGAAGGCTGCCATTTTGGTTTGAAGTGACTATTTTAGAGTTGTTATGGCTATTTGTAGGTGCTATTCAAAAAAATAAAAAGTTAAAACATATGAAATTTTATAGGCATGTCTTTCATCTGTAGGCCCACAAAAAAGTCTCTAAAACCTATCCTCGAAAAGACTCAGGAAGACTGACGTTTTCGTGTAAAGCATTTCCCCGATGAGTTTGCTCTGCCCTCTTTTTGTCCCGTGAAAGTTGGATTGGCTGGATCGTGGATGTCCAATTTTTAAGAAGACTCCAACGATGATGTTCTCGCGCAGCCTTTCAGCGGCACAATTGGCATCATCTCCAATCTATATTTTTATTACGGCAGCAGGATGCAGGCAGGGATTTGGGGAATGTAAACACTCTCACCTAGTCGGTAGCCCTCATCTTTTAAATAGCTCACAGGGCTTAGCCGCAAATCTCTTTGGCGTTGGCTTTGAGCACTAATAAACATGCGGATGGGCTTTTCATCCCAACGCGTTCGGGAGAGCAGGGGGGGAAAAAAATTCACGGGAGAGGGAGGACCTAAAAGAAAGGGAAGAAGAAAAGGAAGGCCACTTGAACGTCAATCCAGGCCCTCCCTTGCATGACATCACTGGGATGCTTTGGCACTGATGACATCGTTGAGTTTGGGGGAGGCGGGGCTGTCCCTGAGGATGATGTCATTAATAACCAGTCGCAACAGACTGAAAAGCCTCCTAATGTCTTGTTGCTGCTCTCAATTATGGCGCCGCGGAGCCTTGATGTCTAACATTACACTTTATACTCTGATTTTGGATCATAATCGGAATATTTGATTGCAGGCGCGTGATGCATAAATCGGCTGCTGCAATGCTGCGGGAATGTGAATATTCATCATCGACCATGTGGATTATTGTGTGCGCAGTTTGCAGCGTGCTGCTTGAAGTTATGACGCTTTTCTGTGTTGAATCATAAATATTCAAAGAATGTGTTTTGTTGGGATCGTCGACCACTATTCATTTCTATGTTTCACTCAATTGACTGAATTTTGGCCCCTTGAGAGGAATGCAACAATGTTTTGTTTCGGTTATAAGCGTTTTCACGATATTGTTGAAAGCAGGGGTCGGCAACACAAAATGTTGAAAGAGCCATATAGGACAAAAAAAGCATATAAAAAATATGTCTGGAGCCGCAAAAAAATAAAAGCCTTCTATAAAACTTTAAATGAAGGAAACACATGCTGTATGTATGGAGGAGACTGGACTGTCTCAGAATTGTTTGTTATTCATTCCTTTGTTGTGTGTTCACAAACGCCCCCATAGAATTTATTTTGTGAAATCCTCGCTTGATTTTTTTTTGTTTTGGTGCATTATTATCGCTTTTCTTAGTGTCAGTGAAGTGATCATGAATTTCCGTTTTACGGAGGCTGTCTTTGAACGCCTCTCGAGTTGAACGAGAAGAGAGAAGGCACGGAGTCGGACGTGTTTGTCGAGACTGTTAAAAGCATAAATAAAGTGTACGTTTTTAAAAAAACAACACCACAGCTCTCCTTTTATCGGAGCTGCAACATCTATATCTATATCTATTTGAGCTATATTAGCCTACTATCAAAATCTTTTTCCATTTTCAAACATTTTTTATAAAGCTCCAGGGAGCCACTAGATGTCGCGAAAGAGTCGCAAGCGGCTCTGGAGCCGTGTGTTGCCGACCCCCGTGTTAAAGGAAATAAGTCGGGAAGTGGCGCGGGCACAAATTTCACGAGCGCCAAATTCAGTCTTGTCATTTGCTTTTTGAAAGCATTGCCAAATCATTTCATTTGCTGTGAGTAATTCTATAATATTAGCTTTTATTTTGAAATTTAATAACTTGACAGCTATGAATTTTAAAACATGCCTTCAAACTTCACCTGCATAGTCAATTCACACAACAGAATTTTTTTTTTTGACCTGAGCGATAAGCATCTGCACATGAAGTTGTGGACATTTTTATTTGAAGTCGTCCAGCCGCTCCTCGGTGGACTTCAGCCTCGCTCCATCCTGAGGAGCTTATGATTTCCTTAGGAAAACTTCTAACGAGAGAACTTCTCAGTCCCAAATCCGGGGTGGATTTCCTCCACCCAGGTGCAGCTGTTCCATGCATTTAAGCCCCCCCCCCCCCCCCCCCCCCCCCAAAAGCACCACCACCCACACCCCTTCTTGACGCCACCAGCCTGGCTTCATTGGCCCAGAAACCGCCGTTGCCACAGGAGACCGGCGAGACTTCGGAGTCTATAAGCCCACTGACACACACACACATGCGCTCATGCCACAAGTTAATGAAGTGCACATTAACAAACGCGGCGACTCATGAGGCAGTACTTGGTTAATGAACAACAAATGGTTGCGAGACCGACTCCCTGATCACTTCACCGCCTGTGGACTGATCTCCAAATTGACACATTATACACTTTAAAAAAAATAAATACAAATTACACGGAAAAGGGGACCTTGAAATCATTGCAATCGCAATATTTTGGGGGGCAAAAATATTTTCACAATCGTTCCCACACTAACTTTGTCTGGCTAAAACTACACACACACACACACACACACACACACACACACACACTCTCTATTATCGACAAAGAACTTATTGACTTTGTCGACTGCGAAAACAAAACAGGAAGTGGCTTTTAATTGGGGGCAGGATTTGAAGGGTAAAGGTGACGCAGTTTAAATGGACAAGCATTACTCGGCTTCAGGTTGCACTGGGCGTGCACTTCCTGCTGCCGCATCTGAAACACATGTTCTCTTTCAGTGTTTCTGACATGTTTTAAAATACTTGTGGCAAGACAAAAAAAAAAAAAAAAAGAGAGAGAGCCGGATGGCTAATGGGAAATTTCCCTCCATGTTAGTGTAAGAAATAAATATGGCCAGATCGCATTGCGGAGGCCTTAGCAACATCCCTGGTGTTAGTTACCTGTGCGGAAACTACATATCAGACCTGTCAGTGACGAGTTGCTCTTTTGTCTGGAGGCTGGTATTGGAGGTTGCTGTTTGGTGTGAAAGGCACGGGCGCAAATGGTAAGGGGACGACAACGAACCGGTACTTTGTTACCGCTTGTTGGGTATTAGAAACAATAACAGAGGCACAAAAGTGTCTGTGAAGCTCCTTTCACACTTCCTGTCAAATCTGTCAATGACCCAGTGGAGTTTTTATCTATCTAGCTATCTAGCTATCGAGCTAGCTATCTAGCTATAGATATATTTTTTTTTCCTCACAAGGGTCGCGGGTGTGCTGGAGCCCCTCCCAGCTGTCTATGGGCAGTAGACCCTAAACTGATCGCTAGCCAATCGCAGGGCACACATATACAAACAACAATCCGCACTCACAATCACACCCAGGGACAATTTAGAGAGCTCCATTAACCCGCCAAGCATGTTTTTGGAATGTGGGAGGAAATCGGAGTACCCGGAGAAAATCCACCTAGGCACGGGGAGAACATGCAAACTTCACACAGGGAGGCCGGAATCGAACCTTGCACCTCTAGACTGTGAGGCTGACGCACTAACCAGTTGACTTACCATGTGTATGCGTGGGTGTGGCTGTGGGTGTGTACACGCACACACACACATTACATGTTATATTTAACCCTTTCATGCACCCTGTAACATGATATCATGATCAGCTGTCCACTGTAGTAACCGCTGTACCCGAAAGGGTTAATACAGAGCAATTCAGTTGTGTCGAAAAATCTCTTCTCACAATACAGTAGTGCTGTTTTTGTTTTTCCCAATGAATCCTCAGACTAAACCATTGAGTCGCTCTTTTTGTGTGCATGCGCGTCTGTGTGCGCTTGTGTCTGCGTCAGCACTTTGTGTATGCACGGGCTTAGTTGCGCGGCATAGTTTGGCACGAGCGCGGGGCTTCATTCCTACATACAACCGGCAGGTGGAGGCTCTCCAAGTTGGATGTTCACAAGCAAACGCTGCATAGTTGACTCGCAGATCATTTGTGATGTTGTATGAAGAGTGTGGTTATTCTTTTTTTTTTTAAATTTCCCATGTGGAATGCTAAGGGGAGGAAGATTTTGGACTACAGGCTGTAATTTCTGGTTGTGGTTGGATACTCTTGAGAGCAGTGGTTGTCAAACTGGAGTCAAAATAATTTGAAATGAATGAATCTTGTCTGATCATTTAAGAGTGCGTACGTCCAAAGAAATATAAGCTACATCCTAAACCATACTACCAGAGCCACGTGCCAATACCAATCTCCGTTACCGAGGCATGGTCATTTGGGAATTAGAGTTTACTGTATTACACACTACTTAGTGACCTTTTTTTTCAGTTTTTTTAATCTTGCATTCAACAAATATTCCGTATATATATATATATATATATATATATATATATATATATATATATATATATATATATATATAATTTTTTTTTATATATATATAAAAAATTATATATATATATATATATATATATATATATAATTTTTTTTTGGGGGGGGGAATATATATGTTTGAAAAAATAAAAATATTTTTTAAATATATATATATATTACAAAAATATATATATATGTATATATTACAATATATTTTTTAAATATATATATATATTACAAAATATATATATATATGTATATATTACAATATATATATATATATATTACAAAAATATATCTTTTTAATATATATATATATATATATATATATATGTGTATGTTTAAAAATATTGATATGTTAAAAAAATACTTATCAATATATATAATATGAAAGCAATATTTTTGAAGAAAAAAAAAGAAAAATAACAAATTCGCTCTAAAAGACAATTTAAACTCATTGAACCTAAAAATAAAATAAAATAAATAAAAAGAAAAATGAAGCACTGAAGGACTGGATTTGCTTTATATTTGTTCGCAGTAGCAATGCACGAACAATTTGGAGTTGACTTTGCTTTTTTTTTTTTTCAGTCTGGTTTTGTATCGACCGTCGTGAAGTTCTCTGTTCCCCGTCTGACTGAAGTGAATAGCAATGTTTATTTTGTTAGCTCTGCGCCATCTGCTCCTGTCTCCTGAAAGCAACAGGTCGGAGCCTGTTCTCCGCAGGCTCCTGCCTACATTTAAGGGGCTGGTAAGACGCCCGACACATGGCCAATAAAAACACTTTCGAAAAGGATCCCCAGTGAGGGTGAAAGTGGTGCCTGAGCGGACACACCGTCTCGCGTTTTGACATCAGCCGTCAGGTGCTGAGTCGCCCCGTGCCCTCGGCCCACCGCTTCCAATTACATGGCCCACAAACTCCCCCATTGATCACGTTTGCCTTCCCCGGACCACCGTGAAGGTGCACCAATGTCGCCGCCTTCTCCTCGCAGCTTTGGATCGATCCCGGCTGCTACAGGCCAACGAGCTCATGAGCGTTAGCGGTCGCCTAAAGGAGAACGATGCCCTCCTAATATTGCATTAAAAGACCAGACATGATGAAAACAACAGCAGCTGGAGTCTCCTACGAGGTCCCTAATTGGGAACAAGTGTCGTCTGGGATTTTGTCTTGATTTGATTAGGCTTCACTACAATTACAAGGTGACTCTGCAGTGCCGTTTTTGGGTCCGGACTAGAAGCAGGAGACGATATATGTGTGCTCACATGGTTGGCTTCAGCTCACGGGCAATGACGGTTGCGTCTGTACATTAGGGTGTGAGCTTTGCAGTAATTAACACGTACTATTAAGAATTAACTGTATTGATGGTTTCAACTGTAAATATACCACAAATGATGAGCCGAAAACTGTTTCATAGAATTTAAAGCTGGTGACTTGAAGTGTGAAACGCGAATGTGCATGCACGGGATTACCATATTTTCCGCACGATAATGCGCTTTGGAGTATGAGGCACACTTTCAATGCCTGTTTTAAAACTGCTTTCCTATATTGGGCGCATTGCATTAAAAGGCGCATACAATAGAAGCTACAATAGTGGGTGCGGTTGCGTTATGCATCCACTAGATGGAGCTATGTTAAAGGGAATACAATGCAATACAATACCGCTTTATTTATATTGAGCTTTCACAAATACTGCAGCTGTAACAAAGCGCTTGACAGATCATTTAAAATCAGAATACTGATCCATATAGAAGGCGCATCGTACCGTATTTTCCGCACGATAAGGCGCACTGTCGGCTTTTGAGAAAGGTGAATACTTATAGGTGCGCCTTATCGTGCGGAAAATACGGTACACTCTCCTGGTACTGAATGCTTATGACTTGTTAAAATATAATTTTGATACCCATGTGTGTCTTTGGTCTATTTAAGCCAGACAGTACCGAAATCGTTTTGCGAAGGGTCCGGGATTTCAAGCAGCTTCACTTGCTTGATGCTGTTTTTTTAGTGTTATATTTCAGACGAACCCAAGGTTGGTTTGTGAACAGGATCACAAAACGACCATTTTATGATCCTGTTAACAGTTCAAATCCTGTGAATGTCCTCTTCCATGTCTGTTTCTGCCGAACTGTACTAGAGTCATGTTGCCAGTGGATCCAGAGTCAGGTCTTCCAGCGCTTTCATTTCTTTGGTGCGCGCCAGTTTTCAGGTTATGCCGTTGATACAGCTGAGACAGACCTTAACTGTCCTGAGCCTGTGCTGTTTGATGTTTTGATCCTGTTCCCTGTCTATGGACTGTGTCTGATTCAGCCGAACCATTCCAAAATCAGTTTGCCAACACTCTGACAGACACATTTTCAAACGGGCTAGCTTGTTTGGGGCGGATCAAGGTTTAGATGATACCTTAAACCTAGCTTAATTGGTACAATTGAGGTTTTTTTTGGCGTGTACTTTTTAAAACCGGATCCTTGTCTTTGGTCCGTGCATTCCAGATGAGACTTTGAATGAGGTCTTGCACTTCAGAGTTCTGATGACAGCCTTTTTCGCCTTAGTTTTCCTCGAACCAAAGACCCAAGGAATCAACATGACAGTTTCGGGGTTTTTTTTTGTTGTTGTTGTTGTTGGGGTAATATTCTGCACAACTTTGCTGACTCAGATTATGTTGAAACACACCGCATGCTTGGAGTCGATCTTCCAACCCGAGGGCAAAAAGAGGCTGGTCGCACTTTGTCCTGGAATGCAGTTGACTTTCTAAATCCCCCAGCAGTCTATCCTGGGGCGGCGGGGCAGGGCCTATCTCAGCCCCCCCCCCCCCCCCTCTTTTTCTTTCCACGTGAGCTTCTCCTGGAATCTCCAAACGAGCCAACAAGCAGCCAGTCAGCGGGTCAACTGGAGATTCGTCCCCTCTCGCCGCAGGCTTTGTTTTGTTTTGGGTTTTTTTTTTAGAGGGGGTTAGGGTAGAGGAGAATGCTGAAGTTGCAATAGCGGTGGAAATGGCAGATGAAGATTGTTCCCGTGCGGAAGGTAATGCGTTTCTTATCCTCACATACCACTCCACCGGTGAGCGCAGTTCACTCCGAGTTTGTTTTGTCTACTGAGTGTAATTTAGTGAGCGGTGAGTGGGAAACTGTTTGGGAGTTAAAAATAGGTCTGGAAGTATATGAGACATGTCGTGGCCCTGATTTTGAGCAGGGTGTCGGTTGGGGGGGGGAGCTGTGGGGGGCTGGGGGGGGGGGGGCGTTTGGGACCACGGTGCCGGTGACAGACGCCGCATCGTTATGCACCGTTTTTGGGTTTTTTTCAGGTGTGTGTGTTTTCCGATCAAAGCTGGGATTCCTCAAAAGATCCGCATTTAGAACTCAATCCAGAAGGGGAGGAGGCTTATCAAATTTGTATACGTTTTCCTCCAAATGTGCTTTCTTGTCCTTCGTTAAGAAGCTGCCCGAGCGTGGAATGGAGTGTACAAGTCGTATTTACCCGTCAATAAGAGACGACTTGAACTGTGCGTCGTCAACCACAGAAATGAACCTTTTACCGGTTCGCTTCATCCTGTCACCGAGAGTTTATTTTCCCCTTTCCATCGTTTGACATTTTGCGCGCCGTGTATACAAGGATCAATCCACAGCCGGTATTTTTGGGGAGAAACGGGCCAGGATGATGATGTGTTTCTTGTGCTGTCAAGCGGAGACGGCGTTTCTGCGCGCAAATGCTCGGACGACTGCGAGACGACTCAGTAGGGACAAAAGTGGCTCTTGTCATAAATAGAACCCCTCCCGTCAATCGGTTCCCTAGCTAGCGCCGGTTGACGCTTGTTCTTCATCTCGAAGCAACTTTTACCGTGGAAATATTGTTTTGAGGAACATTTCAATGCCTCGCTGTCATCCAAGTCCAAAAACAAGATAAAATATAACGACGTGATGTGTGGAAGCAAAGTCAATTTAAAAATAATGTCTTCTGAGCAGCTTGACACTTTCCTATTTGGAGTTAAGAAAAAAAATAAATCGGAACTTGTCATGTTCAGCTGCTCAGTCATGCGGTATTTATTTTTGGATCTGGATGCCTTCTCGTGTCTGACCAGGTCACATCCAGTGATTGAACTAGCATTAGCGATAGCGAAAGCTTTGCTCACTCCGGTCAGACTAGCACGGGGGTCGGCAACACGCGGCTCCAGAGCCGCATGCGGCTCTTTAGCGACATCTAGTGGCTCCCTGGAGCTTTATATAAAATGTTTGAAAATGGAAAAAGATTTTGATAGTAGGCTACTATAGCTCAAATAGATATAAATACACGTTGCAGCTCCGAAAAAGGAGAGCTGTGGGGTTGGTTTTTTAAAACGTCCCCTTTATTTATGCTTTTAACAGTCTCGACAAACACAGACACGTCTGCGTCCGATTGCGCGCCTTCTCTGTTGTCGTTCGACTCGAGAGGCATTCAAAGACAGCCTCCGAAAAACGGAAATTAATGATCACTTCACTGACACTAAGAAAAGCGAAAATAATGCACCAAAACAAAAAAATGAAGCGAGGAAATCACAAAATAAATTCTATTTGGGTGTTTGTGAACACACCACAAAGGAATGAATAACAAACAATTCTGAGACGTCCAGTCTCCGACATACATACATGCATGTGTTTCCTTCAATGTAAGTTTTATAGAAGGCTTTTATTTTTTTGCGGCTCCAGACATATTTGTTTTTTGGGGTTTTTTTTGTCCTATATGGCTCTTTCAACATTTTGGGTTGCCGACCCCTGGATTAGCATCACTGGGAAAAAAAGTACTCTGTGACATATATGTCATGATTCTGTTTGTGACCAACAGGTGGCACTGTAGGGCTCCCCCTGCAGCTGCACACCTGTTGGTCGTTATGTAATTAGCAGTATAAAAGGATTCCCGCCTGACCACTCATTGTCGGGTCATTGTTTGTATTTGCTCCTGTCATGTTTGTTGTTCTCAGTCATGTTTCCGTCATGATTTTGTTTGCTACTTTAGATTCTTATTGTTTTCAGGACTTTATTTGTTTAGGATCTAGTTTTCTCTGTGTTTTAAAACAATTTGTACACCCTGCTCCTCCCTCTTGCCGCCACCACCTCGCAAACGTGACAATATGAAGAGACTCGTCGAAAATATATATATTTTTTAATCTTCTGGTCACGTGACCGTTTGCAATGTGAGCCTGAGGGGACTTTGACACCAATTTCAGTCGACAGCAGGGGGCGGTAAAATGGCAGTGCCCCGGTGATTGCTGATGAGTGCTTCTTCCGCAAATGCGATATTATTCAGAATATCATGTTAAGACTAGTGGAAGCAGATAGAGTTAACTATTCCGAGAACATTTTTGCTCTTGGGTTCCCCTTTAACCTTTTCGTGCACCCTGTAAGCCACTGGTGTCAAACTCAAGGCCCGGGGGCACAGATCTGGCCCGCCACATCATTTGATGTGGCCCGTGAAAGCAAATCAAACATGTTGACTTCTACGATGCCGAAAATTTGTACCCAAATTTCAAATTCTCATATGTTACCAAAACCCTCATTATAGTAACTTAAACAATAATAAACAATTATTCTGGACTTCCTTATATGGTTTCTAATGTGGCCCGTGACAAAAATGCGTTTGACACTCCTGCAAGCTGATAACATGGTAAACTGTCCGCTGTAGTGACCGCTGTCCCTGAAAGGGTTAATATGGACAATTCTGAATATTTCAGAGCAGACCAAGAGCAACCTGAGGGTCACCTCCCCCGAGGACGCCGAGTACGCCACAAGGAGGCAGGCCTCGCCAAATGGGGCGCCCGCTTCCAGGGCAGACGCCAAAAGCTGCGGACGCGCCGTCCCGCGGAGACACACCTTAGGGGGGGCCCGCGGTAGCCGAGAGATCCTGGCCATGCAGCCGCCCGACATGGACAAGAAGAGGGAGGCCTTCCTGGAGCACCTCAAGTACAAGTACCCACATCACGCCTCGGCAATCATGGGCCACCAGGAAAGGCTGCGGGAGCAGGTAAGAGCATCTCAGCATCTCTTTTATTGAAATTTTTTTTTTTAAAATGTTGCAGCCTAAAATGCTTGATTTTGTGGCAGCATTTTGCCGAAATTACATTTGATTTTGGTATTGGGTACTGGTGGAGGCTACCGATACTTAAAACAAAAAGGAAAAAATTTGTACGTCTTCCTTTGGGGTAGTTTGGCCTTTTCCTGTGGCGGTTTGACACATTGTCGAATAATCATCTGCATTAGCAAGAAAAATGCTTTTTCACAATTTTCTGTCATTGTATGCATTGAAATTTTCGATATCAAGTACGAGAGGTCCTCGAAGAGTGAATACTTGTACTCATATTGGTATTGGTAAAATTGCCAAAAAGCTCCAATGGTTGATCCAGTTTGTTGAAAAGTGGTGACGATTGGATAAAACTGTAAGATTGCATCTAATTAGCAAGTGTTGGTTGGATTCCGATTAAATATTGCGAAATTGTGGACTCGCTGTTATTTAGGACATTTGTTACAACTGGTCACCGATGGTGGTTCACTTTCCACTCAGTGCTGGTGTGAAAAGTTTCTCGATGTACTTCGTAAGGCAGTGAAGTGAATGAACTTCAAGCAACTGCGTTCGTTTTCCGCACCGGCTCACGACAGACAAAAGGGAGCAGCAAAGTTACTCTGTGGATAGCCAAAACAATGGCGGTAATGGCGACGTTGGCATCAGGCCATGCGGGACCCACCGGGCCGTGTCGTCCTTGGTGGTGGGAAACCTCAAGATGACGTACTAAGCACTCAACCGATGTGGTGTCGCAATGTTGCGTCAAATCATTCCTGTTACAATTCATGTTATTTGCAGACAAGGTGTTCTAAAAGATGACGCGTATTGTACTTCCGCAGTAAAGACTGTAATGCACTGGATTAAAAATTAATAATAATAATAATTCTTTCACAAGAGGAAGCCTGCGTAAATTCATTGGTACATTAACACAAGTGCAGATACTTTTTTTATATGTATTTTTCAATTTTTAAATTTAATTTTTAAATATATATATATATATTTTAATTTTTAATTTAAGTTTTACATATATTTATATTTTATATATATTTTATATAGTCCTGAATAACTTTTTACTTTATTCTTTAAAAAAAAAAAGAAGAAAAAGCAATTTGTTTTCCACACCAAAAATATTTGTCTTATTTACATGACTTTTTTTTCCTTTAAAAATAGGCAGCTTCTGCTTTTTATTTATTATCATCCACCCCTCCATCCATTTCTTGATCCGCTTAGCCTCACTAAGGTCGCAGGTCTGCTGGAGCCTATACCAGCTTTCTCAGGGCAGTAGGCCGGGTACACCCTGAACTGGTCGTCTGCCAATCGCAGGGCAAACATAGACATCTAACCATCCGCTCTCACACTCACACCTCGGGACAATTTTGAGTGTTCAATCAGCCTGCCATGCATGTTTTAGGTATGTGGGAGGAAACCGGAATGCCCAGAGAAAACCCACATAGGCACGGAGAGAACAAGCAAACTCCACATAGGAAGGCCGGAGCCGGAATCGAACCCCTGCACCTCTGCACTGTGAGGCGGACGTGCTCACCAGTCAACCCACTGTGCTCCCCATTTATGCTGATCCATCCATCCATTTTCCGAACCGCTTCATCCTCACTAGGGTCGCGGGGGGTGCTGGAGCCTATCCCAGCAGTAGGCGGGGGACACCCTGAATTGGTTGCCAGCCAATCACAGGGCACACAGAGACGAACAACCATCCACGCACACACCCATACCTAGGGCCAATTTAGAGAGCCCAACGAGCCTGCCATGCATGTTTTTGGAATGTGGGAGGAAACCGGAGCACCCGGAGAAAACCCACGCAAGCCCGGGGAGAACATGCAAACTCCACACAGGGAGGCCGGAGCTGGGATCGAACCCGGTACCTCTGCACTGTGAAGCCGATGTGCTAACCACTGGACTACCGGGCCGCCCATTTATGCTGATTATTTTTACTATTATTATTTTAAGCCCTGCTGTATTTTTTTTTTTTTTTTTTGCATCATTCGACGGGATGTCAAAAGTGCGCAGTTTGCTGCTGAGTGCAGCAAAAAAATGGGACTGTGTCGTTCGAGAGCTTGTCAGACAGGTAGGATCAGTCAGCTGCAGCCCGGCCCGGCCGGCTGGGGTGGAGTCACGGCGGTTGGCATGGCGACGCCGCGTGATGTCACCACTGGAGGGGGCTCGCCGTTTGACTTGTCGGAGCCTGCAAAGGGAGAGACACACACACGGAGAGAGATAGAGAGAGAGAGAGGGGGGCAGGCAACCGGCGATGGTCGCGCGGCCGAGCATGCACATGGATTATTCCATTCTTTGACATGAGCCAAACAACTTTTTTGCACACGCCTTCTGCACTTCGCCGTTGACCACCGAGGTAGGTTGCATTTGTTTTCGCTTCTCTCGAGTCCCAAGTTGTACTCGGGCGACGTGCGCGGACTCGTTTGGCAACTTGTACGCTGGGCAGGTGCTCGTGAGCAACAAAAAAAAAGAAAAAAAAAAGTTGTTTGGGTTTTGTTTTGTTTTTAAAGAGGAAATTGTCGCTCGCGGGTGTCGCCATCATGCGTCACTTGAGTATTGCGCCGTTTGTACGCAAATCGTTCGCTGTTTTTGCATCGGGGTTGCAATTGAAATAAATTAGCATTAGGCTCGCCCAAATTGCCACCCCGTTGCCATTTTAAGTTCGCTGCTCTTTTGACTGTGCGACAGTCCGACTTGTTTAAAAAAATATATTTTAGGTTGAAATAACAACATTAATATAATCGTTGTGTGGCGGCAATATTTTTAATGCTGCGCCCATAAAAAAAATGTCTGATGACCTCCTAGTGGTAGAAATGCACGTTTAAGAGCTTTACGTAATGATTAGGGCTGTGTAGTCTTTTCGAACGTATTGTTTATGACATATTCATAATCAATTTCAAGAGACTTATTACTGCTATTAGTCGTTGTACTATTATTTTGTATTTATTATTGGTATTTTATTAACAATGCAATGTAAAAAACATTTATGGTATTTTTATGTGATGTCAAAATGCAACTTGAGGGATATCTTGAATTGCTTCTATTGTTTGTTATTATTATGTACTCTAGTATTTTATATAGCGTTTCATTACATCTTATTTATTCTACTTTGCATGATTTTGAATGTTATACTTATAGTAATGTTTCCGATTTATCTAGCAGAAAAATAATTGTTAATTTTTTATAATTATTTATATATATATATATATATATACAATTATAATTATATATTATTATTATATATATGTTATATATAATTATAATTTTTAAACATTTTGTTTTTCTTCTTTCTACCCCCCAATTTTGCCGCTGTAGACTGTAAATTTCCCCAGTGTGGGACAAATAAAGGATAATCTTATCTTATGTATTCCTTCATTCAATACATCAATTTGCTCTCTTATATTTTCCAATCCGCGCTATTATTCAAGCAGAGCCGAGTCGAAGTTTTATCCCACGGCTGCGTCGAAAGCATGACGACCATACAGGAAGAGCAACCCCGCTGGCGACGGTGCGTGCCTCGCGGGGGTAGAAAAACAAAAACAGTCTCAGGAGGTTTGAGTTACAGAAGGCGGCGAGATTCAGAAAAAGCCAAGATGTTATCGAGCGCATAACTTTGTCCAAATTCTCACCTTGAGAGTGATTTATTTAAGTCGTTGAGGTGTTTGTCTTCTACACAAAAGCCAATGGTTTCATTTCCAGGCCGTGAAAGACACGCATCAGTGGAGATGAGATAACATCCCACTGGCAAGACCGCCACCAGCTAACAGCAACACAACCGCCTGAGCTCACACACACACACACACACACACACACACACAAACGCACACACACACAGTTCCTTCCTTCCGCCTGTGTGTGATGAGCCGTGAATTCCGAGGTGAATAGTTTTGTCTGACACAGTTGAGCGGCCATTTTAGTCCGGCTGCGGACGAGTCTCAGACCCCCAGGACATGATCATCCATTGGTCCGTCAGAGCGGGTCAGGAAGCCATTTGTTTACCTGTGCAGAGTGGCAGGTGAGGCTGTCTGAGCTGTCATTGCGCTGCGTTCGAGTGCAACCTTCTGGGCAGGACGCGATGATCTATTTTTCTCCCGCAAGGGGCGGGGAGGCTTGGATCAGGACAATCGCGATGTTTGTGGTTTGGAGCTTGTTTATTGAATATTTTTCAAAGGCAGTTTAAAATGATTTTGATGGATCACCAAAAGCAGATTGCTAGCCGCGACGCACCAGCCAGAGGCGGAGTAGCACTGTGTTTGTTTACAGAGTAAACTACTGGCTAGAGCACAAGGGTGTCGCATTTCTCGTCCCTTTCCGAATATATTCCGTGTGAAAATTTGGTAGCTCAACCTCTGTACCGTACTGAAAAAAAAAAAGAAGAGCAACTTTTTGACTAGCTGAAGTGGGTCACGGCCCAGCAGTTGGGAACCACTATTCGATTCGTGAGTCTTCTGTAAAAACATGGCGTTTTTGTTACTGTCGCAATCTGAAAAGCCCGGGAAAAACAGTTTCATGCGCCCTGTAACCTGATGAAACTCCTCTACAACAAAACCTACATGGGCGAAAATACCCTCTAGCGTGAAAAAATCTTCATGCATTAACACGATTCCCACTTTACTGCCCCCCCATACAACGAAAAAAAACCCGCTGTTGCGTTATACGAAATCTTTTTCTCTGCTCTTGCCTCGCGACGAGATTCACTACATCGAAGTCTAATCCAACAGCGGCCTCTACTGCTTCGTTCGGAAACGGCAACAGCAACCACCACACTGGTTTACACATGCGCAGTAGTCCAGGAAGCATTTGTTATTGTTAGTTTCAGACGCAGCAAGAACGTTGCATTGCTAAAATGGCTACAAAACGGACCTTTGGATGTCAAGCAGCTAAGACAAGAAGAGCTCTGACGCTGGAAGAGAGGGTAAAAGTGATCAAAATCAAAAATTGCTACAAAACGGACCTTTGGTGTGTGTGTGTTTGTGTGTTTACATCTGAGATCAAATTTGTGAGGGTGAAAAACGCCCTGTTGTGAAAAATGTCTTGCTGCAAACATGATTTCATTGTAGAGGAGTTTCACTGTAACATGATAAGCTGTCCACTGTAGTAAAAGCTGTCCCTGAAAGGGTTAAATTGAAATGCTGGTGGAAGTTTGCATGGTGTCAAGTTCATCATACTGCCCAAACTGTGTTGCCATGATGCCATGTTGCCAGAGGCTGAGCTGCACTGTATTTGTTTACACAGCACACATGTGGATAGAGAGCGAGGCAACTACAGTGTCTGAACCTCATTTAATGGGTTCCAGGTGGGAACTCGGCATGCCTCCGTGCTGTGAAACAACCAATGTGTTGTTAGGTTTTACCCTATGGTCATAGTTCCTTTTTGTGATCAAATATTGATGCATTTGCTACGAAGGGCACTTAGGCAGAACCGGTTTTTGTGTCTACAGTGAAACCTCTTAAGTCAATTTATTGTCAAGTTTGGAGATCTCTCTTCAATTTTGATGTGTTGTGAGAATTTTATTTCCCCCCTCATTTTTTCCACAGCTGATATTGGAGGTAAATTAAGCACACGGTTTGGTGGTGAGTATGGGCTGGTTACAAGTTTTTCCGCCCTCTTATTTGCTGTTAGATAGCGATTGAGAAATGATCATCTATCGATCCATCCATTACCTTACCTGAGGTCGAGTCAACAACTTGAGCAGGGAAGCCCACACTTCACTCTCCCCAGCCTGGGGGCTCTTGAGGCATTCACAGGCCAGCTGGGAGACATGGTCTCTCCGGCGTGTCCTGGGTCGTCCCAGGGGCCTCCTGCCAGTGGGACATGCCCGGGACACCTCACCAGGGAGGCGTTCAGGAGGCATCCTAATCAGATGCCCGAGCCACCTCATCTGGCTCATCTCAACATGGAACTCAACTCTGAGCTCCTCCCGGATGACCGAGCTTCTCACCTTATCTCTCAGGGAGAGCCCAGACACCCTGCAAAGGAAATCATTTCAGCCACTTATATCCAGGATCTAGTTCTTTTGGTCACGACCCACAACTCGTGACTAAAGGTTAGGGTAGGAAAGTAGATCAGCCAGTAAATTCAGAGCTTCGCCTTTTGGCTCAGCTTCTTCACCGCGACAGACCGATACAAAGTCCGCATCACAGCAGACGCTGCACTGATCCGCCTGTCGATCTCCCGCTTCCTCCTGCCCTCACTCGTGAACAAGACCATCCCCGACGCAAAGAGAGCACTAATTTCCATCCCAACCGCTTCAAACCCACCTGTGAACTGCTCCAGTGAGAGTTTGAGATCCTGTTTCGAAGAACCCAACAACCCCCTCATCATCTGCAAAAAGCAGAAATGGTACCAGAGCCCAGGCTGTGTTTGGAGGCAAGTCCAACAATATCCAGTCGGGAGTTCTCGGCAAGGGAGGTGACATTCCACGTCCCTAGAGCTAGCTTCTGTAGCCAAGGATCAGACCGCCAAGGTACCGGCCTTTGCCGCTGCCCAGCTCACTTTTCATCCGACCTCTTTGGCCCCTCCCATAGGTGGTGAGCCCATGCGAAGGGGGACCTACGTTGCCTCTTTGGGCCGAGCCCGGCTGGGCCCCATTGGCATAGGCCCTGGCACCAGGCACTCCGACCAGCGAGCCACGACCTCCAAATGATCAATTTGACAAATTGAGACACAAGAAGAGCTAATCCTGACTTGTGTTGCAAGACTAAACTCGAGTTATGAAGGCTGCGTTCTACGGCAAAAAAAAAGTGCCCACTGGAAGGAGCTCAGACCTGATTAGCTTCTCTGATTAAGACACTTGTATTGTGTCATGTTTAAAAAAACAAAAAAAAAACTGTAAAGCCGTCTGGCTTGACTCGTTATCATTGGCGATCAGATAGAGGCCAATCATCGGACCTTCTGTCAGGAGGGGCTTAACCCCAGAGACGCGCCGGATTAGATGTCGGGGGGGCCATCGGCGCCACTGCACGCGCCGCTTGCCCTCCGCAGTGCCGCGCCCTGGAACTCCACCTCCACCCCCCCCCCCCCACTAGCCCCCCGTCGTTAACCCAAAAGGTCATGGCAGGCACGCAGTCAACTTTTTGCACCGCTTATTTGCGATGTTCCAAGTCATTAAGACGGCTTCTGCTCCAGCTTTTGGCAGCGGAGCTGCAATGATTGTAAACAGACACTTTGCTCGGGACCGCAATGACAATCATTCCTGTGCTGGCACAAAAAGGAGGACAATAAATGATTTTTTTTCCTGCGGGGAGTCGGGAGCTCATCCCCAGGGAGCGGACTGCGGTGTCTCTCTCTGACCTTGACGATGATGAGCCTTAAATAGGGTCTTCGAGTCCACACAAAGAAAAATGCTTTTGGTCAAAAAGATTATTTGCTGTCCATTGTGAGGATATGAAGTGTGCTCTGCTGCAACCATGGAAAAATTGACATTGTGCTTGCTTGTATCGAAAGAAAGAGAGAGGTCCCCAGGAGGCCGCCCACTCGCCGAGTGTGAAATCGCACAACCAAGTAACTCTTTTGTGTGTTGCCCATTTCTGAAAATGTGTTTGTGAGTACGGTACACGGTGAAATGAGCCAGTGGCGGCTTCATGCCACAAACTACTCTTGTTTGTTCCCACTCGGGAGTCAATATGACTCTATTATGAGTCCATAAAACATGACATTCACCATCCCCTGAGGTGTCATCTGTACATGACTTGGGGAAAGTTTCGAGCCCTGAGGACACTGTAAAACTGCACCTGTAAATTTTGACAACACGGCCGTTAATGACCCTTCACGTATATATTAGCAGTGGCATTCAAACATAAACCAAAGTGTGGGGTTTTTTTTTGTGGCTCTGCATCTTCAATTCTCAAGTCTTTGCCTGCCGCCCCGACATCTGGACTCCACCTTGAGCCGAAAGTATTCGCTGACTTCAAAAGGCAGAGCGGAGACAGAGGATGTCGGGGCTGTCTGGATCACACAAAATTGGCATTGAGTCGTTTGGAATCGTTTGAAATTGGATTCTATCGCATAGAAATTGCAGAACACCTGGAATCCGCCAAAGTCATAAATTAGCTATGTTAGCATTTAACCCCTTCAGGCACCCCGTTAACCTGATAACTTTATAAGCTGTCCACTGTAGTAACTGCTGTCCCTGAAAGGGTTAATGAATTGTGATTTGTATTTGACTATAGATGTGAATAAATTAGTTCTGTACTCAGCTTTTTATCCTGCTACCTATTAGCATACCGACTGTTCCTGTGTTAGCTTTGTTGAGTTTCAACAAGCGCCCGCCGATATGGCACAGAGTGTAATCTTTCTGTGGCTAACATTTTACGAGTGAGAACAAATGGAGTAGAAGATGATATGGAAGGGGAACTGCACAAACAAGTCCGATGGTACAGCTTGATGTCTTTCGTCGCTTGTTCCTTTGATAATTTCAGGGAACAGAACGGAGCCTTGACACTGAACACGTTGCATTTTTAAACAGGGTGATTTGCGAATATTTTGCTTCCCTTCTCATGATTATAAAATCAACCCTTGTTTATCCTCTCGGAAAGAAAACCATCCCCTTTTCACCTGAGTAGACCTTTTCACATCAACAAAACGGTGTGAAATATGAGCTTCGCCCAGTCTGAGTGAATGGTTGGGTGTGCACCTCTTAGTATTCCAACGCTTTGCGCTATTAGCGTGTTGCGTGTTATTCTGGACGAAAGCAATATTATTAAAGGGCAAGTTCGGACAGATCGGAGCGCCGTCACCCCCGTCAGCAAATCGTTTGCGTTTATGTCATTGGTGGATGGTAGCGAGAGAGGGAGTTCATTACAAAGCTAATGGTCTGCAAATCTTTGCTGCGCGCGAGGCTCGACCTGTTGCTAACTGAAATGATTTCATGCCTGCAACCCTTTCCAAAAACGTCCCTTTTCACCAGAATAAATACGCTTGCAGTAAAGTTTTTGTGCGTATGCGAAAGCCAGCGTCTGTGCGTATGTGTTATGGCGATCACCTGCTGAGTTTCTTGCTTTGACTACCGTCTTATCTCCATGGGATACGAGTGGTATCTCTTTATCTTCGGACACCCGAGATCAGTGCCCGAGCCGAACACGGGTATGAGTGTTGAAAGGCTTTTTGAAAATGCACGAGGGGAGCAAGCGGGGTGGGGGTGCGGAGGTAAACCAGAAAGAAAAGAGGCAGGAACAGTTGTCGAGAGAGTGCTACAAGCGCTAAAACAACACCCAGAGGAAGACCCGGTTTCCTCTGGACCAGGGGCTTTCCGTTCACACGTGGAAGCGTGGAAGGAGCTAGTGGCTGGAGGTCCACACATTTCTAGTCTGCTCAATGCTGCATAGTTTCATTTTTTAATTATTTTTTTTTATTTTCTTGTCTTGAGTAGAGTATGCATATTTTATTTATTTATTTTTTGCTCTAAACTCATCCTACTCGATGTTAGGATACCAGTTAACATTTACGCGATTTGCCATTTGGAAAAAAAAATCAAATTAAATCATATGAAAAAAATATGATAATAATGATAACCTGTAACCTGATCACATGATAAGCTGTCGACTGTTGTAACCGCTCTCCGTGAAAGGGTTAAAGTCTTTGGCATATGTCTTAGCGCTTTCTGTGCTCGGGGTTGCTAGCGTGTTGTATGTTAACATGCCAATTGCTACCATGCTAGCATTTTAGTGATTTGTCATTTGGCAAGGTGGGAACTCCTCGGATCTGTCTTAGGCCCCTTTTGTATTTGGGTTGCTCCCTTTGTACATGTGAGCATGTTACCAATTTTCAGTTTCCAGTTTGAGATTTAACTCGGGTTGCTATCTTGTTTTGTCATGTCAGTGTGCAAGATGGCAAGAGTCATTCATTTTTATTTTTTTTCCTTTTATTTACCTTCCGTGTGAGCGTATTTGTATAGAAGACCAACCCTCTAAAAATTTAAATAGCAGAGCTAGTGAGTACTTGCTGTTCCCAGTGGCAGGCATATCTGATGGTTATGCAAAGTTGACCTCCTTGTCGCTCGTTCGGCAAAGTGGTTGATGTCTGCCCGCGATAACCGCCACTAATTTGTGTACGCTTGAGAGCGTGAAATCGATTGGACGCCGTCCCCTCAGACGTCGGAAATGTCATCGAGGTCGACAGGCACTCTATTGTCTCTGTCGTTATTGTTCAGATCTTGAATGGCCGGCACACACACACTCACACACACACAAAAAAGGACCATCCAGAAGTCGCGTTCAGCCGTGACACTGGAGACTTGAGAGTAATTCCCACTGAAGACGCAAATTAACGAGTCAGCGCAAGTCAGAAAGTCCATCAGGGGAGTTTGGACTGCAGGATTAGAAGAGGAATGCATCGGAGGAGGAAGCCACAAAGGGAATGGATGACGAGGGGATTTGGCCGTAATGTCATTAAGGAAGACAAAAAGGTCTGAGCAGCAGGCAGCAGGCAGGAATTCAAGCCCTGTCTGCTTGAGTGGTAGAATCTTTGCAGGTGTTTCGACCAAAAATGTCAATGCATCTCTTAAATGGAGTGATACTTGGACCTCTGCCAAAGCTGAACTGGTAGGAACTGCAGAATTCAGTACCTTGACCTTACCTATCGTCCAACTTTCTAAATACCTGTATACAGTTTTGCCAACTAGCTTATCGATGCTACTAGCATCTCACCAGCCTATTCTTTCTCATTTACCGACCCATCTATCTACATTGACCTTCTCACCTACTTGTTCTGTTTACCATCTCTTCTTGTCCACCGAGCTGGCAATCTTAGGACCTCGATAGGTACAGTCTTGCCAAACTTTTTGGGTGGAAATTAAAAAGCTACTTCAGTTCAACAACTCTCTTGAAGTCTTTCCCGCTGGAGGTCAACTCTCTAACTCAGACCAACTTGTTCATTTTCCCATGCCTCTCGCTCACGGACAGATTCGGCTGTGCCAGATAAGCGCTTCAGATGTGAAAATCCTTGATCAAGTCAGTAAAAAAAAATACTGCTGCGACTCGTTCGCACCTGCGGTGAAATTCCACACGGGTGATTTCTTCTGCTCTGGTGCAAACCATATGTAATGTTTTTCGCATGTGCCATGAGGAATGTGCATCTGACACATGGAGAATATGATATGAAGTCATGAAAAGAGCCTTTTGTTCAGTTTGCAAGTCAGGGTTTTTTTTGGGGGGGGGGGCAGCTCAGGAAGTAACATGCAAGTCCCTCAACTACAGTCCTTGCCAGTTAGCGGTTAGCTTGTCACATACAGTATTTTCTACACTATAAGGCGCACCAGTTAGCCAGTTAGCGGTT
Organism: Hippocampus abdominalis; assembly: GCA_018466805.1. Classification (NCBI taxonomy): domain Eukaryota; kingdom Metazoa; phylum Chordata; class Actinopteri; order Syngnathiformes; family Syngnathidae; genus Hippocampus; species Hippocampus abdominalis. The sequence goes on along the minus strand of CM031712.1, from coordinate 9,519,721 downwards.
AGCTTGTCACATGCCGTATTTTCTACACTATAAGGCGCACCTTCAATGAATGGTCTATTTTAAAACTGTTTTCATATATAGAGCGCACTACATTATTCATTATAAGGCGCATACCATAGAAGCTACAGTAGTGGTTGCAGTTGCGCTATGCTTTCACTAGATGGTGCTACGCTAAAGGCAATACAATACAATACAGCTTTATGAATATAGAGCCGTCACAACCGCCGCAGCTGTCACAAAGCGATGAGAACTGGTCACAAACATGGACATGAAACATATAAATACAAATGGCATGACAAAACAATAAATGAAAGACAAACGTTATGAAGACAATTGATGCAACAAAAAGGCACACAAACCTCGTGGGCTCACATCCACAAGGGGCTAAATATCATTCGAAGTCTTGCTTGTCTCTTTCTTCCTTCGTTGAGTCAGTAGTTAACGATGCTTTTGGTATTACCTTCGTTTCATAATGGCTGCGCTGAGCTCACAACATAGTTGTCTCTGAGTGTGTGTGAGCAAATGCATCTGTCAACTAGTGTCGGGCAGAAAGAACCCTTCCAATTGGTTCCTGCTAGTAACCACTAGATGGCATAGGAACACTAACGGGGAATCAACTCAATGCGGAATAGAAAGAGATTGTTACTCCATAGATAAGGCGCATCGGATTATAGGGCGCACTGTGTTTGTCTTGCTGTCACGTTCTGTTTTTGTCATAGGTTTTTGTTTTCTTGTGGTTTTCAGGACTTTGTGTTTTTGATTTCGTTTTTCCATTGTACCCCTGCAAGTGTTTTTTGTTTTGTTTTTATGTTAAAACATTTTTGTTCAGTACTCCCTGGTTCTCTTGCTTCCTTGTTTTTTTTTGGGTCCACGACCATCACGCACACATGACAGTCCTGGCTAATCGCTAATCGGAACTCAGTAACTCATGTCAAGGAAGTATGTTGACTTGACGCATTTTGACTGTACTGACAATCTCTCCTAGTGTTGTAAGATGAGTTAAAATGATACTATTAAAGGGTTTGTGGTATATTTATAGTTTGAACTATTAATATAGGCAGTTCAAAACATTTTAGGGAGCATTAAATAGTCGGGAGTTTGCGGGACACGGAACCCTTTTCCCAGACCGTCGTGCTTAGTCACGGTCATTAAATTGATGTATCTTGCATCGCTTTGAAATAACACGCATCAATTATATTGACGTCTAGCACTTTGTAAGGTGGAAGGAAAATAAATTAAGGAAGAGAAACTAGCTAAAAGAGACCTTTGCAATGCAGCGTGTATGCGTTTTGGAGTGAGGAGGCTCACAAAGAGACGCGCATGAGCGAACAGCAGCCATTGTTTCATAAAATGTGACCCCTGCCCAGGACATCCTGGAAACATTTCCGCCGCTGTGCTCATGTACGGCTGCCCGCTTCACGTTATTTGTATGCTATTCAAATCTCACAGGTCAGCGCATCGGCTCATTTGGAGCATATTATCGCGACACAAAAAAAAAAAAGCTTTCATACCTACGACCCGTCAGCCGTCTGATGGACTGACGGACGGACGGCCTGGTGAGGCAGGCCAAGATGGTTCGATTTAAAGAAAATTGCTGGGAGTAATGGCGGCCGCCATCGGGAGCCTGCTGCGTGGTTATTATGCTGTAATGTACCTGCTGATAGGCTACACAAAGCTGACTGCCGACTTGCTCTTGCGTATCGAGATGAAATTTTTCAACCATGTATCACTGTACTCCATTATTTCAGGGATGCTACATTGTTTCGTGGCTACATAACAGGCAAAGCCTAGATGTATGGATGGTTGGTCAGATCATGAATGCATGCATGACGAATGGATGCAAGGGTCACTGGACACTAGATGCATTTGTAGATGGAAGATGGCCAGGCAAATAGTAACAGTACACGGATGGATGGATACACATGCATCAGTAGCTTGATGGTGCGATGTATGAATGTGATTTTTGTCTTATTCTTTGGGAGAATTTCGGTTGCAAGGCATGAAATAATCATTTTGTGAATTATTAAATTGGAGAAAAATGAACCAAGTCACCTTAGGCACTTCATTTCAATGTTAAACATGCTAGCTGTGTCAGTCTTAAGTTAGCTTAGCGGTTAGCATGGCTTCACTGTCTTTCCTCGGCGTCCCTTTTGCGCGAACTCTATTTGCCGGAAACCCAAGAACTGTGTTCAACTGAGCAACACCGCTGCCACCTGCTGTGGACTAAACAGAACGGCATTATGATAAACGAAGCTTTTTGGGACAGTCTAGGTGGTTGATTTTTAGTTTTGCTGTTCAACTATTTATGGGGCGCAAAATTTTAATTTTGCCTCGCACTTTGTAATGCGAAACCGCTTGTATCGAACCTTGGGATTTGATTCACAAATACACTGACATCCATGGCAATAAATTTATTTCACAAGTCCATCATACTTAAGCTGAATTACACCCCCACCCCCCCAAAAAAAATCCCTATAGCATTTAGTGGTGCACATGGTCGTGGTGTTTAGTTGCCGTTAGGGTGATGAGAAGGTCCTTGGAAAAAAATGCTCCTGTTCCGAAAAAAAGTTCCAGCTCCCACAAGGTGACACAGAAAAGTTTCTTCGGAGACGCATCAATCTTTCAAACCGTCAGCACAGGCATGGTTTCGAGTGACCCGGCAACTCCTGGTCACCTCTTCCTATCTTCATGCATGAACGGCATAAAGACACATTTGTATTCATGTTTTTAAATCCCTTGTGGCTAAGCATATTTTAATAAGAGTTATGACTCAGCGATTTTTTTTTCTTCTCCCCCCCGCCTTGTCGTTAAAGCGTCAAATAAACCCCCGGCGCACTGTGACTAATCACATAGAGCCAAAAGTGATGATTTAAAGTGACGAAGTGTACAAAATGGTCTGACGTGTGATGTTAAGCACTTTTCAGTCGACGCTCCGTGTTGTGTTTGCATCATGTTGTTGCCATGGCGCCTCTGTTGGGTTTGATGACCGTCTCGTTTTCCAATCTCGGGCCTCCCGCTGGCATTTATATTTCCTCTGTTACTCTCCTCCTCTTTTCCTTTCCATCAGTCTCTGCAGGCCATGCTCTCCTCCCTGCACTCCGAGCTTGACATTCAAAGCTACTTGATGACCATCCAGTCGCCCGGTCGCACAGTCAGTCCGCTCGTCTCGCATCTCCGCAGCTTGTCGTGCGCTGCTGTTGTGTTCTAACAATGTACTATAACACTATTAATTCACATAAGATTTAAATACATAAAAAAAAAAAAGTTGCACCCTTTCATGCACCCCGTAACCTGATAACATGACAAACTGTCCACTGTAGTAACCACTGTCCCTGAAAGGGTTAAAAAAAAAGATTTGAAAAGCATCATTAGGTACAATGGCGATTGAAAATGAACACGCCACTGTTTAACAATTATTGTGATGTTTGTTTTTGGTTTTGAAGGAAATTTAAAAAAAAAAATATATATATATATATATATACACACACACACCTGTATATATAATAATGCAATATATAAATATAATAAGTTGCAAAAGGGTCAGATATGTGTAATTTTATAAAAGGATAATGTGGCATGCATAAGTGTGAAAAACCGACTATTAATTTTTCTGTTTTGTAATAAAAATATACTGAACAATATTTACAATATTTAAGTTAAAAATAACAGACTTATTCCTTAAGATATACTTTATCATATTCGACTTATTTTAGAAAATTAGGCATTTAAATACATATATATATATATATATATATATATATATATATATATATATATATATATATATATATATATATATATATATATATATAATTTTTTTTTTTTTAATATAGATTTTTTTTTGTTATTTTTATTCCCACTCTTCATTGTCAACTTGTCCTCAGTCTTCTTCAGGTTACCTTTCAATTGGGTTTAAATCTGGCTTGTGGCTCATCTGGAAGATTACAGATCATTTATTCAGTATGTCACTGTTATTTTTTTAATTTTATTTTATTTTTTTAAGAGATTCAACACGGTAGGGTTCTCAATGTCCTGTCAGCATTGTCAACGTTTATAACAAAATGCTAATGTGTGACAAAGAAGCAGCATGCGCATGCAGACATGTTTTTGCGAGTCTTTGGCCTGGCAGTGGCGATAGAAGAAGGTCACTGCAGAAAGAGCCCACTGTTCTATGACCCGTCCTCCCCTCTTGGTCTCAGCCCCCCAACCTAATCCCGGCGGTGCAGATCATTTTACAAAAGCATCACAAAAGCTCAACGAGCTCCTTAGTCTTATCGCGCACATCGCTGTATTGAAGCCTCACTTTAGCGGAGGCCTGATCTGATTACAAACGATGGTCACGTCTCATAACTCCGTAATGACTTGTATCAACTTTTTTTGGGAGGAGGTTGGGGGGGGCGCTTCTGCGTGAGAAACGCAGCCACTTAATGCACAGTCGAGTCACATGACTCGGCTGGAGTCGGGCCGAAGCTGTCAATTACATGACGTGGGACTTGCTTGGCTAAAACTCAAAGAAGAATCTGGTTGCGAAAGTTACACTACATCACTAGACAAGTCTTGCAGAAATGTGTTATGTCGCTGCTGTTGACTGCGGCTCACATTCCAGACACTCGCACACAGACTTGACATCGCTAGAGGCAACCAGCCAACCTTTGGAATTGTTACATTTGAATTCAAAGGTTATGTTTTTGATTAAATCTGGCAAAAGAAAAGAGTGGCAGTTCAAAGATAAGAGACACAACAACTGGAATGTTGAACTTCATCTGTCACTTTAAAACTCACAAAGTCGGCTAAACTGTGTTAACTGCACAGTTTAGCTAACCGCTAGCTTGTCAAACTGATTCACGTTGTTCTTAATTTTGTGACGCCGATAAAACGTTTGAGACCATTAAAAAAACATTTTTTGGTACACTTAACAAACGCAAGTACTCATCGCAATGTTGTGGCTGAGCAAGAATGTTTGACTCGATTTTATGACTTGCTAACACACATCACCACATGACTCGAATTGCTTGAAATTAAGTGGAAACTCAGTTTGACTTTATTATATTTTGTTGTTATTATTATTCGTATCATTATTATTATTATTATTATTTTAATAACCACATCCACTTGGGATCCAGATCCTTACGCTACATCATTTGTTGCTTCCAGAGCAGAAGCCCCAAGCACTGCCCCAGCCCGCAGCCCGGCGTGGACGTGGACCACCTCTCCCTCACCTCCCTGGACTCGGTGGAAGCCATGTCCGAGGTGGACGCGCCTATCGGCTTCACCCGGGGCAGCCGGGTCCGCGCCAGCCTTCCCGTGGTCAGATCCACCAACCAGACCAAAGACCGCTCGCTCGGTAAGTTTGTGGATAGCAAGCTTGTGTACGGTGCCACCAACCAAACACACAGAATGGACACAAAATTTACCTTTGAGATCAATGATATTTTCAATAATTCCTTCCTGAGTCCATATTGGGAGCTAGCCGTTTAGCAGCTAGCTCAAGAAGCTAACGTCGCGGTCTACATCTATACGCAGTCTGTACTTGTACTTAAAGACTTGAAGCAGTATTTACCCAGAGTCTTTCTTTACACCACAAGTGTCAAACTCAAGGCCGGGGGGCCAGATGTGGCCCGCCACATCATTTTAAGTGGCCCGCGAAAGCTAATCAAAGATGACAACTTCCATGATGCTAGCTAAAATCTGAACTAAAATGTCAAATTTTTAGACGTAATAAATCTGCGACATATGCATTTTCTTGTGACCAAACCAGTTATTGCAATAGTTGAATAAAATTATTGACTTCTTTTTGTAGTTTCAGTCATAATGGCCCTCCAAGGGAAACGGTAACTATAATGTGGCCCACAACAAAAATGAGTTTGACACCCCTGCTTGACACAAATACTTGTACTTTTATTTAAGTACAGAGTTTAAGTAGTTTTAGCATCTCAGATAGTTGGTGAGTAGGTGCTCCGCATCAGGACAAAGTGTATAGGGGACAGCCAAAGTAGACCAATGGGGGGGTGTTATGGTGTTACAAGAGGAGTGGAGTGAAATGGATATTCACTGCTTCGTCCCTCCCACAGTAACAAACACACACGCGCACGCTCACACCCACACAAAAAGCTCATCCCCCAAAAAGTCTGCACCACTTCTGCTCCGAGAAAGAAAATGTGAGTACGGAGTTTTTGTGTTTTCTCGCTATTCTTAACTTGAAACTTGGTCGTGGTCGGGATCGGTAGAGTTCGAAAGGACGCAAAGGCCATTTGCCGCGCGTCGCCCACCTCCCGCCGATCACAAGCAAACTCCATTCACCTTTTGTCGTTGCATATTCATACGCGTCGGCTCAATGGCACCCCTGTCGCGTCAAACATCTGGATGCCGAGTGCTAACAGAGCAGCTCCAGGAGAGCTGGGGCGTGGGGGGGGGTTACGTCCCCCACCATGAATAGGAATCGGAATCTCACAGACATCTGGTAGCTTTTACCAGCTCGCTGCATTTATCAAGTCACACCAAGTAAAAGCGCGCTTTGTTTGTAGTCAAACGATAGAGAGTCCACTTTCCGGCAACGAATCCTTTCTTCTCGATAATACGATACCACAGCCAGTTCGGACCACGGGTACTTTCTTTTAAGCATAGACAAAGAGTGCAGAATCTTCAATGGACATTTTGTTTCAGGCCACTATTGTTTGTACAAGTGCTGCGTGGGTGTGTCCAGACATTCTGCGGCACACATCTGTTTTTTTTTTTTTTTTTCCAAAAATTGCAGCTCACGCAACACACACAGCTAGTTAAATTCGACGCTCGTCGTCCGATACGCATGGGGAGCACGCAGCCCCAAAAACAACCGATAGCAGGGTTTCAACACAAGTATGGAAAACGGCAATGGAATTTGATTGAAAACATTTCCAGGTCTGGATGACTTTGGGAGCAGTTGGAATCTGGTTGAAGAGTCATTCAATGTCCGTGCATTGATTTTTTTTTTTGCTCTCTTTGCCCATCAGGCGTGCTCTACCTGCAGTACGGAGACGAGACTAAACAGATCCGCATGCCCAACGAGATCACCAGCATCGACACGGTCCGAGCTTTGTTCGTCGGCGCCTTCCCGCAGATGCTCACCATGAAGATGCTGGAGTCGCGCAGCGTGGCCGTTTACGTCAAGGACGACATGAGGAACGTGTACTACGAGCTCAGCGATGTCAGGTAAAGGCCAGTGCATGTATGCGGTGTCGCGGATGGGCAGTAGACCACATCTCCTTAACTCATTCACTGCCAAAGACGTTTTTAAACGTCTTTTCAGACTTGGTCTAGAATTGGCTGGTACAGTGAAACTCCTCTACAACGAAATCATTTTTCACAACAGGGGACTTTTCACTGTAGCAAATTTTATCTCAGACGTAAACACAAACACACACACAAAAAACGTATAGGTGTACTTTTTATTTCTATTCCAATAGTGCATAAGTATGAGCATACACTTATTTGCCAGTGCAGAAAGACATTGAAAAAATTTGCGATCAGCAGAAAAGTGGAAATGGCTTTCATGCATGACATTTTTTTCACACTAGGGGGTATTTTCGCCCATGTAGGTTTTGCTGTAGAGGAGTTTCACTGTACTGAATGAGTTAATCGGTTCTGCGGAAAATAAACTGTCTGTGGAATTGCTGAATGTTCTGAACTCCCCTTTCCATGCCATTGTTTGTATGGAGGAGACCAATGCTGCCTGGAGGAGTTGTGAACTTATTTTTACACATAACATTTAATCAAAAGTAATAATTAATAAAATGTTTATACTTAATTCACTATGCTCAGACGGAAAAAAAAATATTATGATGTCAAACTTGAGGCCCGGGGGCCAGATCTGGCCCGCCACCTCATTTTATTTGGCCCGCGAAAGCAAATCAAACATGTCAACTTCCACGATGCTTTGCTAAAATCTGTTCCAAAATGTCAAATTCTCATTTGTCATAAATAAAAGAGACACTGTAAGCATTTTCTTGTTACCAAACCCCTCATTACAGTAACTTCAACAATAGTTGAATAAATCATTATTCTTGACTTATTGATCGGGTTTCACAGTCATAACGGCTCTCCAAGGGAAATGGTCACGACAATGTGGCTCGCGACAAAATTGGCACACACATTTTTAATATATTTTAGGGTATGGGGGGGGGGGGGGGTTGCGCAATAAATATTGTCTCTTGCTAAAATAAATCCTCTGTGGGCCAGATTAGAGAACACAACACTCCCAGCCTACGATATGTAAGCAAGGGCATTATGTTATCTAGCGTGACAAATGATAAGCAGTTCCACCTCCAATGCGTTGTGTACTTTGGGCCCAAGTCTTTTTTTTTTTTTTATCAGTGCTGTAAAAAGGAGTTAGTGCTTGCTGAAGGTTGACACAAGCGTCCTGGTTCTCATGGTAAGAGCAAGGGACCGGTTGTGTCTGGCCTGGATTTTAGGGGCAACATGGAACGTCATGCCAGATTCTCGGCGCCCGTGTCAGGATACATACCGCTGGCCGAGGTGGTCAAGAGAAGGAACCGGCTGACGCCGCGTCGCCCGTATTCCGACGGCGACGCCTGGGCCGCCTTCTTACCCTTAGTCTCCTCTTCCCCGTATAGGAATATCACAGACCACTCCTGCCTGAAAGTCTACCACAAAGACCCGGCGCAGGCTTTCAGCCATGGGCCCCGGCCAGCCAATGACGACGCCAGGGTGAGTGCACAATTGATTTGCTTTCTTCCGTGGAACTTTGCTGAAAAAGCACCTAGTCCTGTTTTTGTGGTTATTCGGGTTTGACACTGTACAATGTCACAGGATGGTGCAAATGTGCTGAATCCATCGCAAAGTCGTACAGGTGTAAAGAAAGTCGGACTGAACAATTTTGACAAATTATGTAATTTTTTTTACCCCCCCACCCCACTCCACCAATTGCAATTGTTTTTCAAGGGTCTCTTTCCATCTATTTTTTTGCTACACACACAAACAACAGATTAATCTGTATCGCAACTATCAGATCTAATTATATGGTACCTTGACTTCCGAACGTCATGCCTAATGAGTTTTAAAAATTACAAGCGATTGCTCATTCGATTTGTCGAATATTTCTAGAACCAAATATTTGATACGATTCTCGCATTGATTAACCTTTTCAGGGCCAGCGACTACTGCAGTGGACAGCTTGTCAGGTTATTAAGTTACAGGTTGTGTGAAAGGGTTAACGGAATAATCAAATCCATTACAGTACTCAACTCAACTCAAATGTATGTATAGAGCACTTTCAAACAGCCATCGCTGCACACAAAGTGCTGTACATGGAGCAAACTAACAACAGTAAAGCAAAGCAACAAATCAGTAACAGTGAGAACAGCAGAGGCCCCGGAATTGAGCCCTGTGGAACACCACATGACAGAGGAGTAGTACGTGACTCAGACCAGCCAAGGCTGACACAAAAGGTTCTGTCAGCTAAATAGGGCCTAAACCGCTCAAAGCCACAGATACTGTAGTATGTATCTGTGGCTTTGAGTGTTACCTGCTTATGAGGCGGGGCCTAGTCTCGTGAGCGAGATGGGCTTCGGCCAATGAGATCGTCAAGTTCGCTGGCTGTTTACATGCTAACGTAAGCAGCAAAATAAATTCAATTGAACCATGAAAGAATGTGAAAGAAAGAAACACTTTGACTGGCAGTCTTTTAACATCTTCGCCAAAGTCGACCTAACGAGTGTGACTAAGTCTGTAAAACGCGACCACCGCTTCTTATTAATCTAAGATGTTGGACGCAGGGGGGCCCTTATTGTTTCACTCGCTTGTACGCTTCACCGCTTGAACTCAACACAAGTTCTAATCTCCTTCCTTTGTTGACGTTTTTTTTGCACATTGTTTCCTGCGGATGAAACAAAAGTAAAGGCTTTGCCTCTAATCCGGACTACCTTTTATCTCTGCTGCTGCTGGTATATTGCAGACCCCCCAAAACATCCACACAAGCTGAGAATGACTTTGAGAAAGTAACGTTGAACTGATCGGGTCGTTTCTTTTGCAAGCTGCTCACAGAAAAATCGAAGTATTCAAGGGCCATTTCAACTTTAACCCTTTCAGGGGCAGCGGTTACTACAGCGGACAACTTATCATGTTATCAGGTTACAGGGTACCTGAAAGGATTAAAACCAAACACCATTCAAAAATTTTCCCTCATTCTATCGGGCAATGTGTACGAATATAACAAGTGCAAACAATTTTTATCTTGGGTCGCTAAAAATGAACGACAGGCCGCGAATGGGCCGCGGGCCTGACTTTGAGCTACCCCACCAATTGACAAGTTGACCATGAAAAAAAAATCAAATCAAATCCAATATGATCAACGATGCTTTTTTACTTTGCATGTCTTTGTTTGACAAGAGAACCGCGATGGTTATGTCGGAGCTCGTAAAGCTTGTAAACAACACTTTCTTATCGTCACTCATCGGAAGATGGCTGTCACGATGAGCTTTGTCGCTGTTTAACCCGGCTGCACTTGACACACATACAAAGGTTACGTGGGGGAATGAGGTGTGTACGGTTAGGTCTGTTTTGCATCATGTAAAAGGTGTTACGAATGCAACGGTGCATCTGGTTTCAAGGCGTACGATATTCTGATATTTGACATTCTAAGAACTGGCAAATCGTAGCCTGTATGTCAGGGAAGACACTGGAACCTTGAAGAGAAGCCCTAACTCAAGCCAAATGTTCTCAGCGGGGCCTGTCATTTGCTCAGCACTGATGTATGCGAGCATATTCGACAAACTCCCTCCTGTGATCTCCAAGCTGCGAGAGATTTATGCTTTTTATGTATTTTATTTATTTTTTGCGAACTTGACACAAAGTGTCAAAAGTACCCTACTCATCATGGGCACAAATTGAAGTCCAGATACTTCTGTGAAAACAAAAAAAAAGTGTTGCTAGGTTAATGTTGCTAGGTAAATGCTCATTAAAAGCCATCCGGGTCTGCAAGCTCACATAACCGTTTTGGGCACCAAAAATGGTAACCTGATAACATAATAGGCTCTCCACTGGAGTATCGCTGTCCCTGAAAGGGTTATTAATGAAAGGCTTTTTTAAAAAAAATGTAGATATTCCTGAAAAATCTACTTAAGTGCAACACGTCCACAGCAACTTAAAAAGCTTTGGCCACAAAGGGTGTCAGTCACACTCACTGAATTTAGCTCCTTTATCAATCAAAAATCCAGCCCCCGCCCGCCAAAAAAAAAGAAAGAGAAGAGAAACAAGATACCTGAAGCCGAAGTGAACTTTCCATGAGCCTTGCCATGAGTCAGGCTTGCACCCTGTGAACAATAGCTTGTTTGTTTGTCAGGAAGTGTTGACTTTGCACAAGCGACACTCCTCATCGCACATCCAGTGGTTATGTAACGTATTTTGATTGCCGCAAATTTCAAAAGTCTCTGAAATTTCATGCAAGAATTTGTCATGCTAGGAAGAATAATCGCAGGCATTTGCGTTTACTTGATATATTTGTGTGGTTTTTTTTTTGTCTTGTCATGCTCCATTAATGGTGGAAAGTAACGCATGATAAATGTTTTCTTCCTGGATTTAAATGGAGTTTTCAGGTATCTGTATGGACCTGTTGCTTTGACTCCCCGCACTTGAAAACCGATTTCTGTTTTGTTATTTTTCATGCGTCATCATTAGCTCGTTAGCATTATTTTTGTTCGGCAGATCAGTGTAAGCAAATCTACAGCAAGACATTGGAAAGGAAATGATATTGCTTTTTTTAAGATAAGTTAAGATAAGATAAGAAAACCTTTGTTAGTCTCGCAATGAAGAAATTCCCAATTCACAGCAGTAAAGTTATGAAAGGAAGAAGTAGAAGAACAAAATACAGGAGCTGCTGGAAAATGTAAATATAACGTATAGAGTCCTTTTTCTCCACTTTTAACTTCTTTTACTTGGCCCTAGAAAGTGCTTCATTTATTTTTTCTTTCCCCTCATCACAGGCATGTCCATCTACTCGATATTGTTTCCCCTCCACCCATAATTGACCTTTTTTTTTCACTAGCTCAAACACGAGGTTAGATTTATTGCCCGTTTACAGGTTATCACACTTTAAAAGAGCGGCCCCAGATTAGTTGACGGCTGAAATGTTGTCGCAGATTAACCTCTCCGTCTGCTGTGTTATTGCTTCGCTGGGGCCCGTGGGTGCCAGCGAGCCGCTCGGAGCTTTGCCAGCGTGTCTGGACAACGTGCTGACGGCAGCATTTTTGTTGTAAAAAGCAACAGTCAAAAAAATGAGCTCGGTGAATGTTTTTGTTTCAAGGGGGCAGTTTCCAGAAAAAACAGATTTATATAGCACAAAAGCCAGAGTGACGCTCGGCATCCCAGCATGGCATCAAGATCAGAATTTGGATCAGCGCCAATGTGTGCACCTTCATCAAAACTTAAAAGCTGAAATTTGGGCCTCTTTAGTTTTGACCACAAAGCTGAATGTACCGTATTGGCCCGGATATAAGACGGTGTTTTTTGCATTGAAATAAGACAGAAAAAATGGGGGTCGTCTTATATTCGGGGTCTATACATTATACCCATTCACGACGCTAGATGGCGCTAGATATCATTGAAGCGAATGCTGAACTTGACTGCCCAGGCCAAAGTGAAACCCTGCCACGAAGAATAAAAATGAAAATAGCGTTAGCACGAAGAAGAAAAAAAAATTGCGGTAAGAAGGAAAAGAGAAGAAAAGAATAGAAGAGATAACAGAAAATGGAGAAACGTAGTGACAATCTGGAGAAAAGCGGGTCGAAGATCGGCCAGGTTAACTGGCTGCTTAGGGGAAGTTATGATGTCATTTACATTTCAAAAACCATTCATTTACGAATGTGATTGCACTTTAGATTTGAATGAGGCAAAATAACATGCTCTTTCTCTGAAATATATTGTTAGAATCATTTGTTTCAGATGTCCTGTACTTATTTTCTGTATACAAATTAATTTGGTGTTCAAAAAGTCTTTTTTCAAACTTGAGTCTTAAAAAAGAGGGGGTCGTCTTATAATCAGGGCCGTCTTATATTCGGGCCAATACAGTATGTTTTACTGACATCTGATCGTTCTGTTTGCATTTCCTTGAGCGTAGCTCCATCTAGTGGATGCATTAGAAATTGCATCTTATAATGCATCTTATAATGTCCAATGTATGGAAAAAATTACAAAATAGGCCATTCATCGAAGGTGCGCCTCGTAATCCAGTACGCCTTTTAGTGTGGAAAATACGGTATGTTTGTCTATACTGAGTCTCCAGTGTTTATTCTCCAGACGCAGCCTCCAGGGGGTCCGCCGCCGCACCACCCATTACAGGCGACGCTCCCCTCCTCTCCGCACTCCCCTTCCCGGATCCCATTCAGCCCTCGGCAGGGCTCTCTGCCCGGCAACGGCACCGTACCCAGGGAGCGCCTTGTCTACCGCCCCGGCCCGTTCCAGCTCCCCCAGCCCCAGCGCCATCCTGGAGAGGCGAGATGTCAAGCCTGACGGCGACATGGGCGGAAAGGGTCACGGGGGCAGTAGGGCCAACGAGGGCCTCTACGCTGACCCCTATCTTCTCCAGGAGGGACGCATGGGCATGACGACGGCCCACGCACAGCACCCCAACACCGGGCACGACGGACCGGAACACGGCTTCCACCGTGTGTCCATCCGCTCCACCAGCTCTTACGGAGCGCCCAGCCCCATAGACTCAATCGATCACCCATCCCTATACAGGCAGAAATCAAGAAACAGCCAACTTCCCACGCTGGGCTCCAAGACCCCTCCGCCGTCGCCTCACCGGATGACCGACGTGCGGCTCATCGACATCCACGGCGGTGTTCCCATGGAGAGGAGCTCGTCGGTGCGGCAGTCCTTCAGGAAAGAGGACGCGACGGGGACCAAGGGCAGGAATAACACGGCGCCGTCGGAACGTCCACTCTCAAGGGCCCGTCCCGGCCGCGAATGACATTCAGACACGGTAAAGCTCGGGTTGGGGAAAATAGGAACGAAAACAGGGTTCCCACGGGTCCTTAACATTCATAAAAATCCATAAAAAAAGAAGTTGTAAAATTATGTTCTTAATTATCCTTAATTTCCAGGGGATGCTAAAATCAATAACAATCCTTAAAAAAAATTTAATTCAAAAATAAGTTGACGTTTTATATTTTCTAAATTTACATTTTTCTTAGTGTACTTTATTTGAGAATGAATTCTTTTTTTTTTTTTTTTTCATTTTCCTACCTGTGAAAAGTCCTTAAAAATGACTAAATTAGCCCTCAAAAGTCCTTAAAAGGTCCATAAATAAAAAGCAAGTGGAAGAGTGGGAACCCTGGAAAAGAGTGCATCAGAGCATGAACTAACTCACACTGCATCCCACTTTCAAGCTAACCGACATGTCTTCTCCCTTCTCTGAGATGCGCGAATTGCAGCTTGAGTCATTCACAGGATCATCAGTATGGTTTGCGAAACCAGAGGAGTCGTGTCACATGACCGGTTTGTGGGACGTGAGATTTGCTCGGCTCATGTGCAAATACTTTGTCGTGACTGAGCAAGATTTGTATGACTTGACTTATGACTCCATTAAGCAAAGTAATGCCTTAATGCGACTTGAGTAAAATTTAGTGGAGGCCCGACTTGATTTGTTTGATTTTTTTTTTTTCTTGAAACTTAAAGATTAAGACTCGAGACTTCCTTGTGACTTGTGCGCCTGTGACTTGCTCCTACCTCTGCGGACACTAATGGTTCTACTCGTCTGAGCGTTGTTATCGCAATCTCTGTCTCGATTCCGGAGTTGATTATTATCAAGACAAACCTGACAGGCGAAATATTGAGAAGCCCGTTACTTGCTGTGAATTCTTCCCTCGTAAAACTAAAGAAAACAAGTCTAAACGGGGGGGTTGAAATAACTTATCGCTTTGATACATCTGGCCGGACCACCTGGACGATTCCTGACCAAACGCAGTTAGAAATGTCAAGAGAGTCTGGGAAAAGATTGGAGGAATTTGGACGGGAAAATATTACCTTTCCAAAATAAACCTAGCCTAATTCAATGTTTGCTGTCAGTCTAAGACTGGAGTTGGCAACACGCGGCTCCAGAGCCGCATGCGGCTCTTTAGCGACATCTAGTGGCTCCCTGGAGCTTTATAAAAAATGTTCGAAAACGTCTGCGTCCGTCTCTATTCTCATTCAACTCGAGAAGCGTTCAAAGACAGCCTCTGAAAAACGGAAATTAATGATCACTTCACTGACACTAAGAAAAGCGAAAATAATGCACTGAAACAAAAAAATCGAGCAAGGAAATTACAAAATAAAATAAAATAAATTACAAAATAAAACACATGCTGTATATGCGTTTCTTCATTGTAAGTTTTATAGAAGGCTTTTATTTTTTTGCGGCTCCAGACGTATTTGTTTTTTGTTGTTTTTTGTCCTATATGGCTCTTTCAACATTTTGGGTTGCCGACCCTGGTCTAAGACGTCGGACAAAGCAAGACAATCTGGCCTTTTTCGGTGACTAATCATTGTTTGAGAACTCAGCCTATGAGTTGTAATGTGGGGGGCGGGGCATCCTTCTCGCTCCAGACCAGAGCCACGATAACATTCCCAACAACCTCAGCAGGCCTCCCGAGCGCTGAAAGTAGAATTTTCTGATGTCTTCTGCAGAGAGCGAATGAAGGCAATGGAGCAACAGATTGCCAGCTTGACTGGTCTTGTTCAGCATGCGCTTTTAAAGGGGCCAGACAAGGAGCCTCTAAGGTAAGCCCACTGCAGTTCTAGGACGCCCATACAGTAGGCATCAAGGGCACAAATGGATAGGCTGTCCAAGTTGTCCCATCTCGAAAGCCAACGACAAGACAAAAGATGTTTCAATCCCGTTGCTGTAAATTCCCCAACAAGATCTTTTTTCCGTCTTTTGAGCAGCCCTCGTGTCGACGGTTGCTTGTCACGTAATCCAAGAGATGATGATGTCATTAACATCATTTTAACAGCCGGTTTGCCCGACTATTCCCATCATCCTTGGTCATGCCGTGTCCTCATTAACCCTCTAACCTGAGTTGCCTACTCCATGCTTGCAAATCCTTCCTTGGTTAAAACCTGGTTAAAAGTGTCTTTTTGTGGCCGCAGTGAGAGACCCTCAAAGACGTCGTCTCCAGCCCACAGTGCGCACAGCTCGAGTGAGTATGGTGAAGTTCGATGCAATTTTCCCGCTTTTGTCCGTAAGGGGTCAGAAAATTGGCCGAAATGTTGATCATCCATCCATCCCTCCATTTTCTGATTTACTTATCCTCACAAGGGAGCTGGAGCCTATCACAGCCGTCTTTGGGCAGTAGGTGGGAGGACACCCTGAACCGGTTGCCAGCCAATCGCAGGGCACACATAGACAACTATTCGCGCTCATACTCACACCGAGGGAGTTCCATTAACTTGCCATGCATGTTTTTGGAATGTGGTGAGGAAACCGGAATACCCGGAGAAAACCCACGCAGTCACGGGGAGAACATACAAACTCCATACAGGAAGGCCGTAGCTGGAATCGAACCCTGCACCTCTACACTTTTGCACCTCCATGCTCCCAAAGTCTCCAAAAAGTTTTGATTTTGATTTTTTTTCCCGGGTGTATGCGGGGGTGGGGGGGGGCAGCTGGCGCGAGGATTAATGCTAATGGGAAAACGCAACAGGCGCAATAGAATGTGACAGTTCAGCAACAAATGTAGACAGACAATATAGCAGTACTCAGTCACATATTCTTTATCATCTGCGAAGAATGACTAATATGGAGATTTGTGACGACTCCTGTTTCTCTGTGAATATCCGTATATCTGTATTAAACCGGTTGCAGATTGTGAGGGCGATTACGAGACATGACAATGAGAGCTCAAGTCAGTCTCTTGTCACCTCTGAGACAGTAGTCCCCTTCACTCGTCCGAGCCGTAGCTGAACTTGGTTGACACTCGGTGCGCTTTTGTACATTATAACCTGCACTTCAAGTCGGGGCAGCTGTCAAGTCGGCTCGGCAGATAAGCAGACGTCATTGAGAGTTTTTTTTGCGGAGACACGGGTTTCTTCTCCAGAGGCGGAGCGTGATTTTTTGCGAACGCGCGCGGCAACACTTCCCAAATGACTTGGGTTGCCTCTGGGCCGGGAGATAACATTGTTTAATGTTGCTCATTAGTGTTGCTTTTTTTAAAAAAAAAATGAAGGCCTTATTGTCGGAGCACATTTGGGTGGTAGAGTCGTTTTGTGTGCAGAAGATAGGTCACCGTGTTATTGTTGTGTGTGGAGAGTTGCGTCATAGGCAAAGAGTGCAAAAAAAAAAAGTCCTTTTGTCAATTTTTATACATTTAGCAACTTCCCTAATTTTGGTAGAGCAACTCACAACTCTCTCATAAAAAGTTAGGAATATTCAGCCTTGTGGTTAAATATCAGGATAAAGTTGAAATCTACTTACTGTTCTCAAACAAGAAGCTCAACGGTAGAATTGAGGATAAAATTGACAAGGATGTTAGTCTACTGCCTTTCTGTGAGTCTTCCAGTCTCTCCGTACTGTATCTTAGCAGCAACCTTCTGATGACCCTCGAAGCTCATTGGCCATTTTCTAGGGTCCTAATCAAGCCACAAATGTCCCTTGTCATTTTTTTTTTTTAATTTGCGACTTCTTCCTGTTTGAGGTGGCTCACCGGTTTTGGCACCCAAGTGCAACGCTTTCGCTGCGGCGCCGCCGCCGCCGCCGCCACAAGACAAGCAGAGCCAGATTCCTCTCAAAGCCAACCTGCTGCAGTTCAGGAAGAATGTGTCGGATCTCAGGATGCAACTGCAGCAGATGAGGCAGCTGCAGGTAAAGAGCCATCGGGTCCATTCGGAACGAATCATCAATTCAACAAGGCACACATTGAAGACATTGAAGACATTTTATTTTGCAAAATTTAACACAATAAAAGGAGCAGCAGAGTGGCAGTTAAAGTGAAGAGAAAAAAAAAGATTTTGTTCTTGTCATTCAATGTCATTACAGTATGTAAAGTACTGTTTTTGAAAAGAGAATCAAATCAACAACAACAACAAAAAATCATCCCCCACCATCCCTTTAATATTTCCCTTTCAGCTCCAGAACCAGGAGATCATGCGAGTGCAGCTGAAGCGAGCCGAGCAGGAAATCGGCGCTAAACTGGCAGAGGCCCTGCGACGCCTGGAAGACCCCGTCCAAAAGCAGAGGGTTCTGGTGGAAGAAGGCCGCCAGAAGTACTTGGGCCTGGAGGAGCGCGTGCTAACACAGCTCGGGTAAGTAAGCGACCTGTTATGTTTGAATGCTTTCCCTCAAACCGATACCATGTGTGCGAAGCTCATTTTGTGCACACACCCATGTTGTCGAGATGTGCAGCAGATTTCTCAGAGGCTTGATTGATGTCAAGTCAAGCCAACGCCCCCATTTTAAGACGCAGGTTTAGACAGGCAAGCTATGCTAACCTCTCTGAACGCTTATTTCCACCTGTATTATCTTGCCTATAAGTTAGCTGAATCTTTTGGTGAGAGGTTTAGACACGCAAGCTATGCTAACCTCTCTGAATGCTTATTTCCACCTGTATTATCTTGCCTATAAGTTAGCTGAATCTTTTGGTGAGAGGTTTAGACACGCAAGCTATGCTAACCTCTCTGAATGCTTATTTCCACCTGTATTATCTTGCCTATAAGTTGGCTGAATCTTTTGGTGAGAGGTTTAGACACGCAATATATGCTAACCTCTCGGAGCGCTCATTTCCACCTGTAATATCTTGCCTATAAGTTAGCTGAATCTTTTGTGAGACGTTTAGACAGGCAAGCTATGCTAACCTCTCTGAACGCTTATTTCCACCTGTATTATCTTGCCTATAAGTTAGCTGAATCTTTTTGTGAGAGGTTTAGACACGCAATATATGCTAACCTCTCGGAGCGCTCATTTCCACCTGTATTATCTTGCCTATAAGTTAGCTGAATCTTTTGGTGAGAGGTTTAGACACGCAAGCTATGCTAACCTCTCTGAATGCTTATTTCCACCTGTATTATCTTGCCTATAAGTTGGCTGAATCTTTTTGTGAGAGGTTTAGACACGCAATATATGCTAACCTCTCGGAGCGCTCATTTCCACCTGTAATATCTTGCCTATAAGTTAGCTGAATCTTTTTGTGAGACGTTTAGACAGGCAAGCTATGCTAACCTCTCTGAACGCTTATTTCCACCTGTATTATCTTGCCTATAAGTTAGCTGAATCTTTTTGTGAGAGGTTTAGACACGCAATATATGCTAACCTCTCGGAGCGCTTATTTCCACTTGTAATATCTTGCCTATAAGTTAGCTGAATCTTTTTGTGAGAGGTTTAGACACGCAAGCTATGCTAACCTCTCTGAACGCTTATGAATGGAAATGCCATTGATCCGTTCCAGTTTCACTACCACGAAACAACAAAATTAGGAATGTGTTTTAATTGGTAAGGTAGCATATTGTACTTTATAAAAACACAGTAATGTCGCAATTACACCTTTTCCACATTTTTTTGCTTCTACGAAGTGGACATTGTGCTGCTCTTGGGGGAAGTACAACCCAGAAATACTGTACATACGTCTGTCTCAGCTCCTCAGTTAGCTGCAATAAAATGTGTAACTTTTAAGCATTAGCTGAAGAAAATATACCCCGGCAGTTTTGTATTAAAGGCTTACAACAACACTATCAAGGCTATGCTAATGCCGTTTTACATTGTGTTAGCTACTTTAAAATAAAGTTACACGGTTGTTTGGAAAGCACAAGGTTCAGTTCTCTTTATTTTGTTTAGTTTGACACTAAATTTTAACCCAAAGCAAAAAAATTGGCCAAAGGATGGCTTTTATGTTGAAAAATTCCTAAAGTCAGGCCACTTGTATCTCAAGGCACTGCTGTGCTGGACTTCGGTTGGTTTCCAAGGACTGTTATTTGCCTAATTTATCACACACACACACACACACATACACACACACACACACACACACACACACACCTTATTGTCTTGTCTGTGCACTTGAGGTGATTTATACAAAAGAGGGAAACCAGTATGCGTGCAATCCAGCATGGCTTACAATGTTATCTCCACTGCGCTTTTTTTACCTCTGGAGGAAGGAACCCCTTCTCTCAAGAGCTGTCTAAGCAGCTTAAAGTTAACACGGGGGGGGGGGAAGGACTGATCTCACAATTTGGCTTTCGGCGTGTAAACATTCGTGGTTCCGGGGGTGAGCTCATAGCCTAAAACAGGTTGAAGCAGTTGGGAAAGTGGAATGATCTATCTGTCAATCTATAAACAGAATGTGTCATTACAAATGTTAAACCGCCTACATTTCCAACGAAACAACCTGTGTTTTTGGTGTTTTATTTTTGCGCATGGGTTTTCCCGTAGTGATCTGGAGCAATACGTGGGCAATCTCCAGAAGGACTCGGGGACTCACCGAGCGGTGACCCTCAAGGACGTAGAGGAGGGGGCGGTGACTCTGAGGAAGGTGGGAGAGTCGCTGGCAGGCCTGAAAGGTGAGACCATGCCCAATATTCCTCAATGTGGCCACATTTTTGCTTCACTTCAATAAACATTCTGCTGCTTCCTCTGTTGTGCATGCATTGGACAGTATATGACAAATGTCAAACTGAGAATGTGTCAATTTTCTCAAAGGATAAAGAATATATGCATTAGTGGATTGTTATATTGTCTGTATAGATGTTGCTTCACCGTTGGTGTTCTAATATTCACTGCTGAAAGGGAATTTGCGCATCAGGTGACGTGTCCCTTAAGGCACCGATGTAGACATACTTTTGGAGAAAAAGTACGCCGGCCTTCACTGTAATTTAGGCACCTCATGTGAACCAAAAGAGCAGCATGTAAACAGTGTGACATCTTGTGTTAAGTGGAGCGTTCCTGTCGACTGTCGTACTATGTCAACAAAAATGTGTTTCTTTCTGTGTTTGCTCAGGAGAGTTTCCGGCCCTGCAAACGAGAATGCGCGCCGTGCTGCGCGTGGAGGTGGAAGCCGTCAAGTTTCTCAAGGAGGAGCCTCACAAACTGGACAGCATGCTGAAAAGGGTGAAGAGCCTGACGGACACGCTGAGCTCTCTGAGAAGGTGAGGTGGCTAGAAAGAGCATTAGGGGGAAGAGTTACTGGAGCTTTATTTCAATAGAGCCTTCACAACCGCTGCAGCTGTAACAAAGCCATTGGAATTGATTACAAACACGGACATGAAACGTATAAATACAAATGGCTTTACAAAACAATAAATGAAAGATAAACGTTATGAAGACAATTGATGCAAAAAAAAAGGCACACAAACCTCGTGGGGTCACATCCACAAGGGGCTATATATCCTGAAAAATCTTGCTTGTCTCCTTCTTCCTTCGTTTGGTCAGTAGTTAACTACACTTTTGGTATTATCTTTTTTTTCATTATGGCTGCGCAGAGCTCACAAAGTACAGTGAAACTCCTCTACAACGAAATCATGTTTGCAGCAATAATTTTTTCACAACGGGGGGTTTTTCACTGTAGCAAATTTGATCTCAGATTTAAACACACGCACACACAGACGTATGTGTACTCTTTATTTTTATTCCAATAGTGCATAAGTATGAGCACACACTTATTTGACACTTCATATCGTGGGTGTAGAAAGAAAAAAAGGGAAAGAAATTGCAAAATTTACCGTCAGCTTTCACTTTCACTTACATCAATTTCTTGGATAATGTCTTTCATTTTGATCCCTTTGACCCTCTCTTCCAGCTCTTCTTGTCTTAGCTGCTTGACATCCAAAGGTCCGTTTTGTAGCCATTTTAGCAATGCAACGCTCTTTCTGCGTCTGAAACAAACAATATAAAATACTTCCTGGACTACTGCGCATGTGTAAACCAGTGTGGTGGTTGCTGTTGCCGTTTCCGAACAAAGCAGTTGAGGTCGCTGTTGGATTAGACTTCGTTGTAGCGAATCTCATCGCGAGGCAAGAGCAGAGAAAATGATTCCGGATAACGCAACAGGGTTTTTTGTTGTTGTATGGGGGGCAGGAGAGGGGGAATGGTGTTAATGCGTGAAGATTTTTTCACACTAGGGGGTATTTTCGCCCATGTGGGTTTCATTGTAGAGGAGTTTTACTGTATAAAGAGACTGCGGGTGCATATATAAGGCGCATCGGATTATAGGGCGCACTTTGGGCTTTTGGGAAAATTGAATGCTTTTAGGTGCGCCTTATAGCGCGGAAATGATGGGAGTACAATTTTATCAAGTGTGGTTTTTCTGATTTCAAACTCAAGGAACTGCCACGATACTGTAGGTCTTTACGAGTTACTCTCATCGTCGTTGCAGATCTGCAAGTGAGAGCAGTCAGCGAGTGGCCGACCCTTCTTCTGACATCCCAGCGGACAACATCCCATTTCCAGCAGAGACCCCACCAGCATCAATATCCACAGCGGCCCCGCCGGAGTCCCAGAGCTCCACCGTGAAATCCGAGGTGAAGCCACCCTCTCCGGTGGTGATCCATCACGTCCAAAGCTCCCCGGTTCCTGTGCGGCAATCGCAGCAGTCCGCCAGCTTGTCCGCCGCTCAGCCCAGCCCGCCTCTCGCAGCCAACCCCACTCCCTTCAACGCTCCCAGTCTGAGCAAGAGTCAAGGCCGCGAGTCCCCCAAGGCGACGTCCGCGGACCCGCCAAGCCCAGCCCACCATAAGATGATACGTGGGAGCCCGGTGAACCACGGCAACGGGACTGCCAACCAGGGTCTGGTCATTGAGGAGCTGCAGCATAGTAAAGAGAAATGCAAGAACAGAGCAATGTCCATCGAGGTACGTGTCACTCTTCTATATTATTTTATTTGCATTCATGTCAAATGATTCAATGACAGGCCACAACAGAACGGCTTTTTCTGTCATTACATTTTCAAACAATGTCCAGAGAAATCAAGTCTAGTCATTTTAATTTAGTTTTGTTGAGTTTGTCCGTTGTTGTTGAATACATGATAAAAATTAGATGACAACCGCCACAACTTTTAGTGATATTATTAAACAGAGCAATGTCAATAGAGCTCTGATGTAGCCAATGTTTTCATTTAAAGAAATATCTAATGAATAAATGACTGACTACTTTAATTCAATTACATTTTGCATTTTTTGTCATGTCCCAAAAAATTCGTCGAGTCATGTTTTCATTTTAATAATTTTTTCTTAAAATATTGTAATTACATAAATAATATGAGATCATTCAGAATAAGAAATTATCAAGGCAACTGGGCTTGTATTTTATTTTGATTCGGTTTTTATCTTTCTACTCTAAGTACAGAATATCAGTTAAAAAAAACATCAACATGTTTTAATGACATTCTTTGGTAAAAGCTTTTTTTTTTTGTAATTCCTTCAATCTTATTAGTAATGTTCGGCCTTAGCTGAGGTAATTGGGAGGCTACTTTAATTTTTTTTTTTTTTAATGGCTGTAGGCAGCAGAGAAGGAGTGGGAGGAGAGAAGGCAGAACATGGGTCAGTATGATGAAAAAGAGTTTGAGAAAATCCTCCAGGAGGCAGAGGCCAACATGATCAAGGGCCTTCCCAGCCCTGATGTGGAAAGTAACCCACTGCTGCCCCCTGCTGCCTCCAGAGAGCAAGCAAAAATCCCCCTGGATTCCCCAACAGGTCTCTGCAATAAATAATCCATTAACAATATGATTGACAGTGTTCCTTTGTCTCACTTAACACTTTCTTATCACGTCTTAGAGCCTCAGCCTGATCCTCATTTGGACAAACCAGCTAAGAGGGTTCCGGAAAAGCTTTCGAAGCTGGTGATGGAAAAAACTGCCAAACCAGCTCCGGAAAGACCCCCTAAAACCCAGCGAAACCCGCATCCCCGGATTCTTTTAATAAGATGGGATCCGAAAAGGTCACCAAGTCCCCACCGCCGCCGCCTCCCAGGAAGACCTTCGGCAACTCCGGCATGACCACCACGCGTTCTGGAGAGGTGGTCTACACCAGCAGAAAGGACTCTCAGGTGAGTCTTGTAAAAAAAAAATAACATGAGGGGTTTCGGTGGGAAATTACAATCCACCTGTCGTGGTCAGGCTTCTCCGCCAACAAGCCGCCACCACATCCCATTCTCCAGGTGCGCCATAATAGTGGAGGAGGGAGTGGTTGGCGGTTATAGGTAGTTGTATTCACATTTATATAATACAATAACCATTTTCATTACTTAACAAAACAAAAAGAAACAAAAAAAAAACTTCTACGTGCAGATCAAGTTAATTTAGTCAGCTTTTGCGAGAAGTGGCAGTAAGTCGCAATAAAATCCGGATTCAGAAAGTCAGATAGAGTTATTACCAGTACAGTCATACCTCGGTTTTCGACCATAATCCGTTCCAGAAGGCTGTTCGAAAACCGATTTATTCGAAAACCAAAACCACGCTCTTTAAAAAAAAAAAAAAAATCTTTATTGAACCCGTCACCATGGAGCGCTAAACGAGGAAGCGTCACTTCCTCGTGTAAGGAAGGCGAGAGGAGTCAAATGGTGCATTCAAGTGCGCTCAGTTTGTTCGAGAACCGAAATTCGGTCGTCATCCGAGGCATAAAAAACTCAAAAGTTTTGGTCGAAAACCGATTTGGTCGAGATCAGAGACGTTCAAAAACCGAGGTTTGACTGTAGTATAAAGATACCAGTTAGGTCCACTTTTATATAAGAAGAAAATATACTTCATTACTCCCCACCCCAAATTTTTATTTAATTTTTTTCCAGGAGGGGGAAGAGGAGAGACTGCTTCCTGTCGCCCAAATCAAGCCCAATAAAAGTGTCCCACCAGAACCCAGGAAGCCCGCTACTCCACCTCCTGTTGTTGCCAGGGAGGAGGAGGATGATAGCGACAGGATCATGGCAGAACTCCAAGTGGGTCTCACACACACACACACACACACACACACACACACACACACACCCTTCTCCTTTCTTGGGTGATTTCATTCGGGTGGCTCATTTCCGCACCGTTGGTATTGGGTTGCCTTCCTCCCCCACCTCAGAAGTGGCAATGCAGTGGGTGCTGGTAGCTGATCACGAATCCAGTTTTTCCTCAAATTCCTTGTCCCCACAACCTTTCTGCACCAGGTTTTCCAGAAGTGCATAATTCAGGAAGTCGGGCCGCCAAACACGGCGGAGCCGGCTCCTCACATGGAAGCTCAAATAAGGGAGCTAAGAGCGGACAAGAAGGTAAACCACCCCCGTGTGTCGTCGCCAGCTCGCTGCCTGCGCCTAGTAACACTCGCTTGGGCTTGACCAACACTTTTAACCTCCAAGCCTCCTGTCGCTGCCTCCTCCTCTTCCTACTCCTCCTCATCCTTGTCGCTTTGGATTCTACCACTTGAAACATTCCCAGGATTAAGTCTGCATGAAAGGGAGCCTCTGGAAGACCAACATGGACAATGTCTTCCAACCTCGCTTCACCAAATCAAATAAAAACGACTGCACTTTGTTCCCCAATGAGCATTTGTGTCTTTTTATTGAATCATCATCCCCATTGGAGATCAAATATGTACTATCGACCTATTAGTGCAGACTTAGTTCACGATAGAGCCGTGTGGCCCGGGTGTGCATGCTTCTCTCACGTC
Organism: Hippocampus abdominalis; assembly: GCA_018466805.1. NCBI lineage: Eukaryota > Metazoa > Chordata > Actinopteri > Syngnathiformes > Syngnathidae > Hippocampus > Hippocampus abdominalis. The sequence continues at coordinate 9,494,122 of CM031712.1, read as the reverse complement.
ACAGCACTTTTTCCGTCTCTGCTAAGCTTTCTCCGACTTCACGAATTCAACTTTCTCGTTTATCAATTTTTTTTTTTTTGAGCGTGTGTTTCCAGCACAAAGTCATATCAAACAAATAATGTCCTAAAATTGTCATAAGTATAAGTACGGATGAAAAACGGTTCGCGCATCTGCCTCGCATTAAGGGGTTCCCGTTTGCCTTGTCACCGTGCTTGTGTGGCTTTTTTCGTGAAACACTTTACCTCCCACATCTCCAAAACATGTGCGTTAGATTCATTCTACATCAGGGGTGTCAAACATATGGCCCGCGGGCCGGAACCGGCCCCCAAAGAGGTTCGATCTGGCCCGCAGGATAATTTCAAAGTGAAAAAAAATGCATTAAAGACACAGAATTAATATTTTTAATAAAATGCAATTCATATATTATCCGCTAGGGGGTACATTGTTTTGTTCAGAGAAGAAAACGGCAGTCTCATCTGTCACTGAGACAGACCCAACACAGCAGATGGTATCAATGCACCAATGCTTCTTAATACCAAAGCAAAGGAAAGGCATGATATTTTGGTTATTTATAGCAGAGTATGGTATAATGTTAATGGTCCGGCCCACTTGACATCTACCGAGTCCGTACGTGGCCCACATTGTGAAATGAGTTTGACACCCCTGCTCTACATTGTCCATAGGAGGGAATGTGAGTGAGAATCACTGTTTTTCTGTATGCGGATTGCGATTACTGGCGGCCAATCCAGGGTGTACCCCGCCCGCCGCCCGCCTCTTGCCCAATGTCAGCGGGAAGAGGTTCCAGCTCATCCGCAACCTTAATGACGATCAGAAATGGTTCGATGAATACAAAACAACTATCTCGCAAATTTAAGAAAACAGGTAGAAACTCATTCCTTTGGCAATAGAAATTGAGGGAAATCATTTTAGTCACTTCACAGATTTAACATACCCGGTGACACAGTGTTATAATTTCCCAAAACTGTCATAGCAGAGCTCAGAGCCAAAACAGGATGAAAAAGATCATGACACGGACGAAAATGGAAACACTACTGTCCGGCAAAGCCAAGGGGTACGTACGGTGTCACTTTTGGCTGTACCATCTTCTTCATTTGAGGTCATTCCAAATACAGGGGCTTTTTAACAGCCATTGCAAACTTTGCAGGTCATCTACTACGTGACCGGAAAGATTCCAAAAGAGCAGCCGCACCATTCCGGAACGGAGGAATCCCACGAACACCGGGAGCCCGCCCAGTCTCCATCACAGGTGTCAAATGTCACTATTAACGACAATTCTCCAGGCCAGCAGCAGGAGCAGCGACCGCCAAAATTACCGGCACCCAAATCACCACCGCCTAAGTCAGCACCACTCAAGTCCCCGCCGCCTATTTCGCCCAAACCTGCAGGACTGACTGCATTCAAACTACCCAGCAAGCCCCTAAAACGCTCTGAGTCCTTAAAGACCAGTGCCGAAATGGAGAAGGGGAAGAACCTGAACAGAATCGGCACAGAGAAGAAGAGTCAGCTCGTACTGGAGTCTGTATCTTCCAGTAAGAATGTAAAATCTGAGGCTGGAGCGACCGCGTTAGCCAGAGAGGGGTCTAACAGGTTGCGCTCCTCCACCACCGCCTAGGAGGTCATCAAGTGAGGAGCACAATCCGCCTGAATGTAACTTCGAGGAAGTTAATGAAGAGGCTAGTCTTAGTCCTGACTTACCAGGAGAAGAGGCACCTCCTCCACCGGACAACATTGCCTTTATGATCACTAACACTAAGGTTCAGGCCCTTTCTTGTGGGGAGTACAAGGAATTGGTCAATGCCAAGAGGGGAAGCGTCCAGACCGTGACTGTCGGTGGAGGGAACAATGCAGCGGATTCCGACTTGGCTCTGGATAATGGTTTCAACAAGAAACCCGTCATCATTATTTTCGATGAACCCATGGACATCCGGGCCGCCTACAAACGCCTTTCCACCATCTTTGAGTGCGAAGAGGAGCTAGACCGGATGCTAGCGGCGGAGCGCATCGACGAGGAGAGCGAGGAGTCGGACACTGACAGGAGCGGCGGGCTACAGGTGAAAGCCGGCGAAAAGGTTACTTCTTCTCAAGCCGCCGAAGACCACACCAGCCTGTCATCGTCATCGTCGTCATTAATTTTGGACTCAACAGACACTGGAGTATCGAACGGAGAGGTCAAGCAGGATAGCAAGAAAAAGTTCAAGTTCAAATTCCCCAAGAAACAGTTCGCAGCACTCACCCAAGCCATTCGAACAGGCACCAAGTCGGGAAAGAAGACATTACAGGTGGTCGTGTATGAGGATGAGGAGGAATCGGACGGAACCGTAAAGCAGCTCAAGGAAGCCAAGAGATATGAGATCTTGCGCTCAAAATCCTCAGCGGAGTCCCACAAGGCACCGAGCCCCACCCCGCTAAAGAGGCACAACTCGGACTCTGTCTGCAGGACCAACGAGATCCGTAAGAACACGTACAAGACACTGGACAGCTTAGAACAGACCATCAAGCAGTTGGAGACCACCATTAACGAGATAGGACCCGTTTCTCCCGAAGAGCCGGTTTACTCGGAGGTGAAAAAGGGAGAGAACGGCAAAGTGTCTGAAGGGCTGCGGCGGTCCGCCTCGCTTCCAACTTCCAAGGCGTCGGCACTGAAACTGGCCAGCAAAGGTTCATTCCAGAAGAAGCATAAACCTCTGCTCCTTCCGCGCCCTGTAGTCATCCCCGCCAGCAGCGGCTCCAGCACCACCGCCATCAGTGCCCCCAGTACCCCCAGCACCATCCAACAGGTCACTCTCTAGCTCTTGCCGCTCCACAAGGCTTCGGGGTCTTTCTCTTTCCAATCTACCTTCACTCCAACCTTACCCACTGAAATGACAAAAGCATTAATCCAATCCGCAGGTACTTGGAAATATCGGAAAAGTCCACCTTGGCTCTCTCTGTAAAAAAAAAAAAAAACCTAAAATCATGTTGACATGATTTGAGGTGGCGTTCCCACCTCCCACCTAACTCCTTCACTTCATTGCTGAAAGGTTTTCAGCAATCAAAGACACTTCGGTGATGATTCATCTCAAAGTTGTCCTGGTTGCATGTGCTGTACTACTGTTTTGAGTGCGAGGTTCAACAAGGGTGCATGGTCTTTCACTGGTGTTTTAACGATCAGGGTTTTATTTGAGTTTTTTCGACTGTCAGTGCCTTGATGTCTTACTCTTCCTATGCGTTGTGTTGTTCCTTCCCCTTCTTTTGTTTTATTTCTTGTTTTTTTTTTTCCTTGTTTCGTTTGGGTCCCCCCCATGCAGAATACCAGTGTCGCTTCCCCCACTAGTCGGATGCCCATCCCTTTGTCCGCGAAGTCCAGGCAGTCGCCGGCTACTACTGACAAAGCAGGAAAACAGCCAAAACTGCAGGACGCTCAAAGGCAGTTCCGACAGGTAGTTTTACTGTAGGGCCTTTACCCGTGCAAACAAGAGGACAATGGTTATGAGGGAGCGGCATGTACAATAAAGCGGGGGAACCTTTTGATTGTGGATCTATCGATGTTTCCGCTTTGACAGGAAGGCATGATTGACTCTTGACTGTTACCCCATAACATCACTGTACTGTATGCTTCTGCATGTCCACACTGCTCATGGTTTTCACTGTGTTGGTGACCAAATGTAAAAAAAAACTGGAACGAATGGCAGACAAAAAGCGGAACACATTTGCAAAATGCTCATCGCATCTCCAGTTCCCACCACAGCTGAGTTCCTAAACAGTGTTGCCGAACCCCAACATCAACTCCTTACGCCCCCAACCCCACCCAGGATGCTTATTTTCTACACTTCCCGCCCCCTTCTCAGCGTGCACCTCTTGGCAAACCCGAAACAACTGCTTTGACCACTTCTTAACCTCACTGAGACCTTTTTTCTTCTCCTGTTAAAGCCTCAAACTCAACTCACCACGTCCTGATCTTCTCACCATCAGTCCTGGCAGATAAGTGCCAGCCCAAAATTTGCCCCACGCCCCTGCCTGCTTACTCTCACCTCTCTCTCACACACACACACACGCACCCACCCCTTAACTACGTCTCCGTAAGCTTCTCCAAACCCTTCTGTGCATCTTCTGAAACGTCTCCCACAGCCTCTTGGGAGAACCTAACACTCCGACTAACAAAGGAAGCTGAAGAGATGTCCCTACCAGTCTAACCTACTGTATGCATCCTGTTTCCCGGTAACGTCTCTCTCATCAGTAGGGGTGGGACAAAGTATCAATGTCAATGAAGGGACACTTATCAGGGATTTGACTGGCGAGTAAAGGAGTTGAATCAAAGGCAACTGGACTACCCATTGTGGTTGAAGATGCTTCTCTGTTAATGACAAAGTTTTCGGTCTTATGGAGGATTCGCACTCAGTTTAACACTCAGGTGGACGGTGGTCACACCACCAGTTCGAAAATCTTCCAGTGAGTAGCCGGCTGATGAAATGCCGCGTAATGCAGCATTTTAATAAAACCCTCGCAGGATAGGGAATGAACCCTTGTGCGAATAGCAAAAAACACAGCTAATTGCCAATGAAAATTGACAGTTCCATCTGTAATTTTACCCCAAATTTAGATGCCAAAGGACTTTTAAACTCTGTTCAAACAAAGCCATTCATAATGGCAGACACTTATTAAAGGAGAGAATGAAAATAGCAGCGCTAGCAACACTAAGATAGCGCTAGCAGCCAACAAGACTAGGTTAGCCACAACCTGCTCTGCTGCTAGCATGAATTATTTGTAACAGAGTGTTACTATAACACTAACTTCATCAGCTTGAAGTTTTATTTTTAAAAAATAGATGATATCGCTAACTCCGTGTCACTTTGGAATACATTCAGCTGCCTGAAGTCCCTTCGCTCTACTTCTGTTTGCTAGTCAGGCCCAACATGAAGAATTCGAGACCATGTACCTTGGCAAATTCACTTGATGTAGTCCAGTTGCCTTGTTTTCAAAAACATGATGATGACATTGTACTGTGGTGATATCAAGAGTGATTCCCACCCCTGCTGTTATCCCCGTAGACATATTGTCTTGATTGTTGTCTGTGTATCATTAGTCTTCACTGTTTGTAGAGACTTTTTTATATGTGTATTGTTTGACTTTTTTTTTTTTTATTTGACAATCAGTATGTGTTTTGGCATCTCTCTTCACAGGCTAACGGAAGTACTAAAAGAGTGGGAGCGGATCATAAAACTACCTCCCCCACTGTACCCGTCTCTAAAATCCCCGCTTTTTACCCTAGCGCTACTAAAGGCGGCTCAGACGCCGCTAATCCCGCTAACCCGTCCTCCTCTTCCAAGTCCTCCCTCCCATCCTCCCATAACGCTCGCTCGGCTTCCCTGCCCTCTTCGCACATCCCCTCCCTGTCCAACGGCTCCCTCAAGCCCCCCTCGCAGCACGCGGCTAAAGCTCTTTCCTTCTCCTCGCAGACCCCCAACGGTCGAGTCCATTCTTCCTCCTCCTTCTCCTCTTCATCCTCCTCTTCTACCTCCCCTTCCCTTCTATCGCCTTTGGGCCCGGGCGGAAAGAGCATCCGCACCATACACACCCCCAGCTTCACCAGCTACCGGGCCCACAACGGCAGCGGCGGAAAATCCTGCATCCCGACAGCCTCGGCGGCTAAGGACTAGCCCCGCTTTAGCTCCTTCGTAATCCACGCGAACCCCCTAACTCCTCTTGTGTAGCAGCAAAAACTGTACTGTACTCGCCTATGTCTTTTTTGGGGGGGGGGGGGGGGGGTTCTCTTTCACGCAGGGACCATGCAAAATAAAATGGCATAATCAGAGCTGTAACAGAAAAAGTGGCAGGCGGTGCATTTGGCCCTTAGTGGGGCCTAACCACAATACAATCATACCTCGGTTTTCGACCATAATCCGTTCCAGAAGGCTGTTCAAAAACCGATTTGTTCGAAAACCGAAACCACGCTCTTTTTTAAAAAAGAAACTCTTTATTGAACACGTCTATTCACAATGGAACGCTACACGAGGAAGCGTCACTTCCTCGTGTAAGGAAGGCGAGAGGAGTCAAGTGACTCATTCAAGTGCGCTCAGTTTGTTTGAGAACCGAAATTCGGTCGTCATCCGAGGCATAAAAAACTCGACATTTTTGGTCGAAAACCGATTTGGTCGAGAACAAAGACGGTAACGTGAGGCAAATTTGAAATGTGATTGTTTAAAATAAATAAATAATAATGATAATAACAACCATCGTTGAAGTTAGATCTAAAATAGCTACTATGCGTCTGCAGGCCCTGGGCAGATTCGATTGGCACGACAGCATATGGAGGCTGAAATCTGATTGAACAAATTCAACATCACATGTAGCCACATGAAACGCTACAAAATGAAGTGTGGGTAAAGGAACGAATATAATATTCCACGGAGATGGAGCAAATATTGACATTTATAAATGAGTGTTAAACCAGCAGAGAACGCCTTTCTGGCCCACTACTGCCTTGAAAAAAAAATGTTGAATACTGCATTTATTGCAACTGACCGGTAGAGAATGAGTTACCCCTCTGTTACAGCTCTGATACTTTGTCCGATTCCACCTCAGTTTATTTGTACAGAACAGTGTAAAAAAAAAAAAGTATACGAGCAGTGTGAAAGGGGCTTCTACATTAGAATCAGATGTACTATATTACACATAGGGTGTACAGATTGTTTTATTTTTTCGTACCAGAGCTTTGGATAAGCGTAGTATATTTAATCTGTCAATGCGTATCCACCCTTGTAAATGCCTTGTAAACAGACCCCGAGTATTTTTCCTCATCAAAGTGAATGCGTCTCAACTGCCAACATTTGGGGAGGGAAATAGAATAAGAAGCATCACGCTGACCAATAACATAAGTGTGCCTACTTGCCAAAGTTGTCCCAAGTTTTGGGTGGGGGAATTTAAGGGAATACGCAACCGTGTACTGTCACGTAAACCGTACTCGAGAGGAAACAAAATGGTGGACGTACAGAAGAGTAAATGCCTCTCGATTAAGACAAGTAGTTTTGTTAACACACCAAAGTTTATGATTCGTATGCATGCCTATCCATCAGATACCTTAGGAGAGTGGTGTAGAAATAAAAGAATGATGTTTGCACAGATTGGACCATGTAAATATTTTCTTTTTTTTTTTGTTTGGTTTTTGTAAAGCTTTAAGTCATATCGCCATGTTGAGTAGCAGCAGACATTGAAGCCTGCTTGGAAAGCAAGGGTGGGCAACCTGTTCTAAAAAAAAAAGCCTCAAAAACATTGAACACGCAAATGCTTGTCGTCTTTATGACCTCATGAAGGTTGTTCGATCGACACATCTTACTTTTTTTTTTCCTCCATCATTTAAAATAGGAAAAAGGTTCCCCACTCCTGTTGGAATGTGAGCTTCCATATTTGGATTTGAATAAAAGGTTTAAAACAAGCGTGTGTTTGTGTGTGTGTTTAATATGCAAAAGAAAGCTTGTAACGGAGTGAAAGGTGTTGACATCATTTTTCCTACCTGAAACCTCCAAGGACAGTTCGATTTGAAAGATTTTATATATACAGTATAGATATATTTATTTCTCTCTCTCTCTCTCTCTCCATCCATCCATCCATTTTCCGAACCGCTTTATCCTCACTAGGGTCGCGGGGGGTGCTGGAGCCTATCCCAGCCGTCTTCGGGCAGTAGGCGGGGGACACCCTGAATTGGTTTCGCAGGGCACACAGAGACGAACAACCATACTCTCACACTCATACCTAGGGACAATTTAGAGTGTCTAATCAGCCTGCCATGCTCGGAGTACCCGAGAAAACCCACGCAGGCCCGGGGAGAACATCTCTGGAATTCGGTACCTCTGCACTGTCGTGCTAACCACTGGACTACCGGGCCGCCCTATATATATATATATATATATATATATATATATATGTGTTGCATATATATATATATATATATATATATATATATATATAGATAGAGAGAGAACCAAATGGTTAGGTAAGGTACAATTCAGTCGGTCAGTGGACCATGTGCACCCCTGGAACGCAAAATTATGTTCATCTTTTAATACTGTTAAAAAACTTTTTTTTTTTTAAACGTGTGCATGCCCTTTCTGGGGTGTGGCATCATGGCTTTGGGGCTGGGTTTTTTTAAGCTGAACCTGGCGCCTTTGTCAAAATGGAAGGACTTCTGAACAGTTCCAAATATTAGTCAGTGTTAATTCAAAACGTGCAAGTTTTGTGCTGGACAAAAAGCCAGAAAAAGCACACTAGAACAAATTAATTATCTGGCGTTAATTAGGGGCACTTGTAATGATGGTAGTTGTGTCCTGGTTAATCTTGAATGAGGCCCCATACCCATACTTATAAGAATATGCAAACGTGTGTTATCAGTTGTTTATGTTACCAAAGTCTTTGGGAAAAAAATGCATTGTAAATTGTCGGTTTTCATAATTCTACATGTTGTAGAACACCGTAAGAGTGGAAAATATTTAGATATTATTAATGTTGCTCTCAATTTTTGCCTCACGGAAATCTTGCTATTTAGACGTGACAACCCAGATTAAAAAAATTAAAAATAATTATTGACTTCTACCTATTTTGTCCCGTGCGGCTCCCCGTAGGTACAGCTTGTTACCAGGACAGCCAGGAAGAAGCTGAGAAGAATCTTTTTAGTTTAGTTTAATTATTTGAACGTGACAACATTGCGGACATCGTGGTCTAGTTAAAACTAACACCAGGTAATCCTTTAAATGTGTTTTTTACTCCAGACGGTACATTTCTTTCTTTCCGTGAGCCATCCTCGTGATGCTAACGCTAGCTAAACCAGCAACAGGTGGGATATGGTCGGCGCTAATTAGCATGCAGCTTTTTGATGGAACTGAACTTTTCTCAGAGCAGGATTAGTTAATGAATTTAATGACATTTTTACGGCTACTACTCGCACAATACTTCCCAAAAAGTCTAGCAGGCCACCATGGGCACGGCCTCCTCCCTGGTCAGCCCCGGGGATGTGATCGAGGACGGCTACGGGGGCGAGGGCGGCGAAGCGTGCGAGATCCCCGTGGAGGTGAAGCCCAAAGCCCGGCTCTTGCGCAGCTCTTTCCGCCGGGGACCTCGGGTGATTGGGGCCAGCTTTAAGTCGACGGGCTCCGTGGACCTCGAGTACGCCGCCGAGTACGAGCGTCTGCGCAAGGAGTACGAGATCTTCCGCGTGAGCAAGAACAACGAGATCACGTCTATGCAAAAGAAGGAGGCCAAGCTGGACGAAGAAAATAAGAGGCTGAGGGCTGAGTTACAGGTAGGATACAGCTGCAGTATCGCACAGAGTTGGCAAAAATGCTAGTTGTGTTAAAAAGACTGGTGAAAGTAGAAATACTGTCCTTAAGTGCGTCAAGATACCACTGAAGTGGATAGAAATACATTAAATTTGTTCCACCACCCCTTCAAGTCTTTGTAATGTGTTGTTTTAAAGGCAAATCGCACTCTATTGTGTTGTCCATCCATCCATCCATCAATTTTCATGGGTGTGCCTATCCCAGCTGTCTTCGGGTAGGCAGGGTACACCCTGAACTGGTTGCCAGTCAATCGCAGGGCACACATCCACAAACAACTCTTCGCACTCACAATCACACTTAGGGACAACTTTGACTGCTCCATTAACCTGTCATGCATGTTTTGGGAGTGTGGGAGGAAACCGCAGTACCCGGAGAAAACCCACGCAGGCACAGGGAGAACATGCAAACTTCACACAGGAACCCCGAAGCCAGAATCAAACCCTGCGCCTCTACACTGAGGAGGATGTGCTAACCAGTCGACTACCGTGCCGCCCTCTGTAATATTGAACTTTATAAAAACATAACACATCTTCCCAAAAAAAAAGATTGTGTCCATGTTGTCTCATTTGTTTTAATTCTTTATTTGAATAAATCTGAACATAATACCTTTCTATATGGCTACAAGTCTAGTGCAGCTGTGGTTAAAACTACAAAAACAAAATCTTACAATTTTGCAGGGGTGAAGCACAAAATAATGATGGATTGCAAAAAAATATATGGTCAGATCCAATCAATTTTTCCTCAACATATAATTTGGTCAGCCTCTCCATCATGAGTAGAACCACCAAAAATATGCTCGAACCCATGCTCCAAAACAAAGACAAAATGTGCTATTTGGCTTTAGAATGTCCTTCTATGTGACCCCAGGCTTTGCAAAAGACCTACCAGAAGATCCTAAGAGAGAAGGAGAGCGCCCTGGAGGCCAAGTACCAAGCTATGGAGAGGGCTTCCACCTTTGAGCATGACAGGGATAAAGTGAAGAGGCAATTTAAGGTACGTCCCAGTCATTAAAATATTTTCCTTCATGCTAACCTTCCCTTCGTTCATCGCAAGATCTTTCGGGAGACAAAGGAGAAGGAAATTCAGGATCTGCTTCGTGCCAAGCGGGACTTGGAGTCCAAAATGCAACAACTGCAAGCTCAGGGCATCCAAGTTTATTGTCCCAATGATTCCGATTCAGACGACAGCCAAACTACTGTGACTGGTAAAGCCCACCCACTCTTAAGTGCAAAAACTGAGAAGGGTAAAACTTCCAACACCTTGTGGCAGGCCATTGCGTTTTGTGTCTCCAGCTGCTGGAACCCAGTGCGAGTACTGGAATGGCGGTGTGCTGGGAAGTGAGCCCTCTATGGGCAGCATGATGCAGCTGCAACAAACCTTCCGGGGACCAGAGTTCGCCCATAGCCTCATCGACGTAGAGGGCCCCTTCGCAAATGTGAGCAGAGGTAAGCAAGCAAGTAGAACGTCAGAATTTGAAACAGACTGGTGTTCAAGGACTAGAGTCTGCTGTCGGAAGTAGAAGAGTAGATTTTCCATCTTGCCCTAATGAGAAGCAATCACATTTTTCTAGATGACTGGGATGCTGCGGTGGCCAGTCTGCTGCAGGTGTCCCCTCATGTGCCTCAAGCCTTGTGGAGCAACACGGTGCGCTGCTACTTCATCTGCACGCCGGAGACCAGAGCGGAGATGGAGATCTTTACTAAGGTGTGTACCCACGTGATGGGAGCAACCCAAGTTTTCTGAAGTGGCATTTTTGGGAGCGTTACAGTCAACCTCGGTTTTCGTCCATTTTCCAGAAGGCTGAAGTGGCATTTATGCGGGTGGTTTAAGGAGGGCTCTGTGTCAGAGAGAACCGAAATATATCGAGGCATAAAAAACTCGAAATTTGACCGGAGATGATGTCACCGAGTTGTGGATTCTAACATTATTTAATAAAGCAGAAGCAAATGTAGATGAGTCTGTTGTCCCCCAAAAGATGCACGCTACCTAACATTACCGTATTAGCCCAAATATAAGACGGCCCTGATTATAAGACGACCGCCTCTTTTTCAAGACTCAAGTTTGAAAAAAGACTTTTTGAACACCAAATACATTTTTATACAGAAAATAATGACAGAACATCCGAAACAAATGATTCTAAGAATATATTTGAGAGAAAAAGCATGTTATTTTGCCTCATTCAAATCTTAATATCTGAACATTTAAATATGTAAACTAAAGTGCAATCAAATTCGTAAATGAATGGCTTCTGATATTTGAAATGTAAATTAAAACTTCTCCTCAGCTGCCGGTTAACCTGGCTGATCTTTGACCCTCTTTTCTCCAGATTGTCGCTACGTTTCTCCATTTTCTGTTGTCTCTATTATTTTCTTCTCTTTTCCTTCTTACCGCTATTTTTTATTTTTCTTCTTCGTGGCAGGGGTTCACTTTGGCCTGGCAAGTCAAGTTCAGCATTCACTTCAATGATATCTGGCGCCATCTAGCGACATGAATGGGTATAATGTCTAGACCCCGAATACAAGACGAGCCCCACTTTTTCAGTCTTGTTTCAATGCAAAAAACATAGTCTTATATTCGGGCCAATACGGTATTTAATGCGGCTTAAAATAGCAGTCAAATGCAAATGTAGATGATCTTTTCAGTCTGATTTAGTTTTGGGTTTTTTTCCCCCCCACCAAAGAGATGCACGCCTATACAGTATATAGATCCAGTAGATTTTGAATTGATAAATATAAATTTCTAGGCCTGGTATTTTATTTTTTAAAAATTTGTATTTATTGTTTTTGTTTTTTGCAGGTATAGAAAAAAAAAACATTTTTGAAATAATCTGTAAAATGGATGTCGTCCACTGTTCACTCCATGTCTTCATACCTTGAATACAGAAACACTCTCTGGTTCTGAGGAGGCTGTGTGAAAGTCTGGGACATTTCTACCTGAACGTCTACTTCCACGAAGACGACGCCGCCTCGTTCGCATTGGCGCGCAAACAGGAGATCGAGAGGAGCTCCGTGTGCGTGCTTCTCCTCAAATCTACCGTCAACAGGTAACGCCAGTCCGCCGGCTTTGAGTAAAAAAAACCTCCGTTTGAATTCCCGGCTCGTGTGATTCTGTTGTGATGTCATAGCTTTGTCGTGGAGGATTGCGAGGAGGCATTTGTGAAGAATCCAGATGGACATCCATTAGTGCTCTACCTCAGGACGGAAGGCGATGGCAACTTGTCCGGGCCCACCAGGAAGCTTCTGGAAAGGGTCAACGCTGCGGACAAGGCTGCTAAAATAAAGGTGCAGTATGCAGAACCATTACAATTTTTGGTTGAGTGGGGTGTAAATGTGTTGCACATGTGACCAGGTCTTGGACCATAGCGGTTCTGCTGAAGATGGAGCCAGCCTCATTTCTGCTGAGCTGGAGAAAATCATCAAACAGGTCCGTCGCATGCATGAATGCATACGTTCAATTCATGTAATATTCCCATCTAGTTTTAAGGTCACCCTTTTTTTTTTTTCATTCTGCTGTAGGAGTTGCTCGGTTTCGAAGGAGCGGACGCGGACCCAAAGGACTGCGCCATTGAGGAGGGTCGCGAGGAAGACTCGGGCGACGTCCTGTGGGACCTTCACGACGAGCAGGAGCAGATGGAGTCCTACCAGCAGGCGTGCGGCAGCACCAGTTCACAGCTGGGCTTCCAAAAGGTTGAGCTTCTTTCCTTCAGAGTTCCTCTCGATCACCTCAGGCTGAATCGACATGTGGTGTTCGCTTCAGTACGTGGACCGGCTCAACGACATGATCGCCACCCCTCCTCCGACACCACCTCTGCTGGTGTCAGGCGGTCCGGGCTCGGGGAAGTCCCTTCTCCTTGCCAAATGGTCAGAAAAAACGCAATTTCTTCTCAATTTGATAAATGTGCAAGTGTGGAAAAGCAGCGTGAGCATTTGTTCTCTTCCGTAGGATCGAACTGCAGCAGAAGCAGTCCCCCAACACCTTGTTCCTCTCCCATTTCGTCGGGCGACCTTTGTCCTCCAGCTCTGAGCCTGTCCTCATCATCAAGCGCCTCACGGTTAAAGTAAGATCACTTCTTGCCTAGTTTTATCTTCCAAATTCAAAACCTCACAAGTGAGTTTGTTGTCCGCCTGACGTGCCACGTAGCTGCTGCAACATTTCTGGTCCATTTCGGGCTTGTCCATGGAGCCCAGCAAGATCCTGGAGGAGTTTCCACGCTGGCTCGAGAGGCTCTCGGCGCGCCACCAGGGCAACATCATCATCATCATAGACTCCATTGACCAAATCCAGGTCTCACGTCACCTTTTGAGCGTGTGATTTCAGTTCAGAATGATAACATGCGCCTTATCTTTCTTCCGCAGCAAGCAGAACGACACATGAAGTGGCTGATCGACCCGCTGCCCGTCAACGTCAGAGTGGTCGTCTCTGTCAACGTGGAGACGTGTCCTCAGGCGTGGCGGTCGGTCCAACACGGCAGCCGTCTGTTGACTAGAAAAAAGGAGAGAGCACATTTACCGTCTTTTTTGGATTATACGTCGCTCCCGATTATAAGTCGCACCAGCCAAAAAATGCATAATTAAGAAGGAAAAAACATATACAAGTCGCACTGGAGTATAAGTCGCAATTTTGGGGGAAATGTATTTGATAAAATCCAACACCAAAAACATGTAATCTTGAAAGGCAATTTAAATAAAATAGAGAACAGGCTGAATAAGTGTGCGGTATGCTAACGCTACATGACTGACATGGCTGATAATGTCAGTAACGACGTAACATATTAAGAGTTATTCCGATAACTCTAGCATAAAGAACATGCTAACAAGTTTACCAAGCTATCAGTTTCACTCCAAATCACTAAATCCAATGAAAACTTCATCCTCTGTGTCATTTTCAACAACTCCCCCAACTCGGGAGGTAGACGATGCGCCGCTTCCGCCGCTTCCTCTTCTACGGCGCTTACGTCAGAGTCATTGTCGATTTATCAACACAGGCCGAGAGCGCCCTCATGTGGTTAAATGTGAAAATAACAATCGTGTTAATAATTTCACACACAAGTCGCTCCAGAGTATAAATCGCACCCCCGGCCAAACTATGAAAAAAAACTGCGACTTATAGTCCGGAAAATACGGTATATGCATTTCAGTGTGTTACGAATACTAATTAAATATTTCAATGGCAAATCCTAAAGATTTTCATGACACTTATGCAAAAAAAAAAAAACGTCATTTGGCGGTGCCTGTCTGTCTATACAGCGTGTCCCGACAAACTTGAAAATGCTTATTTTCCAGGAAATAAAAGATTCAGCAACAATTTGTACAGAACAGCCACATGGAAAATAAACAGACATTTTATTTGTTTTGTTTTGTTTTGTTTTGGGCATCGTTAAAGAGGCACATAATGGGCTCTCTCCAGGTTGTGGCCCACTCTCCACTTGGACCCGCTGAGTCCCAGGGAGGTCAGGAGTGTGGTGAACGCAGAGTGCCTAAGCTCGGACCTCCAACTCACCAAAGATCAGGTATGAGCACCTCACTGCTACGTCTGTCCATCTCAGTGCTGTGGGAGTGACTCGAGTATGCATTCTCCAGGAGAAGAAGTTGGAGAAGCACTGCCGATCAGCGTCGACTTGCAATGCTTTATACGTCACACTGCTCGCAAGGATGAGCACTAGGTTCTCAATTTTTTTTTTTTGATTCAGTATTTGGAGAACAATCAGGGCTACCAATCAAACACGATTTTAAAAAAATATAATTATTATTTTTTTTTATGTGTAGTGGAGGATGGTCATTGGAGAGGAGCCTCGAGCAGTGCCTGCAGTGTCAGGACACCTTGTCACTCTACCGCCTGGCGCTTAAAATGACGCTGGACTCCCTCGGCTCGGACAGAGAGCGACACATCATGAGAGAGGTGGTTTACTTAGGAGTATAGAATATGGCTGACATGAAGCCCCCAAAAAAAATCTAATAACTCTAAAACATCAGCGCTCACTGCTTAACATGACTTTTGTTTACATCTTGTGTGCAGATACTCTGCCTGCTGTACTCCAGTCACAATGGAGTGAGTGAGTCCGAGGTTCTCGATCTTCTCCCAGAGTTGGAATTTCCAGCGCTGGCGTCAATGCTCTTTCGTCTGAGTAGACTGTGTGTGGTCACCCTCCATTGCGGGCTCATCAGATTCCAACACCTGCAGGTACCTGCGCCACATTGGACATTTGGGGCTTTTTTTAGGTCCACATGGGCAGTCCTAAAACATTAATACGACAAATGGATACTGATTGGAAACTTACTACAAAAGTAAATGAATCTTGACATTTAGAAATGGAATGTTCTTCAATGGCCAACATTTAATCACTTGATCTCAAACCAATCGAGAATGCATTTCTGTTCCGATGATTCCATTTTTGTCAACATTGTGTTATTTACAATCCTCTTTGGTCAGAAAAAAAAAATCTTGACTTTTGTGTTACCAGGCGTGGGAAGCGGTGAGATTGGAGTTTCTGAGCACAGGGTGTGATTGCACTACATACAGAGATAAGCTGATCCACTACTTCAGCCAGCAACTCAGGTGGCATCCGGACGGCCATCTTTGCTCTCGCACAAACCCTCCATTCTCTCTTTTCATGTGAATTTCACTCCTTTCATTGGATGTGTGTTTCTGGTAGTCAAGATCACGTGACGTGGCGCGTCGCCGACGAGCTGCCTTGGTTGCTCCAGCAGCAGGAGGACCGCACCAAACTGCAATTGAGCCTTTTGAACCTGTTTGTCTCCCAGAACCTGTACAAGAGGTTTGTGTGTCCGCGTGCTGTCATAAGCAACCCGTAATTCCAAAAATAGTGGCTGGGAATGAGGTATATGTTCCAGACCCACACGCAATTGCAGAAAAATCTGCTAAATCTTAAATATAAATACTTCCAAAAAATGTTGCTTTAAAATAGGCTGGGAAATACAGTATATCTTTATTGTATTGAAATGGAGATATGAACAGTAAAGATACTGGTGTGAATATGGAAATGAGAATGATATCAGTCATGTGACACTTCGCCATCCAATGCATCAATGCATACACAACCATCGTCATGTTGCGGGGCTGAGTGGTTATTATCCGTAAAGCACAGTTGCCGTACAGTGTGAATGTATTTATTTTAAATTTATTGCCGAGTTTGTTAATGTTGAGGGCTGTATTTCAGTCAGTTTTTATGAAAAAAAAAAAAAGAACTAAATTTTTCTCATCCCTTTTGGATTGATGTCTTGTCACACACGGACCTGAAATAGAACTCCTACCCACTGAGGCATTGAAATCACAATAATAATAACTCAAGAATGACCTTTCTATGGAGAGTGCGCGGGAATGACGAAGAGCTGATCTGAAATAAAGTCAGAATGTACTGAAAAGTCAGGAGAGTAAGCTCCTGGTAATATTCGATTCTTTAAAATGAATCGCACGAACAAGCTGCCACTAGCCCGGCTTTGCCAAAAATTCAAATTTGATTTTCAGGGGTCATTTCTCCGAGCTGCTCGCCTACTGGCAGTTTGTGGGCAAGGACAAAAGCGCCATGGCCACCGAGTACTTTGACTCGCTGAAGCACTACGAGAAGAACTGCGATAGTGAGGACAGTATGACCAAGCTGGCCAACTTGTACGAGACGTTGGGACGTTTCCTCAAAGACTTGGGCTTGTCCAGCCAGGTGGGGGCCAGGTTTTTTTTTATTGTCACAACACTTTATTTTTTTTTTTTTTTTGGGTTCATCCTGAAATGATACCAATCCCTAATTGTGATAAGTGAAAATCCACCTCGTTCTTTGTTTGTTCCCTACTAGGCCGTAGCTCCTCTGCAGCGCTCACTTGAGATCCGAGAGACCGCCCTGGACCCTGACCATCCCAGCGTGGCGCGCTCTCTGCATCAGCTAGCCGCCGTCTACGTCCAGTGGAAGAAGTACAACAATGCCGAGCAGCTGTACAAGCAGGCGCTGGAGATCAGCGAGAACGCCTACGGGGCCGAGCACAGCAGCGTGGCACGAGAGCTGGAGTCCCTTGCCGTACTCTACCAGAAACAAAACAAGTACGCTGGTGCCGTGAGTGGCGATTATAATGCTGCCTGCATCACTGGTCCAGATGAGCAATCTACTTTTATCATTATCTCGATTAGGTATGAACAGGCGGAGAAACTCAGGAAGAGGTCAATGAAGATAAGGCAGAAAACGGCTCGCCAAAAAGGCCATATGGTGAATATGGAAGTACTACTTTAGTAGGAGCAACTGCATCATCCACAGCAATATTTTATTTCCAGGCACCTTTCAGGACTCTCAGTATACAACCTGTGACAGTTGTAAATTAAAAGTTAATCAAAGTACAGTGAAACTCCTCTACAACGAAATCATGTTTGCAGCAAGACATTTTTCACAACAGGGGGTTTTTCACTGTAGCAAATTTGATCTCAGATTTAAACACGCACAAACAGACGTATGTGTACTCTTTATTTTTATTCCAATAGTGCATAAGTATGAGCACACACTTATTTGACACTTCATATAGTCAGTGTAGAAAAAAGAAAAAAAAGAAATTACGAAATTTACGATCAGCACTCACTTTCACTTATGTCAATTTCTTGGATGATTTATTTTGCTTCCTCCGTCTTTCATTTTGATCACTTTTACCCTCTCTTCCAGCGTCGGAGCACTTCTTGTCTTTAACTGCTTGACATCCAAAGGTCCGTTTTGTAGCCATTTTAGCAATGTAATGTTCTTGCTGCGTCTGAATCTAACAATAACTAATACTTCCTGGACTACTGCACATGTGTAAACCAGTGTGGTGGTTGCTGTTGCTGTTTCTGAATGAAGCAGGAGAGGTCGCTGTTGGATTAGACTTTGTTGTAGTGAATATCTTCGCGAGGCAAGAGCAGAGAAAAACAGTTTTTTTTTTCGTTGTATAGGGGGCAAGAGAGTGGGAACGGTGTTAATGCATGAAGATTTTTTTCACATTCGGGGTATTTTCGCCCATGTAGGTTTCGTTGTAGAGGAGTTTCACTGTATTATAATACCAACACCCAGATACTTATTACACATTTTGTGTTGTTGGGTTTTTTTGGGTTGTAAAGGACTTTATAAAGGATACTTAACAGTAGTAAAAATAAATGTCCGCATGAGCACTGGCAGCCCCATGTACACCTGTCCAAATTGTTCAGTTTATGAAAATAATGATTGGTTTTGATTTACACCAGGGGTGTCAAACATGCGGGCCGGAAGCGGCAAGGAGGTTCGATCAGCCCCACAGGATAATTTAAAAATGGAGAAAAAAAAAGGATTACTTTTAAAATGGTGCAATTCATGGAGTATCCGCTAGGTCTGTTTATTACATTTCAACATTTTCCTAATGTTCTTGTGCTTCTTTAGACCAAAACAAAGGAAATGCATTATTTTGGTTATTTATAGCAGAGTATGGTATCATTTTAATGGTCCGGCCTACTTGACATCTACCGAGGCCATATGTGGCCCACAATGTGAAATGAGTTTGACACCCCTGATTTACACCGTCAAAGGCGTATTAGTTTATTATTACAGCAGCCAAGGAAGCTGTACCTAATGTTGAGGCTGGTGAGTTATCTGTCTGTGTTCTCCGCGCTGCAGTATGGCTTCACTCTGTTGCGTCGCCGGGCCTACCAGCTTGAAGAACTCACCCTAGGGACCGATTCCGCCGACTGCGCCCGGACCCTGAACGAACTGGGTGTGCTCTACTACCTCCAGAACAACCTGGAGTAAGTTTCACCCGCCTTCAAGACCCTTCTAGGACCTTCCACCGCATCACGTCTACTTTGTGTGTTCTGACCAGTGCGGCCAAGGTGTTCCTGACGCGCTCGCTAGAGATGCGCCAGCGCGTCCTGGGCCCGGACCACCCCGACTGCGCGCAGTCCCTCAACAATTTGGCGGCACTGCACACAGAGAGGCGGGACTACGAGGCGGCCGAGGATATGTACGAGAGGGCGCTTGACATCCGGAAGAGGGGCCTCTCGCCGGACCACCCCTCGCTTGCCTATACGCTCAAACACCTGGCCATGCTCTATAAGCGCAGGGTGAGGTGTAAACATTCATTCATTGATCTTTCATGAATCAGGCCTTGAAGCAAATTAATATAAAAATGTCTCACCTCAAATAAGATACAGTCAAACCTCGGTTTTCGAACAAAAAATTCGAGTTTTCTATGCCTCGGCTGACGAACAAATTTCGGTTCTCGAACAAACTGGGCGCACTTGAATGCACCATTTGACTCCTCTCGCCTTCCTTACACGCGGAAGTGACGCTTCCTCGGGTAGGTGAGGAAGTGACGCTTCCTCGTGTTGCTTTCCATTGTGAGCAGACGTGTGCAGTAAACATTTTTATTTTAAAAAGAGCGTGGTTTCGCTTTTCGAACAGCCTTCTGGAACGGATTATGGACAAAAACTGAGGTTTGACTACTCTTTATTTTCCTTCAATAAAAATATGCAGGAAAGTAGTGTGATGACATTTACTGTCATAAATGAATACTTTCAAATTAACACCTTCAAATTACAAAAGCGTTTTGGACTCAATCAGCACCTAAACAAAGAAATATCTAACCTCAACTAGTGTCATGAGGAAGCTGCAATTAGACATCTCCTTATTTCTCCTCAGTAAAAAAAAAATTGGCAATTCCATTTGAACTTAGTGCCTTTGTTATTACTGCACATCACTAGTAAAAAGGTCTTTCGAATAAAAAGCACCTTATTTCAAATGTTAAAAATGGCAGTCTCTGTGATTGAGAGACCTACCAACCCACTAAATTCCTTCAAATATTCACATCTGCTTTTTAAAGGCACTATGCTTAAGTGCCGCCTGAACAAATGAATGCCTCACCTCAAATAGAAGACCCACTCCCCCTCACGAAAGAAAGAACAGGCGGTGTCAAGTAGCTGCTATACAATAATGCCTGAAAAGGTAGCCTCTATTTTAAAAAGATCGTCACTTCGGAAAAAAAAAAATAAAAGCCTCACCTCAAATAGCAGAAAGAAATTAGGAGGCGGTGCTACTTAGTAGCTCTACAAAATGTTAATTAAGTGATTGACTAAGTAATTTATACACAGAAATCTATAATATGTGTACTGTATATGCAGGGGAAGCTGGAGAAGGCGGTGCCCCTCTATGAGCTCTCACTGGACATCCGGGAAAAGAGTTTTGGGCCGAAACATCCCAGCGTAGCGACGGCACTGGTCAACTTGGCGGTCATCTACTGTCAGCTGGTGACCGCTGATTTTTTGCTCTCCGAAATAAACACACACACGGATGTATATTTTTTTTTTTTTTTCGTGGTCACGTGATGCTGTGCTCGCGTATGTTTATCAGAAGAAGCACGGTGAAGCCTTGCCCCTCTACGAACGAGCGCTCAAAGTGTACGAAGATAGCCTGGGACGCTCGCATCCGCGCGTCGGGGAGACTCTCAAGAACCTGGCGGTGCTCAGGTACGCAACCTCAAAAACACTTTATTACCTCCACCAAGCAGTCATAAGAATCTGAATCAGATTTATCGGCCCACTGTGTGAAACATACTCGGAATTTGCTTCCTCAGTTACACAACACTTGACTTAGCGCAACTCAAAAGTAGCGGTCTACTTGCATCGGAGACGGAAGAAATGCGGTGCTTTGCGTGGCAGCTGGTACGACTCGGTTGAACGTCTGCCATCTTTGCTCTTGGCCTGACATGCTCCATTTTCGCAGCTACGAGGAGGGCGACTTCGAGACGGCGGCCGAGCTGTACAAGCGCGCCATGGAGATCAAGGAGGCGGAGCCGTCGGTGGCGTGCGGCAACGCGCCGTCGCGCCACTCGTGACCCCTGCGCACAGGTACGCTACCACTTGGGGAAAGTGGCATTTGCACACAGAGCCTTTTGTCATTCGGAATTGCGAATACATTTTCTATTGGCTTCGGGAAATGGGAGGATATGAATAATCAGTGTTAACGAAATTGTGAAAGATGTGACATGGCCAAATAGTATTCATTACACGGAGTCCTTTTAATAATAGTTACCGCAACCATTTTTAATATGATGTATCTATTGTCTTATTTGCTATACAATGGTTAGTAAGTGTCCAAAACCAGGTCCCAATGTAAGGTTTATACTACAGCGTTGATAATGACCCAACAAGTGTTATGTTTCTGTCACGGTTAACATACAAGTACAGTATTCTCTAGTACGGACTCATGTTTGCGCTGTCCAATCTGTCCTTATAACAGAATGTCCTTATTTGGGGGATCAGTATGGTACATGTCCTTTATGAACCTGCAAGTATTATTGACAAAATGCACGTGTAACAACACAAGCAATAAAATGCAAAAATATACTGTCCAAAAAGTGTTCAATATAACAAAAACTGCAGTACAGTATTTTTTTAAAAAATCACACCGTACAGTACGTACAGTACAGTATTTTAATGTTGATTTTTTTCCCGTCTTGGGGAAAAAATGAGTCTATTTTGGGTTGTTTTGATGTTCTTCTTTTGTTTCGATGCCATGATCTACAGGACGTAAGTGAATAAAGTTAAAATCTTTCGCAATTACAGTAAAACGCGCGCCAATAAAAAGTCACTTACACGTCGTCGTTTCGGATCCGATGATAGAAAACGGCGAAGCGAACACGTGTCTTCCGTTGCGTCTCCATCCGGGGAACTTTCGCATAAGTAAGTTCCGATAAAATGTAATATCGTAGTCAAAATGTTAATGCATAGGTTTTTATTCCGGGTGAAGGAAATTCCCTTTCATAGAATTCCGGAGATGGGAATATTTACTGTATTTATCTTTGACCCAAATGATATTTTGACTGCTAAAATATCATTGACTGTTTTCTCAACAAAAAAAAGTGCAATTTCTTAAGACGTGAAATTCTAGTTATTCACTTGCATTTGTGCTCATATTTGGGTTAAAATGTGCTCACTTTTCAAACGCAAAGAGCTCACTGAAGTTGAATGAGTCTGCATTAAAGCACTTCATGATGCAGGTGGTTTCATTAAGTGGCCTGACATAACAATATTGTTGAATGGTCCAAATGCAGTGCAATACGAGACTGTGTGACTTTGTATACAGTGTGTTTGTGTTTTTATGGATTGTAATATAATGTGTTCAAAGCATTCAATATTCCACATGTATTCCTGCTAATAAATACTTTATTGAGATGTTAACAATATGAAGCATTGTGACCTTATGTCATGCATTCACCTTTTTTTTTTTTGTCTTTATTCACGGTCAGTCATTGGATGTCATCCAACGTATGCCATGATAAATCCGGTATTTTTCTTTTAATTTGCCGACCGCGCAGCCTACAACTTTCTCATTTGAGCCATCAGGTCCTCCAGGCTCTGTTCCGTCTCTTCCACCATCTCCCCGTCACCCTTATTCTGTATCCCACAAAAAAACAAAATCAGAAAGTGATAACATTTCTAACCCCATCGGTAATCGTTGGGTGGGAACTGACCGCCATCGGGATGGTGTACGCCACGGTGATGCCTTCAGGGAGGTCGGCAACTGCAGCCGCCGTGGCCTGCGTCTCTTCGTTGGCCTCCTCCGATACCAGTTCAATCCCCCATTCGTTGTCCTCGTGCAGCACCTCCTCCTCCTCCTCGACCTGGATCGCCTCATTCTTTGGTCGCGCCGCTTCCTGCGCCTGGCGGGGGGACACATTTGCAAGCAGGGTTCCATGTTAGCCCACCCGCAATGCTGCGGCTTGATTTAAGATGGATTTGGATTGCAGGGTTCAAGTGACATTTCAGATTTTATTTTGCTCTCAAGTGGTGCAGTTAGGCTACAAAATATTTCTATTTACACTACAGTAGGGCCTGGCTGATATTGATTTTTTTTTTTTTTTTTTAACCCGTTTGCTGATAACATAACATAACTGGTCGTTTCATGTGTTTTGGATGCGTGTCACTTGAAATGTACACCAAAAAAACGGTTATAGGTATTGAAATGGAATTGGGCACATGCAGTGTAAATCCAGCGTCAATATCAGTGCAGTGAGATCAACTTCACCTTGTAGACTTCTTGCTGTCTCCGGCAGTGGCGGTCGTTGCACTGCGGGTTGGGCTTCATGGCCATGCTGGGGAAGAAGTCCTCCATGGCGTTGTAGCCCAGGTAATAACTGACGCGCCCAAACTTCAACAGATACCTGCGACACCGACAAAGTCCCGTTTTAGCGACAAAAATCCACGCACAGATCCTCCCCCTCAAAACTAGTGAGTGCAATTATGAAATCAAATTGGTAAGTAAAATGAGTAAAAAAAAAATCTTTAATGTAGTTACTCCAAATTCTATATTCTTGACATTTACTATAAAAGGCAAATAGCTCAAATTTGAAAATAATTTTGAAAAAAAAGTTTCATGTTTTCAATAGAAAAAAAGCTTGAGAATAAAACCAATTCTAAAATAAGACTTTAAAAAAATACAGAATGCCCAAAAAAAAAAAATCCCATTAAAAATAGAATTAAGGAAAATTAATTAATTAACGAACTTTGGGTCTGTGCAGTGCAAGTACTTAGAAAAATACTTTTTTGCTTTTTCTAGTGGAAAAAACAAAATATATTTGCATATTACAATTGAAAAACAAATCTATTTCCAATGAAGAGTGAAATTTTCATCAAGTATTTTTTGTAATTACAACAAATATTTACGTACTAAAATTCTTGTAGTAACTTTACCCCCTCTAATAGCTTTTCTAGTCATTTTCTCTCCTTTGTAACAAAAGAATGACAGTGTATGATGATACTACAGAGTTTGCCACAGTTTTCTGTTGTGACAGGAAAAAAACAAATGGATTTTTGGTGCAGCTGTGTATGGAATTTACTTTAGGACATTTTGGACCAGGATGCCAGCGACGACGCCCATCGTGGTGGGCAAGCTGGCAGCGCACACGCCCTCCCTCTTGAGGGTCTTCTCATCAATGTTGGCTGCCACCACCAGAGGGGGAGCGCACTGCGCAATCACACAAATCAAATACTGACTTTGTATCAACAATTGCAGTTATGTAGCTGTTAGCCTCTCGGGAAAAGGTGTGTGCATCTGTTTGTGTTCTTTACAGCAAAGCATGCCGTCTCTCCCGGGTTGATGAGCTGTATGTGTCCCGACACGGCGTTCTCGCTGACTCCGGACTCCATCCAGGTCTGACCCAATTCGTTACAAGCCTTCACAAAGAGAGTTCGACAATCACACCCACAAAAGTCACCCCAAAAAATGTTTTGCTGGTCACTCCTTACTGTATTGATGGCCATGCGGGCCTCGAAGTTGTCCACGCAGCTCAGGACTAAATCCACGGGCTTGCCGTCCTCCAGGCCTCCGTGACTTAGAAAAGAAGAGAAGTCAAGACGCTTCCACTAAGCGCTTAGGAGAGAACATGAGGAAAAGTCACCTGAGACGCTCCATGAAGTGGTTGAAATTGTCCAAGGTGGTGATGTTGTAGTTGTGCGTCTCAAACGACACGTCTGGATTGATGTTTCTGGATCAGGGTGCGGTCAAGAACAGGTAAGAACAAATAATTCATTTTTATTCTGATGATTTATTCAATATGCTATTAATATGTGGTACCTGAGTGTGTGTTCAGCAGCCTCCACCTTGCTGAGGCCGGCCTGGTGAGGCTGGAAGAAGAGTCGGTTCATGTTGGCCAGCTCCACCTTGTCGTAGTCGAACAGCAGCAGCTGGGAAGATGTGGACACAACATTAGGTACACCTGCACAAGCTTGTATCGATTAAAATGACTAGGTGGAGCAACTACAGTCTCTCCAACTACAAAGTACTAGATTACATTAGAAAATCTAGATTTGGTGAGAACTGTGATTATCTTACCAAATTATTTTTTTTAATGTCCGTGTAGTATAGTGGAATCATAATGTCACTCTTTAGTTAAATTGCTACTGTAACCTATCCATATTTTAGATTATCTCTAAAAGTTTAATATTTTGAACCAGGAAAAAGTTAAATGTGATTATGATAGCTGATGTTTAATGGATAAAAGTAATGAATTAGTAAATTTGCATCAATTTGTACTGTACCACCACGACTCTTTTCCATTTGGAACAAAATTGTTGCTTCACATAGCTTTACCCGAAAACAGTAAAAAATAGATATTTTTGTGCATATAAATAGTCTGATCAACTCATAATAGGAAAAGAGCTTTGCATTATTACCTTGCCGATGCCACACCTGGTGAGCATTTCGGCTGTCACGCTGCCCACTCCCCCGACGCCCACCACGGCTACGGTGAATGTCCGGATGCTCTGTCACACACATTGGACAACAATATTTTAACAAAACGTTCAGAATTTTGAACAGGATGTCCAAGGGTAGCAATTGCTAACCTCGTAATTATCAACGATACCCATTCTCTTCAGAGCCATCAGGCGACTGCACGGACGAGTAAAAAAAAAAAAAACAGCTTGAATGAGTCACCAGTCTCCCAAAGGGCGCGGCACCTCCAAAGCACATTTAAAATTCGTATAAAAAAATGAAACATTACCTATAAGGGTTGGAATCCACAACTTCTGCGCTCATCTTATCAATTTTGGGTCGGTGGAGCTGGTCGGTGGCGCATTGCTTTTGCTTACACTTGATCAGTTCGTTCTCCAACTCCCTCACGCGGAGCTTCAGTTCCTCCATCGTTGCCATAAGGGCTCCCAAAAGCTAACAATTAAAAAACCAAAAATGGATGTACATACATGTAATAACGTAACACCCAGACGACAACAATCGACCCAGTTAAGTACACGTCTTCACAAGTCCAATCAGCTGTCAGGATGTGTGTTACAGCATAATAAGTTCGTGCGGAAATAAAGTGACCAAAACAGATCCTGCCTAACTTGCCACAACACATGACGCGTATTTATCTATTTTGTTGTAAATAAAACTACATTCATCTTCAACAATTACTTTGAGTATAAACCTTTTTTTTTTAATAGTTTTTCCCCCACAGTTTGTGTGTTTGAGTCGAATGTGCGGCGCAGCAAATAACCCGACCAAGCCAGCGATCTTGTTGACGAGCAACTTCTGGAAAATAATTAATCCACTTTCTAATCATTTCAAGACTAAAACATGGGCGAAAGGACGACTCCGGTACGACCGCAGCATCAATTCGACGAGGATAGACTTAAAGAGTATCTGTCTGCGAAGTCGTTCGTGTCAAACGACGACACGCTAGTTGTCAGACAGTACAGGTGAGTTTTTTTTATTGTTTGGGGGGTCACAATTAAGTTGACAACTTTCTTGAGCTAACATGCTAATCGCCTTTCCAGTGCGGGGCAGTCCAATCCAACTTTCCTGATTCAGACACCTTCCAAAAGTTATGTTTTGAGGAAGAAGCCACCTGGTGCGTTGTTACCAGGTGCCCACAAGGTAGAAATTTACGAATAAAATCACGACATACGTTACTGCGCTTTATGTCATTAATTGTTTGTAGGACTAATAATACTCGTGCAGCAGGACTGTCATGAATTCTTTTCAAACTTCAAAACCATTGGACCTCCATTTCATTTAATGAAAATAAATGTTGCATTGTAATTTTGTTGACATGTTCCTACATACCGAAAAAACTGAGTAGCCTGTCATGAAAAGTTCAATATTTTTGTTGTCACTCAGTTAAACCTATTTGACACACGGATCCACCAATCATTACACAGAGTGAACGTTTTTAAACCTTAATTAAAAAAAAAAAAGTTGATGGTTACAGTTTGCAAAAAAATGAAAACCCAAAATTTAATGTCTCAGGAAATTAGAATAGTACATGAGAAAAATTTAAAAATAGAATGCTTCAACAGAAATAGAGAGTATCAAAATAAATCTATATTCATATTAAGTGGTTTTGTTCTCAGGTGGACAGGGAATATCGTGTCCAGAAGGCCTTGCATTCCGCTGGATTCCCTGTGCCTCGGCCCCTCCTGCACTGTACCGACATCGACGTCATCGGAACAGAAGTTCTACCTGATGGAGCACATTGTGGTGAGTTTGTTACAGTATGCGGCACTTCTGAAATGTAAACTAATAAATTAGCTAATGGACGCGATAATTGAGCAGGGGCGCATATTTTGGGACCTTCGTCTGCCCGGAGTGATCCCGGCAGAGAGGACGGCTCTGTACGTGGCAGCAGTGGAAGTTCTGGCCAAACTGCATTCACTGGAACTGGCATCGCTAAAGCTGGATGGTTATGGAAAAGGAATAGGATACTGTAGGAGACAGGTGATTCAAGGATCACTATTCACAATTTTTTTTTTTTTTTCATGTGGATGCTATTTTCAGCTATTTATTAAAAAAAAGAGACCCAATTTGTTTGTATACAAGCAATTAAAAAGAAGTCACTTTACAATATGATATCCTCTTGACTAAAATTTGTGGTATGTCTTTTCTTCAAGGTGTCCACATGGACCAAACAGTACACGGCGTCATCCCACAGAGACATCCCTGCCATGAATGAGCTCTCCGCGTGGTTGATGAGCAATCTGCCCGCCGACGATCAGGAAGTCACGCTGGTCCACGGAGATTTCCGAGTGGATAACTTGGTATTCCATCCGACCGAGGTACAGTACGCCGTCTTATCACGACTGTCACATTTTCTCATGAGACTGTTACAGGGCGACGTGCGTTGTTGTGGCCCCTTTTAGGCTCGCGTGTTGGCGGTGCTGGACTGGGAGCTGTCTACCACTGGGCAGCCTCTGGCAGACCTGGCCTATTTCCTCATGCCTCACTACTGGCCCTCAGGCCTCAACATTCTGAGCTCTATGGGTAGCTTGAAAGGAATAGAAGGTCTGAACTAAGACAAAGCTCAATATTGAAATAAAAACAAAAGGCCAGTTTATGAAATGTTTCTGTGCGTGTGTCCTTGAGCAGGTATTCCCACAGTGGACGACCTGATTTCCGTTTACCGACGCTGCCGTGGGATCCCGTCCACTTTGCCGAGCTTAAATTTCTACTTGGCGCTCTCCTTGTTCAAGATGGCAGGAATCGCTCAGGTATGTGTGGCTCTGGCTTGTATGGGAAATTTATAAATGAGTAGTCTGAGATTGGCAAGAATTCCCTGACTGCGTGGCGTTTCTCATTCATTCACTTTGAATGAGTGAATTTAAAGACAACTCGACATACGGATATAAAAGTAAATGGTAATTTCCTTTGTTGTGTGTTCACAAACTCCCCCATAAACGTTATTTTGTAATTTCCTCACTTGATTTTTTTTTTTTGGTGCATTATTTTCGCTTTTCTTAGTGTCAGTGAATGTGATCATTAATTTCCGTTTTTCTGAGGCTGTCTTCGAACGCCTCTCGAGTCGAACGAGAAGAGAGAAGGCACGGAGTCGGACGCAGACGTGTTTGTGTTTGTCGAGACTGTTAAAAGCATAAATAAAGTGGACGTTTTAAAAAAAAACAACACCACAGCTCTCCTTTTTCGGAGCTGCAACATGTACAGTATCTATATCTATTTGAGCTATAGTAGCCTACTATCAAAATCTTTTTCCATTTTCAAAAATTTTTTATAAACCCCAAGGAGCCACTAGATGTCGCTAAAGAGCCGCATGTGGCTCTGGAAGCCGCGTGTTGCCGACCCCCGAAGTCCCTGCATCCATTCCGTCATATCTCTCATTCTCTTTGTTTTTTTTCTCTCCATCAAGGGTGTTCATGCACGCCACCTACTGGGCAACGCCAGCGCTCCAAATGCTGCCGAGTTAGGCCAGTGCGTGGAGCCCTTGGCTGTGCTCGCCCTGCAGCTGGCGCAGAGGTTTGTTATTGCTCTATTCCTGTCTCTCATTTACTTAAGTGTTAACACGTTTCCCCTTGACACCCACCGCAAATGATTGTCTGGTACGGTCGTGTATTAAAGAAATCCGATTCGTTTCCGCTTGCCGCCGAAAGGATTTTGCCAGTAAACATTGGAATCACATGTTTGGAATTCCGTATCCAGCTGCTGCCGCTTCCGCTTGTGACGGCTGACTTGTGTCTCGCTCGTCTGCACTCGCAGACGGCCTCGCCGCGGGCCTCCGGCGGCTCAGCGGGAAGTTGGACTCTTTCTGCAGACGGCCGAGGGCCGGGCGGTGCTCCGGCAGGTGAAGGACTTCATGAGACAACACGTGCTTCCCGCGCAGAAGGTCTGCGCCGAGACAAAGCGGCCCATTGTTGGGCCCCCCTCTTTTCACATTGAACCTTTTGGACCTTGTTAGTTGATTAGCACAGATTCTTTGGGCGAGAGAACAAGCCCTCCATTGATTTCGCATATAATACAACACGCCCAGTCATCACCTTTGGCCCGCTGTCTCTGGTTTGTGCTCGATGAAAGGAAAGAAAGTGGAAGAGTTACATGACATGTTTGATTATGCAGGAAGTCACGGAGTACTACATCAAATACGCTCACTCGCCCCTGAGATGGAAAACCCCCCAAATAATAGACGATCTAAAGGTAAGTCTGAAGGGGGCTTAAACGTTTTGGGTCCAACTTCAGAGCACCACAGCGGAATAGCGCGTATGTGTTTTGTGTGGTCAGGTGAAAGCTCGAGAAGCAGGATTATGGAACCTCTTCCTGCCGGCGGCTAGCGGCCTCACTCAGCTGGACTATGCTTACATCGCCGAGGAGACCGGACGCTGCCTCTTTGCTCCGGAAGTCTTTAACTGCCAGGCGCCGGGTAAACATCCTGCACGTTTTCACACCCCATCGACACTACCGGCGGCTCAGGAAGTTCACCAAAACTGATCGATATGTTTTCTTGAAGCGGATGCGGAGTCCCACTTGGATGAATGGGCTGAAAAGACACAGGAAGTGTGTCATCTGCGGTTCATTTCCAGGGCTCGTCCAAAAGCAAACCATCCATCCATTTTTTATTGTACTTGTCGACACGATGAACCGAAGCCGACCCCTTAGACCAGGGGTCAGCAACCCAAAATGTTGAAAGAGACGTTATAGGACACAAAAAAACCCCAAAAACAAATATGTCTGGAGCCGCAAAAAAATAAAAGCCTTCTTTAAAACGTACAATGAAGGAAACACATGCTATGTACGTAGGAGACTGGACTGTCTCCGAATTGTTTATGTTATTCATTCCTTTGTTGTGTGTTCACAAACGCCCCCATAGAATTTATTTTGTGATTTCCTCGCTTGATTTTTTTTGTTTTGGTGCATTATTTTCGCTTTTCTTAGTGTCAGTGAAGTGATCATGAATTTCCGTTTTGCAGAGGCTGTCTTTGAACACCTCTCGAGTCGAACGAGAAGAGAGAAGGCGCGGAGTTTGTCGAGGACTGTTAAAAGCATAACTAAAGTGTACGTTTTAAAAAAACAAACACCACAGCTCTCCTTTTGCGGAGCTGCAACATGTGTCTATATCTATTTGAGCTATATTAGCCGACTATCAAAATCTTTTTCCATTTTCAAACATTTTTATTATAAAGCTCCAGGGAGCCACTAGATGTCGCTAAAGAGCCGAATGTGGCTCTGGAGCCGCGTGTTGCCGACCCCCGCCTTAGAAAAACAACAATTCACACCAGCACAATTTAGACTGTTGATTGAAAAATGGCGGCCACTTTGGATATTTGCTCTGAATATGCGGCACTTGACTTTTCAACAGACACGGGCAACATGGAGGTGCTGCACATGTTTGGCAGCGAGGAACAAAAGACGATGTGGCTGGAGCCTCTGCTCAGAGGAGAGATGCGCTCGTGTTTCTGCATGACAGGTGACTTGACGCCTTCGCGTGACGGACGAGTGCCGCGTTTGTCCATTCAGCAGGAGAAGCAAATGCTCTTTTTGGCGGAGCTTTTTTCTCTTAAAATCTTTGGGGTGGTTCTCTGCCGAGCGTTCCTGAGTGGTTTCTCCCAGTGTTCCCGTTTCATTTGGTTGCTACGCTGCGTGAAAACAGCTGCTGGCTCGAGTTGATCAGAGCGGGCGTGACCCCATCCCAGAGCACTCTGAAAGGACCTTCCTTTACTATCCTTGGAGACGTTTAAAAAAAAAAAATGAAGTCCTTAATTATCCTTAAAATTGCCTTCACTGCATTGTTCAAATATGTTCATTAACTCAAACTGAGTCGTGGTTCCCCAGAGCCCGACGTGGCGTCCAGCGACGCGACCAACATGGCCTGCAGTCTCCACCGAGAGGAGGACCAGTTTATCGTCAACGGAAAGAAGTGGTGGAGCAGCGGTGAGTTGCGCCCTTCTTTATGTCTTTCATTTATATGAGTCACCGAACGTGACGCCGCATGTGATGGCAATCCTGGATGTGTTGTTTTCCTGGATCGATGACATGCGTGCTCACTTGAGCGGAGCTGTGACTCAGCTTGGCCCGAGTCAACATACTTTGTTTATAGGAAGTGTTTGAATTGGATTTAGCAAAGTGCCTTTCAATATTAAGATGTTTATGGGTCTGGTTGGGGGCCCCTCTGCTTGTGTGTCTGTGGAAAGTTTTCAGGCACTCTTGGACCTAAAAAAGATGTTCTATTTTTAGCAGCTTGAAAAATTTTGTCATTTTGGGACAGTCACGGACTGTTTGTGTGTGTGTGTGTGTGCAAATTGAGCTTTTCTCTGGTTTCGCTGTCTCAATTTCTTTTGTTGTACAGTATTTGACGATAGACCAGTCTAATTTTTCGTTAAAAAAATACAAATAAAAAATTCCACTCCCGTTGTAGCATAAAACAGCCATACGGGTGGATTAGTCTTCTCAACTCTCATTCCACAAACAATATGAATTGTAATATAATGGCGGCTATATTATTGCAAAGGCAATATTTGACTTGACTTCCGTTTTAAGGACATCGTCTTTACACTTCAGGCTGAGTATTTTAATTGTTTAAAACATTTTTTAATTTTTTATTGTTGTTTTACATAATGCCTTCTACATTTCAAGGATTTGCCCTGGTGACATTTTGAATCTGGAACTGATCATTCCGCCTTCTGCATGATCTCAAACTGCTTTGCGATGAACTTGACCTCAGAGGTTCCACCGTGTCTCGCATGCTCTGATGGTCTTCCAACTGGCGAGGGCAATTTTGAGACAAGCGCTAACACCCAAAGCTCATATTCATGTCGTAGATGTTGATCGTGCTCGTCCAAATGATAATCTACTGACTGACGCCCCGGATTTCTATCCAATAATCTCTTTATTGTTTGTTTGGCTTTTGCACATCCCCCCCCCTCTCTTGCCCCTGTTTGACCGAGAGAGGGTGTGAGCTTTCTTGAGGTCCACTGTGCAACAAATCTCTCTCTTAGGAACGTTTTAAACAATCCTGTGATGTCGTGCCTCTAAAGCAGTAATGGGGGGACTATTGCCTCTGATAAACATTTGCTCGATTGCTCTATTATACCGTAAATGGCCTTTGAAGGAGTTGATATCATCATTCTCCAGGGAGTCATAAAATCTCTGCCTCGCTACAGTTTCACTATAAACAAAAGTTTTAGTGAAAATTTGTTGACAATAACCGAGTGTCGTCGCAAGGGTGTTTCCCCCCTCTCAAAATGTCCTCTCCCGGGTTTTGGATTGCGTTTCTCCAATGGCATCCCTGATTATGACACAGCAGTTTTCTTTCCATTGTCTCCCTGAAAACAGCACGCAGGACACGGCGCGATCCCTTCCAAATGGTTGCGGTGTACCCTTTGAGTTTAGCCAGTGCGGTGGAAAGAGGATGACTAACAGGTACCGGGGATGGAAAGAATGATACTCTGTCGAATTCCGTTAAGGCGGGAGCAGACTGCAGCTTGCTTTTTTTTGGTTTGTTTTTCTATTTGGAATGAATTGCCGTTAAAAAGGGAAGAAAAGATGTGTGCTCTTGTAAAATAGCCACGTTATTGAACCCACCAGAGTTTCCCGTGATGAAAGATTAATCACGGCAATCACTAATTAAAAAAAATATATATAAAATGTTGTCATACAGTGAAACTCCTCTACAATGAAATCATGTTTGCAGCAAGAATTTTTTCACAACGGGGTTTTTCACTGGAGCAAATTTGATCTCAGATGTAAACACACACAAACTCATGTGTACACATACACACAAACGTATGTGTACTGTTTATATTTATTCCAATAGTGCATAAGTATGAGCACACACTTATTTGACACTTCATATAGTCAGTGTAGAAAGGAAAAAAAGGGAAAGAAATTGCGAAATTGACGATCAGCATTCACTTTCACTTACGTCAACTTCTTGGCGAATGTCTTTTATTTTGCTTCCTCCGTCTTTCATTTTGATCACTTTTCCCCTCTCTTCCAGCGTCAGAGCGCTTCTTGTCTTAGCTGCTTGACATCCAAAGGTCGATTTGTAGCCATTTTAGCAATGTAATGTTCTTGCTGCGTCTGAAACTAAGAATAACAAATACTTCCTGGACTACTGCGCATGTGTAAACCAGTGTGGTGGTTGCTGTTGCTGTTTCAGAACGAAGCAGTA
Source organism: Hippocampus abdominalis (assembly GCA_018466805.1). Taxonomy (NCBI): domain Eukaryota; kingdom Metazoa; phylum Chordata; class Actinopteri; order Syngnathiformes; family Syngnathidae; genus Hippocampus; species Hippocampus abdominalis. The sequence continues at coordinate 9,460,413 of CM031712.1, read as the reverse complement.
GAGGTCGCTGTTGGATTAGACTTCGTTGTAGTGAATCTCGAGAAAAATATTTCGTATAACGCAACAGGGTTTTTTTTCGTTGTATGGGGGGCAGGAAAGTGGGAATGGTGTTAATGCATGAAGATTTTTTCACACTAGGGGGTATTTTCGCCCATGTAGGTTTCATTGGAGAGGAGTTTCAGTGTGTCTGGCATATTTAAGCTATATTCATTCTATGCGGCCAAAATGCCTGATTGATTGAAAATCAAACTTGGGGGGAGAAGCAGAATGTCCCTAATTATGTCCTTTGGGTCTCGCAAGTGTTACTATGACGACCATTGGAGGACCAATTATGGTCCTTCTGTCAGAACAATTGACACGAAAGCAACATACAGTATTAGTCTTTTTAATTCAATCAACAAAACGTACAAATAAGACCAAGTGCAACGGTTAGCCTGTGCCTGCAAACATTTGATGTAGAAGAATCCTCGTCTAAATGTTGAACAAAAGACGGACGTTGACTACCTCGCTTCCTGTTGAAATAGTAAATGAGTGTCGCAAGCCGAGGCAGAAGACGCAAGTCAATTGTCAGACAATCTCTTCGGAATAAAAAGTGAGTCGCGAGCATTAAAAAGCAAGCGCTCGTGCATCTTATGTATAACGCGAGGTCCCCTTAGTGGTCAGTCTCGGTACTGCAACAGTGTTTTATGTGTGTGCTATGTTGATCATGCACAAGCACACACGATCCCCCCCCCCCTCCCCCATCTTTATGTGGGGGGTCTCCCACACATTCCAAATCGGTTAAGATGTTAAAAATCGGTTTGTGTGTACAGTGTACGCCCGCCTATCAGAACTTCGCCAGTCACCTTTTCTGCGACGCCCTACCGATGGCTCGGTCCCGAACCCCGCAAATAGCCGGGCTTTGTTCTAGTGGGTTTTACTGTTTTCGCTAAGACTACTTCGTCTTAAAACTTTAACGCACTTTTCCAGCTATCTCGGACCAAAATAGTATTTCTCCTTTCTCAGGTCTCCAAAAAAAAAAAAAAAGCTGAATCGTTAGCAAATTAGTAGCGCCTTTACATGCTGAAGGTGCTGGTATCCGGTTCCTCCGAACCCGACCGCGACTGGTTCTGATTGCGCGTGTTGAGCGCGATCTCCACCGCCGGCTCGCCGTCCTCTCGTCTGGGACGTCTCCCGAGTCGCTGGCCGAGACGCTTTGCGGTTTTCAGGACGTGTCCCTTGAAGGAGGACCCGATGAAGGCGTAGAGGAGCGGGTTGATGCAGGCGTGGGTCAGCGCCAGGCTCTCGGTCACCTGCAAGGCGTGATCCAACCCCTTGCTGACCTCGCAGTCGGTCACCAGCATGTAGATGATGTCCAGCGCTCGGCAAAGCTTCACCACGTTGTAGGGAAGCTGCGTGAGCAAGAAGACGGCCACCACCGCCAACAGGACCCGCAGGGCCCGCCATTTTTTGTCCCTGCGCAGCCCGGGCGCTCGGGACAGGGCGCGGCCTACCGAGCAGTAGCACGCCACCATGACCAGGAAAGGTAGCGCAAACCGAAGGATGACTTCCAGCAACTCCAGAGCAGCCTTGGCGGGGCGTCCCATGCTGGGCGGGTACACGGCGGTGCAGTACATCCTGTGATGCGAATGCTTCACCGTCGAGAAGATTAGTTCCGGCAAACCCAGGAAGATGGCCACGCCCCACAACGCCGAACACACCAGGATCCACTGCCGCCGCGCCCGGGGGCCCCTGCCGCTCCTGCGAGCCACCGCGCGGTAGCGGTCCACGCTGATGCACGCCAGGAGCAGCATCCCGCAGCTGAAGTTGGCGCCGTAGAGGAAGGAGGTGAGCTTACAGGCGGCCGGGCCCAACCGCCAGCCGTGGACGGCGTCGGCCGCCCAGAAGGGCAAAGTGACCAGCAGCAGCAGGTCCGACGCCGCCAGGTTCAGGATGCAAACGTCGGTCAAGGTGCGCAGGCGCGAGCGGGACGCGTACACCGCCACCACCAGGGTGTTGCCGGCCACGCCCACCACCAGGGCCAGCGAATAGATGACTGGGAGGAAGACGCCGGCGAAGGAGCGCACCGCCTCTTTGTCGCACACGGAGTGGTCGTAGTTGTAGTCGTAGCTGTCGTTGTGCCTGGCGTCCTCGTCGTCGTGGTAATAGTAATCCTCCATGTTTTGCTGTGTGAGCGAAGGGGGGGGGGGGGGGGGGATGAAGAATTGAACAGGGAAGGGCTTTCGCGGAATCTCTCCTGCATGGCTTCCCTCATGCTTTTAATCCGCAGAAGCCCGCGTGGGCTCCCAACAGCACACATCGTTGAGCATCCATCGACCCGCGGTTTGGAACTGTTCCTCGTCTTTCCTCACAATGACGACCGGTGGTTAAGCCCACCCTGGAAACGTATCAAAATGACCCACCCGAAAACGCGATGATCCCAAGAAGACAGTGATTTAATGCTTTCGAGCCCCGGGTTTTGTTTCGCAATGGATGGAACGATTGGAACATTCTGAAACATGTCAAGTATTTTCCCTGCTGTCACCAGCTGCATATTCAAGGCTGGATCAAGTGATTTTGTTTTGGTAAACACAGACAGAAGACCGCTTGGAAACATGAGCTTAAGATGACTGATTTAAAAATGAGTTTTGTTGAAGGAATGCCAAAGAAAATATTGAAATTGCCCACTGCCGCATTAGGTACAGTTGCAGATTCTAATATCAATTACAACTCGTTTTATGCTCATTAATTAATGCGGTTGCAGGTTCCACCATTTTTTAAATTTTTTTATTTTTTTGTAACTTTGCCCCATTTTGCTCCATGGATAAAATAATGCAAAGGGCTTTCTGTATGATCCACTGCAGTTTGAGACTCTGATGGATAACCGCTGCGCCCCCCCCCCCTCGAAAAAAAAATATATATATATATATATGTGTGTGTGTGTATATATATATATATATATGTGTGTGTGTGTGTATATATATATGTGTATATATATATATGTGTGTGTATATATATATATATATATATGTGTGTATATATATATGTGTATATATATATATATATGTGTGTATATATATATGTGTGTGTGTATATATATATATATATAATGTATATACACAGTCAAACCTCGGTTTTCGTCCATAATCTGTTCCAGAAGGCTGTTCGAAAACCTGAAATTGTTCGAAAACCGAATAATTTTTAAATAAAAATGTTAACTGAACACGTCTGCTCACAATGGAAAGCAACACGAGGAAGCGTCACTTCCTCGGGTAAGGAAGGTGAGAGGAGTCAAATGGTGCATTCAAGTGCGCTCAGTTTGTTCGAAAACCGAAATTTGTTCGGTCGTCATCCGAGGCATAACAAAAAAAAAAAATTGGGGTCGAAAACCGAATTGGTCGAGAACAGAGACGTTCAAAAATCGAGGTTTGACTGTATATATATTTATATATATTTATATGTATATATATATATATATATATATATATATATATATATCTTATCATTAAACTCTGGAGGAGGAAAACAACAATTCTATGCTAATAGCCTCACGGGGAGGCAAAGAATAAGCTGCAAACTAAACACAAAACACCTCCCTTGACATATGACATTGATTCCAACTCCAGGGTGAACAAAAACAAACAACAACAAAAAGTTCTTACCTCTTTTTTTTCTTCTTCTTCTTCCGTCTTTTGTCTGTCACCGGCTAATCAAATGTCCAACGTTCACAGTTCACACAAACATCAACGCGTGTTGTGTGTCTGTGGAGGCAAGTTACCGAAGAGGGAGGGGGGGGGGGGGGGAACCGCATAAAACCTCCTCCCTCCAACGACCAGAGCACACCCCTCCATTCACTCTGTGTGTGTGTATGTATGTGTGTGTGTGCGCGCTCTCAATTCTGCTTCAGCTTAGCTTCCTGAGAAGTGTTTTTTGTTTTTGCTCGCAAGCCGACCGGCGCGCATTTAGAAGCCAACACCTCACAAGTTGTGATGAATGAGTCTGTCAAAAGTGTCCGCGTTTGTGTTGCGTTACCTTGTACAAACAGTGACTTTTTTTTTTTTTTCCCTCATTATATTTTGATGTTATTCTCATAAAAAATGCGATGGAGTATGTATGTTGTCGTACTTTAACCCTTTTGGGGACAGCGGTTACTACAGTGGACTGGTTATCACAATTATTATTTGTGCATGAAAGGGTTAAATTTGGATAAGTTCTCACTCTTATAAAGTCAGGAGCATTCGACTTATAGTGAAAGTTTTCTCCAAAAGGTGACAATTTTTTGGCGTGACTATTTTGACTTGATTCTCATAATAATTTTGTTGTTGTTAAAAATTCACTTTTTTTGAAAATATGATCTTTGGCTTATTTTGATGCCTTCTTAAATAGAAGCATTTTTTGGTCGTATTAATAATTCTTAATAATTTCAACTTTATGCAACCGTTTTTCTATCAGTGTTACTGCTTAAGTCTTTGAAAAGTCCACCTTTTTTCCCTCATAATTAACTTTTATTCTTGTCAAATTCAGACCTTTCTCCTCCATTTGCCACATCGTCGATTTTTTCTCTTGTATTATTGCGACTTCAAAAATGCAACCGTTTTTCATGGAATCGATTTATTCTTGGTCCTTTGACACTAACAAAACTGGAACTATTTTTCCCACAGCAGTCCAACTTTTTTTTTTTGATCCTCCTCTCTTATTTAGATTTATTTCTAATGAAATAAATCTATTAATTGTACATTATCACAACCTTAATTTTTTTTTTCCTCCCATATTTTTTCTTTTCAGTGCGGCGCTGATACTCGGACAAAAGGTCACCAGCATGCTCTGCTCAAACCTCAATTTGGCAATATCCGAATGCCAAACGGTAACAAAGTGTTCTAAAAACAACCATCTGCACAGTCTGTTACTTTTTTTTTTTTTTTTTTTTTGCTGTGTCTTTCAGCAGAATTCGTCCAAAGTTGAGTGGCTGGGGACAAAGCAGAATGCTATCTTTTTCATTTTACACAGCGCAACATTCCCGGCCGGCGAAGGCAAAATCAGGCGACGTTTAGCAACGGAAATCGACAAAATGGGGGAAGATGTCCAACAGATGAAAAAAAAAAAAAAGAGCGTGTCAACAAAAATAGACTTTAGGAAGGTTGTCACTACATTCCAGTGCAGGCTGGGGCACGTTCGGACCTGACGGCTATTGTCTCTGTCATTCTGTCTCGAGTTCAGGAGATCCCGGCGTGCCTCAGGCTGTCCAAAGTGCGGCCCCGTAATACCACGCTCGATGCGTACAGAGTGTACAGACGTACAGTATTAGTGCCTCAATTTGTGTATGAAAGCCCGAGCACGTCGCATCGTGCCGACAGACATGTCTGGTGTCCATATGTCACCTCGCCTCAGGGGACCCGTTTGATGAAAATCAAAACAGGAAGACTGTTTTGTTGGGTTTTTTTTTTGTGTCGCCGTGACTTTGCGGATGACTTCGGAGACCAAGTAGCCGCATGTCGACGTCAAAGCGGACCTCCGACCAACCCTAAGCCCATTCAGTGTGAGCATTTCGGGAAATGTAAATCAGCATGTGGTCGATCATCCATCCGTCATTGCTCGGCTGGACTTTCCAGCTGGGGCCGCGTTTCTGAGTGCACGCACGCACACTTAAGCGTCACATCGTGATGGAAGGTGGAAAAAACAAAAGTACAGTCAAACCTCGGTTTTCATCCATAATCCGTTCCAGAAGGCTGTTCGAAAACCGAAATTGTTCAAAAACCGAACCCACGCTCTTTTGAAAATAAAAATGTTTACTGAACACGTCTGCTCACAATGGAAAGCGACACGAGGAAGCGTCACTTCCTCGTGTAAGGAAGGTGGGAGGAGTCAAATGGTGCATTCAGGTGCGCTCAGTTTGTTCGAGACCCGAAATTTGTTCGTCATCCGAGGCATAAAAAACTCGAAAATGTTGGTCGAAAACCGAATTGGTCGAGAACAGAGACGTTCGAAAACCAAGGTTTGACTGTATATGTGTGTGTGTGGTCCTTTTAGGGGCGGGGCATCCTCGATGCAAAGTGGCCATTGTGATGTGTAGGAGCGCGCCCGTGGATGCCAGAAGCAGGTCAGTGTTGCCTCCTCGAAGTTCAGTTCACTCCGCTTTCGGCCTGCCACACACACACACACACACAAAATTGCAAACGAATGCCACGGAACTCTTGCGTAACCAATTGCGTAAATGTTAGAATAGAAAATACAATGTTGTCATGTTTTAAAGTTTCATCTTGTTACATGCTTGATTGTGTTCAGAACATTTGGCACACATTAGAGGCACAGAGAATCAGGGGTCAATTCGAGGCCAAGGGACCCGAGCGCATGGTACCAGACCATGCGCTCCTTATCTCAGAAAGGAAGATTTAACCCTGGACGGAAGGGGGTGTTTGTGCGCTCCATCACGAGAAAGGGTCACGAGCCAGGTTACCACATATCAATTCAGAGGGACGCCAATCGTTAAAATGTCGACGTGTCACGCTGGTGCTGAATCCCTTTGTCTTTGGGGCGGCCAATTTGGACCGCCCAGGGGTGCACATGTTAATGAAGATGGGAGTGTTTTTCTGATATACACATATACAGTCAATAAAAGGCCGGCAAGGTTGCAGAGGTCAGGTGACAGTGGGGAGCGCACACTGAGTGGCTTCAAAGAGATCTGCACCTCCTGCCGGCAGAGAAAGTCGATCTGTTCCTGCGTCGAGTCTTAACAGTCCGAGTGAAAATCTCTGACAGTAACCAATTGTTTGTCGTATTTTTTTAAGAAGCCAATTTTGGGGGCAAGTTGCCGGGGTTGCAATTTTGTGCAAAATGAGCCAATTTTTGTGGTGTGGTTTTGTGGGTTATTCATTTGACCCAACTTTTTGGTTGAGATAAATAACCCAAAAAGATTGGTCGGTTTTGTTTTTGACTCAATTTTTTATTGCGTTTTTTTTTTTATTTATTTATTTTTTTTTTTTAACCAAAGTGTTTTTAGAGTGTACATCTGAATTCCTGTAAAATTGTGCCTTTAAACGTTTTTTCCCCCTCCTGATGACTTTATTCTCATAAAATTTTGAATCAAACAAATGATTTGACCAATAGCATATATTTTTACCAATTGCAGAAATGCATGTGAAAAGCCGACATTGCGCTAAATTGTAGTCAGCTTTAACATTATTAATTATTTTTTGGGGGTTAGTTTGTTTTGTTTTTTATTCTCTCCTTTTCCTGTTCCAACCTGCCGCTCAACGTATCATTGAGACTCGAGCATGTGAACTTTGGTCTCGCATCGCCATACAAAAAGGGTCATTATGCGGTTTGTTTGGTTTCTCGGCGGCGAGAGCTCGTTGCCGAGAAAACCACGCCCAGGATATACAGTCAAAAAGTCAGCCCCTCCTTAAACGGTGGAGCAACCACAAAACGCCGGGATTGAATGTATTTTCTGTTTGAACACTTGCAGACATGCCAGACACAGCATGATCCTGGTGCCAATGGATACGGCGGGTGTCAAATTGATCAGGCCCCTCACCGTGTTTGGACAAGACGGTATGTCTGGACGAGAGGCACACCTTTGCATGTACAGCTTAATAGGTCACATTAATGACCTGGCATGTAATTAACATCTCAAGACTTTTATTTTTAATCCACTATGTAATTATACTTAAGTAAGTACAAAAAAAAAAGTAACAAATACGAATGAATATATAATGAGGAAAAAAGTCTGACAAAAATATTTTGTCATGCACAATAATACCGTATTGGCCCGAATATAAGACGGTATTTTTTGCATTGAAATAAGACTGACAAAGTGGGGGTCGTCTTATATTTGGGGTCTAGACGTTATACCCATTCACGACGCTAGATGGCACCAGATACCATTGAAGTGAATGCTGAGCGTGACTCCCCAGGCCAAAGTGAACCCCTGTCACGATGAATAAAAATAAAAATAGCGGTAGCACGAAGAAGAAAAATCAAAAATAGTGGTAAGAAGGAAAAGAGAAGAAAATAATAGAAGAGATAACAGAAAATGGAGAAACATAGCGACAATCTGGAGAAAAGAGGGTCGAAGATCGGCCAAGTTAACCGGCAGCTGAGGAGAAGTTATGATGTCATTTACATTTCAAAGACTAGAAGCCATTCATTTACGAATGTGATTGCACTTTAGTTTACATATTTAAATATTCAGATATACAAGATTTGAATGAGGCAAAATAACATGCTTTTTCTCTCAAATATATTGTTATAGTCATTTGTTTCAGATGTACTGTAATTATTTTCTGTATAAAAATGAATTTGGTATAGTCTTTTTTTCAAACTTGAGTCTTGAAAAAGAGGCGGTCGTCTTATAATCAGGGCCGTCTTATATTCGGGCCAATACGGTATTTCCGATGGCCTTTCTCATTCCGAGCTGGTTTCAAACATCTGCCAACTGGAGTCATGCGGAAAGTCAAAATCCCCGGCTCATTGATTGTCGTGTATATTAAAAAAAAAACAAAAACACACACACACAAAAATATCGAGCAGTCAATAGAAGATCTTTAATTTTTTATTTTTAAAAAAAAGACTTATTGTATTAGATCACCTTACATGGTGTTTCTAATGATGTGCACTGTGGAATTTTTGCCAATGAGAATTTGTCATGTTTTTTCTTCCCCCCCCCCCCCCCCCCCCCCAGACGCCATCCACGGCGGCCACTTTGAAGTGCACTTCGAAAACGTGCGTGTCCCTGCCTCCAACATCATTCTCGGTGCGTGGCAGCAGGAAGTGGTTTGAGCAACCCCCAAACATTTATGTTAAGAGTCCTCAAGTATTTGTCGCAGCCAACGCGGGTCTCTTCTCTCTAACCGCCGTTTCCTTTGTTGGTAGGCGAAGGCCGAGGCTTTGAGATCGCTCAGGGCCGTCTGGGTCCGGGCCGGCTGCATCACTGCATGCGAGCCGTGGGCATGGCTGAGATGGCGCTGGAGCTGCTCTGCCGGCGTGCCGCCTCCAGGGAAGCCTTTGGCAAAAAGCTCTACCAACACGTAGGCCACGTTCCCTTGAAAAGCCGCTTGGCGACACCTAAATGGGCGGCTCGTGACGTGTGTTTGTGTGGGTGTGTAGGAGGTGGTCGCTCACTGGATCGCAGAGTGCCGACTCCTCATTGAGCAAACCCGCCTGCTCACACTCTGCGCCGCCCACGCGCTCGATACGCTCGGCAGCCGCACGGCTCGCAAGCAGGTGAAATTATTCTTCTGACGCTCAGCTTTTTTTGCTTTTTCTTGGGCTTTTTGTGTGATATAACTGCCACAGAAAAGGAAAAAGTGTCACGATAAACAATTGACTGCTCCGACTAATGTATTCATCTAGCCTATTTTTTTATAATGTGCTTTTATTATATTATTCTTTATATATGTATATGAAAACATTTTCCACAGAATTTAAAATACCCACTGTTTAAGATTAATTTTAAAAATTGGTTTTATGAAATAAAAAAATACTAACAATTAAATATTTTTTTCATTTTCTATTATGTTAATTAAATATACAATTAAATATGTTTTCATTTTCTATTATGTTAATTAAATATACAATTAAACTTTGTCTTCATTTTCTATTATGTTAATTAAATATACAATCATTTTTTTCATTTTCTCTCATGTTAATCAAATATACAATTAAATATTTTTTCATGTTCTATTATGTTAATTTGTATCTTTATTTTGTTGAATTTCTGGTCCTCCATTTCCCTTTCTAAATAAGTCAGACTTTTCTGATGTTGGCATAGGTCTGTTTGTTTATTTTATTGTTAAATTTTTTGGAGAAGTTTCCAACATGTACGTGTGTGCGTGCTTCATCTGCGCAGATCGCGCTGATCAAGGTGGCAGCGGCTCGGATGGCGTGCAAAGTGGTGGACTGTGCCATCCAAGTCTTCGGAGGTGCCGGCGTCTCTGGAAGACTTCCCTCTGGCACAGATGTGAGCATCTAACGACGATTTAATGCTTCCTTCTTCAGGTCTCAAATCACACATGGTCATCAAATAAACACTTTTTTTTCTTGTTTTTCCCCCTCCCCCCACCAGGTATTCTTATGCAAGAACGCTGCGAATCGCTGATGGACCCGATGAGGTGCACTTGTCTACCATCGCCCGTTTGGAGCTCAGAGATCAACTCGCCAAACTGTGATGTCATCAACACGTGACTCGCAACCGATCGACGCAAGCACAAGAGGTCTGGCAGTGTTTGCTCTCCCTGTCACATTTGGATTCCGGTACAATGCCGTAAAAAGACGGAATAGAATTTATGGTGTGTTAATTAAATATTGCAAGGCTTTCTTAATTCTAATCTTGCAAAAAAAAACTTGTGTGTTTTCCCGGCTAACTTCCATTTCGGGTAGTCTGACAGTGGGGACGTGTCAGGGAAAATATTTACTTTTTCACGGCTTGTATACAATTGACTGATATAGCAGGACGAGAGAATTTGTGTTGGACTTAACGTTCTTTCTTTTGGTTTATTTTTGGGACATCATGTGAGAGGCTTCGTCACGCAACAGTAAGTGACGAGCGTTGACATCCGAAACTGTTAGCAAGGTAAGAGAATTTGTCTTGGACCCCCAAAAATAAATACATGTATCAACACAAGAAGTGAGTGAGTGTTATCCTAGAGAAATTATGGTCATGACAGATGGATTTGAATTCACACACAAACTTCAAAATAAAGTACAATATCATGAATATCATAAAATACGATAAGCGCACAAATCCGATAAACATACTGTGTATAGTAAACTGTTGAAACAGCTGGTACATGTCTCGATGACTTGAACCTTATGTTATTTTCAAACGGTTAAAAAAAAAATTCAAAAAACATTTAGCAAGAAGGTGGGGGATTCTGTGCAACAAACATAAGCCCCACCCAAAAAAATGTAGTGAGAACACTGATCAAAAGTTCAAAAACGATTGGAAACGTGAGGTGCTCTGCGAGTATGAGCCAATCTCGGCATGGTAACCAAGTCGTAACTACAATGCGGTGCGTGATTTTTCTCTTGCTTTTCCCATTCGTCATTCGTTTTTCCCATCTCGGGTTTCCTGCAAATTAAAAATAAATAAAAACAGATGAAAATGTGATCATCAATCAATTGTTTTTCTCCTCCTCCCCTCCAGAAGGCCTTACTCTAGCTGGGCGTGGTCCTGGAGTTCAGTGTTGAGGGTCTCTGGCAGCAGCGGACACAGGCCCACCGCACTAACTGCCACGATGCCGTACACTAGCATGGGGAGGCTGTGGTGGTACACGCTGAGGAGTTTTATCAGCCAGGATGCCTCCCAGCCGGCACCACATGGTATTGAGACCCATGCCACTCTGCCTACCCACACAAAAGCAGCAAGCGTGAAGTACTGTGGATTTTTTTTGGTCATGTTTCTTGCATCTGACATGAGAATGTTATTTTTGGCATGATTAGTATAATCACGGTTGACAGCAGTAGATTTGTTTTGTTTGAGGCCTGTGCTAATTCTGATGTGTATCAGAAAAAGATTCCGATAACTCCAAAATGTAATAGATATATAATGAATAAAATAACGGATTCTTGAATCCTTAACACTTTAAAAAAAATATATAAAAATGAGTGATGCAGTTTTTCGATATGTCATCCTTGAGTATTTGTTTAAAATTTAAAAAATGGCATTTGTAATTTCGTGTGTACTACAGTCAAACCTCGGTTTTCGTCCATAATCCGTTCCAGAAAGCTGTTCGAAAACCGAAACCACGCTCTTTTTAAAATAAAAATGTTTATTGAACACGTCTGCTCACAATGGAAAGCAACATGAGGAAGTGACGCTTCCTCGTGTAAGGAAGGCGAGAGGAGTCAAATGGTGCACTCAAGTGCGCTCAGTTTGTTCGAGAACCGAAATTTGTTCGTCATCCGAGGCATAAAAAAAACTAAATTTTTGGTCGAAAACCGAATTGGATGAGAACCGAGACGTTCGAAAACCGAGGTTTGACTGTATATAGCTTGATAGATAGAAAGAATGTCCCAAAAATCCTAAAACGGCAAGTACTGTATTCCAAATTTGACCTTACCTTAGTGTGGTGGGGTACAGCTCTGCTGTATAATGAACAGGATGCCGTAGGAAACACTGGATGAAAATTTCCCAAAAACGGCTAGGACCGTCGTGACAACAGGAAGCTCTGAAAAGAGGATTCATTCTGGATTTGTGAAGAAATGTGTGGCATTCCTTTTATACTTCCGATTACGGTAGTACGCTGCTTGTTTTGTTGTGTGTACATTGGCCACCAGGGGGCAGTATAATGCATACGGTACACCTATTTTAACTTCTCAGAACAAATCAGCATACAAAATTGTCCTTCCCCGCCCCCTCCCGTTTTTTTTTTTAATTAATGAGATACAAATTAAAGCGCGTATAGTCAAATTTTCCGTTTTTAAAACTGCTAAAATTAGAAGCTGATTTTTTCATTTTCTTATCGGATAATGATAATGTGCCTGATCAATCACTTGTACATGAAAATATATCCCAGTACCACATGCTAACATACGACTCATAAGCCTGTATGAAATGTTTCATGCGTCTCGAGAAATTGTTGCACGTTGATGTCACCTTTCGGTACGACGAAGAGGCACAGGCAGGCGATCGCTCCCATCAGCGTTGAGACGGCCTGACACGCTCGCCTCCCGAAACGTCCGATGAGCGGTAAAGTGACCAGACGGGCGAGAAGCTCCACCAAGGCAAAGATGAACTGCGTGAGGTAAATGTTCATTCCGAAGCTGCCGACACTCAGACTCAGGCCGAAGCTCATCATGCTGATTCCAAACCTGTGCCCAGCATACATTCGGCCATTAAATTGGCTAAAATGCGCTAAGGTAGAAATGAAAGCGATCTCTTACAGCAGGGGTGTCAAACTCATTTTTTGTCACGGGCCACATTTTAGTTACTGTTTCCCTTGGAGGGCCATTGTCACTCAAACCAATTTTAAAAAGTCAATAATACCGGTTTATTAATAATAATAATAATAATAATACATTTATAAGCGCCTTTCAAACACTCAAGGACACTTAACAATCAGGAACAAAAACAATAAAACACAATGCGGGTTGAGCAGCGGCAGCCAAACGCGCCAGCTGTTATTCAACTATTGTTTAAGTTATTGTACGGAGGGTTTTGGTTACAAGAAAATGCTTGCAATATGTCTTATTAATGACATACGAGAATTTTAAGTTTTGGTTGAGATTTTAGCAAGCATGAAATTTGATTTGCTTTCGCGGGCCACATAAAATGATGTGACGGGCCAGATCTGGCCCCCAGTCCTTGAGTTTGGCACCTGTGTGTTACAGTCAGGCTTTTTAAAAGAAAAAAGTCAAACAAGTCATTATTCATGATCATTAGAATGAGAATTATTTTTGAAGTAACTTTACAAGAAAATGCGTATAATTTGGAGAAAAATAAGTCAATTATTGCAGTAAAGAATTTTGGTAGTGCACCAGTTTAAATGACCAAAATGAAATTTGGTAGGCATGTCTATTATGAGTAGACTCACAAAAAAAGTCTCATGGAGCCATGCCTGAAGAGTCTACTATTTTTGGTTAGAAGCAACCGTTTTAAGGTCACTCTGTCTTGTTCCCTAAGGTATCCCTCCAAAACAAACCACCTGTACTCCAATTTTGTCTGATTGCTACAAAACTCTCACTACACCTCGAAAACAGCTGGACGACGCAAAACGAAGAGGAGTTTGAGCTTTGGTCATTGCATTTTGGCAGACCAGTTTACGACTCATAAACTAATAACCCACACGGTCAGAGTCCGTTCAATATCGCATCTCAAAATTTGGTAAGGCGTCGATCCTGAATAGTCCCACAAAAAAAAAAAAAAAAAAATCCCTTCGCCTTTAGCGACACCAATTTCTGCCTTATTGTTTCGAAACAGCAGCTTTGTCCATTTGCGGATTCCTTTGCAAAGGCTTCCTGCAGATTGAAGTGCGATCAAATCAAACGGGTGTTAAAATGTGCCGATCACGCGCACAGTCACAGGGGGTGCGTTCAAATCCTCACCAGATGTAGCTCATGGCCAGCATTCGTTTTCGCAGGTACGCTATTTTGAAGAAATCCAGTATGTTCCCTCTTTTAGGTATTTCCTCCAACGCCATCTTACATGGATGACATCGGTCGATATGATGCCGATGTGCAGCGTTTGCGCATACCAGAACCCACCACTGAATCAGTTCACCTTGTCCAGTAGAGCTTGCGACACTTCCCTCCCGTTGACTTTTGCCGCTTTGCGCACCTCCTTCATAGCCTGCTCCTTCTTCCCCTGAGTCATGAGCCAGCGAGCCGATTCCGGCAGGAACCTGGTCAGTTAAAAAATGCGGGTAATTTACTATTTATTTGAAACCGGCACGATATAGACGTGACTCTCGGTATCGGGCGGCGGTACCGACCGGAATAATACGGGCAGGACAATAAGAAGAGGCCCGTAGAGAGTCAGTTGGAGGATCCTCCAATCGTGGATGAAATAGGCGAGACCGGACAACGCGGCGAGACCGATGGGATAAAAACTGTGATTGATGATGGTGCAGAAGGCAAACTTGGATGACTCGCACCACTCGCCACCTTCAGGGAAGCGCAAGAAGAGAACCTTCATTCATGTCGGTATGGTCGCTGGGATGTCAATTGAATCGCCACAGCAACACTATTCACTTGTGTTAATAATACAGTACAATCTATCTTGCATCCTTTTCTCTAAAAAGCTTATCCAGGGCCAGCTTGCTGAGGTACGGACGTCCACCTCCCGAGCCACTTCGTCCAGCTCTTCCGGGAGGATTCCAGGATGTTCTCTTGCCAGCCGCGCTAGAGAGTCTTTCCTGGGTCGCCCCCGGAATCTCATCTGAATGGGATGTGCCCCAAATACTGGACCAGGTAGGCCTTTGGGAGTTATCCTTATCAAATGCCCGAGCCATTTCATTTGCCTCACAAAAGCTGTTAGTGGTCCTACAAGGAGCCGGTTCCTTTCAAATCTTGTGAACTCACTCAAATGAGGTCAAGGGTCAAATAGATTTGTTCCGCATTGTGTGTGTGTTGGGTCGTATTGCTCACCAATCACGAATCCGTTGCCAATGAGTCCCGACAGGGAGAATCCGCAAATGAACTTGAGAACGATATAAACGTACACGTTGGGAGAGAATGCGGCGCCGACGCCCGCCAAGAAAAGAAGCTGATGGCCGAGCAACACCACGAAGCGGCGGCCGAACCTGCAAAAAAAGATTGGATTTTTTTTTTCTCGAGCAAATCCAAACGAGATTCTGCGTGCAGTCGGTGTATTTTTAGTTGAGGAAATAATGGACCTGTCAGCCATGGCGCCCAGCACGAGAGCGCCAATGAGAAGTCCCACCATGTGAACTGACTGGGACGCCTCGATCATCATGCTTCTGTCGCACACCAGATTGAACTGATTGACAAAAGAGGGAACAAGAATGACCACCAAAAAAAAAATTGGAGTCATTTTTCACAAAACCAAATCTGAGGGGAGCACTTGTCCACCTCACACATGTGGCATCTCAAGATGCTTCATAGAGAGCATCATTATGGCGCAGCTGGAGCCCACAAGAGGAGGCCAAAATCATATTTTCTGACCATTTTGATTATTTGTTCTTCTCTGTGATAGGTTATTGGGAGCCGACAATAAACGATGAGGCCATTCCCCGTCTCACCTCTGTCCCAATGCTGGAGGTCCCAGGCGGCACCTCAAATTCGGAGCCATTGAGGCAGCTCGTGGTCTCGTTCAGGCCGTACAGCTCGATGGCTTCTAGGTCAGAGTCGACCGGCGTGAACATGAGGCAGCTCTGGAAGCTTCCATCCGGATTTACGGGGATGGTGAGCTCCTTCTGCCTCTCCAGGGTCAGGTTGACATCCACCCGATCCAGGATCCAGTCGGTGTTGCAGTAGTTTGGGTAGTTGAAACCGACGAAAACCTGGCCGATGATGTCGAAGGCGATGAAGATGTTGGGGATGCACAAGGCGGCCACCAGGCGCTTCTGGAACAAGCCGAACTCGCCGATCTCCTTGAGGATGTGTGTGAAGCTACTCATGGTGTCGGGGGGGGAAAAAAAATTGTGCTGCAACGTCCAGCCGGTGGCTTGGGTTATAATGCTCCATGTTAATGGTTAAACACAATCAGTTGTTTTCTTTTATGAGCCGCCACAGCAAACACATAATGCAAAATATGATAAAAGTCTGGCTGGGCTACAAAGTCACGTTGGAGACACGTGTCATATGGGACCGGCACGTTTTTAGAGAGTCGGTCGAAAACGGGTAAGAATTGCAAATTTTGTAGAGTGGCCTTTGCGATATTTTCTCTTTTGATTTTAAAAAAAAAATGTTTTGCTCGTCTTAATGATGCCATTTAAGCCATTTGACTGCCTTGTGTCATTCGAATTTATCATTTAACTAAACTTCTTTCATATGCATCCAATGCTTTTGCGTGACAAAAAAAGGAATTGGCTTTATAAAAATGGATGACAAAAATTAGAGGGTGTTTTGTATAAAAAGCTAGCAATAAATATAATACAAATATATAAGACATGATTATAAACGTTACTGTTTATTAGATTAAATTAAAAATAAGGACTGCTCAGAAAATAATGCAATAAAACAGTCTACATTTAATAGTTATTGCAAAACAGTACAATTATAAATTGTAACAGAATGCTGAACATTTTGTGTGATTTTTTTTCGATGAGCGTAAATGGCGACGAGCCAGCCCCCCCCCCCCCCCCCCCCCCCCCCCCCTCTCACGAGGAGGCAAAACAAGCTCGGTCTTATGTTTCCTTCATTACTGACGAAAAAGACTTGGAAAAAAAAAAACATGCTTGGAACTCCTGAAACAAAGTAGTGATTATTTTCATAATATTATAGCCAAAAAAAGAAGAATCGTATTTGCTTAACAGGAAAAAGCTACTGAGAATCTTGTCGGCCAAATCTTAGCGCTAGCATTTATGTCTCGGAACTTTGGTACAAGGAGAAACGTGATGATTGGTCTTCTTTATTTAATCGAAGGTGGGCGGCAAGCACCGGCTGACTCACTATTCCACCCTTTTGCACGGTCCCGTTCAAAAAAAACTTCGTAAACAGTGAACCACTTAACTGTATCGAAAACAAGTCGGCAGGGGGCCAGTTAAGGTGGTCAAAAATACACATCGTGACGTAGATTTTTTTCTCCTTTGCTTACAAATGCAGAAAGTTCCCAAACTAGACTTCAATCGGTGAATTGTCAGACTTGTACCCGAAGTCTTGTCGTCTTCCTTCAAAGCCTCCCAAAATGGGCTGGGACAAAACCAAGGCCAAGCGTGAAACATCCCGTTTGAAAACAAAAAAAAACAACAAAAATCATAATAATAATAATGTCATTATTTACATACTACGAGTTAAATCAAGTACTTGTGTTTCTCTATGTACACGCACACACAAAAATGCACTTCAATTGTGGGTTTTCCATTTGTGAATGACTCGACAAAAATTTAGCTGGCTAAGAAACTTTGGAAAATGTATGGTTTCAGTTGTGAGACGTGTGACTTTGTTGTCATTTTGTCTTTTTTGGCGTTCAATTGGAAATCGATTGATGTTGACTTCACGTAAAAACAAACAAACAAACAAAACGTTTTATGGTAAGACGCGCGCTAATGTTGATATCGTGAATCCCCGCAAGAATTCCCGCAACGTCATTATTAAGGCTAGTATACGTTCTACGAATTTGTTTTGTTTTTCTCGCGGTTTCCGATTTATGGCACCGTTTAGCATGAAATCACAAATAAGTGTATGGCAATGGGCCAATTTTCTACGACCAAAAATATGATACGTTATACGTTGACATGTACACCATCGTTAGCATTGTTCCACTTCCTACGTCGGTGCTGACAAGTGTTATTTCCGATAATCACTTTTATCGTTAGATTGAGACTATTAAGGCAAACGTGAGATATTTACGTCGCTGCTTGATTTTTTTTTGGGGGGTGATGCGACAAAGTCTTCCGCACAAACTAACATGCTGGACCGCAAATGTACATGAACGTCACAAAAACGAGTTCTGAACTATTTTCTCGTCTTCCATTTAAGCGTGACTGCCGTATGAAGTTTTTAAATACTTGCTTTCCTTTTTTTGTAGTTTTCCAGGGCTCGACGTTAACTGAAACCATACATCGTACGATAGCAAAAAAAAAAATTTAACAAAGCGCATTCAGTAGTTTTGCTAAACACAAGTCCATTGTTAAACGTTCAAATTGTGTTAGTTGAGATTGTGCAAATGCGTCCAACTATCGGAGGAAAGCAAAACCCAAAGAATCCAAACAGCGGTTGAACATCTTCGCAGACAGCGAGACAAGTACACTGTAAACATTTTTTTTTTTCGGCGTCGTTTTTTGAGTGATTCATGAACCCGTCGTACTTCAGGCTCATTCAAAAAAGTGGCCCATTGAACGGTGGGTTTCTTTGGCAGTTCTGGTTTTCTTTCCAGCCGTAGAAAAAAAAAATTCAAAATCTCTATGAATATTTAAATATGCCCCCCCCCCCCCCCATCCAAAAAAAAAACAACAAAAAAATTCACATCTTTTAGGCAAGTCACGGTCTCATGATCGGAAACATCAGTTTAGCTGATGGTGAGCTGAGCAAAGCCGATCAATTTGACGTCATCCGGTATTTCGGATCCCTCGACTCCAGAAGCCTGCAAGAAAGACAAAATACACTGCATTGAAAATATTGAAGAAACATTAAAAAAAAAGAAGTTTGAAAAGAATTGTTCTAAATTAAATAAGTGCAAATGTAGACACAACGTAACTGTCCTTAGGCACTGATTCTTTGGTGTACCACTAGGGGGAGCCCACGTACAAATAACTGGTTTCAGATCAACTGGGCCTCCTCGTTCGGGCGTATCCCGCAGTAGGAGTCCGTCAAAAAAACAGTCTTACAACTGACCCCCCCCCAAAATTTTCTAAACTTCTTACATTTCAAGACGATATTTTCGTGTCGGATGGGTTTTTTTCCCCTCTAACTTACCAGAGGGCAATATTAAGTGAAGCGAAATGTCACTTATTTTACATGCTGTGAAACTCACCAGTTTAAACACGACATTTTTATCGGTTACGGGCTCATCCACTATTTTCTGCAGATTTGCAGCAACTGCAACGTTAAAAAAAAATAAAAATTGTTTAGTTTGTTTTTAATCTGACAGAAGGAAATAAGGATGTGACCACTTCACTGACCTACGACCAAGTCCCTCCCATCCACCAGGCCTGCTGACACCAGCTCCTGCGAGACGCCGTCTGCTGTGTCTGAACACACACACACACACACACACACACACACACACACACACACGTCAGTCCAACTATAAAATGCGTGACTTATTGATACACGATCATAACTGGGTTGTGCTTACAAAGTTCTATGCAACCGAACTTAATTGATGGAGTTTGCTTACCTCGGCCTGGCATGAACTCAAAGCGGATATCGTTCAGCTCCCTCTTTTTATTTCTGCAGAGAGTATTTGCAGGGGGGGTCAAATTTCATTATGAGAAAAGAAATCGCACAAATATGAGCAGCCGAAAACACACCTTAGCCGTAATACCAAACTAATTGGAGATGTGACGTTGCTTGAGGTCGAAGGAACCTGTGGGAAATCATTTGTTTTAATTACAACGCGTACTTGCATTAGCGTTAGCATCTCAAATGAGATCTTGGGAGCCGATAATGTTGTGTTGTCATCATTCACCGAACGAATCATTCGATTGTGCAGGTGTACCTTACCGGCGTCGGAGCAGCGGTAGCCGTTCCTCCGTTCGTTGCCTGCGACGCAGGGGGCGGGGCAAGTGTGGCTGCACCCTGAGGTAGTTCTGCTTCACCGGCAGCAGCGGTCCGTCCGCTAAAAGGCTGCGGCGTCTGGAACATCTGATACGGTACAAAGGCCGTCCGATCGATCGTTTTGTTTTTCAAGTTGAAGCGATGTCGCTGAACCCCTCGTGGAAAATCATTGGGAGGACTCACCTCGGCATTCTGCGGCGCCTCCTTCACCCTTGGCGACTGGCGAAAGACAAACGTTAAGAGTATTAGGTTGTCCTGACGTCGTCGCAGAGCATGTCGAGCACACACAGGTGCATCTCGGCGAATGTGAAAATTGCGTAAACCTTTCGGGAGTTCAGTTCAAACGGCGAAGCTCATCAACGGCGGATTCAATATTTCATTTGTTATTGTTTTGATGACGGCGATCTTCCCGAAGCCACATTATTTTTTGAAAAGTCCAAAGAGTGACTCGCCTCGTTCGGAACGAGTGTCACTTTTTGGGAGTGGACCGACTGAACTCAAAAACGTTTTGCACAATATTCTGGTTACCGAGATGCGCCTGTCAAAAGGCCACACCGGGGAGGTCAAAGGGCACACAAAGGAGTTCAGCGGCTCACACGTTTAGTCTCATTCTATGAATTACAGGGCTGATAACGAAACAAAAAAAAAAATACAGAATAGTTGAATTAGGACATATTATGAGGCGTTGGTTAATTATTTTGAGTTCCTCTGATTGCTTTTCAAGTTGCAGAGCAAACCATCATTCATTCCCCTCCCCTGCTTTTAGGGCCGAATAATAATCAAAAAGACCTCATCAAAACCAGTCGAGGAAATACAAACCTTTTGTCCCTTTTTAAGTGAATTCAAAGTTCAGGAGGAAAATCACACTGTTAAATTGCATGACATAAAAAGGCATTATTATTTTTTTTGGTGCTGTAAGGGCAAACAAAAACCCACCCTGGTTTCGGAGCGACCCGTGTTAGTCACAAACAGGAAGCGCACATGGACTTGAGCAGACAACATCAAGGTGTCCGATTTTTTTTTTTCTTGAACGTGCAACTGATTGGAGGTGATTTGGTGAGTCAATGTGTTAAACAAAAAAACAAAAAACCATTTTGAAGTAGGAGGAATTAAAAAAATAATTTAAATACAGATGGCTTCCAGGATATAGAACTCTCGGTGAACCATGCGGGACTGAGTATGGCCTTTTATTTAGATTTTTAATTTTTTTTTTTTAAGTATGGTGCGGTATTCCGAATTAATTTCGGACTGATCCTAAACGACTGGCGATGAAAAGCGTGTCGCGCGTGTCCATGCCGAGGACTTTTTCCGAATCGAGAATAGCTTTGTTGTCGGGAAACGTGCGCGGGACTCCGACTAATTACGACATCACTTTGCATCATGGGGAGTTCTATCTTGAAACGTTTCATTTCTTTCGAAATGTGTTTTTATGTGAAACTGTCGATGAATGCAATTTTTTATCACATAGTCGACTGCAAAAAAAAAAAATAATAATAATACTAATTGTCAAAACATTTCGGTGGACAGCTTATCAGTTTACAGGCCGCACAAATGGGCGAAGGTACTATTCATGATAAGGGTTTGGGATTTCAAATTTAGGCTTCAAACTAGGGTTAGAATTTCAAATTAAGGCTTTAAACTAAGGTTTCAATCAGGCTTGAGGTTAGGGTTTCAAGTTAAGGTTTCCAAAAAAGGGTTAGGGTTCCAAAGTAGGCTTCCAAACGAGGTGCGATGGTTTCAGATCCAGGCTTCATTACCCGCATTAAGTGTTTCAAATTAGGGTTTCAAATGGGGTTCGAATTTCAAGTTTTCAAATTAGGATTCGGTTAAACACAAGAAAAGACGAACATTCTTGCCCCCCCCCACCCCCGCCCCCTTAACGCTTACCACAATAAACGCTTTATTGTTTTTCAACACTTTTGACCATTAGCATGTGTCGCATCAGCCAATTGTGAGGGAACAGTTTGCCTCCGCAGCTAACGAGAGTCCTTCCTTTGTTAGGGGAAGGCCATTTGTATTTGCGCTGGCAAGTGAACAACCGTGGACGCCGGCAGCTCGAGGGGGTAGGAGAAGCGCACTTGTCGCCGGGGGGCGCCAGCAGGCTTCACCTGCTGCTCCTTCGCCGTCAAACAGAACACACAGACGCACAGGTGAGACACATGGGACATAAAACAGTGGACGCCCGCGACGGATGGACAAGCGAGGCCCCGGAGGGGGCGGGGAGGGGACGCGGGCGCCGGCGGCTCACCCTCAAGGCGGCCACGGCCGCTTTGCCTTCCTCGCTCTCTTCGTCCAGCTCGTCGTCGCTCCACTCCCACTCGCCGTCCTCCGTCTTGTG
The DNA here is from genome assembly GCA_018466805.1 of Hippocampus abdominalis. Taxonomy (NCBI): domain Eukaryota; kingdom Metazoa; phylum Chordata; class Actinopteri; order Syngnathiformes; family Syngnathidae; genus Hippocampus; species Hippocampus abdominalis. The sequence goes on along the minus strand of CM031712.1, from coordinate 9,438,260 downwards.
CAGGCGCCCGCTGGAACCCGGAACGCGACGTACCTGCGGCGAGCCGCCCCAACAACTTTCAGGTGACTTTTCTGTGACTCTTCCGGTCTCTCGAAATCTTGTATTTTCTTCAAAAAAATGTTTTATTCGCAGAGGACATTTTGCTCTTGTAAGCTACTGTCAAATGTTTGCAGTTTGAAATGTAGAAGGGTAGAAATACGGCACTTCAATGAGAATGGATCGCACATACCTAAATAAATGTTTGAAAAGAAAAAAAACATTTTCATGTGACTTTATTGGACTTCAATGATAAACTGGGGCGGCCCGGTAGTCCAGTGGTTAGCACGTCGGCTTCACAGTGCTGAGGTACCGGGTTCAAATCCAGCTCCGGCCTCCCTGTGTGGAGTTTGCATGTTCTCCCCGGGCCTGCGTGGGTTTTCTCCGGGTGCTCCGGTTTCCTCCCACGTTCCAAAAACATGCATGGCAGGCTCGTTGGGCACTCTAAATTGTCCCTCGGTATGAGTGTGAGCGTGGATGGTTGTTCGTCTCTGTGTGCCCTGCGATTGGCTGGCAACTGATTCAGGGTGTCCCCCGCCTGCTGCCCGAAGACAGCTGGGATAGGCTCCGGCACCCCCCGCGACCCTAGTGAGGATAAAGCGGTTCGGAAAATGGATGGATGGATGGATGATAAACTGCTAAACTGCACAAAACATGGGTTGTTTTTAGAAAGACAAAACAACAGTATCCCGCATTGACCACTAGAGGGAGCCCGTGTATCACTAGTAACTGAAATAACAGAGTTAAACTGTGCGCCTGGTAGTCGACTCCTTAGCGTGTTCTCCCCTGGGCCTCCGTGGGTTTTCTCCGAGTATTCCGGTTTCCCTCCCACGTTCCAAAAACATGTATGGCAGGTTAATGGAACACTTTGTATTGTCCCGAGGTGAAAGTTTGACCCCCAGAATGTTGTTCGTCTATGTGTGCCCTGTGATTGGCGAGCAACCAGTTCAGGGTGTGCCCCGCCTACTGTCCAAAGGCAGCTGGGTTAGAATGTTTAACTTTTATTATTATTTTTTTTAATATGATAAATCTTTCAACATTTGTCTCCCATTTCCCACGAAGTAGGTCAAGGAAACGGATGAGCTGGATCATCCCTTACCCTTTTGGATCTCTCTGACATCGTAGGAGCCCTATGAAGAAGTTTCTCAAGGAGGTAGTCGTGTGTCTGGCGGACGAAAAATGCCAACTTTAAAAGATGCCGAAGCTCGGGGGCCAAAACATTGATGTATCTATCACGCATCGGCTGTTGTTCATTTCTTGCTTACATTTACAATTGCAATCGTTCAGGATTTAGCACTGAGATTAATGGTTCACTTTTGGGAAACACTTTGAAGCGCCAAACGACTTCAAGGGGAGGCTTCGACCTACCTTGGCTTTCTGGAAGAATTTATTCTTGAGCAACTCCGAGGACGTTGGCCTGAGAAGCGCAAAGGCGGATGAGATCGTGAGTGAGTTGAGATGTGGAGCAGCGAGAGGCTTGCAAACACGTTTTACAAGACGTTTTACGGACGCTGTCTGCTGCCGCAATAAAAGCCAACATTTTGGTTGAAAGGTTGCAAAAAAAAAGGACTTCAAAACCTGATTTAGGATTCAATTTGGTTTTCAATCCTAGGTTCAGGTTATATGTGATATAAAAAAAAATAATAATCATAAACTGCCTTGCCGGACAGACGGCAATGGTGGACGCTACATGCTACATGCTAACAAACAACATCATCAGGTTCCCAGCCACCTTTTCTCCGGGTCCTTCTGCAGACACATGGAGATCATCTTCCTGAAGGACTTTCCGTACTTCTTCACCACCTCCTTGTCGCTGACGCCCGTCTCCAGGCCCGGCGGGTCGTTCTGCAGCGTTAGCATCAGCACCTGGACACACAGCAGTCGTTTGTTCCCCGGACGACGACGGCGACGGCGAGCGAAACATTCCGGGGAAGTGCGGACCTTCATGGGTGGGTATTTGTGGTAAGGCGCCGCCCCGGTGGCCAGCTCGATGGCGGTGATGCCAAAGCTCCAGATATCCGCTTTGAAATCGTAGCCCTTCACCTGGAGAGGGAGTTTTGTCAGCGAGCGGGACGGGAAGCGCTCGTCACCGCGGTGAGCTAAGATGCACAGCGCCCACCTGCTCCATGACTTCAGGCGCCATCCAGCACGGAGTTCCCACAAACGTCTTGCGCACTTTGTTGCGGGTCATGTCGCCGCCGGTGGCCAGGAAGGCACTCACGCCAAAGTCTGGCAGGACACACACACACACACACACACACACACACACACACACACACACACACACACACACACACACACACACACACACACACACACACACACACACACACGGTTTGAAATTTGGTTCAGGTTTCAACTGGAGTTTAAAGTTAAGGTTGGTTTGGATTTCAAAGTAGTGGTTACACAGTTTGAAATGGTTGTTTTTTGTTGTTAAAAAACGCCTTTGGTTCATGGTAGTTTTTTTGTTGGTTTCATTACTGTCAATTTTTTTTGATTAAAAAGACCATTTAAAGTAGCGGAAAAAACCTGACCATGGATAAGAAGGCGTTTTAGCCCGAAAAAATCCATCCATCCATCCATTTTCCGAACCGCTTCATCCTCACTAGGGTCGCGGGGGGTGCTGGAGCCTATCCCAGCAGTTTAGGCGGGGGACACCATGAATTGGTTGCCAGCCAATCGCAGGGCACACAGAGACGAACAACCATCCACGCTCACACTCATACCTAGGGACAATTTAGAGTCGAGCCTGCCATGCATGTTTTTGGAATGTAGAAAAACCCACGCAAGCCCGGGGAGAACATGCAAACTCCACACAGGGAGGCCGGAGCTGGGATCGAACAGTACCTCTGCCCCCCCGAAAAAATCGACCATGTTACATTTAGCTGAAAAAACAACCTAGGCTTCTAGTAAATGGTTAAAAACGACCAACTACAGTAAGGCATTTTTACAGTCAGGCGTTTTGAAAAATGACCCTAAGGCGTTTTTAACACAAAACGACATACCAGTCAGGCGTTTTTAGCCGAAAAAAACGACCATATTAAGGCATTTTTGTTTTTTGTTAAAAAAAAACCATGTATATAAGGCGTTTTTAAAAAAAGACCAGAGTAAGGCGTGACCCCAACGAGCCGTTTTTAGAAAAAACGACCATGTATAGTATGGCGTTTTTAGCCGAAAAAACCCCATCATGTATAGTATGGCGTTTTTAGCCAAAAATAACAACCATGTACAGTAAGGCGGTTGTATCCGAAAACAACGACCATGTATAGTTTGGCGTTTTAAGCCCAAAAAAACGACCATGTAAGGTGTTTTTAACTAAAAAAAAAAAACGACCGTGTAATAGCAAAGCGTTTTTGACCGAAAAAAACGACTATGTAAAGTAAGGTGTTTTGAACACACAAAAAAAACGACCATGTATAGTAAGGTGTTTTTAGCCAAAAAAAAGATAGAACATAGTTTCAACCACTGGGGATTGTACACCAAACCTCTTGTTTGGGACATGGCTTCTCTCCCCCTGAGCCACACCACCACTCAGATATGCCTGTATGTTTTGTGTACTTCCTCAAATAAGCTGTACATAGTGGCTAAAGAAAGAATGGAGATTGTTGCAACTAGTGGGAATCGAACACCCAACCTCTACACTAGGACTCCAGCATTCAACTCGTGAGCCAAACCACCACAAGGAACCTTTGGGTTGTCTACATAGTGGTTAAAAAAATACATAATATTGTCGCAAACACCTGGGATTGAACACCTTACCTCCCATGTGGGAAGTCAGCATTCTATCCCTGAGGCAAACCACCACGAAGAAACTTGGGGTTATTTTGTGTTTTTCATCAAATAACCTCTACAATGCATAGTGGTTAAAAAAAACTAGATATCATTATTGCAAACATCTGGGATCGAACACCCGACCTCCCGTGAGGGAAGGCAGCATTCTATCCCTGAGCCAAACCACCGCAACAAACCTTGGGGATATTCTGTGTTTTTCATCAAATAACCTCAACAATGCATGGTTAAAAAACTACATAACATTGTTGCAAAGACCTGGGATAGAGCACCCAGCCTCTGGTATGGGACACCATCACTCTACCCCTGAGCCAAAGAACCACACATAACTATTTAGTTGTTTTTTTATTATTTACTATACATGGTCGTTTTTTTAGCTTCAAAACATCATACTATACATGGTCGTTTCTTTTGGCTAAAAACGCTGTCTTTTTTTTGTGTTTAAAAACGCCATAGTATACATGGTCGTTTTTTTTGGTCAAAAACACCTTCCTATATTCATGGTCATTTTTTTCGGCTAAAAACGCCTTACTATACATGGTCGTTTTTTCGGTCATAAACGCCTTACTACACATGGTCGTTTTTTTCGGCTAAAATCGCCTTACTATACATAGTTGCTTTTTATGGCTAAAAACGCCTTACTATACATGGCCGTTTTTTTCGTCTAAAAACGCCTTACTATACATGGTTCGTTTTTTCGGTCAAAAATGCCTTACTATACATGGTCGTTTTTTTCATCTCAGAACACTTTCCTACACATAGTATTTTTTCGCCTAAAACGCCTTCTTATACATGGTTGTTTTTTACGGCTGAAAACGCCTTACTATAGATTTGTATTTTGTTGTTGTTGTAAAAACGCCTTACTGTAGATGGTTGTTTTTAGGTGTTTAAAAACGCCTTACTATACATGCTTGGGGTTTTTTTCCTGGTAAAAAATGCCTTACTATTCCATGGTCGTTTTTTAGCTGGTAAAATCACCTTTCTATACAATTGAGGCTTTAAAGTAGGGTTTGAAACTTGGTTCGGGTTTCAAGTGGAGTTTAAAATTAACGTTGTTAGGGTTTCAAAGTCGGATTTTAAACTATGGTTTGCGTTTCAAACTAGGGTAAGCGTTTCAAAACTGGTTTTTTTTTTTAGACGTGGGTTAGGGATTTAGTTGCTGGTGTTCAACCCGGATTAGGGTTTCAAATTAGGATTTTCAAGGCCATACATAAACCTACCACATTGCAAATATTTGACAACAGAACCAGGCCAAAGTTATAAAAGTACTGCACTTGGAGTTACCTGCAATTTGCACGGAACCATCTTCTCCCAGGAGAATGTTTCCAGCTTTGAGATCTCTGTGGAAAGCAAGACTTTTAGAGACGCCTCAGCCTTCCTTCAAGTGGGATTTGAAGCAGCATTCTGTGGACTTCAGCCGTCTGCACGCGTGCAATCCCGCCAACCTCGCTTGCCGCCTCTTACCAACTCACGGTCGTCGTGGCAAAACAGACCCCCCCCACCCCCACCCCATGTGGATGTACAAAAGGAAACGCGGATGCAGGAGGAGAGTGGATGCTGATGGCGCAGTTCTAACTGCCACCACATGGAGGCAGTAGGAGCAAAATGATTAAAAGTTCAGAGCTGGCTCACATCCTGTACTCCGATACAACTTCAGAGTCAAATGTACAACTTGGGCCATGTTTTTGCCTTCTAGTTCAATTCAATAAACCTGTTTGTTGATTTTGTTTTATTCCTATCATTCATCAAAGAAATTCTAGGAATTACCTTTGCTTGCTAATTTCATTTATTCAGTTGCTAAAGCGTCACTCGTCATTCCAACTCTTATCTCAGGGCAGCCTTCAAGCAATCGCAGCTTTGTTGGTCGGCCAAATTCACTCAACTCAATGACGGTGTTATCGTGACACCAAATGAAAAGTGGCAATTGCATTCCAAGCGTTATTGCGTTTCTTTTTCAATGTCCCATTTTTTTCCAAAACCCACTATTCATTTCAATACTCTGCAAAAAAATTTCATAATTTTTAATGTCATTGGAGGTGAAGTAATCGCTTATTGTATTGTATTACATAGGGCGTCTCTCCTCGACAAAAGGCTGCCATGTTTCGCCGCCATCTTTTTGCTACGGATACCGGAATGAGACAAACTTAGCGAACGCAATACCTCAACATGGAGACTGCGCGTCAAAAACAAATGTCAGGCACTGCAAACTACAAGTCGTTTGGGTTGACATTTTCTTGAACCTCTGCTGAAAATACTGGCAGTCGGCTTGTAAAGCGCGGTCTCGCCGAGGCACCGGAGTGTGTGTGCTTCAAAATACACGCACTTGCTGCTGAGGTCGTCGCATTCTCCTAAATACCCACCGAGCTGTTGAAAATATATATATATTTTTTAATCTCCTTCGGTAATTCTCTGCTTGCGAAGATCCCAGTTTAGTGCATTAAGCGCTACTTGTCACCCTTAAAATATTTTGAAGACACCTGTGGTAATAATTACACGTTGAATCGCAATTCTATATTAAAACCTGATTTGCATTGGTTCATTTTTCAACATCTGTATTATACTGCCCCCTGGTGGTCATGGCTTTGACACCAAGTGAAACTGCATTCCCGTAATGTAATTTTTTTTTTCCACAACTTGCGGGTTGGTGCCGGCGAGCGGCAACCGTAAAACGGCACAAATGAATAAGTGGATAAAAGCGTTTCGGGTGAAATATTAGCCAGACGGTTGCCGGGTGGCAGCAGGCATATGAAAGCATGAAGGTTGATTTTTGCCGGTCATCTGGCCATAAACGCACCTGGCAACGACGCCACGTCACCTCCTGTGACATCACATTCGGTGTGGGTTTTCTCTTTGTTGATATTTTCCAAAATGATTGTAGGCCACCAGATATTTTGTTTTTTATCCGTGACGAATGTAGTTCGACATCAGCAAATTGGACGGAATGTATAATCGGAAAAGAGGAAGTTGACACCGCCATCTAGTGGCGATTCTTTTAAGTGCAATGTTTACTGCGAAAAAAAGATTCCCTCGTGTCAAAATTGCTTTTGTGCAAAATATTCCAATAGAATATTTTGTAATAAACCTTTGTCATGTACTTAACTGTTATTAACTTACAATTTTTAAGAATACGATTTTATTACGACTGCGCTTGTTTGTCAAAATATTCAGACAATTCATATTCCTTTCAGATTTTGCCTGCGATTTTATTTTCATGAAATTATGACAATTTCTATTGATATTGACTTTTTTCTGCGCATTTTGTGACTTTTTAACAAATTGCCCTGATATTTTTTTTCTAACTTTTTCACGACTTTTATTTCTCATGACTTCTACCTTTGTTTACAAAGATTCCTGCAAAGCAACCTTGCTTGTCGCGTCTGAACGACAAGCAAAACTTGTTTTGGGCTTTCTTCCCGCGAGGTGGGTGCAGTTGACCAGCACGTGGCAAATCTGTGCAAGAGGAGCGAAGAGTCTCGAAGACTTAAAGTGCATCGGGGCAAGATGGGACCTTTCCGACTTGATCCAAGCCCCACCCAGCCCGGAGGCGCCAGCCCTGCCCCGAGGCGCACTCTCATGTGATCCGGCTTAAACGGGACGGGAAAACGTCACTCTTATTGACTTGCTTAGCCAAAAGTTGACTTTTTACTCCTAACATAATGAAATAATTGATTCTCGTAAAAACTAAGGCAGCCTATGACTTTACTCTCATAAATAGACAACTTTTTTTTGTCCTAACGTTTTTCCCTCACAAGTTTACGATTTCTCGAATGCCAACCGCTTGACCCAACGACAAAGCGTGCGGCCCGCCGCAAACGACCGTGCGCATGGTCGTAATGCGAAAAGGAAACAAGAAACAGGAGCGGAGAAGCTCAAGTTGAGAGGAGGTAGCGTCAAAGGCCGCCGGGTTTGCGACAGCTTGGGCGCGGGGACTTAGCCCGATCTTGAACTGGCTTAGAGGAGAGCTTTGGGGATCGCATTTCCAGTGGCACGCAAATCCGCCATTGACACATTCCGCTCATGCATATTCATGCCTTTTGAGTTCCAAACGAGTCATTTGTATAGCAAAGCAGACGAACAACATTTTTATTTCTTCACCTCTGTGAGCTTCCAACACTCACTCATTTTTTTTACCCCCTTTTCCAATCATCCCAATTCCGGAGAGCGAAGCCATAAAAAAGCCATTTACAGCTTCATCTCCATGACATCGTTGACCTTTGGGTTTGGGGGGGGCTGAGTAAATGCCACATGCTTCATATGCTCACGAGTCAGTGGGAATATCAATTAATTATCGCACAAGACCGGGAAGTGGACGTCTTTTCACGGCCGCAATGGTGATCACGCTGAAATGAAAGTGACACACACATTTTGACACACACATTCTGACGACATCATTTGGACTTGAGCGAGGTTGGTGTTTGTTACCGTCTCATTTTCACAACATTCCAACTTGCGGCTCATATAAATTGTTAAATTCTGACGTGCCTTTTTTTTTTTTTTTGGCCAAAATACTGCTTTGTATCAAAATCATTTTCTCAAACTTACTTCAATAAGTTGCGTAAGATTAAACATCAGGCTTTAAAATAAAAAAATTGAAAGTTTGTTCTCACAAGATTTCAACTTTTTTTTTTTTTTTTACTTTATGCACAACTCTCATTTCTTGTGCACTAATCTAATTGTAACATGTATTTGTTACATATTTTGATGCGTTTTTTACTTTAGAAAACATTTAGGTCTGAATTTTGGAGGGGCTTGGAACGGATTAGGGCATTTACATGGAAAACACGTCTTGACTTACAACATTTTCTACTTAAGAAATTTATTCCAGAACCAATTAATTTCGTAAGTAGAGGTACCATTGTACTTTTGCCGACGAATTTCTCTCATCATGGCTTTTTTTCCTCACGTTCTGACTTTTCTCTTTCCTTATAATATTTAACCCTTTCAGTGCATAAAAGGGTTCAAGGGCCCAAAATTTAGACCCCCCGCCCTGATAAAATTCTGACTTTTTCCTTCCAACCTTGCATGTTTATTCCCATGCCAACAAATCTTTCGGGTTCTCCATGCGGGCCACAATATGGTGGCGCGGCATGAAAAGCGTATTTCTTTACCTGTGGATCTGCCCGTTCTTGTGCAGGTACTCGAGGCCATCGAGAACATCCTTCAAGACGGTGGCTATGCAGGCCTGGTCCAGGACGCCTGTTTTGTGCTCGCCTCGCGAGATGATGTGCTTGATCACATCCAGCACCGAGCCTGACCAAGAAAAAGGGGAGAGGAAAGGAAAGACCCTTCAAAAAATGACACTTTTGATGCTCGGCGATGCTTGGTGAAACGCCGTTTGCGCTGATGAACCAACAGGCCACACAAAAATCAAAATGCTGCAGTCCTAATTGAGCAAAATACAGTCAAACCTCGGTTTTCAAACGTCTCGGTTCTCAACCAATTCGGTTTTCGACCGAAAATTTAGATTTTTTTATGCCTCGGATGACGAACAAATTTCGGTTCCCAAACAGACTGAGCGCACTTGAATGCACCATTTGACTCCTCCCGCCTTCCTTACACGAGGAAGTGACGCTTCCTCGGGTAGACGAGGAAGTGACGCTTCCTCGTGTTGCTTTCCATTGTGAGCAGACGTGTTCAGTTAATATTTTTATCTTAAAGAGAGCGTGGTTTCGGTTATCGAACAATTTCGGTTTTCAAACAGCCTTCTGGAACGGATTATGGACGAAAAACCAAGGTTTGACTGTAATGGCACGGGCTCCATTGACCTTTGAAAAGGAGAACGCGGTGAAGAGATGACTCAAAATTCAAGATGGCTTGTCAAACAGCATCTTGCGGACCGATTCCGCTTCATATGTTTCAAGTCTTTCTGGCCTTCAAGAGAACCTCTGGAAGGCGAGGACTGGAAGGTGCCAACTGTGCTAAAGGCCCACGACAGACGCCAAAGTTGTTGAAAAAGGGGGGGCTTGCAGCGCACGCCAGCTGGTCCGAGAGTACGTTGGCCCAGCAGATTGCTCTGTGTATGGGACTGAATAAGTTAAGCGAGGAGTCATGATCAAACTACCCCCTTCCACCCCCGCTCAGCAGTTCGGGGGAGAAGCGACGCGGCAAATCCGCCGACTTGTGGTAAAAATCACCAAAGTCGATGACAGTCTCGACCTGGCATCCAGCGAGAGGGCGGCGAGGGCTTCGTACTCGTTTTCTGGGAAGACATTCCTGTGCTTGCTGTGGCATGACTCATACTCTGTCCCGGCGGCTTTTGCAAGGCGGACGGGGAATTCAATCGGCGGCCATTGTTGCGGTCAGATGTCGCTTTCGGAAAACGGGAATTTCCGGAAAAAGCTCTGGCGCGGCCTTACGGCAAGCCTCGAATCGAGTGGTTGGCTATGGATGGATTTACCAGAGACGGCGCGAAAAGCTAAAGACAAAAGGGGGCGGGGCTATACAAAGGGAGAGACGAGCCAAGTGCAGGAAGGACAGGCGGGTCACTTGGTAGAGCGGGTCGGCCAGTGACCAAAGGATCGGCGGTTTGAATGCGGCCTCAGACCGTCCACTGCGCAAATGTCCTTGAAACGACATTGGAAATGAGAAACTGTTGCGCGATAGGGCTTAGCCAATCGAATGCTTTCTCGAGAGCGGCTTTGCAAAGCGGCGAGGAGAGAAAGTCAAGTCGACAATATGACACAACGTGTCGAAATGCCACAAGACGGTGACAACGCAAAGCCAACAGCGACATGCCACAAGCCATCGTCACGGCCTTCGGATGTTATCGAGCTTTGAAGAGCAGCGTGAGGACCGGTAGGCTTTTTTTTTTTTTTTTTCATGCTGCATTCCGTACAGTAGCGCCAGACTCACCCGCCCACCGCAATGAAAATCTATCAACTCGACTCCGTGGCAGATGCGGCCTTGCCGTTGAATTGCCGCACACAATAAAAGTCAACATCAAGAGGCCCGGCGTTTGAGCGGCTCAAGTTGAACCAGAGCAAGAAAGAAACGTGCGGAGAGGTTGGCTGGCAGGTTGCGAGCTGGCCAGCTCGTGGACTCAAGTCCCAGACATTCTATCTGGACGCGATCAGTTACATGGAGTGCAACCGGGATCATTTCATTTGATTTCAAATTGGAATTCAACACACATCTCACGCGATGAAAATCGAGTCAAAGTCGACGAATCGATGACGTCAAGGATTTTTGTGCTCGTCTGGCGACAGTAGCGGACAGGCAAGCCTCTTACCGCCTGTAAGTGGACAAACCGGAAGACCAAGTGCCAAACACGCGTGATTAGCCACTAGCGGACTTTGAGCTTTAATCATCAGTGCGGGGCGGCGGGAAGTCGACTAGTCAACTGACTACAGTCAAACCTCGGTTTTCGTACTTAATCCATTCCAGAAGACTGTTCGAAAACCGAAACCATGTTTCCCATTGGAATCAATGTAAAAAATTTTTATCCGTTCCAAGTCAAGAAAACAACTTTTTTTAAACCCTTTTTTTTTTACAATTTCAAACCCTAAACTGTACACATGTAAAAGGAGAGCAGGTAATATGTAAAATACTGTACAAACAAACTGTAATATGTTTTATTTTCACAAATTTTAACATTAACATAGTAACATAAAAATTGAAGGAACTCTCTCTGTCTGTTGTGGGGCGTGCGCCTATCCCAGCTGTCATCAGGCAGTAGGCGGGGCATTTCGGCATCCCGAACTCCTTCGCAACACAACACAGACACACGCACACCTGACACATATTTCGCGATCAAATCTTTCTTAAATTCTATAGTTTTGCGCACTATTTTCCTTTTTTCTTCAGCAGGTTCACCACTTCCACTTGCTTTCTTTGGTGCCATGATTAGGGGCTGATGATACACGATGCAAAAATAACAGTCCGACATTACGTAGTTCTAACCAAACATGTCTGCTTTTAAAAAAATATATCTTTATTGAACAATACAAACTCGTCTGCTCACAATGGACGCTACACGAGGAAGCTGTTTCTGTATGATTATTGCATAATAATTAGACACCGGACACCAGAGTGTTGATTATGTGCCGCTGCACGAGGAAGCGAAGCCGAGAGGAGTGAAGTGACGCATTCAAGTGCGCTCAGTTAGTTCGAGAACCGAAATTTGTTCGTCATCCGAGGCATAAAAAAACTTACATTTTTGTTCGAAAACCGAATTGTACGAGAACCGAGACGTTCGAAAACCGAGGTTTGACTGTATTCGGTTGGACTCCTGCTGTAGTTTGCCACGACGACGAAAAAAAAAAAAAAGGAATAATTTGCCACGTTACAGAAAGTTTTTCCTTCCAATGTTGGAATGTTACTTTAAAAAAAAATGCCTGTAGAAAATAAAAGTGGTTAATGTAGGCTAACCGACATTAGAGGCTACACTGACATTAAGCCTTTTAGGGACAGCGGTTACTACAGTGGACAGGTTACGGGTTATCAGGTTACGGGTTCTCATTTTTGGTGCGTGAAAGGGTTAAGATGGCCCCATAAACCCACGACCGTGGCTTTCATCATGTCTATCCCCCCCAGTGATTACGAAGTGGCCGCATATTTCCTGTTCGTCAAATGACTTGCATACATTCCTGGGGGCGAAGGAACAACGTAATCAGATCCAGCTGCGCGGCTATCCTTCGGCGGTGGCCTCCCGCAACGGCGGCTCCTCTCGCTGCTTAATTGCAGCTCTGCCACACGGACGCCCTCCGCGCCGAGCCCGCAGGACCGTTATTATCCCCCCGGCCTGTCATTAGCTTGCGCGGCGTACCGAAGTTAAAGCAACGTCGTGGGGGGGGGCGCACAATGAGAATCAGCGCTGTCACATTCCCCCCCCCCCCCCCCCCCCCCGCAATCATGGCCAACAACGGCGGGAAATGAATACCACTCGTCCTGCCACTAGAGCGACGACGCTTTCATCTTAAGAGCCCAATAGTATAATCTGGCTTCATTTCTAACAAGAGAGCATCCTCGAAACGTGAATGCTAACAGGTTGAAGCTGTTGCCCCCCCCCCCCAGGGGGGTGATAAACAGAAGATTGACTCACCACCACTTAGCAGCTTCATGACCAGCCACAGTTCATCCTTCACGACGAAGGAAGTGTAGTAAGACACGATGTTGGGGTGATGGCACTGGCTCATGGCCTGGATCTCTTTCTGAAATGCAACGAATGCAAGCAAATTGAGAGGGAAAAAAATTGTTTTAAATTAATTAAAAAAAAAAAAACAATTCACAAATAAGCAGCAGTTTGGTAGAAAGTAAACAAATCTACACCCCCAAAAAAAACAATATAAAAAAGACTTCAGTTGAAGTGTACTGTCAAACTCAACATCAAACAAACTTGCTGCTAGCTTAATGCTAAGAAGAAGAAAAAAACAGCTTACATCGCTGCATCATTGTTTTAGTTTTTTTCAAAAGACATAATAATCAGGTCCTATTTTTTTGGGGTCTAACTTTTCAATACTGTGTGAATTTTGCGGGGCTGTGTCACCTACTAGCAACCCTGCTAGCAAAAATGTCCCAATTTCCCAGCCCGTTGTAGTGATTTATTCTTATTCTTCGGAAGGAGATTAGCGCCTGGTGCTTGGGCCTCAGTTTCACCCTTTCCTGCACCCTGTCACCTGATAACATGAGAAGCTTGTCCACTGTAGTAACCGCTGTCCCTCAAAGGGGTTAAATAGGACCGACGGTACCAGTGCAGTTAGGCTGACATATTTCACGATGAGGCAATTACGGAAATGAAGTGCAATACTTGGCATGGAAATGACATCACAGGCCGGTCACTCGAACACATATGTGCCGCGGCGAGAAAAGCTTTTATGCGGCTATTAAAAAAAATGAAAAAAGTGTGTGTGCCCTTGGAAAGCGGGGAAAGTGAGATCATGCCGAGTCAACCCGTCAACATGAAGACATTTGTTTTTTTAAATGACGACATCAATTATAAGACAAAGAACAGAAAAAAGTTGGAATGTGATGATGGTCACACATTTTTTTTTTTTTTAAATTCAAGACAAACTTGATGCCGTCATTTGCTCCCTAAAATCTATTTCTCGCGCGGCAATCGATCGCCGCGAGCCTTCGGGCTAACGAATGCTTAGCTCACACAATTCCAAGCACTCAGCCTCGTCTGCTGAGTCATCATTCCGGAGCTCCCCCCCCACCCCCCGAGAGAGGATGAGCAAATGATTAAAAAGCTCAAACTCGGGACTTCATGACAGAGATGTCACCCATCAGAGTCTACCAGGGGGGAGGCAAAAACAGATGACCCCCCCCCCATTCCACCTGTGTTTGAACCCAACTGGTCGAATATCTTCCAGTCTGGCGGGCCGGACAAACAACTTGGTGGGTTGCCTTCGCCATCTTTTCCATCTCTCGTCGGCCCACAGAGGACAATGAACGTCGCAGGCTTGGCGTGAGCCTGGAACCCCTTCCCCGTCGTCCTCGTTTCAGTGGAAGAGGCGCAACGGGTCAGCGGTTACAGAAGACGAACAATGGGCTAGCGGGGGAGGCTAACGTGCGCCGGCGGTTGGCAGGTTTGTTCGTCTTTTTTTTTCTCCGGTAGACAATGTGAGAACCGGGGAGGGGTTTTGTTGGAGGGATTAGGTCACTGTAAACGTATGCGGCAAGGGGGGGTGGGGGACTTCCTGACATGAAAGCGCTCACAGTGACATACTGTCCTTTTGAATGACAGTGAATCTATGAAGGAAAGGGAACTTCAAAGTGGACAGTTGGAATGCTGATCAACATTCAATTTCGGTTTTGTGTTAAATGGAGGAAAAGCAAACCTGGGGGTGGGGGGGATTTTAAAAAAAAAATTTTTTGAAAATATATACAGTCAAACCTCGGTTTTCGTCCATCATCCGTTCCAGAAGGCTGTTCGAAAACCGAAACCATGCTCTTTATAAAATAAAAATGTTTGCTGAACACGTCTGCTCACAATGGAAAGCAACACGAGGAAGCGTCACTGCCTCGCATAAGGAAGGCGAGAGGAGTCAAATGGTGCATTCAGGTGCGCTCAGTTTGTTCGAGAACCGAAATTTATTCGTCATCCAAGGCATAAAAAACTCAAACTTTTTGGTCGAATTGGACGAGAACCGAGACGTTTGAAAACCGAGGTTTGACTGTATTTTTTTTTTTAACCCTGGAGAACCCAAGAACCCTTTTCTTCCTTGGAAAATTATGAATTTTACATTAAATAACTATGCTATATGTTCACTGAACACCAAAATATATGTTTTTTCAAATATTCTATGCTTTAATCCTAATTTAGGAATAGGGCCAAATTTGACCCTTTGGGATTTAAGGGTAGCATTTGAGTAGCAGAATTTATACGGGCCAAATTTGACCCCGTGGGTTCTCCAGGGTTAAATATCGGCAAATAGGGACACGTCGAAAACAGGTGGGAGAGGGTATCGCCAGGACCGGACTCGGAGAGCCCTGACCTAGCGCGGCTTTGATCCAAGAACAAGTGAGACTGATGGAAGTGGACATCAGATGCACGGTGACCTTTCTCAACAAAGAAATCCCATCCCAGCACGTGGCGGAATAAATCCCACCATTTGTGCGTGCGAGTTCAACTACTACACGACCTCATCTTAACCTTTCCGTGCACCTTGTAACCTCATAACGTGAGAAGCTGTCCGCTGTAGTAACCGCTGTCCCCGAAAGGGTTAAAAACACAGGCTAGAAATTTATGGTGAGCACCATAAACCCCCGGAAACCACCAGCCGTCAAACCTGACACTGGTCCACCTGCGCCATAAATTGTTTTGAACTCTCCGAGGGTCACACTTTGCATAACACTGTCGGTGTTCACCAATTAAAATGTTTGGGTAACGTGAGACAAGTGCCATCAACTCATGCTGAACGAAATTAAGAGCGCGGGTCTCTCATCGTTGACGTCTTGACCGAGTCCGATCGCTCCGCATGTGGCAGGACATCCAAGCCGAGCGACTAAATGAGCGATTGTCATGACCCCAGCCCGGCCCCGGCCGCGGGGGGGGGCTTGTGTCGCAAACTGGTGCCGCGGTCGCACAAGAGAAGCCACTATGGGAACAATGCGGGGTCACGGCCGACAAACATAAACATATTGTTGCACTCAGCGGAGCGCAGGCGTCCGTCCTCTCAGGCGGAAAAGACGATAGTGAGATTCCTGGCAAAGTCAAAAGTGTTTCATTCAGAAAAATAATGACAAAATTCCCAAAGGAGCGTAACGAAATGAACAAAATAAATATCAAGACTTGGATCAGCGACAAAAAAAAAAAAAAATCCCGTGATATTTTCTCTTGATATTGCGACAACTTGAAATGACTTTAGTAAGAATGCTATTCGGCTAGCGATTAGCGCTTACCAAGAGCTCGTCCATATTGGTCTGGCACTTCTCTAGGTTGATTCGCTTGATGGCCACCTTCTCCTTGCGCGGTGCGCAGTAGGCGGCTTGAACCACAGCTGTGGCGCCGCTCCCTGCACGAGAACCAAACAACAACACCGCCATTATGGATCAAGTTAACGACAGCCGCCCCAGGGAGGGATTCGTGCGTTCTGTGGTACATAACAGGCTCGTTATTTTTATAGCTTACGAGTGCGTACACTGCAGTAATGCTGCCACCACATGAATGAATGGTTGCAAAGAATCTCAAGAGGTCGTCACGATCGATCTGCAGCATCGGCCACATCACAGAATTTGACTTGAGGGGGTTTGCACAGTAAACCTCATTAACTGCCAGCTGCTTCCAGAGCAAAAAAAACAACAAAAAAACGTATTCCTGCATTCTGACTGATCGATTTTACAAGGCCCATAGGAAAAAAAAAAGCTGAATCTGTACTTGAGTAATCAGCATTTGATCATGGGTTGGTTTCACACCACCTCGTTGCCCAAAGAAATTGTATCTGACTGTAAAGCAGAGAAAGCAAACTCCTTCTTTTGGTCTTTTGGGGCGCTGTCAAGCAGAATATATTGTGATACTAGTATTTTTTGCTTTTGGGACACCTCAAATAACAAATAAAATTTAAAAAAACTAACAAATGGGGCTTCATGGCGAAATAAGAATTGACAGATTTACAATAAAGAAACTTTTTTGACATGCCGTTCATCATTCACTCCATGAATTGCATCTTTTTATCTTTTCTCACGGTCACTTCCTGTCATGACACATACTGTGAACTGATTTTTAATTACGCATCAATGTTTGGGTCCGGCAGGTTAGTGTTTCGCTCAAATAAAGGCAAATGAACGACAAAATAACACGGACGACAGTTTATTCATCTAACTGACTGTTAACACTTGACTTTTTAAACGTTCACGACAGCATTTTCACAAAATTGTAGCGAAACAAGTGTGATGTAAACATTACTCACAGTCGCAATTCACCGCCGACATTTATCTATTCCAACTCCTATCAACACCCCTTGTTTTAGATCCGATACAAAATGTTTTCACTAATCACCAAAGGCCTCACAAACAGTCCCGCTCGTTGTTTGCGGTCCCGTGCGAGGTCTTTTTTTTTTTTTTTTTTACCTCGTGGCGCTTTTCCCACTCAATCTGCGGTTTATGCGTGCAACGCCGTGAGTACATTTTTCCTCTGTCGAGAAGCTTTGAGGGGCGGAAGAATGAACAGCGTGCTCGTCCACCCTCCAGTAAGCTTTTCCTAACCCCATTTTGCCCTCATCTTGGCTATGCCCAAATATTAACAAAGTGCCCATTGTTTGGACTTCTCATTGAACCGAGAGCCGACGAAGACTTGGTAACAAGGGGAGGAGGCGTGTTGAAGACAAAATCTCTTCCCAGAGTTTAATTAGAATAGAACAGACACCTTTCATTTCGCCGTTTCTGTCTTCGAGCGATGCTAACGAAATACTTTTTTTTTTTTTTTTTGGCTAACGAAATACTTAGCTTTTCAAAGCGATTTAATATGACGCAGGTGCGTCTCGTCTAGATAATCCAATAGAATTGCAATTTCCCGACTCATTTCCGGTATGCGTCACTTCTTTGATGCTTGTCAATAACGAGGACGTAGGAGATTCCGGAATCAGGAAAACACGTAGCGCAAACTTTCAGGCGTTCGTGGATGACGTCAAAGACAGCGCCAAGGATTCGATTAAAGGGTTTTGCTTTCGCTCCCCTTTTTTTTCTTTTTTAATACTTATTAGTAAAAATGTTATGGTTTGTTCTAAAGTTGGACTCCACTCTTTTGTTCTTTATACATTTCTTATCCCAATTATATAAATAATAGAGGATATCAATACAGTATCTGGACTTTAAGTACACAGTATTCTGTACCCTGTGGATAGCGCGATAAAATCAACCCAGAGATGAATTTGGAATTGATTGGGAGCTTGCGGTCTTACAGTATAAAGTGTGTGTGTCTGGGGCGGGGGCATGATTGATTGCTGACCCAGTCAAACTGAAATGCTTTCTAGTACTCGCAGCGGAAACTACAAGCGCTACCTCGCAAACCTCCCGGGGCAGGCCAGATTTAGGGGCTTTGGCTTTGGTCCTGGCTGAAGAAAAAATTTACACACACACACACGCACACACACACACACACACACACACACACACACACACACACACACACACACACACACACACACACACACACACACAGGTCCAGTTGCCGAGATCCCATCCCATTGGGGTATAAATTCCTCAACACAAACAAACAGCTGGTTGTCAAGGATGGCAAACTGGAGGAAGCGAGTGCGTGTGCGCCTGTGTGTGTTTCTATCTAAGGCAAAAAAAAAAAAAAAAAAGAAACACTGTTGGCTTTGCAGCATGGATGATCAGGGGTCACACTTGAACAAGTTCAATCTCGGAGCCAGTTCATACCAGACGTTCACTTTTTTGCTGGCATATTCAATCTGCGCTTCCTGTTGAGTTGATTTCTTCTTAGCAGGATTAATAATATGCTTAAGAACACGCATGCAGTGAGATTTTTCACAATCCCAGAGATGACCAGGAAATATAAATCAGAGAAAAATGTGATTTAAAATAAATCTGACAAAAAGAAATATTATTTAAATATTCTATAGGCATGTTGGGGTTTTTTTTGTTAATAGCTTTTACCACACTAATTTTTTTTTAAACGTCTTTAAAGACACTTTTATAATCATACATATAAACACAAAAATATTGGACAAACAGTGTCACGGTCTGGACCGATCCTTCCGTTTACGAGAAACAAATCTCATATTTTCCAAACGAACAAACTTATTATCTCACAATTTACATCAATCAGAACGTCCAAAGATTTCAATTAAAAACAACTCCAGTCATTGCTTTCTGTAGGCTTAAAAAGCAGGATTACAGAGGATAACATTCACTAATTTTAAACCAAAACGAAATATAATACAGTATTTCCTGTGCCGTTCTTGTGCAATTTATACCATCTCAAATTAAGTGTGTCACCATCAAATGGACTTACACCCGAATTTTCCGAGAGTAACACCAAAATAGTGATTAAGCAAAATAGCATCGGTGTGAACCTGGAATCGAATATTATCAAAACATTTATACCTCTATCCCATATTTTTTATTTTTTTGATGGAACTAGAACCTAAAATGCCGCCAAAATCCCGAGTAGGAAATTATTAACCTCAAGAATGAGAGGAGTTTTGGATGTCAAGGATGAGTTAAGTTTAACCTGCCTTGTTCGCGAAAGTTGTGGTGCAATTTTCCCACTGACTAAACTGACTGCAGAAGCGAAATCGTTTCATTGAAAGTGATGAGTAAAAAAAAAAAAATGTGACAAGGCAAGTTAAGCTGACAGGCTGCCAGCAGTCATAAATCATTGTTCACAGGCTTTGTTTCGTAAAACGATTGAGGGGGAAGAAGCGGAAAGACCAGCTGAGCAAGTCTGCGATGGATGATTCCTCGAAATCCATCAAACCGACAGAGTCCTCCTCCGCCACCGCCTCCCCTTCCAATAGTGTCTTTTTGCCGTGACATCTTTGTGGCTAACTGAGAAGCGGGTTGCAAATTTTGCCGCTTTGGACAGAAGAAAAAGCGGGCGCGGTTGGCATTGGCGACAGGAGCAGGCAGGCATCGCTCCAAACTTCATGCCTGCGACTTGATGACGCACAAGACGACTTAATCCTTGATCGTAAAAAATGATCGGGCGCCAAGCAATTGGTCTTAAAACTGAGCAACAGAACGGAGTTGTGAAAAAAAAATATGACATTGACTAGATTGCGAGCTAGGAGTCTTTGGTCCGACGCCAGCGATACGCACGCGTGTTGATACACCGTTTGTATTGAAACATTCCATCGTGACGACGCTGCTACATCGATGCTATTTGTTAGCCCAACTAGCGATAGCGTCTTAGCAATGAGTTTGTATTGAAACATTCCATCGTGACGACGCTGCTACATCAATGCTATTTGTTAGCCCAACTAGCGATAGCATCTTAGCAATAAGTTTGTATTGAAATATTCCATCGTGACGACACTGCTACATCGATGCTATTTGTTCGCCCAACTAGCAATAGCATCTTAGCAATAAGTTTGTATTGAAACATTCCATTGTGATGACTAGCATCTTAGCAATAAGTTTGTATTGAAACATTCCATTGTGATGACGCTGCTACATCGATGCTATTTGTTAGCCCAACTAGCAATAGCGTCTTAACAAGAAGTTTGTATTGAAAAATTGCATCGTGACATCGATGCTATTTGTTAGCCCAACTAGCAATAGCATCTTAGCAATAAGTTTGTATTGAAACATTGCATCGTGACGACGCTGCTACATCGATGCTATTTGTTCGCCCAACTAGCAATAGCATCTTAGCAATAAGTTTGTATTGAAAATTGCGTCGTGACGACACTGCTACATCGATGCTATTTGTTCGCCCTACTAGCAATAGCATCTTAGCAATAAGTTTGTATTGAAACATTCCACCGTGATGACGCTGCTACATCGATGCTATTTGTTAGCCCAACTAGCGATAGCATCTTAGCAATAAGTTTGTATTGAAACATTCCATCGTGACGACACTGCTACATCGATGCTATTTGTTAGCCCAACTAGCGATAGCATCTTAGCAATAAGTTTGTATTGAAACATTCCATCGTGACGACGCTGCTACATAGATGCTATTTGTTCGCCCAACTAGCGATAGCATCTTAGCAATAAGCTAAGCTACGGCAAAGCTTTGCGGTTGATTTCCTCAAACACGACCATATCATTCTTTTTGTTTTGTCTGAATTGACAGGCGACTTTTGACTGTGACTAATGATATCTGATGTATCAATATCGTCTCCATGTGCCCCTGTCATGTTTGTGGAACTTCCTCCAAGGCTCCATTTGTTTCCATCACAGCCTTAACATAAATACCACCCATGTATACAGTATACCTTCAGACGGACTTTCACAAAACACCATTTTCTAAGTCAAGCGTCCAACCTGAGACGGCGTCCGCCGCTTTGGACGGCGTGAAAAAGAAAAAGCGGAAACATTGACAAAACAAGCATGCTCTTTGCAAGATAATGCCGCGTGTTTTCTGTAAGCATATTTCTTGACTAGCCATGTTCACGGCTGTTTCCAGAACGCTTCCAATGTGCGAATGTGACATTGTGACAAGAAGCTCTTCTCGTCGTGACGTAAACGTTTAAGCCCCACGTGCGCCAATTAGCGGTTCCTAATTGGGTGGCTATGACGGTTTCATATATGAGACTCTCAACTTTTTAAAATTGAACGACACAGTGTTTGTTATCCTTTTCTCGAAGGTCAGTTGCATTCCAACATCGTTGGATAAAAAGGGCCAGGGGAACCAAAACAACGTTGCTAAATTGACTGAAGCGGTTTGAAAACACAAGGAGGTGATTCCGATGACTAATGAAAAGTCGCACGCGGGTCAACTGGAGTTCATTAAGTGCAAACGGCACATTATCAGATTAGCATGGCCTTGAATTAGCTCCTTAATGGCGAAGGTATGCGAGGGCCGCGTCGATGTCTTACTTCGCCGCCTGACTTGCAATCAGTGTGGAGAAAAAAAAAAAAAACGTCGAGGAAAATTATCCATCGATCACAGCCTACGCTCGTTAGGGGAAAAAAAGGAAAATTAATATGATTAAATATCAGATTATTTTTCAATGCATAAACATGTTGCAGAAAATGTGAAATATTTCTAAAACAGAATCATTTAGATCAATATTGATTATTTATTTTACAATGAACAATATCAGATTTGAGTACAATTGTTCAGCTCTACTGTCAGAAAAATTACAAATAAATGTAAACAAAATCAGTGATGGTCTTAGGAAACACTGTCAAAAGCAACAGCACGGTTTGCGTACCCTGACACTGACACTTTAGCTTTGTGACTGTGTCATCGCCGGGTCATTAACAGCATTCAATGGTGCGCTTGTCGCCGTTCACCCCCGCGCCCCCATCACTCCCCCCCATCCCTCCTCAAATACACCAACCGCCAAGGGAGGCAATATATAGCAAATGAATGCACCCCTGTTAGAAAACAACTTTTGACTTCCATTTTTGTAAACTAGCGCAAGATGAGAAATTATGCCGACGTATATAAATAGCACCAAATCGATAAAAATCGATCAATTGTTAACAGTTCATTTTGGCATTGGATGCACGCTGGGAGGTGATGACCAGGTAAGGTTTGCACCGGTGTGCCACACACACCTTTATGTTTTTAGCAAAGTGGGGCAAAGCGAGGGTAGGGTCACTTATCTGAAGGGCGGGACAAGCGCAAGGCTGCGAGTGTGTGTGTGTGTGAGCAAAGTGTTTGATCTTTTTCATGAAAGAAATCTCTTGTTGCAATTCAAATTGGCATCAACTGAAAAGTGTAGCGCATTTTTTTTTAATAGATATATTCATTTTGCATATTTGCACATTTTGATAAAAATTTGCATGCAATGCAGCAACTCGAACTATTATCAAACTAAAAGTAGTAGCAGTTGAGTTTTTTAATGGTGTCAAAGTCAAGGCCACATGTGGCCCATAGCATCATTTGATGGGGCCCATGAAGGCAAATCATATGTCCGCTTCATGTTTCTGAATATATATATATATATATATATATATATATATATATATATATATATATATATACATATATATATATATGTATATATATATATATCCATACATATAGAGCAAATGATCGTTAAATGAAGAGTATAGCTGTGAAATGTAATTTTAATAAATAAATAAATTTCCAATATTCGGAACGGTTTGAATTCTTTTCTCCATTTTTCTACATGTAGGATTATGGGAGAAATGCTGCGATTCTGATGATTATCTAGTTAAAAATATGAGCAGTTGCAAGTGATTTTAAAGCCTTGACGAAACAATCTGGCTCGAGAGTGAAACTTCATTCGGGCTGTGATTGTGACTAAACATGCGTTCTCGCTGCAAAATTGTCTTTAGCCATGGTACACACCGTTCAGGCTCAAACACTCGTTTCAATACACCGGCGTAGCCCCACTGGGCGGGGTTGTCTTTCTCAGTGGAAACATTACACATACGTGAAGTTCTAAGAACGCCTGGCAAGGACTGTCCCCCAGTTTGTCACCCTGCCTTTGGCTCGGAGGGGTAAAGGAAGATGCTTGGAAGATTAAAACGAGATAAAAGGGTTTGTATTAGCATTCAGCAAGCGTGTCTATTCACAGACTATCAGGCCGAAGGAAAACTAGAGAGCAGTAACATCACATACCAATCACCTCGTGTAGCTCGTAGTCATCTTTGTTGATGGACCACGGTTGGGGGCTCAAGTCCTCCGACATGGCTGAGGACGTATGTGCAATTTGAGCCCGTCAAAGAAAAAGTGTGAGTGCCGCAGGCAGAACGTCTGGGGGTGAAAAAAAATTAGACAAGTCCCAGGCAATCCAATGAGCTGCAACAGGGGCGACACTTTGCCTTCTTCGCGAATCCTGCGGCACTCGTGCTGTCATTGCCAAAGTTTGACACAAGGCTCGCGGCCCCGCCTACCGCATTCCTCCTCGGCAAATGTGGACTCCTTCCGCGGACATGTTGGTTGTGGTCAACGAGCAACTACGGTACCGGCATTGGGTCACAAATGGAAACAGAGTCGCGCCACACTTTTACACACTCCTCATACTCATTCCTTAATCATTTCAATACAACATATAGATGTATTATTTAGCTCGTCACCACGACTGAAGCGAAAACGGCAAACCAAAGTGAGGGCAAACCCGGAAACGAAAGGACGGCGTTTATTTGGGTTTTGATTGGACAATGTTCCACGGGGTCGCGTTGTGATTGGATGTTGGTAAATGTCGTTGGTGGAAATGTTTCGTGCCGTGTTCAATGGCGACGCCACTGGTGGCGGCT
Organism: Hippocampus abdominalis; assembly: GCA_018466805.1. Classification (NCBI taxonomy): domain Eukaryota; kingdom Metazoa; phylum Chordata; class Actinopteri; order Syngnathiformes; family Syngnathidae; genus Hippocampus; species Hippocampus abdominalis. The sequence continues at coordinate 9,414,131 of CM031712.1, read as the reverse complement.
GAAATAACAAGCAATATTTGCTCCATACGACACATAATGGACGGTTTATAAAATGTGTTGCATTCATGTAGGCGATTTTCTTGAAAATCAATTGATAAAATGTTTTTTTAATTCATTCATTTAATCAACTATTTCGTTAAGTGATTTATAGTGCAGAAAAAAATTCGATTTTTGCAATGTGCCAAATAACTGGCAAATCAGTTAATATGTCAATATGAAAATGTAAAAAAATAATTATATTAAATTGTACACGGTTCACTGCGGGTTTTTACAAGTGCCAATATGAAAACTGTACCTATTGGAGTAATCAAGAGTACTTTTGCAGATTTGGTATTTCTTCATTTATCTCATAAAATAATCGGTTGGCTGGTCAAACGTACACTACAAAAATAGTAAAATATTTATTCAAAAAATTCAAATAGCATCCAAAAACACGTATAACCAGAACATAAGAAGAACATTCATCTGTGCTGTATGTTACACATACGTACAGCACATTTGACAATAAAGTTGTATTCAATTCAATTCAATTCATAAGATGGAGAGGCACAAGCAAGAAGTGAGAAAGGCAGTCAGTCAATTGTAAAAGTGTCCTGCATATACGTTTACACTTCTCCTTTCACTGAAATCTCAAACCGACAATCAAAGAGGAAGGATAAGAGTAAGCACGGAACTTTGCAGTCTTCAAAACTTGCAAAAATATCTTTGTGAACTGTGGTTTTCATCATTACAATCATAAAATACATTCTGAATGACATAAAATGTGTTTAACAAGTCACTCCAGTGCTATGGTTTAGAATGACATCATTTCTTCACTACATTTAGTTTTGGGTCCCAATAGTTCCTTTATAGTTGATGGACTTATAAAAAAAGCACTTCTCAAAACATGCATACAATAGTCACAACTACTGCAGAGAAAGAGCTTTAGCCAGTCGTTCCCAAAACCAGGTCTGCGTGTACGGATTTGTGTAGTCGCACACGGTCAGGAAGCTTAGGATCCTCGGGAACTGTTTTGTCATCGACTTGTAAACAACAGGGATGAGTCGTTTGGTCCGAGCTCCTGCCATAACAGATGCACGCAAAAAGTTTCGTTGTCACACATAAAGTCAAATAGGCTAACGTCAATTTCATCTTACTTTGTCATGAAACAAGAAGGAAAGCACAATGACATCATTACACGCAAGATCTGTACGTTTATACACGTGTTGGTAAGATTTCTACTCATATTGAATGAATTATTAGCATGTTGCTAACAAAGTGTACATACTTGCTCACGCAATTGGGGGTGTTGGTATGACATTCTGCGTTGCTGACAGAATGTTATTTTGTGTGATTTACATCCATGAATGCAATGTCTGTAAGTCTCTTTATAAATATATGTAAATAAGATTGATATTTAGTCGGTTTTCGTCCCTAACCAGGTTAAGTATGTGGTGTCGGGAGACAAAATAACGCCAGAGTGTCGCCAAACACTGTAGTTTGTCAACAGGTTATTTCATCTCAACAGTATTTTATAGCAACACTGCCACCTAGTGGACAGTCAGAAAACTAAGTGCCTACGGACACCCGTTTCGCGAACGATTAATCCAGCCGCTTAAAAGAGCTACAGACAGGGACGAAGGACGATTATTTTATGAATAAGGACGGAGGGACGATGATAGAAAGAGTACCAAAGTGTCCATTTCTGTAAAGCGCATTGCGCATTGTGTTAACAAGTATAACAATATTTCTAGAATCCAATTCTTAAAATATCAGAATTGGCAGCTGCCTCAAAAAAAATATCGGTCGAGTTCTACTTGTTAAGTCAATGTACCAATGAATCAAAAAATAATAAATTACCAGGAGAGAGGCTGAGCGCAAACTTAGTCTGGAAGTCACATGCGTCACTTTCAATGTATTCATCTGAGATCACAACCACCATCTTCTTACACCTGCACACATAAACAACACAATGTAAGCCAGAAAAAGTCTTCAAAAAATACTAATTACAAAAACATATATAGTGATACATTATTATCTCACCTCTTCTCAATGAGCTCGCTGGTGATGGTCCACACGCACGATCCGGGCAAGACGTTGCGGTCGAACACGCAAAGTTTCAGCCGGTAGTCCGTCTGCTCCAGCTCTCGGATCATCTCGTGCACAAACGCGATGTCGCTCTTGCAGTAGCAAATGAAAGCGTCGAAAAGCTCGGGAGAACCTGGAGACAAGGCAGAAGAGAGGTGCGCAAACGTTTTGGGTAGTCTGAATAATTTATTGAATTATGTCATGCTTTAAAAATATGTTTTAGGTTTTGGTCTTTTTTTTTTTTTTTTTTTTAAAGCGTTCACTCACCATTCGGATTATCCTCCAGAGTTAGGCCGGACCCCTGGGCCGTACGAGGGATGCAGCTGTCCACCTCAGGGACCTGCAGGGGGCGAACGGCTCTTTTCTTCAAACTCTCGTAATACTTTCTCACATCCTCCTCTGGGGGGAATACAGGTACAGACAGAAAAGATAGTTAACTACGCCCTCCATCATAGATTCCGGGTTCACAGTCTCGGTATTTTTCCGGTTTATCACTCTATTTTGTTGCCCTTCGGTGTTCATTTTGGGTGACACAATATTATGTTTCACATTGTAAATTGTGAAGAAGAAGAGAGAAAACAGGAAGTCTTTCGAACCTTTTGCTAAGGATTTTTTTTTGCCGTCCATGTATTCATTCATTCATTCATTTTCCGAACCGCTTCATCCTCACTAGGGTCGCGGGGGGTGCTGGAGCCTATCCCAGCAGTCTTCGGGCAGTAGGCGGGGGACACCCTGAATTGGTTGCCAGCCAATCGCAGGGCACACAGAGACGAACAACCATCCACGCTCACACTCACACCTAGGGACAATTTAGAGTGATCAATCAGCCTGCCATGCATGTTTTTGGAATGTGGGAGGAAACCGGAGCACCCGGAGAAAACCCACGCAAGCCCGGGGAGAACATGCAAACTCCACACAGGGAGGCCGGAGCTGGGATCGAACCCGGTACCTCTGCACTGTGAAGCCGACGTGCTAACCACTGGGCTACCGGGCCGCCGCCGTCCATGTAATTAATGTATATTTTTTAAATGTACATATTTAGTAATATTTATGAATTAATCGTTAGATTCAGCAACAAGTGGATTTTTTCCCCCCTGAAACCTCAAAGCTATAAATTACAACACACGGTAAAATCCGTACGGGGGCAAGCTTTTATCGGTCAAATTTAAAAATATCAAATATGTCAAAAACCTGATGTGCTAGAAAAAAACAATATAATTACAATTAGCTGTTTACCAGTGTCATTGGATGTAACGTAAATATGAATGTAATAATAAATACTTCCTGAAGTTTACCTTTTGGAGGGGTGGTCTGGGCACGTCAGCCCCGCGATGCAGGGTAGTTTACCGCCCTTCTATTTTTTTGACAACGTTTTACTTTTTTTCTCCCTCCCTTTAGAAAACATGCCATTTCACATCCAAATCAACTTGTAACATTCGTCAACTTTTGCAGGCATACAGTATAAGGAGGTCAAGTCAACTTGGCGGAAGTCTTAACTGTGTTGATACGTACTTTCGATTGGCAACAACCCGGAAGTGGCTCCTAAAGCTAACGGGATAGTCCAAAAAGTGTACCCATTAGAGGACGAAGATCCTCCACGACGTCGTTCCTTTCCACTTCTTCCAAGATGGATAACAATTTGCCTACGGTGGCTTCGCTCGAGCTCGCTTGCCAGTCATCCAAGACCCGCCTCGTGGGGTTGGGGACCTGCTGGTAGTTGCTGATCTCCAGGTAAGAGAAGCCCATGGCCTCGGCTACTATCGTCCAGTCGGCGGCCACCACGGTGCGGGGGTTCAAGTAAAGGCTCAGCTTCTTCCTCACGGTCATATTAAGGGCGACCAGAGGGACGGCGGACAAGTCCGCCGAGCAGCAGCTTGCCATGTTTTTTGACTTTCCTTTTTTTTTGACGACTGCAAATTTGCGCAACGTACCTGCTAGGGATGTGCGTCACGCGTGGGCGGAACCATGAGGCACTCTTCGACAGTCTGTCACCGCGATGTTTCTTAATAGTTTCCCCCGTTCATGTTGTTCAAGGGGACTAAACTAACATCCAACCGCTTTACATGTGTGTGTACAAACCAAATACAAAATTGTTTTCAAAGCTTATCAAACGTTATAATTTATCAATGTGTTGTGTGTACATAATTTCAATGAGTCATAACGAGAGCCATTGCTAATATTTTGACTCCCTTGTTGAATGCTTATAATGCATTGATACAATAAAAATGTAAAATAATTTTTTTACAGTATTTAGAATAACCCATGTCATACATTTTACATGCGCATCTTAGCTATTTCTTTTATCTCCTCTCCAAATAATCTGTCTGAAAAGTGCAAATCGGTCCTTTGAGCTCCAAAGTCTTCTCACGCCGTCTGCGTTGCTTTGCTTCCTTTATTCAGTTTTGTTTTCTTCTCACAGTGGAACTTCCTCAAATCAGCTCCCGCCCCTTTCGTCTCACATGAACTTATTTCCTATCATCGCCAGCTGCACAGATGGGTTATGGAAAAATGTGATTGAAACAAAAAATGAAGAAAACAAACCCCTCCCTGGATTACAGCACCATTTAATATGCAAGAAAACCAGTTTGATGAGGAGCATAACTTAAAACAGTTCAGTGTAACAGAAGAAGGCAAAGCAAAGTTGGTGTTGTGGCTGGTTTTGATCCAAGCTCACAAGTTTTTGCTTCTGGAAAAATAGAAATCAACGCCTCTGTCGCAATGCTGTTTGGGGTTGTGAGACGGACCTTTTCTGCCTCTTGGGTACGGCCTGGTATCGTTCTGTCAAACAACAAAAGCGAGTCAACATGCTATCAAGCAAACTTTTGTTGAATAAAAAGGTTTTAAAAATCACATTTGAGTCATTCTTATTGTGTTGTGTGGCAAGAGAGCGAAGATGTAGACTGATGCATTAGCTTCTCCGGCTAGCAGACGACTGCTAGTTGTCATGTTACCGTGTCCTGACGCAAATAGCAAAAAAATCCACAAATATCTGCTGGCACCTGCCAAAACGTATTTCTAATTTGAGCATCTCATCATCGAAAATCATGAAACCATGTTACATAAACAACTATAAATTACTCAACAGAAATGCAGGTCAGCGGAAGTATTAGCAAACAAACATACTAGCTTACAGTCAAAAACTGCATACTAACGCATCTATGACAGTATACAGGGTCGCGGGGGGTGTGGAGGCAGTCTTCGGGCAGTAGGCGGGGGACAAAACTCGCAGGGCACACAGAGACGAACAACCAGCTACTAACACCTCATACATGCATGTTTTTGGAATGTGGGAGGAAACCGGAGCACCCGGAGAAAACCCACGCAAGCCGGGGAGAACATTCCACACAGGGAGGCCGAGCTGGGATCGAACCCGGTAACTGTGAAGCCAACGTGCTAACCACTGGACTACCGGGCCGCCATCTATGAACTACAACAAAAGCAAAATTCCACTAGATGGCGCCCAAGTCATAATTCTATTGCGTCAGCTTGAGCACAAAAACAGAATGAGACACAATGAGATTTTCGTACCTGTTTCTTGCCAATGTGTCGGCTCCATTCAGGCGCCATAACGACAGGGATGGGGTAAGTGTCACCCAGGACGACGTCTGCGTGGGACAGCGCCGCCTTGCTGAGGGTCCACGGCGTGTGCACATCAGCCCCCCGGATTTTTGCAGTTCGGGGAGCCAAAGCCGCACGTAGTCGCCCTAAATTTTGGGATCCCGACAACAACAGGAATAATAATGATTCAGTGAACCCCTGTTAATTGTGAGGGATACATTTGAAAATAAAGTGGTACCTCTACTTAAGAACGTCATCTTCATGTCTATCACCCAGAAAAAGTGTTCACCAGTCAGGCGATCGCTCACTATGCTAATGTTTGCCTTTGACATTTTCGAAGGATTGTTAAAAGCCGACAAAAGCAAACGTCTTTGGGTGAGTTCTTGACAAAACGCCAGGCAAAAACCACTTCTGAGGGAAAACAGACTAAAGAGGGCGCAGTTTAAAAGTTAATTGACCATCATTTTTATTCTTTACTCTATTTTTTGTTTTTTTTACATTATGCACAACTCTCATTTATTGTGCAATAATCTAATTATAACATGATTTGTTCCACATTTTGATGCAGTTTTATGCTTTAGAAAACATTTGTGTCCGAATTTTGGGGATCTTGGAACGGATTAGGGCATTTACATGGAAAACGCGTCTCTGCTTACAACCTTTTCTCGTAAAGAAATTTCTTCCAGAAAATATTCATTTCCTCAGTCGAGGTACCACTGTAGGTGAAATTAGAGAATGTAAAATGTGTTTGTTTTCGCCCTTCCCATGCACATTATGGACATTTTAACTTGTTAAAACGCAACGGATTTGAACGCAAACAAAAATTTGCAATCCATGTTGACCTTACAAGTACTGTATCTCCACATGGCTCCTTTTCAGAAGGTCCAATGTCAACTTGGTCAAGTGGTATCAATATTCCTCATGTAGAAATCAGATTTTTACAATCTCGCCGATTTTTACAATCTCGCCGATTTCTCATATCAAAATCTGCCATACAGCAGGACCGCAGTGTGTGACGGAACGTACGTTACTGTCATAGTCGAGGGCTTGCTTGACCATGTTGAACTTCCTGTTCTCCCGGGGGTCATTTCCAATGCCGGCGCTGTACAGCCAATTGCCATAGTTACTGCAGACATCATGGTCGATCTGCGGGAGGACATTTGCGTGACGTTTAATTCCCAGAAGTGCTATCGACACCGAGGAGGTAGGCCCCAAGTTAAAAAAAAATGAGAATGTCGACGTATTAAATACACGTGTGTCAATCACTAAGAACGAGCTATTACTTAAATTTTGTTTGTGTATTTTTTGTAATCATTGAAAACTAAATGCATCGTAAAAGCATGTATAGAATTACCAAAAGGTACTCAAAGTACTCGGCTCCCATCCTCCAGTCAAGGCCCAGGTCCTTGGTGAGGAAGCTGGCAACATTTTGGCGCCCCCTGTTGGACATGAAGCCCGTCATGGCCAACTCCCTCATGTTGGCGTCCACGAAGGGGACACCTGTACGTCCCTCTGGACACATACAAAAAAAAACAAAAAACACTTTGGATTAATATTGATACATATAAACATGGTCAAGCACCAAATGTGCCCTAACCCCCTCATTGCAGCAGATCAAACCTTTCCATGCGTTGAAAAGTGTCACGTCCGTCTTCCAGGGAATGGTTTTGTCCTGAAGTCCTGTAAAGACAAAAAAAAAAAAAAAAATTACTAGGGGAAAAAAATGTCTCCAAAAGTCATCCAACAGTTTTCATTATATATAAACAAATGAGTCCCGGATTCATAATTCACTTATTCACAGCACTTAAGTTATTCCCTGCACTGATTTGCTGATTTTCTCCTTTCTGTTCTCACCTTCAGGTGGCCAAACCCTGTCTAATAAGGAAAGTAGTACAACAACTGAAGTCCAGAAAGCATTTGAAGTGATGCATCTCTACTATGAGACAAGCTAGTTGTTAAAAGAGAATAGTCACTGGGTTGTTAACTCATTCACTCCCAAAGACGTTTTTAAACGTCTTTTCAGACTTGGTCCAGAATTGGCTGGTACTGAATGAGTTAATTAATTAATTAGTGAGAAAGATATTCACCTTTGACTTGAAACAGACGATTTCCATATTTGAGTGCGACGAACTTGAAGTAATCACGCCACAAAAGCTCAAAAATTACCCTGTGGTCAAAATGAAAGAGTGAGAAAACACACACGGTCAAAGTAACCCTTTCAGGCACAGCGGTCAGTACAGTGGACATGTTATCAGGTTATCATTATTGGTGCATGAAAGGGTGAAATCATGTAAAAAAAAAAAAAAGAAAATCCAAATCAACTGACCAGTATGTGCTCTGATTGGCCGTTCGCTCCCTCTCGTATCGGCGTATCTGATGAAAAATGTACCTCGGCGAAATGCAGCCCACCGCCAGCCTGCAAAGTGCCCGGCACACCTGATTAAAAGTCAGTTTGTATTTCTATCGAGAGATTTTATCAACACCGAAAGAACTCACCAGGGAGCAAATTTGGTGGAATAGTCCAAGCCCACCAAGCCGTTGCGCGTCTCCTTGTAGGCTGCGACCGCATCCTACGAAAAAAAGGGACAAAATATTTCCTCAAAAGCTGATATGCAGAGTCGTAACGTTGTTGTCACTCGTGTGGAAATGAACTCACCGTGTCCCAGAAATAATGCTTGAAGTCGGCTCAGCGCCTGACTTTCACCGCCGGCGCATGGAAAAGCGGAGCGGGGGTCATTCAAAGGCTCTGGAAAAAAAGGTCATTTATTTATTTTAATGGATGAAGATCTTTTTTTAATTGGTGAAATTTAAAAAAAATCACATTTAGGAATTAGAGGAATCCATATGCAGAAACAAATGACTTTTAAATTTTTTTTACTTGTTCAATTTAAAAAATATATAAAAACAAACCTCGGTTTTCGAACGTCTCGGTTCTCGACGAAAAAATTCGAGTTTTTTATGCCTCGGATGACGAACAAATTTTGGTTCTCGAACAAACTGAGCGCACTTGAATGCACCATTTGACTCCTCTCGCCTTCCTTACACGAGGAAGTGACGCTTCCTCGGGTAGACGAAGAAGTGACGCTTCCTCGTGTTGCTTTCCATTGTGAGCAGACGTGTTCAGTAAACATTTTTATTTTAAAAAAAGAGCGTGGTTTCGGTTTTCGAACAATTTCAGTTTCCGAACAGCCTTCTGGAACGGATTATGGACGAAAACTGAGGTTTGACTGTATGTTGTCGTTGCTTGCCTGTCTGTTTCAAGTCCGCTGCAGTGGGAATGTCTCCCTCCTGTAGCCCCCCTGGAAGAGGCTTGAGACGATCCGAGATGGGCAACTCAGGCCGAACTTGACTCTTGGATTCCACTTCCTTCCTGAACTGAGTGTAAACATCCGGCAGCCTGCCAAAACGGGGGTTGCAAATTTTTATTTGATCATCATTTCCGGAAATTACTTTCTTCAGGCTTCTCATTTTTGTGTGCGCTTGCGTCAGCCGACTCTCACCTGGAAATATGTTGAAACGGCAGATCGTCTCGGTGGTAGAGCGTGGACCCCCAGCAGGTGTGCACTTGGACTTTCATGCGTGCGCACACGTCCTTGACGCCTTTCTCCACGGTCAGCTCTTCAGAAGTGATCTGCGATTGAAGTTGCAATATGAATAAATACGACCATGATGTGAATTAGACGCTGCTGTTGAAGGGCGGCGAACCTCTTGGTGGAAAGCGACGACGCTGACAGAGCCCAGTTGCTGGATGAGGTCGGCCACGACTTCTTCCGGTTTGCCCTGTCTTACTACCAGGTTGCTGTTTAACACACAAGCACACATGATGTTCTGTTGACTGTTTAACCGTGTTCCGCATTGCTGGAGGAAATATTGTGGTGACATTATGTCATTTTGAAAGTTTTTTTAAGCTACGTTTTTTTTTAAAGTACAATTAAAGCAACATTTTTTTATTTTATTTTATTTTTACATAATACCTCTGCCTCAATTTAAGGCAAGAAAAATAATCCAGCTCCAACAGATAAATCAGAAATTACCTGCCCCTCTTCACCAGCGTGTTTCTGAGATCCCGGAGGCTTTCAAGCAGGAAGCGCAGCCGAAAAGGTCCCGTTTTCGGCAGGTTGTACTTGTACGTTCCCGCGTAATGCCTGGGGTCGAAGCAGTACAGCGGCACGATGTGATCGGCGTGCTTTTGAGCAAAGTGGAACACCTACACAGACGGAGAAAATATGCACGATTAAATTGACAGTAATCTCGCACTAGTAGTCATTATTAGCAGAGATAGATAGATAGATAGATAGATAGATAGATAGATAGATAGATAGATAGATATGCATGTGTGTGTGTATGGGCGGGTAAACCAACCTATGGCAGGGCACATTCTAGTGTTATGTAGCGTTACATGTTGCTGTCGTACAGGATTGTTGTTAATGTATCTCATTTCGCCTGGGGTGGTTGAAAGGTCTCAGCCGTTTTTAGAATTCGAACGATACTTCCCCACCCTCCCCACACCCAAGTACTGTACTCCCAGGTCATCTCGTTGGGATAGGGAACAGAAATCCTAGGAAAAGACGAGTATTCGAAGACTATTTGCATTGTGTGGGCAACCGGATATGCTGTACTGACGTGAAGCTCATCAACAAGCCAACATCGACGGTATAAGAGTTAACATTTTCCATGGGTAGGGGATATTCTAAGATTCGTTTTTGTACGGATATGATTAGTCAAATGCACAGCAGAAAACTATTTTATTGCGAAAGTGTATGCCGGAACCTCCAACTGCTAGCTAACTAAACAAACCAGATTGTAAAACAGAGCGCAACGACGACAAAAATAGTTCCCTCGAATGTTTGTAAAACATGAACCGCGAAAAACCTTACCAAAAAAAAACAATTTGAAGTAAAGCGAACTCGAAATGAAACGTTCTTTTTTGACATGACGTGGACGTAAATGCGCGTACTTACCTCATTGTCGTGGATTCGTGAATCATTTCTTAATAAACATATTATCGTGCGGGAGGCAGACATGGATCAAGCGTCGATAGCTACCGAGTCGAACACACAAGAACCGTTTCTGAAACAAAAACAGCGGCCAGTAAGACAGCCTTGCAACCGCTGTGGCGTGGTCTCGTGTGGCCACGTTCTAGTAGTGGAGTCGGTCACGTTGTAAAACACGCGTTTGTATAACAACGCCTTCATAATTTTGTAAAAACAATTTTTTGCATTCATGTTTCAAGACACACTTCGTGGTAATTGCATCTAATCTGAACGCTTTTGTTTAAAACAAACAAACAAGAATTTGTTGATAGTATAAGTCAAGTTTTTATTTATTGTGGCAGAGGAACGATGTGGGACAATTTCGAGTGTTAAATCAACGTGCCATGCATGTTTTTGGAATGTGGGAGGAAACCAGATTACCCAGAGAAACCCCACGCAGGCACATTGAGAACATTCATCAAACAGTAATCAAACCCAGGATCTCTGCACTGTGAGGCGGTGAGGCGGTCAACCAGTCGTCCACCGTGCCGCCCGGTGGTGGAATTATTACGGTGAAATGAGGCGACGCTTTTCTGTCACTTCATTCGCGGAAACGTCCAGTAAAGATGACGTAACGCAACGGAGACCTCATGTCTCATACGCATGTATTATCATATTATTATTATTATTATTATCGGGGCCAAGTGGCTAGCTTTAAAACCCATAGTTTGGTGATATGTTTTGCACGTTATAAATAATGAAAAGAAATAATTATTATATAGTTATTTAAAAAAAAATCTGCCCCCACACTTCAATTTTTGAATGGATTCATGATGTTTACACAATATTCCGAGACACATTCCATGGGAATTAAATGTGTGATTTTCAAACTATATGCTTTTTTTTTTTAATAAAAATTTGTTTGTAGTCTCGGTCAAGTTTTTAAAAACATTGAACATTTCTTGAGTTGGGCCAGCATGGTGAATAGTGTTCACATGTTCTGAATAGTTGGCGGGTTTTCTTTTGAAGGCTCAATATTGTGCATATTTGTAAATGCCACAGCATTTCATAAGGTGTACAAAATCAAATGTTTTTCTAGTTGCTGGAAAAACAATTTCGAGCCAAGAGAAGAACCCAGAAACATTTCACACAAACCAACCGACCGAGGCAGATTGTAGTCAGCTGCTTGCTCATGTAGGGATCAGCTGGTTTTCTTCTTCCAGTTTTCACACTATGTATGAGGAGTGTGGTTCTTTAATCTCCTTTGGTGCAAAAAGTGCACCGAGATAACTTTCGTCGTGAATTGGCTCATTATAAAAAAATAAAAATAAATAATTAAAAACTGACCTGACTCAAAAGTGGAATTTTGTGCCATTTCTGTTCTGCTAGTTGGTCCACCACGTCGGGTAGTGAAGAGTTTCGGGCCAACTGGATTTTGTCCTTGCATGATAAATATGTTAACAAATTACAAAAGTTTGGACTCTAACAAAAGAAAAATATATCATCTCGGTTGGCCGTTGTCAAGCGGTTCTCCGACTTATTTTAGCGCAGTGATAAAACAGCAGATGTACATGATGAAAACACGTCCGTTTAATCATTAACGTGGGGATTGAAAAGGTTTTCCTTTTGCGCGTTGTTGTGCAGTCCAGCGAGCGCTTCATCATGAGCACCTTCGCGCACGTCCTCAAGGAGATCGGCGAGTTCGGCTTGTTCCAGAAGCGTCTGGTGGCCGCTTTGTGCATCCCCAGCATCTTCATCGCCTTCGACACCATCGGCCACGTCTTTACAGGCCTCGACTTCCCACACTACTGCGACGTCGACTGGATCCTGGAGCGGGGGGATGCCAACCTGACCTTGGAGAGGCAAAAGGAGCTCACCATCCCCGTAAATCCGGATGGAAGCTTCCAGAGCTGCCTCATGTTCACGCCGGTCGACTCCGACCTGGAGACCATCGAGCTGTACGGCCTGAACTCGACCACCGGCTGCCTCAATGGATCCAAGTTTGAGGTGACACCTGGGGCGTCCAGCATTGTGACCGAGGTGAGACGGCTGTGCACGTCACTTGTCTGTTTTTGTCATTTAACTTCCCCCCAAACTTTTTTTTTTGTTATTTTGGTTTCCACTATCAGTTTAATCTGGTGTGTGATAGGAGGACGTTCATTGAGGCGTCTCAGTCCATTTACATGGCCGGACTTCTGATTGGAGGGTTCGTGTCGGGCGCAATGGCCGACAGGTACAACACATTCTTATATGAATTGTATAGCAAGTAGAAAAAGTCGACATAACCCGGTTCAAATGCCAGGATTTATTTATTTTTTATACGGTGGAACTTGGATTTAACGGATTCTGAACCAAGATTCTAGATTTGACGGACAGAAAATAAAAGTGTCCAGCACACTCAAAACGCCCATTTGTTAAAGTGTGTTCGTTCAATAACTGACCACAGTCGTTTCCTGGTGCTGTAGCACAAAAACAGACAGAGACTCATACACACGTTTCCAAATTAGGCTGCTTTTGTCACAGACATACGGACGAGAGCCAGTTAACAGATGTAACATGGCGGCCATGTTGGCAGGGGCAACAGTTAGCTTAGCATCACTGTCGACACCGAAAGATCGTAAAGTGTCGTTAGACTTAAGCATCATCCCTTTTATGTACAGACATCCGTTCCCAAAAGATCGTAAACAGTGTCGTGTACCTTGCGCTCATTTATATCAGAGGACTGAATTTCCAAAAACCGACTATAAGGTAGCCAGTGTTCGGCTTCAACAGGAAGAGTTTGATGCTCCGGAAAACAGGCTGATTGTGCAGTCCCTAGGTGTGAGTGTGGGCGTGGATGGTTGTTCGTCTCTGTGTGCCCTGCGTTTGGCAAGATTCAGGGTGTCCCCCCCTGCTTGGGATAGGCTCCGGCAACCCTCGCGACCCTCGTGGGATCAAGCGGTTCGGAAAATGGAATACTTCAATTTAACAACCACCACTTGCCCCCAATTCGCTAAATTGACTGTACTCATTGTCCTCAATCCACAATTTGCGGAAATAATGTAAAATAAACATGATTAAAGTCGCCGATGCTATCTTTTGTGATTGTATTTGTATTTTTTTTTAGGTTTGGTCGCCGTTTTGTAGTCTTGCTCGCCCATCTTCTTCTTCTCTTGTTTGGCGTCAGTAGCGCGTTCTCTCCCGACGTCTACGTTTATATTGTTCTCAAGTTCCTGTGTGGCGTGTCCGTGGCGGGAATCCTCACCAACGCATTTGTGATAGGTCAGTGTGGGTGTGGCCAGAACCCTTGCCATGACTTTAAATCTTTTGCCATGAGGCCACCGTTTTTTTTTAAAACTAAATTGCAGTCTTGTGTTTCACCGAAGGTGGCGAGTGGTGCAAGTCATCCAAGTTTGCCTTCTGCACCATCGTCAGCCACAGTTTTTATTCCATCGGTCTCATAATATTGACCGGCCTCGCCTATTTCATCCACAACTGGAGGGTCCTCCAACTGGCTCTCTACGGCCCTCTTCTTATTGTCCTGGCCACGTTTTACTGGTTGGTACTATTATATGACACTTGGGCATATGGCTACAACATTTTGAGTGAGAAAATACAAAACGGTCAAGCTAACAATAAACATGCCGTACCTTTGAACCCGCCAGGATTCTTCCAGAATCGGCTCGCTGGCTCATCACTCAAGGCAGAAAGGGGGATTCCGTGAGGGAAGTGCGCAGAGCGGCAAAAGTCAACGGGAAGGAAATGTCGCAAGATCTGTTGGACAAGGTGAAGATCAACGCAAAAATCAGCCATCATTCATATCTCCAATTCATAGAAACCAAATCAATGTGGAACGCTTTTTACACTGTACTTGTGTTTAACTCTTTCATTCCACAAGACGTACTTGTACGTCTTTTTAAAATTAGGCCCCGCCTACCAAGGACGTACCTGTACGTCTAAGTCTTTTTTTGGGTCTGATGCAATGAATGAGAATAAGCCGTTTGCATTGTAAATCATGTAAAAAAGCGACCAGTAGGTGGCAGTGGTGTCTCACGTGATTGAAATACATACAGTCTAACATCGGTTTTCGTCAATAATCCGTTCCAGAAGGCTGTTTGAAAACCGAAATTGTTCAAAAACCGAAACCACGCTCTTTTTAAAATAAAAATGTTGACTGAACACGTCTGCTCACAATGGAAAGCAACACGAGGAAGCATCACTTCCTCGTGTCAGGAAGACGAGAGGAGCCAAACGGTGCATTCAAGTGCACTCAGTTCGTTCGAGAACCGAAATGTGTTCGTCATCCGAGGCATAAAAAACTCAAAATTTTTGGTCGTAAACTTGGTTGTTTGATTGTACATGCTCTTTTTCTCCGTTTTTTGCCCAGCAATCGCCATTTCCATGAAACTTAGCCATTTTCTAATGCCGATTGCTGAAGATTGGAAAAAGATTCTTTTTTCTGCTGAAAGAAGAGAGTCCAAACTTTCTTTTGGTTTATGTTTATGTAGCATTAGAACCAAATATTCTGTGGGCCTTGCAAGATCAGTCAAAATCCAGTAAAACGCTGGGATTGAATGAGTTAAGTACAGTGTTTTGGTCAAAGAAATTTCAATACAGCAAATATAATGTCCTGATGATATGCGTGCTTGTAGATGGAGGTGGGTGAGACACCCAACAGAGGCAGCATGTTGGACATCTTCAGGATACCATATCTGCGAAAACGCGTGCTCATCATGGGCTACATCTGGTGAGGATTTAAAACCTGACAGCGCACTCTCCTCAAATTAAGAGAGAGTGAAATAATGAATTGTCTTCAATGTGTACGACAGGTTTGGAATCACCTTGTTGTACTACGGCCTGAGCCTGAATGTTGGCAACTTTGGACTGAACATCTACCTGACGCAGTTGATCTTTGGCCTGGTGGAGTTTCCCGCCCGTCTGGGTTCTTTGCCGCTCATTGGGCGCTTCGGGAGGCGACGGTGTGAGGTCGTGTTGTTAACGTTTGCAGGGGCCACTTGCCTCGCCATCATTGCCGTGCCCAAAGGTAACCTTAACACACACAGCACCATTTTTTATTAATCCAACATTTGAAAAGTAGTCACTGATTTTTTTTTTCAAGAAAATATTATAAATTTTATTTTGTAAATATCTTACTTTCATCTCCAAATTCGGATATTTTTTGACGAGAAAATAAATACACACTTTTTTCTTGCGATATTACTACTTTAAAACCCGAAAAATATTTGACTTAATATGACTAAATATTTACAACTTTTTTGTTGAGCGATACATCTGATGTTTTGTCAAAAAAATATATACAAATCCTGATCCAGATTATTTAATGCTCAAACATATATAGTATCATCTTTTACTTTGGAAATATCATTTCTTTTGGAAAGGTTTTTCATTTAAAAAAAACCCCACAAAAAACACTTTCATCCCCAAAACATACAGTATGAATCTTAAAAATAACTCGTCATGTAAAAAAAAATAAAAAGAAAAGGAAAAAAGAAAAATACTGTATACCACTATTTTCTCTTTCCCTTTATTTTTTTCTTCCAAAATATATGACTTTTAAAAATGGCATTCTATTTATTTGTGATGTTTAAATCCCGACTTGTCATTTCAGACCTTCCCGTCGTCGTGACCGTCATCGCCATATTTGGGAAATCTGCATCCACTGCCTCCTTCACCATTGTGTATGTTTACACGGCAGAACTGTACCCCACCACGCTAAGGTAAGGTAGGTAACCTCAAAAGTTTCATGCAGGAAGTGAAGTGGTCCCAGCCATAAAACAAACAAATCAATTCCTTCTATTTGCTATGGAACGTTGTTGGCTTTTTGCGTGGTGCTAGGCAGAATGGCCTCGGTCTGAACTCGGTGTGCGCACGTGTGGGAGGCATCCTGGCCCCCCTGATAAGGCTGCTGGGCGTCTACCACGACGCGATCCCCATGTTGGTGTACGGCATCATACCTGCGATTGCAGGCGGCCTCTGTCTGCTGCTGCCAGAGACCCTCAACGCCGAACTTCAGGACCATGCACAGCTCAGGTGAGTTGATGAAACCTACGAAAACGACAGCGAGACTAATGATGAGTATTTTTTTTTTCCCTTTCTTAATAAACATTACAACGTTTTGTTTTTATTGCGTTTATTATTCATTCAGGGGGATTGACGAGGCATACGAAGCGGATGGAGAAAAACAAGTCCGAAGCACGGCATTGTAGTTGATATGGACGATGACGGGCGCTTTGTTGCCCTGGCAACAGATACAGATGCCTATTTCGTGACCACAAATGAGCATTTTGGACACTTGGTATCTGTGTAGTGGCTAGGTCATCTCCCGGGCTCTGTAGATAGGATATGAGATGTGTCATGTATATATTATACACTCATGTTTACATTGACTTTTTAATTGCTTGAATCTGCCTACCCATGAAGTGTGAAATCAATAAAGTAAGTCCTTGGATGACTGTCTATTTCTCAAAATGTGTCGGTTATGCAACTGCAAAGCTAATTTCACAGACTAACATCCAGTTACACCGCCCATGACATGATCGCCATCTGAATCACTATCATCAACAGGAGAAAATACATAACATATTAATAGAGCTATTAATTTATCATTATCTCCCACTATTCACAGAGGACAGGGACCTAGCCATGATGCTAAGAGAAAAAAAAAAAAACATAAGTACTGTACCACCATTGACACCATTCTAAAGCATTTTTAGATGGTCTCGATATTCATGGTTTAGACCATAAACCTTCCGGAAATTCTAATACCACAAACTCATTTAACTCGGTTTACACACACATTTTTTTTTTTTAACTAGCAGAACATTACACTGCGTGTGCACTGTATATGCAGAACGGGTAAAAGACCTGACAAAAGTTGTTGCAATTACTTCAACATACTTCCTTGATGCCAATGTACTACTTTTCTATTTCACGGGAAACGTCGCATTTTAGCGTTTGAGAAAAGCACATAAAACACGGGACATATTACTTTGAAGGGCAACCGGAAATTGAAACGTGAAGCTCATTAACGAGCCAACCTGCCGACGGTGAAAAGTTAAGTGATTCCATGGTTATACTCTGTATATATGTCTGTATATATATTTACAAAGTACGTCGTAGTTTGTTTTTAAATTGTCTTGTAGACTCAATTGATATTCAATGCCGGAAATTCCACCTTAACGGGTTGAATTTGGAAAAAATCTATCAAGTAAAACATCTGTTGTAAAAGCGCTTATTCTTAACGTGAACGGAATCGTTAAAAAAAAAAGAACATTCGAAAGTCAAAGCGCGACCTAACGCCTTTTTTTTTTTTAACAAAACCAATACGTCAATGACTGTTATTACCTGTCACGAAGTCGTAAGTCGTTGTTTAATAAACGTCATGTTTATCGTGCAGGTGAGGGAGACATGACAGCGCGTCGGTACCAAATCGAACCAAAATGCGAACCGGCTCCATAACACGAACACAACCATGTGGCAGACTCGCCGGTCTGACCCTCTCACGAGCCGGCAGGCTCTTGTTGAGGAGTCGGTCAAGCTGTCAGCCACGATGTTGTATGAAATAACGCTTTCAAAATAAGCGTTTATGTTTTTTTGTTTTTTTTTTAAGTTTGGGCCGTTAGTGGTTTACAACTACAATGTATTAACTTATTATTCTTAAATAATATCCAGATACATACAACATTACATGCTAACTGAATCTGTCATTTGCAACCTGATACTCCTATTTTTTTTTTTATTCCAATTATGTTAGCAGTCTTTTTTTTACAGCATTGTCATATCAAAACTGGTTAAAAAACAAACAAACCCATAAAGCAGATCCCTTGTAAATTCACGCACAAAACTGTCTCGTGGTAGTTCAGAACGAGTGTATTACTAAGTCAATAAAGAAGCGCCCTATCTACCGAGTACCGGAACATTTTCTAGTGTACAATATGGAACCATCTTCTCGGCTCTATTCACCAAGCTTGCCTTCATCTTTTTTTAATCTCTTTACCTCAGCCCGATTTTTCCAAATAATAACCTTTCATAAATGTACGTTGCTAACATGCTCTTTTCATTTTGTCTCTTTTTAAAAAAAAATTTTTTTACCTTGTGGCTGGCGCTCCCTGCTTGTGAATGGATGTCTTGACATTTATCCCCTTGGCTGTCGGCGGGTGGTGAGGCTGGGGAAGGTGGCGTTGGAAGTGGACATGTATCGTCGCCGTTGCCGTCGTCTTGGACTGCTGCTGTTGTTGGGCCTCTTGTTTTCTTTTTCTTGTCCCTACCAAGGATGCTCAACCTCTCGATCCTGTTTTCCTTCCTCGATTCTGTTCGGGCTTTCTTCCTTGAGGGAGCGTTTCCTTGACTTTGTTGCCAGGTGCCGGCTGATGTCTTGTTCTGCTCAAGGTGTAAATTGTTGTGAATTGGTGCAATATTAACACAAGTGACTTGAAGCTCTCTCAAAAGTGGGATTTTATGACATTTATTTGCTCAGAGGTCCGCGACTTCATGTATGGAAGGTTTTAGGGCCGACTGGATTTTGGCCTTGAATGATAAACGTGTTAATAAATTACTACAGTTCCGACTGTCATGTTTAAAAAAAAAAAAAAATCATTTTGCTTGGCAGTTGTCAGCGATTTTCTGACTTGTTCTACTGTAGTAAAGGTAATGAAAGAGCAGAATTGTGTGATAAAAAACATCCATGTGTTTAAACATTAATGGGGGGGGGGGGGGGGGGGGGCGATTGAAAAGGCTTTGCTTGGCACGTTGTTCTGCAGTCCGGCGAGCGCTTCATCATGAGCTCCTTCACGCACGTCCTCAAAGAGATCGGCGAGTTCGGCTTGTTCCAGAAGCGCCTGGTGGCCGCCTTGTGCATCCCCAACATCTTCATCGCCTTCGACGTCATCGGTCAGGTCTTCACGGGCCTCGATTTCCCAAACTACTGCGACACTGACTGGATCCTGGAGTGGGGAGATGCCAACCTGACCTTGGAGAGGCAGAAGGAGCTCACCATCCCCGTAAATCCGGATGGAAGCTTCCAGAGCTGTCTCATGTTCACGCCGGTCGACTCCGACCTGGAGACCATCGAGCTGTACGGCCTGAACGTGACCACGAGCTGCCTCAATGGATCAAAGCTTGAGGTGCCAACTGGGGCGTCCAGCATTGTGACAGAGGTGAGACGGGGACTGCTCGCCACGGTACCAGAGAACTGTCCATACCATTTTTTTTGTAATTCTCTTGCTCTTATTTCTCCATCAGTTTAATCTCGTCTGTGACAGAAGAACCTTGATTGAGGCGTCTCAGTCTATTTACATGGCCGGGCTTCTGATTGGATCCTTCATGTCGGGCGGCATGGCCGACAGGTACAAACGACATTACATAGCTGACAAGACAGTAGGTACACAGTCGTGAAATGTCGAAGCTGCGCCAAAAATCAGGATGTAATACACATTTAGGTTTGGCTCACATTTGGCAATCTCGAGTCCACGTTTGTCAATCTTCACCTTGACTAACTTCCATTATTGTATGATTTGTTTTTTTTTAGGCTTGGTCGCCGCTTTGTGGTCTTGCTCGGCATTCTTCTTCTTTTCCTGTTTGGCGTCAGTGCTGCGTTCTCTCCCAATATCTACGTTTATATTGTTCTTAAATTCCTTTGCGGTTTGTCCGTGGCGGGAATCCTCACCAATTCATTCGTGATAGGTAAGTGGCGCGTATCCAGAATACTGCCAATGGGTTTTGCCAGTGAACATCAACCGGACATTGAAATATATTGAGATTTATTCTGTCCCTATAACTACATTTTTTAAATATATGAAGAGATTTATTCTGTCTCTAAGTACATTTTTGCGCCAGTTTGCGGAGCTTTATGTCCATCACACTACACCATTTACACGATCAATGGCATTTCTCTCCAAACAGTATCAGTTCTTGACAAGGCACGCATCGGAAGGCTTGGTACTCTGACCACTGATGAAAACAGAGTTCCTAGAGAGCAGGCGTTCATCTGCGCGATAAGACGGTGATAAACCTTTACCGCGACTTAGTTTGGGTTGTTCAAAGTCTTCAAGGGGAAGATTATAATGCTCAACCACCAAAGCATCTGCTGCTGAAGTTCCAGTGCAGCTGTCCGGATAGACTTCCCTGGCTTTAGATGAATGCCTGCTTTGGGAGTTTGGTGTTTAGTAGAAAACCTTCGGCTGCTTGATTTGTCAACTTGGTTAAAAAAGAAAAAAAAAAACAAAACCTAAAAACATTGCTTTATGCGCCAAATGCAAACTGTAATGAAAAATAGCAGGGGCCCCGAAATTGAGCCTTGCGGAAAAATGTTCAACAATGGGGCAGGGAAGATATGCTTACAAAAAATGTGCTCAGCCAAAGCAGTCAAATACTCGCGGCCTGACATCCGTCCAATTGATTTCAGTGGCAAAAATGGTTTCAACATCCAAACAACTTTTTTTTTTCACAATGCCACCATTTGTTTTGAATGCCGAAACTTAATTGCAGTCTTGTGTTTCACCGAAGGTGGCGAGTGGTGCGACTCGTCAAAGTTTGCCTTCTGCACCATTATCAGTCACAGTTTTTATCCCATGGGTCTCATTCTATTATCCGGTCTCGCCTATTTCATCCGCGACTGGAGGATCCTCCAACTGGCCCTCTACGGCCCTCTCCTTATTGTCCTGGCCACGTTTTACTGGTACCATCACGTCAAAGTTGGCCACTCATTTATAACTCTTACATGAGAAAATAGTCAAGCGACTTTACATGTCGTACCTTTGAACCCGCCAGGATTCTCCCCGAATCGGCTCGCTGGCTCATCACTCAGGGCAGGAAGGAGGAGGCCGTGAAGGAGGTGCGCAGAGCGGCAAAAGTCAACGGGAAGGAGGTGTCCCAAGATCTGCTGGAAAAGGTGAACACCAACACATACCTCAGCCATCATTCTTACCTCCCAATTCGTAGAAACCAAATACAGTCAAACCTCGGTTTTCGTCCATAATCCGTTCCAGAAGGCTGTTCGAAAACCGAAATTGCTCGAAAACCGAAACAACGCTCTTTTTAAAATAAAAAGGTTTACTGAACACGTCTGCTCACAATGGAAAGAAACACGAGGAAGCTTCACTTCCTCATGTAAGGAAGGTGAGAGGAGTCAAATGGTGCATTCAAGTGCGCTCAGTTTGTTCGAGAACCGAAATTTGTTCGTCATCCGAGGCATAAAAAACTCAAAATTTTTGGTCGAAAACCGAATTGGACGAGAACCGAGACGTTCGAAAACCGAGGTTTGACTGTACGGTTTTCGACCATAATCCGTTCCAGAAGACTGTTCGAAAACTGATTTGTTCGAAAACCGAAACCACGCTCTTTTAAAAAAAAAATCTTTATTGAACACGTCTGTTCACAATGGAACGCTACCTGAGGAAGCGTCACTTCCTCGTCTAACCGAGGAAGTGTCACTTCCTGGTGTAAAGAAGGCGAGAGGAGTCAAATGGTGCATTCAAGTGCGCTCAGTTTGTTCGAGAACCGAAATTTGTTCGTCATCCGAGGCATAAAAAACTCAACATTTTTGTTCGAAAACCGAATTGGACGAGAACCGAGATGTTCGAAAAATGATGTTTGACTGTAAAGGCTGTAAAAGCTTTTTAAACATGTCAATTAAGGTACCACTGAATTTTTGTTTAAGTATAGTGTTTTGGTAAAAACAAATGTAACCCTTTCATTCACCCTGTAACCTGATAACACGATAAGCTATCCACTGTAGTAAAAGCTGTCCCTGAAAGGATTAAATACGGCAAATATAGTGTCCTAATGATATGCGTGGTTGTAGATGGAGGTGGGTGAGACACCCAACAGAGGCAGCATGTTGGACATCTTCAGGACACCATACCTGAGAAAACGAGCGCTCTGCATGGGCTGCGTCTGGTGAGGATTTAAAACCTGACAGCGCACTCTGCTCGAATTAAGAGAGTGTGAAATAATGAATCGTCTTCAATGTGTACGACAGGTTCGGAATCAGCGTGATGTACTACAGCCTGAGCCTGAACGTTGGCAACTTTGGACTGAACATCTACCTGACGCAGTTGATCTTTGGCCTGGTGGAGTTTCCCGCCCGTCTGGGTTCTTTGCCGCTCATTGGGCGCTTCGGGAGGCGACGGTGTGAGGCCATGTTGTTGTTGCTTGGGGGGTGCGCTTGCCTCTCCATTATCGCCGTGCCCAAAGGTAACCTTAACACACGGCGACTTCTCCATGGAAATAAAACAAACGGGGGAAAAAAACGCACTGGAGAATAAGGGCACATTTAAAAAATAGTTATTGACATTTTTATCTTGAAATGTTTGGGGTTTTTTTCTCAAACATATGTATCAAGTACAACTTTATTGTCAAATGTGCTGTATGCACAGATGAAATTTCCTCCCTCTTAAACAGACAAGAGGAGCCGCTGCGGGTGCCTGCCCGGCCATGTTTTTAATCTTTAAAAATAAACAAATAGTGATATTACTACCTTTACTGCATGTTACTTTTTCATCTGAAAAATGGGACGTTATTCTCATAATAATATTCATTTAGATACTAGTTAATTTATATACTACATGAAAATCTTAGAATTTAATCCACAAAATTGTTTAAATCTCAAAAATATACAAACATTTGTCTCGTAAATATCTGACTTTGGTCTTTTTTTGCAATAAATGACTTCAATCTTTAAAATATGATTTTTTTTTTAAAATAAAATAAATATCTGACTTTATTCTTGAAATTGTACAATAAAACAAAAAATATAAGCCTTAATGTATAGTTGAAAACATACAACTTCATTTCAAAAAAAGCAACTTTTCCCTTCTATGCAACTTAAGTCTAAAAGAAATGGGAGAAAATACAGGACTTATATTACACAAAATTTGAACATATATATATATATATATATATATATATACACACATTTTTTTTTAATTTTTTTTTTTTTTAACCTAAAACGTTTTTTTTTTCCTTGAAAATGTACTACTTTATTATATATAAATACATGACTACCGGTATCTCAAAAAAGTCCATCTTCTTGTAATATTACTACTTTAAACTATACTCTAAAAATTTTACTTTTTGGACATTTTGAAATATTTGACTTAGTTTTCATAATACTATGGCTTTATTCTGATGCACTCGATTATTGTCATTTCAGACCTTCCTGCCGTTGTGGCCGTCATAGCCATTTTATGGAAATTTGCATCCACTGCCTGCTACTGCATCGTGTATGTTTACACAGCAGAGCTGTACCCCACCACGCTAAGGTAAGTCAATTAACTTCCAAGGTTTCAAGCGCCGATGCTGTTAAAACCGATCAAGTATGGCTCCAGCTATCGAAATTTGATTCTTCTCCAGGCAGAGTGGCGTAGGTCTGAACTCCATGTGCGCTCGCGTGGGAGGCATCCTGGCCCCCTTGATAAGGCTCCTGGCCGACTACCATGACTCCCTCCCCATGTTCGTGTACGGCATCGTACCTGTTTGTGCAGTGGGCCTCTGTCTGCTGCTGCCAGAGACCCTCAACGCCGAACTTCAGGAGCACGTCATGCTGAAGTGAGTTGACGAATGCTACGGAAAAACAAAAACCACAGACACCAATGATGATTTTTGTTTTCTTTTTTTTAACCCTGTCATTTTTTTTTTATCAAGGAGGATTGACACAGGATACATAGAAGGTGAAGAAAACTGAAGCAAAATCACAGCATTGTTGTTTATATGGACAATTACAGACATTTGCGCTGTTGTGGGGGCAACAGCGGCTTATCAACAAAACACATGATTTTGTCATCTGCTCACACAACTGTCCCGGAATGATATTAACATTATTTATTTGTATTTTGTTCAAGTTATTATCTTGTGAGTATGTTATTCCAATTTTGTGGGACTTGTGGGAAAGTGGTGAAGATGGAGTATGCTAAAGGACCTAAAGAGGAACCTTGAGGTACACCTCTGTCAATAAACTTTAATAACATGATCATTTTTAAGTTCATGTTGTAGCAATACTGTGTCCATTTCATATCTGGGGCTCTATAGGTGCTTATTTTTTATGATATTTGTTCTGGACTCCTATTTACATTGACTTTTGAATTGCTTCTATACAAACAAGATCTCTGCCCACCCATCAAGTGTGAAATTAAACAACTGAGTAAATCTTTAGTTGTCTTCCTATTTATGAAATGTGTCATTGAGCGACCTATGCACTTCCTCCACACACATTTTTTTTTCTCCTTCAAACAGTTGTTAATGAAGGAAGACTTTCTGCAAATATGGTTGGTCAAAAGTGTTTGTCAATAAGCAACTGGACCATTTGGGCAGTAGATGGCAGCAAAATGTCAAACTCAGCTGACAATCTGGTCCTTTTAAGATACATGCAAGTGGTTTGGCTCTTTCTGCACATTTATAGGACCCATGCACAACTACCAAACTGGCTTTTCCTGATTAACAAAAAAAAATTGTGAAATTGATTGGCCAACTTCAAGACTGCCCGACATACAAAATACATTTTGCTAACGAGTGTTTGTTATTGCCGTGGGGAATTCTCATCATCTGCTTTTCCGTTGCAAGAAGGATGACTCCGATTTCCACGGTGTGCCAAGGTCATCTGGACAGTTAAACATGAGTTAAAACACGCTGCGGACTGTCGGCTCACTGCTGAAAAATGACCAACTGTGGACCGTTTGTCAATGTCACGGTCGTGGTTTCGGACCAGCTGGGACAGTCTTTGGAAAACGTAATAAGTTGCGCACCTCCTTTGAAACCCTGACAGACGGCACGCCCACACCCCTGTAAACATCCTGAAAAAAAATAATAATAATAATTAAACACAAAAGCTGTCATGAAAGACTACTGACACCAGAAAAGTCTTGGACAATCACAATTTTAAGTTAAACAAAGCCGCTAAATGATTAATCGATTATTAATGTAGTTGTTGATTAATTGTTGATTAATTTGATAATCGATTAAATGTCGATTAATTGCAATTTTTTTTTTTTTTTTACTTGACAGCATTGTGACAAAGCCGCTAAATGATTACTCGATTATTAAAGTAGTTGTTGATTAATTTGATAATCAATTAGTTGTCGATTAATTGCATTTTTTTTAAAAACTTGACAGCTTTGTGTGCCACTGGGACATCTGACGCCTGCTCAATAATTTGCAATCAGTGTGAGCTGCCGTCATCTGAAGGGAGGGAGTGTGTGTGTGTGTGTGTGTGTGTCTATGTGTGTGTGTGTACACGCCACATCGCCGGCGAAAGCCTCCATTCACGCATTTGCCTGTGCGCAATGGCAGCGAGCGCACCAGGCAGCCCCCAGTCGCTGCGCTACAGACAAACGGGTGCGCGGACCAGACAAGTTTAAACTCTGCACGGACGCTGCTTTTTTTTCTCCTCCATGGGATCTCATGATTTCTCGACACACTAAGAGGTACGTTTTATCTTTCAATGACAGTCTGATTGATTTCTAACACGGGCTTTTGATGGCTTTATTTGGAGTAAGGGATTTAATTCTTCTCACTTACAATAAATTCGTTCCATCTCTGTGTGAAATTGCGTTAAGATTTCACTGTTTTGTGCTAGTTTAAATGTGGAGGCTCGCGCAGGGCGTGGAAAAGTGAAATGAGTTGCAATTCGCTCCAAGGTGCGACGGCATGTGAAAGGACAGACAGATGTCCTTTCACAGCTCTTTAAAAAAATAAAATAAAATAAAAAAAAGAAGACTAAATCTGATCACGGTTATTTAAATGATGAGCCACAGCACAGCGGAAAAAGGAGTGGAATCAACATATGGCAACCCTAATGGCAGCATGTCAGGGTTCCTGTTCCTGCATCTTCCCCATAAATTTTCAATGGGGTTCAAATCAAGCGAGTTTGTGAGCCACTCAAGAACTGGATTGTTATTGCGTGGCGATTACACCAGGTATGGACTTTGGCTTTGTGGCCAGGTGCCAAATCCTGCTGGAAAATAAAGTCATTGTCTCCCAGAAGCTTGTTGGCAGCGGGAAGCGTGAATTGTTCTCAAATTTGCTAGTAAACAACTGCGTTGCCTGTGAAAAGACAACGGAGCCACACGAGTAAATGACTGTGTGTGGAAACTTCACACACTGATCTTGAAGTAGTTTGACTTTTGGGCTCGTCTGGACTTTGGGACATTGATTTCAATGGTCTTTGCAGCTCCTTCTGGTGTCCTGTGACTTGGCCACCAGGGGGCAGTATAATACAGCCCCCCAGACACAAATGAAGAAAAGTTTTCCAACTGTGAGTGGCTCACAAAGTTGCAGTAGTAGTACGGTAGTTGTTTTTTTTTTTGTGGAGGATAAAGAATATACGCATGTGAGAAGGTTCGGCCTGAGAGAGTTTTATCGTCTGTCTAAATGTATTGCTGCACCATTTGCATGTAAATATCTGTTGTAGTGACCCATAGAAGCTATTCGTTAGCCCATCTATGGCAGATTGCATTGCTTGTTAGCATGAAGCGTGCCTTCGGTTGCTTGAAATATAGAAAATAAAGATCCAGTGTGAAATTACAGAACGCTCGGCCAAGTGCTGCTTGAGAGAGAGAGAGAGAGAGAGAGAGAGATAGAGAGAGAGAGAGAGACAAGATTTGTATTGAGGTTGTGAGCGTCATCGTACTGCAGCCAGACGGCAGAAGGGCCTATTTTGCCATAAAGGTGAGGCTGGATAGAGTGCAAACAGCAGCGGAGCCCGTTAGCCAGACACCCATGAGCAGAATACTAGATCTCTTATCTCCATCTTTCCGCACATGGATGCCAGCTGTTTCATTAATTGCATCGAAAAGATCTTCACGGGTGTTGGCATCGGGCCTTAAGACGTCTGCTGATGTAGCGCAACATATTAATTTTTTTTTGGCTGAGTCACCAGTCACAATCATCAGTCCATCTACAGTATTTTCTGTACACCTTCAGGGTTAGTAGGAAACTGGAGCTAGTTCTGGCTAACTTAGCCGTACAGCTGTCAATCACAGGCTTGACATTTTCAGTATTGTAGAGAGAGACACAAGGAAAGATAAGTGTGTGTGATTGTCCGTGTGTGTGTGTGTGTGTGTGTGTGTGTGTGTGTGTGTGTGGGCATTATGGGGATCTATTTTCATGAATAGCATAAATCCTGCACAGAGGCGTGTCAGTCCCAATGTTTGGTCATTTCGGGGACAAATTAGCGGGGAGGTCTGCGCCGCTGCGGCAATGGCCGCAGGCAACTTTAATCACGGGACAATCCAAGGTCTAATCCCCCTTAACCCTTTTCGGGAAAGCGATTACTACAGCGGACAGCTTATCATGTTATCAGTTTACAGGGCGCACGAAAGGGGTTGCATACGGCACACTCGAGTCTCGACATGGTGGAGTGTGCATCTGTGTCGGATATTCGCGGATATTTCTGGACGATATCCTCCGTTATGAAGGCTGAAAATGTGATCGTTTTTTTTTTTGTGCCAGGCCAAAGCACTGTCGGACATAAAAGTACTGCTTTGGCGCCATCTTGTGGCATCTTGGCACCTCCGATAGAAAAAAAAAATATTATCCCAACATTCGGGGTCCCCAAGCCATTGCGCTGGTTTAGCTATTTCACGAAATTTGGGTTTCTTTGGGTTTTTTTGACCCAGCAGTTTTAATAAATACATTCTAAGCGCGTACAGTATGGTCTTGTTTGTTTACAACACTAACAAACACAGTTGCCCGTACAGGTCTACCAAACGTGTCAACCCCCCCATGTCGGCGGGACATGGCGATGCTTAGCGAAGCAGAGCAGCCATGGTGGAACGTGTCGGACGAGCGCAACGGCAGCGCCGAGGCATCGGAAACGGAAAACGGCAACGGCGGGCGGAACTATTATGCTATGCTCTACTCTCTCCTCATCCTGGCCATCGTGTTTGGTAATGTGCTGGTGTGCTTGGCCGTGCTAAGGGAGCGCTCCCTGCAGACCACAACTAACTATCTGGTGGTCAGCCTGGCCGTGGCCGACCTGCTGGTGGCCTCGCTCGTCATGCCCTGGGCAGTCTACCTGGAGGTAAGACGTCTTTGTGTTTATTTCTTTTGCCTTTCCAAGAAGTGAAAAATTGTTACAGTGAAACTCTCCTCTCCAACGAAACCTACATGGGCGAAAATACCCCCTAGTGTGAAAAAATCTTCATGCCCCCCATACAATGAAAAAAAAAACCTCTGTTACGTTACACGAAATATTTTTCTCTGCTCTTGCCTCGCGACAAGATTCACTACAACAAAGTCTCATCCAACGGCGACCTCTACTGCTTCGTTCGGAAACGGCAACAGCAACCACCACACTGGTTTACACATGCGCAGTAGTCCAGGAAGTATTTGTTATTGTTATTTTCAGACGTAGCATTGCTAAAATGGCTACAAAACGGACCTTTGGATGTCAAGCAGCTAAGACAAGAAGAGCTTTGACGGTAAAAGTGATCAAAATGAAAGACGGAGGAAGCAAAATAAAAGACATGATCCAAGAAATTGATGTAAGTGAAAGTGAATCCTGATTGTAAATTTCGCAATTTTTCCCTTTTTTTCTTTCTACACTGACTACATGAATTGTCAAATAAGTGTATGCTCATACTTGTGGACTATTGGAATAAAAATAAAGAGTACACATACGTTTGTGTGTGCGTGTACACATACGTTTGTGTGTGTGTTTACATCTGAGATCAAATTTGCTACAGTGAAAAAAAAAACCCTGCTGTGAAAAATGTCTTGCAGCAAACATGATTTTGTTGTAGAGGAGTTTCACTGCATTATTAGTATTCCAGTTACTTCACAAAGATCTGGGAATTTTAAAAAATAAATACATTTATAAAAGGCTACAGTCCAGACGAGTTGATATAAGACGGGAATCGATATGACCCAACCCCACCAACACGCCCCAGGGAGACGTTTGCCCACTCAAGGTCTAAAATTGAGACGGTCCTTAAAATATGTCAAATAAGCAGCCGCCCTGGCCACCTTTAAAGTTTGCACTCTTGTCAGCGGAATGCTTCGTCCTCGCCCAGAGTTCAGACGACTGGGCGGCAGGCACAGAGAGCAATTCAACAGGCCACGCCAAAAGACTTGATGTTGGTGCGCCATTTTGTATAGGACTGCACCCCGACCCCACATTTCAAATTCAAAAGGAAGGAATGACTCATTAAGACGTCAAATTTTCCACTCGGGGGTGCAGGGGGGGCATGGTGAATGGGACCCGCAAGAGGTATTCTGTAGAATTGGATTAACCTGATATTGGATGGTCATCATAACGTGTCGGAATGGATGGCGCAGTTGATCTACGAGTGTTCACTTTGCACAGAACCATCGGTTGTCTCGCCTCGTGCTGGTTTCCTTAGCGGCACAGGAAATAACCCCCCCCCCCCCACCCCCCTCACACTGCCACCAATGTGAAGTGTCCTCTTCACTTCTGATTTCTCTCGCTCTCTTTTTTTTTTTTTTTTAAACCATTGACCATCTCCAGCAGACTTGATTACTATAATGGTGTATGATTGGACTACCCTCAGAAGAGCATCAAACACCTGCAGCTCACTCGAAATGCAGCAGCTCGGGTTCTTAGCAGAACAAAAATATATCATTACATATTACTCCAGTCCTAAAGACCTAAAAAAAATAATAATAATAATCACTAAATGGCTTTAGGTTTGGATTCATTAAAGAAATGCTCATGGAAGTCGGTTTGCTTTTAAATGAGAGCCAATTTCGAGTCTCATTTCAACCTATCGTGCGTCTATTTTGAACGCGCGAGGAAGTCAAAGTACCTGGCGACGAGGAGAACACGGTCAACCCCCCCCATGCAGCCGAGATTTGAACCCACAACCTCAGAACTGAGGCAGCCGCGCTAACCGCGATATCACTGGTATAGCCAAACCTCGAGTGAAATTTTAGTTCGGCTCATTTGATCATTTTATTCATCCATAATTGCCCGCCTCCGCAACACTATCGGTACAAAATGTCCGAGCGCAGGCAATCGTGCTTCCCGCTGGCTTCCCCTCTCTAATTGATGGTGTCCAATCCCCCTCACCCCACCCCACTTTCGCCCCAACAATCAGAGCTCCCGCAGAGTCGTTTTACGCAGCTATTGCTCGACATGAGGAATGCAATGCGTGTGTGTGTTGGGGGGGCCGCGGTTTTCCCACACTGCGCGTACAATGCTCAATGTTTCAATCCGTGTGCGTTTGAGGTTGCGCGTGCGTGTGTGTGTGCGCGTGTGTGTGTGTGTGTGTGTTTTAGATGGATGTAGAGCAGGTGGATGTCAGCCAGTCCTCTCATGATTTTTAGAAAGGAGTTTTGCCGACAATTGCTTGCAAACACAATACAGTCAAACCTCGGTTTTCGTCCATAATCCGTTCCAGAAGACTGTTCGAAAACCGAAATTGTTCGAAAAGCGAAACCACGCACTTTTTAAAATAAGAATGTTGACTGAACACGTCTGCTCACAATGGAAAGCAACACGAGGAAGCGTCACTTCCTCGTGTAAGGAAGGCGAGAAGAGTCAAATGGTGCATTCAAGTGCGCTCAGTTTGTTCGAGAACCGAAATTTGTTCGTCATCCGAGGCATAAAAAAAATCAAAATTTTTGGTCGAAAACCGAATTGGTCGAGAACCGAGACTTTCGAAAACCGAGGTTTGACTGTATACAGAACAAACTGTATTAAGGTTGGGCCTATTAACGATTTTTATCGATTAACTCATTCACTCCCAAAGACGTTTTTAAGCGTCTTTTCAAACTTGGTCCAGAATTGGTTGGTACCGAATGAGTTAATTAGAATTAAAGGAATTGCATTGCAACGTCCCCACTGAGGTGCACGGCTTACGCAAACGACAAGGCAGTCCGTGTTGCAAACTTTGTCAATTTGGTTGCAATAATTTGACGGAAACGAATCTGTTCCAAGAAAAAAAAAAAAAAAGAAAAAAAAGTATTTTAAGAAAAGTAGCATTCTGTCCTATTGTACATTTTTTTTTTTAAAAATTGAGTTAAAATGACACAATGAAATAGAATGCTAAAATTTCACCGTTTTGCCAATTTTTTTTGCTGTAATTTAAAGGATATGTGCTGCTCCTTCGGTTGTTCCTATCTTTGGCCACCGGGGGCGCTTCTGTGGCAATCGAATTGTTTCCGTTATTACGTAACACGTAAATTAAACATTAGCTTGGCCTCCTCAGCGTGTTACGCGGATACGTGACCGAGACAAATGCGAGTCCTAACCCTTATGTGTGTGTGTGTGTGCGTGTGTGTGTGTGTGTATGGCGCAGGTGGTGGGCGGAGCCTGGCTTTTCAGCCGCCTCTACTGTAACGTCTTCGTCACGCTGGATGTGATGATGTGCACCGCCAGCATCCTCAACCTGTGCGCCATCAGCATCGACAGGTGAGCGATTGCGCGCGGCTTGCGCGCGCGCGACAAACGTCATTCGCGGTCGCCATAGCAGCACTTGTGGAAATGTCAAGCATAATTCCGCATTTCCAGGTGTGCTCAGATTCGCTGTGCGTGCGTGCGCGCGTTTGTCACGTCGCCAAGTGGAAATGGGGGAAGACATGGTACGTTTGTTGCTAAGGTGGAGGTGTGGGATTCATTCACTTGACTTTTCTCGTTAAAAAATGACCTTATGAATTATTATTTTTTCCCCGTCGCTTGCTAACTCACTGGTCAAACTAAAAGCACAACTGCTACATGAGTAATACGACGACTATGATGACTTTTTTCCCCCTCCTCTCGTAAAAATACATTTTGTGTGGCCCGTAGGGGGTCTTGGAAAAATTTCGATCCGCGCGGCGCTTGCGGTAACTCACCTTGATGACTCAAAGGTGAACACTGTCATGTTTTCATACGAGCCAAATTTATACTCAGCGAGCCACATTTGCCTCGTGAGGAACTGCGAGCGGTCTTTTGATCGATTCTCCGGGGACTATGAGTGGACCGGCTGCTTTTATTCTACCAGACGACACACCTATTAAAAAAAAAAAATTTAAAAGGACTGCTGCGCGAGTACTGGTGTGTAAGTGATTGTGTTTGCCCCGCGTTTGGCCCCAGAGAGGAGTGGGGGTAATTAGTCCGATGAGGATAAACAATCATGGCAGCTAGCTGGCCCCGACGACGTAACGCGCCGTTTGTCCACGTTGGCGCCGGATCGACCGTTAATTGCCGCGTCTTCCGCAGCGACCTTCACAAGCTCATTACGCGCACTTCCTGTCGAGTACGTTCCTTGAAGCTGCTTCCAAATCCAAAAAGGGAGATTGATCAACGCCGCAATTTGTTTGGTTCGCCGCGGTCGGTCTTCGTATTTCTCACGACAGTGGATTGTTTTGTTTTGGGGGGTTTTTTTTTGGGGGGGGGGAATTAATTATTGACCGCAACGTTCGAATGCAGGGATTCTGTGAGATTATTTCGACGCCATCGCCAGGGTGTGCTATATCATAATTAAATTAAGAAAATAAAATTGTCATGCAAATAAATATGTATTTAAAATGGTCATACTACGAGTAAATATCGGAAAGATGACTGCAAAGTTTGAAGTATGAAGTATTAATGTTTCATTGTAAAATCTATTTTTTTTCTGAAAGATAGA
The DNA here is from genome assembly GCA_018466805.1 of Hippocampus abdominalis. Taxonomy (NCBI): domain Eukaryota; kingdom Metazoa; phylum Chordata; class Actinopteri; order Syngnathiformes; family Syngnathidae; genus Hippocampus; species Hippocampus abdominalis. The sequence continues at coordinate 9,380,971 of CM031712.1, read as the reverse complement.
TTTTTTTGGGGGGCAAAATGACAACATTGTGCTGACTAAAACTTTTTCTTGGATATTTTCGACTTATTGGTCAAATTGTCTTTTTAAAAGTGTGCCTTGTTTTGTCAAATCAAAACTTGTAAGATGAAGTGATTAGAATTCAACTTTTTGTGATTAGCTCTTTGAATTAGTAATTCTTTGTCATTCAAAATTCGGATTTGTCTTGCAAAATTACCGTAATTTCCGGACTATAAGCCGCGACTTTTGTCACACGCTTTCAACTCTGCGGCTTATTTAATGAAGCGGCCTAAATAAAGACTTTTTAAACAGCCGCCTCTGTACCGTCTTTCTTTGTAAATATCTCATGTAACAATATGGGCACCTGCGGCTTATAGACAGGTGCGGCTTATGTGTGTACAAAATAATAATAATAATAATAATAATACATTTTATTTGTGGGCGCCTTTCTCAGAACTCAAGGACACCTGACAAAATGTTTTTTCCTTTAAAAATGTAGTGGTGCGGCTTATACGCAGGTGCGGTCTATAGTCCAGAAATTACGGTATATATTTTGTGTGTAGAATGACAATCTTCTCATGTCAAAATATGTAAAAAAAAAAAAATCATGTCAAATAACTGACTTTTCTTCTTGCAAAAAACTTTGTCAGCCACATTTCCTTGTCAAATTAACATTTTTTTCTGTTAATATAGACTTTTTCTTTTAAATTTAATGCTTTTTTTCTTGTCAAATTAACTTTTTTCTCATGGATTAATAACTTTATCCATGTAAAATTTGGCAAAAAAAAAATTCTATGCAAAAATGACGACTTTCTGGTCAAAAAGCATTTGTTTTTACATGTCAACTCGACGGCGTTTGTCCTAACAGCTTGCGAACGTCTCCCTCTTCAAACTTGTGCGTTTGTCTGTGTGCACGCGCAGGTACACGGCGGTGGTGATGCCCGTGTTGTACAACACGACGCACCGCTCTCGCAAGAGAGTTTTCGCAATGATCGCCACCGTGTGGGTCCTGGCCTTTGCCGTGTCCTGCCCCTTGCTGTTTGGTTTCAACACCACAGGTCAGCAGCAGTTCCTACTCCTCAAAGCAAAACACCGACGGCAACCCGGCGGCAGCTTTTGCCCATTTCCAGTTTCTTCAAGCCGCCTACGAGAGTCTTCCATTGCTCTGTACTCGGTTGACATTCATGAGCAAATGGCGGTGCTTTCATTGTAAAATTCTGACTTTAGATCAAATGAGGCGGCACGGCGGACGACTGGTTAGCAGGTCGGCCTCACAGTGCAGACGTGCAGGGTTCGATTCCGGCTGGTTTGCAGGTTCTCCCCATGCCTGTGTGGGTTTTCTCCGGGTATTCGGCTTTCCCCCCGCATTCCAAAAATATGCGTGGTCGGTTAATGGAACACTAAATTGTCCCAAGGTGTGATTGGGAGCACGAATGGTTGACTTTGTGTGCCCTGCGATTGGCTGGCGACCAGTTCAGGGTGTCCCCCGCCTACTGCCCGAAGACAGCTAGGATAGGCTCCAGCATACCCCCTGCGACCCTTATGAGGATAATTGGATTAGAAAATGGATGGACTGACATAAAATGATGCAGATTGTAATTTTTTTTTTTTTTTTTAATTCTCTGGCTTTTTTGGGGGTGGTGAAGGCACAACTTCTCCTTTTGTAATATTTGGACTTCAGTCTTATAAAATTACAATTGCGATTAGTATGGGGGTACCGAGCCCCTTGATACGGGCTGTTCGGTCCCTATACTGCCGATGTCAGAGTTTGGTTCGCATTGCCGGCAATAAGTCGGAATCGTTCCCGGTGAGGGTCGGACTCCGCCAAGGCTGCCCTTTGTCGCCGATTCTGTTCATCACCTTTATGGACAGAATTTCTAGGCGCAGCCGAAGCGTTGAGGGAGTCCTTTTTGGTAGCCTCAGTATTGCATCTCTGCTTTTTGCAGATGATGTGGTACTGTTGGCTCCTTCAAGCAGGGCTCTCCAACTCTCACTGGAGCGTTTCGCAGCCGAGTGTGAAGCGGTTGGGATGAAGATCAGCACCTCCAAATCTGAAACCATGGTCCTCAGTCGGAAAAGGGTGGAGTGCCCACTCCGGGTCGGGGAGGGGATCTTGCCCCAAGTGGAGGAGTTTAAGTATCTTGGGGTCTTGTTCACGAATGAGGGCAGGAGGGAGCGAGAGATCGACAGGCGGATCGGTGCAGCGTCTGCTGTAATGCGGACGTTGTATCGGTCCGTCGTGGTAAAGAAGGAGCTGAGCCAAAGGGCGAAGCTCTCAATTTACCGGTCGATCTACGTTCCAACCCTCATCTATGGTCACGAGCTGTGGGTCGTGACCGAAAGAACGAGATCCCGGATACAAGCGGCCGAAATGAGTTTTCTCCGCAGGGTGTCCGGGCTCTCCCTTAGAGATAAGGTGAGAAGCTCGGTCATCCGGGAGGGGCTCAGAGTCGAGCCGCTTCTCCTCCACATCGAGAGGAGCCAGATGAGGTGGCTCGGGCATCTGATTAGGATGCCTCCTGAACGCCTCCCTGGTGAGGTGTTCCGGGCATGTCCCACTGGGAGGAGACCCCGAGGACGACCCAGGACACGCTGGAGAGACTATGTCACCCAGCTGGCCTGGGAACGCCTCGGGATCCCCCGGGAAGAGCTGGAAGAAGTGGCTGGGGAGAGGGAAGTCTGGGCCTCCCTGCTAAAGCTGCTGCCCCCGCGACCCGACCTCGGATAAGCGGTAGAAGATGGATGGATGGATGGAATTGCGATTAGTTACCCCAACATCATAATATTATTTAAGCCTCATCCATCCATTTTCTGAACCGCTTTATCCTCACACGGTTCGCGGGGGGTGCTGGAGCCTATCCCAGCCATCTTCGGGCAGTAGGGCGCGGACACCCATCCGCGCTCACACCCACACCTAGGGACAATTTAGAGTGTCCAATCAGCCTACCATGAATGTTTTAGGAATGTGGGAGGAAACCGGACTACCTGGAGAAAACCCACGCAGGCCCGGGGAGAACATGCAAACTCCACACAGGGAAGCCGGTAGTTAGCTAGCTACCTACCTCTCTCTCTCTCCATTTTTTTTTGGGGGGGGGCAAGCTCTGCAATATAACGATTACAAGGTTGCTTCTGATAGATAGTTTAGCATTGCGGTCTTCAGTAACCCATTTGATTATTGCCTTTATCTCTTTTGTCCAAAGCCAAACAGGCTGGCCGACTAAACCGCATCCCCATTTGTCAGTGAACTTCCCCCGAGCAGTGTCGCGATAACAACACACGCGCGTCGCCGCACAACGCGATGGAGATCGCTGGCCAGTGCACAAGATTTAAAGATACGTGGGCGTACTGCATTTCGCTCCATTCCTCAATCAGTGCCAAACAATGGGCGGGAACATGGCGGTGGTTCACGCCGGGTGTGGCGTCATCCGCCATCATGATCATTTATCGTCATCCCCAAACAAACGCTTCCAATTATCTCAGCCGTCCGCCTTTGTAGCCGGATATTAGGCAGGAAAAAGTTGCAACGTTGTGCAATCAATCCTTTTTAACCAGTCAATGAAAAAAAAGTAAACGTAACGTTACTGGGACCAACCAATTTATTCTCCAAATGTGACTATTTAAATTTATTCATCAAAAAAAGCGTAAATCGCCTCCTTTCGGAACATTTTGTACTTCTGACCGGATATGCTTTCACGTATTCCACACATGTTCCGCCCTCGCCGCGTCCCCGTTGCGGCTAGACAGACAGATTAACTCCTTCAATGACCACACCGTTGAAATATCTTGCCATTTATTCACAGGCGAGTCAAGAAGGTGTCAAACTGGAACAGACACAACACATAAAACACTAAGATGTTGTTAGAAAATTAAACGTGGCAAAAGAATGTGCCCCACTGGTCCGACACGTAACGAACGCGCGGCTACGCTAGTGTAGCTAACGCTAACGAGCTAATACGCTAATGTGCTAATCGCTGTGCATAAATGCGAACTCAACAATTGGAACGCCCCACAAATGTAAATCCACAGTGAACACACCCCACGAATTAATAACATGGCGTATATTTACATAAAATATTTACATACAGGCTGTGCTTGGCCTACGACACGAAGATGCAGTCCATCGTTCGGAGGTTCCCCGTGCAACGTGACACCGGAAGTGTCTCACTCCGCAACGTCCGGTGTGCCCTTCACAATAATGGATTAACCTTACAAAATAAACCAGCTCTGTAGCTATAGAAAATAGGAAACAAATCTAACATGGCTCATCAGGAGCCAGAACAGTACATGTGCATTCATATCGGCAAACGCTCACGTGTAACCTGTTATTACTCTTTGATGGCGTTCGACAGAGCTCAGGTAGTTGTCGTTTTATCATTGCGGCCATCCTCTTCCTCCTTGTGTCTTATTGATCCATGGAGGAGACAATCATGTCCAATGATTTTGGCACATAAAGTACGTGGCAGACTTATTTAACCGGAGAGCTGGCGAATGAGAACGTGCGATATCTACGTTGCTAGCATGATGTCAAAGGCAATCACGCCCACAGTAATAAGCTGGGAGCCGGAGGGTACAGTTGAGTACGCGGCCGGAATATCAAGCAGGGGAAGATCGAGGAAGCCAAGCCCAGGCTAAATTGAGCCACTGAGAACTCGAGTGGGCTAATAACGTTTGGGTTTTTTTTCTTGGTTAAAATTAATTGATGATCAAAATTAATTGAGAAAAGGTTGACCGTGATTAATCGGTGACATCATATGTTTTTTCAGTTGTCAACGCCACCACCGACTCGCCCGTCCAATCACAAATTCAAATTTCTTCATGGTATCAGCGACATGTGAAACTTTAATAACCTTAACACCAATTCATGTAGCGCAAGTGGAGGGTCGCTACGCACTAAAATATAACATTTAAAGAAAGTAACAGGAGGGGAGAATGCTTTGCAATAACTGCGTCACGTGGGTAGTTGCTAAAGTTTTTATATATTAGTGAGGCAGTGAAAGTTTTTGAGTGTGATTTTGACTGAAATCGTCCTTAATGCCAAAACACTTGACTGGTCTCGACTCTTTCAATGTCAGACAATTTAAAAAAAAAAAAGCAGAACTCTTAAGTGCCAGCCAATGTCGAACATTCTGACTGATCTTTCAAGGCTCACAGAATATTGGGTGAATATATCATCACCAAATTAAAGACTCGACTCTCTTCTTTCATCAAAAAGAAAAGTTAGTTTCTACCTTGTTTCACTTTTTAGTAATCAGCGGTAGAATATGGGTTGGTTTCTCTTTTGGACCAAAAAATGCAGAAAATAAGCTTTTTATGAAAAGATTCATTTTATGCCAACAGTGACTTTAATGCAAGTCATTTTTTGCTTTCGTGACGCCTCAAACATCTGAACAGGTTTTTTTCTTCTATAATTTACTACCAACATCAATGAAATTGTTTTTAATCGCAAAATGTATTGACAAAAAATAACCAGCATAACACTTTTAGATTTGACAAACTTGATAAACTATTTGCATGCTCTTTTATAGTAGTAGTAGTAGTAGTAGTATTTTGTAGTGTGTGTGCGTGGGTATGCACGTACTCTACGTCATTTCTAAATTTAATCTCCATCATTTTTTCACTCTTTTGTGACACTTTTTACAGTAGATATAACGTGATGAAAATTGTCAAGGGGGGTTGGATGATCATATTTTCAAAGATCGGCCATGTTCACACGCGTCTGCGTTGTCGGCTAGTCCGTTAAAGCCTTTTAAATCCCTTTCCCTTGAAAATGGCAAAAATGGAGTCTGCCCACATTAGTTCTGAGTAATTCGAAAGTGCGTTTTGTTTCTCCAGACGACCCCATGGTGTGCTCCATCTCCAACCCCAACTTTGTGGTGTACTCGTCGGTGGTGTCCTTCTACCTGCCCTTCATGGTCACGTTGCTGGTCTACATCCGCATCTATGTTTTCCTTCGCATGAGGAGGAAGAGGATCACCTTCAGCCAGGCCAGCGGCAAAGTGCAGCCCAGCTCCACGCCGCCCTCTGTGGTCAGAGCGGTTTCGTAATATTTCCTTCTGCACTCGATTTAAATGACGCAAAACCTTTTTTAGGAAACGGCTTCATTTGAGGTGTGATGGGACCTCAGAAGTCCACTTTTACGGATCTCAGTAATTATCAAAGTACAGTCAAACCTCGGTTTTCGAACGTCTCGGTTCTCGTACAATTCGGTTTTCGAACAAAAATTTCGAGTTCTTTATGCCTTGGAGGACGAACAAATTTCGGTTGTCGAACTAACTGAGCGCACTTGAATGCGTCTCTTCACTCCTCTCGGCTTCGCTTCCTCGGAGCGTCCATTGTGAGCAGACGTTTTTGTATTATAATAATAATAATACATTTTATTTATAAGCGCCTTTCAAAACACCCAAGGACACTTTACAATCAGGAACAAGAACAATAAAACACAATGCGGCTGAGCAGCGGCAGCCAAACGCGCCAGCGTTCACTCAACCCGGAAGTCAGTAAGAAACCACAAGGGAGGGAGAGGGGGAGAAAATTGTTCAATCAAGATTTTGAAAAAAAGCAGATGTGTTTGGTGAAACGCTTCCTCGTGTAGCGCTCATTGTGAGCAGACGAGTTTGTATTGTTCAATAAAAAAAAAGCAGACGTGTTTGGTGAGACGCTTCTTTTAGGGAGAGGGAAACCCCCCTCTTTTCAGAATGGTTTGCCCCAGCAGCACGGAGACGTGCGTGCCTTTGTTTACGGCCGGCAGTTTTCAATACAGCGGCACATAATCAACACTCTGGTGTCCGGTGTCTCATTATTATGCAATAATCATACAGAAACAGCTTACGAGGAAGCATCCATTGTGAGCAGACGAGTTTGTATTGTTGGGGGACCTAAAATGTTTGTTGTTTGATGACGTGAACTCAATTTTTATCTGAGTGCTCGATTCATCGATGAGATAATCAATACAAGGGAGAGGCAGTGACAGATTATCATCCGGATGATTGAAGAATTAATTTACCTTTCTGATCCGACAGGAGACGTGTCTACGGGACGACGCGGCCAAGACCAACCACGACCTGTCACCTATAAGGATCAAAGTGGTGAGTGTTATTAAATGTCGGATTGACGCTGTAATTTTCTTTATGGTGTTACAATTTTGCCCTTTGTAAACGTTGAAAACTCGCATGCGACTTCTCTACGTATACGATGTTGTTTTGATCCTGGCAGCAGTGCGTGGAGCCATCAGGCCCGTCCAAGTCCGACCTGCTGTCAGGATGTCTGTGGCGCAAACGCCCCAAAACACGACCCGTGGAGATCTCGGCGCTGCCCAGGCTGGACTCGCAGAACTACTGCAGCATAAGCCACGCCTCCTGCGGCCGCACCGAGTTAGACGCGGAGCGCGAAGAGGTGGCGCCGGGGTCCGGGAACAGTGTGGCGAAGGCAGCGGAAAACAACCGGCAGACGGCGCCGTCGGTGGGCGCCAGTTGCGAGGTGAAGGATCTTTCCAACGGACGAACGCACACCGCGCTGAGGCCGCTCAACACCAACAACTCCAGATTCAGAAGCATGCACGCCCGCGAGAAGAAAGCCACCCAGATGCTGGCCATCGTGCTCGGTGAGGAGACGTTAATATGTTGCTGCATCAACAATGTAGACAACTTTTTTTCTTTTTGATCGCAAGAAAAATATGAACTTCGTATTATGATCATACAATTTTCCTCAGAATTTTCTCTCCCTCCCCCCTCCCTTTATCACTGTAAAATTCCGATTTTTATCTCATAATCATAGTCCAAAAATAATCAGCTCTATTTTGGACTACTGTGTGAAAAATATGACATTTCCTTTTTTCCTCTGACCTTTTCAGGGGTGTTCCTCATTTGCTGGCTGCCCTTCTTTGTCACGCACATCTTGAACACGCACTGCAGGACATGCGCGATCCCGCCGGGCCTCTACAGCGCCTTCACCTGGCTGGGCTACGTCAACAGCGCCCTCAACCCCATCATATACACCACCTTCAACGTGGAGTTCCGCAGAGCCTTCATCAAGATCCTCAGCTGCTGAGAGACAAATAAAGAGAACAGAAGAAAGCATGGACAACAGTCAGATTGTTTTTGTATTTTCTTTCTGGAAAAAGGACAGCGGCACGGATCGGGCCAAGTTTTTGTGGACGTCTTTGTGCCAGCGTTGTGTTCTTTTTTTTTTTTTTGCACTTTGTGGACTATCTTGTGTCATACGCACAAACACTCCTGTCTTACCGTGCATGCAAACGTGCAAAATCATTGGGATATAACAAGTGGAGGATGTTTTTTTTGTTGTTGTTGTTGGCAAACATCCGTGTGGAATAGCAACACTACCCACGCGCCAATCTGCAAAACACAACTACGGGGTCCATTGAGTGCTGTAAATAAAGACATCATTCCACAGTCCATACACATGCTGTGATCTTATTCACACACTAACAATGATTTGGAACGAACCAAGAGGAGTAGAAATGACTATTGGGGGGGGCACAACAAAAAGGATGGTACAGTTCTCCACCTTGGTTGAAATGTCACATAAATGGATACATTTGAGTGCCGCAGAGAGGATAAAATGTAAAAGGGCACACCCACACACCCCCACACATATACTGTATATATACACTGTATAATGGGGTTGTGTAATTTGATCCGTTTGTTAGCTAGCAGGCTACTTCATGTCTCACACAGAACTACAAGGGTGAAAAAGATCGCACCATTTGGTATCCTGAGGTGGACACTTCCATTTTGACTCAAGGAGAAATGAAATTCCTCCCAAAAAATAAATCATGGCGTCGAGTATTTCAATACAGTAGTTTGTTGGCTAACAACCTACTTCCTGGTTCACAGAGGACACCAGGTGAAAGGACCGTACCATATTGGATTCTAAAGCAGGGGGGAAACATTTGCTATTAGTTTGTTAGCTAGCAGGCTACTTAATGTCTCGCAGAGAACTACAAGGGGAAAAAAGATCGCACCATTTGGAATTCTGAGGTGGACACTTCCATTTTGATTCAAGGAGAAATGAAATTCCTCCCAAAAAATAATCATGCCGTCGAGTATTTCAATAGTTTGTTGGCTAACAACCTACTTCCTGGTTCACAGAGGACACCAGGTGAAAGGACCGTACCATATTGGATTATAAAGCAGGGGGGAAACATTTGCATTAGCTGCTACTTAATTATCGCACCATTTGGAATTCTGAGACACTTCCAGATTCAGGCTACTTAATGTCTCGCAGAGAACTACAAGGGGAAAAAAGATCGCACCATTTGGAATTCTGAGGTGGACACTTCCATTTTGATTCAAGGAGAAATGAAATTCCTCCCAAAAAATAATCATGGCGTCGAGTATTTTAATAGTTTGTTGGCTAACAACCTATTCCTGGTTCACAGAGGACACCAGGTGAAAGGACCGTACCATGTTGGATTCTAAAGCAGGGGGGAAACATTTGCTATTAGCCTTCTAGCTAACAAACCCCCAAGGTGAAAAGACGGTACCATTTTAGATACTGGTGAGGGGCAGCGCATGGTTAACTCATTCATTCATTCATTTTCCGAACCGCTTTATCCTCACTAGGGTCGCGGGGGGTGCCGGAGCCCATCCCAGCTGTCTTCGGGCAGTAGGCGGGGGACACCCTGAATTGGTTGCCAGCCAATCGCAGGGCACACAGAGACGAACAACCACCCACGCTCACACCCATACCTAGGGACAATTTAGAGTGCTCAATCAGCCTGCCATGCATGTTTTTGGAATGTGGGAGGAAACCGGAGCACCCGGAGAAAACCCACGCAGGCCCGGGGAGAACATGCAAACTCCACACAGGGAGGCCGGAGCTGGATTTGAACCCGGTACCTCAGCACTGTGAAGCCGACGTGCTAACCACTGGGCTACCGGGTCGCCCTGCATGGTTAACTTTCAACGCCAATTTCAAAAAGAGAAAATCAATTTCACCTCCCCAAAAAATAAATGAGAGAACACAAAGTGAAATGACTTTTACCATTTTGGGCCTTCATATTGTCATCATGATGTGTTTTGAGGGAATGAATGATTGGAATCAATTTTTGAAAAAAAAAAAAGGCTTTAACGCAGGCTCTTTGCCTTTAAAGCAGGGGAGCTGGAGTATTACGATTAGAATAATTTAAATGTTGACGTTTTCAGAAAGCTAAAAAAAAAAAAACATGACTCATGACGCATGATTATTCCGTTTTAGTACTTTGCAATGAATGCTGAATCTCCACTCACTTCATTATCACATAAAGTGGCAATGTTCACCCAGCACATTCTTTTCCGGTTCCCCACTAGGAAAGCACATGAAATGAATATTTAATAACTCCGTACATATTTAAGACTTTGTAATCTGGACGTACAGTATGAACTCACGCCATGCTGATGAGCACTGAATTTTTCCTCTCGAACAAACACACACACACACACATTTGAATATGGATGAAGTGCAGCTGTGTTGATTCACCTCTTCAGTCACTTTATTCATTGACAAGACTTGCATTAGGGGAGTTTTGTGGTGATGGCGAGTCATCAAACTTGTTGTTCTCAACATGCATGCAACAAAAAAACAAAAAAAAGTGTAGTATGGGACAGGATAGAGTATGTATTTTGAATTTTGTGAACCTGGTTTCTAGTGCTCAATTAAAGAAGGAAAAAAAAAAGTAGTTAATATGAAGAACCCTTAGAAATGGCTGAAATTACCCGAGAACGGCCACTTCAAACCAAAAGGTGTTTCTTTACAGGTATGGGGTCTTGGGACTTTTTTGTGGGCCTACTCATAATCAATATGCCCATCTAATTTCGCGTCGCTAAATGACACTGGCTTTGGGGATAATTTTTAAAAAATATTTCAGGGGCACTACTAGGCAAATTTTTGGATTAAAAATATTTTTTTGTATTTTGGGCTCATGAGAATTTTGTTGGCTCTGATCATAATACACATGGACCACCAAATTTCATGTTGCCAAGAAATACTTGGCTTCAGGTGCTGCATTTTTAAAACATTCACACAACTTCCTGTGTCTTACAGACGATGGCTTTGTAAGATTTGTGGGTTTTTTTTGTGAGTTTACTCATGATAACCATGCCACACAGTCTTTCCAGGTATGCATTTTTGAAACATTATTTTCCGGTAATAATCGACACCAGGTTTGATGTTGCCAAGTGAAACTGGCTCCTAGGGTTGAATTTCAAATGACCGGGGTGCAATCAAGCCAAATGTTCAACCAATTTAAAGTAATATTCATGAATATGGATGGATACATTGCCCTGAGAATAGGGGCGAAGAAACAAATCAATTTCCATCTCAGAGGCCATTCAATCGGCAAATACTCGTAATACATAATAATGAAGATTTAGCTCGGCCCTCGGAGGACTTTCTCACAACTGATAGGGAAAAGCTTCCCTGGTGTAAATGAAGTCGAACATATTGAGCCGAGGCCTGGAGTCGCCCTCAAGTTGCACTTTTTATCTCTGCCATATTAAAATAGCTGCGAGGACATGTCTCTCACTCTCACTCGCAGCGATAATGTTGCTGTTCACTTCTCAGCAAACGGCAGATTTGCCGTGTTCACGGCAATGCGGGGAAGGTCAAAGGTTAGCCGGGTTATGAAAAAGAAGTTTCTTTCTCTGGGAGTGCGTATGCGCTCCACTAATTTCATGCTTCGGCCGTCACAAGACCACAACGCGCGCGGGTGCATAGTTGACATTTGCTCCCGGAGGTCCACGATAGCTCTTATGGGAAAGAGTAACGCGTGAATTTTTTAAAACGGGACGCCGCATGATCAAGAAGGAGACGTACCTTATGGGGCAGGTGAAATGAGGTGTGTTTATAAGAGCTGACAAGCCAGGCAGCTTCATGGTGCGTTTGACGGCTGTCGCCGCTGCAAAACGTCACGCTCGGAGTGGCTTCCCGGCGATGGCGATACTTCTCGGAATCAGTGGATGCTGTTTGTCGCTTGAATTTTGTACGATTCTGCGCAAAAAGTGGAAAAAAATCAAACAATTCTAATGACATAAACAGTTCTAATATTTTTGGGGGGTACAAATCTACTATAACTGAGGGGAAAGTCTGTTGCTAGGATAGCGTTTGAAACAAAACAAAACAAAACCTAAAAATAGCTCGCCTGAGGCTCCCCAATTGTTCACCATTCATCTCGATGTCATTCTGCAGACGGAATGTAAAACGGCTTTCAAGTTGAATCAATAAAAATCCTACACGTGTGTGTCCTACGCTTCCCCCAGTGACAAGTTAACACCGTTAAAATGTAATTAATGCGCGGTATGCCCCCCCCGAGGCGACATCTAAACCTTTCAACGTAACCGGCACTTACAGCGCGGATCAAAGTGTACGCGGTAGTTGTTCACGTGGCGCATTCAACACACACGCGCACGAGCTGTCCCAATAATTAGACACACTCCTAAACCTGTACAATGTGTTATATCGCACTCATTTGCATATTTGCCACCGTGCCACCCTGTATTAAAAAGAACAACAAAAAACACCCACCTTGTTTTCAAATACAGTGCAACAAAAAAAATGTAATCTATTGTCATGGTTGAAAATCAAGCCAAATACAGTTATACCTCGGTTTTCGACCATAATCCGTTCCAGAAGGCTGTTCGAAAACTGATTTTTTTAAAAACCGAAACCACGCTTTAAAAAAAAAAACAAAGATTTATTGAACACGTCTGTTTACAATAGAACGCTACACGAGGAAGTGTCACTTCCACGTCCGTGTAAGGAAGGCGAGAGGAGTCAAATGGTGCATTCAAGTGCGCTCAGTTTGTTCGAGAACCGAAATTCGGTCGTCATCCGAGGCATAAAAAAACTCAACATTTTTGGTCGAAAACCGATTTGGTTGAGAACAGAAACGTTTGAAAACCGAGGTTTGACTGTACAGACAAACCTCGGTTTTCGGCCATAATCCGTTCCAGAAGGCTGTTTGAAAACCGAAACCATGCTTTTTAAAAAAAAAAAATCTTTATTGAACACGTCTGTTCACAATAGAACGCTACACGAGGAAGCGTCACTTCCCTGTGTATGGAAGGCGAGAGGAGTCAAATGGTGCATTCAAGTGCGCTCCGTTTGTTCGAGAACCGAAATGTGTTCATCATCTGAGGCATAAAAAACTCGAAATTTTTGGTCGAAAACCGATTTGGTCGAGAACAGAGACGTTCGAAAACCGAGGTTTGACTGTACAATACAATACAGCTTTATTTATTTCGAGCTTTCACAACTGTTGCAGCTGTAACAAAGCGCTTGACAGAATACGGTCATACCTCGGTTTTTGACCATAATCCGTTCCAGAAGGCTGTTTGAAAACCGATTTTTAAAAAAACCGAAAGCACGCTTTAAAAAAAAAAAATCTTCATTGAACACATCTGTTCACAATGGAACGCTACATGAGGAAGCGTAATTTCCTCGTCTACCCGAGGAAGCATCACTTCCCCCGTGTAAGGAAGGCACGAGGAGTCAAGTGACACATTCAAGTGCGCTCAGTTTGTTCGAGAACCGAAATTCGGTCGTCATCCGAGGCATAAAAAAACTCGAATTTTTTGGTCGAAAACCAATTTGGTTGAGAACAGACGTTCGAAAACCGAGATTTGACTGTATTCTCCCGAGTCACATTTCATTTTCCTTCTGATGCGATGCAAATCTCCTTGAGCTGCCACACGCAAGCCACGCCCTACTCACACGCCCAGCCACTGCGGCAAGACACTTGTCAAAGGAACCGCGAACGTGTGGAGGCCTCAAGAGAAACAGGCTACTGCCTGACTTCCATTCATTAGCGGCCACTCAAGATGGATGGGAGGTTATCTATTAGTGGGAATAATTATACTCTGGGGTTATAATTTAGATGTGAGTTGAAGCGGGGTGGGGGGGCCGTTTGGGAAATGAGTCCAAGGAAAAGATAAAGGGATCTGCAAGGGGAAGGATGGGAAGCTTCCCATACAAAAGAGCACTCAATGAATTGCAAGAGAGGAATTGCGTAAAGGAACGCGGTACACTCCGGAGAGCTCCCGTTCGCCGTGTTCCTTCAGATGTTCTTCGCCGCGCCAGATTAAAGTGCAAACGCCGGCGCTGTCATGAGAATCTGCATCGCAATGTCGCTCCTATCTGAAGAGATCGCGAGATAATGAGCGCGGAAGAAGAGGCTGGACATCGGCGCTAAATCTTGCCGGTACAGTGGGATTAAAATGGGGGGCCGGGGGGATTCTCAACAGGTTAAAGGTCACATTAACCCTTTCACCAATAATGACAACCCATCCTGATGACCCGGGAGGCTGTCCCCGAAAGCGTTAAAGTTTTTAAATGAATCCTCTTCGCCTCATTCTGGTGTTCGCATTTGTACAGGGGGTGTGTCGACTTTTTCAATCCGCTGTACACAGTTTCTTTGGCCGCTTCTGCAACGGTGATGTCCACAACAAGTACAGTCAAACCTCGGTTTTCGAACGTCTCAGTTCTCGGCCAATTCGGTTTTCGACCAAAGATTTTGATTTTTTTATGCCTCGGATGACGAACAAATTTCGGTTCTCGAATAAACTGAGCGCACTTGAATGCACCATTTGACTCCTCGCGCCTTCCTTACACGAGGAAGTGACGCTTCCTCGTGTAGCGTTCCATTGTGAGCAGACGTGTTCAATAATTTTTTTTTTTTTTAAACGAGCGTGGTTTCGGTTTTTGAACAATTTCGGTTTTCAAACAGCCTTCTGGAACGGATTATGGACGAAAACCGAGGTTTGACTGTAGAGGAGGCCATCGTTAACTGTGCGGTAGGCCCGTGAGAGACGCCACAAATTACACACAATGAAATTAAAAAGATGAGCGGATAGCAGTTTGGAAATTAAATCGAGGCTCCTTCTGCATTCAATTATGTCGACCCACGCTTAGCATGCACGGTCACGTTTATCTTTTCTCACCGTGCGCCTACCAATACCTATGCAAACCACAAAACCTCCTTTGCTCACCCACCGACAACCCCCCCCCCCCCCCCCACTGTCAATCCAGACAGCAATTACAGCAAGACCTTGGCACCATGTTGTCAGCTGGCCTGTGATGGTAGCACACAAGAGACGACGACAACATCAAAAAAAAAAGTGACAAAAGGGAGAAGCGTGATGGCGATATTTGCATTCAGATTTTTTTTTGAAGACGCGCCCCCCCCCTCTCCCCCTCCCCCCCCACTTTTCAACACGAAACCGAGCCATCACATCACAGAGTAAAACCTTCGCATGACACAGGCCGAGAAAAACACGATGAGCTAAAAACCAAACTTGGACAAACTGAGACCTTCTCGATCCGCCGGCGCATGCTAACAATCGACTGTGTTTGTTGATCTAAGACGTCTCACATATTAATGACTGCCTCCGATTGGTTTCACAAAGATGGTGACGATTAGCACTTTCTAAATAGTCTGCCGACGCAGCACATTAAAGTCAGGATATTGCACCACTTGACCCGTTTCGTTTGACTTCATATAAGGCGTAATCATCGCGTTAAGAAATATAATACAGTGAAACTCCTCTACAATGAAATCATTTTTTCAGACATTTTTCACAACAGGGGGTTTTTCACTGTAGCAAATTTGATCTCAGATTTACACACACACACATATGTGTACTCTTTATTTTTATTCCAATAGTGCATAAGTATGAGCACACACTTATTTGTCAGTGTAGAAAGAAAAAAATACAATGAACTTTTAGCCAGCCACGGGACGCTTCGTCGTCCTCGATGGCCATAGTTAGCGCGATGGAACTCGCCTTCTCTCTAATTAGCGCTCCAGTTAGCGTAAGCTTTTTAGCATGATAACAACTAAAGCATTCCAGGAAACGTTCGTTTATTTGAATGTCCGTTGAGCCAAAAGCAATTTACTCTGAGCAGCTAATCGTATGCATTCCACTCTCTCTTCCACGGATCTACACACAAAGATAGTGAGGTCCCTCTTGGCCAATCGGAGGCCAGGATGATGCTCGGTAAGCCAATGGCAAGAGCAGCTATGAGTATGTTGCGTTCAGGAAACTCAGAGCTATGTAAACCAGTGTGGTGGTTGCTTTTGCCGTCTCCGAACGAAGTAGTAGAGGTCGCAGTTGGATTAAACTTCGTTGTAGTGAATCTTGTCGTGAGGCAAGAGCAGAGAAAAAGATTTTGTATAACGCAACAGGGTTTTTTTTTCCCCGTTGTATGGGGGGTAGGAGAATGGGAATGGTGTTAATGCATGAAAATTTTTTCACACTAGGGGGTATTTTCGCCCATGTAGGTTTCGTTGTAGAGGAGTTTCACTGTAACAAGGTTCATTTTTTTCCATGCCAGCAACGCACATGCAAAATAACCGAATGCCCTTCTACACGATAGCAAGAGAAAACTGAGTAGCCACTCTTTCCGATCATACAACAGAAACATTTTAAAAAATTGGTGGTGCACTGTGAGAAAAATCTCACGTAAAATTCGGAACAAATTCCCTTCAGGCACACCACAACAACAAAATACTCGCTCAGGATCTTTTTTTTTTTTCAGGCATCCAACAATTTTTTTGTTGCTCACAAGGAAAAAAAATCAAAAATCAAAATCAAATTAGGCCCGATTATCATGACGTGTACCCAATTTCAATCAGACCAGTTTGTTTGTTTTTTTCTTCCTCTGTCGCGCACTCAGCGGCTGACAAAGTAGGACTTGAAGCCAAACACTCGTGCAAGCAAACACGCACACATACAGTACACAGCGGGTACACGTGCTTGTTACTCACAGATGGCGGGGGCGACTGGGGAAGCTTCATCAAGCTACGGGCAATGTCCCCATGTTGCCCAGCTGTTTTTTTGTTTGCCCCGCCCCCCCCCGCGGCGTGTGACCTGCGCCCGCCCCAGCTGGTTTCATCTTCATCATCGCCATCACAGACATGAAACATCCAATCGACAGTCACAACAGTTGTCGCCTTTCTGTAAAAATAGCGGACTTTCCTGAATTTTCACTAACCTAGGGTATATTATTATTATTATAAGTTGAAAAAATG
This sequence comes from Hippocampus abdominalis, assembly GCA_018466805.1. Lineage (NCBI taxonomy): Eukaryota > Metazoa > Chordata > Actinopteri > Syngnathiformes > Syngnathidae > Hippocampus > Hippocampus abdominalis. The sequence continues at coordinate 9,363,951 of CM031712.1, read as the reverse complement.
TTTGATTGAAGTGAAACGCTTTGACTTATGCTGCATAAAAGAGTAGAATAAAAACAAACCAAAAAAAAAAAAAAAATAGACTGATTTATTTTCGAACAACGCCACACAAAATGCAGCTGCTCTCATGTTCAGCTTCTGCCCTGAGTTTTTAAATAAATCATGGGGTGGGCTGGGCTTGGTGTTGCCAAGGCAACGGTCCGTGACAACTGTCAAACTACCGTGAGAAGGGAGATGATTGCACACATCAGAAAAAATATATATGAGAAGACAAATTTTTTGGCAATATCGTAGATGGTATCATAATACTGTGATAGAACGTAATGCACAGGTGTCAATTCTCAAGGCCCGGGGGCCAAATCCGGCCCGCCAGGTCATTTTATGTGGCCCGTGAAAGCAAATTATGTGTGTCAATTTACATGATCCTGACTAAAATCTATATCGAAATGTCAAATCGTCATGTGTCATAAATAACGTTGAGCTTTTGCACTAATATTTGTACCCAGTTTACACTCATTTGAACAATAATTGGACAAATTATTATAGTTGACTGATTTCAAAACTAGTATTCCTTTTATGTGTGTGTGTGTGTGTGTGTGTGTGTGTGTGTGTGCGTGCAAGTAATAATGCGATAAGACGATTAAACGTTTTTGTGGTTTCACTGTCATAATGGCCCTTCAAGGGAAGACGTAATTCCAAAGTGGCCCGCGACAAAAATGAGTTTGACACCCGTGACGTAATGGATCGAAATTGTTATCGCGATATCATAGCTCCATTGGTGTTAGCATAGATGCATTGATGTATCATAGATGGTATCACAACATTAGATATCATATTGGGAGGCATCATAAATTACATGGTAACTTTAATATCTCTAGTAAGGAATTGGATGGTATCGTGATACTGTGATGATACTGTATAGATAGATTGTAATGTACTGTCATGGCGTATCTTCCGTAATATAACACTGTAGTAAATGCTTTTGAGATATCAGATGTAAGTTGATGTATCGCGGATGGAATCATTGATATATCACGGACGCATAATATTGTGACTAATAAACTACACACACAAGAATATGGCGATAGTGGGAGTTTTTGTGCACTTTTTAAAACTAGCTCAGACATGATACGTGCCTCCCCACTGAACTATTAGCATAGCTTAGCCCTGGCAGTGGTCTTCACTCGACCAAGGGCCATCCAAGTGCGAGATGAGGTTGTCAAAGTTCAACCCCCCTCTGCTTGAATTAGCAGTGCAACTAATTGCCTGTCAAAAGTGACACTAGCTAGCTTGGAGCAATAATAATTATAGAACCGTATAATGAGTACAGTGATAATACGTCGGTGCTATAATTAGCACAACAATGAACCCTCTCAATGAAAATGAAGTCAGAAAAACTCTCTTAAGAACAATCAAATGATACAAAGAAAAATTCCTTTTTTTAACTTGGAACATTACAATGCTTTATAGTGTGTTGAAGAAAAATAATAAAAGTGATAGCTAGCTAGCTTTGGAGATTCCTGAAAAATACATTTTGATCAACAACTCAACCTTTAGTTAACCTTGATGAAGCAAAACAAAGAGAATATTGCAAGCACATGATCTGCGTCAGTAAAGGTAAGCGTGTCACTGCGGCCTTTTCATCAGCAAGGCCAAAGCACGACTGTGCTGACAGCAGAGTTTGACTCCATCACCCAGAATAAATATCAAAACATTCCCCTCTGGATGACGTGAAGAGATGGTGATATGGGATTACTTTCAGGCTTCAGGACAGAAGGGAGCAGGAGCAAAGCGGGAGAGAATTCCTCGGCTAGCAGCTCAATATCAATATTATCGTGATAGTATCACGATAATATTGATATTGAATATGTATCGTATATGGTATCGCGGTGATATCATCTTGATAGGTCACAATATTAATGATATCGTGTCTACAGCAATGGTGTCTACAATAACCAAAGTGCAATGGCACCACTAATGACCCACCACAGTATCTCTGATGTCATCAGGACACAATATCACAATAAAACAGTCTGTCTACCATGTTCCAAATGTAAATCCAACAGGTGAATTGTCACGCTCAGATAAGCAGACCAATCGGAGCTGCTGTCATTTGCATAACGAGGCTCGACAACTGAAAAGAAGAAAAAATCAATGGACTCAAACCAATCTGCTCGATGTTTTGTCAAAGACGCTCGATAATCTGCGGCTATTCTCCCCCCATGCTTTATTTAACGCCACTTTCCTCTAGTTGAATCATCACCGGCAGGAAGCAGCAATGTTTTCCCAGAGTATCTTTGCCGTTTCATCAGATAGGTCCTAACTCATCAACGCTCTCCGCACCCTGCAATCACGCTCTATTGATGTCAGCCACATTGTTGATGATGCTACGGTTGACTGATAGGCTCTTGGAAGCCATCATTACAAGATTTTTTTTATTTTTTAAAGCTGCTTGTTTGCAGCGAGAATTCCATGACGCAGCGGAGAACATGGCAACTCGCGATATGCAACTGTGATATTTCAGAATCAGAATCAGAATCGCCTTTATTGTCATTGTATACGCTTACAACGAAATTTGGGTGCCACTCCTTAGTGCATTTCGTAAAAAAAATAAAAAAAAATAATAAATACAAATAAAAATGGTAACGTAAAATAAAATAAAAAATAAATAAAAATAAAAAAGTCAACGTCCCACTATCTATGAGAACATCACATCAATATGACCATTATCACGATACCACCAATAATCAAAAATATCACAATCCACAACAGTGTCACAATATTGTACAGTCAGCAATGGATTTGCATAGCACATCGCAGATGACAATCACATCAACACAACAAAATCCTGATACATCATAATAGCAATGATACCACAGCGATATCATATTTATAATGATGTATAATACATGGTCTTGTGAGGTTATATCATTTAAATCAAATAGTTTTCCTATAGTATCGGCTATGGTCATCCGTTGATATCACAATATCAGGATACAGTACAATCAACACAACAGCACCAGATCGATAACATAATCCATCACACTGTGAAACGATATCACAATGGTATCCATGATACATCCCATTATCACCATAACAGCAATGTATCAGGTGTATCATGATACCATACAGAAGATATCAGTTCGTTTGTACGTAGCGAGTTAGCTTGTAAATGGCATTCTGTTCATATCCCATTACCCAGTATCATAGATAGGGTCACTTTTCAAAATCGAATGTGACAAATTGGTTTGTGCACCCCACTTTAGCCGCACTCATTCCAAAAAGACGATTCACATCAACAAAAAGGCCAAATGCTCACGGCCTTTTCATCTGTCTCGTGTCTCGCTAGAGACAACACCGCTGACCTTTCCCTCAACTTCAACCTCTAAGCCCACCAGCGAGGAAACACGGCTTCACGAGGCAGGGCGGGAGGGGTGTCAACAGAAACAGAATTTAGTTTCACATTTCCAACAAAATTCCCCAGACGAGGCAGCATGTTCTGGATAAGGCGCCATGCATAACCAGGGAAACATTTGGCCGCAGCACATGACCTGATTCCAAAATGTTTCCTCAGTGCTTGCTGTTGTACTTTGTCTCTGTCACGCACGCACGCCGAAGATAAAAAACATTCATTCATCCATTTTCCATAGCGGCTGACCTCAATAGGGTCAGCCCATTCCGGCTAATTTTGAAACTGTCGTCAGCAACTGGCAAGGCCCATCCCATTGACATATTTAATTTGATTGATCTTTTTCACAGATTTCTATGACATTCACAAGCCGGAGGAAAACTTACCCTGGACCACCAGTTGGGGATTGGAGGGGAAGATGGGTAGCATCCCGAAAGTAGCACCTGCGAAGAGACATGCTTACGAAGCACATTTTAAACTGAAAGGTATCAGTTACGGGAAATCGAACAACCGTGAGAGAATTTAAGATCAACTCATCCATGGGGCTCGGTGCTTTCGTTTTATGAAACGGCGCCATCTATCCATCCGGGCAGGGACAATCGTGGCACAGCAACATCCGGCGGATGACACAGCCATCTCATTACCTCTGCGTCCCACGTCCTAGACGCATAATTTCCCCGCCAGACACACGTTTTGGGGATGCAAGGAAATTTCTCCGTCAAAAAAAAAAAAGAAGCAAAAAAAAACCGACGGTAAATCTTTTTTTCCCCAGCAACGATAGCAGTTTGATCATCGCCGCCATTGCTGTTTTGATCTCGCGTTAAGTAAGCTCGCGTGACGAGATTGGCGAGATCGGCCTTCACCGCGTGGAAAACAGACAATTGCAAAGTCATGTAACGTTAAAACAAGTGTTGCGAAACAAGTGCGGCAAAAGTTTACTGCGGAAATATCACAGCGGAAGCAGTTTTTTGCGATAATAATCTTGTATACCTGAATTATTTAAATTCTTGCAGCATTTATTTAGAAGAAATAAACCTATTATCAATGTATATTGTTGTTGTTTGTGTTCTTATCATATGCAATTGAATAAGTAGGCCATTTCAGAATTCGAAATTTGGGACTCTCTAAATGCATAAAACTCATACTTTTCTGATCAGCGAGTCCCTGGGACTCAAACTGAAAAATTATCACTGATTACAAGAAAACGATGGCGAACTCCACTCCAACGGTAGTAAAAAGTGGAATGTTCTGCGTTACATTTAATAAAGACGCTTTCTTGGAGATTTTCGCTCTGCCAGCCTCACTTAGCTTCCATAACTGTTCTTTCAACCAATCCCCACATACCCGCTTGGGCTATGGCAATCTGTGAGGGACAAGCATACGTTGCATTTTGAAATACAGTACAGTGAAACTCCTCTCCAACGAAATCTACATGGGCGAAAATACCCCCTAGTGTGAAAAAATCTTCATGCATTAACACCATTCCCACTTTCCTGCCCCCCCATATAACGAAAAAAAACCCGTTGCATTATACGAAATCTTTTTCTCTGCCCTTGCCTCGCGACAAGATTCACTACAATGAAGTCTAATCCAACAGCGACCTCTACTGCTTTGTTCGGAAATGGCAACAGCAACCACCACACTGGTTTACACATGTGCAGAACTCCAGCAAGTATTTGTGATTGTTAGTTTCAGACACAGCAAGAACGTTGCATTGCTAAAATGGCTACAAAACGTAAGTGAAAGTGAATGCTAGGCGCAAATTTCGCAGTTTCTTTCCCTTTTTTTCCTTTCTACACTGACTATATGAAGTGTCAACTAAGTTTATGCTCATACTTATGCACGATTGGAATAAAAATAAAGAGTACACATACGTTTGTGTGTGTGTTTACATCACATATCAAATTTGATGTGAAAAACCCTCTGTTGTGAAAAATCTGCAAACATGATTTCATTATAGAGGAGTTTCACTGTACACCAAAAAGATTGCCGACCAACACATCCAGCCAAACCACATCACCAACATGGACGAGGTGCCGCTCACTTCCGACATCTCGGTTAACCACACTGTAAAGAAGAAGGGGAGCAGCACGGGAGCGAGACGCCGAACGGGGGGCGCTTTTACTGTTGTGCTTGGTTGCCATGGTAATGGACATAAATGGCCAAAGTGAAGTTGTGAGCGGCGTGGGAGCGATTACGAACACAGCTTCACCAAGAGTGAGAGAAAGCACCAGAGGAGTTACGCCACAATTTGTGAATGGATTGTGGATGCTTGGGCTAATGTGTCTTGTTGCGTCGTTCGCGTTTACGCAAACGTTTCTGAGGAGCCACACGGCAATGAGACCGATTATGACAATGACGTGAGGGGGGAAACCTGTCGTGGTTGATACTGAATTTGCCCAGCTGTTCATTTCAGATCAAGAAAATGAGAACTTTGATGGATTTGTCTTTTTGAAAACATACGCTAGCATAAATGCATGCGACTGTATTGGTTTAAGCTAGCATACGTTTTACCATGCCTGCGTCCAATAATACAACGCGTCTTGTGTACGTGTTAAATACAGAAACAGCACCCATAACTGACACTACGCCTTTTTATACGGTGCCGCGTATGGTCATAAAAATACGGTATGTATATAAAATACGATAAAATATAAACCCGACGGGTGCCCTACACTCCTCTTGCGGGAATTGTCTACTATTTCAAAATGGCACCGAGTCAGCTTGACCCCTTAAATGAGGCGCTGGAAACATTCAGGGACCAAATTACACCGTAAGGAAGAAGGAAGGCGTGTGGAGGGGGAAGCAATAAATCAAGAGTATGAGCTAACATGTTGCCGATTTCTTTGAGGAAGAAAAAGGACAACGGCACTCAGTATGCAGGCTGGATGACCACAGTGTATCTAACTGGCCATAGCAACTGTGACGCACAACTTGGATAATGCGTCGTGGGACGATTAAAAAATGAATAAAATAAAAAATTGTAAACGGGCTCCTCCAAAGAAAAGGATAAAATCCGAAGCATCGAATAAACCACATCAATTGCAGCTCGAAGCCATGGAAAAAGGAAACAGACTCGCCCTCCAGAGCCTGGTAAAAATCTGAGATCAAGAGAAACATTATTGTAAAAATTTTTTTCAGATTTTAATCATAACTGAACACAAAAAAAAAGGACAAACAACAAAAAAACAGTCAGTCAACGGCATTTCAATCACAGTGTGATTATCTGTTTGTGCCTGACTGGGAGCACCGTCTGGTATGGCTAAAGAGGCCAATCCGGGAGTGACAGTCCCTGTTGCAGTAGATGCACCTGAACACACAGTTGGAGGGGGGCGCTTGTTTGTCCTGGCTGTTCTTTCTCCTGGCTCTCTTGTCTTCTGCTGATGCTCTCATCTTCTCCTCCCCTCGGCACAGACCACGTGCCAGTTCTTGTTTCCAGCTAGTGCGGTTCTGGGCCAGTGACTCCCATCCCTTCACATCTATCTCAACAGCCTTCAAGTCCCTCTTGCAAACGTCTTTGAAACGAAGCTGTGGGCGGCCCTGTGTTCTCTTTCCAACTGCGAGTTCTCCATAGAGCAGATCTTTGGGGATCCTACCGTCCTCCATCCTGTGGACATGGCCGAGCCACCGAAGGCGACGCTGACGGAGGAGGGTGTACATGCTGGGGATGTTGGCACGTTCCAAGACGTCTTTGTTGGTGATGTAGTCGGACCACTTGATACCAAGGATTCGCCTGAGGTTTCGCATGTGGAAGGTGTTGAGCCTCTTTTCTTGGCGTGCATACAGGGTCCAGGACTCACTGCCATACAGTAGGGTGCTGAGAACACAGGCCCTGTAGACTGCCATCCTGGTGTTGGTCGTCAACTTGCTGTTCTCCCACACGCGTTTGGTGAGCCGGGCAAGAGTTGTGGTGGCTCGGCCGATCCTTCTGTTCAGTTCAGGGTCCAAGTCAAGCGAGTCTGTCACTGTGGAGCCAAGGTAAGTAAACTCCTTGACCACATCCAGCTGGTAGTTGTTAATGGAGATGGTGGGTTGGCTCTCCGTGTCCTGACTCAAGATGTTGGTCTTCTTGAGACTGATGGTCAGCTTAAAGTCGCTGCACGCCCTTGAGAAACGACCCATGAGATGCTGAAGATGTTCTTCCTTGTGGGCAGTGACAGCAGCATCGTCCGCAAACAGCATGTCTCTGATAAGGACTTTGCGTATCTTGGTCTTGGCCCTCAGCCTCGCCATGTTGTAAAGGCCGCCGTCAGAGCGAGTATGGAGGTAGACACCCTCAGTGGAGTTCCCGAAGGCGTGCTTGAGCATGACAGCGAAGTAGATGCCGAAGAGGGTTGGAGCAAGCACACATCCCTGCTTAACACCGCTTTTCACTTCGAAAGAGGAAGATGTTACGCCATCAAACTGGACGAAACCCTTCATTCCGGAGTGGAAGGAACGAATGATGCTCAGCAGCCTCCCCGGGCAACCAATCCTGTCAAGGACTTTGAAGAGGCCGTTGCGGCTCACAAGGTCGAAGGCCTTGGTCAGGTCAATGAAGGCAACATACAATGACTGGTTCTGCTCTCTGCATTTCTCCTGGAGCTGGCGGAGCGAGAATATCATGTCGATGGTGGATCGTTCCGACCTGAAGCCACACTGTGATTCGGGGTACACCCTGTCAGCGAGCTTCTGAAGTCTGTTCAGGACCACTCGGGCGAAGAGTTTCCCCACGATGCACAGTAAGGAGATGCCTCTGTAGTTGTTGCAGTCACTGCGGTCACCTTTGTTCTTGTAGAGGGTGATGATGTTACAGTCACGCATGTCTTGAGGTACCTCGCCGTCTTCCCAGCACTGGCAGAGTAGGTTGTGTAGGTGGTGCAGCAGAGGTTCTTTGCCGCTCTTGATAACCTCTGCTGGGATACCGTCAAGGCCAGGAGCTTTCCCAACGGGCAGTCTGTCGATGGCTTACTGAGCTCCTCAAGGCTTGGTAACTCGTCTAGCTCCTCCATGACGGGCAGGCGCTCAACAGACTCTAAGGTGGCATCGGAGATGGTGGTTTCTCTGCTGTAGAGGTCCGAGTAGTGCTCTACCCACCGCTCCATCTGCTTGGTCTTGTCTGTGATAGTCTCTCCTGTCTTCGTCTTGAGGGAGGCTGTCTTGCCGTATGAAGGGCCTATGGCTTTCTTGATCCCGTCATAGACGCCTCTGATGTTGCCGGTGTCTGCGGCTCGTTGGATGCCATCACAGAGATCCATCCAGTACTTGTTGGCGCAGCGCCTTGCTGTAGCTTGGACTTGACTTCTGGCAGCTCGGAGAGCCTGCAGTGTGGACTGGGAGGGATGCTGGTGATGCTTCAGCAGTGCTGTGCGCTTCGCTTCCATCACGGCACTGAGTTCCTTCACGTTTGCTTCAAACCAGTCCTGGCTTTTCCTTGTTCTCTTGCCGAAGATGGAATAGGCAATGTCGTGGATGGTGTTGCGGAGGAGGTCCCACCTCTGTTCCGCGTTTCCTTCTGGTGGTTTCTTCTCCAGGGCGTCTTTCAGGTGCTGGGCGAGTGCCTCCACCATGTCCACATGGTTTGCCTTGGCTGTGTCGATGCGGGACTTGCTTGGTGGCTTGGCTCGGTGCAGCTTCTTGGGCTGGAGTCGGATCTTGCAGCAGACCAAGGAGTGGTCTGTGTCGCAGTCAGCGCTATGGTAGGAGCGTGTGGTGAGAATGCTGCTTAGCTGCTTGCGGCGAGTCAAGATGAGGTCCAGTTGGTGCCAGCGCTTTGAGCGGGGGTGGCGCCAGGACACCCTGTGCTGCGGCTTGCTCTGGAAGAAGCTGTTGGTGACACATAACAAGAACTGCACAATTACCGTAATTTCCGGACTATAAGCCGCGACTTTTGTCACACACTTTCAACTCTGCGGCTTATTTAATGAAGCGGCCTATATAAAGACTTTTTTAACGGCCGCCTGTGTACCGTCTTTCTTTGTAAACGGAATAAACCACATCAATTGCAGCTCGAAGCCATGGAAAAAGGAAACAGACTCGCCCTCCAGAGCCTGGTAAAAATCTGAGATCAAGAGAAACATTATTGTAAAAATTTTTTTCAGATTTTAATCATAACTGAACACAAAAAAAAAGGACAAACAACAAAAAAACAGTAGTAGTAAATAAATATGCCTTTAAGGGGAGGGGCCTGGTGGGGTGGAGTCGTTTCAATCCAAACAAAACAATGACAGACTGGCAATCTGCACACACTCACATCTGCCACACATAAACACATTAAAAAACAAAGCGTGAAAGCGGACAATTGTGTAAGGTCTAAAAATGTGGCGTGTCCGTCATTAAATAAGCAAAATAACGGCGGCTCTGGTACAGTTTGGGCGGCCAGTCCAAAACACTGCTCATGGAAATGGGCTACTGAAAAAAAAATGAGATTAGCTTTTAATCATAATTGGAGTCTATGATTCATTCATTTATGACGGCGAAAGTGTCCCAAAAAAATTTTTGCTCAAGAACATACAAATCATAACATTTAATGGGGTTGTCTTTGTCCCACGTCTGTTTTATTGAAATCGAACAAAGGCGCTCAGTTGAGGCCCTCTGGGCTCAAAGAGTATGACACGTCATGCTTTATCGACTGTGCACTTTGAGAAAAGGTCAAACATTTCTCAACTATACAAAAAAATAATAATAATAATGACGCATATTTGGATGTCACCAGGCGTGCACAGATTGTGGACTGTCCAGTACACGTTGGTTGAGAGCCACGAGAGCAGCTAGCATCGAAATTTCGTTGCGGATGACCGAGAACAAAAAGCATGACAAAACAATTACGGTTTTGTAATATTAACCGCGACAACATAAATCAAAGTTTGACCCATTTTGTAACAAATTCTCATGGAAATTTTTTTTTACTGGCCTGATAACAAGCTAGAACGGTGCCGAGTATAACCCAGAGGGGCCAACGAAAAAAATCACCATTCACGCTTGATGTACTGAAAAAAATTTGCAGAAAATGCTGCTGACGTAAGCGACCAAAAAAGACAAACAAAAAAATAATATTACTGCTTCTCAGAGTGACCGTCACCATAATCAACCCTGTCTGTGATATACTGCCCCCAAGTGGCCAAGGGCCACATAACAAGAACTGCACAATTACCGTAATTTCCGGACTATAAGCCGCGACTTTTGTCACACACTTTCAACTCTGCGGCTTATTTAATGAAGCGGCCTATATAAAGACTTTTTTAACGGCCGCCTGTGTACCGTCTTTCTTTGTAAATATCTCATGTAACAATATGGGCACCTGCGGCTTATAGACAGGTGCGGCTTATGTGTGTACAAATGTAAAAAAAAAATGTAGTGGTGCGGCTTATAATCAGGTGCGGTCTATAGTCCAGAAATTACGGTAATTAATCGTCGTGTTATTAAAGGGTTTTTTTTGTACAATAATATGGCGTGTTATGTTACCAACAAAGATAACTGTGTTGGGTTTTGGGGTGTTAGAAGAGATGAATGCAATTTCGAATTTGCAAATTTCTCCATTGCGAGACAAATAAATGTGTTCTTATTTTATTGATTTTGTGAGAACACAACAAATTAAAATTTTCAGGAGGCAAAACTTTGATTCCAAGACATGATTCGCCTTCCATGTACCGTACAGTGCAAGAGGTGAGGGCAATCGATAGCCATTTGTACAAATGCGATCAATACTGTACACTGAAAAAAACAACAAAAAAACAAACAAACAAACAAAAGACGTCATGGAGAGGATGTGAACAAAGTTGCGGTACTTGCCGGGGACGCCAGCGAGAAGAAAGAAGATAACCTAGCCTTAACTTTTTGATTGCCTCCGTACGGAGGCAGAGCCAATCTGCTGATCCGTGACAAAAAGAGCCGGGGTTGATTGTTCACACAAACCTCTCCTCCAGGCTCAATCTCTCTCTTCCATTTGATTCCAATCCGTCCTTAGGTATTTGTTTCCGTCTGACCGAGGACCCGCCTTTTCAAGAGGTCCACTTTATCGGCGGCCAGGGCTTCTCGGAGGGCCGCGAAGAAGGCCAGATAGTGCGCCGTGTTGTGGAGCGTGAGCAGAACCCCTGCCAGCAGTTCATTGGTGGCCAGCAGGTGGTGCACGTAGGCTCTCTTGTGGTTTTGGCAGCAGTAGCAGCCACACCCCTCCACCAGGGGCCGGAAGTCGTCTCGGTACCTGGACAGTCGGCGGAGACGGTAAATCACTTGGGACGACGGAGCCGTGGCTGGGACGCGAAATGGCACAATAGCCAATTCAGGAGGCGCTAACTTCATTTGAAGCATTAATTCCAGTTTCCGATCAAAGTCAGCAAAGGGAAGTTTTGGTGGATGTCATGAAAAGATTATTTTATAGCATGGGTTGTTGTTGGGAGTGATTTTTTTGCACACGTACTAATATTTGGGCTTTTTTTTTTAAAACCGTTTACAGTCAAAGTCAGGAAAAACTGAAGTAGCAGATTTCTCGAAACGATCATCCTGAGCAGTTTGCATTTGGTGTGCCATTTGGCAAGAATCATGGTTTGGGTTTTTTTCCTCCTCGGGTTGCTCAGAAAATGGGCAAGGCGGACAGTTGTAAATGTGATTGATCTGAAATCTATTACAATAACTAATTGCAATCAAATAATCGCCCGGCGCTAGGTGAAACTAGCTCTTCGGTTCCTTGACTACTCTTCTTCGATATATTTTCTGGCGGTCTGGATGCCTTGTGGTAGTACGTTGCCCCTCACAGGTCAATCTTGGTACTACAACAGACATCTGGTTGGTGAAGCGACCGCTATATATGTGGTGTGTTGTGTTGGTCAAGTCTCATACACTGCACACGATGACACCAACAACCACATGCTTGTTGAATTTTTTTTTCCTTTGTCCTGTCCTAAATATGGAAGTTACAAGTAATAATAATAATAATAATAATACATTTTATTTGTGGGCGCCTTTCTCAGAACTCAAGGACACCTGACAACAAGCAGTTAAAAAACACAAATACAATGTTTAAAAACAACATCAAATGGAATAAATCAAATAAAACAAAATTAGAGACAATAGATTTATGGTCTGAGTGAATAAGCTTTTGTGTGTGTTTTGAGGCTGGATTTCAAATGTGTTAATGAGTGACGAGGCGGGGGGGGGGGGACAATGAGGAGGAGAAGAAGAGGAAGAGCGAAGAGAGCGGACAGGTGTAGGAATATGGATGAGGTCAGACAGGTATGGAGGGGGCAAGGTTATGGGTGGCTTTGAATGTAAGGAGCAGGATTTTATATTGAATGCGGTGGATAACGGGGAGCCAGTGGAGATGTTGGAGGACAGGTGTAATATGGTACCCCTTGCTTGGTCTTACCTTTTGTCTTTGAGATTCATCTCGAAGGAGGTCATGAGAGTCGGGTCATCGGGACGGTGATCTCCATTCTGTTCTGCTGTGCTTTCTACCCAAACAAAAGCAGACCCCTCATTCATCCTCATCATCAGCTCATTTCCGAGCACATCCGCAGAAGCACGACCCCACTCTCCGTCAGCGCCGGCGGGTGACAAAGGAAATGCCAAAACGTAACATCGTTTGACCCCTATTACGCGCCATGGTCTCAACAGCTCATATGTTTACGAGTTTGGACGAGCAACGGCGTGAATTGGGTTCATTTAATGGAGGCGATGATTTTATTTTGCACTTAATAAAGTACAGTCAAACCTCGGTTTTCGTCCATTGTGAGCAGACGAGTTTGTATTGTTCAATAAAGATTTTTTTTTTTTTTTAAAGCAGACGTGTTTGGTGAGAACTACGTAATATCGGACTGTTATTTTTGCATCGTGTATCAGCCCCTAATCATGGCACCAAAGAAAGCAAGTGGGAGTGGTAAACCCGGTGAAGAAAAGAGGAAAATAGTGCGCAAAACTATAGAATTTTAAGAAAGATTTGATCGCGAAATATGAGTCAGGTGTGGTGTGTCTGTGTTGGCAAAGGAGTTCGGGATGCCGAAATGCCCCGCCTACTGCCTGATGACAGCTGGGATAGTCGCACGCCCCCCGACAGATAGAGATGTTCCTTCAATTTTTACTATGTTAATGTTAAAATTGGTGAAAATAAAACATATTACAGTTTGTTTGTACAATATTTTACATATTACCTGCTCTCCTATTACATGTGTACAGTTTATGGTGTGAAATTGTAAAAAAAAAAAAAAAAGTGGTTTAAGAAAGTGGTTTTCTTGACTTGGAACGGATTAAATTTTTTTACATTGATTCCAATGGGAAACATGGTTTCGGTTTTCGAACAGTCTTCTGGAACGGATTAAGTACGAAAACCGAGGTTTGACTGTACTATATAGTTGCGGGTTAGGGTACCTAGGGTACCTTTATTGACTACTACGGAGAGGAGAAGGCAGCTATTGGTTTAAGGCGTTAATAAATTGTACAAATAAACAAGTAAAGAGGGTGGCATTTGTTTAACCCACTGTGTCAAAACTATTTTAAAATAAAATGCCTCTTGAATCACACCTGAGCATTCAGATCTTTATTAGGGCTGACGTGTTTATTTTAGAAGCGTAGGATTTCACTTATTTTTGTCACCATTATCTATTTCTTACGCGATATGTCGCTGAAAATGGCGCCGCTCGATGGCGTCGATACGGATATCACAGATGGAGCCGATAGCCGCTCAATTCGTTTTATCTGCTCGCCGGCGGAGTCGCCAGGGAATGTGTTGAAAAGAGAACGGCGGGCAACGCGTTCTGTTTGTTTGAAACGGAGCTGAGACGTTCAAGCGCACCAGATTACCGGCTGAATGCTTTAAGCGACAATTCAGATTTTTTGGGTTTTTTTTGGGGGGGGGGGGGGGGGGGGGGTTTGCTGTCGAGGTTTATTGTGTGTTGTCACTGCACTCATTTGAGATTTTTTTTTTTTTTTTTTTTCGCTGTACAACGTATCTATGAATTAAATGCCAACGGAGCACTCGGTTCTGCAGTATCAATTCAGGCCAAGAAAGCGGTGAGTGAGCGGGCCCCGATGATGAAAAGAGAAGTTACGGCGGGTGGAGAGCGAGCAGGGGCCCCCCATAGCATACACTCCGCTGTGTCAAACAGGACCCGTACACCCCGAGGCCTCTGGCGGGGTTGCTTGGAATTGGTTGAAGGGGGACTGGGAATTCATTTTGACCAGCGACCGGTCTGCTCTTACCTCCATTACGTTTGCCGGTGCGGAATCGATTAGCGCCATCTTGACATGACTCTCACGTCGGGCGAGTTCAACGCAACTTTTTTTTTAATGAAAAGGGCTCGGCACCTTGTTATAACTCTTGTTAAGCTTTCTCACTTTGGTGGACAACGGTCACATTGATTTACTTTCCTTTTCCCTCCAATTACTTTTAAATGAGAGGATGACATTGGGGCTTTGGGCTGCGGAACTTTGCATTGATCCAACTCTTTGAACGCCATTGACGGCGATCCTAACGAGGAGTGCAGTCGATGGTAACCAGAGGAGGAAAGTCTTGGCCAACAATGGTTTTATAGTGTTCAAGAAAAAAGTAATGATTTAAAAATTATATACAGTCAAACCTCTGTTTTTGAACGTCTCGGTTCTCGACCAATTCGGTTTTCGACCAAAGATTTCAAGTTTTTTATGCCTCGGATGACGAACAAATTTCGGTTCTCAAACAAACTGAACGCACTTGAATGCACCATTTGACTCCTCTCGCCTTCCTTACACGAGGAAGTGACGCTTCCTTGTGTTGCTTTCCATTGTGAGCAGACGTTTCAATAAACATTTTTATTTTAAAAAGAGCGTGGTTTCGGTTGTCGAACAATTTCGGTTTTCGAACAGCCTTCTGGAACGTATTATGGACGAAAATCGAGGTTTGACTGTATATAAAAAACTAGCTATGGCGTTCATATGGCTTTTGGATGAGATTAGCGTGTCTCAAACCAATGTCGAGGCTAATAAACATGGTGGATCTCTGTAAATTCAATGGCTACCAGCAACACCAGAAGAGTTGTGTTACCTAAAGAGTTGATCTGCTGTAATCCTGCTTTTTATGCCTACGTGACCAATATAGGCTACTTCAGGGCTCCCACTCTTCCACTTGCTTTTATTTAAGGACCTTTTATGGACTTTTGAGGGCTAATTTAACCATTTTTAAGGACTTTTTCTCCACTCAGCAGGGGATTCACGGTGGATTTAATTAATTTAATTAAATTTAGAAATATAAAACTTCAATTTATTTTGAATTAAAAATATTTTATGGATTTTTATTGATTTTAGAAGCTTTCCCTGAAATTAAGGACAATTAGGAACATAATTTTACAACTTCTTTTTATGGATTTTTATGAACTTTAAGGACCCGTGGGAACCCTGTACTTTTATATTGTACACATTTTGGCATGATTATTGATTTATATTGTGAGTTGTTTCATCAACCAGGCCAGAAAAAGTCATAATCTTAATTATCGTAATTATCGGTTCACAAGCCGACCCGTGAACCGATGTCTTGCGTACTGACAGTTGAGTCATTGGAAGTCAAATGTGAGCCGACTGACAAGGAGTCATGGGGCAGACGCCGCGATTTGATCTCCTTTGAGGTGACTGCTTTATCACGCTTCTGGTGGGGAAAAAAAAAGGAATCAAAAGGAGGATTGGGGAGAACCGCAATATTACAAATGTCACCAATTTGCTTCTACCTTTTGTCCTCCATTTTAGACCCAGTGGATGCATGTGGTGGTGTGGTGGGGTGATATTTTAGTGAGCGGTCACACCGCCGAAGGGAAACAAAAGGGTAATTTGCCACGAAAATGTGGACTCCGCAGCGTGACAGACGTTCTTGCATAAAAAAAAAAAAATCTATCTGGCTTTAACCAGATAAAACCGGAGCATTCAAGACAGAAGTCAGTGTTGCTTTTTTTTTTTTTTTAGAGCTTTTTTACAAAGTAAAAATAAGAGCGCAAGATCCACGAGGACAACGCATATGAAACATTTCAGAAAGGCCGTTTTGATATGGAATCTAGTATTGTTGTAACGTATCGTATTCACGTAATCAAACACGACACAAATAATCAAAGTTTTGGCCACCTAAGACCCACGCCAATCGTCAGGTAAAGGGGAATGTAACACGTTTTGAGTTCCTTCGCAGAGTGACCCGATCACAATGTGTGCGGTCGTACCATGAGCTTGTTTTTTAAGATCGTCAGCTTCCTCACAATATTATGATCATTATCACATTGTGAGGTTCATATCGTGAAGTATTCTCCTACAAAAGGAAAAAGTCATCCCACCAGAACGGGGCAGCGTCCCATCGCCGCTCTCCAGGTCGATGCCGTGTCGAGAAGAAGCAGAGGGCACAGCCTCGCTCAGTGACCAGGAAGGGGAAGAAGCCCTCAAACAGGTCCACGCCGGCCTCCACGCACGCCAGCACCTCGTCTGGTTTGGCCCACACCCTGCAGAAGCCTACAAGTGCAGCAGACAATCGCCATCAACAACAACTCGCGACATGGGGCATAAACAGCTGGGTATTTTTTTATTTTTTTTTACTTTTACTGCATAATAACGCCTTTTAAATCATGTTTTCATTTTTCATTCATTTTTGCAGAATATTACATCTTTATTCTCCTTTTTCCTACAATTGCATCTTTATTTTAAAATAAAAAGATGCTCACAAAATTCCAATTTTATTCCTGTGCAGAATTTTTCTCTTTTGTAATATTTCTACTTTTTTATTTTTGTAGAAAAAAAACGGGGAAAAAAAAGATATATTTCTTGCAAAATTGTTCACTCTGATTGGATATTTTTTTAACATAAATCAGAAATTATTCTCATAAAATACTATTTTTTTAATTTTACAAATTCCTTCCTTTTTCACCTCCAACTAACAACTCATTAATTCCTAATTCAATTTTAAATCAATCCTAATCCTTAAAAATACTCATTTTAAAATGTTCAAATTTATTCTGCTTAGAATCAAATTTTGGGGAAATATTAGTTTGTCATTCAAAGACAACTCAGTAAGATGTCATCTCAATTTTCCAAATTTATAAAAAAAAAATTTGGGCAAGATTCCAATTTTCTTCTCTTTGCTATTATCATCATGCTAAAACATTTTTCACAAATGACAAAATTAGCTTGTGATATTAGCTGTAAATCATAATTTGACAGCTATTATTACAAGCTCGCTGACGCTCCTCAGCCTAACCCAGGCCCCCTTTAAGCTTTTTAAATCTGACTTTACGCTTGTCAAATTGTGACTTAATTCTCAAAAAAATTACATACTCTCCGATATAGACACTAGATTTTTGTGCTTACAACTATGAATTGACTGTGGAATATTACAACTTGAATTGTTGTAAATACAAATGTATTCTCTTTTTTTTTTTCCTGCCACTAATTCCACTTTAACAAATGTATTTCTTTTTTTTTCGTGGCAATTTCCACTTTATTTTTTATCTTTTTCCACCACCCCTTAAAAAATAAATAAAGAAATCACACACGTGCATATAACACATGAGAGACTTCTCTGTAATCTGTCAGCACAAGTGCATTCTGTGCTCTCGCTCTCTCTGGCCTGGCAGATAACGGGCTGCAGGCGGCAAGGTCGAGGCCAATTTAGCATTCGAGGGAGACGCTGCACTCTAGTCGTATAGCGCAGGTAACTCTCTGAAGCTCCCGAGGGGTCTCTCTTAATTCATTGTACTAAAGAGAAAAAAAAAAAAAAAAATGATTTCATATTCCCAAAAGCCCCGTTGGAACATAGATGGAACAGATGGGACTAAAGACCTCTTTAGTTCGGGTTCGTTTATGCAGACACATTGACGTCGTGTACGTGGGCATGAAACGTCAGGCCAATTGCGTGAGAGGAGGGGTGACAGGGGGGTTGGGGGGACTGATTTGGAGCACTCTACAAACTGTCATCTTGCATTATTAGCGCGCAACTCGTAGAAGTAGCAAAACATCTTTGTACTCTCTAAATACACATCTTCAAAGAAATCACGTCAAACAATTGACCAAATCGACCCGGACGTTAATAGCCCAACCTACTGAGTTGGCCGTCAGGAACTGACAGACGAATTGTGTTGTCGAGCTGTCAATCAAGCGTGCTCTGCTGCTGCAAAGACCGTGGAGAGACTCGAGGGAGCGCATTCATTATTCATCAGTCAAGCAGGCTATTCAGGGAGTGGAGGAGCCGTGAATCACTTGCTTTTAGCATGGAAACTATCAGGTCATCATTGATAAGAAACCCAACCACCAATTTATGATTGAATTCTATGATGCTGGTTGCTCACCTGGGTTTGTCCTCAGGCAGCTCCTTGATGACCGCGGCTATGAGCTGGCTCCTCAGGGAACCGTTCAAGCGAGCCGACTGGAGGCCGCCAGGCAGAAGCCCGCCACGGGCCGCTTGGCGTCTCCCTGGCCGAGCGCGACCTCTCCTCGGACTCCCCACGCCCTCCACCACCCCGAAGCGCGCTCTCCTTCCAGCTCCTAGCAACCAATGGCGAAGAGCTAGCAAAAAATTATTTGGAAATCGGCTCCGTTGTCAGGACGAAATTCGGATTGATCATCAAGTCAACAATAATATTTTATGACATATTGATTAGAAATTGCAAAATGCATCTAAATCAGGGGGTCAAACTCATTTTTGTTGTGGGCCACATTTTAGTTCCCGTCCGAAACCAAATTTTTTTAAAAATCATAATAACGGGTTATTCAACTTTTGTTTAAGTTACTGTAATGAGGGGTGTGGTCACAAGAAACTGCTTACAATAGGTCTCTAATTTATTAAATATGAGAATTAAAAATTTTGGTAGAGATTTTACCAAGCATTGTGGGCTTTCGCGGGCCATATAAAATGACGTGGGGGCCAGATCTGGCCCCCGGGCCTTGAGTTTGACACCTGTGATCAAATGGTTCACTCAACAGGTGTGCTTTGCTTTTTCTTTGTCGTTTGGGGATGCCCCAGAGAAAGGCACAAGCGAGAGCCAAAGAGGAAAAGTGTGCAATCTTACAAATTTTACTTTTTGAGCAAAACTTTTTTTTGTGACTAATTTTTTTTTGTCAAATACTTTTCTTACTATATTACAACTTGAGTCCATTTTTCGTGTGAGGCACAGTCGAACTGACTTTGTTGTGTCTTTTTTTTCCCCCCCTAAGTTTGTCTTTTCGAGCAGGTGTGTCTGCCAGCCAGACAGGTACACAAGAGGAGCTCTCAGCCCACGAGACGAGAGAGTTTGTATGTTCAATAAAGATTTTTTTTTTTTTTAAAAAGCAGTGTGTTTGGTGAGAACGACGTAATATCGGACTGTTTTGCATCGTGTATGAGCCCCTAATCATGGCACCAACGAAAGCAAGTGGAAGTGGT